>LR994572.1:37179423-38429423 GCA_905187475.1 Syritta pipiens | reverse complement strand
ACCCACAGTATTTTCGCAATCACCACCAATGTTAACGATTTTCAAATTCCAGGTCACTCCGGACATGGCACACTTGGTTAACCCCTACTGGAGTCGGTTTCCGCCGATGGAGCCGATGTGGAACATGATTCTGGGCATCTTTACATTCGTTATCATGGTGATTTCCTGCTGCGGCAACGGCGTGGTGGTCTACATCTTCGGCGGCACCAAGTCCCTGCGAACACCCGCAAATCTGCTGGTCCTTAACCTGGCCTTTTCCGACTTCTGCATGATGTTAACCCAGTCGCCCATCATGATAATCAACTTCTACTACGAGACCTGGATACTGGGACCGCTAATGTGCGACGTTTACGCACTGTGCGGCTCGTTGTTTGGCTGCGTATCGATTTGGTCCATGTGCATGATTGCATTCGACAGGTACAACGTCATCGTGAAGGGGGTCTCCGGTCGGCCGATGACCATCAAGCTGGCCCTGATGAAAATTTTGGGCATTTGGATGTTTGCCAGTCTCTGGACTATCACACCCATGCTGGGGTGGAGTCAGTATGTTCCAGAAGGCAACTTGACCGCATGCAGCATTGATTACATGACAAGGGACTGGAATCCTCGATCGTACCTCATCACGTATTCCTTGTTCGTCTACTACACGCCATTGTTCCTTATTTGCTATTCGTATTGGTTTATTATTGCGGTTCGTAAAGGGTGGCTGGGTGGCATGTAAATTAGATTCATGGCTGTTGTTTTTGTTACAGGCCGTGTCGGCACATGAGAAGGCGATGCGGGAGCAGGCGAAGAAGATGAATGTGAAGTCGCTTCGCTCGTCGGAGGACACGGAGAAGAGTGCCGAGGCGAAGCTGGCGAAAGTGGCTTTGACGACAATTTCGCTGTGGTTTGCCGCATGGACTCCGTATCTGGTGATATGCTACTTCGGATTATTCAAAATCGATGGCCTCACACCGCTGACGACCATTTGGGGAGCCACATTCGCCAAGACCAGTGCTGTGTACAATCCAATTGTCTATGGCATCAGGTATGGGTGCGGTGTGTCTTTGCTTCGGAAATGAAATTAATAACCTTCACTTTGTGTGCAGCCATCCGAAATATCGAGTCGTGCTGAAGGAGAAGTGTCCGTGCTGCGTCCTGGGCTCCACGGAGGAGAAGGCGCCCGCTGGTGGTGGTGAGAACGCAGATGCTCAAACAGAGGCTGAGAGCAAGGCATAAATTTTGGGGAACAACAAAAATCAATATCCAAAAAGGATACAAAAATGTAAAAAAAAAAAAATGAAATGCAAGCAAGTTTTAAATTAAGGCAGTCTTTGTGTGTATCATTTCTAATTATATTTTCGCCCGCGTGGATTATGCCGACGCAGAGTGCACTGCAACGATGAGTTTCGCTATTTCCAACTGAAAAGAACCGCAAATCCGCACGTCATCACTTAAGGCATCGCAAGGATTCTGGCTTTGCTCCAATTAAAATTTCAAATCAAGAGAGAAACGACGAACGTTCATTCTCCCGGATTGAAGATTGACACAACTTATTAGGCGCTTGTCACTAGCAAACCCACTCAGACAAACACTAAATGTGTCACCGCCAACATCAAAAGCGATTCCATAATGAAAAGCCAACATCGTCGTTCGTGTCTTCCCGCGACGCATGCACGTCTTCTCCGCGTCATTTACCCCCGAAAGTCAAGTGTCATCTTGGGTTATGTGTGTCTTATCGAAGAACTTTCGCAATTTCCAAAGTATGAAAAACAAAACAAAGTGGGGGAACGAGAAAACAGAAAAAAACTTTTCCATTTTCGGAGGCGCCCCATTAGGGACGCGTACCTTTCTCTGCAAGATGATGGTCTGCTGCACTGAAAAGTTTCCACGCACTTCCACCACACACGTTCGTGTTTCTGTTCGCAGCACGTGAGAACGTGGGACTCCTTCTTTCCATTCCATTTTCATTTTTGCGCTGCTCTGCTTTTCCACCAGAGTCTTCCTTCGCACCGAAATGGGTTTCTTGTCAGATAAATCAACGCAAGCTTCTCGGGGGGCCTGTGTGAAAGTGCATTTCGAAAACACTATCAGCATTCATAGGACGGCTTATATTCCCGAAGCGGGAACTCATAACTAAAAGCGCATTGTCTGAGTTTGTGTTTGCGTTTGCCTTCGTGAAATTAGTGGAGCGGCAAGTACGACTACGAGGGGGATGACAGCGAGACCTCCGGGAGGTTTATTGTTTTCTGTAATAGAGCTTAATAGCGTGGCTTGGGCTGGTTTGATAGGCGGTCGACTTTGAAAAAAACACCAACTCGAAGAAGCGGCAATGTCAACACATGTGCTATTGTGTTTTTGCAGAGAACACAGCCGGATGTCTTGTGACAGCAGCGGAGGCAGACATTTGACCTTTGAAGTGCACAAAAGGTTGTGCTTTTTATGTCAGACGACGATTTTGTCTCCAGTCGTTTATTTAGCTGCATGTGGTGTGGGCTGTGAATTAGTGGCGTTAATGCTCGGCGGCGCATAACAACAATTAGGGGAGCCGTCGTTGTTATTTTAGACTTTTTTTTTCGTTTAAGCAGTGTGATTTTTTTTGGAGGGTTTTCTGTAGTTTGTTGCCCTCAATTATGTTTTATGAAATTGCAATGCAAATAACAATTTTCGAATTTTCGGTGAATGAAGTTGTCACTGAGGGATTCTCTTTGTCTTGAAATTCTTTTAACTCCTTCCAATTTGAAGAAAATTGTATAACTCCACCAAAATACAGAATTATGTTATCTATTCTATAAATATTATAAAACAAAGTCGAAAAAAATGTTTGGGGAGTTTAATCTCAGGAACTACTGAACGGATTTGCATGCGGTTTTCACCAGTAGTATTGTTGCGTATCTATTATGGGTATGGACTACATTTTATAGACATTTAGGCACAACCAGTTAACGGTATATTGAGATAAGTAAAAAAAAGTCGGGAACTGGCAAACTTCTAAGGCGGGCGCTGTCTAAACAGTTAAAGATACGAAAAAATAATGTGCTGGGAAATTAATTGTCTCAAAAAGTTCTAAAAAAAAGTTAGCGGTGGCATATGTGTATCTTTTAAGGTAGACTCACAATAACCAATTTTATGGTTCTGTAAAAATTCGAAAAGCCAATCCGCCCTGTAATTTCCACACCACTTTGTCAAAAAATCTGAAAAAATTACAAAAAATCGGTTTCCATGAGTAAATTAAAAAATAACTAATTTCAGCATTCTAGCCCCAATACTTTTGGAGCTTTTGGCCAAAAACGATAAAACGTCAATATGCGAATTTCGAAAATCTAAAAACGCAGTTTTATAGATCTCCGAGCAAGCACTAAGAAATAATAGCTATAAAAAAATCGATTAGTTGGTGAAATCCGAGAAATCGCTGATTAAACGATTTTTTTAATCTATAAAATTTTGGCTGAAATCGATGCGAGTCTCAGTGGTATTTTCCATGTTCATTTCAACCCCTATTTGCTCAACTCAAATTTGCATACAGCTGGCATGACGATGATCGCGCGGAAACGGTGTTGTACGGATAGAGGCATATTTGAAATGTGAAAAATGGATATATGTATACACATATGTATGTGTATAGGTTTACATAAATGTACACATTAGAAATACAGACAGGGATGAAAGAACGTGGTATTTTTTGTTGGAATATGATAGCCAATGGGAAAATAACATATCTGATGCGTGTTCTGTTCTACAGGAAAATAACAAGGACACTTATTTACTTTGATAATTTCGTTGTGTAAAATTACTGAACCTTTGTTGCCGTGGCAAAATCACCGCAAAATATGATTGAAGATATGTTGTACCGCAGACAACAACAACTGTCATCCGATTATGGGAACATTGATCAAAGTACATCCAGTCGAATCATTCTAAGTCGAATCTAATCGAATGATCATTACTGATTTATTGAAGTGATTCAAAACGAGTGTCTTCTGAAAAGGGGAAAAATCGTTTATGATTTAATTATGTTATTAGTCTACAATAACAAGGGTAATATTTTCTTTTTGAATGCTACTGGAGGCAGCGAGAAGACTGCTTTTGTTGTGGGATCGTCTGGAATTGAACCCACACTTTTAGATGGCGGACGAACTGCTAACTCTGCTTTTAAACTTCCATTAAAAATTTGTAGTGCCGATGTTTCAAGTGCTGGCAATGTTTCCAAGTAGAGTAATACTGGTAAATTGACGGGGGATTGTAGTTCAATAATTTAGGACGAGGCTTCAATGCTCCACAAAACGTCTAACAAGATGCACTAAAGCAATGTCTATGCTTCACTGAAAAAGTCATACTTATGGCTGCACATAAAAAATCGTAACTTCAAACTAATATAAGTGTTGCATACGGAAGAGACAACACATCACTTTCCAATAATATAATGGGAAGGTAAATTTCAGAAATATCTTTTGCTTTGGCGCCGAACATTTTAGAAATGATTGAGAAGGTATAATCGGATATTGCAAACTTATCTAATAGTTCATTTGGTTTGAGGGAAGGGCTATTTTGTGGCAGACAAATAAGAAAGTCAATTAAGTTATTGATTCAATTCTTGCCAAATGTGATTCAGCATCAAAAGTCTATTATTTAATTGACCGCGCTTTAGATGTAGAAGAAGCGGTGCATTACCCCAAATTATTTTTAAATTCATTAACACTTTCTGGTATTCCATCACTGGAATACTAAAAAACTTTAGATATATAGTGCTGCCTGCGCGAAGCCAGGACGGGTTGCTAGTTTGTTCTAAAAATAAAAATACATACTTATCAGGAATCATTATCGTTGTAGAGCAGTTGTGCAATTCACAGCCTGCCTCACGAATATGCAACGAGTCCCTACGCCTACATTAATGTGAAACACAGAACTTAAAAATCGCAATGTATCTGACTGTTTACTAGGACGATGCAAAGTAGACAAGGCCGAGATCAATAGAATAAATTTGACCAGCATCTATGTAAACTTGCGGGTGAAACAAAATAGCAGATCCTGTTTGCAAAAAAAAAAACTGGCCATCGGTCTATTTGTCAATCCAAACTTCTGTGGTAGTTTGATAGGTAGGGATGGACGATTCAATGGAGAACTGTATAAGTTAATCTAAAACTTATTTCATGTAAACTTTGTTCAACGACATTCAAAATTATCACAGAGCTATTGTTTCACCACATTACGATTTCGAGTCCTGATATTCTGAGAAGTTATGATTTTTACCAATTGTTTTTCAACAAAGAAAACATGTGATAAGATTAGTCCAAATTCGAATCGAAAAATGTATGATGGTCGAGCAGAAATTGGGTGAAAAAAAAAATTTAACATTCGTCTACAACATCCACCCAAATCCACATGCTAGGCATTCAACATCACCTCCATTGCTGGCCATTCGACGTAATAAACTGTGCCTCATATTTGGGTTGCTAAACAAATTTTTCCGGGCTACATTAATAGCAGCTTTTATTTTTGCGAGCTGCTTCCTCCCTTATCTTCAAGTTACTTGTCTGCAAAATTCCTAGGTACCTATTCTCCTTGACAACCTCCAGATTAATCCCTTCTATAGCGTCATTGCTCATTGCCGGCAGGTCCCTCTACACTTTTTTTGAAAATTATCACCTTGGATTTAATTAGATGAACGATAAAGTTCCACCGTACGCAGTACTTGCTTAGCCGGTAGGTCATGAATTGTAGGGATTCCGCTGAGCTGGTCTATAGCACATTGTCAACTGCAAACAAGAGAGTCTTTATATGCACTTCAGCAAACTCTATGCCTGGGGCCGTTGGCTCGATCGGTAGCGGTTGAGCGAGAGAATCTCAAAGCGGCTATTGCCGCTTCGAATTTTGACGTTTCTTTTTTAGTATGTGAAGCGATTGGGAAGACTTTAGGGGCGTTTTTCTCGGAAAAGGGGGAGTATTGTGTTCGCTGGAAAATAATGTCCCATAGGGGAGCTATCACCAAATTTCATCCAAATCGGTGACCCCAAGTTAGTGCACTGTCCTTGTAAGTATACCGAGTTCGACAGCTAAACATCAGCGATTGGAAATAAGATTTCCAAGGCATGCAATCCTCGTAGTCGCATGTGATTTTTAAATCTGTTCCGTCAGTATCTTTTAACTCAATACTTTACCTAACTCCAATTTATGACCACACGATTACTATCAGACTTCCATCAATCTAAATTAATTGTCCCAACCACAAGCGCCATAAATCCTAATCTATCGCGCATGCACTCGGCTAAGACACATCAGCGGAAATGACTGCACACGAACCGCTGCCACGACAGGATCTTATCCCTTCATCATGACATCAGTGGTCATAGTAATTGGCAAAAAGGAAATGACCTCTAATTGGGATAAATTGCGGACAGCTTCAAGAATGACTTCCTTAACGCTCACTCTTTCTGCGGCTCCTCTCTCATGTGCCATTTCATCCGGGAAGAGTTATTTCTATTCGATAAATTTTCTTGGAATAAAATGAAAACCAAGGACGCAATTGGTGGTCAACACACGCAAGTCGTCTTTTCGAGCGGTGGGGAGCAAAGAACGAACCGATGACAGCGGGCTCTCTCAAGGATTTGTATCTTCCACACTGTCTCGCCTTCTGGTGAGGACCACTGTCCAAGTGTCCGCATCTGTCTGTAACGCGTGTGAATGGTGAAGATAAACTCCAATCATATTTTATCGTTTGTCCCAACGATGTTGTTTGTCGTACGTGCAAGAGCAGCAAACGCGACTGCGGCGAGGAGACTCGGAGGCAAAGCTAAGTAAATCATCATAAATTTCACGGGATTCTATTCCAGTATTGTGGCACTCTTGGATTGGAGTAGATACTTACAGTGAATTGATAGGTATTTAGTTGTTATGGACGATACGTTTCAAAAGCATAATGGCTGGACTCTGTAGGTCGTGCGGTGGTCGGGGTGAATGGGAAATATAAAGTGTTGTGCTGCGGACCGATAAAATGCCCTTGAAATATTACCTTGGAAATGAATTTGACTATTGAGAGTTATTAACGAGCCTTGGCATCGGAGTGTGTGTAATCCTCTATGGTACTTTGGCGATAAGACTGAAATTGTCCTCCAGTAAATCGGTCAAGAAGCATCACTGGAAAATTTATTTGTGCTTTTCATGAAAATTTTTGAAATGAATGTGAAGGATGTGCACTGAAAGCTTCCAAAAAACAGCTGACAACATTATTGGATTGCATTTCCTTTCCCGAAGAAAAGAGACTTCTAGTTTTATAGGACACAGAAGGTACAATGTTTTAATGCAGTCTAGAAGGCAAGCACATGCCAAAAAGACGGTCTTCGACTCCTGGCTCGGTAATAAAAGGTTGCTAAGCTCCGCTATAAAGATAAACTGATTGCGGGCGTGGGATAGTTTTGTCTTACAAAAGCTGAATTCAACGCACCAGCAATCAAGGTTAAAATGAAGCACAGCTCTCCACAAAACCCACACATAAACACAATGCTTATAAATGTAAATAATTTTCGAATTAAATGTTACGAAAGAAAAAATTATCGGATTAATATTCCTTAAGGCGCTATAGTCTAGCTAGACCAGACAATTTTATGGAGGAATAAGGTTTTAAGTAACTTAAGGAAGCGCTGTTCTGGTTTCCATGATGATTTGCTAATCCATAGTCGATACAAGGATAAACTGGATCTGGTAGACCGCCAAATGCCAAACAAATTAAGATTTTTTTTTATCTCATTTTTTATTTTGCTTCAAGTTAATATATAAAATAAAATGAATTTAAAACTAGAGCTAAACTACAAAGAAACAAAGATGCGCCAAATATTCTTTAGACCAAAAAAGAGAATACTACAATTACAAAGTTTAATTTGACTTGGGCGTAGGGGACATCGAACTACGCTTTACTGAAGAAATCGGTTAACTGAAACACAAAATTTGTCACGAAGCATTTTTCCACAATTTTCGTACAAATTAACTGAAAAACTTGGTGAACTGGAAAAAAGTGTACAACAGAAATTATTAACTTTTATTCAAACTACTCCGCATAATTGAAATAAATGAAATACAAGCGAATCCCTCTAAGTCGAACGTTCTCTAAGTTTTAGATAAATAAGATATTACTGAGGCTTTTGATACAGTAGACACTATACTTTTGGAAATACGGCTTCAGGGGAATGGTACATACATAGTTTTCTTCTTATCTTTCTAATAGAGGACAAAGGGTGAAAATCAATGGGCAAATGAGTTTCAGCAAAAGCATTGCTATTGGAAGTCTTGGTCCGACACTTTTCGATTTTCGTTAATTCGCCAATCTCACAAAACCACATAAGTAAGGTGAATGTTTTTGCTGATGATATGGCAAGTGATAAGACGAAAATAATGTTTTTCAATGCCAGTGGTAGGAAGATTGACTTTGGAACTTACTTCTTTCATTGTGCTAATTGTAAAAAATTCAAACACAGTGGTCATGTTTGTAAATCGAGCACAAGTTCACAATCATTTTTTGTAGCGGGATCTAGTGCACTTAAGAAGTACCTTATAGCCGCCACAAAGAAATTTTTATTTCTAAGGCTGTATTGCTTTCAAGATCTTCTTAAGTGTGTGTTCATTTTAAGTCGAAAATTCTAACTCGAATACGTTTTTCCGACCCTTTGTTTTTCTTTTTTTTACGTTACGCCGAAGTTTTCTTTTGTTTCGAGTTTTTTTTTTTTTTTTGAATGAAATATTGACATATTAAAAATGATGTTAGAATTTTTTATATTTTCATTTTTATACATATATCAGGCTAAGTGAAATTGTTTTTTAGTTACCTGAACTCGGGTTGAATAATTTTTTTTTCATTTATCCGAAGTTCGCCTAACAGAAAATACAGCTTAAGTGAGAAAAAAGAAAAAAATTGCGGCGCATCCGTGTTTCAGTTGAGCGGAGTTAAGTGTGTCTCCGAAAAGCCTATTTCTTACGTTACGTACGATCAGGACGGGATATTGGTAGTATGTCAATAGTATTTGTAAATCGTTTAGTGAAAACCAAATCAAAGAAACGATCTTAATAATGTGGAAGCTATTAGAAGGGTGGCTTCTTTATTAAAATACTCAGGAATGGAATTTGGACAGCTTAGAGAAAAATTAGAGGTGAAAGTAACAGATTATGAAACTAATATAAACAGAGATCTAATGTTGACACACACAGCTGATTTCAATATTCAACTGTGTTTTTCTTTTCTTTTTCGTCGCTATATCGTCTGTATGCCAACCAATATTCTTAGAAAAATTTTGTTAATTTTGTAACTTTGCTTTACTTTACTTGTCAGCTGGAACATGCCATTTCATTTTCTCGCCGACTCATCGGACAAACAAGGGCAGATTATTCTCAGCTATTCCCCAGTATCAGGAGTTTATCATTTCTTCTCGTTGCAATAGAAGTGTCAGGCAAATGTGGCGTCATTAAAATAATTATACATATTTTAGTGAGTGGTATGGTTTGCAGTGAATCTATCCAGTGCTTATAAAACAATAAATTTGTACTGAATTTCACCACCTTAAGTCACCTTAAAATCGTGAAAAGAAACTCATTTCACTTTTCAAAAAGTGAAGTGGTCTCGTTCACGACAGCTCCTAATTCAATTTCGATCAGAGAGGAAAACGAATGTAACTTTTTGCAGTTTTCACAAATTCAAAGTTAACCACAAATTTTCACCGGCCAACACAGAAAAGCAGAAAAATCGCTCAATCGCCAGAAAATGAAATCCACACGAGTGGCCACCAGCCCAGCACCTCCAAAATCAATCCTCAAAGCTTCTCTTGTTGCACTCGATAAAAAAAAGGAACCCCAAAACGCAATCAAACGGAATGTTGCAAAATTGAAAAAACCAAAACGAAAATGAAAAAAAGATCACGTCAAAACTTATTTTCCTCGCAGAGTATTAGTTTAAGAGCCATCGTCGTCTCCCTTCCATAATTTCCTATGCGCCAACACACGAGGCGTGTGCCCAAGAACTGAACTCCCACCCGTAAACTTTCCAAGGCGAACTCTGATTGCGGATGCATGCATATGCGTTTCCTCCGCTCCGACGTATCCACAATGCCATCGAGTGGCACGTACTATATGACAAGTTCGGATTGAAACGAACTCTGATCTCGACTCCCGATGGCATGGGAGCTGCTCTCCATGCGGACAAAGTTTGTTCTTGTTTTTTCGGGCTGGAGGAGTGCGGAAACTTTGAAGGAAAAATAAATGTGCACGCAGATGAAACATGAAACCAACAATCACGGAATCGAAATCTAAGCGAACATCGATATGGAGCCGTGACGGATGCTGGCGCAGAGAACACGCGGCAACGACAGAGAAAGATATGGAAAAATACTTGGTCGTCGGTGTTGGAAGACGCCATCCTGACACTATCCTGGCACTCTGACACATTACTCCACGTCAGAGCTGCCTCCGACTGCCGGGGCAGTTTGACGAAAAACCACACCACACAGTAAAATGTATCATCTAATCATTATTCAGGAAGGAAGGTTTTTCTCCCTCTTTCGTCGGTTTACACAGAGCTTCCTGTGCATTGTTTGCTGACTGACAGGATGTACATGAATTCAGAATGCATTGTAATATTTGGATTATGGTAATTTGCGGGAGTCGGTTCTCCTGCGTCATTGTCGATGCCTTGAAGGGATTTGATGGGTTTTTTTTTGTTTTTCTCGGAAGGATAGAAACAATTCGAAGTTATTGGCAAATAAAAACGAGAAAGACTCAAATTCCCAATTAGAGGAGCGTCGCCAGCAGCATTTCCAATTCTGTTTTATTTTAGCTTTCTCTGGGTTTCTTTTCTGTTTTTTGTTTGGTGTAAACACAAGAGAAAATTCAGGGGAAATCCTTATTGGTTTTTCGATTTGTGATACAAGTAAATGTTGCGATGTGACGGATTTATTTTGGGTGGATTGATTTTGCTGCTAAGAATCGGATATTTTCGTTGTGCTGCGAGTTTATCCAGGTTCTAATTAATTTTGAAGAAGTCAATGTAAATATACGTTTAACAAAGAAAGAGAAAATTAAGGAGAACCGACTTGCCTCGTGTGTTCCAGTTTTTGTTTTTGTTTGGGCGGGTGAACAATCCTGGGAATCCCTAATTACTTTAAGGTTCGTTAATAATCTTAATGGACCAACGTGGCTTTTGTTTTCCTTCTATTTCGACTGTAAGTCAATATTTTTTGGCCAAAATTCTTATGAAGGGACGCACTAAATTGTTTCCTTTATTGATTTTGTTTCTATCTTCGCTTTTTTGTGAGTCCCTATGCTGTTGACTAATTCTGCTCGAACAAATGCTTTTTTTGTCCCCACTGACATTCATTCTTAAAAATAGAAATACTGTTTTGATTTTCAACGAAATGAGGTTTGATTCGTCATTGATTTTGTGGTTCAAAGTTAAGTAGTAATCAGATGCCTATGATACAACACCAACTTATTGCAGATGTACTCAAAAAAATATTTAAGTAGCAACCATCGGAGTTGTATCAATGTATCCGTTTTTTCTGGAAGAAATTGCCAGGACTGCTTTAAGAAGTAAGAGGATATCACCAGTTTGTGGCAAGTAGCAATGAATACGACTACATATTTGAAAAAAAAAATGACTCGATAACCGGTTTGCAGCCGAAGGAACGGTTTTTTCTGACGTAGTATTCACTCAGATCTCATTCTTGTTTTGCTGTAATTATTTGGGCAATGATTCTGTTATCTGTCCGAATATTTGCTATAAGCAAAGTGGAAGACAATGGTTGCAAATGTGCTGTGACCTTCGCCTAAAATTGAAAGGTGCCTGTAAAACCACCAATCTTCTAAATTACTTCGAAAAAAACCGACAAATCAATCATGTTCGATTGCATGCATAGCTCGAGTGAAACGCAGAAAAAAATCCAAAGCTGGAAGACCACTAGTCCTTCAAAGTACCAGATGAGTGATCTTCAGATGTAAAAACAAAAAAATATTTCTTAATCGAAAAGGATTTGATCAGCACTCGATTACAAAACAAAAGCAAATATTATTTTATTGAAAGACTGGAAAATCAATTAACACTAGCAATGTTTTTCTTACTCATCCCTGCCTTAAAATTTCAAAGGAGCAACCGTCCTCAAATTGTTCATGGTACGTTAATTGAATTTTCAAGGACGCCGGAGGTCCTTCATTGTTTTTCAGTCAACCAAGAGGGAACTGATTTCTTTTAAACCTGATCTTTGACATTTGTGTATCCTTTTTTTTTGTTTCTAGAGATTTTCAATTAATTTTGTGCTTCGAAGAAAAAATTTCGTGAATACATTGATGAATAGGGATGCTGTAAGGTCAAGGTTGAATAAAAAAAAGGCTTCTGGGTACTGCCTGGTAAATTCGAGTAAAAGGATAAGCTTGGGTACACGTCAGAGCTAAGAAGAAAGACAGTCTTTTAATAAAAGACCGATGATAATGTATTTTTTTTTTTCGATTTAATTTGATTTTTGATATGATGATCAATTCGTACATCAAATATTACTACCCATGTTGCAATATGGTCCTAATAAGGTTAATATTAAAGAGAACCTTAAAATATACGTTCTATGTTACTTTTGCTTTTTAACTGTAAAACTGTGGAAGCTATAGTTACTCAAACTTTTCCCACTTTTTTTTTTGTTATAAAAAACCGATACAAGACGCTTAGAGTACTCAAGCTTAATTTTTTTTATTTTTGATTCTCAGCGCTCTCTTATTATAAAATAATTTTATTTTCATATCGATTTGCACAGGATATGAAAATCCTGTCAAAAGTAGTTTGATCAATTTTGTGATTTATTAACCCGGCGGAGGTGTGGTGGAAAAAATTACATGGAGTATGTGACAGGGTTCGGCGAGGTTTCTCGGATGAATATTAAAGATGTGATTTCATTTCTCAACGCCGCACGATAGTTCTAAATCCTAATTTATAATCAACTTTTCAGAGCTGTGGTTACAAAACGGCACTTAGTGCTAATTGGGTTCTCCTAGAACGACAAGCCATTTTGTGTGATCAGCTAAAAAATACAGTTAACTAAATACCAGGGTGGGTATGCTAAACCTCAAAAACGTAAAAACGCAATCAATCTTATAGCTAATACCTTAAGTAACCAATTCAAGCCCTTTAAATTGCTGCATTAGTATACTAATTTACTGAAATCATCAGCAAACTATAAAATTTGAGAAACTCCCCAAGACTTTTATGGGTTTGAATCTAGCAATAGTTATTACATCGACTATCTTCGACCCGCTTTGGCAGTAGTCCCGGATCATAGCCTTGCAGAAAGACAGTTTTCGCAGATCCCCCATTGATCTTTTTCATCGACCTCTAAGGTAGCAGCCCCCAATCTCAATATAAACTGTTAAATTCGTATACCTAAGAATCGATGTACACATTGCTCACCCTTATTTACCACGCAGCGCCAGATCACTTTTGATACACATCAAAAGTTTAGAGTGGCGATGTTGGAGCTATTGCTTACGAAAGGATTTTAGCAAAAAATATTGTTCTTTGGATTGGAATAAAATATTAAAATTAAATATCCGTAAACATCAGTAGGCATATCGAAAAAGTTCCATGGACTCACTACAGCTTACTGCTTATTATTATTCTAAACTTTAGACTCTCCGTGTTCACCATAGGGAATTAAATCAGCGTTAGTGAATTTTTGAAGTGCCCTAAATATTTACTTATCCATGACTATCTCAACGACCTGCTTCACAAAGGGTCGGTCTGTGTAGTCTAAATAAAGTTATGTACTTGGGTAACAGTTCGTTTAAAAAGTTCCAGGAAATACCTTTGGAGTACACAGATATTTCCTGGAACTTTTCCAAACAAACTGTAACCCAAGTAGTAAGCAATCTGAAATTACCAAGAAAATATGAACATATCGGTAGTCAATGAGTGCAAGAAGACTGCAAACAGAATTTAACCACATCTGCAGAGGGATTGTTTTCGATTCTCAGAACTCGACTTTAATTCCGTTTCTGTTCAGCGTTTAGTCTGTCCATCTAATGGACTGGAAATTGTCTGAGAATTAAAGTGCTCAACCGTAACAATAACCACCGAAAATGCGACGTATGCAAAATTGTGTGAGCTAAATTTTACAGGGGTTAAGGTTGGAATCTCTACAAATTGGCCTCGCATTTCATGACGGTCAAAAAATGCATCTGCTGAGTGAACACTAAGATGTTCTTTTGAATTGAAAAAATCGACAGTTTAAAAATTCTCGCGTAAACCGTGCAGCAGGTTAATGGCTATGAAACCAAAAAAAAAAGGTTTTCCTAATTAATTTTTGTCCTGCATACTTATTAATTATTTCCGTCATAAGGCGAACACTTTCATGTTCAGCGGCTTTATTCCTCCTTGCCACTTCCCTAAAACATAATCCACAAAGGACTAAAAACAAAACGCGTACAAGTACCCCATCAATTGCGTGCGAAATTCTAAGTGGTGATGTGTGTGGTGTGTCCTTACCAAAGTCAACACTTATATTCCCAAAACGATGTCAGTGTTCCAAAGAAATTCTCTTCGTCATAAAGTTACCAAAAACAACTTTTTCACACACACACACACTGTCAGAGCATTTCGTTCGTTGACTGTTTCGTTGCAGGCATGTGAAATGAATCGAAGTGACACCTTGTGTATGGGTACCGTATGTTATACATTTTTAATTTACATCCTCTCTCGTTCTGCCACGTCGCGGCGTCGTCCTGAGGGGTTTTGGAGTGCTTTTCTCGGAAATTTAACGGTCGCAGAGAGGTTTTTCTCAAGTTACTTGTCTATGATGTGCTAAGAGTTTGTCTCTGGGGTATTGTGGGCTCAGTAAATTTTTGAAATCCGTTTTCCTTTTTGGGAGGCATGTTCTATGAAGGAATATATCGATTTCTTGCGAATGTGTTGGTGAGTGAAAAGTCAAATTTCATGTGTGTATTTGGCCGTGCCGTTTGATGAACTTCAGAAAGAGAGTGTCTGCCTGCTTTATCCTTTTCATGAAATTCTTGTGATCTTGAGTGGGTATATAAGATTCAGTGGAAGTTTTCAACTATTTTATCTAAAATAAGCTAAATCAATCAACATGTGAAAAAAATCTATTAAAACCTGACAATTTAACATCATTAATTAGCAGAAAAACTAGAAATACCTTTTTTTCTCTAAAATCTATTTCAGAAGATTATAATTTCAACACACACATTCTATCAGTTAGGATCGAAAGTTCGAAAGTGAGTTCCTTCTTCAAACTCGGGTAAGACTTACTTCGTGTTTATTATTCAATCTATTTATTCGAATCGTTTAAAAATAAAGTTTGCATCAAAATATCTAAGTTTGGCTAACATTTGACAAATCAAACATACATATAATTAAATTTTTTTAAAACATTGTCATCCTTAAAGTTGCGAATTAAACTTTGAGATTGTGAAGAGGCAGGAAGATAGTTGAGAGCATAACATATAAAAAGAAATTTATAATGAAGACAAGACAATAGTTATCCCAAACACTTCTAAAGATTTGAAAGTCTAAAATTAAAAAACATCGGAGAAATCGCAAAATTTCCCAACTGAGGAAACTTAACTAAAGCGGATTTAATTGAAACCGCTGAACGATTGTTTGATCAAAACACATAGTTAAACTTTGATGATAAAAACGTTCTTAGTAGGCTTAAAGTAGAAACACAATGCTGCGTGCGTGCGTGCGTTGGATCGACTTTGGGGTGCGTTGTATCGGCTTTACGACAAACGCACAACCTTGCACAACCTCGCGAATTCTAACAGACAATGTGACCTCGCGCGTTGCGTTGATTGTTGTGAATTGTTGTAAGTGGAACAAAAAAACAACAAAAAAGGAATATGGAAGCATACGATTTGGAAGAATTATGAATTTTTTTGTTTTTAATTTATTCTGATATGCTGTAGAAGGGTCTATGCATGGAATTACATCCAATTGAGTAAAATCAAATGCTTTTCAAGTGAACTCATTTTCTTCTATAAAAAAAAAGCACAACTAAACAAAATTTCAATCAAATCGTAAATACATTTTTACAATACTACAATCGAAGTAGTCAAAGAAGATTTTAATTCAAATCAGCTGCGAAATGTCAAACGCAGCAAACCTAGAAAATGGAATGGAGCTCGCGCGTTAGCTTTCCATAAATCAGTTTATCCTCGAAATTTTCCATCTCCAATGCGGAAAATCGCCTTACCGCATTCAAATTTCGTTTGTAAATAAAAAAAGAAAAACAATAAACACGCATCTGTCAAACGCTCAAGCGAGTGGAAAGTAGATCCAGTTGGTCGGACCTACGATATTACGATCTGCGGAGTTGCCACGCCCGACCGCGCTTTTTCGATTTGTACAATGCTTTTGCGTGTATTCTACTTTAAATGTCAAAGTCAGACCGACCGAACGCGCCGTTGCGATTTGAGCTTTAGCTGCAAGAACTAGATCAGCTAAAAAATTAGGCATTTTTTTTCGAAAACAAAACTGAGATGTGAGAATAATAGTAACAAGCGATGGTGAAAATGGTTCCCTCGTTTAGTTTGAAAAACTACAAAAATTACATACAATTTTAAAGATCTGAGTATTTTATGAGCAAGAAATTAAAAAATGTTTGTCCAATCAGACAGCAAACAGAATTTTTTCTTTTCGATTTTTTTCTTTTTTGTTTTTTAATTTTCACACCTCACACATCAAAAGCGACAAGCAAGCAGAGCCACACAACAAAAAATAAATCAACCCATAATCACGACTTCTTTCAGCTCCACAGGAAGCCACGTAGACATATGAATTCATCACAAGTCAACAAACCCCCGCCACTCAGGTCCACTGCATTACCCGGCTCAAGGATCAAAGGATCGATTTTCTGTTACAAATCATACAACCGGATACACAATCAGTCGGTTGTAATCATTTGCAGTTCTCCAATATCCTTCGTCTCGTCCTGGCGAGAACTCATCTGGAGGGGTAGGGTGACCCCCGCCACCTCCAATGACGATGACTATAGTTCTAACTCAATGCCACCATCTCCGTCACTCGCTATGTAAAAAATTCTATCACACGACACCCAGGACGAATATAAATATGAAACAATAGGAGTAGCGTGGAGGGTGCTGCTGCGCCGTTGAACTTGTACGTGGTATGCGCCGCGCTCGGCATGTGAGCCATTTCATATTGTGTCCTTGTCACGTCCTCCTTAATTATTATTACTGTAATCATTATTGAAAACGGAAGTTATTACACGATGCACGCATACACAAAACAAATAGCAAACACACATAGAGGGTTTTGTGTGACATTTGACAGCGGCGTGTTCCATCCGGAGAGGAGTAGAAATGAAATCCCTTCCTGTTGGGATGAAGTTTTCCTATTACGCACACCTAGACGGCGGTTTTGTTTTTCATTTGACAGTTGGGGGCGTATAACTGTGTACTTTACGAGGTTTACGCGTACCTTGGGCGATGGTGGAGCTTTGTGAAAGATTTTGATTCGGTTTTAAGTTCCGTTTTAATTTGGGGAGCTAATCGCCATAGTCTATCGTAAGAGAAAAAGTTGAGATTCATTTATCATGCACAAAATGTTGTCGAAAGATTTTTTTTAAGTCTCAGTAATTAATTTTATGACATTGGATTAAAGCAATAAAGTTGGGAAAAATGGTATAGTTTTGACGTAGCTAGAAAGTTTATCTCGACATAGAAAATGTTTTCAATAACATTGCGAATGAAATATATTTCGAATTTCGGGAAAGAATAATTTCAACCCTGACGATTAAGAACCATATGAAATTAATTAACATTACCTTCAACACGAGATTCAGCTGCATACAACGAAGAAACGTGTTAAGAGAACATTAATTTCTACGTTTATAAATGAATGTTTATATCGAAGTAAAAACAATTGGTTAAGTAGTCTTACTTAGATCCAAGTCGTAACCACTCAAACGTCCGACACATTACACCAATGCCTGGTCAAGAGTTTTAAAGATAAACGTCGATGTACTGTGCTGAAGTTGCATTAAAGCATTGTTGTTTTATTGAGTTACAACTAACTGCGAGTCAACACTTCGTTACCAACAACACCACAAGCACACAAATGACTGACAGTCCTTCTGGGGTATTTCTGTCATGTACGCTTTCGCAATTCCTCGTTCGGAACCGGAAAAAAATTGTAGGTCACCTTCCCATGTGTTAAATTATATCGCGCACAACACAGCTGGGGTGCGAAACCTTTGGCCCTCAGCAGGCTGTTACACCACCAATGATGAAATCTGAGTCCATTCGGAATACTGTCATCAGAAATGAGCTAAAAGTTATTTGTGACTGTCATATGCACCACTAAAATGTTCGAGCTGCAATTACTGTACAATCGTTCAAATCGCTAGGCTCAACAGAAACACGCTTATAAATAGGCGTCATATTACAACATTATCTAGTAAGCTATCGTTTCTTCTCCACAGATATAGACGAACGATCTTCCATTTAAGATATAGGTGTAGTCCAGCACAGGAAATACATGGTTTGCTTTCAATGACGCGGCTACATAAAACACGTGAAATATATCGCTGCAGTTAAAAGAGTCTTGGAATCATAACATTCTGATTCGAAAAGAAGAAGGTCGAACGATCGGGACCAAGTCACCGTGGCTGTAAATATCTTATTCTCTCTGACTGACGATTGTGCTTCGTCTGAAACTCTGTTGTGTAAGCGTAGGAATCACTTTTGACACAAAAATTAAAATCGTTGAAAAAAGCAACTGCCACTTGCCTTTGTATTTGATTTTATTTTCTATTCAAATAAAATATAAAATTGTTAACAAAATAATTCAAAGCGTACAAAAATGCAAGCTGCGAACAATGCTGTGTGTGGCGAAATTTCTTCGTCGTAGTTTAACCGACTAAAGTACCGCTGATTTAGTTTCAAAACAAAAAAATGGTTCTAGAACTATCTTTGCTCAATTTGCTCAGATAAAAGATGACGAGGGAAAATTAACCACAGCAATAAAATTAACAAACATTAAATAAAATAATAAAATAGATAAATGAAATTCACGGCTCGATGACACATTCCATAACATGCAAAAACCGCTAGCGTCAGATATGTTTGGCTGTTTTTGTTTGTGTGGCTTTTGACCTTTTGTTATAAAATCATCTATAGTCCCCCGATTACAATGCTGTTGGCTGATTTATTTGTGGAGTATGCCAGAGTTTCACTCAATCCTTTCCTATCCACTCATCATATTTTATTCGGTTCATATCCATTTTCCGAATCTAAAACGTTGAATAAGCCCCAATTATGGTCATCTTACCCCGTGGGATATCAATTTTGAAGAGAGCCAACCAAATTAAATCCTCCAGCGAACAAAACCCATTATAATTTATTTGTCGACATTATGATAATCGCACACATTCGGTTAGTTAATACACATTACATCCCCACAATTGGTAAATTATTACTCATAATCTCCTGTCCGAATCAATCTTAAATTGGTTCACATGGCTCTTCACGTGAGACCTCCATGCACGAACGCTGTTAAAAATTAAATTTCATTCAATTTATCTGAATGGGCAAATGGTTGATTTTATCCCATTGTCCCATTAAAAGGGATAACAGAAATGTGTCGTATGTACACATGTGGGGCCTGGCTTTGTATTTGTGTAAAACACATTCTGGGCAGTTCTTTCAAATGAGATTTTTGCCACGTGAATGGACGCCATGTTGAGGTAAAACATAATCGTTGAAATTGGTAATAAAAATCATTCGTATACATCCACAGCCCGGCGGGGGTGTGGGCTGGAGTCTGGTCATGAAGTCGCCAGCAAGGACTCGGCCAGGCTAAGCGAATTCTTTGGTTACAACGAGTTTATCATTAAATACACACCACACCTTCAGTTGTTTTCTTTTTTACGACGACTAAGAAAATAAAAACGCTAAGCAAACGTGAAAAGGAAAGGAAGAAAACAACGAGTTGGGTATTAACTGATGTTGATCCTTTTTTTTTCTGTGGTGTGGATAGAAGTCTTCATTGGGCGAGACGGATCATCGTGGAGAGAAGAGGTCTACACTGAGCGGCGAAAACAAAGGACAGGATATTATACATGAATGCCAGTGAGATAACAAACTAAGGAAGGAAGGTTTTTGTAGGTATTTTCATATCGTAGAACAAAGCTGAAACACATCCAAACGTTAAGCTTTGTATTTTAAATAACGAACACTTTGATTATTATTAAATAGAAAAAAATTATTATCCATTAATTCATCGTGCGTGTAAGCATCAAATATAAAATAAAAAAAATGAGATAGACATCATATTGATCCAATATTTCGACACGCAGATCCGACCTCGTTTAGAGGGGTCAAGAAATATTTTGAGATCTAAAAAAATGGCAAGTTGTTTCTTTTAAAGTAGTATAGACCTCTTTTGTTGGTGATATGACATTGAATATTAAGTAAGTTTGAGACTTTGAATAACCACACTGCGACCGAAAAGGATTTATTTAACCCCATCTTTCGGACTATGTTCTTGAAGTTTGCCTTGAAAGAAGGCAGGCACGTTTGACATGCTCTAACATTTTGACTATGTATGGTGTGTAATTGCATCCATCGAACTTTGTCGGCATCGAACTTGTCGGCATCCCAGTTTACTGTCAATGGCGCAACTATCAGAATGTCTGTCATCGATCTCTCTTCGATACAGGGAAATAGTAGTGAATGAAGATTATGTATTTATATTGAAATCAGCTCTAGGAGTATAAACTCCAACCTCGACCTCTAGGAGTATAAATTGCAACCTTCGATTCGCGCAACTAATCGATTTTCGCAACACTTAAATCGTAACACAGCCTGACTCTATAAGAGCAACTTTTTAAAAGTGCTACCTCGATTAATGCAACTTCTTGGACTTATCAATTATGAAATTCTTAAATATTTGAATGACTACCAAGAGAGAGAAGGATCAACTACCTCTATCTACATTATCTACAAACATGTTAAGAGAAAGACAATTGATTTCATACGTTTCCGGACTGCTGTATGAAATTGTTTCCAACATTAGCATCTCAAACCAATAATTGGCTTTATGGAAACATTTGAGAATTGAGAACCCAAATGATGGTGAAAGTGAAGTTCCTCTGTCCCTCTTTATCGAAAGTTAAAACAGAGAAACAGTTCGATCCTTTAATGTATGTTTACAATGGCTCGAAGAGAACAACATTTCAGTGGAGGACATTTTATTTCTACAAGAAATAAAAGAAATGGCACTTTTGAAAAAATGTCGAATCCAGAAAAAAAAACCATATTTTTATTGTATGTATTTTTTGTAAGTTTTCTAACCTTTCGTTTTCTTAATAAAGAAAAATCTGTGCAAAAATAACGATTTACCATGGTTTCAATAATATTTCTTTTTGTAACATTGCCATTGTCCTTACAGAAACTGCCATTTCCACCATATTTTTTAATCCACAAAAATATGTTCCAATAAGTGCAACAACCTCGGTTATTGCAACTGCCTTAATTTCTATTAGGTGCGTAAATCGAGTCTGTACTGTAATTTAATAGCTTATGGTATCACTTTATTGTTGAGTTAAAAAACCTTAGTTGCCCACGTATGCAAAATAATGCCATTCCGGAGCTCATATTCATAACCACCTGTCGTTTATCAGCTCGTTGCGCAATTTGAAGCTATACTAACACAATTTTAGCTTGAAGCGATTTGATTATTTGTAAGAAAAGTTGTATAGTATGTTTTTAGAAAATAGAGAGAAAAATTACACATTCAGCTTCGTGTACTTTTGACTGTCAAATACAAAATTAAAGTTTATGCGAAGACTGCAAACCAAAACTTTTATGATATTTAGCCAAGCGTTTTTAATATTCATTAATGCTAAATGGATTTGGATATTTGAATGCAGCAATATGTTGGCCTTTGGCAACTTAAAGAAACGACTTGTTAAGGATAAAAAGAAGGAAATGTGTGTCAAGACAATTATTAGATTAAACAGTTCGGAGGTGTTCGAATTGCCTGTAGTTTCTGATCAAATCACCGACAAAAATCTATTTCGAGAGCTGCCAAATTGCTTCAGTGCCACAATCACGGCATGTAACTTCATAGAGTAATCAATGGTGATACAATTTTTTCTTATATATTGCACGCCGTAACCAGCCCGTGAACAGCCTTTCATGCAGTCATTGTGTTGTTACTTTAGAAAGATTGTCAGTCGCTCGTCCATGGGCAATGAAAATTGCTCGATGTGTGTGGTTTCCTCGAGCTAGATTTAAACTTGAGCACGATCTATTAACAATATGACGCAAGCATCAATAAAGCGCCATCAAGCCACAGCGTCCACGAGACGAAAAATTTTATTTAAAAAAAGTAGTAGCTCTTTCGAAATTGGATCTAATCTAACTATAACGCACAAAAGAGCTGGAGTTTTTCTAAATCTTCGAGTCTATCATTTTGAGTTTTTAAGATCAAGGCAGACCAAGAATCTCTTCGTCCGCATTTGAAATCTCCAATGGTCCATGGTCCTAGTGGGTATATTTTTGGTTCCTATAAAATGTTTATTCGAGTAATTAAAGTTCACCAAGTACAATACATATATCTGATTTTTTAAATACACTTAAGAACAAGCAGTTTGCAGCTAATATTTGTGGTGAAGGTCGTTAGAAAAGATCGACGTGGGCTAGGGCCATAAATAAATTAAATTTATTGAATAACTTTTTTTATATTACATATGTCTTAGAATACTTCTGCAAACAGCGCATTGATTTTAAGTAGAAAGTTTATTTTTTCTGTGGTTAGAACTAGTCTCAGATTCCATTCACATTCAGATTCGATTCACCAGCATTGGTCGGGTTTCATACTAAAATCATGCAGACGGAAACGTGTTCACTCACGAGTGTTCACTCGAGTCGTCTTATTAAAAAAAAACTGAAACAACAACAGCATCAACTAGAATTAATGCAAGTAGCTTTGTCATTCCACGAAAATTTCGATTTACCTAACTCCAGTTCCAACGAAATTTCTGATTTCACCGACCCATAGAAACAAAGCAAATATCCCATGGAACTTGGCGCACAGATTCTACTCTAATATTTGAAAATTCCTATTTACCCATCCAATCAGTTCTCTGCCAGGAGCAAACCTTTCCACCATTTGCCGCATCGGACCTACGTCCACGTCAGCCACTGTACCGAGCACCCGGCGAACAATATGAAGAAAGTTAATAGCGTGTGCGGAATGTACGCGTTTATGTGTGTGGAATACCCCTTTTCTCGATTTTAGAATCCTAATCGACCGTTAACCCACATTGTCTACGGGGGGGTATTGGGAATGCGTTCTATGGCTGTTACAGCAGGAAATGGGATTTCTCTTTTTATTATTCCAGCGAATCTATTAAAAAGCTCGAATGGGGGTAGTTATTACTCGTGTATAGAGATTTCTCTTTTTCTATTCTTTTTTTTTAGTCATTATCACTTTTGTTCATTCGACGTTCCGGGTAAGGTTTGTTTTCCCTTGAGTGGGTTATGCGTTCGTTTTTCGAAAAACTAATGTAGGCTTTAAATTGAACATAGCAGATGCATATCGGGGCTATTTGTATTGTGTTCTCGTTTCTAATGCCGTTTCGATTGTGAATTTTATAAACCTAAATGTTTGGTAGATACTATTTCTGCTACTATTGGACTTTAAGTCTTAAACTGTAATAGGAGGGTTGAAAAAATTATGTGGGATTGGGTAAGCTCGATAAATTTTGAAACAGCTTGAAAGATCTATAATTAGGAAGGCCGAGCTTGGTATAAAGGTATAAAATCGGTCCTTAACTCGGTATTTGTTCCAACTCCAACGAGGAGTAACTCACCAGGATAGAGTGAGAAACACGACTTCTTCGGACGGAAAGAGCTATACATCAACGGTTTAGTCACGTGGCAAGAATGTCCACATCACAACTTCCGAGACGCGTGAAATAATACCGAACTCGAAAATTCGGATCGAAACTTTGGCTTTCATAAAGTGAAATAACGTCGAATTTCAGAATTCGGCCCTATGCTGCTCAGTTTTATTTCACGGCACCATTTCATGAGAAGGAAAACCAAGAAAATAAAACCTTCCTTTAAAATATTTTTAGTCACTAAATAAAAGACACTAATAGAGTTGCCAGGGTAACTGCTGTCGACTGCGAAAGTTGTCGGCAGTTCTTCAGTAAATAAAAAGCGGATGGTTCAAATCCCGCATCAGAGACCTTCAATTGTCTGGTGGAGGATATGCCAGAATATTCTCTAATGATCAGTATAACGGACCTTAGTTCAAAGTCTAAAAGAGTTACTTTATCTTTCCTACCCTGCATTGGCATCTTTATTCAGTTTCGAATCAGAAAATTCAAGCAAATAAGAACATTTCTACTAACACAAGGTGTTCATGTCCATGAGCAGCACTTCTCCCAGTGGAGATGTCACAGGATGTGCCCATTTACCCAAAACACCCCAATTTCTTGCAATTCCAATAAAAATCGTTTTCGAATAACACCCCACCTCTCTGGAAAGTTATTTTTGGGAACGAAGATTTAAATGCCAAGAACGACTTTTCATGGCACTTAACATTTGAAATGCCATCTTGCAAATCGTGTTTTCCTTCAACAGCAGCAAAAAGACTCCTACTCCAATCCCCATCATTTGCAACTAATTTCCCTTTGTTTTCCCACTTTCCCACTTATTTCCCAGCAATTTTCAATACCGTTCATCATACAGGCCCACTCAGTCTCCCCTAAACGTACTTTTCAACGAATCAATCGAACTCGGGCGGTAAAAGTCTCCCAGGAAAACAGATGAAACATTCATACTCCAACACGAAAATACGCTTTTCTGCCTCTTGACTCCCATGACTTTTTCGTGTGCGAAATCAAACAAAAGTCTAATAGAAACAAAGAACCGTGTTTTTTTCCTAAAAGCACAGCCGTTGAGGTGCTGAGGCAGGCCTTAAGGCGGGTAAGCGCCCGACCAACCGCCTTGGTTGCACTGCCAGAGCCAATTCCGGAGAAGTACCCGAGTACACAACTTGAAACTTGCCAATTTGGTGCTAACGAAGGGATAAAAACACTTTGCTTTAATGAAATTCTGCTACGTGAAATGAATTGTTGTTCAAGTTTGTGGAAAACAGAGAACAAAACTGAAAGAGGAAGTGAGAAACTGGAGAAAACAAAAAAAAAACAAGAATGAAAAAGAGAAACAGCTCAGTAAAGCTCCGTGGGTGAGGTTAACAAAAGCCAACTCTAAGGTCTTGACGACGACGACGACGACGACGTTGACTGTTGTGAACGAGACCGACAACCGACAAACTCCTCCGACGACGATGTACATAATTTCGAGGAAAGTTCCCACAGCAAAAAGTCGAAAATTCATTAAGAGCAGACGATGGAAAACAAATGGTGACCGGGTGTTGGGACAGGATTTTTCTTCAAAAGCCGACACTAAACGTGCTTTGTGTGAATTCAAAACACGACGAGGTACAAATGAACGGGGGCAGTAGAGGGTTTGTTCTAGAAAAAGTTACCTTTTTTCTGCAGTTTTTCTTTTTGATCAGAAGCTAAAATTTGGATAGAACATTTTATTCTCTTAGTCGGACTTCATAATTGGAACTGCAATCCAATTACAATCAACTGAAAGTTTGCTCGCTTGCAACTTTCGGAAATTTGATGACACATAAACGACTAGAAAGTTTGGCTTATAAATCTCTTATTTGTTGGATTTGAACAGACCAGATAAGAGTCCTGCCTAAGACAGGCATCTTTATTTACTACACTTGGAATTAACAAGGAAAACATTCCATGCTAACTTTGTTATCTGCCTTATATAAGTTTAAGTTTATATAGAACTTACAACACCAATTTGGGGGATTTTTTTTTTTCGTGGGTTGGTGAGAATCTTCAAAAGACACTAAGAGACATCGTGTTCTCGTAGTAGTGTTAGATTTCCACTGACTAAAATCAGCCTCCCCATTTTTTTTTTATTAAATTACTACGACTAGGTTTCCTTAGTAAGTAGTTTACGTGTTTGGGAATTTACACGTGGGACGTTCGTCAAAACCACCTGCAAATATAGTCATTACATAAAATAAAAATTTAAAAATATTAAATGGACCGTGAAACCGAGTGATAATTTTAATTATTTTTTGATAGAAGTCTGTGAACAATGTTTTGTTAACTCTACGGAAGACCTGCTTAGTTGATCCTGTCAAATTTTGTGTTAACTGAACAGACGTTTGCAACAGGCTTTAGTTGTCAGTTCAGTTGCAGGAAAATGCAGGTCAACTGCATCCCATTCTTTCGAAGGTCTATGGTTAAACTGTCACAACTCATTAATCGATAAGAAAATAAGAACAATGTTTTATAAATGTTGATTTAAGCCTTAAAGTCAAAGCTCTCTTCTGATAATGAGACAAATAGAATGGAAATAAATTGCAGGCTAAATATCTACAGTGTACTCTTCAAATTGATTGACTTGAATATTAAGTTTTTGGTCATAATTAATTCGTTTCAACCACGATACAGGAAAAGACATGAAGTTATTATTTTGTACCGAACCACTTGGAATCACGTCGTAGAAAAAAGCAAAAAAAAATATTTGGATACATTGAAGAGGGCTATTTCACCAAACCTGCAGGCTAGATCTTCTCTAAGCCGTAAGTTTAGCGCAGACTGTCATGCAGATTTGTCGACCACATCCATATCGGTCATTTAGGAATTGCTTACGATTGGTTTGTACCACCTTGCCAATAAGATGTAAGTGTCTTGCCGACTACGCTAATTATACTTTTCAATATTACCATGATTTCGCCAAAGGGCCTTTACAAACACAAGGTGAAAGAAGGCACATGAAAGTTTTTTGAGTGCGGGTGCTTTTATTTTACCGAGTAGTTGGCCACCAAACCTTGCAGAGCCGCCGCGTTTGCCTCAAAATGGACGTAACGTGTGCACCGTTTGTACTTATGAACACTTAGCTTGACAAAAAGTTTTGTCAGTTTGTCGTTAAACCTACCATCGCTATTTTGCACTAACGACAAGCAAAAGATTTGACAGATAACTCCGAACAAACATGGCCGCCATAGCTTGTGAACATGGACTCGTCTCCATTGGCAAACCCATGAAACTCCAAACAAATAAACCATGACAAACATCAAACGCAACGAACTAATATGTAATTTTAAATATCAGGCAGCCCCGTACAATTCACATTAAAACTCAATCCCCACCGCCCTCTGATGAGAATATTTTTATAACTAGTGTCGTTCGAAACTCTACTTGCATAGTTTCACAATTTTCCTCATTCCCGCGTGTCCTTCTTCGTGCTAAAAAAAAAAAAAATTTTAATTAAAAAAAGATAGCAAAGCATGGAATTGGCACACAAGATTGCTTAATTATTTTTCATTTATTTACACCGTTTGTTTTCTGCCATAAATATTTCGAGTGAAATTACCAGCGATAAATTTACGACCACCGGCTAATGGAAAGAGCTGCAAAAGCGTAGCAGACGGGACGTGTTCAATCGGTCTGCGAGCGTGTATCTCCTTTTTGGAAGGTTTAGTATTTGAATGTCATCAGTTCTGTGGAGGAGACGCAGTAATTGCGCTGAGAACAAGGGTTTTAAATTCACCTAAGGCGGAGAGGTGTAGAATACGTTTTTGAGATGGATGAATGCTGTTGATGAAAATCACGTTGAATTAATTGACGTTTTGCTTTGTGCTTTGATAATTGCCAAATGATTATCCTTAATTGGCGAAAGCATCTGTAGCGAAAGATCTCATTACAACAACAGAAAATTGGCAGACACAAAGGGAAAGGTATCAACCCCTTTTGTCGTCTTATTAGCCTTGAATTTCAAGCAGAATCCATTTGAAAGGTGTGGGATGAAAAATGAAATTAGGGATGAGTCGTTGAGTAAAACAATCCTACGATTCAATGCTTTCAAATCTTTGACGAAAATGTTAAAAGGTTGTAAACGTGGACGTACGAAATTGAAAACTGCTGGGAAATCAATGGGATTAAAAATGTACGCGACGTGGTGTGCAAGTGGTGTGTTTGCTTCGTTTTGTCCTTAGCTGATTCAAACCTTCATTTAAAAGTTAATAAATCGATTTTGGGAATATATATACATACATATAAACAATGTTAATTAGTTGAATGAAATTCCCATTTTGGGCAGTATCCAAGTTTTCTAATTTATTGCCACTTCGAATTGGTAAAACGACTGGCGTAAAAAAAACTATTATGGTACCTTCCACAGTAATCTTTTAGATTTTCCAGCCACTGTCTTCCTTTCTGCGGTCCGACAGCATTTTTCAGAATAGCACTTGTTCTGTTGTCAATTCTTGTACTCTTCAATCAAAGATGAATTGATTTGATTTTTTGTTGGTAGTAAATTCATGTTTTAGAATGTAAAAAAAAACGACAACGCAGAGGCAACTAAAATAATTAATTGTGACTGATTTGTAGAAGCAACTTCATATTTAACTTTTTTTCTGCTTCTTTAGAAAATGTCCATATCTTAACTTTGTCTCCTTTCAGCTCGATACATTTAATTCAGCGTTTTCCAATTTTATTATTCCTTCAAAATGAATGGTTTTCTTAAAGCCCTTAACTCTGGCTTTTGTTCTTGCTGACCAGCCTTCGGTCAAGATTCTTCGATAATGAAATAGGAAGAATTCCGGAGAGGGCTGTATCTGGAGCACATGCCGAATTAAGTGATAGTTTTCAGTCCAATTTCTGAAATTATGTACACGTATTTGCCTGTGCATTATGCTCTTGAACCTACACCTTGTATTTTTTTTTTAGTTTAAAAAGTGCTCCACCTATTATTTTTCGATTCTCCAATTCTAACACTTCACACAGATAAACTGCTGGAATCGTATTAAAAACAAAATAAATTTCATTAATCCATCAAACCTTCACAAGTTATGCCCTAAATTTAAAAAAATCTCAAGTTTAAATTGAAAAATTACCACCGTTCATTAGGCAATCATCAGCAAATGGGTTTGCACAATCATTTTGGTGGAAGTATGCAATGTTTGGACTGGCATCGATCTTATAATCTTAGCTCGAATCATTTAATTAGTTTTGGTAAATTGAGCAGACCTCATTAGAAGGACATTTTCGCAATATTTTCTAGTTTTTATTTTTTTGCACTTTTTACCGCAAGAATGAATATTCTATGCGGCTTAAAACATGCAATGAAAGAAATTTAAGCTCAGGTGGAGCATTTGCAGAGTTTTTCCATTAGTAGTTGATTACCGATGCATCCTCGAACAGAGCCCTGCTATTCTCTATACTCGGCTTTACTCCTCTTTTCAAAAAAAGAGGAGTACTTCAATCACCCTTGCGTGCACACACCCCCACTCCCTTCCAAACAAACTTCCAACAGAACCGACAACAGCCTCCACTGGGAGAAACTCTTAAGAAAACATAATAAAAGTTTCATCAACATTTTTTTTCTGCCTCTACTCGAGTAGAACTCCCTCCCGCTTTTCAGATCATTTCCCAATCGAGACCGACGCGTACCGCACGCTTTGATGATGTCGCCCCGTAGCAGAACCGGAAAAAGTTCCGGCCGATGTTGAAACTTTCTTTCGCCTCCCAATTAGCGCGCACAGAATAAAATATCCGGCTCCGCCGTCTCCATAGCCGAAGAGAGCTCTACAGCCGCAATTATTAATCGCTGGGAATAGGATTGATTTGTGACCGTATTCAGGGGACGCCTTGTGACGCTAAGGCCGGCGCATGTCCTGACACGGTTCTAGTAATTTGTTTAATCTTCTGAATAACTGTCATTAAGGCAATTCTTCGGAAAAAAAAAATTTGCCTTTTCTCTAAGCCCTCGGCAGAGGAAGGACAATTAAAGCCGGCAAACTCTTTTAATCGACTTTCGAATTGTTACGGTGAATAATTTTGCGCAATGGAACAAAAAAGAAGGATCCTCATCCTCGTTGTCGTCGTCCTGCTGCTGCTTTGTTTTCAAGTGTATTTCCCCTTTTATTTTGTAAATGATGTTGACCTTCAGGAATCATATGAAAGGTCTTATTAAACTCGTGCTTCCGAGAGTCAGTCGAACTTTAAATAGGTCCAACACACTTTCGGGGGTGACTACACTGACTGGGTGACGGAATGTGCTTCTAGGTGAAAGTTTATCCGATAAAGGCATTGTGCTGTGCGATTCGTTAATGTTCGACCAAATGTCCTTTCGTAATCCTTTTTTTTCTCTATTCAAACAATTCCAGAACGAATGGATTGTTTAACAATGATGACTGTGAGTTAAATGTGCGTGGCAAACTTTGGGTTGGGGGGTGCTTTGGGATTGGACTCGGAAATGAGTGGCTCTGTGCGAAGTTGACGACAGAGTGTGTGAGGCAAAAGTTTGAAGGTGATTTCAGTTGAATGGAAATAAAAACAGGATTACAACAGCGTCAATGCTGTAGAATGGATAAAAAAACAGACGAAAAAATGGGTGCTGTAGTTGTTCGGAGGCGCTTGCTGCAGTGAATTTATGGCATTGACGTATTTCGCGTTTCGTTGGTTATTTCGTACGCAAAAAGGGTCGGTCGAGTTGTGCTTATAAATTAAAAACAAATTGTTCAACGAAACAAAAAGGTCAATATGTAGGAATTAAAAATTGTTCAGTTTTTGGCCAGCAATGGATTTGGTGTGTGAGCTCGTATGAAAGAGAGTGATCCAATAAAAAAAATTAATTCTATCGGATTGTCTTTAATCCGCCAGAATTAATGCTCCATGCTCTATTTTACAGTTTCAATTTCCGTCGATGTCTCCGAACATTTTCAGTTGTATTTGGTTACCTCTTCAATCGTACTAAACTTATCTACATAGACCTTAGAGTTTAGAATTCATAAATATAAGTTCCAGTCGAAAGTCTGAAATTCGGTAGGCTGTTTATGTGAACCATAAGTTAGTCTAGAACACTTTTTCTCCGGGACTCTTGTAGCACTGTTAAATTGTTCGTAGACTTCATTTTTTTGGTGATGAAGTAAGGAAACAAATAACACAAACATCATTCAAATCGGTCAAATGGGAGGCTTTTTATTTACAAAAAACCATACGACTGCCGAGTGTTGTATCCTTTTTTGCACTCCACTGTATATGTATAGAGAAATTATGTAGTGTGTTTTTTGGTAATTCTACAATACTTACAGCACAACGATTTTCTTGCATCTCAGAACACCAGCAAAATAAAAAAAACTACATACTCACCGTGAAACGAAAAGCAATGCAGAAATTTGGAATTTAAAATGCCTTCAACATCAGGAAAAACACTACACGAAACTGAGAAAATTCCAAATAATACAAGATGCATGCTTAGGTATGCAAATAACTCCGACCAAATTAGAATTTCTAAACAGTTTTGGACGATGTACGTTGCCCATGCAATGTCCCTAAAAAATACGTTTTTAAAAAGTCAGTCACTCAACCTCAGTTGCACTCGCAAAACTTCGTGCACTTCCCGAAAGGGATACACGTCGCCAGGACTTCCTCCGAAACGAAACAAACATCCAAAACGCCATAATGACTCTTACTCCTGTCGGTTATGTTGTTTTGTTTTCGTTCCGGGGTTTATTCTTTGCTCTCCGTCTCTTCCTCTTTTGTTCCCTGTGGACTATGACAGAGCAAATAATATTTCCTCCGTCATTTGTCTGCAATTTGACGAAAGTCACTTCGTAATCCGTCGCTCTAAATTAAATCTAACGGACAAATTAAATTATTAATGAAGTAATGTCATCATAGCATCACGTCGAATATCTGATATAAACACACGCACACACAGTTCCATTTCACCCACCATCAGCAAAGGGCGCCCGACTGTCATCCTGACAGCCTTGAGCCGGAGGATTTCTTTGGCAGTGAATTAAATTGTAATTCATATCACATTTCAAAGCGTATATGCGATATGACAGACGATGTCTTGAGATTAGTAAATTTTCTTTCCTCGTCCTTCTTAGCGCGGTTATTTTCTGGTTTTTTTTTGTTGTCTTTGCAGTTTCTTCGTCCTTTGGCAAGAATTAATTTCGCTTCTTCACCTCAACGTAGCCTGCATATGTGTAATCTGAAGCAGGACGGGTGGCTGCGTGTGATAAAAAATATTTCTGAGAGATCGGCTCGTTGTCGGTGCGGATGGAAATTCCTTTTGAATGATTAAGTTATCCTGTGTGTGAATGTGTCTGCTTGTCTTAAATTATCACCTCTTCGCTGTTGATTATGATTTCCAATGAAAAATTCCTTGAAACTGAGAGCCACACGGACTCAGCTACAGAATTGGGGAAGGAGATGAGTTGGTTTGATGTATTGAGAGTTGAAATTAATTCAGTGGGTTAGTTTATATAAAATTTAATGTGAACTATTTCAGATTAAATTAAAAGTGCCTCATTTCAAATTAATCTTCTACTGCACAAGGTCCATTTTGGTTTTGGAACGTCAGATACAATTAGTTCGCTACTGCTAATGGAAAAATGGCATCTGAACATTTAAAGTACTTTGAGTATGCTTCTTTTCGCATGTGTTTATTTTTTTTAACATCCTTACTTGAGAAAAACTGCAGTTGAACTGAAAATAGTATATGCAGTGCTTTTTATTTTATTTCTAAGACTACTTTTTATTGACAAAAAACAAACAAAACAGACAAATTATACTTCAAAGTAAATTTAAGTGATTTCACATTGTACTTTAGTATATATTTATTGTATAATATGTGGTCATAAAGTTCTTTACATATTATTCTGCTGAAGTGCGTTTCGTTACATTTAAACAAATATAAAACACAATAGAATACGTAATAGTAACACGCATAATGCAAATGGAATTAAAATTGTCGTGGCTTAATTGATTTCTCTTCTTCGTTTGAACAGCTGTCACAATAGAGAAATTTCTTTCCGCGTCATCATTTCCATGAAGCAGCGTTATTCAGAAAATTTTAGAAGATTAGGTAAAAGAGGAAACTTAACTATGTAGGTATATCATTAGGATTGTGAGTATATTACTAATTTTATGCCAAAACTGTTCCATGTCTAATTTTATTAAATTACGTAAAATTGCCTGCAAAATTGAACTGACCTCCACTCTTGTCAAATGTAATTTAAACTCAAAAATAATTTTTGAGACAAATGTTCGAATGAAATTTCTAACTTACCATCAAAATTTTTTTTTTTAAATTGCTGCACTTTTGAACCCTTGTTGAATTTCTTCTATTCGATTTCTAAGTTTTATCCTGTCTGTGATACTTTTTGGAATATTTTTTAAGTATATCACCGCACTCTGGTTCTAAATGCATATCTTCTGTATGAATACATAAGGTAACTTTAGCTCAGATTTGCCGCAATTTAAAATCTCATCACATGCTTCGCATTAACTCATCTTCTGGTCAAATATCCTTTAAAATATTCTGCCTCGAACCAACCATCCTTGAATTAATTTGCGCAATATTGTTTTGTTTTTTTCAAAATTTGCTCAAATTACTCTCAAAACTTAAACGATGAAATCGGGTGAGTTGTTCAAACGCAGCAGTTTTCTGCTCGCTGCGTGTTTAATGGTTTTTTTTTTCGAGAATACTAGTTAATTGGACATTTATCCAATGCACTGGTATATGCTTATGATTTTAAGCTATTATAATTACTTCTGTAACGTTAAAACCATATTTCCTTAGTTGTGTCAGTATCATAAAATTTCACGAATAAACTTCGGAAAAGTTCCCCAAATAAAAAACAGATCCGTTCGTTTTTTTTTCAATTCACCAGTACTAGATTCTATTTTACGTTCATTTCACATCTGTTGACAGAACTTGGTTCATTTTTATTTATGTAAGGCGCTGTTCGTAGGATGACAGTTGCAGCTAGCTAGGTACCTGATTGCAAGCTCTTACGTTTATTAATGGGCTTGAGTTGCAAATTATTTTGAGTTTAGAACATTTCCAGATTATTTTGGTCAAAAATACTTACTTTTAGAGCAAATATAAAAAGTCACATCAAATTGATCGATTGTTACAGTACTACATAAATTAGACGAATTTAAAAAACATATAGCGTCGTATACTTTTGCTTGCCGTTTTACCAAAATCTGCCATGAAACATTTTAAATTTTGTATATTTACGAGCAAAGGCCCAAACCCATACAATCGTTGCGTGCGTTGCGTCATAACAAAAAGTTGACAACTCATAAGACCTAATAAGAGAGAGGCAGTTAGGAAATACCTCCCGTCGGATGATGTTGGTTAACTTTTAACTTTTTCATACAATGGCAGTTCCTTCTCCGTATAAATCGGGGTAATCAGACAAAGGCCCGCGCCACATGCGGATGGCGACGCATGTTTTAATCAGAACACAATTTAATAATTTTGGACATGAATGTTTTGGTAATAGAATTCCTTGTCAAAACATATAATCAATATTTGGTTTAGTTGAAAACTAAAAATATTTTTTCTGCGGCCCTCCAGCTTTTGTAGTGAATTTAACTAACGAACAGCCCTGCCACGCACGCAACGTACGTATTCACCGACAGCTACGATTTTTTTTGGATTGTAACTGCAACGCAAGCAACGGATTCTATGGGTTTGGGCTTTAAGTAAGTCATTGCAACCGTGTAACTTCGTTGGCACGACCTTAAACAGAATAACCTGTTAAATTTTTGTTAAATGAGTGATATAAACAGCCATTTACTCTATGTATTACTTGGATCTATTTTATTACTTCTAGTGATTATATAAGTGTGTAATTATCCGTAAACACAAACAGCACAAAAACACATAGCAAACTATAATAAGTCTATTAAAACTATTCGCAAAGGTGGAACTAATGAGCCTAAAATAATGCTAAGGATGCTGAGATGGAGCTGGACTTAATGACAGCATTTCCCGAAAGTTTTCTTGAGTAGCAAAAAAAGAGAACAAAAAGCCAAAAAAAAAACAGACAAAGAGGAACCTGGAAGTACGTACTTTGCACTAACGAACAAAAATCAATTGCTAAGTACCTGCCAGCCATGCACACCTTTTTGCCATGTGCTTTGATATTCTTTTATTTACTCAAGGAGCCTTTATTACAGACCCGTAGAAAACGTTAAAAAAGAACGCATGTGTACGCCAAGGAGTCACGTTAGTGCAGTTCAACCATCTAAACTACCCTTTTGACTACCAGCGAAGGATCAAAGTACTCTGCATTTAATGGACACCATAATGAAGATCTCCTGGCATCAACAAAAAAAAATCGTTTGGATGTTCAATTTCGTCTCAGTTGTTAAGCTTTCTTTACAGAGGCACCCAATTAAAAGTCCCTGACGACAGGCAAGTGAACAAAATACCTTAATGTATCAGTGTAACTCGAAAAAGGTTGTTAAAACCCTCAACGAAAGTTGATGCATACACTGTTGCTAAGACGACAGGGACTCAAAGAAAAAAATCACGCACCAAAGGTCAATTTTGTTAATTGGTAAACCGTTAATGAAACCCCCGTCGATCTCATCTATGAGAATAAAAAAAGGTAATCTCTGAAAATAACAACTGGACCTTAATTATATTGAATTTGAGATTGATGAAAGGGTGCAAGGCGCTGATTTGAAATTCCTCTAAAAAATATCAGCGTGTCTAAAACAAAAATAATTTGGTAGTTGATGATTTGGATTTGATGACTTAAGATACTCGACTGGAAGATAATTACTGGTACTGTGGATTGTGCTTGTGTGGGAATTGAGAAACAAAAAAATGAAACCCTTCTGTAACCAGAAATACTTTTTGTGGCCGCGCGTGTTTGGGAAGTGAGAAGGCCAGAATATTTGTGGGCTAGAAATGAGATTTTTTCGGTACACCGAATTTAAGAGGTATACATTCTGGGTTATTTCTTGCAAACGGTTTTGTCGATGACATCAAATCTTTGATATGTTAGACGTCCGGTTGAAGTCATGGGAGAAGTGAAAGCATCATTAAGTACTTTTGACTTCTTCGTCTGCAGATTGTCACACTCTTCCCATCCACATATAGGACACGCAACTGGTAAAACGCGATTATTAGAATTTGCCTGCGTAAAGTCCATTTACATCAAATGCACGGATTATAAGGAACGTGCCGAGAATGCAAAGCAAACATCCAAATGCAATTTATTAGCAGCGTCCGTTATTAGTGACCTATTTTTTTTATATTTCACTGGCTAACATCTCCGCCGTCTTCTGTTCGTCCTTTTAAAAAGAGTCTCGATATGCACGCGTAATGGGTGCTTAAACAGCATTGCGGGGAAACGTGGTCTTGGTTGGATGTATAACTCTGCTCTGCTGCTGCCAGTGATGTGGCTGTGCTTGTTACAGAACTTCTGCTGAATGAATCAAAATGAATTTTTAATGGAATGGCGTTTTGCGGGCGAATGGGGAAGCCCTGTGGATTACAAAGCGCATAAGCGTTTATGGTAAAGCGTAATGGGACATTTGGGATTCGTTTGTCGTTAGATAATTGCTTGAAATGCAATGCGTGAGTATTCGAAAGCATTTTGGAATGGGCCTGCATTTATGTTGCGGTTGAATTTGGTGGTGAGTGCTAAGAGGGTTTCAAAACGTAATTGGTTGATATCAGTCAATGGTTGAATCAATCCAGGGAATGGGATTCTCTGTATGTATTTGCAAAGCTATTTGGCTAATAATATGATAACAGGCAGACGTCAGGGGCTTAAAGGCAATTGGACCCTGGTGGATACTGACATTGACAACAAGGAATTGAAAAAAACTCAGTTTAATCCTTCCGTACCACCAAACGAATCGATATGTACGCGATTGAACAAGTCGGAACTAGGTAAAACCACTTTCAAAGTATACTGCCACCGAAATAATCTCAGCCCAAACAAGGATCAACTTGAGTTTTTAAGAAAAATCGTGTGACTGGTTTACCAACCAACTAGGTTTGCTAAGTTGAAGTGACTGATGGAAGGTCATGTCAACTGGAAAGGTCAGGTCCATCCCGAAAGGCGAAGAATAAGACGACTGGTTTTTTGATTGTGTGTCCTGAGCCTGAGCGCAGGGAAGCTGTTAAAGATGTGGAAATGATTTAATAGAGCCAAAGAGATAACTCAATTAGTGTTTTCTCTTTGCCATAAATCATGTAACACGACAATAGTCTGGCGATATCCCTTGCACAATAGCTGTGCTTCACGTAACCATTAAAAACGATATTGACAGAAAGCTACCGCTTTCTCCGCTTTACTTAAACCGAGAACTGTCCTTTTCTAGTGACATTTTTGCATTATAGGGTAATGGCATGTGAGGTCGGCCATCTCCAGTAGTCGGCCGCCGCTTCACAAAACGATGCGTAATAGTTATTCCGTTTGTAATACACACTTAATTTGTTTTTCCTTTAAATGATAATGATTTTCTTATTTGTGAAAAAAAGGTTGTTGCAAAACAGCTGCTAGTTTCTTAGTTGAAACTGCCACTTTGATTCAAGTTTTCATCGAAAGTGAAATGTCTGATTTTTGGTGTAAAAAAAATAGTGGAAGTGATTTTCAAAGAAGTTTTAAAACCAGTGAAATATTGCCCGTAGGTGCGTTATATTATTGTATTTGTTCTTACCAATAGATGCTTTTTACTGAATATTGAACAAAAATTAAAAAAAAAAGTATGTTAAATAAAAACTAGGGAGGCAGTCATAAGAAGACGTTTTTTCAATAATTCTTCCGAGGTCGGTGCCCTGGCCGACTACAGAAGATTCGGTTTTAGAAGACAGGTTTTGTTAAGTCGGCTGTCAATATTTCTTGAACAAATTTGCTGTTTGTTTTTGTTTTGTTTTCTGGATGTTAAAACAGGGGCCGACTACTGAATACTTGACTGGCCGACTTTTGAGGATAGAAGATACCCTAAGAATGACTTTTTTTTCATAATTAAAACATTTTAATTGATTGGAAATGATGAATAGAATATTCTTTACTGCAAACACCGATTTTTAAGAGCAAATCAAACGTAAAAAAAGAAGTTAAGTGGCCGACTATTGGCTCCATCACCCAAGCCACAATTACTAAGTAGGAAATGAAATTCTGGGTGCCAGTTTAACTAATTTATGATTTTAAGTTATTGTGATATCAACTAGAGTGCGATATACCTTCTTAGCACTCATTATCTATGCTTTTTATTCATTCTTGGACTTAAAAATACAAAAGGATGATGAAGGATGACAATCAGCTGATATTTTGACATAGTGAATGTAAAGTTGAAAGGTTACGTGATGAGGCCTCTGAATTTTCACCTCTAATGAGCTTAAAACTTCTGCTAAATCCCTGCTCTTGAAGCCGTTCACTTTAAATTTACTTGAACTCAGCAAAAGTGTCACACCGATTAGATTAGTTCTTAGCAGAAACCTGATAGACTTAATTCAACAATCATAAGAGTAATGATAACATGGCTCAAATCCAAAAAACATAAATTTTTCACACTCAAAGTAAACCAATTAGGTTTTACCAAAAGGGCTCCACTTTTACCAAACCTGGAACCACATAGAAATACTCTTCGACTTTATTGTTTTTCGCGTTCGTTTCGTTTTTGATCTACCTAATAAAAGGGATTACCACTTTTTTTTAATGATGGAAAAAACATTAACATGTGTTTTTTGTAATAGTTTTCTTTCAATCAACAGGTGGCTGACTATTCACAAGAATTACAAATTTTGTGTTCATAAATAATTGACCGCATGAAATAACGAATGTACTGACCAATGATGCTGTTGGTTTTCATTACCAAACATGGCATGGCTGGCATTACTTAGATTTATATTCAATAAAATGGCCGACACAAACGACAGTTGGAACCCGTAAGTTTTTATGTAAATAACTTCAAATGAGAGGATAAGCTTATAACTAGTGTAATAATTAAGCAGCTCAGTGCACAAATCGAAAATATTATATTTGAATGTCAAAGCAAAGCACATAACTTTTTATATTTATAATAAAACTCCTAAATAATAATAGTTAACGTCATTAAACTGCAAATTTGGTTTACCCAACAAACAAAGAGTAATGCATTTCATTTGTCATTTTTAAATTTTTTTTGAAATTTTTGTTGTATGAAGTCAATGTCTTTGTACAGAGAACGGCTCAATTTGATCATATTGCTGCAAGAGGTCGAAGTATTACATTGAACAAAATTCCATTAATAAACCGAAAAATCGTTTCACAGACGAAACTGCGTGGCGTATAACAAAGAATTTGAAAAACGATATTTTTGAAGGCAGTTCAATTTCTCGTCAATGGATTTAAATGAAGTGAAATCATTTTAGATATTCGATATATCACCTGATTGCATGTCTCTCTCACTTGGGGATAGATATCTTTACCAAAAGACAGCAGTATTCAAAAAATTAATGGGACCATGCCATGAAAAAGAATCCACTAAGACTAAAAACACATCCAATCACTGCCGCACAAAAACTCACTGTTGAAAAGACCTTGAATTATCCAAACACCCCTTTGCACTACACACAATTGGTATCTCACTACCTCGCCACCTTCTTAACAATCGGTAATTCAAAGTAAGCCCCATGAATGTACAAGCCATAAAGTCATTATCACGATACCACATTACGATAATGCGCGATGCCAATAAAATGCAACCGCCACAGCTCAACTCTAAGGATTCAACTAAAATTACAACGGCAATAAATCAAAATGAGAAAGACAGCTTAATCATATTTTATTGCGCTACGATTCGTCTGACACATGCAAATTCATCAGTCATTCGAGCTTATCCGGGGCAATCTCCTCTTTCTGGGATCCTTTAAGGAGATCCGTCATTCTCCTGCTGTTTCGACAGGCGCGCCCAGCTGCTGTGCGCCATGGTGCACGGGTTCATTGCTGGTTTGCGTGCTATGCGTAATTAGAGGGCGTTTCTAGCACCATGACCGTATTACAGTGCAATCTGCGGGGAAGATCAAAAGGCTAGATTAGCGTTGATGCATTCTAATCCGCCACGCTAATTGCCGTCGTATAAATGTGAAAAGAAAGTAGCACATAAGTCACGAGATGAGGCACAAGCACACATATGCGTTTCGATAGACACTCCCTCCCCACATATGGGACTGACAGGATGTGAGAGGATGTTGACTTTCGATTTAATGGCCAGAAAAGACTTACGTCTCCAATGGCTGCGTAATCCAATCAAACGGAAGGGAATGGTTGCGAATGGCTTGAAGAGTTGAAAACAATGTGACACTAATAATTGTCTTCGGGAATTCGTTTATAGGGGATGGTTAGAGATTGCGATGGCTGACCATTCAAAGAGACAAACAAATCTTTGCGTCCCTGAAAAAGAGGGATAAGTTACTTGATCTTCATGCGAAAAGTTTATCAACGTAATTTTAAATTGACTAAATTGTGACAAGATATATAAGTTCTGAAAGAAACAGAATGATTTTTACATCTGCAGCAGCTATCTTCGTTTTAATTCGTTTTTGAGTCAATGTAAGTTGCACCATTGACCCACATATTAACATAATAAAACGTTTTGTTAAACCTAGTGTTCGATCGAATGGCGAAATAGTGCATTGGACTTGAATTTTCCTGACACTCACGCCCTATAAAAGTCTCAAACACACACAGTTGCCAAAAAATATTCATTTTGAACAGTGAGTTTTTTTAAGTGTCCGGACATCTGAGTCGTGCAATTTTATCCAAAAACTCATTAGCGTTTTTCCATCGGAGCATCTTATAGGTTGCACACTGGTACAACATAGATCACCAAAGGTGACCTACGGTGATTAACACGGATCAGGACACTCCGCTACAGCCAACGGCAAACGGAGCACTGTCAAACTAAGCAACAAAACATTGGTTTTCAAATCTTTAACGGGCCTCTCACTCAACATTCCACAAACCTGCAAGTATAAACTTATTAATTTAAAATTACTTATATAGCGATATAGTCTAACCTGGTATCGTTCGGTAACCTGCGTCACCGATAGCCTTAGGGACTAAGAGAGAATAAAATAATATGTACACAATTGTGTCACTGCAGAACAAATTTGGCAACTGAAGACAAACACACAACATCGCATGAGACCATAAATCGACGCGTCAATTGAGATCATGCCACCAAGACGAATACCATTAAATCTGTTTCGCGTATGCACTCAAACAATTTTTTCTCCCACTATTCAAAAACAAAGATTACACTTTTTGTATGCTCTTTTTAACGAATAATTAAGTCTTCATCAGATGCACTTCACACAAAGGAGAATGTGCGAAGAAATAAGCATGGAGAAACGCATGGAGATTTCCGAAGAGCAACGGGCAAGGAAGACGAACCACAAGTTTTTTGTAAAGAAATTTGTCTTTTCTTGTCTGTTTTTAACATTCACCTTCTATGTCCTCCACGCTTATTTTTTCCAACCAATAAATTTCACCACTGATCACTCTATGCAGAGATAAACAATGGAAATGAGTGACACATGAGCGATCCTTGACTGGAAGACTGGAAGTATTTTTGCAAACAGTGTTCACCGGGGGGCAAAATGTTCGACGTTCAAACGTAATAATTTGTACGTTAATTGTAAAAATCTAAATTGGAAATGTAAAATATAAAATATTGTAAAACAGTAATAAAATGTTATTAAGGCCTGAACCCAGAGAAAGGGGGGCATTAATCAGCCGCCCTATAAATTGTATATGTAATGAATTACATATATGAGCCGATCAGTGCACAGATTGATTAACTCTACTCTATGAAACATTTTAGATTTAAGCGTCAAAGCACTTGGTACAGTCTTACCTACTTATCTTTCCTCAATAATAAAGATTACCACCATTAAACGACAACTATTTTAATAAAACGTGGTGTAGTTTTAAGGTGAATGAAAATTATTTCATCGTTTTTTTTTTTTGTTTTATGGAGTTAATCGATATGTGTTCTGAACGGCTCATATATCAACAATGAAAGTCTAATGGTCCATACACCTAGACGCGCTGAAAACTTTGTGCTTACAAAGTACGCAATTTCTTTTTAATCCTTCAGGCGATTACCCACACCTCCATACTTCTTCCATGGCTCTACCATCTTCGTCCATCACTCATCCATATCGCTTCCACCGCTCTACCATCTATGAGTGATGGACAAAGATAGAATTTGAATGTTAGCAATGCAAACTAAATTGTATCTTTCACGTGTAATTTCATATAACTTGCTGATTTTCCTCTTCTAGTAGCCACAATTGCTTTATATTTTTCATTATCCGAGCCCTCTTTTTAGGATGTAACCACATATGTATTTCCTCTGTTATCGTTTTTCCTCGACATGCCATAAAGTCCCGATTCATAACCATATCCGTGTCCATGTCCATGCACATGTCCATGTCTAGCGCTTCAACTTCCCCCGGGCGGATTTCGATGTTCTGCAACATCACTTTCTGCCACAATTTACGTCAGTGTCTTATATGCATTTCAAGTCATGAAAGTAATTTCGCTAAAGTCGCTGTTGTAGCCAACCAAAGCGGAGCTGAGCAGCACCACATGTAGTTCACTTACTTTTTAGTGCAACAATTTGAGAAGAAACCGCTCGCTGCCGGAAACGGCCAAGTTGTGGCTTTAACAACTCAACCAAAACAACTCCTGCACATGCTAACTACATAAGTTTCCCCCCCTAGTTGCCCCTATGAACTTCCAAAGTATAATTAACCACGTAGTTGCTGTAAAAAGAATCATGTAACTTCCTTTTTTTATTACCTTCAAAGTCACGAGAGACTTTTCGGATTTATTTTCAATTTTTATGCGCTCTCCAAGGTATTTGTAGCAGAGCAAGATCCCCGGAAGAGGACTAAGATACACAAGACAGGCACGGAGAGCGAACGAAACAGATTTCCCATCACCCCCTGACGAGTCGTCGCGTCGGGTACATGAAATGGGCCGAGGGATTTGTCTTGACGGTTGTATCTGCATGAGAATGATTGATGAGTTCCGAGTGTGTCAACAACAAAAAAAAAAAAGAACAACGAGAAGAAACGAAAATGATCATGTAAAAACCTAAAAACCAGTGCCACGCTTTTAGGTTGTCCCGCAAGAAGCTCCCGACACACTCAAGTGCTGTAAACTAGAGTTCATTTATTCACTTTTCTAGGGATAGGACATTATGTGGCTTTACGGGGAGCCATAAAAAACATTCAAACATATTTTGTAAAATTTACGAGTTTCCGTTACGGTCCTATAAATTATGCATATATGGGGGAGGAGGGTGGCTGTGACACCACGCAAATGGTGCCTGAGGGGACTGCTTTTGAGAAGGGGGGTGATTTTCCCGGTAAGCGATCTGCTGGGGAATGTTTAGCGGAAGGTTAGGAATTGATTGTTCTTCTAATTTTACAGTTTATTGCCAATGATAAGCGAAAATAGACGTGTCGCTTCGTTGGAAATGACGCGTAAAGAAATTCACATGAACAGAAGCTACGGATGAGAAAACCTCTCAAGCTCACGCGTTTCGAAAAGATCAAATAGCACAAATGACATCAGTAAGCGCATGCAGATGAACTAACAATTGACTTATAAAACGTAAATGATAATGCCTAAAGATGTAAGTGGAATGCGGATCATCACAATTGAAGCTACCTATGGTGTTTCGCTTCTCATCTCACGGAGAAGATTTTCTTTCTTAGTCTTGCAGGGGCCAACTTCCGCAGCGAGAATTTTTATACCGTGTATACATTTTGTGAAACTCATGCTCACTGTCCGTGTACAATCTGATTTATTCTGGATTCCGCATGGTGCTGTGAGTTTTAATATGCTTTTTTTGGGATAAAATAAATAAATAAATAGTATTTTGTCAGCAAAGCCTACTGAATTGAGTTTTCAATGGAATTGAACCAAGAATATTGGATGACATTACTCGTACTATTTTTTGTTTGTGGTGTGATTGTATTTTGTTTGTGTATTTAGGCGAACGTCTAATTACTTTACCTACACATTAAAAAAAATCAGCCCAACTCTTCAGTCTAAGCCCCGAGGAGCTTGTCCAAAGATAAGTCTTAAAATTTTTATGTTCCATAACTTTCTCGTCTCATTGTCAGAGTCTCAACCTGGCTAGTGGTCTTACTTGACGAGTAGGAGAGCGCCTTAATTCATCAATTCTAGATGCCACGTTTGGCCTGGTTTTAATGTTTCATTCATACATCCCGCAATTTAAAATTTTACTCAGCACTAAGGCAAATCACTAATTTAAAATATTCGAGTCACATAGAAAATCCAATTTATGCCCCTATTCTGGTCGTGATGTGGTCATAACTCACAAATATTAGTGAGGGGAAAATTGTAATAATACACCATCTTGCTTTTTCTTTTGTTGTTGAGAACAACTAATAACCTGCTCAATCGCAGATCAGAATTTTGATAGTTTTGGGTTGGAATACGAAACCTCTCAAGTTGTGAATTCCTCACACTCTAGTGAGGTTGCTGTGACATATGAGGCATCACTGAGGTTTGTCAGAATAGGGCTATTAGATTCAAACATTACATTACATTGGGTGGCGTAACAGCCCAGAGCCTAGTTTGAGGCGTTGAGAGCCAGAGCCTAGCGTTTCGCGCCTCCACTAAGTTGTGCGCGTTATAATTGTGGCACATGTAGAGGTGACCTACCGTTTAATGCCGGTTCCGAACGGCGAATTGCGAAAGCTTTTTATGACAGAAGTACTCCAGGAGGATTGTCAGCCATTCGCTATAGGTGGGGCCGTGAAAAATGCTTGTGGCCCTTTTTTTTCCCCTGAGCTGGATTCAAATAGACAGTTTTTTTCTTCCGTTTGAAGATTTCAGTGTAAAACTTCGAGGCGGTATGAATATTTCACAAAAGATTGCCTTTAAAGATAAAAGAAACTTCGGAAATAAATGACTCAATAGAAGAATAGCCACGGTAATGTCGTCCTTGCCACTATGCGTTGGCGGATGACATTTCATACTAATTGTTTGATTCTTACCATTTTGTTTCCATCGCTGGTTTTTTTCGTTTTGATTGAGGCAGACTCCTTGTACAACTTAAAAGCTGTCCAAACATATTTCATGTTTCTTTTTTCCCCACCAACTGCTCCGCGTCCAAGACGTTGTTAGGTCCCAAGACAATGAGAACTCTGCCCGAAGGTCCTTTATGTTCAAATAGTCGCCTTCAGTGACTTCATTGTTCCCGCATAATTTCCCTTCCCAATAATACGCAAGACAAAACAACTCAAAGAAAGTTTCATTCAGTTGAATTGCTCGAACAAGTATCGGTTTCCAAAACAATGAGCCGCGAGTCCCTTTGAGATGCACTCTCATTTCCTCACTCAATCTCTGTCTGTACTTGAACGCGTTAATGTCAGAGTATCTCAAAACTTCATCTATCAAAAGAACTCTTTCTCTCTCTTCCTCTCAAATTGCCGAGATAACGCCAAACTCAGACCGAAGTTGTGCTGGTGATGCACTTTATTTCCACTAAGTCTGCTCGACTGAACGAAATAATTTTTAACAGAGTTCCAAGTATCCTGGCGCACTAGTCGATGTGTCCGTCCTCGAGGATATCATGCAATTAAAATGTGAAGCATCCTTTCACATTCTCTCTGCCGCTTAAAAGTCAAACTGACGATATGGAAGGACGAAAGGACGGCTTTCGCCGAAAGAAAATCCTATTTGCTGAGTAGAAAATTCCATTAAATTCGCGAAATCTAAGGGAGACTTGCCTCGAAGTTAGCTCCTCTTTCGCCTTACTTCCGCAATGAGTTGTGTAAACACGTGAAGTCGACATAAAGTATCTCCTGCTCTCGGTGCGTTTTAGCTGCGATAAATCCTTTTTCGATGACATTGCCTGGCAAGAGTTAAAGTCCTCTTCGACGACACTGCGACGTTGCTGAGCCTTAAGCGAAAGCCATTTACTTTGTTAGAGGGAGGGAGGTTTAATTTCGCTCGCAGATACCCGCCACACGGTGAATGTCGTCCATTATTGGAGAGGTGGAGCGTGTGTGTGTGCGCACCAAGGTCCTGGAAGTTCATCATTTCGGCTTCGGTGTGTGCTCGGTACAAGGACTATTTAATGACGAACCTAACCGTTTGGGTTTGATGATGGTCGGTTGGGTGACTTTGTTCACAGGATCATTTAAATTGGAGGCTTGTTTTAGAGGAGTGGTAGTCATGCACTGCCTTTCTATATTTTGGCAATAGCAGTGAGTTCTGGCAAATGTGTGTACGTTAGAGCAGAGACAAAAAAAGATTGTTTTAATTGATTTTAATTGAAGAGGGCTCAATTACTGACTTGGCCAATGTTTCGTCCTGGGAGAGTGTTTTTCTAGAGAAAATGTGATTTCTCTTCGAAAGTAAGTTTTGCCTAAGGACACCATCGTGTCACATCAATGCAACCATCTCAGACTCTGGCGCGGCATCCAAAGCCAATTAAATTTGACTTGCGCTCCTCTCAGAACTGACGGCTACTAATGAAGTTTTCGCGACGTCGTCCCGGCACCTAATTTAAGCCCTGTCTCGATGCATATAAAACGAGGAGCAACGAAACTTAATCCACCTGCGCAGCTGCGTTCCTAATAAGATTTAACTTCCCTTAATTACACTCCTTAAGTTATTCTCCGCGGCGGTAAAGCGATTATTTCAATTCTTATCTCTTTATCCTCAGATCCACACACACACGCGATGACAGCTGTGCTTTCGAAGAATCTCTTCGCAAAATTTTTAAACAAACACAAGCGCTGACTGGAAAAATGAAAGAAAATCAACGAAGAACATGTACCTTAACTCGTATTTAATTGAAAGGCAGAGGAGGAGCGGCCAATGTCTCCTCCGAAAATTTCTATGCCATTCCACTCTGCCGAAAAGGATCCACGAACACACAGCCACACACCCCGCAACCTTGAACGACGACAGATGAACGAAAATTTTAACCTTCTGACATTTTTCCAGCACAACCGTCGCTTCACATTAACCTAGAGAGAGAACATTGTCGTATCCTATTCATCGGCGGAAAGGACTTCTGAGATTTTACTCCTTTATACATATACATTTTTTTTTTACCTTTACCGCGTTTCAAACGGACCGGTGTATAATTAGAGTATGCTACAACCCCATCCGGGCGGTAGAGACCTACTTCTTGTGCTCTGGGAGGAAAACGGTAATCCTTTAGTCCTTGAGTGCACATGTAAATATTTACAATACGTACGATTTCAATTTCACGTCGTCGTCGTAGTTCGTTGGGACGGCGGCGGCAAGGACACAGGTGGGGGTGATGTGGCTGCTGGTGGCTTCCCAGTTCGGTTTGCTGGTGTGCCGTGTTCTCCCTTTCATTGTCCTTGAGAAGTTTAAAGATAGATCTTGATGTCATTGTTGTTAGTTGTTGATAAGCTCATTAAAATGAAGTTGAGGGGGACACCCGTTTTTGGGGAAGGTGCTAAATGGAATGGACGTGAGTCTTAGAAGTTTAGTTTTTGGAGCACAGCTGGCCCACAGAGTGACAGAAAGTTTTTAGTCATTCCCGTTGGGCTTTTGTTCGGGTTCTGCTGGTGTCTGTTTGTATTGTATTTGGCGAGGGAGGACATTGTTTGGGGGAGCTAAAAACGCAATTCATTTTAGACCACGTTTGACAGCAAATTTAAACTTTATTTCGTGTGGCTGTGGTTGTAACGTAGTTCGAGGCGTGCCTGCGTGAAATTCAGGTGAAATTGTAAAATAATATTAATTAAAATCGTGATTTATACGAATTCTGTCACTTTTTCTGAAGAAGAAACAGGCAGACATTACAATTACTAAAATAAACACAGGTAATAAAATTTTCATGGTAAAAACTACAATTTGTCGATAAGATCAAGTTCCACAGTAGCTTCGTTGTATTATAGTTCACTGTAAGCTTCAAATAAATCATACCTGCTTCGCGGGCTCCAAGGGTTTCAACCCCCTTTGTGATTAGTTTAGACGCTCTCGCGACTTCGTCGCTCCTCTAAGGGTATGTCTACAACTGCCAGGCAGGCACTTGCGTGCATTAGAGGGTGGGTGGGCCGTTCCGGGGGCTTCAAGGGTCTTAACCCTCTATCTGACTGGTTTAGATGCTCTCGGGACTTCGTCGCTCTGCTAAGGGTATGTGCACAACTGCAAGGCAGGCGTCTGGGTGCATAAAGGGGTGAGTTCCAAGGGTTTCCTTGAGTGGGTAAATGCCAAAAAAATCAAACGACAACTGTTATTTTTGATTTTTTCAAAAACTAAATAAAATCATTTGGTTTTTTGTTTGATTCGAAATTAAAATAAGCTACTTTATTTCAAAATTTAGAAAAAAAAATTAGGTTTATACATTTTTTTTATCAAATTTTGCGGTTGCAAGCACAAACTTTTACCACAGTTAAAAAGATTTAAATGTGGGATTAAAGAACAAGTTTCTGGTTCTTGAAACTGATATAAAGTAGTACTTTATTGTAAGTGTCGCCGTTGTTTATTTTAATAATTTCTTTTTTCATGTTAATTGATTTTTCTTAAATTGCCTCGAGCTCCTAAAGGGGACGAGATAGACCCCTCTCTTCCGTAGAAAAAAAAATGCTTGTTTTTGACCCCTCTATATACATCTTTTTTCTTACTCTATTTTACTTTCTTCTATCAACACGTTCGAAATAAAAAATAGATAAATAAAATTCGATGACAAGTTGCTCAAATCATCTGTTGTTTTAAAACAAGCTGCTTATAAAAAACTTTAAATTCGTAGACTTGCTGTAGGGGCTTGCTGGTTAAATTCGAAAAGAGATTCTTTTGACTCCATTGATAACAGTTTTAGGCTAAAATTCCTAAATTTTGTGTTTACTGAGATTAATCCAAGTAGTCGGAAACAGTTTTAAGTAGACGTACTTAGATTTAAATACTTCACTACATAAACTACTACAATAGTCCTCGGATAATTACCCTTCGCTTAATTGCATTCCCCGTTTAATTAATCGAAAAACCAAACAAATAGAAAATTCCATACTTTTTCAACTTTTCCCGTTTAATTGCGTACCCACTTGGCTGCGCTACCCGGTTAATTGACTCAATGACGTTAAGTTTGTCGTAAGGCTGTATACAATATCTCCCGGATAATTGAATGCACACAATGAAAGAAAAAAAACATTTCGTGTTTCCAGCTTAAATAACGAATGACGTTGACGAACAAACATCCCCGTTTTTGTTCGTCAACGAATTGAATTCTTTCCTTGGAATTTTATTTACAATGATGGAGTTTCAGTCAAGCGGGATTCTTGTAATTGCGGGACTCGGAAATTTTGGCTAACGCAACTAATCGGGGACAAGTTTAAATATCTGTGTAATGTGAGGACAAGTTTAAATATCTGTCTGAGGTTAGTGGGAAATCCACAAAAAATATGAATCGATGTTTGTTAAAACAACAAAATTTTGATTGTTTCACAGAAGAAACAAAATATACAGCTGGTGCTAATTTGACATTCAAATTTGAATGTGTTTTAGGTATCGAATTGTTTCATTTTTGCTCTTAACGCAAAACTCTACTAATAAGCCTTACTAAAACGTAATAAAAGTGATTTCGAAAAATGTGTTACTTGCGTTGTTTTAAAAACCATCGATTCATATGCAATTATTCTGTTCAGCGGGGGTTTGCGGTAACTTGTACCTAAGTTGTTCAAATTTGTTTGATTTGGTCATTCCAATTACCAGTATGAAACTCGAAACTTTTTGGTACATCAACAATTTATAAATAAGTGACTGGTGTGGTTACTGAGAATCGTAGTTCCGAAAAAATTTTATTCTATTTTCGTAATTTCCCAAATTGAAATTGTTTCGTGTATTTTGCCGCTTTGCAAATATGATGGTTTTCTTGTCTGAGTACCTCTTATAGTCCCATCGTTTGCTGCACCTTTCTTCTTGTACCAGGGCTCGTTTTGTTTCGTCCTTTAGGTGTCAGATGTGTTTGATAATCTCTGTTTCCTACGTTCGAAAAGGCTTATGTATCGAACTGCATGAGTTTACAACTCAACAGTCGAAGTTTTTTTTTTATTTGCGATCGAACTGTGCGAGCATACAACTCGGCGCAGTTGTTTTTGTGAAGAAGATATGTTGTGAAGGGTTTGTTTTTTAGTCTAAAATTATGACTCGGAGAAGGATGAAGGAGATAAACAATAAAAGTAAACAATAAAATAAAAGTTTTTCCTTCCATTTTCCACTCTAAAGTGGTTATTTTTTTACTATTAGTAGTATTATTATACTGGGCTACGAAACAGCTTATGAAGAGTTCAGGTGGTGGTTGTGATCGTTTTAAGTTAATAACGTTTTCCCCAGATCTGTGTAGATTTTTTACTCTCTTCAAATACAACTCACGATAAAGCTCAATGCATTTGTTGACTTGCTATAAATCGCAGAGAGCTAAATTTTACAGTTTGAAAGTAAAATTGCAATGAAGCAACCATCACTTGGCTTTAAATACTCAGGAAGGTACCTCAGATCCCATAAAATTCGGTCGATGAACTTTATAGTTTCAGTCATAAATTGAGTCTTCAAAAAGGTCGTGAGACGTAAATTTGAAGGATTTCACATCTGCCTGTCGACCTGCAGGCCTCTTAGAAGGCCATGAAGTCAACACCCTAAAATTGATATCTAAATTGATATTCGCAACCCTCCGGAGGAATCAAATTATTATCCCGACATACGCGTGCATTTCCCCAAAAAAAATCCTCTCCCACCATCGCCACCGTACACAAAACAAATTGCCAAGGTTATTGCAAACTAAGAGACTATAAATCTTAATAATCCTCATAAACTTCTCGGCACGTCAGAACTTTAGGGAATCCGGGTGTATAATCAATGAAACCTTTCAAGTGTTAACACAATGGGGAGATCCCTTTAGACGGACGGGGTTTCGGCTTTCGGCTTTCTGTCTTTCCGTGTGCTTTTTTTTTTTTGTTGGTTGCTTATCGCATGGCGGAGATTTTTGATGATACTATTGAACTTAATTGAAATTAATGCTGAAATCTGGTCTTATAACTTTAATGCTTCTCCTACGGGTGTGCAAAGTTTGAAGGGACTCATAAAACCAGGAAGAAGTGCCCCTTACTTGAAGGTGGAACAGATTTTCATTTCATGGAATTTTGGACAAAACCGAAAACGAAAAAATGGAAAAAAAAAAACACAAAAAGAACGATGCTTAGCGGTGCAGTGCGATTGTGTGTGGCCTTGTACCCTTCAGAGTCGGGTACAGAAGACCTTGTGTTGGATTCTCGGGCAAGTGGAATTCGTGCTTTGGTGGTACATCTATTCGGATGAAACAGAAGTTGTTAATGTTTGCTCAAGTGCGGTGCTATAAGATGAAAAGGAATTTCGCTGCTTTGTGTTTCGCAGCTTTTGTGTTTCAGTGATTTGCTGCTGCTTTTTTATGTGTTTGCGGCAGAGGGTGGTATTTTGTGGGTGGAAAGAAGAAATTTATATTAGCTAGAATGCAACTTTTCGCGCTGTTTGCAAGTTGGTATTCGAAAGTTATAAATTACGACGGGCTGAGTATTTGGCACTAAAGCCAGGTTTTGATCAACTTCGGTGAGCTGGACGGCTTCAAATTAGCACACAGAGAATTTTTTTTTGTTCAGATCCTTGTCTTCTACTTCTAATCGATAAATTATATTATTGCATTGATGATATTGCAAATGCTTTCGAAATACAAGTCCAAGAACTCAGTATGGATTGGGGCTTTCGAAAATTATGGTCTGTCATTTTAAAATTACAATAATATGTGTAAATTGCTCACTTTATATACGAGTTTGTCTGATTCGGCCAATAAATCCAAAAATGTCACCCTTGCATACTAAAACTCGAGCCACTGGTCAACGAAGAGCGTTCCCTTGCAAAATTAAACATAAAATTACAAGCAACCAACCGAAATTCTCCACCATAACGACATTCCGAGCAATTATTCAGATCTGGTCATATCCAGAGTCGAGAATGCTGGAGAAAATTTTATGTCAGCAATAAATCCTCTTTACAATGACATCGTGGACCCACAGCGCTCTCCAGAAATGACACATGCCGTAAGTGGGTTAGCTCCCGTTCATTTCCCTAATTCAGAAAAGACAACAACAAAAAAAACTATCCAGGTTCGGCGGTACCTTCCAATACCCTGTTGCACATATTCATCCGAGGCCATCAATGACCTGCAAGGAAGGAACATGAAAAATTGATTTTCTCATTTATGTCCTGAAACACCTACTTTCCGGTTACTGAATATCATTGACATCATCCAATAATCATTAGCAGGCCATCTAGGCATGGTACAATACATTGACCAGCATTAAAGGTGCTAAAATGCATTAAATAATTAAGTCACCTGGTAAAAGAAATCGAATTCCTATCAAGGAATTCAAGATGCTTTAATATGCATCCAACGGATAGATATCTAATGTAAGCCCGTGAAGTTTCTCTCATTTCCAATTTGTGGAACGTGTTCTTTGCGCATGACTGCTCTTTGTGTATTTCCAGGCGAGGTGAATTTTCGAAGTTCGAAGGATTAAATCTGACGGGATACTCTTTGTTTTGACGAGTGTTGCCACTTTATTTGAAGTGCGAGAAGAAGGGATGTCAGCAAAAACTATTTAAAGTAGGAACGATGATTTTTCCTGTTTTGGTACTTCCAGGCTAGACGATTTGTTAAGCAAGCCCATTTCATAGAACGTCAAGAATATCAGCGCCAAGTCACTCGATATCTTGCTGGGCATAAGAACACAGGCCTTTCGCATAAATCGATTCGGTGAAAATTATGCGTCGGGACTTGGCTTGAACTAAAACAAGTCTTCGAAGCGTGTGGTAGAGAATTCAACCCTTTGCGTAAAAATGATTTTCCTTAAGAAAATGAAATTTTACAAATATCTTTGTTAATTAACCTTCATTCGTCTTTCGGGTCATTTTAATCCAGGTAACTGTACTTTTATTTCTTTTACTGCAACGAACAGTGATCAATTTAAATCAATTGTGTTGCCGATTTTGCTGATGACATACAAAAACTAAAGCCAATTAATTTCAAAACTATATACCTCATATTTTAGAAGATATTTGAGGAAAAAGGCTGCTTTTGATTCAAAAAGTTACGGTGAACGGACGGATGAAGGTTAACTAAATTGCTGTACATAGGACGATCTGTTTATACAAAGTTACTTTTGGCGCGGAATCTTCTTCGAAAACTACATATGTAAGACGCTATTTTTTTCAGCGACAAGTGCTAGAGATCAATGCTATCCATGATTTGTTTGTCTCTAATTGGGGACGGCTTCACGTCCGACACAGTAAATGCCACATTTATCTTGAACGATCTGACGGTGGTGATTGCATCGTGCTGTACACGAGGTCTGTTCAAAAAATAAGGTGTATTTTCGTTTTTCTCAAAAAAATATTTTTCTATTCATCAATTTCTATTTTGTCTCCCTCAAAGTAGTCCCCATCAGATATAATTTACTTGTGCCAGAGTTTTTTTCAGTTCTTGGAGCAGTTCCGATACGCACTTTTTGGTATGCCCTTGAGCTTCTCAGCGATTTGGTTTGTATCTTCTCAATCGTCGCAAAACGCCGTCCTTTCACTGGTCTGTTCAATCTTGAGGACAGGGAAAGTCGCAGGGGGCTAAATCTGGCGAATACGGTGGCTGGGGCATGATTACGGTGTTGTTTTTGGCCAAAAAATTACCAACAACAAACAGTTTTTTTTCGTCAAAATTCAGACATTTTGGAACGAATTTCACTGCCACACGCTTCATGCCCAAACTTTCCGAAAAAATTGCATGGCATGAGCCAACTGATATGCCGACATCTTCAGCAACTTCTCTAATAGTGATTCGACGATTCTCCATAACAATTTTGTTCACTTTCTCAACATTTTCATCAGTTGTTGATGTGCTGGGGCGTCCAGGGCAAGCGTCATCATTCACATCTACTCGACCTTCTTTGAAAAGCTTGTACCACTCGTAAACATTTTTTTCGACTCAGAGTACACTCACCATATGCCACTGTCAACATTTCAAGTGCTTTTGAGCACTTAATTCCATTTTTCACACAAAATTGAATCCAAATTCTTTGATCAATTTTTTTCGACAGCAGGAAATCGCCGAACACCGAATGTACGTAGCCCCCGAAATTTCAAAATTTACTTTATTTTTTGAACAGACCTCGTCCCATTATCTTGGTTTGGACCAACAAATATTGAATTTAAACCCATCAAATAAAAATAGCTTGCTAACAGTATCTTGAAGCCGTCCCAATGGCAAATACAAAGATGCAGGACAAACACTAAGAGCGAACAGTCAATTATAAGAATTCCCATACGATGGGACATGTATGTCAGCAGTGGAGTCGTAAAGGCACAAATTTTTGAACTTACAATGGGTGCAATGCTCTATCTTAATATATTAATGGGCATCATGCTCCAAAACTACCACCAGAATGAACCTAAAAAAATTTCGACTTCTCTCCGAACTCGGCTTATTTCGAATTCATCCGCACGTTCTGAATTGGTCGGTACAGCCTCCAGCTGTGATCGAAAATCCTGGATCCATTTTGGATTGAAGTACTCGCAAACGCAAGATTTTAAATAAAAACCATTCAAATATTGCTTGATTGAAAAATGGGCAAGAACACCTTGTGTAAAGACTAAAAAGTGGAATTATAACCCTTGTGGTTTAGAACTGCTTTAGAACAATGGGAGGGGTATACCAAATATCAATATCAATAAAAATATTTGTTTTTCTTTTTTATTTCCTTTATATTTGTGAATTTCTTTCTTTTCGGCTAGTTTTTTATGTAATTTTAAATTTCAATCAATGAATGAAGCTGTTTTCTTAAAACTTAGAACAAGTCTTTGTGTTTTTACGTTTTCGATACCTTTTTTTGTTTAGGAGCTGTCCTCGTATGAAAGTTGTAAATATGGGTTGGGTCAAATAAGCTGCGAGCGACTGTAGGTAGTGTTTTTTTTCACACAAACTATAAGAACTTTGACTAAGTGGTGAAAACGGACTAATACAACAACAACAATAGAAAACATTTCATGTTCAAATCCTAAAGAATAAATATGATCAGAAGTAAAACAACTTGACAGCAGCCCAGACTCGGGATTTAGGTCTGCATTGCGAAAATTTCAGGACCTACCCGAAGCCCTTCCTCCAAAAATGCAATGTTTGGGTCGGTTTTGGTTGAAATTCTCCTGTTCCTTACTTCACAATCCAAAGTAATGCACAATTTTTTTATTAGATTCTTAATCAGGCGAGACGTCTGACATTGGGGCACAATATGCAACAGCCATTCTTTCGTAAACCTTGCGCTAATTCCCCATTTTTAATATCCTTCTCTTTCTTTTCATATATAACATTCTATACAAACTTTTCTGATTACTGAAAACTGTGTGCAAATACTCCTTTGGCTAACGGTAGGTATATTATACTTAAACATCTTGAATGTTTACTGGAACATTGCAAAGTTTTTTTGAATTATTAAAAAGCTAGCTCTTTACATTTTTATCCAACGCTCAAATTAGATCAAAGTTTCAAACTTGGCGTGTTTATTTTCCAGCTGCGCATATCAAACTGAGAAGATAATAGAATTGGCCTCCAGCCAATTCATCTCAAATATCAAAACCAAAGTGTATCTCTCAAATAAATTGCGTGCTATTCTGAAGCAACGAAGTATCTCAGTAAGATAACCAATTTCCCAACGCAATTTAATATTTTCCATTTACCATTTTTCAACTCCCCACTCAATAACCAAAAACAAGTGAGTTAATTCCATCCAACGCAGTTCTCGGGCCTAAAGCCAATTAAAACTGCGGTTATCTACCACAAACCGGGTTCAATCCCCAAGGATACTTCTTCCCATCGCAGTCATCTCCAGATTAAACTGTAAACATCAACTAATACGTGAGTAGCAAATATATATTTCCACAAAAAAAAACCAACCAACACAAAATGTACACAGACCGCATATGCTATTATCAAATCTCTGAAATCCTCAAAATATACACTCCTCCTTGAGAGCGGATAGTACCTTTTTGTGTGTGCCCCAGCAGTTGCCCATTTCTGTGGAGTGGCCAGGATTTGGGAGGATTCCTCCATCACTCGACCTCCTGCCCCGGCCGGTCGTCATCCAAAAAGCCGACAATTATTCATCTGTGTCTCTCGGGGAACACTCGCTCTCCACTCGAACACGAAGGCAAATAAAGTATTTACATACTTTCCTACACAAGAACTTATTACGACTTACTCTCGTTCTATTGGCGTGAAATATTGTAAGTATCTGTGAAATATTTTCGTGAAATATATCCCATAGCGTAGATTAATGGCTACGGTGAAGTGCTTTGGCCAGAAGACCACACCGTCATGCGAAGCACCAGCACGGCACCGGTGTGAGGAGTGGGTGCGCTTGACCGGGGGCGAGGTTGCAGCGTGGCACGTCTTGTGACCGGCTCGGCGGACGTAGCCTTTGGATTTATGGTCCCGCATTTGGCGGGCGCTTTGCCTTTTTTTTTTTGTTTTAAGGCAAATTGGAGACTTACGAGTGTAATGGTCATATAAAATTCTGCTGACATGAGTGAGTACCCCGCCGAGAGTCCACAACGACAGTGTGGGTAATTTCATAACGAGACTTTTAGAGGGAAGCTGAAGTTGCAGCATTAACATTCCAGCTCTGTTGTGGAAAAAAAAAACAAAAAGCAATAGAGCCAAGGGCAATGTCTTAAGATTCTCTTCTCTCTCTCAAATAGTCCTTCAAGACCGTTTAAAATTAGAAAGAACAGAAATTGACTATTTGAAAGTTTTCAGAACATACATTATAGCAACATTGTAGGAACGATGTGTTTGAAGGACATATGACATTTACTTTTCTTTTCCTATGCTAAACATATCAGAAAAAAACAGACATGATATCACAGCTCTTTAACCCACGGCTTTTTGCCTTTTTAACCCACGTTCATATGAATACTAAACTTGAGATTAACTTTTCATTAATCATTAGTACTTATTTTTTTTTACAAATCGGTTAAATGGGAGGTTTTTTATATACAAAAAACCATACGACCGCCGAGTATGTATCCATTTTTGCACGCCACTGTATGTCCGGCACTGAATATGTTCTTTGGTATAACTCATACTTGATATCTCTTTATTTTATACTCGGCGCCAATACATAATTTGTGTTTGTTTTGTGTTTGATTTGAATTGCAATCAATGAATGCTTTAAGACTCATAAATTGTTTCATTTGTTTCAATATGACGAGAAATCCAAGAAAAAAAAAATCAAACACGCATATTTTGACTGCCTGCTGTGATGTGCACTTGTTGTCCGAATTGAAGTCAAACTTTGTCAATCAATGAATAAGTTAGCTGTTAACCTATATTGGTTAACAAGACCATTGCGGCAACCAATCTTAGGTGGTCGAATGGTGCTGCATGCCGCATCACCAGAGAAATCTAAGCTAGATCCTGCACGCTCATTTAGTCTCCTAAGACTCAATACAATCCAAGTTAGGAACCTAATCAGTGTTATAACTGGGTACTCTACTTTTGGCAAACATGCCATCCGACTGGGCCTCCCGGCCAACGACTTCTGCAGAAGCTGCAGAGACGAAGAAGAGGAAGAAACCTCCTCCTGTTCCACCTTTTAGGGACCTTAAGCGCTCTCGCGAACCGTCTCTACTTTCTGAATAATCTCGGCGAACTAGCTGACACCAGCATGAACCGTATCCTCAGCTATATTAATAGCTCCAACTGGTTTCTGGAGTAGTGGGATGTTTTTGCATCCGCTCCATGTGGTATCACAATGGGCCTCATCTGGCCTAAGTGCTTGGCTGCCTTGCGAAGCCATCTTACCTACCTACCTAACCTAAATTATAAGTCATTATATAAGTAGTCTGTCTTCCGAATTTTATTTAAATCGGTTCATCCAAACAGAAGTTAGTTCTACTAATGTTAAAAAAGTGAAATTTTTTGTGACTCTTGATATCAGACTTACGTACCAATTACTTACCAATTTAATCAATAGCCTTATAATTTATAGCGTATGTTTAACTTAAAATCCATCCACTCGTCTTTCGTGAAAGAATAACAAACATCCATACAAACATTCAGCTTTATAATATTAAATAAAAAATAGAACTAGAATGATATTGTTTAGGAAATACATTTATTTCTCATGCATACATGAGTTTAAAGAGCATTGGTATGGCTTACCTTATTGCATAGCTCCACACCAATAAATATATAAAGGGGACAGAAAATGAATAAACAATAAATCGAACGCTGACGAGTTGCAAATAAACTATTTTTTACTATTGCTTATAAAATGGTAGTCGAATACGATCCGTGTTTTATGCTCTCACATTTCTGTTAAAGGGCTTTGAACTATTTCTGAATTATGTATATAAACAAACATTTCACAAGAGCTAAGATTTTTCGACTGCACTTGGGAAAGAATTCGGCAATCTAGTTTCAAGTCCGACCGTATTTTCACCACCTTGCAAGCGATTGACAACTCGAAGCTTAAAATTCTCATAGTTTGTAGTCTACTGTAAGAGTTAGTCTCGTCCGCAATTGTCAGAAATTGGAAGCAGACACAGGGGTTGAGTGAGAGCCCTTGGCTTTTTACGGGCTGTTTCGCATGCCATATACATAAACCTACATCTGAACATTTCATATCTCTAAAATTTTTTGTAAATGGCAGACAGACAGCAGACAAATCTGCTTGCTACTCTCTTGTATTCATAAAAAGGTCGAGTGAAAATCTGGTTTACTACGTGCTTCTTCCCATTCTTCATTTCACCTCCCTGTTCTAAAAAAGTGGGATTTTTAATGACAGACACTTAACATAAAACATATCTACCCACCAGCTTATAAATTAAAAAAAGCACCTCCAACTCTGTAGATTCCCCTAAAAAAGATTTGACATAGTAAACAGTTTTGTAAACCTAAAAAACCCGAGATAGAACAACAACAAAACAAAAACATCCTCCACGCGTATGTAAGGTAATCCGTTCAATTTCAATTTCATAAAACTACCACATCTGCAAAAGTTTGAGTTTGAAACCTAAATTTATACACATCTCATTTTTGAAATCTTATCTCGGGCGCCCTTCTTCACCCCCAACAACGGATGTACTATACCACCACATGAGACATGAGAGAAAGAAAAATCATGACTTTAAGCATAAAATCTAACGACTCTATCTTTTCCTTCCCATTTATTAAATTTATCTCTTGTTTTTCAAACTCCCAACGATTGGCCCCATAAGTAGAGATTTTAAATATCCAACTCAACCGTTGGAAGTTTTCAAAATGGAAAATGAAAAATAAAAGTGCTCTTAATTCACCCTCACACTATCGCCTCTTACGGGCCATTAAATTCCCTCTTTTTTTTATGGAGATTAACTAAATTCCACATGCCACTATCATTATTTAACAACAAAAGATGAACTCAGTCCGGGTGGGCTGTGGTGTGGGTGGGAAACTACATCAGCAGCTTGAAACAAAGGAATGTGATTTGAGTTAAATCCTTTATTTTCAAATGAAATCCCGAATGCCGAATCGGAGAGCGCCCGTCATCCGCCTCACACCGCCGAGCGCTTTGCAGCTTGACATCTTTAACCCTTGTCACCCTTGAAAAAAGAATTGAAAATATAATATACACTTCCCGTTTTGGTTCCTTTCCCTGTTCGACTCTCTCGTACCATGTGCCATGTTGGCAATTACTGAAACGTCCTCGGATCGAACCAGAACAAAAGAGTATCTAACGAGGAAAGGGAGGAAACCTCAGCAGGTTCATCGTTTACCCACGATGAATTCGATTTCTTGTTTCTTTTGCTTTTCAATCTTTTTGGTTCTTTTCTTTTTTTTTTTTTTTTTGAATATCGAAAGGGAATTTGAGAATACATTCTGCTGTTAAACTGGACGGATTCAATATTTTTTTTGTTTGTTTTATCTGAAAATGGAATTCAGTGGAAACTGGGTGTCGGCAGCGCAATCATCGGCATCATCATCAGCGCTGTAGGCGAACAATAAGCCAAATGTATTACTGGATATATTTTCCAATTTGAGGTATTGCCACAGGGGTTCATATGTACGGGGGGAGATTATGAGCCTAAGTTTAAACAATTTAAATCGAATTCTCTGTGGCGTATGATCAGGTGTGTACAGGCGAATGAGTCGCGGTAAGCTTCAAGTACTTTCTAAATTAAAACGAGGTCGGTATTTAAGCATCAGGAGTATTTTTTTTTTTATTATTTGCTTGATTATGGACTCATTTGACACCCCAGGGCCAACTAAAGAGTTCACCAATTTTAAAATTCAACTGGCACACGGCATAGTTCGGTTCTTGCAAAGAATTCTATAAGCTTCGATAGTTATTGAAATAGTTATCCAATCGGGGCGAATTTATAGTAACAGTTCGTGACAACCTTTGCGTCGAAATTTTGGGCCTTTCTCAATGTCGCCTGTGTGGCGCTACAGATGATTGATAACTAATTTCTTTGATTCAAATTCAATGATTGAACCTAAAAAGCACGCACATTCTGCATCAACTTTTTGGGGGTCTCACGGAGGTAACAGGAATCGGATTCAAACAAAAAGCGTAAAATCATTTATTGTAAAATTTTTTTTTAGCCGCAGTCTTATGTCCTCAAGGTCAACGTAACCCATGTATTCAATTAAATTTAGCACCATTACATCGATTGGTCCGATTTGGATTTGGAGGCAAACAAATCAAAACAATTTGAGATAAGTTGTAAACTATCAAACCTTAACTTGAAATATACTGTCAATTCTTTTAGACTCCTGAAACATGTTTACAAGTTTCTTTTTCTTTACCAAAACATCGAATCAATTAAAAATCTGTAGCGTTTTCTTATATTACTTCTTACTTATATTAAATGTTTGAAAAAAAAAAATTCAATCAGTGTAAAAATCGTACTCTATGCGACAAAAAAATCTTCGATTTAGATCCATAAAAATTAAATGGTTCTTGAGCTAAATGCGTGAAAGTGCCATTTGGACAGCATCCAAAATTTGCCACTTAAGAAGTGTTGCAATGATAGAAAGAAATAGAAATCCGATTGCCCAATAACGAGCTGCATTGCAGGTGGGCCAACCCGGCGCGTCGTTTTTTCTTATCGTATCATTTCTGTTGACAACCGCTGAGAACTTTTTAATCTTTCTTCTTCTTTCTGTGGCACTAACAGTCCATACAGGAGGCAACCATTGTGTAAAATTTGACACACGCAGAAAGGACCAACTGTCTAATGGCGGTCTGAACTGTGAATTGCTTTTCGTGATAGAATTATTCTAGGAGGATTATCAATCACTTGCTGGAGGTGGAACTGTGAAAATTGTTTGTGGTGTTTTCACCGGACTGCATTCGGACGTGGACACTATCGGTTAATCGAAGTTTGATTTAACTGATTAATGATTGAATTGATTTAACTGTTTTGACACTAAAACCACATCTCTTCTCCTTGACACCATCCACTCTGTGACTTAATCATCACACAGCCTAGTTTTTGTCTGTGCCGGAAGGCGGTCTACCTGCCGGAAGGTGGTAGTCATTCTTCATCTGGGGGGTATTGTTTCCTTCCTCTATCTTTTGGGTTCTTAGGACAAACTCTGCGTAAGCCGCGATTTTTGTCCATAGGCCACTACTGAAAAACATCTTAACACCTTTATCAGGGGATATGCTGCCTATCACTCTGTTTCAAATCCCAGAGAAGCTAGTAAGTTTTGAGTAACCAAAAATGTTTTTGTGGTGTTCCACTGAAAAAAGGAGTTTGTTCTTCAATTTTTTTTAGACCTTAACACTTGCCTTAGCCTGTTCACCAACCTGCAAAAAACGTTCATGGCACGGATGGTCTAGATTGTTGGTTGCACGACTGTCTGCAATGAATGTGCTTGCCTAGCTTTTTAGTCTTCACATTTCGGAGAGAATTGAATTAATTTCGTAAATTTAAGAAGAGATGAAGCCTTCTAGAGTCGACATGGAGTTGACTTCATCGATGTCACTCCACACGAACTTTAAAACCAACCAAAGTTTGTTTTATCATTTAGCCTTGCTTTTGAATCACTTTTCAATCATTTAAACCACATCAGCAAAATTTGAAGTTTTGTATTTTTTCCTTAAACCTGCGATCTGCCAGGTTCATATAAATTTAACCACTCACTTAAAGCTAAAGTGATGTCATTTTCCTCAGGGCTTTGTGCCGATGAAATTGAGCATACATTTTAAGCCCAAATTTGGCATATCTAATTTACTTGGGTAGAAATCACAAACAGTTTTGGTGAAAATTGTTTCGAGAATAATCCTGCAAAGTTAAAAAATCAGTTAATGGCGGATATTGTCGCCATCTTCTGGTATGATGACCAGCTATCATTTCACCAAAATACGTAAAAAAAAAAGTAAACAATTTTGCGAGTTGGCAAGCCTCTCCAAACACACTATGAACCTATTGGTCTATGTGATTGCCGATTACCCCACACCACATAACCTAAGTCCCTCTAACCTTTTAACGCGTTCCATATGACGGGCACAGAACTATTGAATTATTTAATATTAACATTTGAACTAACGAAAGAACAAAACTTTCTGTTCACTGAAACTGCCTAGATTTCATTCGACGTAATAAAAATGCATAAAATTCGAACCATCAGCCACTCGGGCTGATAACTCTTCAAAAGGTCCTCTTATTCTCTCAACGCATAATGCAGGACGACAAATATATGCTGCTTGCACAGCACGAAATTCCACTTATTGGTCGATGGCCATTACCAGGCTTCATCAAATTTAATTAACTGACTCTACAACTACGAAAAGACCACTACCGCATTCAAAATTAACACGACCTCGTTAAAAGTTCCCGACACCCTCGAAGGGGTTGTTATAATTTTTTTTCCAATTTTCCAATCCAACTTATACCCAACGATTTTGTAAGCGGATTGACTAATTGCGGTTAATCACAGCAGCAACACGACAACCCCCCGCCATGCATGAATAATGTCTAAGCCCCGATTGAAGTGTCAACTTATGTCGACAATTAATTTATCCATCTACATTCAATTATACATCAATCTGCGGTTGTTTGCCACGGAAGAGGGGGCGTTTGTCCACTGTCGTCAGTTTGTCACCCCGTCACCCCTGCACCTCATCACCCCAAGCGAAAGGGTTGAATTTTGTAGCTCACCCGAAGCTGGATTGTTATTAGGGCGCAACAACATAAAATAAATAAATAAAATAAAAATTCCACATTGTGGCAATGCGCCTTAACTTACACCGCCACTTTGCTAATTGCATCAAAAGTTAAACATTCAACACGGTCCGCGTTGCCGGCTGCTGGCTGGCTTTGTGCCAATCGCTGCAGAACGTCGTCTGTGGGGCTTAATAATATTTTGAAGCGACCGCGTCCCTCGTGTGTCGAAAACTTCGTGTCCGTTCGCCACAAAGCGAGCGACGAACCGACCTGAAATATGGTGTGGCAATTAGCTGGGTCTTTATGGTGCGGCCATAACAATTAGCTGTGACATCGGGAATAAAATACTGCAATTTAGCTAGTTCGGGTTATGGACACCGATGACGTATGTATGTGTGTACCTTTTGCACGCCGGCTTAGTGCTGCTCCTCTTTTTTGGACTGGTGGTGGTCGTAGAGAAGGACGACATCGTAGGCACGAATTGGTTGTTAGTTGGGCGAACACAATTGTTTCGCGTGAAATGTCCGACGTCGTTGTGGGGTGTTATTAAGTCGTTTACGGTCAGAAGTTGATTTTATGGTGGGGCAAGGATGACTTGAATGGATAAGCTGATAGAAGGTAAATAGAAGGCTTGATAGAAGGTAAATACTGCTTTGATGGGTTGTTATAAATGGATTACGAGTGCTTGAAAGTGTCTGATTCGGTGGTAATTACGCAATGTCAGCACTACGTTTCGTTTAGCTGTTTTAACATTTGCACATTAAGCCTTTTCCAATAAGTGCGGATTGATGTTTAAAAAGAACAATAAAGCGGTGTGTGAGATATTTAAATTCGGTTAGTGCGTCGGACTGTTGAACGAGAGTACCCGGGTTCGAATCCAGTTCGGGGAAAAAACACCATAAACATTTTTCACGGCTTCACCTCCAGGGAATGACGGACAATCCTCCTGGAGTACTTCTGTCATGCTTTCGCAATTCGCCGTTTGGAACCGGCATTAAACAGTAGGTCCCCTCTACATGCCTCACAAATTATAAACGCACAACACAGTGGAGGCGCAAAAAAGCTAGGCTCTGGCTCCCAACGGTCTGTTACGCCACCGCACCGTCAATTTCAATCCGGCGCTGTTTAAAAAGTCTTGAACCTAAAAAAAAAAAATCTAAATCTTACAAATTCAGTTTAAAAACAAATTGCAGAATCTTAATTCTTCTAAAGGAAGCAGACTATTTTTGCTGTCCAATCGACAATCTCTAGGTTATCCCTTTTAATTGTGTACAATCAAGGCGTCCATTATTGAACACAAAAGTCTGATCAGAGAATGCAAAGATACATGAACAATACTGATTGTACTAATTCATTGTCTTTCCAAATGCCAACAGGAAATGTGGTTCTCACATTGGAAACAATTCCATCAATGTACATACCGTACGAGTCAACTCTTTGTGATCATGATGTCAGTTCTCCCCTGTACTTTTAATCGAAATTATTTCAACCTATTGGAAGACTAAGAGTAATCTGGACCCTATTCATTGTCAGCCTTTTAAAAGAATACCTCTGTCTTCATTGTTAGACAAAACAAAAACCCGAAATGCAAGACACGTCCTGCAGAATTACTTCGAGTTAATTGCATTTTGTCACTCTCCAAAAAACATGAACGTTTTTAAAGATGAAACGAAATCCTACATGATCCCAGCATGTGACACGGGCCGATCTCTCCGTTGGGAAAGGTTGCATTCCCTTAAAAGTAATTAAATCAAAGAGAAAATTTACATCCTGGGAAACATATCTCTGACATCCTACCGCCATTGTCCGTAATACAATTCATCGTGCAAGCGACTTGCAATCATCGTCCTGCAAGCAGCGAATGCCAAGCCAAATAGAAAATTCCGGCACATAGTCGGCACCACTCCGACTACTGGAACCCTTTTCCTGGTGGTTATTTCGGTTTCAGTCCCAAACTCACTTCATTGTTGGCGAGCAAGAGGGAGAGTCCTTCTCGAAAGTGTTGTGATGTTGAGCAGATGGGTTGTTGTTGATGTCATCCTGCTTCAAATAATATTTTTACTGACTAATGGCCGGGTTTGTGGTTTTAGCTACAGGCCTATGTCGGGTTAATTAAATTTCAAAATGTCTATCACTTCTCCTTGGCCCACCTTCCCCTTCAGTTTTACCAATTCAGAGGGGTTTTTGTTGAAAGGAATTTTATTTGTTTGGATTTTTGTTAGAGGGCAACGCAATATCCTTAAGTGGATACGGCCTTAATTATTTGGCCTAATCGAATTGGAGGCATTTGTTGATTGCGCTAGGCAAACAACTTAATTTAATGCAGATTGCCGATAGTGGGCTAAGAGTTATTGTGCAATTAGACATGGTTACTGGTCATTTGCTCGGATGTTGACAATGTTGTTGTGCCCTGTGACTATTTTGGCTGTCTTGTTGGGGCAATGAGCTATGGTCATTTTATTTATTTGATTGAGCAAGGCAATTCGAGGATGACTGTAGGATAATTGCAGTGAACACAAGTAAGAGAGAGCTCTGCGAGGCTTACTCAGCTTTAGGGTTGGACAACTGCTAACCGTGCGATTTTAGGAACGTAAGTCCAATTACAAACAACATCAACTACGCCCCAAAATGTATTTTTTTTTTTCATAATTTTTCAATTAAGCGAGGTGAAACAGAAGAATGTTCTATTTATGTTTAGAATGGAATCAGCAATCAGCGATCGTCAATCAGTGGATGAATTCAAACACAAAGCCTTCATTTACAGTTCTTGTGAAACGCATTGGTATTGCACATTTAGATTCGATAATGTTTTTCGCGTCTATATAAACTCATCCATCGCTTTGCGCGGGGGTTAGGAGAATGAAAAGTTTCGTGCAAACCGAAACCGCGCCAAACGATTTATGAGCGTACATGGATGTATTTTGAACAGTACAACCACAGTGACCCCTGATTCTTTGAAGAAAAAACGTTATTTCACGCAAAGCAAAGTCCCGCAAATCGAATTTGGGTAGATATTCGAAAATCGCGCAAAGGTGAAACCGCGTAAAACGAGACCGCGTATAATAAGACCGCGCAAAACGAGGGATGAGCATAAAACGGGGGATGAGCTTTTTTGCTCTTCATTCAATGCTTCATAAAAAGTGTTACAGTGATCGGATTTAGTTCAAATATGCGCCGTTTTGTTCGATAATCTGTTTCCATCTAGACGGCTACTTCATAATACCCTCTTCGTAGAAGCCCCCCTCCTTATTTGCGAAGAACTCGGACAGCCACTTTTGAGTTCAACTTCACACCACCAAGGGCGTTCGCCATTGTCAGGAACAGGTGGTAATCACTTGGCGCTATGTCCGGGCTATATGGTGGATGCGATAAAACCTCCCATTCCAGCTCCCGTAGATTCCGACGAGTCATCAACGAAGTGTGTGATCTGGCGTTGTCCTGGTGGAACACTACACCCTTCCTGTTGGCCAATTCTGGACGCTTCTGGTCGATCGCCTGTTTCAAGCGGTCCTGTTGTTCGCAGTAGATGGTAGAATTAAGCGTCTGGCCATATGGGAGCAGCTCATGGTAGATGATTCCATTCCAATCCCATTAAACACACAGCAAAACCTTCCTGGCTGTCAATCCCTGCTTGGTCACTGTTTGGGACGATTCACCGGCCTTCGACCACGACCGTTTTCGCTTGATATTGTCGCATGTTCCATTTTTCGGTGCCGGTCACCATTCGCTGCAAAAATGGGTCGAGTTGGTTCCATTTCAGCAGCATATCGCAGGCGTTGATTCAGTCCAGAAGGTTTTTTGGCGTCAAATCATGCGGCACCCAAACATTAAGCTTTTTTTTGTATCCAGCCTTCTGCAGATGGTTTAAAATGGTTTGGTGACTAACTCCCATCTCCTGGGCGATGTCACGAGATGCCACATGCCGGTCTAACTCGATGTTTTCCATGATTCGATCGGTATTCGTCGTCACAGGTCTTCCGCCGGCTGGCTTATCTATGGTGTCGTTTTCACCGGCTCTGAAGCGTCGAAACCATTCCTCCGCGGTTCGAAGTGATAGAGTACCATCCCCCAAAACACCATTAAAATCACGGAACGTTTCTCTAGCGGATTTGCCTTTAACGAAGAAAAACTTTAAAATAGCGCGAATTTCGGCGTTAGTGAACTTCATGTTTACACGTCTATAACTGTTGAACGCAATCTAATGATGCATCGTTTTGTAGGTTATGTCAAGACCTTTCAAATGATGTATAGTATTGCCAGATATTTTCCGGCTATGTACGCTTTGTACATAGCCGGAAAATTCAAAAGACAAAAAGGCGGAAGGGAGATATTTGACAACCTAATATTAGCGAACATTTTTAGACGGCAAACATAAAGGGGGTTAATGTGACACATGTTGACATCACTTAAACTTTGAAGCTTATTGTTAATTTTTTTTAACTATGGTCAGTGCAGTACTTGCTTTTAACCCCAGCGGTGACTTACATGAATAGCATAGTCGGCAAAATTTTGTATAAATCTGGCATTTTATGTGCTCGAAGCCTATGTAAAATGTTTTTCACTATAAATTAATCTTTTTTCTCAAATTTCAAGCTTTTTTACCCCATTTTTTGTTTACAGCAAATCTGTTTATAAAAATATCAAAAATTTAATCTCTCAAATTTGGTATTTTTGTCAGAACGTTCACGTCACATTGAGTTGAACTAATTCCCAAAGTTAAACTAATGGTTATAATATTGAAATATCTTTATTAATAGTTTAAGACAATACAGGAGAAAGATAAAAAAAAAGAAACTTCAAGGTGGATTTTGAAGGTGTACTCCTTAAAGTACCTACATTAGACACTAGTTACTAAGATTCAGAGTGATGTTTTTATAAGTGTCGTTTTTTAGTACAGCGGGCATAAATATGTCAAATTGAGCACCTATAAGGTTGTGATACAACTGCATTAATAATTCTAAATTGAACACAAAAAATCCATTAATTCGCGTTAAACCTACGACCACCTTCTTTGGGAAATTATTTTATACAATTTCCTCTTTCGTAATGGCAGTAACGTAATGACGTCACCTTAAATTTTCCATTTTCCTCATTTCATAAAATTCAATGACGCCATTCGCCGCCCCAAGGCGCCTCCGTCAACAGCGCCCTAAAAACAAAATGCATGTTCATAAAGGATATCCAACTAAACCCTCCTCCCCCTAAAGAGAAAACTCAACTCAATTGCCAAAGCACCTCAAGTTCGAAACTATGAAGGGAATACCGCACCGCACCGCCACCGATATGAAGGGCCAATAAAACTTTGTCCAACTGTGCCCGCTTTAATCCCGAGGCCACTCCGACCCTTACAAGTACTGCTTGCTCTATACATCCCCTACAAAGCACATAATCCCCCGAATCGGTTAATTACATCTGCAACTTCTATCCCCCATTGAGCAGTGTGACAAAGCTCATTAACTCCACTGCGCCATTCCGACAAGCACAACACTAGCAATTCTCAATGCAATTATATCAACTGGCGATATTAATTGAATTAAACCGAAAACGAAAGCGAAAGCGAGGCGGTCTGGACAGCCAGTGAATCGATTGGGGTGGGGACAGCTCAGCACAGCACAGCAGTGTAATGGCCAATTCTTATCCTCTTTTGATAGTGTGCCATAAGTTTACTCCCACCCACCCCCCAATTCGACCACCCAGAGCGGGGATTAAAAGCGTCCCCTGCTCCTATAAATCGCTTTAGCAACTTTCACAACTGCACACACTTGGTTAATAATTCGCAAAAATGAAAACACGACGGAGCGAGTTTGGGGCTAAATTAGATCGAGAATTGTAATCCACATCCCCATCCACATCCACACACACACACACACACACACACACATACACTGCAGAAATCTCAAAACTTATACACTCTGTAATAAACATAAATTGTTTGCACTAAAATAACTCCGGGTGGCTTTCATTGCTGTGAAAAGTTTGATTTTAATTTTGCACATTCGAAAGTATCCCCGCAACGTTCGAAGGAGGTAAGAAGACGGACGGGGTTGGCATCTGCCCATGATGATGGAGCACTCTCGGGGGCACCAACCGAGCGACGGTTGACCTTTATCCAGGACTCAGAGCTCAAAACTCAAAACTCATTTATTATTCGATTAGGTTGTGTAACACTGTTGACGAAGTGCAATTGTGGCAGCAGCAACATTGACGGGGACTCTGCACCACTGAGCAGCAGCTGTGAGGGTTACGCTTAATATGGGATGTTGTTGTTGCTGCCGGATGACTGGGGGGTGAAATTCTGGACGGGGGCTGTTCATTAAAAGTCTGTTGTACACAATTTTTCATGTGAAACTTTTAGCACGACAACGATGGGAGGAACAAAACAAAATGTCTTTCACGAAATTAAGTGGAATACACAAAGTTTAAGTGGCGTGCGATTCTTTTCCATTGTCTCACATGCAAAGTTACCGGAGGTGAATTTGTGAAGTGCTAATCAAAAGAATTTTATAACAACGCTATGGATGTATGTAGGTGGCTCTGTAAATTGTTGAGAGTGCTAAAAGTGGATGTGGGCAATTTGGGATAGCGCTTGGTTTGTGGATACAAGTGAAAACTCAAAAGCTAATCAATGGAATCCGTCCCTCTAATAACAAAGATGAAGCTACGACCTGAGCCAAAGTTAGTTTAGTTTTATTTGGAAGTGCCCTGAAAATACCACCATTAAACATTGATCTATTATCATATGAAATGGATTATTTTTTGAGTCTCCAGCAATCAATTTCTCGCGATATACTTGTCCAACTTACGAATACACTCATTCCTCGTTTTGTGCGATTTCGTTTTAGGCGGTTTCACCTTTGCACGATTTTTAAAAATCTATCCAAAATCAATTTGAGCGGGTTTGCCCTGCCCGAAATAACGCTTTCTTCAAAAAATCATAGCGCACTATGGTTTTTCTGTAAAAAATACGTCCATGTACGGTCATAAATCATTTTGCGCGGTTTGGTTTAGCACGAAACTTTTCATTCCCCTAACCCCTGCGCAAAGCGATGGATGAGTGTATTACGATAGAAAGATAAGATTTCGTACCAAAAATAGTTTTCTGGCAGTTTCAATGCACGCTAAATATGTACACAAAAAAACAGATCTTGGGTGGTAGAAAGTTAGCCAACTGAAGATCCAGAACTGAATTGTACCTAGCATTCCCGAATTCCATATCACCAATCACATCACCAGCACCACCGCCGCTTCAGATGTCGATGTTTCTGATAATGCAATCGGTTACAGTTTTGATTCCGTCAATCCTGCTGTGGTCATCTCTGTGCATAAAATGCACCACGAGTTGAAAAGCCAATTGTCGAAAATGTTAATAAGATTATGGAAATGTGGTTCCCATATAATCATTGTTTTGATTTTCCAATGTTGCACAGAAATCCGTTTAGAAACCTTTAAAGAAGTCCACTATGATCGGCTTCCCTCAAACCACAAGACAACGTCATACGCACGAGATCTACAAACAAGGCCCTTTTCTGTCACCAAGTCTTTACCATTTGTTCCTCTTTATATCAATCAATTTTACCTGTGGCCTATTTGTCAAAAACTTCGACAAACAAGCTTTAATATTCTCAAGAACAAAAAGGCTCAGCTAATATTTCATAATTTAGAAGGTAACTTATCCAGACATTAAGGCTTCTTACTTTAATTTGTTGCTGGCGTTTTGTTATGGCTTGTTGCGTCACCCCCAATGAACCTGCCAATTCTTGTTGCGTTTGAAACAAGTCTAGATAAAGTAATGTCTCCAATTCTGGAACTTCGAAAACCTTCTCTCTTTTCTTTCTCCGTTCTTGAAGGGTTGAAATCACTCTCGGCACGTTCTTTCACTAATAGCGGTCGCACCACAGGTATTTGAGAGCACTCGAGGAGCCTCAGCTGTAGATTTCTTCATATTAAAGCAGAAAATTAAAACCTCCCGCAAATGACGAGAGTTTGGCTCGTAAGCTGACATGTTTAATCGACAATAACTTTATGATGCGGACATAAATCAACTAATATTTCGATGGCGTTATGTTTACAAATACCTAAGTTTATTGTATGACATCTACGATCTATTTATTTCGACTACCGCTTACCGCTACGGCCATCTATTGCAAAAGCAAAGTTGTAAACCTAATAAATAAGAATCCTCGATGCACGAGATACAAACCTGCTAATCTTTTACAAAAATATTGAAAAATATAATATTAAGACAATTATCGGTTTAATACAATAAACAAAACACCCCCAAGTCTTTCTTTCCAAGTACCAACTGTGTAAAGAAAGGGCAGATGTTCCGCACTGCAAGGTGAAAGTTTTTCTTTTGTATCATGTATAGACCTGACGTAGTTTAGAAAAAACACCGATTGCAAGTGGATATAAAATTACTTTATGCCTTTTGAACCGATTTGCAAACTCAAATAGAATACACTAAGTGCTTTTCCAAGCTGCTTCCGTTTAACGTAAAGAGTTCAGAAAGTTAAGAATTTATTAAGAAGAAATAATCAATGACATAAATACAAAATAAATCTGAAACTAACAAACTGACACCGAGAATTTCTGGTCAAATTGGGCACTATAACCTTGCGAACTAGAAGGCTCTATTAAAATGAGTCCTAGGGTGTAAGCCTAATGGGTTAAAAAGGTGGCAAAAATGAAATGAGTGCAGAAAACAAGTTTCTATTGTCAACTTTTCAACCTTGGACCAAAAAATAAAGGAAGTCCTTTTTCAATACATGATTCTGCCACTCCATGTCATTTAGAAGAAACGAAAAAAAGAAGAATTGCCATTTAGCTTCGTGGAGCATAATGCAGTCTTAATGGATCGTTTAACCAAGAAGAATGGATCGTTGAACTTCAATAAACGAAAGAACAAATAAAAGTGATACTGAACCGTACCAATACCTTTAATGATCTTAAGTTTTGTTCTGTGCAAACTCTGGTAAACATATGTTAATAAGTTCGGATTGAATGGCTCGGCACATGCTGGGTGCTTGACACACGAAGAGACGAAAAGCATGGTCCAAAAAAAATATGAATTTATTGAATCAACAACTAGAAAGTAAAGAATAAACGAAAAATAATCGAAAATGGTTTACACATTGATCGCAAAGTAAATAGAAACTTGTTTTTGTAACAAAGACGTTAAAGTCGATCAGATCAACCAACAAATTCACATAAGCTGCTAACGCTTTGATTGGCTAAACGCAAGAAAAAAAAAGATCCAAGGATCGTGTTTTTGTGTTACACAAGAATTGCAAAAGATAAACTCTACACAGCTGTGTTTCGTTAGTAAATACGTAAAATTGAGAATATTTAAATATTTAATTTCATTATTATTTGGTTTTTGCGACTAACCTACGCAATCACCCTCAACAAATAATTTTGAAAACTCTTTTTGAATTATTATAAAAGTTGAAGGCTTCAAGAAAAGAATTCAGTTGCAGTTTCTTACTCGCAAAGTGAAATTATGTCTCCAAAACTCGTATTCCTGTTCTGTCTCATCGCTGTCATCGGGCTTGTGAGCCAAGCTGATGGCTTCATTTTTGCAAGACGTATTACTCGGCCACGAGTGCAGATGAGGCTCTGCAATCGTGGATCACCATTGTGCTTGACAACGACGACAACGACTGTGGCCCCAACAGACGACGAGACCCCGGAGGAGGAGACGCCTGAGGAGGAGACGCCTGAGGAAGAGACGCCTGAGGAGGAGACGCCTGAGGAAGAAACGCCTGAGGAGGAGACGCCTGAGGAGGAGACGCCTGAGGAAGAGACGCCCGAAGAAGAGACACCGGAGGAAACTGGGTAACTTGTCAGCCCAGTTAATTTGAAGGATTGATATCAAAGATTGAAAGTTGAAAAAAATATAACAAATTGCAGAGCTCAAGAGAAGTAGGAGGTGTTTTTTCTTTTATAAAATAACATAGATTTGAAGACTGAGATGGAGTTTGGATAGATAAGTATTTGAGTGATGGACTCGAAAGGGGCAATTAGAGTTTTCAAAACTTAGCACAAGTCAAATCATATTTTATCATTCATTATTAATGCGAAGGCGAAAACAAAACTGCTTTAGATTTCAAATAAACGTCAAATGAACCTGCCTACAAAATACATCACCACACACCCTAACTCAGCCTAATCAATTGTTTTTGGGAAAGTTTGTACACCTCCAACTTCGTCCTACCTTATCGTGCGCCTACACAGCCAGTCATTTACATTTCATTTTCCGTTCCAAGTTCACCAAACAAATAAACAGAGCAGGAAAAAATATCAAACTCAATCTGATTTCCATTTTATCCAGTTGTCACAAACGCAGACTTTTTACCAAATTCAACAACAATCAGGAGAGATTCTCGGGGAAAAGTTTTCAGCTTTCAGTTTTCAGTTTCAGTTTACCCGAGCTCTCACTACGCGCTGCGGACGCGCGCAAATCACTAATTTAAACAGTGCCTCGGCTCCTGCCCTCTACTAGTCCTTTGGCATACAAACAAACAAAAAGCAATTAAACGGCAATCAATTAGGAATTTTATGACAAAACTTTCTCCAATAATCAGCGTCAAAGGGGGCGGCAGTAGCAGCGACAGCAGAGAGATGAAGCGAGCGAGGCCGAAGGTCGGTCTCAATCATACGCCCTTCCCCGTTTTACAAAAAGTCAACGTAGGAAAATCCGAAAGTATATTCGCAATCGAATTGGTGTGTCCTCAGGTCTCGGGAGCCCTTAAAGTCGCTTACTGATTGCAAATTGAATTGAATCGGGACTAGGGGTAAACTTTTCCTTTGACAAATTAAAGGGGTTGAAAAAAAAAACAACCTTACCGACTTCGGGATAATGACTGCGTTTCCGAATCAGTGCCAACTCAATTTAGCATCAACATCTCGTGTCCATCTACGGTTTAAATATTTTGATAACGACCCAGCCTGCGGGGTTTGCGCTCACCCCTTACGGAAGAAAGATTTGATCGAGCGGTTGATAAAATAAAAATATCAGAAAACTTGCCCGCTTCAGTTTTTGTTTCCCTGTTTTTGCTTTTGGAAAAGTTTCAACCCCTCCAACCCCAATTTATGAAATAATAGAAGGCCCAAGTATGCTTAGTGCCGAGCAACTATTTATACAGTTTCGGCGGGGGGACTGGCGTTTGGCTTGCAGCATTGAAAGTGGTTCTGGAACTTTCCACAAATGTAATTAATTTCCGCCTTGACTTGCATGGGGATCGACTGCATAGCGATTTATTGATTAAGCCGAATGATGAGGGGAAGATGGATTTATGATGAAACGGATTTTAATTAGACAAAAACTTTGTGATTAGATTAATTTTGCTCGAAATGTTGTTAGTAAGAGTAATTAAAAGTTTCCGATTGGGGGCCGACCGGCAACCTAGCCTATTTGTAATTGATTTGTAATGTTTTGTTATGAAGTTTCGGTGGTGGAGTTTTCCTCTTGGTATTTATTTGGCTTTTGTATACTGGTCGGAAGAATATGGAAACCGCTAATTTTTCGTTTATGCTTCATGGCAGATAGGATGGATCCATGAGAGTATCTATTTTGATTAAGTTTAGACAGCAATGATTTCATTAATCAACATTTGTAAGGCGTAAGTAATTTAGCACACAGGAAGCTATAATAGATCGGTAACACTGTGCAGGGACTTTGGTGGGAGAGCTTCGAAAATGTTTTATAGTTCTGAAATTTAAAATATAGTATGTGGTTTAGACTATTTGAGTCTTTGTTTCAGAGTTCAGGCTGCTCTAAGTCTGCCCAATAGTGTCGAAATTATGAAGGCTACCAACAGACTAACAATCTGTGATTATAAGTTATTGGACTGGTCGTTGACTCGTTTTCCCGGAGGGGAAGATCTAGAACAAATGCTCAATTTTGGGCCGAATATATTCAAGGGAATGGACAGCAGCAAACATTGATGATTTCTCAACTGAAGTGTAGAAGGCTTGGGGTCTTGAGTGTAGTATTCAATCTGTTGACAGTCGTACCAACTCAACAAAACACAAAATGTTTGTAATTTGAAAGTTATTGAGTATTTGCAAATGATTTTCGTATACGTAATTTAAAATGAATTCATTCTAATTCATAATTTTAGTTCAGCTTCGACCAAAACGACTCACGCTCTCACTAGCAATCTTCGCAAAGTTCTTCTGTCATAAGCAGTTTTCGTCAGTGTAGTTTATTACCTTAGGACAAACAAATAGCAAAATAACTTAGCTCAGCAAATATGGTGAACTCAAATACTTTTGTTTGTAATTTATTCAATTTGCAACCAAAGTCCTTTTAAAAAACTCATTTAAAAAACCAAGCGTTTTCAAAAACCTTCTCGACATCAGTTGCTAAGCTCTTCGCCCTTATCAGTCGTACCTCTAAATCACCCTCCTTTCTCCAGTTCACGTAACAAGTTCACTGTCACGCACACGCAAAATGGGTCATTAATCACATTGTTATGCGTGAAACTGCACGCACAGCAAAGTTGAATTCTAATCCTTAACGTAGGCGTATAAGCATCATTTTATTTACTTTTTTTCTGTTGTGTAAGAAACAAATTCTTGAGATAAATCAATAAGGCAATCACACAGTGATAACTTAGTATCACAACAAAGAGTTCAATCAACAAACTTCATTCCTCACACATATGCGTCATGAGCGTCCCCAAGGCAATGACAAAGGCAAAGGCGAAGGACGAATGACAAACATCGTCTCTTTGTCAGTTACACTAACTTAAACAATAAATTTTCTTTCAAACTACTTTCTGAGTGTCCACTTAAGTTTCGCTCTTTCCTTTTTTGTTCAGCACGAACTTTTTCTAAAGCACCATGTCCGCAGAAAATGCCACAGAAAAAAAAAAATGAAAAAGGATATCCAACATTTGTTGTTGTTAAAATGCACTTCTTCAAGAACTGTACACGCGTCTAAATGGACGAGTGCAAGCGAGCCTCAGCGTTTACCCTTCCACGCTGTCAATGTTTGTATTACGTTGTTGTTCAGAATTATTCATTTTCCTTTTTTTGTTTTTTTTTTATCTCCTCCAGAATATTCTATTGTTCTTGAGAAGAGAAGAAAAACTCATTGGTCCGAGAGATGCGCGCGGTATGGCAGCCATTGTCGGAAGCACTGAAATTCCCTCAGAATAACTGTTCAGGATTTTTCAACTTTCGCGGAAGTTTTCTCGCAGTGGAGAGGAGAAAATTCTTTTTGAATTTGTTGAATAATGCGCTGCATTATTCGCAAGTTGTGGCATTTAATTATTATTCTTAATAAAAACTGATAAAACTGCAACCGAAACTCGCTTAAGACACATTAAGGATATCGTGCTATGGGCGAGAGTTGTTCTATTGTTTCAACGAAACTTGAGACTCGATGAGTGAATTTCCGTAGGGTCGTTGGAATAAGGAAAGGGGTTATTGTTTTCCTTCATATTTTCTTTTATAGTGGTGGCCTTGAGGAGAGTTGGAGGTATGCAATTCGATGGATCATGTTGGGAATTCCTTTCATTAAATTTGATTAAAACGCGAGAGAAAGGAAACGTAAAATGTAGTATGAATCGAAGCATTCAGCAATTTGTAATTATTATTTTATTTTTGACAAATGGAGAAGGGAACTACTGTTTAATGCCAGTTCCGAACGATGAATTGTGAACGAGTTTCATGACAGCAGTAAAAGAAGGAGGATTGTCAGTCCTTCGCTGGAGGAGGGGCCGCGAAAAATGTTTGTATGTGTTTGTTGTTTGCCCAGGCCAATTTTCTCTCTAATCCACCCAGGCGATGACCCAAGGTATTAGAAAAGATCTAACTATTGTTCAAAATAATATTGTAAAATATTGCTTGCAATTGATTTTTCATTCTTCATTTATCTTAAAATAATTATAATATCTCCATTTGTAATTTGTTTGATTTGTTTTTTTTTATTATTTGGTCAATTTGTTCATAAGGTACAAACTTGACATGCAACTGATTTTTCTTAGTGTTCGCTGCAGACGTTTTTTTGATCTTTGAAACTTGTTTGAAGTGCGGCTTATATCATGAAACTTCATGTAAGATCGTTTTCTCTTTCTAAATATGTCAGCCTTGCCAAATGGCACTACTTCACCAATGATACGCTTAGGGGTCCATGGTAAAAGCCAAATGTGACTCTGAGACACAGTCTGGGCGGCCAAGGCGTAACACTATACTGCCAGTATGACTCAACAACAAAACATACAGACTGCAGAGTACGCTAAGTACCTGAGTATGTACATTGACAGCAGATTAACTTGGAGACAACAAATTTTACAAAAAAAGAGACAAATACATGAAAAATTTAGACAGTTCCACTGGATGCTTGGGAGGAACTCAAAGCTGATGATCGACAACATATTATTAGTATACAACACTATCATTAAACCCATCTGGACATACGGAATGCTATGGGGCAGTTCTAAAAAATCCAACAGAGCGCTTATATAGATCCTACGGACAATAGGCAACGCGAACTGGTAAGTGCCTAACACAGATATTCACAGAGACCTGAACATAACGACAATCAAAGAGGCGCTTCTAAATATCGTACAAAACTACTTCTACACACAAACGCTAAAGTACAAATCATACCAAATGACGAGCAAACAGCACACAGATGGCTAAGAAGACTTAGACCTACGGACTTGCCATTCAGGCAATAACATAGTAACGCTATTCAGACTCCAGTCCAGATCCAATATAACATCAAGCAATACAAGGCAACAATAAAAAGTAATAAAACTAAATAAATGATTAGAAAAGACACTAATGTAGAATTTAATATAAATGTATGTACATGAAAATTGTATAATTAGTTCTTAAGCATAAATGTAAACATTTAACTACAAAACAAAAACTAACCTGTATTAATAGTCCTTAAACATAATTGGAAACGTATAACCATAAAACAAAACCACGCGACAACAACGAGCGACAAGGGGCGCTAGGAATAAACAAAACCCCCAACGCTTCGGGTGGATTAAAACCCACCTGTGTCGCACATAACACACTAATAACAACAATGAAGGACTCTGGTCTTAAATCGTTTATGTCATTCCCATTTTATTGTAAAACCTTTATCTAATGTCGAGAGACAAAATGTTAAATAAATTAAAAATAAACAAAAAAAAAACTCTTTTACCAAAAGGATTTCAAATTATTTTCGTTGAATTCAATACAATTACAATCTCAAAGGATCTAATTTTTAATTCAACACAACGACAACCCGATGGAAAAAAAAATTCAACTCTATGGTCGATCACTTCTTACCATAGACCTCAGCAGGAACGAATATTTAAAAGTTATACTGAGTGTGTTATGAAACTAGTACGATCATCGTTCTCTCATTCCTTCTGAATTCACTCACAGCCAGCCTTAAGAAACGGGTAATGTCATAAAATCTCGTTGATTGCGATCAAATACGCTAATAAAATGAAAACCTCCTAAGAATACCTTTTTGATCAAAAACGCAGACAATGTTATCGTACGTATCGTAAGTTCCGCATTTTTATATAAGTCAAACTGTGATTCTTTTCAGTTTTCTTGTCGGCTTAATAGAAAATAAAAAATTGTCGACAGAATCAAACGGCAGAGTTTTGAATTTGAATACTTTCTCTATCGGTCGAATTGCTTTGCTTAGCTCTAAGGCTTCAAGAAATTACCGGAGTTCTAAGTGTAAGAAGTGAGTCTTCAACGGTTTCAATATTTCCGTCCAGCACACATCTTAATTGGTTGGAAATAACTCTATGTTCACTTATACTATTACTTGTATTCTTGACTTCTAAGCGGAGCATAGTGGCGACTTCAATTCACACACAAGGAAACTCAACACCAATCAAAAACTCTAGTTCTAGTTTAACATCTAGCAACAGTTTCATATAGAAACTGGAATAAATTGGCAACCCGAAAAACAAGTCAACAACCTGGTTAAAAACAGTTTTTTGTGAGTTTTCAAACAATTGCGTCATGTTCGGTGTTTCCATTTATGCGTGTGTTCAAATAAAAAAAAATCACATCTTAAAACATAGAAATCGACATAATCGCAGCTGGTTAATTAAATTAAATTCCATTTCAGGCGAGCGAAGCTGCTGTGTACATACCCACGGAGTAAGCTTATCCCTCCGCCAAGTCAGACGAGTAATCGCTTAACTACCAATTTATCAAATCGACAACATGAAATATGACCGCGCTGAGTAATCGACGAGCGGATTTTTGAACACGTTGAACACAGTCGTTTGATTGTTTATGACGGCTGATTACATGCCTCAGATTTCACAGCCAGCCGATGTCGATGTGGCTAATGAGCACATGACAACTGAGAGTCCGTGGATAAAATCTCATTCCGATTCCCGTGCATCCTTTCTGAGTAAATAAGTGAACACATCCGTTTCGCTTCTTTTTGTCGCATCTTCTTTGGTTGATGCGTCCCATTGTTTATGCATCAAATTTCATGTCACTTGCTACTGAGAGGGTGTTCCACGTCGTCGTCGTCTGTCATTTGGTACACTTGTGGCCCTCCTCACATCAGTCAAACAAAAAAAAAAAAAACGAACCAGAAACGAACCAGAAACGAACCATCAGCCAGAAAGCAGTGCACTTGTGTGGCCATTATAGGAAAATTTCAGGGTTGTCATTTATTCTCCCCACCGCAAAGCTCTGTTTGTGCGCCGGCAAGTGAATTGCCTCACAAATGATGTGATGATGATCATATACTCGTAATATTCATCTTTCTCCACTTATGCCGAGCACCGAGAGACAGGATATGGAATATTCTTAACATACCTCATCAGCATAACAGGAGTTTGTCGTCGTTAGGGATGTTCTGGGTGGTGGGAGGCATCTCTGTCACATTATGTGCTCATTCAGTGTTATTGGTGCTGCAATTTCATGACCAGTGTTTGGTATGACACACATGACATAATTGATGGCTGTCGACACGGATGTATCGTGTAGTTGGATTCGTGATTTCTACTTACCAAAGCGAGTTATGGGGGAAAGCCAGCTGATCTGAAGGACGTGTCGGTTTCCCATGCATAAACTCGGTCCTCGGTGGTTTCCCAGTAAACTGAAGAAATTTGTAGACCACTTTCAACTCCGTCAATCACACATCAATCGTGAATGAATTTCTTTTCAAAATCCGTCCGTCTTTTATCTCAATCAGTCATGGCAGATCGCTCCCCACTATCGGGAAGCAGTCAGATTCTTTCTGAAGCTGTATTTCAAGCAATTCGTCGGGAAAATTAATTAAACTGCGCTGCATCTTACTTCAAACGAAGGTCGACATTTCACTTTAATTCACGTCACATTGTCGAAGGTATTGCCAAGCTCAAGGTGATGCGAAGAGAGTCCCTCAAGGACAACGTTTCAGTGAATCTCACTCGAGTAAATCCTTTTTCTGTTTGTGTGTGTGTGTGTGTTTTTTTTTTCGATTTTTTTCGCTTCCCTGGCAGTTTCGCCCCCTTCGGGCAGCCCACCACCGCCCCCACTAAACAAGGTCGCTTGAATGGAAACCGTTTCCCTCCGCACCCGTACCTCACATTCGAAATTGAATTGAGAAAGGACGACGAATGAAAGTGGAAACATTTTTCTTTTTTTGTTTTATGTAATTAACATTTCAGAATTCCACATGGAATTCAGGGCTTCACTAGAACCATCAGCCACCACCACCACCAGCCATAGTGTGGCTCCATTATGTGTGCGGTGTGGGTGTGCGAGTGGAGGCCATTTGCGCGAGGAAAATTTTATTTTATGCGTTTATTTTGAAAATGTGTGCGGCAATGATGAAGCAGAATGAAAATTTCTTCACATTTCTTTTTTGCTTGTTCCCTTGTTTCGTCCTTTCGGCCACCCGAAAAGGATTTCGCCTGTGGGGGGGTGGTGATGCACATCCGAAGAGAGGTTACTTCGAGTCTGCTCGCAGTAATGGTCGATGAAAAATTCATAAAAGGCAAGAGTAAAAAAAACACGAGCAACCACCATCATTGGGGAGGTGGTCGCAACCGCCGCCGGCAGCCCGACAAGTTGTTTTGAAACATGAACGCAGAAAAGTGGCAAGCATTTCGGCCGAGGATTTATAGTTTATCACGAGAGGAAATGCAGGAGCCTTGGTACAGAAAACAAAAAAAAAAAAATAAGAGAATCCAATTTTCCACAATTTGCGCCTCAATGGAATAAGTGCAGATAAATTAAAGTTGACGCCGTTTTAACAGCTCCCTTTTGCGGAGTGTTAGATAGACGCTACACGAGATGGGGCGGGACGACGACTCTGCCGTGTGCGTGGCTGGCGGATGTGTTACGTTGCACGGGCGGATGGATTTGCGGATTGTGTGGAATTTTTCCTCTCAGGGAAACTATTTTCGAGAAGAAAGAAAGGCAAACGCTTTTCAATCCACAGGATGAGAGTGTGTCGGGATGAAGCGGATATATGTTTGCCTTCATTTGGGGTAAGTATCCTTTGTGCATTCCTGTGTTTACGAATAGACGGAAATTTAATTTCCTTGGTGTGGTATCGCGAAGCGATGAAGCATGCAGTGCGATGTTCTCGCTGAGCCACGTAATCAATCAAACAACTTTTTTTTTTTCGTGAAATTGAAAGTTTCAGTTTATCAGAAGTGGTTGCGGTTTTCAGACGTGCTTTCATTTTTTTCACTTTATTTAAAGCGATTCTACGTATATTATTAAAAACATTGAGTTCGATTTGGAACTGCCCAGTCTTCTTCGAAAATAGATGGCTGCCATTTTGCTTGTCAATTTATTCGCCTTTTTGAATTGCAATTATGGTGTTGGGAAAAGGAAAACAGCTCAGGCAGTTTTTATTTATACAAAAAGGAAAAAAATTAAAGTAAAACAGAATACAGCTAAAGGGGAAAACGAAGAAAAAAAACCTCAATTAGAGTTGGTTAAATTGCCTAAAATTCAAGTGGTTATCGAATTGTGGTCTGTTGGCATCCGGCCAAACCACTAACACATCCTAACTGCATCACTATTCAAATTTCAATTTGAAATTAATGAAAATATTTAACTTTTCCGGTCAACATAAATTTTAAAATATGAATGTCATTTATTCAAAACAAAGCTTATCCTTTTTAATGACCATTAAATTGAATAAATTTGAAAATTAAATGTTAAATGCGTGTTTTGGAAACAGGCTGTCCGCAGATTTCTAGTGGTGTTTGTAATGTCACAATTGTATTATTTATTTGGACTTTTCGTAAGGCACGAGATATGTGGGTGTGTATTTTTTATTGCCCAGTTTGCCCACCCACTAAATTAAAGTCACAGAAAAAGTACACTCATTTAGTGGGTGTGGCGTGGTAATCAGTTTACCTAATTTAGTGTTACCACTTAACAATGTTGACGGTAATGTTTCCATTGAGATTTCATTACAGGTCATGGCTTTTGCAGTTTTGTATTATCAAAAAATGGAAAATGTGTTCTGTTGTGGGCGGGAGCATACGAGTTTTCTATTTTGTTTTGACCACAGTTATTTTGTGGTGGTCGGTATTCAAAAGATCAAAAAGCGATAGTTTGCAGTCGTCGAGTGGAGCTTTCTCTATCGATATCTTTAAATGCGAAAGTGAGTTTCGTGGCCTGAACGTACTTAACTCTGAATTCGGACTAGGGAGATAAATAAATAATTTTTCGGGCTGATTCAAGCGACTAACACGTTTCTTCCTTATTGATCAAAATTCCGTTGCGATAGTCCTGAACGTAGAAAGCATGGCCTTATTCTTTGTGATCATCACTCAAAATTGCCATTCTTGCGAAGAAAGAAAGACTGGTGTTAAGGCTAGAAAAGAATCATTTATGTCTAAGTAATCAAGCTAAGAAGTGCTCTGTAAAAAAATAATGTCATGTAAAATCCAACAATTGCATAAAATGACTGTGCAAATGACTGCTAATTTAACTGTTACCGTTCTATAATACCTATTGGGATACCACTTCATGCTATATTACAAATGAAATACTTAAAAGTACTACTATCTAGTATTTTATGTTGCATATTTTGTCAATTTTCATGCATATTTGACATATTTTCCATATTTGCATACATATTTCAATACTTTTATGTTGCATATAATTCGGTTCCTAGTCATCAGCATAAAACCATATAAACATGACTATTGAGGTTGGTACACCATTAATTACTTCGTTAATGATGTTTTTAGGAATTGGAGATTCAGGGAGGACGAGCTCGAGCTCCTTTGCTCGTACATTGCATGTTGCAGCAAGATTCTCCTACAACACATTAATCAAACGAATCCAGCTGCCAAAAGGAACCAGTTTCAAAATGAATGACGCAGATGTCACAAAACCTTGAAGATGAAATTTCATTTCACAAACCATATTTTTACTATAGTAACAGAAATTATATTGCCATTCACATTCATTTAAATTTGTCTATATATAACATTTTTTGATTTAAATTCGAAAAGTCTAGCAGTCGCTTGAAATTGAGTATAATTCCTTAATTAGCTTTTCGCAAAATCGCTGTGCCATAAACAATTTCAATCACATCTCATCGCGTAGCTTAATTTGACTGCGACCTCCCCGCCAGACAAACATGTATCAAACATTGGTTATTGGGAATCTCGAGAATAATCTTGAAATATATCGAAATTCTTTGTTCCAGATGATTTCGAGTGCTAGACAAGCAGCAGACTGGTCTGGAGTGGACGTTGTATTAACATGAGCACTAAGTATGTATACATACCTATTCTACATACCTATTAGACAAGCTACATTTGGCTAGCCATAAAAGACCTGCAAGCATAAACTAATTGGGACAGAGGAATTTACTAACCCTCAAGGGTTTTAGTTTTTTTCCAGAAAGCTATGGTCATGATTCAGATCCATCCATTAAGTATATAAAAAATCTTAATATTTACCAATAAAACTGAAAAATCGAATCGATGATGCATTTAATTTCAGCAACTTTTTCCTTAACAGCCACATTCTATCATTTCATTCACTCAACCTTTTCCTTGAAAAAGCTCCAAAAGGTACCAAGAGAGGCCCTCAATGCGCACTTAGTGTCACACCTGATTGGTTTCTGCTTCTTCGCGGCAAAAAAATCATAACATCCTACCACCCACGCTCCCATTCCATCGCCTATTAAGCCACTTAACGACAAACATTTTTCTTTCTATTCACTTACCAACAAGAACCTGGCTCACATTTCAAAAGGACGCCAAAAGAGCCCTCAACTTTACTTCGTGCATTAAATTAATCATGCTTCCTCCCCTCGGTTAGGCGACACTCTCATTTCTTTCTTCTTCTTCGAAGTGACTATGGATACACCGCGTAAGCTGCGTGTTTATTTCGAAATTAAGTCGGAACTTTTTTAAAGTGTCCACTAAATCATTATTTGTGTGATATTATTGTGCAAGGAGTCACCACACTCACTCAACCCGCAAAGTTATGGCCTGTTGAAGTGAACTGAAACCGCCCTAAAGTTTGTTTCCATAACGGTCAAAATTTTGGTACTCCCTCATCGCCTCCCTCGGTCGTCCTTCATATGTACTTCTCAGATGAATGATGGCATTAAGTTTTCCCCTCCCACCGCCTCTAACTCGTGTTATCCTGCCGTCATTGTTCATGATATGGAATTGTGTGAATTCTTCTATTATACCACTACGTGATTAAAGCTCTTTTAGGGACCTTTCGAGACGCCAACGCCGTCGTAGTCGTTGTGAGCTTATCTGTGAGAGGACGGGAGTAAAGAGATTTGAAATAATATTCACGTTCCCTTTGGAATTATTAATAAACAGGAGACATGCAAAGGAGATGTTTCCTCGTCAGCGTTAAAGTGATGCGCGTCCTTGAAGGCTGCTGAAAGCGGATTCAGCGCTCTCATTGTAGTTTCACGTGGACGAGTGTAACACAGGACGTGTGTTTTCGATTGTTTTAGTGAATCTATTGAAAATCTCAGTCCATGGAAACAGATAATTTATAGCCACAAAGTGATTAGATACAGAGAGAGAGAGAGTTACCCATCGCCACCAACGCTACCGACTTGACATGACTTGATAAAATAATTAGCAACTCCTTTGGCAATGCTCCATGATGAGCACGTCTAGGATGACGGCCTTTGAAGAGCAGAGCCACTTGATTAATTATTGCAAAGGCTTTCACTGTCGGCAGCACTTACTCTGCGGGCGAAGGAAAAACTTTAACAATTCGGCAAGGAAACTAGGGCGGGGAGGAAGAAACATATTATCCTCCTTCATCTTTTGAACAAACTCAAGCTCTCCTCTCGAGGGGCAATTAATTAAAAACATTCGCTCCGATGCGATGATGGAGCAAGCAGAAGTAGAAGCTGAAGCACATTGTTTCGGAAGACCATGTGTGTGTGATCCGGAAGGAAGTTTTCTTTTCATATTTCGGGCTGCATTTTGGATTATTTTGGTTTTTCTGGGAAAAACAATTGCGGATGATTTAATATTCAGGTTCCTGTGAAACTCAGTAAATTATAAAATTCTCCTAAATCAAAACTACAGCAGCACATGCTCTGATAAGCAAGGTCTTGTCTTCTTTCTTAATGCATTGTGTTGGTTTTTGTGTGTCGGAGAATGCGGGCGTTGTTGAAGACTATGCATTGGCTGTGGTTTTCAATTTCTTCAAAGACTCTGGGCCATACACACCCACTGTTCATTAGGTCCGGATGGGATGAAAGCATGAAAGTTTGTAAAAGACAGATGAAAATATTTTTCGAGTTAATCATATCCATTCGTTGAGTCTCAAAAAACGGATTCAAATGGAATGAATGATGTGAGTGAAGACTAAGCAAAATCATAACTCATTAGCTTTGAAGGTATCATTGGATTTTTGAAAATTCTTTTGATGAAGACAGCATTAAAGTTTTTTTTTTCATGGCACAAAAATGAATGGCACTTTATTTCCGAAAATATCCATTTCTTCATTTGACTTCAAATAGAATTAGTGAACGTCAAGCGTGCCGTCATTGAAAATTGTGGGGTTCTTAAATGGGCATATCCTGGGTCAACTACTGGTCGGAAGAACGCAAAGCTATTTTTTTAAGCTCTTCTTACGAACCACTGACAATCCTCCAAGAGAATTTCCATTTTAAAAAATTATAGCTGAATGGCGAACATATTCAGTCGTGAGAATAAATGAAAAACTCCTTTTACTGGTGCCAAACATTTAAGACCAGCGCAACAAAGTGGTTTTAAAAACATCACAATCTGTAACTCAATAATCGCAATTTTTCTTGTGGTACCTTATGATCAAAAAAGAACCGGAATTTTATTAAAAAACGCAAAATTTCAATTTTTAATAATTTTCTTTATTATCACCTTCAAAGTATTCTCCTCCTGCGGCAATACATGCATGCCAACGCTTGATCCAATTTTCCATACAAGTTTTATAGGCCGCCGAAGGTATGGCCTTTAGTTCACGCAGCGAATTCTCTTTTATGGCCTCTATGGTCTGAAAACGCGTTCCCCGCAATGGCAATTTGAGTCTGGGGAAGAGGAAAAAGTCACACGGGCCATATCTGGAGAGTACGGTGCTTGGTTGATGATATTGGTTGAGTTTTTGGCCAAAAACGACGCTGTTTTTGAATGAAATTCAGGTTTTTTGGCACCAGCCGAGCAGCGACGCGTTTTAAACCCAAAACATCAGTTAAAATGTGTTCGGTTGATCCATAAGAGATGCCCAACAACACAGCAATCTCTCTTATCGGTGCAGAACGATTTTGCAACACGATTTGCTTCGCCGATTCAATGTTTTCTTCAGTAACAGATGTTGTTGGGCGGCCAGGGATCTCATCATGATCCAAGCTTGTACGACCACCTTTGAACCGTTTATACCACTCATATGCCTGTGTTTTTCCTAGACACGATTCACCAAAGGCCTTTTCTAACATTTTCAACGTTTCGGAACACTTAAATCCATTTGCAACACAAAATTTGATGCACGCACGTTGTTCTAAATTTTCATCCATTATAAAAATCGCCACACGAAAATTTTTCAACTTATTTGTATAGACGTCAAACAAAAACTAATCATACGATATCCGTCAAAATTTGACAGAATATGTATAAAAGTGTTGCGAACGTTGAGAGAATAAAATTTTACCGATTGGACAAGCGCGGGAATTTTAAAATGAAAATTCCTGTTCTTTTTTGATCATAAGGTACATAGGTGTACAACAAGAGTGTCTTTCTTTCATAAATGTATACTTACCACTGAATTATTGATTGCGTTGATTGGCAAAAAATTCTTTATCAAGCCTGCCGATTTCTCCATCCAGGATTTTAAGAACAGACTTTTCGCTTTTTAAGGTTTTATCATATATATCGTAGAACTTCCAACATTCAAGACAACAACCCCAACCCCCGAATGAAAGCGTTTATGAGCTTCGTGCTCTTCTCAACCGTTGACTCTAAACAAACGTATTCCAAGAAAATGCTAAGTTTCGTATCTCCTGCTACATCTTTTCACCTATTTACCTAATCTGTTTGCGAATTTAATTGCGAAAGTGAGTTTTTGGCAAAGACGTTTTTCCAATTACGTCGACTAGACATCTGCCAGAGTTCCTAATTAGCATTTTAACTCCACGAGGATCACCAAATTAACATATATAATCCACTTTTAGCTAAATTTTGTTTTCATTCAAAAAGGACTCTCCTGCCACACGAATTTTTCGTCCGTAAAAAAAAGAAACTCAACAACATCCACTCGCGGATTATCCTCAAATTCATCAAAGCGGTTGAGAGAAAAAAAAAATACCACCTGAGTTGTGATACAACAACCGCACGGACATTTGACTCAAATGTGTTCAAAGGGTTGGTTCACTTTGTCGTTGCTGATGAAATTGAGTTCATCTTCTGGCAGTGTACTTAAAAATGTGCATGGGAAAATTCTTGCGACGAGGATGTGACATAGAATGAAGGTCTTTCTCTTCTAAAAGTGGAAGTCACATACCTTCTCAAGAGGGTAAGCCTTTGTCAAATTCTATTGCAGCTATGTCCTCTGGAATTTCACTAAAACTAAGCAGGAAGTGAGTAGATGCTGTCGAATTATACCAACCGTACACGGCTGCAGGGACGTCCTTTGTTCCACTGCCCGGTTCTCTCTTCACTACAAAGCAATTTATTAGCTTATTGATAAGATATTTCATAAATTGGCTTATAAATAGAGAGGAGCTGGGAAATTACTGACAATTTGCTCAACAATGTCCATAATTCATTTTCCCAAGACATTAATGTCATGGAGATGGAACAGAAGCGGAAATGTTGGCAAAGGAGCAATGGAGAAGTTGTGATATTTCCGACAGGACCCGACAGTCTTGGAATCTTTTTGAGAAGACTGTAGCAAGAGAGGATCTGATTGAATACCATCAACATCAATTTCAAATCAAAATTAAATCATATACAAAACATTGGGTATGTGTCTGGCAGATTTGTCCCTGTGGATTCTTAGCAGTTTTACAAATCAATGCCTCACTATATTTTTATGATTCACATCAAGAGTAATAGTCTTGGTTTTGAAAAATCATTAACATCTTAAAGTTAACTTTTTCGGAGGGACACATCAATGATACAATTTGAAAACGAAATTTATACATATCTGACAGTGGGTTTAGAGAAAAGGTCTTCTTCTTCTTTGTGCGGCGCTACAGTCCGGGGTGGACCTGGGCCTCCTTTAGCAACCTCCTCCATCCAGCACGATCCCGCGCCAGCTACTTCCAGTGACGCAAACCGAGTTGATTCAGGTCCTTCTGTACCTATGTACGCCACCTTAGACGCGGGCGTCCTCTGTTGCGTTGTCCCATAGGTTCGGAGTCAAGAATTTTTCGGGCCGGAGCTGTTCTACATGGCCTAACCACCGTAGGCTTTAGATCCGTAGACGCCTGACCAGCTGCATGCCGCCGTACAGCCCGTACAATTCGTGATTGAACCTTCTCCTCCAGTAACCATCAGTGCAAAGAGGGCTAAAGATCGTACGCAGAACTTTTCTCTCAAAAAGGCCAAGGGCTTCTTCATCCGATTTTGATAAAGTCCATGTCTCCACGCCATAAAGCAGGACTATGATGACCAGGGTGTTATATAAAGCCATCCTACTTTTTCGAGATAGGGCTCTATTGCTCAATTGCCTCTTGAGCCCAAAAAAACTGCGATTGGCAAGAGTTATTCTGCGTTTGATCTCGGCACTGGTGTCATTCTTACTTGTTACCGCGGAGCCGAGGTAGACGAAGTCCTTGACCACCTCAAAGTTTTTGCTGCCTATTGTGACGCTCTGACCGAGTCGTCGATATTGTACGTCCTTTCGTGAAGACAGCATGTACTTTGTTTTGCCCTCATTTACCGCAAGGCCCATTCTGGCCGCCTCTCTCTCAATGCCTTCAAACGCCTCATTGACGGCTCGCTGTATTCGTCCAATCACGTCATCAGCGTATGCTAGCAATTGCACTGACTTTTGGAAGATCGTTCCTCTAGTATTGGCCTATGAGTTCCTCACGATCTTCTCACGTGCAATATTGAAAAAGTCACATGATAGCGCGTCGCCTTGTCTAAGGCCTTTTTTCACATTGAAGGTCTCGGTGAGTTCGTTACCGACCTTGATGGAGCTGCGAGAGTTCTAAATCGTCATCCTACATAATCTTACGAGTTTGGTAGGAATGTCAAAACTAGACATGGCGCTGTATAGCTCGTCTGTATGCACGCTGTCATATGCAGCTTTAAAATCGACAAATAGGTGGTGGGTGTCGATTTGCATCTCTTGGGTCTTCTCCAGGATCTGCCGAAGTGTGAAAATTTGGTCTACTGTGGACTTCCCTGGTCTGAAACCACATTGATAAGGACCTATCAGATCGGTGACAAACGGTTTCAGACGTTCACACAACACGGCAGAAAAGATCTTGTACGCAATGTTAAGGAGACTGATCCCTCGAGAGTTGGCGCAATCGAAAGGATCTCCTTTCTTGTGGATCGGGCAAACGATACTAAGGTTCCACTCGTTGGGCATGCTTTCCTCCGACCATATCTTGCAGATGAGCTGGTGCATGCGCCCTGCCAGATCATCTCCAGCTGCCTCGAAAAGTTCTGCGGACAGTCCGTCCGCACCAGCAGCCCTATTGGACTTCAGTCTTGATATTGCTATCTTGACTCAGGTCAGGGGGATGGTTAGAGAAAAGATATGAAAGTTAAAAATTACGGACGAGGTTTGGATAGATGACAAATTATAATTAAAAAAAGTGACATATTAAGGTTCTTAAGTTAGAGTAGAGTGACACGTTAAAGTCGACTCTACATAGGACTTCAACTAACAAAACGATAATTAAGATGATAAAACTAACTTAGAAAAGGGTGTATTTTACTATAATTTTATACTATTGCATTTGATGTGTCAAAAAAGCAACTAAAACGGAATTAAAGACATTCACTTTGAATATAAATTTATTAGAACTTCACTCAAGTGATGCTCAACCGTCTGCCTTTGCCTTAAGCTAAGTATCTGAAAAACACTGAAACAAATGTGCAAATGTGTCAAAAACCGAAACTAATTTCAGTCTCTTTCAAATTTTTAGTTAGCGTGTGTATCACTTCCAATAATAAGATATAGAATAGAAACCACTTTGGGTCATTTTATGGTCATGCTACTTGTTAGTGTACATGGCAACGGGACAGTCACCCTACACACAGCTGCAGGCTCTTATAACCTTTTTGTTTCAAAAAATACATGCAATGGACAAGTTAATTATGTACTAACCGAACAAAGAAGTCACTGTGGGTAGGGTGACTTTGGTTCACAAAGGAGATCTTATGAAGAAAATTCATTGGAAATTCCTCGACTGAGCTCGTGGTGAAAAAATGAACGAAGTGCATAGGGCAACTGAGGAGAACATTATTCGAGAAATTCCGGTAATATAATGAAATTAATTGAGCTTCTCTGCAGTAAGGATATAAACATGGTAATAAACTCGTTACGTTAGTAATTACGGCACGTTCGTCTTGATGCTTGTTAAGATCGTAATTGTCTCTGCAAGCTAAGTAACTAGTTTCATTATGAAAGTTTTCATTATGTCCATGTGTCAAATATAAAAGACTTTCAAATGAACACAGAATGCCTTTCGGGGTATTGCGATTTTGGACAAGGGAATTGTGGAGCATTTTGAAAATGTAGAATTTCCAATTAGTCGCCAGGGAGGTTAAACAAACTCAATGATGAAAAGTGTTTATTTTTGAAAATTTGCATTCGATGGTATTGAAATTTTAATTATGCATTAAAACAGGTTATATTAATGTTGACTAACAAAAGATACGTTAATATCTAAAGTTTGCTCTAGTTTGGTCGTCTATTTCTGACGAGCTTAGGGTACAGTATAGAAAAGCATTAAAATCAAAACTTGGTAGATTCATTTTAGAAATTACTTTGATTCACTTAATCATCTAACCATAGAAATTTGTGTGAGCTTTGACTTTAAATTGAAAGTGCATGCAACGCATTACACCGAAGACGTATGCGTACTCAGAAAAAAAATTCCCCGAGATCTACAGAACTGCTGACAATGTTCTGTGTTAATGTTGATTTTATATTGAGAGTACAACTTGAAAGACGCGCATTGTTACTAACTTCGTATATATTCACACGCGCTATTTTTTTGACAGTGACAGCTATTGTATGTTAAAGAACATCGAAAAATCTAGTTAATCCCATCTGTCAAAGTATATACAAGTTAATTTACACAAGTTTTGTTTTGCGTTTAAAATGTCGAATTTTGTGCCTTCAAAACAACATTTGCTGGAAGTTTTAATTCACTACTTTTATTTGAAGAAAAGTGCAACCCTACCTACCTGGCTGGAATACGCTTCATTTCAGTTGACGGTATCAAAAATTGGCTCGATTCATTCTTGGCCGCCAAGCCGGCGCAGTTCTTTTGGGACGGAATCCACAAATTTTCAGAAAGATGGGAAAAAGTTGTGGCTAGCGATAGGCAATACTTTGAATGACATGTATTTTCATTTTCATATTCAAATAAATGGTTTTTTTTAACAAAGAAATACGCGTCTTTCAAGTTGTACTCCCAATAGTAGACAAATATGGAATAGTGTTGACAACATTATAATTTTCCAGACGTATGTGTGATGCAAGACGTAATTAAATTAGCCTGTTTTAATATTTTTTTTTAAATGGAATGAATGCAGAATTCTTTAAAATCGAGTATATCACACAGGTACCGAGAAAAAGAATAATGTCAATTGCCGCAACTCCCCACAATTTTTCTTTCATTATTTTTTTTAAATCAATTGTAATTAATTGTTTCCATAATGTCCAAGTAAGTTTAGCAAATAACCTATTTTAGTAAAGTCTGATTAGAAACCAACAAAGAAAGGATTCGAACTCATTCCAGGAATTAGAATCTTGGTGCACTAAGCTAACTCCGGATTTTTCTGTTTAGCTTTGTTAACTGAAGGTGCATTTCAGTTGACGGAATATTCAAAGAACACAGAACAACAAGCAAACGTCAGTTGGAGAAACCAAAGAAATCAGATGATCAACGAATCAGATGATGTCGAACTACAATTGTAACTCAATTGCCGACAAATTAAAACAAGGTAATAAAGAGAAATAATCACTTGATTTTCGCGCAATCATATTTTTGCAGGACGCAGGAAAACGCCAGGTTTTTTTTTGCAAGTTCTGTGGAAAATGCTGAAATCTTTATCTTAAATTTAATAGCCATTCGGCTGCTTTACCTTTTTGTTTGCTGGTATAAATACGCATCTTACATTTTAAAACAAGGGAAACATGACATATTGATATACATATGAGCCGCTCAGTGCACAGATAGATTAACTACACATTTGAAAAATTTTAAATTTAAGAGTCAGAGCACTTGGTACTGTGATAACTTCTTATGTTTAAAATGTCTTTCCTTAATAATACAAACTACACAATTATTAATAACTTTCTGAGGCGAATGAAAATTATTCCATAGTTTTTCTCAAATTTTTATTTTATTGAGTTAATCAATGTGTGCTCTAAACGGCTCATATGTAGATTTAAATTTAATATAAAGTACAATACATTACATCAAAAAATCTCTGCGTGATGGAGGAAATCGGAGGTCATTTTCGGTTTTCTAGGGTTAAAATATTTTTGTTGAACCGTGTAATCAAAGGGGCTTACCATACCTCTACACATTTCCTTGAAAAATCTCTTCTATATGCTCCTTCTGTAAGCTAAAAAGCATCCGTACTGACGTGACCGACTTTTGCTTAGAACGACTGTATTCCCTTGCACTACTGCATGCATGCGAACATTATTCCAAATATCAAACGATACTTAATGTTTTCACCCTTCGCAGGATTTCACCATCGACTGAGTCGCATTACATTAAGGATATCCAACTATATCTCTGTGCGTGCAAGTGCACTCAGTCAAAACCGAAAAAAAAAACTCAATTCCGAGTAACGACATGCACTTCGCTTCCGATTGCCATGCCAACACAATTGCACCGAGTTGTACATTTTCCGCCAAACAGGAAAAGAAAACTAAGAACTTTCCCCGCTGGAATAACAATAACATCCTGCGGAAGGAGCAAATGAAAGGATCCACCCCGCCACAATCAGATTCCAATATGGGCCGAAGGACACGAGTTTCCCCTTTCACGAACTTACGTGCTTAGAATCGATTTGAAATTAATACACAAAGGCGTATGTGTGCCTCCATAACACGTTATCGTTGTAGTTTAAGTTGACACCCGGCCGGGCCGAAAAGATTCGCCCCGCAAACACACACACACACACTATCTGGCAGACGGATAAGTGTCGTTTGCCGAAGAGGAAACTTATTATATGACTTCATTTGTGACATAACTGCCTTTTGATGTACAATGCCATAGCCCTGAGAGAGTTCTCGTTCTCCGCTGTTTCTTTATCCTTTGACGCCATCGGCAAGGATGTGTTCAGAAATTATCCGTAGAATAGCTGAGAATTTGTTGCTATTCACATGGACGTGTGTGTTTGTTGCGTGTGTGCGAATCGGAAAGACGAAGGTCCTGTGACGTGATTTCACCTTTCAACTCTGCTCTGGGGATTAACGCTCTGTGGCACGTTCGGGTTTTAAGAAATTGAAAAGAAAACTTTTCATTCACTCTGAAAGAGCACAACAAAAGGACCGTGTTTCCCGTCCCTTGGCTCCGGGAGGAGAAAATTCGTTATTGTCTGCTGGCTTTCATCAATGCAAAGTGCGTGTGTGTGAAGCCGAACCAAAAATGAAATTAACCAAACGTTTCCTAGGGCAACAGATCGGATGTTTGTGTGTCGCCACACGCTGCTTGTCGTTGCGGGTGTAGAATCATTTGTACAGGATAACGTTAAGGACTACAAAACCATGTGTTCCTACGTGTACTTAGATGGAAAGTTACGCATTGCGATTTCATGCTACTCGTACATAGGTACACGCAACGGAGATTGTCTCTTTGGTTACGAGCGCCTTGGATAGGTGGGAGGGCGAAAGTCACGGATGGAGTGTTTGATCTGTTGGGCAAGGTGTCAGGCAAGGACGCACACGCGTTGTTTGAGTGCTATTAGAAGCCGGGCGGCATGCAGATCAAAAGCAAGGGATTTGTATTGTTCTGCAGGATGCACGTGGCTCGTTCTTTAACCTGCACGGATGCCGAGACACGTTGTTGTAATTCTCGTGGGAAAATACTCCATCGTTACACCGGTGATGCGAAAGAACATCATGTCCATTGCAACTACACTCATTCCTTTCACCCAAAAAGCCCTCGAGGCATTCTTAGACACTTCAAAGAACCCAAAAAAAAGAGAACTTTTTGTGAAAGTTGCCTCTCTCTTCGGCGCTCCACTAATCCGCCACTGTGATGAAGGTAACACTCGAACAATCCGAGATAATTCTACGCGAATCACCCGACAGCGACAGATATCTCTCGAGGCGCAGTGAATTCTTTTCGAAACATTTACGTCCTCGGATAATTTATTTCTTTTTTAACTTCAACTTTTTGTTTTTATCTCCCACCGACAGAAATTCGTTATCAGCGACGTAAGGCGTCGGCTAAAGAAAAACTTAATTTACATTGCTGGGTCATTAATTCATCGGCAACAGTGATTTTAATCCCGAATTGTTGGCCAAATAGTTTATTTCAGCAGATCGCAGGGTTCGCCAGAAGGATATCTGTGCGTTGGTGGCAGTGGCAGCGTCAGCATTAGTACATGCTACTTGTTGCAAATCAATCTCAATTAAAAAATCAATTTGTTTTAAGCTTAAGTTCGTAAACTTTCGTGTCATTATAAGTTTGTCGATTACTCGATTTTTTTGGGGGGATTTTTCTTTTTTTTTTACGCTCCGAAATTGTTCCCACTTTGACCTTTACATAAGAGTTGGCCGGTCGTGGAACGCAGCGGTAATGGCGTCAGAGGGTAGTGAGAGAAAATAAAATTGGGTTTGATTTGGTGGAAGAGAAATATCATTTGCGCTTAGTGCTGATGGCTAAAGCGAACTTGATGAAGGATAAGAGTTAAAAAAAAAAGACTTTTAAAGTGCACTTCCATTCGAATTGCGTGAAAAGCTGTGGGAGAAGGGTAAAGTACTGCTGAGAAAGAAAATTAATGCGAACTGAATGAGATTAACGAATTTTAGGAGCTAAGCAACATGACCTACTTTCACGCGTGCCTTATTTTTTCATATTGCCAGCCATGATCGTAATGTTTTCAAATGATTAGATTAGATTAGAATTTTATTGCAGTTCTGTTTTTTCTCTTTAACATCTTTCATTTAATCTTTTCTCTAACAGCCCCTTCGTGGGCTGTTACGCCACTAATGATGATACTGTGATATTGTCCAATGTTTAATAAAAGTGACGTGGTTTCCGCCGTTAGTGAAAACAGAACAGAGGAAACAAAATACAGTCGAATCCTCTAAGTCGAATTTTTACAATTGGTCAAATAAATTTTTTTTACAACGATAAACATTTGGAAATAATTTGTAGTCAAAGAACTTTGCGACACAGTCGTACTTTTAAAGCCATGTGATTTGAAGCCCCTTCGTTGCATTTTTTGTGTAGACATAAGTTTGTTAGTCTACGGTGGCAAAGCAACAACAAACAAGTTGTTACATAATGAAGATTTTCAAATCAAATTCTTCAAGTTAAACTTAAGAACTTGTTTCAGGGGGAATCTCGAATGGGGATTTTTTTGGGAAACACGAGATTAATATTTTTGTTCAAAAAACTGTTTAAAAGAAAATCCTCCCAAATGCTTTTTTGCTCAATATCACAAAAAAGAACTACTTACTCAAAAACTGACCACCCAGTTTAATTTAGTTCCATGTCGTCCACCCAACGATAGATGCCTTTATCCAATTTCTGTTTTGTCCAGTTTTTCCCACGAGCTTAAATCATGGTCGCATATAAGTTGTGGTCACACATCCTCAATCAAAAACTTGGTTGTCTGCTGAGATAGACCACTCGACCAGTAAATGTGTGTACGGTAGTGGATGCATCCTGCTGTCCTCCGTCTTTCACCCCATACGACTTTCTTCAACTTTTTCATCTCATTAAAATGTATAGTTTCCTTGAAAACGATCTTATTTACCACCCAATCAACTGCGAGCAACAAACTCCTTCAGAGCCTTAACCGAATTCGAAAACGATATTTTCACATCCCGAAGATTCATCGATGTCCTCGAACCGTGGGTTAACACTTGCTCTACACTTCCGGTCCAATATCCTGTACGCCAGCAATAACATTAACACTCTTCGTGTCAATCTGAAAGAACGACCAACAGTGAAAGGACACATGTTTATCATTTCTGGGATTCGCTCACAAGCAAACGGCTTACATTAAGTCATACATACAAAAGTATTGAAGACAAGAAAATCTCTAAATGGTCATATTAAAGCAGAGTCCTGAATACACTCACACACGTTGTATGCAAACTTTTATTCTGAAACTATTCATCCTTTTGTGAGCCGACACTCCAGAGAGTAGTTCCCTCCGAGTTTCTCTTTTTTCGTCTTTTTTTCTGTTCCATTATCCCAGAGCTGCTGCCCCCACCCACACCCCAGAAAAAGACTCCGAGCGACAGAACGGACAGAAGTTTGGATCGATAGTAAAACGAGATGAGATAACCCGCCCGCCGGTGGTGGCAGCCAGTATGGAATAGTTACTGTTGTCCGGCTGTTGTTGTTGTTGTTTCATGTGACCCGTACACATGCTTGGCAGGACGGCAAGAGTCGTCGTCATTCGAGGACATTGATGTAAATGCCTGCAAATGAATTCCGACCCAGTGATAGTTGAGAGCATGAAGAGGGATATCTGACAAACACCCTCTCTGGCCGAGAGCGATTGGGACTATACCCTTAAGAAGAAGGCTGCGACGAGAAGCATCTCGTGCGGTCGACAATCAGGACTGGATAATGATTTCAGACTCTTGAGCAAAGTGCTCGGGCAAGGAGCCTAGCCTTCCAGATACCGCCATGGGAGTGATGTGCCAGTAATTGCCTTGGGCTAAACGGATTTCTTCGGTTAGATAATTGTTAATATTGCACGAAAAATCACTTTACGAATGATTATTGATGTTACATTCGTACGTGTGTGAATTCATTCGAGTTCGAAGAGTTTCTGTATCTGTCCTGCTTTGCGTGGATTCATTATCGATTAAATTTTATTAATTTTTAGGTATTACAATATTTCAATTTTTTCATGGTGCACTGCACGATATGACAGCTTTAAGTCGCGCTTATTCAACTTGAGTGGGTAGACGAGCAGCACCAAATGCGACGTATTTTCTATGTTCGAAAAGATATTCACAATTTGTACCTTATTATTTTTCAAACTATGCGACCTCTTCGAAATTTTAAAAAGACAAAAAAAACATCGTTAAAAACTTACATATTCTAAAAACAATTTAATGGACAGTGGACACAAATTAAATACAACATCTTAGCTTCTTAGCTGCAAAGAAGTTAAAAGTATTTAGATTTTCAAAAGCTGTCTATGATATACGACCTTTTTCCTACTGGTTCGGATGAGGTTGTCGAACAAATGTCAAATGAATTTGAATCGGCGTGATCGGTATTGCTTTTTAAAGATCTCATAATTTTACACAACAAATGGAAAATAATATGTGTAACTTATCTTTGTTATTGAAACGCGTTTCCATACCTTTTTACTTTATTACCTCACAAGTGCGAGACGAGCCTTTCATTTTCGAGTTAAACAGAAACTGATTTCAAAACTGAACTACAAGAAAACTATCAACTACGCTGACCCTTTGTCCAAGAAATGTTGGCACCACATGTGTGGCGTTCTATTATATTTCGTACTATGCCGACACCACATGTGCGACTTTGTCCTGTATTTTGTATACCAGATGCGTGACGTCTTTTTTCAGGGCGACATCCTTTTTCAATTACTGTCGACTCCCTCTAAATCGAGCTTCCTTTTAAGTCGAATTTCCCTTTTCGCCATATTTAGGCATTCCTCTCAATTTTCCATATAAAAATCACCCTCTAAGTCGAAAATACCTCTAACTCGAATACGTTTCTTGTTTGTTTCTTGGTCTGTTTTCAATACCTCTTAGTCATTTTTTTTTCTTTTACATAAAGATAAACAAAAAACGTCCTTTCTCAATTTGTATTAAGCACGCACGCTTGTATCCTCTGACTATTTAAGTTGTCCCTAGACGATGAACACATTTCGTGAACATTCATTTCGAATTGATTCTTGAAGTGCAAACACGTCGGAAAAAAAGGACACGTGGTTGCCCTAACCACACAACCGCGGGCTCCAAAAAATATGTTTTTAATATGACAATAGTTTGGTATCAGAGATGCTTTCTTGCTTCGTTTAGTGTGTGCATTGGAATTCTTATTTAAAAAGAGTAACATGCAGGCGTCTACCAGTAACTTTAACATTGCAATGCAAAAAAGGCTTTTTAACAAAAAAATATCATATAACTAATTTTGATGTGCCGTTAAAATTCGACTTTGAGGTTTTCGACTGTACTTTTAAGCAGAAATTATGACCTTTTCTTTATTTCTGCCTTAAAACAGCAACTGCCGTCATGGAATTTTAGAAGTGCTCGCCAAAACAGTAATGAACTTCCCCTACACGCACCTACCTGTAACATTGCTTCTATTATCTCACTCTGTGCGGCCACACTAGACAAGAAGTTGTGATCTTTCAGTCTTACTTGCAACAACAGAAAAGAAACGAAATGTGAAAAACCAATAGAAAAATAGCTGTCTATTTTGTCTTTTGAATTTTCCGGTTATGTACAAAGCGCTACAGAGCTCGTATCTGGCAATACATCATTTGAAAGGTCTTGACATAACCTATAAAACGACGCTATGCATGTTTAGTTTGGATACGAGCTCTGTAGCGCTTTATACATAGCCGGAAAATTCAAAAGACAAAAAGGCGGAAAGGAGATAAATGACATAATATATGCAGAACACCGGCACTTCGTAATATTAAATTAGTGTATTTTTTCCGGGTAGCCGATATGACGGGTACCCGATAGGCAACTTTTTCCGGGTACCGGCCAATTTGGGTATTACCCGGATATTTAGGTACCCGGGTACTCGGGTATTTGTGGAATCGGGTATTACCCGGGTAAGATCAAGAGCACTAGAAATAACTCCAAAGCAGTCAGCTATACTTTTTTACTATAACTTACATTTGAAATCATCCAATAGTTCATGCACTTGTTTACGTTTCTGTATAATAGCACACTTCGCCTTCTGCTTTATGAAATAAAATATCAGAATTCTGTTCGCATGTGAATAGAAATACATCTAAACTGTCGCCTTTTCCACTTTTATTCGGACTTTTGTGATCTTGCTGAGTGATAAACTTCAAAATGTACAATCTCCAACTGATCTCATTCTACATAAACTGGTTGACAATTCACTCTCCATAAAAACAAACTTCCTAACCCAACTGTGTCTACGTGAGCAAATAATTTCTGTTTACTTATGCACTGAAAATTGTCATAGACAGTTGTCAGCTAATACACTCACCTGGCTACCAGTTATGATGACAAGATGGCAAACAACTTGAAATCGGATTGGAACAATGTTTATAACAAATATTGACATTTTGTAAGCCAGCTGCAGCGTTCCATTGGGTCTGATGTTAATATGATTGTGTTGTAAAGCATGTGTTTAAAGCATTCAAAAGTTGTTTCAATGAGCTCTAGTAGCTGCTTGGGATTAAGTTAAATGCACTTGTTATGAAGCTCGAAGCTCAAGCCTGTTATTGACTGAGACTCTTGTTATACTCTTGTGTAGACATGTAGATTTCTAATACAGTCATCGTTCCAGTTTTTTAAGTTCGCCTGCAGTTTGGTAATATTTAGTGATCGTACAAAATTCTTCAGTAAACTACTCTATCTCTTACCTTAATACAATAATGAGGTTTGTCAATTGCTGTTTTGAACTGAACTTGAAAGTGAAAACTTCCCAAGAATTTTTCTTCTGTTAAAACTTAATTAAAAATTAGGTATTGGAGGTGAGGATTTCTTTAAATGATTGCCTTCGTTGGAGGACGAAAAAAAGCATAAAGAAGTCCTCCGTTACAAGGAAAAACGTCAGTTTGCTCGGGCGTGCTTCAGTTTTGTCCAATTAGTTTGCCATTTAAAGCAAAAAACCAACCATAGATGTGTATATTTCTTTAAATTAGTTTTGCCGTTTTCCCGGTTATTGGACGCAACTCAACAAAATTACGTGTGAGAATTTCTGCAACTATTTATTTTAAATTGATAGTATTTTTTAATTAAATTTACCCTTTCTCGTGTCCATTTTTAACGAAGTAACATGCCAGGAAAATGACCACCACACCCAGAACTTAATGTGAGTAATCAATTAAGGGCACAGCTATCATTAACCAACGGAAGACAAATTGATTGACTCAATTGGCAGTAATCCGCCGGCCAAATCCGCAGCGATGTAAAAGATATACCTCATCCATTTAGTCTCACATTTCATCATCCGCAGTCCGACTCGAATCTAATTTACTCACTTCCCGAAGGCGGGCAAACTGAAATCCTGCCAATCTCCTTCGTCTTCTTACCTGTCAGCAGTTTTGAGTCTTCAAGGATCTACACCGATACATAATTCATTCCAGTTTTTTTTTTTGATAGAGATATCTTCGTGCACGTAATCCGAATTCTACAAATTAAAATATGAATCACTTAATTGCACATTGTCCTTGGTCTTGCTGTTGAGACGCACACAGGAAGGAAGAGGGAGTTTCTTTTCTAATCACTTTCTAGTTAAACGGAGTCCTGTCCCATCCCATTCCACCCACAGAAGAACTTTTCATGCGGGGTACCTCCGTCCCTTCTCATTCAGTCACGAATGACTTCCCATCGAAGGAATTATTCTCACATCAAGTCGCACTACGTGTACGTGTGACGAAGGACGCACGACCGTCGAACGGACAGACGGACGGGGACTGACGGAAAAAGTATCTGCCGGTGTGGGTGGGAGGCTAGAACTTATTGAATTGAAATTTATATTATTTTATATGCTTCGCTACCTCCCGTAAGTCGTCCTCGAAGGGACAACCAAGTAATGCTGAGCAATCAGAAGACGAACGACGACACACGAAGGAAGAGGGCTGCAGTCACTCCCAAGGGACGACGACAACTAAAATGGATTTATTAATAGAAGATCGAGTAGGAGATAGTGTTGGTGGGTAGTTTTGGTAGTTGCTGTTCCTGTTCCTGTCACATTGGACATTGCACTCTGGCAAAGTGGCAAGCGATGGTGGTGGCTCATCTTCTTCTGATTTATTTTTAAGACAACGAAAAAAAGTTTAATTTCGTGCAGTCTTAGCGGTCAAGAGGTAAACTCAATTTCAACGGGTGCAATATTCAATTTCTGGACGCTATCGTCGGGATAAGGGAAAACTTTCCCACTTTCTTAGCGAATGCGATGCAGAAGCAGCAGTCCGGTCCAGGTCGAAAAGGTGGCAACATCTGGCCACTTTAGAGACACTCCTTAGCCGGGGGATTTTGGAGAAATTGCTGCTGTCAGGAGGTGTCAAAAAAGGTTTTCTCTGATATTGCAAACTCTTGACATCATAAAGTTGTAATTGGATCCTGACCCCGGTGGTAGTCGGAGTTAGCTTGTCATTAAAGAGTTTGTGATTGTGACCTGATTTCTTAGATTAGAGATATTGTCGGAGAATATCTGAATTACCAAAAAACTTTGGTTGACGTTTCTTTGTTCTCGAGTGTGGTCTCCGGTCGACCACAAATTAAATCGCCTTCATGCAAGTTGCACAATGTTGTGGGAACATTTTTTAACTTCTCTCGGCAACCACAGTCCTGATTGGATTAAACGTGAACCGGGGAAATTAGGTTAGGGTATATTCAATTTAGTAATGCTATTTTATTTAGAAAAGCTGAATACTCACAATATTTATAATTATAACTTAGTCCATATGGTCGTCTACCTGACACTAAGACATTACTATAGGGTTCCTGTAGCAGAATGCATTGACTGAATTATTGTAGAGTATGTCCCAACCTCTGTCACCATTCAGGATATCCATTGCTTCTACTAACTCCAGAGTCTGGGCGCCGAACGAAATACTGCGAAACTCCATTTGGCGATGAAGTACAACACATCCTCATGCTCTCTAAGAATACGCTGGTCGCACGAAATTGGAAGCTCAAGGCTATGTGGTATGAAATTTAGCTTGAGAAGTTCAACTTTTAGGGACTTATCTTTTGGATTGAGTATCTATTCAAAAAAATATCCTTTCTTGTTGATTGTAATTCATTTTGCTGCAGCGAGCTAAAATTGGGATGACTACACTACACTCTGAACGGGCATATCGGCAGTTACAAACATTCTACTGAATTCTTGTGTAAGAGCTGGCAAGAAATCCAGTGGACAATCTTTTTAGTACTGAAAGGGTATGCGGTCAATTCTCGGCGCTTTATTATTCTTCATGTTCTCGATTACGACTTCTAATTAAAATGTGGTAAATAGTATGTCGAGGAATTCATCCACGATCATAGTTGCTGCGTACTCAGAGTTTGATATTTGCTGCGCATTGAAAAGAGTTTCAAAATACTCCCTTCATTGCTCTGCTTCTAGTTTTTGGATTAGTCTTTCCATTAATAAGATTAACCCCTTTCCGAAAATTGCCTGATGATCTCGACCCATCTATCAAGGCTATATTTTTCTTTATAAAAATTCGCGTAACATAGTTTTTTGAGCTTTTTATTTACATCCGCATATTGAACTCTATTCAATTTGATTATACAGATTGTGATGAGGGAATGCGATAGTTTTTGCGATTTTGGTTGTTGCAGCTCCATGAAGTTTACTGCTGATGCAGAACAGTACACATTCCGTGAAACCACATGCATTGGTCTTTGTTTTTTTTTTTTTATTATTACGCTGTAGAGCTTTGCTAGGGGAATTTAAAGGAATTTTTTTACTTACACTTTCGCTCTCTGGTATTTACTGTTCGGGGCTTGTTTGTTTTTACTAAAATTGAGGCAATTAGTCCATTTTTGAGTCACTGTTGTCGTTTCTTCGGACAGGATTTATATAAATTCGATTCGATATTTGTGTTACTGACAGAAAGTGCCCATCGGGGGTCAGCTTTATACAATATTTTGACATTTTGTAAAGTTAATTGTATAATGAGATTTGTGAATAAAGTCAGAAGTGGCGCGCTTCTAAGGCGGGCGATGTCTAAGTGCAAAAAAAAAAATTTGCTTTAGACCACACAACTAAAGTAAAACTTCTTTAGCTCTAGTCAAACTCAATGCATCGAATAGAAAAGTAGCTTAAAGCCATGTTTGCAAGATAAGGTTTACCTTCCAGATTTCAACCAGATCGGTCAAACCGTTCCAAATTTGCAAATTCAAAACATTAATAGAGCCAATTTGGAAATCCATAGAATTTTTCTAACTCTTGAACGGCTGAACCGATTTCGATGAAATTCGAATATAAATTTCTTATGACCGACACTAAAACGTTCACTAATTTCTTGGATACAATAAGCTTGGCTTCAACTCAGAAAGCAACCGCGGACATAGCAGGCCGACGTTTCCATAAATTGCAACGAAATTGGGGATAGTTATAGTTGAATACGTGTGCGAAATCGGATTGCGCACTCAAAAAGTAACATCCGCCCTGTAGTTTTTTTTTTCACGTCAGTTTAGGCGAAGTCGCGGGCAACAGTTAATTGATAATATTCATAGCTAGGTATATATAAAGTATTATTTGTCCAGCTTGCACACCTTAGAATTTTATAAATTGACTAAAACCCCAAGCTGGTCAAATGTTGACGTCCATGTGTCGCTGATAATTTATTCAGTATGAAAAGTCCACCAGCCCGCAAGAAACCATCGAAATTATTTGCGGGCAGGAAAATGAGGTGACTCTATTCTGTCCTATTGCACATGTCACGATGTCAACGTCGTAATTCCGTCCAACAAATGAAACTGTCAACACGATTACGGCTCAGTTTGTTTACTTGCCATGAAACCACCACGACGAGGTGCCAGTACCAGCTTCTCCTCGTCGATGGCATATCCTTGTTGTGTGTTAACTAATTCCATCACTAGTCTACGCAATTATCTTAATTTACAAAATGCATACTGCACAAGCGCGTTTCACACACACACCCTCCCTAAATCCGCCCGCCTGGGAGTTGTGCTGTGTTAGATGTGGCGCCTCTACCCCTCCACTTGTGCGATGTTGCAAGCCCCATCAGAAACATTAATCATAATGCCAATATGACTTAATGTCTGCCAGGCAATATCTCTACGGGATTGTAGCCTGGATTATTGCATCCTTCCGGCAGACAAGCCTCCTCCTTTCCCACTGCCACTGCCTCTGCGGGTGTTGGTGAGAGAGCGAGACTTGTTCCATTAGAGCAGCAGCAGCAGCATCGTTGACCAGGATCTGTTACAAATTAATTAGGAACGTTTTGTGTTACACAGCAAATGATGAGCGATTTCTTGGCCTGCAGCAAATTTTCAATCAGTCGATATCAGGATTTAATTGCTACCAATCGCTGCATACACGGGTTGCCATGGAAGGAGATTAAACACCGTCATGCTTGTGGCTGCGACTAAGAGGATAGACTAAGTGGTTTGTGTAAGTATTCTACGAAGGATTAGATTATTGTCTGCATCGTTTATTAGGTATTCACGCTTAGGCGAGTATTAGCCTTCCGAAGAATTGCCTTCGTTTCAATTAATTGATTGATGGGTGTTTAACGCCCAACCACCTATTGTGGCAGTGGGTGTCGTTGTATGCAAGTTTGTTGTCTTATTTAGTCGAAGGGATTATGTGCGTCATTTGCAGAGGAATTTAGATCTCTTTTAATGAATTTGAATATAAAATGTTTGTTCTCCTCGTACTCCTAAATGTATTCGTCTTCAATTGTAATCCATTTCCTTTCCATTGCCGATCTCCAATGGTAGTTGTAGAATAAATTTCAAATGCAATGAGAGGTCTTTTTTGTTTTGAAATCCAATTTTCTTCTTATAATTCGTCGATTTTTTTTTTCTTTTCTTTCATGCCAAACCGAGATGACTTAAGGCAAGCAAAACAAGGTTTTTCAGGTCCTTCCAGTTGAAGCATGTTTTCCATTCTTTGACTTTCATTGGCAATTGATGACTATTCCCAACAGGGTTTTTCTTGAAAAGAGAAAAAAAATAAAAATAATATATTACATGTTATGAATTTGATATTCTCCAGATTAAAGTAAATATTTTCTGCACAATCATAATTGATGACATACATTTTATTCTGGTGATGTTTACCATCACCGTATGAGTGACAGCTCATTTTAGCCATTTACAGCAGTTATGTATTCTGTTAATCAGTCAACACTTTATATTTATGCATTTGAAATATGTTTTGGCATAATTATCATCTATTCTGATGTACAATTTGTTATCTTTTTACATTTTCTTCGGCAGTTTTTTTGAGACCCCTCCTCTGTGCTCTTTCTTGTGTATCTGAAGATCCAGTGAATTCTAGCAACTTGGTTCAACGACGTGCTAACTTTAGTTTCTTTTATTATTTATTTATAAATGGAACCAATTTCGATCACTCGGCCATCCATTTCGGCCGAAACGACCGCAATTTTGTCTTCAATGTTGGCTCTGAGCTCTTCCAAAGTCGTCGGCTTATTGTCATAAACCGATGACTTAACGTATCCCCAAGGAAAATAATCTAGATCGCATGAACGCAGCGGCCAATCGACTGGCCCATATCTTGAGATAAAATACTCATCAAATTAACTCTTCAATAAATCGATTTTAACGTATGCTGTGTGGCATCCTGTTGAAACGACATGTAGTCCAACTCCATATCTTCTAATGCGGGTCAAAAATAACCGGCAATCATGCAGTGATAACGTTGGCCATTCACAGCAACGCGATGATCGTTGTCGTCGACGAAAAAATATGGCCCAACAACCCCGCCGTCATGCAAACCGCACCAAATAATTACTTTTTGTGGATGAAGCGGTGATTCATGAAGCCCATGTGGATTTTTACCCGACCAACAACGCATATTTTGCTTATCGACGAACCCATTGAGCCAAAATTGAGCTTGAGTTAAAGCTTTTAAAGTTGCCGTCAAAGCCTGCGAAAAAAAAAAACAAAAAAGAAAACTATTAGCGACAATTTCATTTGATATTCAAATCTGTGAAAGGAAAAAGAATTTGTTTTGAATTGACTTCTTAATCTCTTTCCAAGACAAAAAATCTTTGTGAAGAAATAAATTCCATTCATTCCTTTGGACAATGCATTTTCAAAGACGCAACGTCACGTGAATAAAGTTCAAGCACTATTTCAATATGCCGCTGTCCAATGTGCATCCAACCAATTTACCAGTTCTGTGGATCTACATCTGCATCCACATTCTCATGTTAAAATTAAATCCAGCACCTCCTCCAAGATATCATCTCGTGCACACAACATTGCCAATTAAACAACAACACTCATGTCACATTAGTTTCATGCCAATTTGTCACTGACATTCAGAATGAGTAGCAGAAAAAAACAAAAATACGACTCCAATGTTCGACCTCGAAAACTTTTCTCATATCGATGTTTGCTCGTTCATCAAAATGTCAGCACAAACTATTAATTCTGTTCCGCTTCTTTCATTTCGCCATGTTTAACTCGAAGAACACACCCTACCTTCACCCCATCATCAGCCCATCACCACCCCATTCAGCGCGAGGCAGCTAACCAAAACGAGAATTCATTCAATTCATTCAAATTCCGTGAGTCCTCCGACCCTCCAGACTGGGACCGAGTGTGTGTGTGTGTGTGGAGAGGCGAAACTTTCCGCAAGACAACCTCGAAGTGGATTCGTGAGCCGTTTGGAGCAGCTGCACACAAACCAAACTATCGGATTGATGTCTAGCAAAATAGAATCCGAAGAGGGTAATCAATAATCATGTCACTCCTACATACAGCGAGGGTAGAGTAGCAGAGCAGAGCCCATGAACTTCACTGCGTTTCGCAAAATTGATGGGACTATGCAACCATGGTTTATGACTGACATAAATTAAATTCCGGTCTCTCAACTAAAAAGTTCTCCTAACACCGAACGGCAGCACCACGCTTTGCATAGTCCGGGTGTAGTCCCGACCAATTTTCACCGAAAACAATAAACAGCGGCAACAGATCCCACTTATGGGGCGCAACACCCAATAAAATGCTCGTAAAAATCCCAATAAAAAATGAGAGTTTTTTCGCCTTATTATTTAGCCGAATAATTCGTCCTTCAGGCAATCGAAGGAAATCAGTGTACTTTCAGGATATATCTTATCCTCTGCGTCGTGTGCGTAGGATACAGTCTCGTATGATCGCAACGGGACGATAAATCTTACCGCAGGTGCCGATGGAAAAAAAAGAAGAAGAAAACAGAAATTCCTTTCGTCGTCCTTTTTTTTTTTTAAAAGATGCTCTGCCTCCTTGCCTCACTCCGATCCCGGATGTCAATAACATGCGATTTAGATACAAATTCCTGTGAGAAGTCGAATGGGTGGGTGTGTACTAAGCGAACTGCGGATATTTAAATTTGTTGTCGCTGCCGGCAGAGTGGGCTGAAGGCTCCACTTGCGTCTACACGCCCCACGCCCCATGCCCACCCCCACGAGTGGATTATGAGGTAAATTTTTGCAATTGCAAAAATATGTTCCCAATGTGTGTGCACAGACAGGGTCCGGGTCCGGGTTCAGGTTTGGGTTTGAGTTTGTTTTTCCTCATCGACTGGCGGCATTTTCTTTTGATCTTATTGGATTTGTACAAGTATTCTAAAGCTTTGCGGGAGGGAGAGGGAGAGAGAGCTTCGGATTGGTAGGAAGTGTTTCCGTCAGAAGGATAATTGGAATGGTGAACGAATTAAGGGGAGATTGACTTGTGATATGTTTCGGTATTTGCTTGATTTATTCAACTTCAAGGGGTTGCGACGGACTAATGGGCTTAAATTTTACGAATATTCGAAAAGGAGATACGTTTGGCTATGTTTGTTTGTTGTAAAGGGGCCGGTGGATTTTGGATATGGTAAATAAGATAAACGCAAATCCCCTCTAAATGAGACTAAGTCGTTTTTCGATATGTAAACCTCTTTTCTGACGACTTTGGTATCATGGACAAATTCTTATGATTTGACTTCGGTATCTGTTCGTTTGGCGGTCGAGTGATGACCAATGTAGCATCAAACTCATAAGTTGAAAAAAAATATAGGTACACAACAAAGCATGTTGAACATCGTTTGACCGATGGAAATGTTTTTTTTTAGTTTTAGGCTTAGGTTTCGAGTTTCAGAAGGGACATGCAAATTTCATATTTCAAATCAAATGTTAAAAATCAATTTTTTTTTCTATCTATAAGGATTTAAATTTTCCTTTTTGTTTCCCAAGCAAGCAACGTTTGAAAATAGAATACCGAATACCGAAACTTTCTTACTCCCCGATGAAGTAAAAATCTGGTTCTAATCGCCCCACGAGATAGCTGTTTGGGTCCACCAGTTTGAGTCAACATATTTGCCTTCTAAATGCTTCTCAGTCAATATTACAATCGAAAAACTGGTCAAATAAAATGGTTCCTCTCTTAGTAAACATTGTGGCATTAGTTAACTTGCATGCTTATTAAATGGACACAGTGCGAGTCTTACTAAATACTTTACTCACTTCATTGTTGGAGAGCTATTTCTTTCGCCTCACATGAAAAGGGCTTAACCTTTTGAAGATCAAATTAACTGAAGAGCTGAATCTTCAGTGATTGAGCAGTTTAAAGAGGATTTTGAATTTAATTGAAAACTTGTATAAAGCGATGGCTCTAATTTTTGGCCTGGTCAATAAATATAATTTACTTACTGGCAACAAACAGCAAACAATTCAAAAGCGCTTTTGTAGAGGCGTTTTTTGTATTAAAATAATTTATATTTTGCACAAGTCACAACTTTACTTAACTAAACTTAACTCGACTGGACTGAAGTGAAGTCCGAACACTTACTCCAATCTTATTTATACGCTTAGCAGACTTAAGCAAATTTGACAGGCCGGCAGATGATGACGACATGGAATCGGAACAGAGCCTTGTCGGTGCTGTCAAACTTGCTGACGTTCACACTAACATTTTACAATCTATTACACTATAAAAGATTGAATTGCGTTTACAAGGCGATCGTTCCCGATTCCTCTCGGAGGTTAGACTACGTCTTACTCTATCGTCGATGACAGTGACCATTTCAAAGGCAAGTTCGGTGATCGTTTAATGTCGAAATATCTGTCAAATGTAGAAATGTCTGTCAAATGGCCATCTCGATCATGGGACTTAACACTGTTGAATAATTTTTTATTGAGTGACGTTGGTGTACGAATTAACAAGGATGTTGGGAGAACTAAGAAAGAGTATCGAACTTAAAGTTGCCAGCGTTTTGATCGAAAAAAGTGATGTAGATAGAGAGAGCTAAAAAAAAATTGTCTTCAAAGAATCGATTACTCAGAACGTTCTTCCAGTAATCGTGAATGAGTTCAAATTCCATTTCATATGAATTTATGGTCTATTTACTGTTGCGAGTTATTTAACTGCAAGTTGCATGCAAAAATTTGTTATTCTAATTGTTGTTTTTATGGTAATGTTTAATGTTTAATGTTTTAAATTTGAGGTTTTTATGTTTTCAAAAGAGACTTAGGGCACATTATTTTCTTTTTACTTTACAATAAAAAAAAAATAGCTGACTGGTTACAAATTGCGATTACACACTAGATTCTCTCTACTAATGAATTTACTCATCGTCTTTAATTTTATGTATCACATGGTTGATTTTCATAAAAGAATGAAAATTATCAACGATTGCTTCTTAATAACTATGTTGGCAGTTTTCTTTCCGAAAAAAACTTTACTTAAAAAAATACTAAACTTTCATATTTGTTTGAATTTATGAGTCGATCAAATCAAGTTTTTCCGAAATCATCTTCACTGGTTTTTCCTTTGGTACCGAAGACCTTCGTGGTGTTGTTGGTCGTCGCAGCATTGGGACTCTCGCTGGTGTCACCACTGGAGCCAAAATCACCGCCTCCATCATTAAGTCCTCTGACGCCAGTGGTGGTGCAACAATTTGTGTAGGTATCACTTCTGAGTTTGATGACAACTCCGGGTTTTTGCATCGAGACGAACCGCGAGTGCACAATCTCGTTTGAACCCGTGGACGATTCGTCCGTCTTCTGAATATTTGGCCTTCAGCCACGTGTAAGACGACAACGGCAACTACGCAGATTAATAAAACTCTCTTAATGGACATTTTTTGTGACTCAATAACTCGGTGCCAGACAACAAAGTGATGTGAATTCCGATGTTCCAATTACCTTTTATAGTCGAAAGTAATATCGTGTCAATATATAGAGTTCACTCAATTTTGACCTCGTTTGATTAGGTGCGCGACGGAGTTGTGAAAGTTGAAAAATGAATGCGTTTTCAAATATGCAGCTTGTTTGCACTTTTACACAATTAATGGGATTACGTATTTCGAACCATCTGTGCGCCAGAATCGATTTGACTATAAAAGAACATTAGAATTCTGACAAATGCATCAGTTCAACGAAGTCTTTCAATCTCAACCAAGCGAAAACTTTAAATTGTCCATACAAAAATGTCTCTTAAATTCGTTCTTATGCTTTGCCTCATCGGCTTGGTAGTCTTCACCCACGAGGCTGATGGCCAAATCTTCAGAAGGAGGACTAATCGTCCCAGAGTGCAGACACGACTTTGTGCACGTGGCTCACCAAGGTGCAGGACACCAACAACAACAACTCCAACATCTGGTGCTACACCAGTCACACCAGGAACTCCAACTACTCCAACTACTCCAACAACCCCAACAACGCCACCAACAACTACGCCAACAACAACCCCACCAACAAGTGGTCGCCGATAAGGATCATTTAGCGGGCGAACAAATTTTTTGATAGAAGGTGTTTTTTTCTACCGGAAGTTTTTTGCATTAAAGTTTTTGAATGTAAATTCAAGTATTCGTTTTTGTGTGTAGTTATATTAAAACTAAAGAACACCACAAATAATTTTCGCGGCCCCACCTCCAGTGAACGACTGACAATCCTCCTGAAGTAATTCTGTCACCTTTCACTTATTCCAGAGCATTTCAAAAAATCAGCATCAGTTTTTAATGTATTACCGTTTTACGATAAAATCGTAAAAAAATTCGCGTTCTTGGATCTGCTATGTGAACTCCCTTAAATTTTTGTAATCTTTCCTTCGTTTATAATTTCTATAATCTGCTAGTGATCTATTATCGACCGCTCCTGTTCTTGTAGCTCATCGGTACCATTTTTTTTGAAGTAATCGTGTTTCATGACTCAACTCGCTGCCAAGGCTGCAAAAATGCCTATATGAATAAAAAAAAGTTGTATTGACCAAATGAAGAACTACAAATTTACGATTTTAGTCTGGAATTCAGTCAAATTCAAAATCGCATTTTCATCAATCGATTCTTTGGACACAATTCTACACAACTCTCTAAACGGCTACTTAAGACCGAAAAGTCAATGAAATTCAATGACGTTGTTTGATCGGCTACATGCAGACCTGTAAAGTAATGAAGTACATTTGGACTGAAATCCAAGTTCAAGTACTTTCATTTTTATAAGTACAAGTACAATTCCTTGGTTCTCATACTTGAAGAAATAAATTACCAGTACAAGTAATTGTAAATATACTTGCAATTCCTTTTTGCAATACCAAAAGTACCTGAAAACTGTTTTTCAATTCCTCTGGTACTCTACAATTCTTTTGATACTTTAAAATTCCTTCAGTACTCTGCAATTCCTTCAGTACGCGTTCGTTTTAATTACTTATAATTCCTATTTGTTAATTTAGATTCCTTTCAATAAAACTACGCAGTTACTTATTAAAATTATTTATTTTAAAAGTTTTAGTTTTTAATCAATAAAATAAATTCACAAATACAACAGAAAGCAATCAATTCTAACAACTCGATTAAAAAAACAAAATAGTTTAAGGTTCAAGTTCTTGTCTTACTAAAATACTTTGCTTTGTTCCATTTTGCCCATATTAATAGTCTATCTATCTCGGTTCAATTGCTTAACATTCGAATGTAAATTTTTCATTAATGCAACTCGGCTCGGCCTACTCTTTAGACGTGAGTCTTTCAGGTAGGTAAGCGTACATCTTATCATTTGATCAGTGCCGTGAATGAAGAGCGTACAATGAACTAGATTCGTTAAAAAAATTCGCCCCCTTGTGAATCAAGTGTACACATTTCCTTTGTGTGCTATATTTTTAATATATCGATTTCATCACGTTACTACATAATTTAGAATTTATGGAATTGCCTAGAGGGATGCTTAGAATGAGCAAACGTTTTAGTCCTACGCACTCGAAGTTAGAAGAGGTAAAATGTTCAAGAACTTAATAATATGATGAGGATGAAGAGATGAGATCTGAGTTTATTATCGCTCTGCAGGAATTGTCCTTTCGATTTTTACGAAACTTTAACGAAGTACGTACACTTTTTATAGCAAATCTTGTGACACAATAACTACGCAAAAGCACCAATTAATGTAAAAATATTTCATGTCGACTTAAATCTATACCCTCTTCGTCACCAGCTAACTAGTTTTAAGACGAAAACAGCTTGTTAGAGTTCGAAATTTCAGGTCCCTTTGTTGTCACAGCTGTTCAAAGTAAAGTAAATAGCGGCAACCAATTTGTTTACAAGAAATGGTGGGAGTTTGACTTTAAGCTCCAGACATTTCCTATCGACAACAACGTTGAATTTCTTCTTCAAGATTTTGTGGTCAATATTATTGGTAATGTTGTTACAGGAAATACCCGTTAAAGAAGCATTTCGACTGTAGTTGATTGTTTTGTGAGTAAGTGCCACTTATTCATTTCTGATTGTGATCTTGAAAGTTCCAGTACTTTATTATCTCTTCTCTTTGTATTCAGAGCCAGTTTGGAAGTTGGAAAGAAAACTTACGAGTGCACAGCTTCATTTTCTTGAATTAAATGAAACTACGCTTAGAATTTTCTCGTACTTCGTTAAATTAATTGGTAATGCTTCGCAAATGACATCATCCATCTGATGGCTGTGCAAAGCCAAAGCAGTTTCTTTTTTTTTTTTTTTTTTTAATATTTTCAACTCCTGTGTAACTGACCGGCATGAGTATGTTAAAGAACTAAATATAATGAGTTTACATGTGTCAGTGTTTCATATGGAACTATCACCACACAGCTAAAGCTTAGCCTCCTATCTAAAAATATTTTGCTGAACATCAGTGCAACATGTTTTTATAAACATGCTGATCTCTCCGCTCGTTTATGTGCACAATTGGACCTATGCAATACCAGGAAAACACTGCCCACACCCTTATGCTTGATGTTGTGATGGTATACTTCGGGTCGAGATCTTTGTCTGCTGGCCGTCTCAGGTATCTCTTGCCATCAGATCCAAACATGTTGAACTTGGATTCGTCAGTGCAAGTATTTTGTTTCTATTAGTTCTTACTCATATGACGCCTTACTTAGATGACAAATAAGTTAAGAAGAAAATAAATTTATTTCTCTGCGGTTTCTCACTCGACTTTTTTTTTTAAGTTTCCATTCTACCCATTTTCGGGTAGACCTTAGTTGTACTGTAGACTATATTTTTGGAGCGCATTAAGGCTGCAGAATCTATGAAAGCCTCTTGCTGGCACTGCTTTACGATTGCGAGCATCCTTAACTCCAATGCGTTTTTTCCCATTTTATCAAATAATATTTGCAAACGACATAAGCTGAGTTAATATAACAGAACAAATACGACGCGCTAAAAAAATTACTTGAAATTTAGACAAAAATTCCAGTGTTTCTAATTATATTTCCAGAATTTTAATCAAAAATATACAGATACCACTTTGTTATGCGAAATAATCTTTAGTAGAAACATGTTGGTGATCAAAAAGTTAAAAAAGGAAGTTTTTTTTGCAATTTCAGTTTTTCTTATATCTGTTAAGTACTGTTTAATGTTAGCTGTCAAAAATGGTTAACAACTACTGCGTTTATCTTGCGTATAATTCGTGTAGTTAAGAAAAACATTTTTCTTCATTATTTTGCTTGTTTCTAATTACACTGTATATTCAACATTTTCTTTGTGGTAAAAAACAACACAACGGTGTCAAAAATAAGCCGCCCATAGCAACCCTTGGCAACTGTTGGTTCTTAGTTCCAAGTGAATAAAAAAACACATGTGTGTACAAAGAGTCCGCGTATACACAGATATTTTTAAAAAGGTTACAGCAAACTATTCTTAAGTTCAAAATTTGTTTCGACTTTCTTTTTTCTTCCTTCCAGACGTGATCCATGTCTGCTTTATTATTTGTTTTCCACAGTAAAAAAGAAAAATGTTTGTAGCTTGTCAATTTAGAGAGCCAAAAATAGATTGCTTGCCAGTACATAGTTTCGATTTTCGCAGTGCTTTCAAATTGACTATAAAAGTCCAGCGTTTCGTAACGTTTAGTCAATCCAAGTCGACAAGCTTAATTAAGAACAATTAAAAATGGTGTCTAAAGGACTTATCTTCTTCTGCCTGATTTCAGTGTTGGCCATGTGCCACGAATCAGAGGGACAATTTTTCTTTAGGAGATATCTTCGTCCTCGTATGCAGATGCGATTGTGCGCTATGGGATCACCGTTGTGTACAACAACAACAACAACTACAACAACTGCTAAGCCATCAACCACCACACCCACTACAACCACACCAACTACAACCACACCGACTACAACCACACCAACTACAACCACACCAACTACAACTACACCAACTACAACCACACCAACTACAACCACACCAACTACTACCACGCCAACCACTACGACGCCAACTACTTCAGGACGTCGATAAAAATAATATCGTCAAGATTGACGTTGGGGTTCGTGGTTAGTAATTTTATTTCAATTCGATGGATTCCAGATCGTTATTAAAAGTTGTTTCGCAAAAGCAAAAATAGTTTTTTTGTTTTAAATTTTTGGATCTTAATTTTTTTTTCTAAAAAAATTCCAGATTTCGTGGTCAACTCAACGAAATTTCCCCATTTTTTGTTGCTGAGATTAATTGCTTTTACCAAAACATTTAAAGAATCAAACTTTTACTTTCAAATAGTTTTTTGGCATTAAAGCAATTTGAAAAAGTGGTTGAATCATTCTTATGGCCGTATGTTTTCGGAAAATATGGTGGGGCATTCATCAATTTATTTAAAAAAAAACTATTAAGTACATTGATGAAGCTCAATATAAAAATTTGCTTCCTTTTTTTTTTTAATTTTATAGCGTCTCCTCCTCTCTCTTATAGCAATGACTGTAATTACAAATATTTGTACAACCAAGTCGTTTCTTCGTATAGCTGACAGCAAAAAAGTGTTCTTGTAATTATTCTAGGGTAGCTTTTAACCTTCACCTCATCCTTTCGTGGAAAACTAGGCAAACCCTTTTTCTTATTTTCAAAGACCACTTATAGATAACTTCTTGAATTCTCTGACTTTATGTTAACTCTTATATTACGAAAAACAAAAAAAGCAATTCGTACCTTTTCTGCGATAAGCAGAATCCAATTTTAGGAATTTAAAAATAGAACAATGGTGTTCCTCAATCTAACACAATACTGAAACTTTAGGATTTTTTCATTTATAAATATGTTAATGTTGTTAATGGTTAACAGTTTGCGTTCTCGTTTGAGTATAAATTCCTTCAGGTTATGAATGCTTTTGTTACGTACGAATTGCCATCTCATATATTAATACGAAGAAGAAACTCTTTTTGTAGTCAATCATTTCCGATCAACTCACAGACTGCCGCAGGCTGAAAAGAAAAAGTTTTCAATGTTTCTGTTGTATATTGTCTTTTTTGTGTTCTTTCTTTATGAAAAAACACTGCATAGCGAAAGTTAAGCCTCGTGTGTAAAAATATTCTGCTAAACATTTGGTGTCGTGCCCCTCTCTGTGCGAACCGATGGCTTACAAGTTCCAACTAAATGCAGCCTTGTAGCGAACATGCATGCATCGAGAACTCCATTCCAGCGTGCAAAAAATATTTATTCCAGACATATGTATATCCAACATTTTTTTTTGGGAATCAAAAAAAAAAAAAACACACAACATAGTGTCAAAAATAAGCGACCCATAGCAATCCCTGGCAACTGTTGGTTCTTAGTTTCGAGTGAATAAAAAAAATACTACACGTGTGTGCACACAGAGCCCGCGCCACGGCAACGGATATTTTTTTTAAAAGGTTACAGCACACTCTGTGTTCTTTATTCGCACACATTTTTTCTATTTGCTCTTCTTTTTTCTTCCCTAAACACCAAGTGCTCCATGTGTGCTTTATTATTTGTTTTCCCCGGTAAAATTTTTTTGTAACTTGTCAATTTAGGTAGCCAACAATAGATTGGTTTCCAGTACACAGTTTCGATTTCCGCATTGCTTTCAAATTGACTATAAAAGCCAAGCGTTTCGAAACGTTTAGTCAATCCAAGTCGACAAGCTTAATTAAGAACAATCAAAAATGGTGTCAAAGGGACTTATCTTCTTCTGCCTGATTTCAGTGTTGGCCATGTGCCACGAATCAGAGGGACAATTTTTCTTTAGGAGATATCTTCGTCCCCGTGTGCAGAGGCGATTGTGCGCAATGGGATCACCGTTGTGTACGACAACCACAACTACAACAACTGTTGCACCAACAACCACAACACCAACTACAACCACACCAACTACAACCACACCAACTACAACCACACCAACTACAACCACGCCAACTACTACCACGCCAACCACTACGACTCCCACTACAGGAGGTCGTTAAAAATAATATCGTTATTTTTGTGTTGAAATTGACGTTGGGGTTCGTATGTAGGGATCTTGTTTCAATTCGATGGATTCCAGATCGTTAATAAAAATTGTTTCGCAGAAGCAAAAATAGTTTTTTAATTTTAAGTTTTGCATCTTTGGCTGATCTTATTTCTTTAAAAAATCAGGTTTCGTGGTTTGAACTGATTTTGTCCGCCAGTTTCGTTTGATTTTTTCGATTTTCGAAATAAGTCAGAGGGAAGGTTATGAAATGTAGTATCTACTTGTAGTAGTCCACATTACCATTGTTATAAGGAAATAATTCGAATTTAATTGATTCTCTTAAACATCTTAAAACATCTTTTTGGTATTGAAACAATTTGGAAAATTGGTTGAATCATTCTTGCGGCCGTCGGTTTTCACAAAAACCTGTGGTGCATTCATCAGTTTATTAAAGAAGTATTTAGTACATGCAGCTCCATATGAAAATTCGTCTTTTTGGTAATTTTTATACTCTTCTAAACCAATATTATCAAATAAGGTTTCACTAATTTCTGATTCAGATTACGTCTCTTCGTTTAGTTGGATGACGGCAGATAATAGTTCTGCAATCCCTATATTTGTAGCGCTTTCAACTGTCATCTCATCCTTAAATAGAAAACTACATAAACATGACATAAACATAACTTTATTGCAACCCTTACGAAAAAAAAGGCATTTGTCCCTATGAAATAAAAATAATTATGACGGCGGCTGGATTGCAATAATGACGCTGTCTACCCTTGCCTAGATTTCTACACAAATATAGTTCATCATTATTTTGCTTTTGCAAAGCTTTTGCATTTGTGCAAGTCCTTTTTGTTTTTTGGCAATTAAACTTCGTAAGAACTCTGAACAAACGAATAAATTTTTGGGGACGAAAAATGGATCCATTGCACTTGTATTGAAGGCCAACTTCTAAGTTGCAGATTGCAGAATAAAAATGTGCTTTTTTCAATCCTGCAACAATAAAATATGCCAAATTTCGTGTTGAACGATGTCTTTTCGTTTAGCTTTCCACTAGAGCAATATTCACTTATTTTCATTAAAACAAAAAACACAAAGAAAAAGTTACATTAAAAATCTGCATAAGGGTTGACAACATAATTATTTTTTTTGACAAAAGAGTCAATTTTTGACTCTTTTCTTCTATATTTTGCTCCAAAAGAGTCCATTTTTGGTCCTTTTCTTCCATATTTTGCTCCAAAAGAGTCCATTTTTGAGCCTTTTCTTCTATATTATGCTCCAAAAGAATCCATTTTTGGGTCTTTTCTTCTATATTTTGCTTCAAAAGAGTCAATTTTTGGTGCTTTTCTTCTATATTCTGCTCCAGAAGAGTCCATTTTTGAGTCTGTTCTTCCATATTTTGCTCCAAAAAAATACATTTTTAAGTCTTTTCTTCCATATTTTGCTCCAAAAAAATACATTTTTAAGTCTTTTCTTCTATATTTTGCTCCAAAAGAATCCATTTTTGAGTCTCTTCTTCTTTATTTTGCTCCAGAAGAGTCCACTTTTGAGTCTTTTCTTCTATATTTTGCTCCAAAAGAGTCCATTTTTGGTCCTTTTCTTCCATATTTTGCTCCAAAAGAGTCCATTTTTGAGCCTTTTCTTCTATATTATGCTCCAAAAGAATCCATTTTTGGGTCTTTTCTTCTATATTTTGCTCCAAAAGAGTCCATTTTTGAGTCTTTTCTTCTATATTTTGCTCCAAAAGAGTCCATTTTTGAGTCTTTTCTTCTATATTTTGCTCCAAAAGAGTCCATTTTTGAGTCTTTTCTTCTATATTTTGCTCCAAAAGAATCCATTTTTGAGTCTTTTCTTCTATATTTTGCTCCAAAGGAATACGTTTTTGAGTGTTTTCTTCTATCTTATGCTCCAAAAGAGTCCATTTTTGAGTCTTTTCTTCTATATTTTGCTCCAAAAGAATCCATTTTTGAGTCTTTTCTTCTACATTATGCTCCAAAAGAGTAAATTTTTGAGTCCTTTCTTCTATACTTTGCTCCAAAAGAGTCCATTTTTGAGTCTTTCCTTCCATATTTTGCTCCAAAAGAGTCTATTTTTGGTCCTTTTCTTCTATATTATGCTCCAAAAGGGTCCATTTTTAGTCCTTTTCTTCTATATTTTGCTCCAAAAGAGTCCATTTTTGAGTCTTTTCTTCTATATTTTGCTCCAAAAGAGTCCATTTTTGAGTCTTTCCTTCTATATTTCGCTCCAAAAGAGTCTCTTTTTGGTCCTTTCTTCTATATTTTGCTCTAAAAGAGTCCATTTTGGAGTCTTTTCTTCTATATTATGCTCCAAAAGAGTCCATTTTTCAATCTTTTCTTCTATATTAAGCTCCAAAAGAGTCCATTTTTGGTCCTTTTCTTCTATATTATGCTCCAAAAGAGTCCATTTTTGAGTCTTTTCTTCTATATTATGCTCCAAAAGAGTCCATTTTTGAGTCCTTTCTTCTATACTTTGCTCCAAAAGAGTCCATTTTGGAGTCTTTCCTTCTATACTTTGCTCCAAAAGAGTCCATTTTTGAGTCTTTTCTTCTGTATTCTGCTTCAAAAGAGTCCATTTTTGAGTCTTTTCCTCTGTATTATGCTCCAAAAGAGTCAATTTTCGAATCTTTTCTTCTATATTTTGCTCTAAAAGAGTCCATTTTTAGTCCTTTTCTTCTATATTTTGCTCCAAAAGAGTCCATTTTTGAGTCTTTTCTTCTATATTTTGCTCCAAAAGAGTCCATTTTTGAATCTTTTCTTCTATATTTTGTTCCAAAAGATTCCATATTTGAGTCTTTTCTTCTATATTTTGCTCCAAAAGAATCCATTTTTGAGTAATTTCTTCTATACTTTGCTCCAAAAGAGTCCATTTTTGAGTCTTTCCTTCTATATTTTACTCCACAGCAGTCCATTTTTGGTCCTTTTCTTCTATATTTTGCTCAAAAGAAGTCCATTTTTGGTCCTTTTCTTCTTCATTTTGCTCCAAAAGAGACCATTTTTGAGTCTTTTCTTCTATATTATGCTCCAAAAGAGTCCATTTTTGAATCTTTTCTTCTATATTTTGCTCCAAAAGAGTATACTTTTGAAGCTTTTCTTCTATATTTTGCTCCAAAAGAGTCCATTTTTGAGTCTTTTCTTCTATATTATGCTCCAAAAGAGTCCATTTTTAGTCCTTTTCTTCTATATTTTGCTCCAAAAGAGTCCATTTTTGAGTCTTTTCTTCTATATTTTGCTCCAAAAGAGTCCATTTTTGAGTCTTTTCTTCTATATTTTGCTCCAAAAGAATCCATTTTTGAGTCTTTTCTTCTATATTTTGCCCCACAAGAGTCCATTTTTGGTCCTTTTCTTCTATATTTTGCTTCAAAAGAGTCCATTTTCGGTCCTTTTCTTCTATATTTTGCTCCAAAAGAGTCCATTTTTGAGTCTTTTCTTCTATATTTTGCTCCAAAAGAGTCCATTTTGAGTCTTTTCTTCTATATTTTGCTCCAAAAGAATCCATTTTTGAGTCTTTTCTTCTATATTATGCTCCAAAAGAATCCATTTTTGAATCTTTTCTTCTATATTTTGCTCCAAAAGAGTCCATTTTTGAGTTTTTTCTTCTATATTTTGCTCCAAAAGAGTCCATTTTTGGTCCTTTTCTTCTATATTTTGCTCCAAAAGAGTCCATTTTTGAGTCTTTTCTTCTATATTTTGCTCCAAAAGAGTCCATTTTTGAGTCTTTTCTTCTATATGTTGCTCCAAAAGAGTCCATTTTTGGTCCTTTTCTTCTATATTTTGCTCCAAAAGAGTCCATTTTTTAGTCTTCTCTTCTATATTTTGCTCTAAAAGGGTCCATTTTTGAGTCTTTTCTTCTATATTCTGCTCCAAAAGAGTCCATTTTTGAGTCTTTCCTTCTATATTTTTCTCCACAAGAGACCATTTTTGGTCCTTTTCTTCTATATTCTGATCCAAAAGAGTCCATTTTTGAGTCTTTTCTTCTATATTTTGCTGAAAAAGAGTCCATTTTTGGTCCTTTTCTTCTATATTTTGCTCCAAAAGAGTTCATTTTTGAGTCTTTTCTTCTATACTTTGCTCCAAAAGAGTCCATTTTTGAGTCTTTTCTTCTGTATTCTGCTTCAAAAGAGTCCATTTTTGAGTCTTTTCCTCTATATTATGCTCCAAAAGAGTCAATTTTCGAATCTTTTCTTCTATATTTTGCTCTAAAAGAGTCCATTTTTAGTCCTTTTCTTCTATATTTTGCTCCAAAAGAGTCCATTTTTGAGTCTTTTCTTCCATATTTTGCTCCAAAAGAGTCCATTTTTGAGTCTTTTCTTCTATATTTTGCTCCAAAAGAGTCCATTTTTGGTCCTTTTCTTCTATATTTTGCTCCAAAAGAGTATACTTTTGAAGCTTTTCTTCTATATTTTGCTCCAAAAGAGTCCATTTTTGAGTCTTTTCTTCTATATTATGCTCCAAAAAGTCCATTTTTAGTCCTTTTCTTCTATATTTTGCTCCAAAAGAGTCCATTTTTGATTCTTTTCTTCTATATTTTGCTCCAAAAGAGTCCATTTTTGAGTCTTTTCTTCTATATTTTGCTCCAAAAGAATCCATTTTTGAGTCTTTTCTTCTATATTTTGCCCCACAAGAGTCCATTTTTGGTCCTTTTCTTCTATATTTTGCTTCAAAAGAGTCCATTTTCGGTCCTTTTCTTCTATATTTTGCTCCAAAAGAGTCCATTTTGAGTCTTTTCTTCTATATTTTGCTCCAAAAGAGTCCATTTTGAGTCTTTTCTTCTATATTTTGCTCCAAAAGAATCCATTTTTGAGTCTTTTCTTCTATATTATGCTCCAAAAGAATCCATTTTTGAATCTTTTCTTCTATATTTTGCTCCAAAAGAGTCCATTTTTGAGTCTTTTCTTCTATATTTTGCTCCAAAAGAGTCCATTTTTGGTCCTTTTCTTCTATATTTTGCTCCAAAAGAGTCCATTTTTGAGTCTTTTCTTCTATATTCTGCTCCAAAAGAGTCCATTTTTGAGTCTTTTCTTCTATATTTTGCTCCAAAAGAGTCCATTTTTGAGTCTTTTCTTCTATATGTTGCTCCAAAAGAGTCCATTTTTGGTCCTTTTCTTCTATATTCTGCTCCAAAAGAGTCCATTTTTGAGTCTTTCCTTCTATATTTTACTCCACAGCAGTCCATTTTTGGTCCTTTTCTTCTATATTTTGCTCCAAAAGAGTCCATTTTTGGTCTTTATCTTCTATATTTTGCTCCAAAAGAGTCCATTTTTGAGTCTTTCCTTCTATATTTTTCTCCACAAGAGTCCATTTTTGGTCCTTTTCTTCTATATTCTGCTCCAAAAGAGTCCATTTTTGAGTCTTTTCTTCTATATTTTGCTGAAAAAGAGTCCATTTTTGGTCCTTTTCTTCTATATTTTGCTCCAAAAGAGTTCATTTTTGAGTCTTTTCTTCTATACTTTGCTCCAAAAGAGTCCATTTTTGAGTCTTTTCTTCTGTATTCTGCTTCAAAAGAGTCCATTTTTGAGTCTTTTCCTCTATATTATGCTCCAAAAGAGTCAATTTTCGAATCTTTTCTTCTATATTTTGCTCTAAAAGAGTCCATTTTTAGTCCTTTTCTTCTATATTTTGCTCCAAAAGAGTCCATTTTTGAGTCTTTTCTTCTATATTTTGCTCCAAAAGAGTCCATTTTTGAATCTTTTCTTCTATATTTTGCTCCAAAAGAGTCCATTTTTGGTCCTTTTCTTCTATATTTTGCTCCAAAAGAGTCCATTTTTGAGTCTTTTCTTCTATGACAAATTATTTTAACTAGCTTATAAGCGTCAGTTTAACTGATACCAAGAGCCATAAATGAAAAAGATGATAAAAAAAATCGAATCTCTTAGGTTTACCTATTGGCCTATAGCAATTTTTCATGGTTAATTTGTTAAGGTTTGAGCTGACTCGTTATTGGCAAATATTGCTGACTCTGATTATAAAAAGGTTGGCATAGATTTAGGCGAAAACCCTAGTTTATATATTACTTTGTTTCATTGTGAACGATATCAGTCAGACTTGCAACCACACAATTGAAAGTGTTTTGAATTTTTCATTAAGTGGCTGGCAGCCACTTAAGAGAGTGTAGACACATACGAATTTTCTGATTCCTGATTTACTTTCGTTTGCTTGAATAGGAAATAATAATTTTTGCTCCATCTACTTAATTGATCCACATGAATTTACCACACGATCAAAGACCGTTTAAGCAGAGCAGCTGTTCAACGATCTTCGTCTTGTCAACTTCGGTATAAGCCGCCAAAATCATGTTATGCCATGGCCAATGTTCTACAACATGTATACAAAACTGGTATTCATTCCAAAAGCGTTTTTTATCACGACACATTTTAGCTTGCTGAATTAGTTAAGTGAAGGCTACAACCTTTTAACTACCTTATCAGCAATAGACACATCTTGAATACAGCTACGGCTTTAAAAATTAGACTGTCTCAATAGAAAATGTGATTAAAAGCTTACTATTGCATAAGACCAAGGGCATGGAATCTAAAATTTTAAATTTTTAACATTTCTAACATTACAGCGTTTTTACTTCGATTGATCATACATGTGTATACAGTTTTATTTTGTACAGACATTTGTTTTTGGTTTGTTTTTGTTAACCTTACTGCTAAGATATTATTTAATAAGGTTAGATGAGAGAGAAAAGGTTAGATGAGAGAAAATAGGTGTCTGCGGAATGTATTTTGTTTGTCCAATTGAAGGATTTGTGGCTTTTACACGCGGTGAGTGACATATAGTAATGAAATCGATTACGTGGTCAAACACAGAGTTGTAAAAGATTGCAATCTTTTGATTTTAAAAATCAATTGAATTCATGCCTCTGATTTTTCAATTCATAAGTTAAATCTGCAACTAGACTGCAACATTGAAATCTCGCAATCTTTTTGAAGTCTTGATTGGAGCAATCCTTACGACCAATCTATTGATTGCAAATCAATTGAATGCAAATCTTTAGACTAAAATATTTGGGACTTCAAAAATTTTCGTTGCAATCTTTGGGATTGCAAAATTTTTCATTGAAGTCTTTGGGATTGCAAGATTTTTCGATGAAGTCTTTTCGAATGCAAAATTTTTTGTTGAAGTGATGGAGAACGGGGCGGGGATGGGAATGGAGTCGTACCAATACAAATAAAACAATTAATGAAAAAATTAAATGAATTCATGTTTTTGATTTTATGTTATTGAGTTTGAGGCTAAAATACCGAAAAAAATGTTTGGTGCAAAATTGAGTACATGCGGATTGTTTTTTGTTTTGCTCGTTATTTCTAAAGCCTTTTGGTTTTCCATCCTGTATTATATACCGTTCTTTTCGTCTTTAAACGTAGTAATAATAGCTGATCACAAGTCCCAAAGACTTCAACAAAAAATTTTGCAATCCCAAAGACTTCATCGAAAAATCTTGCAATCCCAAAGACTTCATCGAAAAATCTTGCAATCCCAAAGACTTCGTCGAAAAACCTTGCAATCCCAAAGACTTCAACGAAAAATTTTTCAATCCCAAAGATTGCAACGAAAATTTTTGAAGTCCCAAAGATTGCAACGAACATTTTTGAAGTCCCAGAGACTTCAAAGTGATTGCAATGAGTGCAATGCCAATCTAAAGATTTGCATTCAATTGATTTGCAATCAATAGATTGGTCGTAAAGATTGCTTCAATCAAGACTTCAAAAAGAATGTGAGATTTAAATGCCGAAGTTTTAGTCATCAAATGCAGTCAATTGAATGAATCCCAAATTATAAAAATCATTCCATGAATTCAGGGATTGCATTACAAAAGATTGCAGTCTTTTACAACTCTGGTCAAACAATCCCCGAGTTCGATTGACCGACGAAAATGAGATGAAGTTGAATTCGCTTGAGTGTCGCGACTTTCTTTGGCAACTTATTGACTTGGGCTATGACATCAAAAAGACATGACACGCCATTTATTGAGAGTGGTATGAATGTTTTATATTTTTGACTTTTTAGACGCCGGAAATTGTTCAATACCCCTCCCGCGACATTATTCTTTGTTCTTTCAAACGTCAACCCACACGTGCCAATCGCTTATTTAATCAAATGCGTGAAATACCCCGAAGATGTTTACACTCATGAACGTGGTACATCGTCAACTATTTTGGCCCGTGTTTCGTTCTATTTACTTTACACACTCATCTGTTACTTTCACAGTGTAATTCTTACACTCGTTTCACTTGTTTACGTAATAAAAAAGAACTTGATGTATAAAAGAAGACTTTTTGATCGAAAACAAATCAGTCTTAGAATTGAGATTGAGAATTTGAAATGGTATCCAAAGGACTTCTACTTTTCTGCTTATTCTGTGTGTTTGCTTTATTGCAACCATCGGAAGGACGACTATTCCCAAGGTATCTTCGTCCTCGTGTGCAGCGAAGATTGTGTAATAATGGCTCTCCATTGTGTACAACAACCACAACTGCACCATCAACTTCACCAACGACTTCGCCAACTACTTCGCCAACTACTTCACCAACAACATCACCAACAACACCTACTACAGGATAATGAAGAAAGGAGTTGAATACATTTGAAATAAATGAATGTTGAAATAAAACAAGTTGTGAGTTTCATTACCAATGAGAATTGCTTTACAGATTTACAACCTGCCGTGACTAAAATATACCTTGAACTTCTAAGTTACTCTGGTTTTGAGAGTCCCAGTTTTAATCTCCTGTTTTTGTGGTGGGATCTATTTGTGTGAATAACTTCTGTTTTCGATAACGACTTTTGAAATGTTTTTATTTTTATTGCTCTATAAGAGTTTTTAGCCTATGTACAAAAATTAGGCGATTTTCACTCGCGAAGGTTTCGAACCGCACACGCTAGGTAATCATAGCTCTGCTGCCGAAGCAAAGACAATTTTCGAAATTACGCTGATGACGAATACGTTCCAGAGCCTGCTTTATCTTTCAAGTCATCTGTAAATGTTAGAGCCTAGCTTTCGCGCAATCATTGTTTTGTGCGTGGTTTTATAGTTCAACATGCCACGGTTGTACCTCCACTTAACGCTTATGCAAGAAACATGAGTTTACTATGAAACTTAGTATGCTTTTGTGTGAGCTAGCAACCACATTGTTTGCTTCAACACAATGTCTGCCTAAGTGCTGATGACGTGTTCCTTCGTCCTCGTTGCGCATTGGACTGGTATCATCTTCTGTTAGGCTCGTCGCAGTTAGGTGTTTGTTAGCTGGACAATGTTCAGTTAAGAAGCCTGTGACAATTTGAATCTGACATCTAGTTGGACTTGTATGGCTCTAGCGATGGATGTAGTTGGTAGGAACATTTTGGCTTGCCTGCTACCTATTGTTTGTATCCAGTAATGATTGGCCATGTTCCTCAGCGAGCTATTTACGCAGCATTTAGCGGTTCTAATGGGTATGCCACAGAATCGTCGTTTCATCGTAAAAGGTGATACAGGGCCTACTCTTTCAGCGTACCCCTTGCGCACAGGTACCCAAAAGAGATGAATTCTCTATGTGCTAGGCAGCTGGTGCAAAAGTTTGAGACATTCCCAGACTAGCTTTGAGATGACTTCATAAATTCTTAGGACCAGAGCGCAGCCTTGCTGTCAAACAGAATACATTTGAATGTTTTCTTTTTTTGTTGTGCGCGGATTTAGTTTTGACATATGTGAATGGGATCTACTGTTTATTCGAAGTTTAAAACAGCATATTTTCAAAGCACTTTCATTAGAAAATGGTCCAGGATAATTGTTAGCCACTCGCAAAGGGGTGGTTGTGGCTCAAAACTGAGTCTCAACAATTCACACAATTAAAAATTAGACAGACACCGCATTATTCAGATTCTTCAATTCATTTGCTGCTAAAGTAATCATCATTAGTGGCGTAACAGCCCACGAAGGGCCAGAGCCTAGCTTTTCGCACCTCCACTGTGTTGTGCGCATAATAATTTTGACACATGTGAAGGGGACCTACAGTCTATTGTCGGTTTCGGCGAATTGCGAAAGCTTTTCATGACAGAAGTACTCTAGGAGCAATGTTAGTCGTTCGCTCGAGGTGGGGCCATGAAAATTGTTTGTGGTGTCTTTTCCCCAAGTAATTTTAATTCGGGTGTTAACAATGAAGTTATAGAAAAATTTAAAGTGGTTCGGTTTTTTCATTTAGACCGAAATCCTAACAAGAAACTTTATAGTTAAATTTAAAGAAAAGTATTGCACGAAATGTGGAAATGTTTAAAAATTCATCGAAAAATGGAAACCAGCTTGTCGGTTGCTAAGCGCTGGTAGTTTCGCATCCCACTTTATGCCAGAAGGTGCGAAGTTAAATGGATTTTATCTTCGCACCGCATCTCCAAGTGGGCGCCGTGGCTTAATCGTTAGTGCGTCGGACTGTTAAGCGAGAGTACCTGGGTTCGAATCCGGCTCGGGGAAATAACACCACAAACATTTTTCACGGCCCTACCTCCAGCGAGCGACTGACAACCCTCCTGGAGTACTTCTGTCATGAAAAGCTTTCGCAATTCGCCGTTCGGAACCGACATTAAACAGTAGGTCCCCTCCACATGTGTCAAAATTATAACGCGCACAACACAGTGGAGGTGCGAAAAAGCTAGGCTCTGGCTCTCAACGGGCTGTTACGCCGCCTAATACTATAATAATACCGCATCTCCAAAGTGGCTTACAAAAAAAAAACAATCATTTGCTAATTAGAAAGTACTCCATCTTATTCAAGATTCAGCAACAAAAAGAAGAAGCAAAGTGCTTAAATCTTATCCACTTCCAGGCATATCAAATGTCGTCATCAATTGCGAGCCACTCTTCCACCACCATCTGTTAAGTCGTCATTAAAGTCGAATCACAACTTCTCACTCCAGGCCGCTTAACGATCTGATTTTCATAGCAACCGCCATGGATTGTGCTGCTTTCTCCTCTAAATGGCCCACGCCCCCAATTCCCGCCTAACGATACTAATAATTTACACTCATAACCTAATGTTTTAACCGCTCCCAATTAAAAAGAAAACAGGTAGTTCTCTACCCGGCTCATTCCGGTTGCTTCTCTTAATGGGAATATGCTAATTTCATACAATTTACGCCGTGGCCCGGAGCAAAGTACTTTTTACATCTGAGCCATGTCGAACCGAGCACCACAGACAGAGCCAGCCCCTATTGTGGATGCTACCCCAGGACAAATAAATAATACATTTTGAGATGGAAAAGAATTTCCCTTATTTATGTGCGCGCCCTTAGAAATGCGCGCCAACCTTCAACCTCTTTGTGCAGGAGCACAATCCGAAGGATCCTTCAAAGCCGCAAGCCCGGCCACTGTGTGTGTGTGTTCTGTTGGTGTAATAGAAAAATAACCCCGAATCGATTTTAAGATTTTTCCCACCCTTGTGCTCGTCGTCGTACCCCTTTCGGCATTATTTACATAAAATTATATCGTCTTGAAAGATTTATTATAAATTCTAAGGACTTTTTGGTATCTGATGACAAAAACTAACACACACCCAAAGACACAGAGCAACACTGATACCGTGTGTGCTCGTCGCCACCCGCCCAATTGATGTACGGAAGGATGCGAGAGCGCTTACTAAAAACGTGCTGATTTTTGAAACGTGCAAATTTCCAACCCCACCAACAACAAGAATGGCGATGAATATGCATTTAAACAGTTAAAATGTGATTTATAGAGATTCATGTACATAAAAAAGGACTTAAAGGATCATGAGGGACGGTCGGTGGTGGTATTCTTTGGTTTTCGTGAGGCAGAGTCCTGGATCAATGGAGAGGAGACCCTCCTGTGCATCGACGTGTGTTTACAGTTGAAAGTGATACTTGGACCATTATCGGCTTTGAAAAAGAGTCTTGAATCAATCGCTGTGAAATGGAGACTGTCTTCTCTTGAGGGTGGCCTTCTGTTTTTTGCGCCATCAAGTTTTAACGAAATTTAGGATGCTCTGGGGATATTGCCTGTTTGAAGTGGAAATAGTTTGCCGAAGGAAGGACTTTTTTTCTTTTCACACGATTGGCCGGAAGGATTTTTGGGGGTGGTGATGGCGCGGCACCAGGTGCTTCGATTTCAAGGCGCAATTGCGGAGAAATTTTTTTAAATGAGGGTCTTTTTTTGGCCAATTTTTTTTTTACTCTGTGTATTTCAACTATTTGGAGAGGAATTTGATTTATTAGACTCTCGGGAAAGGATTGAAGAGATAACTTTCCTCGAGATGGATTGCTGAGCAGTTCTTCTTTGCTTTTAGGTTGTTTAGGTAAATGGTCTTGACTTCTCGGTGACCTGTGACAAATAAAAAAAAGCTGTTATACAAAATGTACTCTAAATTAGTTACAAAAACCAGTTTTATTTTTTGCAAAATTTAGTTCCTTCAATACGGTAGTATAACTCAGTCATTGTCCACCAGCTCGTCCCTCTGTGCCTTCTCCACCGCCACTCTTGGTGAGGGTTACACAAAAAAATCGCTATCTATCACTCATTTCATTGAAGCGAGTCACGCTGAGCTTCGCAAATATTCCCCCAACGCTATTCAATTGTGTCCCCTTCGTGTTAGGGCCTAAAGGCTTTTCTAAATGAATCAACAAAGTCCCCTCGGATATACGTTCCTCTTAATGCATCACCACTGTGCACAACCCCTAAAGTGCTCGTCGTCGCATGTCACACAATTCTCCGCTCGCACTGATTCCGCATATCTAAATCCCAACCGCAGTGAGCCACTTTACTCAGTTCCCTATCCAATAAACACGACTACAATAGACGCGCAAATGTATCTCCCTGCCTGCGTCTCCAGTGACACTGCTCCAATTCCTTGTTCGTCGCCATACAACAGTTTCAAATGGATTATCCTTCGGAACTAAAATGTCAGCCAGCAGTGGCAGTGGCAGCGGCAGCGGTAGAGGCTTCCCAGTATTCGGGAGGATATGAAATCATATCGAATTCCAAGAGAGAGCTCTCTTTTTGAGACTTTCGTCGACTCCTTTGTGTAGAGTCGTCGTATCGTTCGGATTTGCGAGGCCTTTTAGGGGATGGTGTACTTCACAGTGCCTCCTGCGGCTCACCCATTCACCCGCACGTACTGACGCTTGAACTTAATGGTACGCCCCGGACGCTGCGTGTAATATTTTGACCTCTCCCCTAATTAAAGTTTTATCTCAGCTAGTCAGGACAAATCTAGAGGAAAATGAGGGAGGCCGAAAATGAAAAGCCCATAGCTACGGCTGGGTGGGGGCACACTCTCATTACCCGCCTAAATCAAATGGGCTTTCAATTTACTTTGGCTTATTGGGGTGTGCCTTTTGAGAGGAAATCTAAGCTACAACAACGATCGGGAACGGCGTAATGGGGGCAAATGGATTTAAATTCAATTTCACAGATTTACCTTTCGGTTCCATTCAGTTCGACTTGGCCTGAATGAGCTACAATCTAATGCCTCTCGAAATTGGTTGCGTTCCTTTTTTTGGTAGTGAGTTTTGTACGTGATTGTACTTAAGGTGGGGTTGGGTGTAGGGATTGAGGTATTAGTCATCATAAGGACTGTCGTTTGGTCTTAATGGCCGCATACGAAGGAATCTTTTACATTCCATCAAGGAGGAGGTTGATTTTTTGTTCGAGGATTAAAACATTTATTGTCTGTGCTATCTTGAAGTGTTAAGATATCTTTCGTAAGTGGTCCATTTTTCGTCATCTACTTCTGAAATGAATCGATTTTGTTACGATTTGTTGTGATTTGAAGAAATGAACTTAATCCTTAAGTCTTTTTCAACTTCTTGTTTCATTCAGTTTTATTTAAAAGGTTTTCGATGGCTTTGAGTGCAGTTTTTTACCCTTTGTCAATTGAATAATGTTATATATCCGCCACTCAACCCGTTGTCATGGGTTGAACCTTGTCAAAAAAATAATTTTAGCACAATTCGTGTTAAAGTGACGATAGAGAAATAAACCTCGTTCTGAGACCTTCAAAAGTGGAAGGTGGTTGTCTATATCTCTTGTGGCTTCTTTCCGCAGCTTATTCTATCATGCACCTTGAAAAATCCCCCCTGCTCTAAATGTGTAATCAAACTAGCAAACAATGTACGAGAAAAAGCTTGCTGTTGCATGTTTCTCGGTAAATTCGCTCAAAGTTTCCATGTCTTCCGCATCTTTCACACAAAATTTTTCTCGTAAAATAAAACCAACCCCTGGGAATGGCCAAGTCAAACCAACGAAATCCCGGCGAAAGTTTTAAGACCACTTCCGACCTTTTATATGCAGTAAACGTCCTCCTAATGGTTCCCCCGGACACAATAAACTTAAAATGAGCCTAAGCACCGCCGTTCTCCGAAGGGCCGGTCCGGTACGTACCCGGTACGGTACACCCGTGCTGTGCAGTGAAGCGACGTAAATCCTAGAATCGTTCATTTTTTTTCCTTTCCTCCCCGCCAGGACCACAATTTACCGGACCCCAATAACAGCAACCCTTTCTTCCGAAATGCAAATATCCACAAGCGAAAGAAGAAAGTCTTTCTTTTCTCCCCACTGTGACACAACCCCTGGTGTGGGCAGACGTCGTCGCCGTCGTCGGAGTCATTTGACGGGTTTTAGTGCCCTTGGTCGGACCAGTACCGAATGAATTTTAACCGGTCATAAACTTAAATACTCGTCGTCGGCAAGGGGCAAATAAATTAGAAAAAACGAAAAGAAAACTCCCGATGCCGATGTGCCCTTAAGCGGAGCACAAGGCCTCGGGATAAGCCTCTTAACGATGCAGGGACTGGTAATGGGCGCTTCCATCAATAATCTATATTGTTTGGGAAGGCCGGGTGACGAAAGTTTCTCCGCCCCTCCGTGATAAACTGGATCGCTTTTGTGGCAACTTATACTGGGAGGCCGTTGGACAGGTTTTATGCGGGAATCATTTTGCCTTTTACGACAGGTTATGATCGGGATTCGATTAAAATTTGTTTTCGTCCTTCGTCGGTTGTCAGTCGTCGTTCGTTGAGCTGTGAGCAGCCAAAAGAGGAGCATTTGCATCTTAGCGGGCGCGTTATTTATGCCATAAATTATCGCTGTCGTACGAGAAGAGCCGACTTTAATGCGCCTGCTTTCGTATCGAAAGTGTTTAGTCAGCTTCGTGGCGGAATCCTTTCCGCCTGCTTAAATAATTTGAAGAGTTACAGCGCGGCTTTTATGGATCATCTTCGTTTTATATGGCGGCTTTGTTGTGTACATGCAAGACAATTTGGTTAACGCAATGTCATTCAATATTAATGCGGCTGTCAAAATCGAAAATGATTAATTTCACATGCTGGATGTCGTGTCGTAAAAATGTTAACGACAATAATTCCGGCGGGACGGGGGTACGATTTCGATGGAAGAAAATGCAGCATAAATCATTCAATTAATAAATTCATCGGTCGAATAAGATCCGCTCTGGAAAATGTTAATGCAATCATAAAAAAATAAAGTCAACATTTCATTCTTGTTTCATCGGTTTCGGGCGAGAGTTTAAGAGTGGCAACTGACGGACAAGTCATTCAAAAATACACAGCGGGAATAAGCGTTAATTCAGAGGGAACGGCCTTTGGGTCACAAAACGCTCTGGTCGATTGAAAGCGATACAGGAAGTTGTTCTGAATCGGGATGGCGCTTCGGTGAATTCAGGCGGGTATGGCCGCAAAAATTGTAAGACCTGTAGTGATGATGATCTGGGTTACATAGCCTATAATATTCGGATACGGTAGATGTATGTTGGAGACCCCCCTGGCAGCGACTGCATTGGCAATTCTGAAGTATGGCGTTGTTGTGTTCAGCTACTTGGATTTGTTTCCCTACTACAGAAAAGATAAATCCGAATTTTGATCAATCGTTCTGTCTTCTGAAGAACAGGTTCTAATCAAGCTCCGATTCTGTCTTGCCGGACTTCAACTTCATAGCACCAATAAAAAAGGCATTCGTCACCTTGACATGACTGTCGCTTTTGATTGCAATTTCTTTTGAAATTATTTAGTGTTCATTAGCACTAAGATTATCTAATACTTAAACTAATACTCAGCATCCATTTCGCTGCTGAATCCTGTACAGGAGTTAAGAGCTGTAGTAGTACTAAAAAAAAGGGCTCTAAAAAATATTTTTTTTTTTGTTAAGAATGGTGGTCTCTTTTGATTTCAGCGCTCTTTTGTTCATTGCAACTCGATTCAATTGAAAACAAAAGCTTAAATTTATTGTGACATAACGTGAATTTATTGTAGTATAACGAGTCTTGAAAGTTGTAGTCGATACAGACGAACTGCTTGGAAATATCGTGCCCAGAAAATGTAGGAAAGTTTTTGATTGTCTCAATTAGGTTAGATACCTGTGAAATATTATGTTTCTCTTTTTTAAGCAACTATTTCATTATTGATGCATAATAAAATGCTATATTTTATCTTTTTTAAATTCCATTAAATTTAATGGGGTTTGTTCGTTGTTGAAAGATTAGAATATTTAGAAATTTTCTAAGTAAGAGTAAGTTCATTAATTCAGCTCCGTTTATTTACTAAGATCTGCAGGTTATCAGTTCTGCGGAATCCATTGTAAGACTCGAAAGACATCAAATTGAAAACACTTAACCAAACCAGAAAACCACTCAAATCCCTCGAACCGAAATCCAGCGTATTAGTTTAGTCAAACAAATAATGATCTTCTTAGAAAAGAGAAAAAAGAGAAAAAAAGCGCTCACTACATTTTTCAATTGAAACTTCCACTACACCTCGACACAGTCAGTAAATTTGATTTTCGAAATCGAATTTTAAATCGACTCGTACAGGGAGAGAGAAAGATGCCACTGAACTGCATCTCCACAAAACTGAACATTTGGAGGTTAATGCACAGCCAAGCATCCGTTCCCATCTTGTCTCCCCAGAAAAAAGACCCAACTCCAATCGATCGATTGAAGGAAATTGAATTTGCATCGTGGGCGTTGGTGTTGTGAACACGGATTGTGACATAGATTATAGTGGTACAGGATGTGCACGAGAAGAGATGTCGAGAAGGTCCCTAAATTACGTGACGTGCACCTGCAGTGACGGTGGACCAGGATTTTTTTTTTCTGTTGAATTTCGATGTTGAACCAAATTCGACCACATCCCTGGTGGTCAGAGCTGGAAATCCAATTGAACTGGTCTGTTTTGTGACATGTGAATTGGACATCAAGTTGTAGTTAGGAATACAAACGAGGGAGATTTTTTTTCTGGGAATTCAGTTTTTGGCATTTTCTCGGGAATTCTATTTCTTGGATGCACGGAGGTAGATTACTCTATGCACTTCGAGTTTGTTAATGAAGTCGTTTTTGCCATTTTTGAATAGATCATTACGAACTACGGCCTGACGACGATTTTAGTTTACACAAGAAGTGGATTTCAAGAGATCTTTTTAGATTACTTAAAAATGTTCATATATTTATTTTAGAAAAGACAAGGAGTGACATAAAATATATTAGAACTTATATTTGTTCAAGTGGAATGTAGACTAATGCTCTGACTTTTTTTTTTTTTTTTTTTTTTTTGCCTTGAGGGCGATGTGGAAACCTGATAGGCAGGTGGAACAGGCCCGTTCTATTCCAAGTAGTGTGAGACTTTCACCCACTAAAACCACATCTTGACCTCTTCTCCTTGACACCATCCACTCTGGGACCGCTTTCGCATTACTTCAGAGTGGTGTCGTTTTCTTCCCCCCAAAGGGGACCGGCTTTTTCATTTTCATCATCGGGTTAATTAATTAATCTTGCCGGTCAGGCTGTAATCGATCTTCATTTGGGGGGATGCTATATCCTTCCTCTCTCATTTTAGTTCTCAGCACTACTTCAGCGTATGTCGCGATTTTGGTCCAGTGGGTGCTGCTGGATAGCATCTTTTCGACGACGGTATCAGGTGATATGCTGCCTATCTCCGCTTCCAACCTGGTCCTCTGCACTGCCCACCTGCTGCATTCGAAAAAGGTATGGTAGGCAATGCTCTGACTTTAGCATCCGAGTTTAGTTAAAGAAAATAAATAAGAAATTGGCTATCAAACTTTAGAGGTCTCACGTTAAATGCTAAATAGAGGGAAAAAGTGACACAATTGAGCTTCTCATTCCAGATAATGTTACTTTTTTTTGTTATCGCATTTTTGCCTTTTTCGAAACACCATCTAGAAGACCGTACAAAATGTTTCATGGTAAAATAAATTGATAAGGAACCGAAAACTCTCCACGAGGGCCAATTTAAAAGACACAAAACTAAACAACGTGTGCAGACTATCACTCGATTACTCATCTACGAAGCTTTCTTTTATTGCAATTATCAGTCTTGTTAAGCGGCTCATCCCCGCAACAAAGATTAAATAAAATTTGATTTGTTCACAAATTGTCTCGCTCCAGTAAAAAGACGAAACCGAACAAATCGCCTTTAACTTCTTTAATCCCAGAGCAGGAGAGGAACTCGTCTACCTGATCAGAGTAGCTATTGCAACAGGACCCCACCACTACCCACTAGAGAGAGGAGATAAAGACTGCAAGCGACAATGCAGGAACAGAAAGTAAACTGGAACGAAGTACAAAAACCATTCAGAAGCAGTCGTTAGAATAATTGTTGTTACCCATAAAGACAATTCTCCTGTGGATAAAGCAAATTAAAATTTTCCATTTGCTTTGCGTTCAAATAAACCTCACAGTCTCCTTCTCTCGTTTTGAGCTCAAGTACTATTTCCTTGGAAATATTACGCGGAGATACAGATACAGCTGCAGATACATCGTCTAATGGAGAGATACCGACACCGTAGATATGGGTGTTTCATTGCAGCAATTTCCATTTGCAATCTTTTAAAGTCTTCACAGGAGGAGGAGGGATTCTTTTGCAGTAGGTACACGGATACAGGGTTGCAGGGATACTGTAGTACAAGAGCCCTTAAAAGCTGAGCGTGTGCTCTTCTGCTGCCGGCTGTTGCACATGGCAGTCCTTGGCCGGTGAATTGTATGTGAGGACATAGTGCTCGCGTAACTCCCGGGAGTACTACCGGAGTTTCGAAGCCGACTGCAGTTTGTTGCTCAACTGTACAACCCGACACTCCGACATGTTCGTCATGTTGATTTAACGATGCTGACGTGTAAATTGTTTGCCATAAAAAATACTTTCTTGCATTTCTTCATTTCGCTGCGAATGAAGTTACACACTTTGCTTTGGGAGTCAGGCATCGGGGTCGGCGTTGGGATGAGAAAAAGGCAAGAATCATGGCAAGCGAGAGATGGAAAGGTGTCAGAAGACAACCCCGGTGGCACCACCGCTAGATGCTGGAGCGTTTTAGAAGACAAACACAAAGCACTTTGCAGCGCAAACGTTGTCCTTGCATGGATTGCACTTCAAGGGTTTTCAAACTTTATTTTTTTTTGATTCCTTCTTTTCACATTTTGCTACTCCCGAAGTACTGAGGCGGGGTGGCTCTGTTTGTGTCGTCGTTTATGGCGAAGGATACTTCCTCGTTTATCTTTTTTGGAAAAGCAAACAATCCTTCCTTTCGTTAGATGTAACCTGGTCTCGAAGGACGAGGCGGGTGGCTCTGTCATGTGATAGGTGCAAGGTGTCGGGTGGAATCTAGATGGAAACATGCAAGTGTGTATCCTCGGGGTTTCGTGTAGTTTGCCACATGAGCACGTAGCAAACAAACATTGGACGTGAAGTGGATTCACTTTTGTGTGAAGTCTGTTATGTAGTTGACTATGAATGATTTTTTTTCTTAAGTTCCTTCCCTCACTTTTATAGAGCGAAATTAATTCAGCTGGTGGTGGTATTAATCGGTAATTTTAGAGGTGTTATAATTAGCAATCCAATTACACGCCACATAAACATTTACACAACGTGCAACAATGGATAATAGCAATACATCCTTCGAGGCACATCTTAATTCAACGATAAATCCTTCGGTCAACAGATAGCTCGGATACGAAACATCCTGTCAGACGAAATCGAATAGTCCTCACGCCATTGACCAGGGCAAATTTGGAACCAGAGCGAGTAGGCAACATCAATTGCGGTCAAAGGTTACTGAATTAGCCTGCAGTGACTTTTGGCATCCTCAATCGGATGCCGGCCCACAGGACGTTTTCACCCGAAAGCAAACATTCGTGATTAACTGTGTAAATCTTTTGTTTCTTTTGTTGAATGTTTGCTTTGTATTTTTTCATGTGTAGCATAATCATTTACGACTTAGCTGAAATAATTTTGATTTATCTTTTTAATTTTTGGATGTAACTTAACGTCTATTGATTTGTTTTATTTTGTAGGCGCTACTAACTTGTAAAAAATAATTTAGTTTCGAAATATGCATCATTTATGCAATCATACAAAGAGTGAACTAAGTTAGCAATAGTAAGTCAGTTTCTATTAGGGAAATTGAAAGTGGATTCTGCGATCCCATGGCTTCACGCCTAGTGAGAAAGAAAGAACCAAGTGTAAGGGTTGCCAAGAATTCCAAAAGTTTAGCATCAAAATGTGCACTGATGTAGCTTTTACAAACCATATATTTTTTGACAAAAAAACCACCACTGTAGATTCGATTGAATTTAACCGCTTAGTGCCTGATGATGCCTATAGGCAACATTAAATGATTGAGCTTTTTCCCGTACTTTTGATTTGTCTCTAACATGGTTTATTTTTGTCAAATTAGCTGGACACGTTGTGCAAGGTTGATGGTAAATATTTTATTGTAAGTATTGCTAGTTGTCACCTTGTAGCTGATTTAGGCTTGTGTACACTCAAACAAATCGTTTCTTGCAAGATTAGTTCGTGCATGAAAGGGACAAGCGATTGACTGAGTCATTAACTTTGAGACGAAATCGATCGGTTGTGGCTTATTGGCATATGCCTGCCAATTTAGAAATGTGCATATGAAAATGTCCATCGAGAGTAAATTACACTATTTTTACTAATTCATTTTATTTCCAAGAGAGAGAACGATTTTCTCAAATCCTTTATAAAGGGCATTGGGCAAGTGTGGGCAAGTTCATCGACAAGCTGTCAAATTTAAGAAATAATAAAGGGAGTAACTTTATTCAAAAGTTCATAAAACATTCTGCATTCATTTGTGCAAAATTTGAGAAATCATTCGATTCATTTATTTTTAGTTCTCTTATTAATTTTTCATTCGAAAACTTTTTCTTATCTTTCAGCCATTCCTTCATCCAAATTCTACGCTCTTTTATAACTTTTTCTTCGAATTCACTATCTATACACTCTGCAATTATCATTAATGATAATATTTTTCTTTTTCCACTCATCGTACAAAATTTGCGTCGCGTCGTGCCACTCCAAAAATATATATTACAATTTTTGACAGTAAAAGCAGTCTTTAAATTCAATTGATGTAGTGTGTGACCAACTATCAACTCAGTTTACAATCGAATTGAATCGTGCTGCTTAAGACCTTCATACAGCTGAATTCAAATCTAATTTTTACAAAATGATGCAATGGTCCATCTTTTGCTCGGGATTTGATTTGCTTGATCTAAGGAGCGTAGCAAATTAATTTCCATGAAAGCAGCATTTATCGCTCGTTGGGAGAAAACAAAAACCCAAAACTCTCTTAACTTAGTCCATCAACCAAGCACATCCATCAATCGTATATTTCTCTAAACAACATTAAACAGACACGACTAGCAGACATAATATGTTTGCTCAATTTACAGCTTTGCCAAATCTGTGACAATACACAATATCTTCCAACACTAATCCAATGCACACATACTTGTGGCGAAATTGGGTAATTGAAAGCAGAAGTTGTGTGGAAATTCGGCAAACATCGGTTACAATTTGCCTCCCCCGTTTATTTGCCAACCCAAATGAAATCCTCCCGCTCCATGGGAACATCCACTTCCTTTCAAATTCAATTTAAAGTGTTTGCAATAAATAAAAATCCGTGCCAATTATTCAAAACATATGTTATTCCGATAAGTGCCCTCCCCCGGATTCGTGAACGCACACACACTTAACCACTGTGAATTATCTCCTCAATTCACTGCTGGTGCCTCAACCGCAGACTTTACACACACTCAAACAGTAGCGAGAGGGAAGAAAATCAATTTTGCGTCGACTGCAGCTTCAAAAAGAAAAACTCTGTCGTCTATAAACTGACAATACCGCAGCTCAAGCATCAATTCTAAATCCCACCAACGTCCCACCCGACTGCGTCAAAAAGGGTGCGTGTTAGGAGGCATGTGGGGAGGGCGTGTTATCACAGAGACAACAAAGACGACCGTTGATTTGATTTCCCAAAACAAAAGAGAAACGGGCGCACAACACCCACCGACAAAAAAGGAGCAAAAAATTCCATCTAACAATATTCGCAAACATTTCCCGAGACATGAAACCTACCCTCGGGGGAGTTTACCAATTCAACCCTTGATTTGTATCCTCAGCAGTGAGGCCAAAGCGAAGAAACATGAAAAAATATCTAAAACGAAATAAACTTTCCCTCTCTGTACAACTTCGAAATTTGTGTGTTTGGTGATGTTCTTCTTGTTCCTTGATAGTGACGCTCGACACCAAACTCCCCATTTCCCGATTCTCTCTCTCTTATCATTGAAATTACGTGTGCATTACCACACCCAACAAGTTTAGCATCCACCCCCCCGTCACATGCTTACAAACTTTTCAGGCGGAATACAAATAATAACACACTCACACAGGCACAGGCACAGGAGCAGGCAAATAAACACAACAACCATCGTTCTAAATCGGGCACATGAAAGGGAACAAAAGTTTGGGGCATTTGAATTCGGCTGCGAACTGGCGGGGAGACGGTCGACTGGGCTCGGCGCGAATGCCCACCCACGTCCCTGTTCGGGTTATTGGTTTCACAATTCATTGCCAGACTCTACATTTTTTTGTTCGTATTTATTCGAGAAGGGGTTTTCACTGTATATTCAATGGTTTCTTCAAACACAGGGTGGGTTAAATCTGAAGAATGTTTCTGTTCAAAAAATCTGAAAAATCAATTCCTAACAGTTTAGGTAGGATTTTTTTTTTTTTTTTTTCATATTTGCATATAATTTTTTATTACTAAGCTATCCGTTAATACTAAGGGACCCAACATCAGTTCGGAGCGCTTATCATAAATAGATGGCGTTAGCAACAAAAAATATAAATTTTGCAGCTATTCAGATGAAATTAACGATTGTATGTGTCAAACTTTCGTTTTTTTTGTTTAAGAATCTTGACTCGAAATTAATTTCGCATTGAATTTGAACTTTTTTTCAGACATCCAATCAAATCGAGTTTAAAAATCGGTTCAAGGTTTGAGCGCATCTATGTTTGTTGGCTGTCTTCAGTGGACTATCGCAAAAAATGGACTGAATTCATATTAGCTCAAAATTTCCGCGTCAAACATTATCCGCGTTTGAGTCTTTTTAACTTTAATGTTGCTTCTGTTTATAGACCTTCTAATATTAGGTATATAACTTTGCTTCCGCCGTTTTTTTCCCTGAAATTCAAGGCTATATTGTAACAAACTGCGTTTAATTCGATTGCGTTTGACACAAGTCTTGACCAAGTAATGCCTCCAATTCCGCATCTTCGAAAAGCTTCTCTTTTTCACCTCCATGCCAAATCAACGTTCTTTAATAATAACTTTATGATGCAGACACAAATCGACGACGACAAAACATTTTGATGGCGTTATGTTTTCATCTAAAAACCTAATTAAAACAATGAAAAAAATATGTTTCCATCTACGATCTATTTATTCAAAGATATTAAAACAATTTGCAAGCCAGACATATAAGTTTCAGACTCAGCGGGGGCTTGACTCCACACAAGAGGAAGCTCATTACCAATCAAAATCTCTAGTTCTGGTTCAAAATCCAACAGGTTAGTCTGTTGTTCACAAATTTTTGCAAACGAGAAACTGAAGTCAATAGCAAATGAGTTAACAACCAGTAGCGTCGTGTGCGGCGTCTCATTTCATTACACAGAATATTACTCAAAGCAAATACAATAAGGGTATTTGCCTAAAAAATTAATTTTTCAAAATGTTGAGTTAAGAAAACTTTTTTTTTCCAAGCTATAGGTAAATACCCGCAAATCAAAGTACAGTCGAATCCTTCTACGTCAAATTTTCACACTACATCAAAATTGGTTCGAGTTAGAGAATGGTTTTTAAATGGAAAATTGGGAAGGGGAATGCCAAAATAAGGCGAAAAATTAGAGTTAGAGGGAAGTTCGACTTAGAGGGAGTCTACTGTACTTAATTTGACTTAAATAAGCTTAATAACGCATTTAACATTGTTCTAGATAGGTCCAACTTCATTAAAAACAAAACATATTTTTGAGTGGTTTTTTGACCCAAATATGGGCGCTGATGAGTATTTTTTTAGTTGCGCAGTGTGTATTGGGCCTTTAATACACCAATTCCAATATTACACGCTAAAAAAAAATGTAGCTAAATTAAATGGGATCTTGTGGGAATAAGATAATAATAACGAATAAGACTTTTATATATTTTGTCGAGGTCCAAGTTAAAAACAATTCAGGACAATTAGATTAAGTCGTTGAAAATGCCAAGAAGACAAACTTGAAGGAAGACGATTGAACATCCTTTAAATTTAGAAAGAAAAAAATTACACCCGGCGGTTTATTTAAGCCTGCTCTTTGAATAAACACTACTTAACAAGTCTTAATTTTGACATAGAAACGGAAATGGGAGGTGCCAAAAAGACGCATATAGTGCAAATTTAGCAGTTTTGTGGAATAAGCGGACAATATGAAATAGTGTCTTATTTACTTAAACAGCAAACGATCGGTCTGATCTCTTAAATTTCTTAGGATGTAATTTCTTGTTATGGCCCGTAGCTTGCAATAGTTTCCAAGTCGGCTGGTGCACATTACTGTACATTCTTTTTATTGCATTTCAAGTAGCAAACAAAAAGTTGTATTCTGAATCCTTTTTCCACTTTAAAAGTATGCGTTAGGAAGAATTGGTTTAGCGATATAAGAACACGCTATGAATTCGTTGGAACGTTGTCAGTCGTTCGCTGGAGGTGGGGCCATGAAAAATGTTTGTGGTGTTCTTTTTTCCCCGAGCTGGATTCGAACCCGGGTACTCTCGCTCAACAGTCCGACGCACTAACCGATCGAGCCAACGGCGCCCACATATAAAGACATATACCAATATTTATTTTTGTTGGTTGTGTCTATAATTTTGATTAGGGAAATGTCGAGTTCTCTTCCACATTACTGTCAAATTAAAAAAAAATTGATTTTCAGTGTGGTATCAGTAAAAAATCTTCAAAATATCCCTAGCTGTCTGAGATTATTTTTAACGTTAGCTAATCGATCAATATCATCATCATTAGTGGCGTAACAGCTCACGAAGGGCCAAAACCTAGCTTTTCGCGCCTCCACTGTGTTGTGCGCGTTATAATTTTGACACATGAACGGCGAATTGCGAAAGCTTTCCGTGACAGAAGTACTCCAGGAGGATTGTCAATCGTTCGTAGGAGGTGGGGTCGTGAAGAATGTTTGTGGTGTTATTTCCCCGAGCTGTATTCGAACCCGGGTACTCTCGCTTAACAGTCCGACGCACTAACGATTAAGCCACGGCTCCCAATCGATCAATATACTCCTACAAAATGCATTAACTTCGCCAATTTAATGCATGGTCTCTGGTTGTAACATGCAAAAATAAAATGGGTGCTCCACAATACCCGAAGCTACTGTAGACACCCACACGATATCTTAAAGCTATGCATTTAGACTTCGTACAACTATTTTCAAATCGTCACCCACATATTTGTAACCACCCTGTTATACAGTTGCGTGCATCATACCCACCCATTACGCCGGAGGGTGGAATTTTTCATTGGAAATTTGTTTGGTTCATCTGCCTTCGAAGCCTTTTATTTTAGCTGCTTGGGAGCTCTAATTCAACAGACTGCTTTGAATATTTTATCCTCGAAAATAAAGGAGTTCGAAAGAATCAGAAGGACTCCCTTTTTGTTGTTTTCCCTTTTCCCATCTGAAATGATTGGAATATTTGGAAATTATTCCCTTTCGGGCTCCCGACTAGAGAGCACGGAAAATTCTTCTCCTTTTTATTTTTCCTACTTCTCAACTAGAATTTGAAGTGGGCGAAAAAAAAAAGCAAGAAGGGAGGGTTTGGGAAAAGATAAGGATGATGCAGATCATTGGGGCCAAGAGCAGAGGGTAGTTTGGAAGACAAATGAAGGAACGTGTAACTAAACACTTGTTTGATCTAAGGACTTCTTTTTTTTCGTTGTTGTTGCGGTTTTCTCTGTCGGCGGAAAGCCTTCGGCGCGCGGTGCTTGTGTGCACAGGAAACAATCGATAAAACACGATAATGTATGCTGACGGAGGAACTCATAATTTTTCTCTCTTGGCGGTAAGTGTTCCTGATATGTATGTTGGCCTCGTTCATTTTGAGGAAATTTAAATTGTTATTAAATGGAAATTTATTCCGGTGTGAGATATGGGTAATGTATGCTAACCGTGGTAGAAAATGCAACATAATTTCCTCGTAAAGTGGAATGAAACAAAATTATATTTTTTTTTTAATAAAAAAAAATAAAGTACTGATAAAAAAAAATTGTGGTCAGTAGGATGGAGCGAAGCAGGAGCTACAGTTGGCAATGGAAATATGGTCAGAGGGGTGTAACAATATCATTTCAGTGAAAAAGGGGAAACTATTGGAGCTTATTTTTAAAACCAAACCGCAAATAGCATGCTCTGCATATTTGAGATATGAGCGCATTATATCAAATGGGGGTTAGTTCGTCTTCAACAAGTAAAAATTAAATAATGACGGAAGGTAATGTAAACTTTTTTTGTGGATAGTGGATATTAGCCAGCCCATATTATCAAGGTAGTCAACAGGTTTTATTACAGTTATTTATACTTTCGCGGTGATTATACTTTTGAAATTATCCAAAATGAGATGACTCCTTTGATCAAAAGACAATGACTAATATATTAAGTTTTTTCATTGCTAAATCAAGCCTTATGATTGCAATCTTTTCCATGAATTTACGGAATTCATTTTCTATTTTTTCGGGTTTGTGTGGTCACGTCAAAATTCAAAGTAAGTGAATCCGACAATAATGATTCGGTTGACTACAGTTACTTGAAAAATTAACTGAGAATTCAACCAGAAGCTGCATTGGTCTCTAAGTGTACGAAATTGCTTCCCGTTATGAATGCTCATTATTTTCCATTATCTATTTGTCGAATATTTTTGGCAATTTTCTTATTCTCGGCATTAGCTTTTCTATAAACCGATATAAACTAAATTTAAAAAAATGTTTCTAACGACAACAATTAATGAACATACACCTAAGTATTGAAAAAAATATATTAAAAAACCTTAAAAAGGATTGCAGTGCGCAGCAATTTCTATTTTATTCGTTTTGCTGGAAACATCATGTACTAATTTATTCAGTAAAATATTTCAGATTGGCTCATGTATCATCGGACTCTTAATTTTACAAGTTTTTTTTATTCTTTTTGAGTTCATGCATAGCTGGTAAAACTCGTACGCCCCAGCGAAGGAAATTCTATAAAAGTGTTAGAACTTATTCATTGAGTTGTGTCCCCCTATGAATTTATCCACTTCATCCCGACCAGCGTTAGAAGCACTTCTTTGCTGGGGGAGCCATACAACGACCCTGTTTTGGGGTGTGCTCCACTTTTTTGCATATAAAAGAAGATTAGGTGGCGCTATGTATGTTGCTGGAATACTTTTTTGTTTGCCAATCATATCGATGCTTAAGCCTTTGAAGTTTCGTTCGTACAAGAGTTACCCTTTATGCAAATGCTTTTCCCTTTTTTGTTATTTCCCAAGTTATCCTAACAAGCGTTTAATGCTGTCCCTATTCTTTTGCTCTTGAACAACTTTCAAAGACCCAAACTAAAGACATTTTGTGAATATTGACGTGGAATTTTAAAGACACTTAGGCAAGGTGACAATGGAAATCAGACCTGGTCCTCCACCTAAGCCGAAGATATAAATTCCTGAAAAATTCCTTTGGCTAGTCACACCATTACCACTAACTCTTTATCTGGCCGGCTCCGATGTTACCGGCTGTCATCACCAGGCCAGAAGCCATTAACGCAATCAACCATTGAATAATGAACAAAATTGAGTTGTTAGCCTTTTGAAAAATTCCAATGCAGATTCCGTGGCCTTTGTGATATCGCCGAGATAAGACAAATGATTCTCGATATTCCTCTAAATTATGATTAATGATGGTTAATGTTCGGGGGGAGTGATGCGGAATTTTCCCGGGGCTTGAGGGTGGTGGGCGACTGACGAGCTTGAAGAAATTAACTTTCCTTGCGATGTTCGAGGGCTGTCCATGAGCGGAATTTTCATTGTGTGTAGTTCAGGTGATTAAATGGCGCAAGTAAGATTTATTATCCGGAGGATAATAATTTATTCATTTTAAATGGCTTTGAGATGTTGCAGTGCTGAGGGGATATGTGTGTGGCCTGTGTACCCCAAACTCATGGCTATTGTTGTTCAACAGATAGGAACTTGATTATGTCCGCAAAAAGCCTCCCTCTCGCTTACTTGCGGAAGTCCCTTTGGACTGATGATGCTTTTATGCTGTGTCCGTGCGTCTGGCAAGGGTCAAGGTTAAATAGGATCTTCTGAGGGAGGGATATGAATAAAAGCAACAAACATCGTGACGGAGGGAAGAAATACGTGAGTGATTAATTGCTGTAGTCGTTTGCGGCTGGGTGTTGACGTTGAGTAGTTCGTTTAAATTTCAAAGTTTGGTCGAGGCGGTATCTGCAGTTAAATGATGAGAGTAATCGAAGATTCTGTTGAAAAAATTATCCATTTTACTTGTCAAAACTTAATAATGCATGTTATACAGCAGATATACGTTAAAAGGGAATTGGTTCGTGGCACCTTGCCAACGGCGTTTGTTTAATTCAATCCATTAAAGTAATTTTCTTAAAGAGTCTTAAAAAAGACAAATTTAAATGGAAAAGGCATTATTTGACCGAGTTTTTCTTTTCGATTTTATTCAAATTTCCTCTGTCTAACAACGATTGTATCGCTAATGGTTTTACGGTTACGAGCGTAGTAATAGTACCGAAAGCCAACACGTTATTTAGGCCAATAAACAAGAATTTGAAGAAATTCCTGAATAAAAATAACAAGAAAGCCAGGATTAACTATAATATACAGTGCTGAACAAAAATATTTGCCACAGCACTGATTTCTGAAAAGACCATCCGGTATTAAGAAAAAAAATAAAAAAAAAAATAGAAAAAAAAACGAGGTTACCAAGAATTTTTTTTACGGTTTTATTTAACACAATATTTTTTTTTTAAATTTTTGTAAACCTTTTGTCTGAAATCCTTAAAACATATTTCTGAAAAATGAAAATAATTAATTGCATCGTAAAATATTTAGCTAAATTTTTAGTTGATTTCCCTGGAATTTTATGACTTTAATACAATGAATCGATTTAAGACACATTTTTTTGTAATCTCCCGTTTATGGACCTGCTTATCAAAATGTTCTCGCAAACTAGCATTCAATTTGAAGCCTGATTAAAGTAGACGACCATTGATTTATCTATGCATGCAAAAACAAGCGATTCATCAACTATTTTTGCTGTGTTTATCTGATAATTGCTCTATTGTAACGTCCCTGACTAATTTAGCGCAAACTTCACATGTGGATAGTGGATTTTCGCTTTAAATGTTCAGGCAAAGTGTTTTATACATTTTATTGTTAATTAAGACGCGTCTACACTTTAGCTTTACACTTTGAAATCGATCGGCCAATTGTTTATGATTTTAGATAAAGATTTATCAATTACAAACGTTATAAACATCGAGTTTGTGTAGAATAATATAAATCAGTTTAGACATGGGTTTGCCGTTTGCCGATTGGCTATACTATTTTATATATACAATGGGTAGAAAAAAAACTAAACAATATCTAGAATTCCTAATTCTTGGCTGTTTCTTAAAAGGCTTTGTTGATTATTTTGTCCACGATATGCTAGAGCTATTTTACTAAAGTTATACAATTTGCTTACATCCATTTCCTTTAATAACAATTTAACACCTTCTCCGTCCATAAAATCAGCACCGAAGCAATATCTTCTTGTTTCCCTTAATGTTGGGCATTCTCCCAAAATTGTTTCTGTGTTTGAAAGTTTCCTCAGCTAGATGTCATTCCGATGCTGACATTAGACTATTATGACCTTTTTTACTTGCAGTCCGTTGAGAGCCAAGGTTTAGCTCTTTCGGCAAATATTAGTATAACAAATTTAAGCAGCTACAACTAGATCATTTAAAGAAAGTAAGGTCGCAACTGAGGCATCGTAAGAGTTAAGTTACCTGACAGACGACGAAAGAGGTAATTCACGGGTTTGACGAAAAAAAAATCACCCCTGAGATCGTAAATATTTGGACTAAAATGAGAGAGTTGCCTACCTTGCAGAATGTTTACTCTGGTCTCATCTCGTCTTTTATCCAGGACACTTTTTCGGTGTTTCCCTGTGTTACCTAAAAAAATTACTAAGCATGGTGAATGAAAAGGTTAGACATTGAAACACTGAAAATTTCATTATTTCAGATAATTTTAAGCCTAGAAAATTTCTCAAATTAATGCATGTATCGATGACTGTAAAATCAACACGAGTAACACATTTTTCGAAATCATTTTTATTACGTTTTTGTACTGCTTATGGGTAGACAGTAGTAGAATATGCATCTAGTGTCTCCACGTCGTAGTTTTAAAATCACAGAGCTCTGAGAGGCATATTTAATTGCCAACGATACCTATTTTCGAACTTAAAAAAAGTTAGATTGCATTTTACATACATTTACATTGGAGAAAATTGTAGGACACATACATTTTCTTTATTTGACCTTTTGTGAATACGTCTATCCAAACCTTCGAGGAAGCTTGACAACTGTGTCTTACTTTATTTTCCATTCTAATTAATCGACATTCTAAAACTAAACTAACCTCACTCGCAAAAAAATCAACGCTTCCTATTGAAACCTCAAGCACAACCCAAACACCTCATCAATTGTCCCCGACCATAAAACCCATCCCAGCACCGTTCAGCGCGAGGATCTGAAAAAAGATAAACGGCCTCCATAAAACACCACCCCCTCACTCCAACAAAGTGCCAACATTACTACAAAATACCCCTCCGAATGATTGGCTATAGTTCGAGTTTGTTACTCTATCTGTTCTCCTTTGCGCGTCCTAAAACGTGCGCTCCGACTAGAGAAGCGACTATCTCCGCGGTCTCCTCGATTGATACATAAAATATGAGTGGTAGGACTATTGCCGTAGAGAGAAAGTTTCACCCTCTTCGGATTCGAAGATTTACACCACGTCTAAAATGTAAATCAACGTTCAAAGGATACTTCGGCACGATGGGTTTTATGATCATTTTAGTGCCAATTCAATGGAAGGATTTACCATTCGCCATGCGATTGTGTGTTGGTGTACTCGTTTAAACTTTGACATTCTATGGTATGCATATGGAGAGCGGGGAACCGAGTATGGATGCCAATTCACTTTATTCAAAGATGATATATGGCAAAAGGTTCGCAAAGTAGTTCCCTGCTCGTAGAGATAAAATTAAGTGTAGCAATCCGATGTTTAAGGATGGCATCGTCGTCGTTGGCAAGATTGTTGGACACTGAATATGCGGCTGGTAGAAATGGATGACTGCGGAGAGGATGATTTATGAAGAGAGAGGGTATTTTCGAATATTTATGTCGACAAGGTGTCGGAGGATGCCAATATGCTGTGTAAAATTGCCCTATAAGAAAATTTTACACCGTGAAGCAAAGAACATGTAAATGTATTTTTCCACAACAACATCGCTTTAGTTGTCTTAAGGGCTTTTCAATGTGGGGCAGGCTTTTCAGGCCGTGGCGGCCTTGTTGTCTGCCAAATCCTCTTAATAAGCAACACGGTGTACAAAATCTTGGTTATCAAAATGAGAGTTTATTCAGGAAAATACTCCGCGCGGTACTCTCATATTATTGCAAAACAATTGTCCTTAAAAATCGGCTTATTAGCATAATTTGAAACTGCAGTAAGTTATCTGCCAACATTCAAAAGTCAAAGAGCGGCTGATCGACGAAGAACATCGCTGTTGTCACCGCTCAAAGTGTGCAGGAGAGACCGAAGAAGGTGATTGCTGGTGCACGAACCTCGACCATTTGTAGGCCGTTGTTTGAAGTCATTAACTTGTGAAAATGGGCTGATGCCTTTAACATCAACATAACTCAAGGTATTGGTTTATATACAGCAAAGTCTCTGCAAACTCGATCTGATGGATACATGTCAAAGTTTAAATCCACAATTGCGTATATGCATACGATTTTTAAATTTTGATTTTGCTTGTATTATTCAATTTTAATAATTGCCAACAATTATTGGATAGTTTATAATTATGTAAACATTCAAATGCACTTGCTTTGTCACTCCGATACCCCGCGGTTAGATTTGGAATTTGTATTTACCCTGGTAAGGTTAAGCTCAGTTTCGCACATTACTTAAATTATCATGATGGGCTACTTCTATTAACCCCTTTTTAAATAATTTCCAACGACTTAACTTAAGACCTTTCCCAGCTCTCTCACCATATTGTTCACATTTCGACTGGCTTTAGACAAAGTCATGTCCATATTAACACACTTCCTCTCACTTCCTTGCTATGTCATTACAAAAGTCTGAAGTACAATACATCATAAAATGATGCGATCAAAGACCAGGTATTTTTTTTCTCACTTCTCATTCTCTTTCGCTGAAATCAATCAATCATAGAGCAAAAGGATGCTTTCATTCTTTTCCCAGCATCTCTCATCCATTTTAGATATCTCGCCTTGTGACTGTGCAAAAGGAGTCAGGGAAGAGACGTCTCCCTGTCTCAGTGAGCAAGTTAAATGGGGGTGAATGGGCAAGATTCCAAAGGAAGCCGCTTCATTGGGTTTGTTAACATAAATATGGATTGGTTGAGGGATTTTTTGCCACACTAAGGAGAGATCATAGATTTGATTTTGTGATGAAAAAGAAAGAAAGAAAAGGGGTTCATAATATTTTTTGTGTGTGTGGTGTTTGCAGATGAATGACATTTCATTAATCTTCCAAAAGCGAAATGTCAAACAACGTTTGGAATTCCAAAGTAGTTACGAGGCTGTGTGTGAGCAGTGGCTTCAAGTGTTTTTTTTTGTGATGCCTGAGAATTGTTTGATGGCTAACACATCATCTGAATTATTTGCTATTTTCATTGCATTCCATTACACGAAGCATGGATTTAGATTTTCGAAATCAACACAACAATGCATGTTGCTTAAAACTGCAAGCCATCAAAAATGCAACGCTTATTTGCCTGACAAGTAACACGAGAGAAGAATTCTATTTCGTTGAGCAGATGATTTCTGCAATTGTTCGATAATTTGAAAATTCTTGTTAACAAGTAAGTTTGGCAAGTCAAAACTGCGATGATGATGACGGCAACAAGAAAGCATAGCGTAGCAAGCAATATGATTTTTGAAGAGGAACATGATTTGTGTGTTTTACTGAATCTGGCAGAATGAAAAATAAATATTTGCAATTTTATGTCATGATTTTTATATGTAACACAATTGCAGCCAAAATATTAGGTTCAGTAAAAAGTAATTATTTCCTTAATAAATCTATTGATCTAGTATTTAATAGACTAGCAGTTGATGACTTTCGCAGAGAGCTTGAATGATCAGCTACTTCTGCTTTGGTTTGCAACTTCCAGCAACCGTGAAGCAGCCTTTTTTTATTTGGATTTTGAGGTTTGTTTTGATATCTCCCCCTTTTTTTTTTTTTGCCTTGAGGGCGATGTGGAAACCTGATAGGCAGGTGGAACAGGCCCGTTCTCTTCCAAGTAGTCTGAGACTTTCACCCACTAAAACCACATCTTGACCTCTTCTCCTTGACACCATCCACTCTGGGACCGCTTTCGCATTACTTCAGAGTGGTGTCGTTTTCTTCCCCCCAAAGGGGACCGGCTTTTTCATTTTCTTCATCGGGTTAATTAATTAATCTTGCCGGTCAGGCTGTAATCGATCTTCATTTGGGGGGATGCTATATCCTTCCTCTCTCATACGCACTACTTCAGCGTATGTCGCGATTTTGGTCCAGTGGGTGCTGCTGGATAGCATCTTTTCGACGACGGTATCAGGTGATATGCTGCCTATCTCCGCTTCCAACCTGGTCCTCTGCACTGCCCACCTGCTGCATTCGAAAAAGGTATGGTAGGCGTCGTCTTCTTCGGAGTCTTCGTACTGGCAGGCAGCGCTCTCTTTCTTGCCCATCTTGTGGAGGTACCTGTTGAAAGCCCCATGTCCAGATAGAAGCCATGTACGTATTAGGAGAGAAGTGTAGAAAAGAATTTTACTCAAATTTTACCCCGCCCTTTTAAGGTGAGTCGTAAAAATATATTGCTGAAATGCCAAAAAAAATTTGAACTAGCATTGGAAAATTCATTGAAAAATGCGATTCACGAATTATGATAAAAAATTTGTGTACATTAAACTTAATCTGAATAATTGTTTACTGCATTTTTTCTAGTTCTTTCTTTCTTCTAACTGTTTATAGCTGCAAAGAAAACCAGAAGAAATGAACTGCATCTGATTTGGGGGGACACGGAAAGTGGTTGCAAAGATGAATTCTTATATCTATAGGATGGAGAACCTGGCAATAATCCATTACTTTAGCCAACGAAGCAATTTTAGTCTTGACGAATCTAAAAGTTTTTACTTCTGCTACTTGTGGGCGTCGGAAATTAGAATTTTGAGTATGAATACTAAGACTTGGATTATATGATTGAAATTCAAACAATCAAAAGGTTGAGAAATGATCTAAAACGGAATTATAGTAAATCCTCTTTTCCATTGGGATCTGTAGTTTGAATTTTTTAGTAAATAAATTGAAAAGAACTAGAAAAAAGCGAAAGGGTGAAAACTATGCAATAGGCTTACAAATGAGGGTTTTTTGTCTCTGAACTGAGTTTGTCGTTTAACGCTTATAAATCTCTTATTTCGTAACCTTAAACCGGAAACCGGTGACCATATTTGGTTGTCAGAAAACACGAAATTTTATAAAAGTGAAATTTTAGCCTGGCAATCATCGAATAAGATCCACATCATCCACATTCGCTCCGTTGATAACACACTCACTGACCTACACACTTCATCACTTGTGAATGTATTTCCAGCACAATTCCAAGTAAATATTGTAAACAAAACACGCACACATCGATGTCGCCGATAGGGCACTAGACCACCAGCACTTTCTCTTTCTTTACCACCCGTCCACTTGCAGACTCTCACCGGAAAACCTCCCCGTGTCTTCGACTTAAGAGAAAACTGCAAAGAGCATATTTTCCAATAGCGAGAGAACAAAAGCTTTTCTCGCTCAAGCTTTCCCTATCCCGTGGAACGTATTTTCCTGCGAGAAAGTAAAAAAAAGCATTGTAACTGCAACACGAACAAAAAGTGAAAAACCCCAAAGAAAATCCGAACAAAATTGTGGATCAACACATGATACTCAAACTCAAGTATCTATCTTTTGGGGCATGAATTTCATTTCCAATCTTACGGGTTCAGTTAAGATGTACTATTCGTCCGGTTCGAATGTCTTTCTTCACGGACGTGCGTTTCGTGGTTTTTCTCTGTCGTTCTGTCGTACCAACAAAAAAACCAAAACAAATATGAAATTTTAAATAAATATGCAAACTATTTGTTGTTGGATGTTGTTTATTCTTACTTAATTTTCCTCGGCTTCTGTTTTTTTGAATTTTTCTTTCCTCGTCTTTTGATGTGCTCTGTTCGGTTAAAGATAAACACCACGGTTGAAAAAAAAAAGAAGAAAATGATGTGAAACAAAAGTTCCTCTCAAAAATGCAACACAAAAGTGGTAAAGGTGGTTTTGTGTAGAGTGTGAATAAATTTTTTGGGAATGCCAATCGATTTTGAGAAAAGAAAACAGAAAGAGTGTAAAAACGAAAAATAAATTGGAGTTTAGAAAACAAAAAAAGAGTGGTATGTTAATCACGTTGGTTAGTGTCGTCAACGGTGTGTCGTCAACACGGTTCAAGGATATCAAAAAACTTCGCGGTCAATCGAAATAAACAAACACATACATATCAACATTACAGTGAAAATAATCAAGTTCTTGGAAAAATTATAATGGGCCACTGTAAGTGGCTCTCAACAAACAATGTTGAAGTTTATATTCGTTCAACAGATGCAAATGCATTCCCACTATAATCCGAATCACATGAATGGAGGTTATAAATAAAACATAAATATATCATCACTCTCTTCCACTGTCTTTTCTCAACATACGTTTTTAATTCGTCGCCTGCCACCTTCCTCTTTCTGTCTCTCACACCTTCCACCGGATAATATTTAATTAGTAGAAAAAAATAAAAATATGTGCCAAATTGAATTTATCTTCCAATTTATTGCCGTGCTCCGTTGTCATCGTGTCGTGCATAGCTGTCATTGCATTTGTCGCTGTAGAAACCCCAATAGCAATCATCAGCGTCTTGTATCATCAGCTAATTATGCCAATTCGAACACAAATATATAAACTTGCCTATAAGAACATTCAATTTTGTAAATAAATGGCAAAAAAATGTATATAAGACATCAGCTGAAGGAAGTCGGATGAAAACGGGGGTAGACAAAACTTCAAATCGTTTTAAGATCTTAGCCTCACAATATGAGGAGTAGACACTTTTAATTAAATCAAGAGTTAACATAGGTCGCGTTTCTTCGTATCGTCGTTACCCATCTCAACGTGCCGTAATTTACGGAATCAAAATCAAAAAAACACACAAAAATCAAATTTAATCTCACAAAACTTAGTAACTTAATCAAATCAATCGTCGCTTTAAAAGAGTATATCTGAATGTAAACTAGGAAACAAAATTTTAGTATTTATCTTAAAAGTATCTCATTTTTCATTTTCTTAATCAAACCGAATTCGTCGGGACCAATCAAAGTATAAGATCGAGAATCAGAGAAGCGGGAAGAGTTAAGAATAGAAACAACAAAAAAAAAAAAATCAAAAAGATAATAAAACTAACAAATAAGTTAACCAACAGATAAGCAATAATTGTTAAATGCTCCCTCCCACCCACCTGTCTATCTGTCTGTCTGTAGAAAATTTAAGAAAAGAATATTTTTCATATATATAGAGTTGTAAAGAATTCAAAATCAATTAACGTCCACCGTAATTTACGTTCACTAAACCAAACAAAAAATGGATTACATGCAATTTGCAGCATCGAACATCAATAGCAACATCAACACCGGGAACATCAGCACCGATGACTTCCTGGCGATCTTCTCGTCGAGTCCAAGCCCAACCGACTACCAGATCGGTGGCAGCAATCAATCGGGACTGATAAACGCCACCACACTATCATCATCTTCCATCAATGTATCAGCAACAGCCTCATCGTCATCGTCAGCAACAGTCTCCTCAACATTTGGCCTTAGTGCTGAGCCCTCCGTGTCGTCAGTGTTCGGCACGACAACGTTATCCTTCAACGATACCCTCCTGTTCATTAGCAACAACTTCAATAGTAATAGCAACTACTTCCTGAACAATAACTCGCTGAACGGCAACGGCACAACAATTCAGTACAATGACACCTATCCGAGCGGCTACACGCTGACGCATATCGTCATAGCGTCAATTATCGTTACGATACTCATGATTATTATCGTTGTCGGCAATATGCTGGTGATAATCGCGATAGCAACCGAGAAATCTCTGAAGAACATCCAGAATTGGTTCATTGCATCGTTAGCGGTGGCGGATTTCTTCTTAGGGTTGATCATCATGCCGTTCTCGTTGGCGAACGAATTAATGGGTTATTGGATATTCGGGAGTTGGTGGTGCGATATACACTCCGCCATGGATGTGCTCCTTTGCACGGCGTCGATAATGAATTTGTGCTTGATATCGCTGGATCGGTATTGGAGCATCACGAAGGCGGTGGAGTATCTGAAATCGAGGACGCCGGCGAGGGCGGCGCTCATGATTGCCTCGGTGTGGATAATGTCGGGGCTCATTTGTATACCGCCGCTGTTGGGGTGGAAGGTGAAACGACCGGAGGGGAATTTGCCACAATGTGCGGTAAGTTTAACAATAAGTGCTAAATGATTATTTTTATTGTATTGGATGGAAATTCGTTTGTTCTCTAATTTTGCTGATTTATTTCAAAACTGAATGATTTCGTTTCAAAAACACTGTTCATGCGGCAGGCATTAATATTTTCTTTTCTAAAAATAAAAGCAAAACATTTTTGTTTTTTCATTAGACCGTCTTATTAGGAGGAATGAGAATCGTTCGTTTATTAACTTTCGAAAATATTTTTTGCATTAAGTGGGTCTGAGTTTTGTAGGAGGTATGGTAAATGTTTGTTTTAAAATACAGAGGATATGTTCTTTTTTCATCAGCTGCATATAAAGTGCCTGTTTTCCATCCCTTACTGTAGGTACTTTTGAACTCAACCCCTCCTGGAATCCATTCTTAGCATCACTTAAGTGTTTTTTTTGAGATTAAATAGTTATTCGGTATTTTTAAAATGTTAGGTTGCTTTCTTTTACGAGAGTTATTCACCTTTTGCGAGAGATTATTTTGTTTATAAAATTCGATGTCTTGAGTGTCGGGTCAATCGAAGGCGTTGAATATTTTAATGCCAGAAATGCCTATGAAGAGGTGTATTTTTTTTTTTATTTAGTTCATTGAAAAGAAAATTTAAAAAAAATCGTGGAAGTTCAAGGAGGCTAAAAATTGAACAACTTACTAACCACATTTCATTAAATTTTAATGGCGGGCTTAGTCGTAATTCATTTGGCAACATTTTATTTTAATTACTAGCGCTATGCTCTGATGACATACTTCCATTTTTCGACACATAAGAAAAAGACCTTCTGTTCATTGTTGATTTCAAACGTCATACTGCGAGCGAAATCTGTATGGTAGATGTTTTTTTGTCAGTTGCTGGCAAGAGATGAAGCTGTACCAACTGGTGGTGTTTTCAACTTAGGTAGACACGGCACCCTTTGTAGATTTCCGAGTGTTTTTATATACAACAGTTTTCACCGAGTTATTAGAATAGAAATTGATTTTATTCAAAATTAACTATAAAAATATTACGTAAAGCATCATTTCGTTCAGTTAAAAATGCTTCGTATAGTAAAATAAAATAAAAGTAATTTACAAGAACTATAAAATCTACATAAGGGGACTTATTACTTTGGCTTGATACATTATAAGATATCATAAGACTGAGTTATTATTATTCTCTGTTAACCTTTATGACCGTATGGTCGCACATGAAAGATTTTTAGAATAACGCCATGTGTCCTCCACCTAATCAAATCTTTTCATTAAAAACAAAAACAAACCATGCCAAAAAAATAATTGTAACACAATTCGGGACATTTTTATTCGTAGGTGTTTGAAAACTTAGATCAATTATAGTGTGCGCTATTGTATAGTTGTTTTTAAATTTTTTTTTAATCAGTTCAAATCTTGAACTACAACAGTTTATTATTTTTTACTAAAGCTATTTAAGCTTTTCTGGCCCAACTAGTTTGATGCGAAAGATGGTTTTTTGGAAAGTTTTTTTTTTTAATATTTCTAGTTTCTTCTTCTTTTCTTTTGCAGGCGCTACAGTCCGGGGTGGACCTGGGCCTCAGCCAAAATTCTTCGCCATGTAGCGTGCTCTTGGGCTAGGCGCCTTTAATTTTGTATACTCAGCTGATTATGGTCTCTATACAATTGGTCACGCCACCGGAGACGAGGTCTTCCTTTACCGCGTCTACAGGGTTGGACGCAAAGTCTTTACGAGCCGGAGCGTTAGTGTCCATATACTCCACATAATCTAGCCATCTTAGACGGGACACTCGAATTCATTATTAGGTCGATATCGTTGTACAGCTTATAAATTTCGTTGTTTAGTCTTCTCCTCCGACCGATTCTCCGACCAAGAATCTCTTCGTCCGCATTTGATATCGTCCATGTTTCTGCGCGAAGGACTGGGACTATCACGGTCTTTTAAATAGAAAGACTGGTACTTCGAGAGAAGCCTTTGTTTTTCAGCTGCCGTCTAAGCCCAAAGACACAGCGATTGGACAGGGGTATCCTTTTTCTTATCTCTGCATTCGTATCATGTGTAGAACTTATTTCGGACCCTAGGTAGACAAACTCTTTCACAACTTCAAATTTATATCTGTCTATTGTGACGTTTTGCTGTTGTTGGGCTCTTTTTGTAGACAGCATATATTTTGTCTTACCTTCATTAACCGCAAGACCCATTTTAGCCACTTCTTTCTGAATGCGCGTAAATGCTACACTGACTGCTCCTTGTGTGTCCTTCTGATGATTTCGATCATCGGGCATATGCGAGTAGTTGCACAGACTTGTGGTAGATCGTTTTCTAATTTCATGCTGAAGCTTAATTCACTTATTTCCTTCGAGCTTACTTTTTCAAATCCCGATAAAAGACCTATAATTTTATTTTCAGATTCTGCCAACTTATTTATTTACAAAAACACCTAAGAACTTTGTTGCCAAAGCAGCAAAGGTTTTCGGTTATCCACCAGCTTATACTCACACAAAATAAAGAAAAATTTTTAGTCTTGTGTCTGTTTAATCATAGTTATTGCTTTTTTTTTTGACATTGAAACACATGACACATCGACAATTTTATGTATTTCTTCACTTAAGTATGTTAAGTGTATTAAATCCTTCGATAAAATCTAAATTTTCCAAAACATTTTTCGTAAGATCTTTACGTGATTGCGATAGTTTGTAATTATTGGCTGGGAACAGTTTCCATTTGGCTAGTTAGGTATTAGCTAGGTTTCCATCCCCGCTTCAAAATCATTCTGCTTTCAAAGAACCATTTTTTGTGAAATAACGAATTGAATAAAATACTATTACGATTTGTTTAAATTGTCAATTAGAGTTAGTCACCTGTCAAAGTGACATAGGCAAAATATGCTTTCTGTCATTTATTTATTGTTCTGCACTGAAATGCTATTTATAAAATAATATTTGTTTTTTTCTTGTAATTGTATGCTATTATAAACTCTTGAATGAAGGGACTCAATGTGTCTCAATTATGATATGACAAATGTCAGTCAGAACAGCGCTGTGAAAAGGCAATTTTACGAGACAAATATTAACATTGTCATTCAAAACTGGTTTAAATTGTCCAAACTTTAAATAAATGTTTACATTTATCAAAGAACAATGCTTGATTAATGTCAATCATATTGGTTAGTTGTCAGGTTTGTTCCAAATATAAAGCCTACTAATTTGTGTAATTCACTTGAGTTATGACAGCTGAAGGACCGGGGAATAAATCCTTTCACGATTTAATTAACAGAAGAGTAACTTTATGCATTGCTCCGTTGAACGCTTATGAACGTTTTACTAAAATAATAAGTAGGTTTTCTTTTAAATATAAATTAAAAGCGGGAAAACGCACACATTTTCTGTTATCTAATTATTATTGTTTATTTCCTGCCGATCCTAAATGTTCAAATTTATTAAAACTAGATCTATTCTTGTTTTAAAAACAAAAGTTTAACAAATAGAGGGCATTAAGCTTGTATCAACGATTTTGCTTTTAAATTTTGCAATCAAATATTTTCCAGAAATTTTTTAAAGCGAGGCTTAACGAGGCTTTGTTTTTTTTCATTTATTTGTTTTTCTAAAAGAAACTTCCAAAGTGTACTTAATGTACTTTCATTACAATGTGAAAACTGAAAAAAAAAAATTGCTTTGTACCAAATTGTGCCCATTTCTTTTTGCATCTCATTTGGTTGGATAAACCTGGAAACAACGTCAAAATTTCTAGATTCAGTCTTTTTTCTGTATTCTTTTTGTTCATTAGGTCGTTGCCCCACTAATAAACGACCTAATAAACAAATTCTGAAGTCGACTATCATATGAAACTTTTATTCTTTTTCCATTGTTCACTAAGTAGAGAACTAGAAAAGCAAAATAAACTAGCTAAACGGTTCATAATATACAAAGTACAACATAACAAACTGAAAATTCAGCACTTATTTTTATAAAGAAAATACGTTTTTTTTTTGTAAGTAAGAGGCAAGTGTAAAAGCCTCCGAATCGGCACAAGGTATTCATTAGAAAATAATTTTTTTAGCAATGGAATCTGTAAGCTTAGTTGTATGTTATTTAGTTCGGCTTTTCCTCACAAAACGTTTCTTTTAATATTTATCTGTGGTTAAATACAGGAAATATATTTTTAAATATGATTTTCTGGGAAAGTTAATGTTTTAGTGTTGTTGCCCGTGAGATGCTGTTAAGTTTCTTATATTATTTTGTTTGGTGATTTATTTAGTTTCAGGATATGTAAAAATTTCTTGCTCTAATCTACCCCCCATTGAAGGAGGCATTTTATTTACTGTTGCATTCCTGTAATATGATGCAGGATTTTTTTATTTTTTTTTTTATTTTATTTGATTAAGTCACAAAATTTTTTGAAAAGGCTGCATACAATTAAGGAAAGTTGAAACTAGACCAAATAAGATAACATAACATTGCGGAGTTGTAAAAGGCACTTAATGCAACGGCACTGTTAAAAAATACACACAGTCTCCAAATGCAGCTTAAAACTTACATGTTTTGAAAATTCTAAAAGTGGTCAATAAATGTCCTTGGTTCTAAATACCACCTACAGTCCACACAAGTGCTTGATAGATGAAAATAGAATAAATTTAAATGGTTTGTTGTTCACCCTTTTTTTTTTTAAAGTGGGCGTTTTAGTGGGCGTTTTAGTGGGCGTTTTAGTGGGCGTGTCTATCGTAAATTTAAAATATGTCTATATATTGACCTCAAGAATCATACCAAATTTCAAGGACCTAGCTTTATCGATTGATCCATCGCAGGCTTTTAGCGGGTCTGTCCCAATGTGCGTCGTGCAAGCTATTTTGTTTGATTTGCCAATGAAATGTTGAGAACTTGATCGTGAATTCCTTAAATGTCTTAAGAACTTCTATGTAGTTTTGTATTTTTTGAATATGATAACAACATTTTATATCAAGGAAAACTACTTCAATTTAGCTTTTCTTCGTTTGGTTCAAGGATTTTGAACACGATAAAGTTATATTAAGAAGAAATTATGTCGAGGATTTGGCTCTGAATACAAATTGTTATCACCTATTCCAAGGCATTTACTTCGTGGCCAACTATCGAACAAAGTCCAGTAAGTTATTGCGAGCAACTCTTAGGGCACTTCAAACGTTACATTATACTTGTAATTTTATGCAAATGGCTGATGTGAAATTTCATGCAGATTTCTCCTTAATGTTAAATTCATACAACTTGGTAAATTGAGTTCTAACCATAAAAGTCTATGACTAAGAGACATGCAAACCAAAAAAAAAACGTAGCATACGAACAACTCTCGTTTTTCTCTAAACAACTTCGATAAGAATCGCACATATTACCAACTCAGTTTAGATGTCAACGAAAACCCAAATTCTCTTAACCTCAAAAACAGAAAAGAAAAACGTTGGCAAACGGACTTTGGGGCAATTAACATGCCCGTAAATATATCGTTGCTTAATAAATCTTAATTATGCTTAAGCGAAATTGTACATGACATTGTTCCACCTAAATCCTTGTATCGCTCAGTTGTTTCTGTTAATTGCCGAACTCACGAATTTATATAAACCATCAGGAAAAAGTCGACAGATTAAGGCTCGATAGCGTTTCATAACTATTTATGTCACGCGATATTGTTTGATGAGCGGAGACGGAGTAGAGAACCCCACCTCTCACTCGTGAAACTAATTTTTGTCATCTTAAGATCCTGCATCTATTCAAAAAAAAGTGATCAAAACCAAGGACAGGTCGCAAGGATAAAAACCAACTCGAAAAGGATCCTTAATAAATATCAACATTAGTTATGGTCGACTGCACTGTGAAAATGCCCGAGCACGAGCATCTGCAAGAAGTTTATCGTATCGAGGACAATGTACTACGATAACGGAGAGGGAGGGAGGAGGTGGCAAACAACACCAGCAATCCTTTTTTTCTCGGAAGAGCGACCGAGAGAAGAACATCGACGAAGAAGCCGCGTTCAAAAGAGTTTACGCTAGATTAAAACGCATTAAGTTAAAGTGCTGGAAGAAACTTCTTAAAGTTCAACTTCAGCGAATCCTTAAAGAGTTCCTTTTCCATGCCCATTCAGCTATTTGCAGTGTAGCAAGTCGGACCCGGGCGCGTCGTATACAGCGAGCGTAATTCATGAGAAACCAACCGAGCACTCCAGTTGGCCATGGTTGAAGGGACGAAAAAAAAGGGTAAGGCTCGTTGGCATGAATATAAAAATTCAAATAGACATACAGACCATGAGTCAGAGCCGGATAATTCAGATTATTAAAAGTTTTTTTTTCTTTCTTTCTTCGTTTTTCTCAAGAGTAAATTTTCACATCCAGAATTAAGTTTCGGTTTTTCTTTTCGTTTTGTATCCTGTAAACAAATTCCACTCCATTTCCCTATACTTATGTGTAATTTATCTTTTTTCCATAAGTTCCGAGATTCTTTTCACTTATTTCGTGTTTGCCTTGAACCGCGGACCGGGGATGGATGTTAGCTGACCATTCAAGAGTAAGCACTCTGGGGTTTGCGAAGAAGGAAAATTAAGTTGCACTTAGCAAATGGCAGGGAAAAATAAATAAACTCAAGTGCGATCTTGTTTTTTTTTGCTTTTTCTTTTTTTCATTTTGAAGATGCCAACATCTCTCTATAGCAGTGGAACGAATGGGAAAGTTTCAGAGATCTAGGTCAAAGGTCATTGTGGATAATGGAGTAGCTTATAGCTTGCCGTAAAAAATCGACCAGCACTGTTGATATTATTGAGAGAGCCATTTTATGGTATAATTCTTGGCCCCAACCCGAGAAGCTCAAATGTTAAAGGCTACGGAAATGTCTTTGAACCTTAACTCAACTGAGAGCAATATGAAATTAAATAGAGCATGTGTGTGCGTAAAGAAAATAATTTCATTCATTTCGCGTTAATTGAAAAGAAGAAAATAACGCACCGGCTTATGCATATTACAAGGAGGAGCTTAAGGCAACTGCAAAGTCGGGATTGTATTCATTTGAGTGAATTTTGATTATTCTTTCGACGTTCTGTTTAAAAAAAAACAAAATTTCTTTCAAAACATACCCAATATCTTGAATTTCTATTTCCTTCTTAAAGTTTGAACTCACCCACCAGTTTCACCTACGAAAACTACTCGATGGAAAATAAAACATGAAGAATAATTTCAACAAACCACTCAGGTTTTCAATGGAGACTACTGTGTATTTGCACATGGATTTTAAGATAAGGCCAGATTTTTGTCTATTATTCAATCGATTTTTAAAACACCCAAAGAAGAAAATACGATCTGTACACTGAGTTTAAACCTGTTTAGGAATAAGAAATTGTTGATTTAGTTTTTGTAATAAAAGGCTTTCTAAGAGAAACCATTAGATGGTGAAATGGAGTAAAAGAAAAAGTTGTCCGAGAAGTACATACTAATAAAACTTTTCTTATTATTAACGAAGACCAAATCTGCTATTTTACATGACACATTCTATGTAAGTCTCCATCGCCTTGCACAAAATCACGAATTCGAATGATATAATGCTCAGAGATATTATTGCAATTATTGGGAAGCCTATAATTATATATTCCATATTTTTTGAAGATTTTTTTAAACTGGGAAAAAAGCATAGAGCTTGCAATATCTACATCTAGCTGCCAACATTCTTAAGCACCTACTTTAAAGTATATCAAATTTTTTGTGTGTAAATTTTTGATTGTTGTTGTTGAAATAGTTTCGGGCCAATTTGTATATCCCAGTCCGTCGGCGACCTGCGGATCAGGTTCAGGTCTAGCACACCTAGTTTTGAATTAATTATACCATCCCCAGTCCACTCAATCAACAGTCGTCATTAATAATTTGTGTAATATCTCAACCTCCCAAAAAGTCATCAACTCCGCAGTTTTAATCATACCACAGCTTTCCAATTCCGAGAAATTCCTCATTATCGATCACAAGCTAAAGTTGAACACTTATCGCCAAACCGATTTCCACCTGCTACTGCCTCATGCACCCCCCCAAAACAATCAATTAATCCAATTTATCTGCCATCTGGTGTGCAAGGAATTCCATCCCAACCATATCTGTCTCCCCGCAGCATGACTTACCACTCCGGGCCGAAATAACTCGCCCAATCATCCGTAAGTCCATCTTAATGAGAATTTAGCTCCAAGTGTAATTGATTGAACAGTTTTGTGTTTTCTGTTATCGTTGCCATTGCCCTCGTCGTCGACGCAAAAGTTAATAACTAATGGCGGTCCCACTTCACCCCCAGGATAACGTCACAACGACCTACAATCACAAAATATCTCTCCCTCTCTCGCTCGACGTCACAATATTTGCAGCCACTAAGGCAGAAAATTGTCCCTAATTTCTTATGAATCTCGCCATCTCTTCCATCACCACCGTTCCCATCGAATAGAGCGACGGAAAAAGCGCAGAAAATAGAAATTACACTAACTACCCCTAATGTCCGCCACCCCAAACCACCCCCACAAACACACAAAAAAACCAAAAGACAAACGTAAACCAAACATCAGCCAAAGTGAAACGGCAAAAAAAGAAAAGAAAAACAGGACACGCTAAAAATCGCTTCTTCAACAGTGAATAAAGGACACCTCGTGAATAGTCGCTCAGGGAAATATACCACGAACTCTAGAGAGATTCGTCCGGCGGCGACGTCAACGACAACGCCAATGACGACGACGGCAACGACGACACTCGACTCAGCGACGTATAATTTGTGAGTTTCCACTCCGAGTAGCAATTAGTGGATATATCGGCCATTTGCTTCTGTTATTACTGGGATTTGCGTTCTGCGTACCCATTTCCCTGCGGTTATGCGAGTGGCTCCGCCGCGGAAAGCCATCGGGACCTGGGAATCGTTGCCCAGAGGTTTACCCCCCGAATAAAGTCCGCCGATGGTGGTGGCACTTTTTCATTAATTTTACCATATCCGCTGATTTATAACGCGATTTAGTTATTTGCGTTCGAGATATTTAACTGCCGCTGCCGTACTTGTGTTTGTGCGCGCGGAATAAATGTCAGACTATGGGGTGGTCTTGGAATTTTATTCACTCTAAAGCCATAAAGTTCATTCAAAACACGAAAAGAGAAAAAAAAAAAAAGAAAAAAGATGAGATGAAAAATAAAATAAACTTTTCTGTTTACGCTGCATGTCATCTGGCGGGGGCTTCAAGTGGTCGTGGGATTGGACTACACAAATCGTCGGTCGATGCGAATTGTTTTCAATAAATAATCCGCCCTAGGGGCACATGTGGAGCTGTTTGTTTGAGTAGTTGCTGGCTGTGTGATTGCTTTGTTTTTGTTTTTTGCTATCCGGATTTAGGTGCTGTTGGTACTCAAAATTTATTTCTGTGCGACTATGAGTGACATCTTTGCAGTGTCGTTTACATTAAAGACCGGACTAAGTTTATTTTGAGGTTTTTTTTTAGCATTAGTAAGATTCGACTAAAACCTTATTAATGCATAATCAATATAAAAATTAAAAAAAAAATAGCTTAAGACTAAAATCGGTAATTCGTGCTCATTATTTTTATCATTTTTAATCGTGATAACTTTCTGATAACCAGAAAGTTAAATATGGCGTGTTCCCCTAAAGTGCTGTTATCTAATGCTGCAGTAGATGTTTCAATATACTGTCGTAAATTTGAAAGTAACCATTTAAATGGAGCTGGGACTCTTCTGAAACAAATTTCTAAGCGGACCATTTAGTTGTTCTTCAATAATTGTCGACGTTGTTGATGGCCGTTTGTGTTCAATTTTTCTATGAACTGACTATTTTGATTTTGTTTTTAAGTTAGTTAAGTACATTCAACTCCTATTTGTTCTTTTTTTTTAACATTGTTAAATTACCCTACGATGCGTCTATTTTATGCAAGTATTATCATTTGCGTGGGCGCTTTAAGGTTGCAGATTCAAGGTCGTGCGTTCAAAGCAGTTTCTAATTGCACACATATTATTGTCCCCGCCACTTTGACATCAACCACCGCTGATATTATTTAAAATAAATTGTTCTTAAGTTTAAACCTCGTTTTTTACTTTTCGGGTTCTTATTGGTTAGAGGAAAACTCTATGGGCCTTGGCTTACCATCTTCGCTCTCTTCGTTGGTTGTCGTGATTTTTCTTCTACGTTTGCTATCAAATCCAAATATATAATTTATCGGCTCCAAAAGGTGTTGAGTTTGATGTTCAACTTACCGCAAGATTTCTCTACTCTAATATTGCATAAAAGGGCAGTTGTTTTCCAGATTGGTGAAAGAATTGAAACTCTCAACGAAAAGTTCACGTCCAGATGTGTCGAGGTTGACATTCAGTTTGCTTACAACTGTTATACAATTTTGTTTTTGTGTATTTTATTTGCTTGTTTGTTATTTATTTATCTATTTATTTATTTATTTTATTTATTTATTTATTTATTTATTTAATTAATTATTTATTTATTTATTATTTATTTGCTTTTTTGTTATATTTTAATTGTTCATTACTTAACTATTATATGTAAAACAAACAATTGTAATTTCAGCAATCAAGTTCCATGAAACCATATCTATGTGCCAACATTGTTATAGACTATCACTGATCTATGTGATTGGGGTTTTACCACCACCTATACAAATCTCGTAACAATATGCATTCACTTCTGCACGTCTCGAGGAGCGCCTTAAATTACTATGAAGTGATTTTTATGGTTTAAACACATATATATATATATTGGGCGGCGTAACAGCCCGTTGAGAGCCAGAGCCTAGCTTTTTCGCGCCTCCACTGTGTGTGCGCGTTATAATTTTGTCACATGTGGAGGGGACCTACTGTTTAATGCCGGTTCCGAACGGCGAATTGCGAAAGCTTTTCATGACAGAAGTACTCCAGGAAGGTTGTCAGTCGTTCGCTGGAGGTGGGGCCGTGAAAAATGTTTGTGGTTTTTTTTTTCCCCGAGCTGGATTCGAACCCGGGTACTCTCGCTCAACAGTCCAACGCACTAACCGATCGAGCCAACGGCGCCCACTGGTTTAAACACATCCCAATGTTTATTAACTAACGTCAGAATATAGTTTCTGTAGTAATTAGAAATTCAATGGTATTTTTCAATCGTATGACTGCATAAAGTTTAAGCTAGTAAACTAAAAATATAAAAAAAAATCTGGATTCCAATTTCTCTAACAACAAAACTTTTGCTCCCAACAAAGACTGCGTCACTGAGCATACGCCCACAACAAAAACCAAAAGTTACAAGTCCATTAACCGCTTACGCTCTACTCTCCTTAAATTTGATCCGTTCAATCAAGCTGAACATTAATTCTAAAAATAAAGAATCACACTAACCAAAGTTTCCTTGGACCCGTACACCCGCCCACGACCCACATCCCCGAAAAGGCTATTAATAATTACAAATCCTTTTACCCGTCGGCTGTGTTCGAATGGTTTTTTGATAAGAAGTTGGCCATCCTCTTCGTGGACTTTGGAAAATCTTAAATCCCCACTAACGACGTAGACTTTCGGCCAACACTAATCCCAAGAATAGCATAGTTATAATGTTATATGACTGACACTTTTCCACTAGACACCTCCGACCTAATCCCAAGGAAAACAAAAACCCGGCCCAACATTTGCCTCCAACTCAAATATGTTCTGTGCCATTTGAGTACAAATGTTCGAGGGAGGGAAAGACGCAACAAATCATCATTTCCATTTCGAGCATTTTCCATATGTCGGCTTAGTTAGTTGGCTTTAAGAGAGAAATCCTTTTCCTCCCTCGGTTCAGACGATGACGATGAGGACGACGAAAAACAGCAACCATCGTCGGTTGGGACAATCCGAGCGAAATAATTCACCCGAATCCTGAAATCGAAAGAATTCAGCACAAAAATATTTCCCCTCAGCCAATCTCAAATTAAACACAATAACTGTGTCGTTGCCTGTTAATCCTTTTTTTTTCTTCAGGAGCCTTCATAAGACGCCATGAGGAACTACGGATCGATAACCATTTACCAAGAATAACATGATTCCAGAAAAAGGGTCGAAGCACACACGCACAGGCCCACCATTTGTACAGAAAGAACCCAGTCTGACCGAATCTCTGTGTCCGAAATAAATATTACTTAAGTCTAAGACCCTATTTAGTTTGATTCCATTTTCCTTTGGTCTAGTAATATAGAAATGTAAATCTGTTTCCATCGAAAACGAACAAAAAAAAAAAAAAAGAAATCCTATTGCCACTTATTTAAGAACCTGATGCCGTCGTAACAAAGGATAAAAGGGCATTCTCATGGACACCATGTTGGTGGTGATGTGAGATTGAGAAATGCCTTTAAAGCAGATTACTTTTGCCCGAAGGACGCGAAAACATCAGTCACGCATCGACATGTGCTCACAGGCTGAGTGTTTAAAGAAATCACAGATTTACCCTCTACGGAGGTTGAACATAGTCTATTTAAAGACATTTTTTACAAATTTTACGAGTGGACTCTGAGAACTTTCTGCTTAGCTTTTGTTTCCTTATCTGTGGAATGAGTTCCAGCTCTTCTAAAGATATAAGCAGTGTGTTGTTTGGCTGTTGTGACTTTATCGATAAATCTTATGAGGGAAGTGTACATTATTTTGCTGCGGAACTAGTCTACAGGGTGCGACTTTTCATTTTTCGAGTAACTTTGGGGTTCGAGTTCCTTCCACTTTTTAGTTGTTAGGTGATGATATGCTTAGACAATTCATAAACAAATCCTCAATTGTGTACTCAAAATTAGTCCAAACAAATTGTAGGACTTAGATACTGTGGGTGTCAGATCTTTGGGCATTGGTCCAAATTATGAAATGCATTCATCATCGTATTTTCGTTTGATGATTTTGTGCTAGATCTCAATTTTAAACAAGATAATATTACATGGAATTTGCAAAGTGTATGTTTTTGTTTAGAAGGAAATTCTTTAGCAAGGAAGTCAAAACTTAATGTTCGCTGTCGTCAAACGAATAACTCAAAGTTTTGTTTGTTTGCTTGTTTTAATGTTAACTGATTCTATACAGAATTTTATTAATGTTCTGCTTAATTGAAATGACTTTATTTATCCGTGATAATCGCGATCTCTAGCATTTCTTTACCGGTTGCATTTTCCTTCCAACCAATTTTACATTTTAATTCCGAGCCCTAGTTGAAGACGTGTCAGCCAATACTAGTATCACATTAAATTTGTAACTCACTTGCAATTTGTACGAGATTTTCTTTTAACATTCAATAGAGTAGGTTTATTATAGACAAATATATGAATGACAATTTAATTTTAGAAATATTAAACCAGTTGCAATTTAATAAATTTTAAATAAATTAATAAATAATCCGAACTAAATAGAACCTATACCGATTTTCAAAATCAATTTTTTTTTCAGTTTTTAATGTAACTATAAAATGATACCCCAGTAGTAACTTTGCACACACTAACTAGCAACGCAATAAAAAAAAAGGTGTCGCGTTTCCAGATCAACAAATCCGTGACGAAAAAATGTAAAAAAAAAAGTTCGAGGTAAACGAGTGTTGTGCACCAATTAAAAAAACAATCGATTCAAAAGGAATATCATGTTCGAATATGAATTTTTTTCACACTAAAATAATTTGGGCACTACTTTTTTCTTCCTTTTACAATATGGATGTTGCGTTGCTCGGTTTTGTAAAATAAAATTGAGGTTTTAATTTTTTGTTTCCGTGGTCTCGATGTCAAAATGTTAAGCTGCGAATAAAAAAGGAGTTACCCCCAGCGTGCTTATCGTGGGTTATTTCATTGCTTATGACATTTTTTTAATTTTCTGATGAATTGGTAAATCGTGACTGTAGTGGATACTTTCATATCAACTCTTGTGTGAAAAAAAAAAAAAAACAAAACAAATCACAAACAGAAATGACAAACGAAAAGGATATTGGGATTGTTCGTAATTAAAAATGGTTACAGCGCATAACCAACAAGATTTCAAAAAATCTAGTGAGATTAATAACAGAAATAAGTTCGTGTATTATCTTTAAAAAATTAATATGATCCGCAAAGGCCTAGCCCTTTGACAGTCACTGGAATTGTTTCTGAGTGAGGTTCTCGATTTCTGTAATTGGTTTTTAAATTTCTGATAAGCTCATTAAAAGAATTGGAGGGAACCTATAACTCTAAGTAATCAATTTACAAAAGTGCCATTAGGTCGTTTTTGATATTTTATAAAATCAAAGTACATTTTTTAGAAGTCATACGATTTGTTTATTTTAATTTACCAGTATGGAACCAAGTTTTGTCTCGACAAATGAGCCGTTCAGAGTACACATTGATTAATACCATAAAATAAAAATTTGAAAAATGCGATGACATTCGACTTTGAAAAATACTGCGTTTTATTCAAATAGTTGTCGTTTAGTGGTGGTAATCTTTATTATTAAGGAGAGACATTCTAAACATATTGTAGAACATTAGAAGTTATGACTATTGTTAACTTGAAACACAAATATGCGAACTCGCCAGGCGCTCTTCCAGTCAGGTCCGTCAAGCGATCTTTACTCTCGCCGACTGACTCACTTGACGGCCCGCTTTCCCTGTCCTGAGTAAGAGGGATTTCCTTACTGTCTCACTATTATAAGTATTTAACGGATGGGTTACATTGGGTAACACTATAAATACTAAGTGCTTTGACTTTAAATCTAAAATTGTTAGACAAAAATGCAGAACCGCTTTTCTTATAAATAGTAAAGTTGTTGTGAATAAAAAGTATTACTTGTTCATGCCATTGGCATGGTGCTCATAAATTCGGCCAATCTACAGTCAAGTTTATAGTGACAAGTTTAGCCTTAACTAAGAAGCCTTCAAACAACCATCTAAGGCATTCAAATCTATTTATTTTAAAGTCAAGATTTGGTAATTTGGCAGTTTGTTTCTGTTTGCAATTTTGCTGAAAGATGCCTGACGCTTTTTGCTATAATTTCCTTACTTTTAAGGCATACAACATACTTGAAATTTCACGTTATACAATTTCCTTAGAATAATTACTGCTCACAATGTAAGCGCTTCATAATTCTGGAACAATTATCTTCTATGCAATGAGCTGACCACTCTAGGGACTACACCGAATGGAAGAAGTTGAGCAGACATTTTTTGGGCATCAAATATCTGCCTGCGTCCCATAAAATAGGACGTATTCTCATGCAGCTCCCAAGCCAGTTTTGGTTATTCTTTCCAACATTTAGTCCAATTTCCGTATATTCGACTGTCAAAACATAGATTGCTCTCTTAAAACATTTACAAACTTCATTCCTTTTCCCCGGAGCAGATCAGTTTCACAAAATGAATTTTCAAAACAAATGCGGTGATGCATTCTGTATGAATTCAAACCAAAAAAAAATCCATTCATTCTAAATTCGTTATTGAAAAACTTTTCTAAGCCCATCCGTATAGAGTATAGAGTTGTTCATGCAGTTTTTTCTCGACAAAATAAACAGTCCAGTCCAATTGTGTTCGACTGTTATTTGTAAAAAAAGGAAATAAAAAATAGAAATTTTCAATTGTATCTACATATTTTTGCATTGAAACTTTTTCCTTTCATTTCTTTTCAAAGTCATCATCGTTGTTGTGTGGGATTTTTTTTTTTAATTTTTTTTTGGCATCCAAACTTAAAAGCACGATGAAGAATCCAATTTCATTCTCCATAAGAAAAATATTGTTAGAAAATTTTTGAAAGTCATAAATGATTCAATAGACAAATTTCCGATAGTAACTTCCATTCAGAGAAACTTGAATAAAGAAGGACTCGCACAAAAAGCGGCGAAGGACCTTGAGCGAAATTCTTTTCGAATCGAAATTGAACGCTTGCCAGGATATCAGGATACGCATAACGTGAGCGAGCGTCGAACAATGCCCCGATTATTCAAGCGTTTCAAGTTAATCCTTCAAGATTTATACTGTAAAATTACCTTTTTGAGTAAAGTCTTTGCGCGAGGACTTACGAGGACCTCTTTTGCAGACATTCGTGTTTAAAATGTATCTGTTCTTTTTTTATGTTTATTGTAATTTAGTGCCATTAGTTTGGAGGGGAAGAAGGATCCTAGAGAGACAAACAGAATAAAAAAAAGGTGCACATGAAGGGATTTGTTAGGCTGGTGTGTTCCTCTTTCTTGGTCTCTTGCAGAAAGGGGTCAACCTTTTTCACTACACAATGAATCCACTTTACTCATGTCATAGTGGGCTCTCTCTTTGTTTTCATTTTGAGGTTCTTTCTCGTTCGCTTTGTTCGTCGTAGGCCTTTTGTCTTGGGAAGGCAACTTATTTGGGCAATTTTCTTACTTAAGGGTTGAACATTAGAGATAACACTTAATCAAGATGCCTTTCTATTCTAGAATGACAGGTGGCAGGGTTGGGTGTCCTAAATTGACTGTTGCACGAGATATGCCTACTAATGATTTTATTTGAGAAATCCTCCGGACAAGACGACGGGAAATACTTTGTATCTATTTGCTGTTGTTTACCACTTTTCCAGTGAAATTGGACAATTAGAACGGCTTTTTGACGGAGGTCGTAAGAGTCTCTGACAGTCTCCATGAGATTAAAGTTGTGTGGGAGGGAAGAACATGCTCTAGGTGCACTCAGAGTCAGAGTATGTTAGACAGGTCTGTTCTATCAGTCGATTTAGTTGAGTTTTATTAGAAGGGATGCTCAGCTTATTTTACAGAGAATCGGTTTTGTGGAAATCGTTCATTAAATGCTTCCAGTTTCTACAGCTATCGTTTTGAGAAGGCACGGTGCCAATTTTGTAGTGTTCTGCACAAAACGAGTAGGCATTCATTTTAAAAATCTGTTCATTAGGAACAACGTAAATGTTTGCAGTTAAAAGCGGATAAGTAAATGTTCAATCCTTCAATTCTTCTTCTAAAAGCAAGAAGTTTTATTGCGCCAACCACTCCCCATCCTCAAGCAAAGCACAAAAAATCAAAACCTGCATCTCATCACTGTTTGCAAACGCATCCCATTCTTAAAAATCTCATAAGCTGTTAAATCACATAAAGTGTCTTTTTCAATTATGTGTTTTCATAAAGAAGAATATGAAGCCCACCACCCACACCAGAATCACGTTCTTACAGATTAGAGCGGCTCTTTTGCGTGCACATCCTCCTTAAGAAAAAATATTTTCTAGACACGACGAACGTAAAGAAAAGAAAAACCCCCCGGAAGCTCTGAATGCAACAAAAGTGAGAAATAAGAAAATTATAATCTTTTATTTGTTTTTCTCTGAGATGTTATAGGATTTCAAGAAAATTAAAAACTGTGCGACTAAAGAAAAGAAAATCACCGTAAGCCTGTTTTTTTTTTTTGGTTTTATTTTTCATTTAGAATGACATAGTTTAGGGGCTTGGAAAAGTAGTTCAGGCTGAGTGAACGTGGATGAGGATATTAAACATTAAATTAGTGGGAAAATATTTATTCGATCTTAGTATTGGAATTAAGAAATATAATTTAGGATTTCCTAGTGCCTTATGAAGAGTAGTATCTGAAATAACGTAAGTTGAAAATGTAAGGGAAATCAAGCCAACTCAATGATCTACGTTGTAATAATAATTTTTTATTCGATCACTACGGGGTTTTTATTGACGAAGTGTGTGCTAGATCATTTAACAGGCTTATAATGTCAATAACGTAGTGCATTAATTAATTTAATTTCATTCACGGTCAGAATTTAATTTCTGTAATTCATGAGTTCAGTTTTTTAATTCTATCTACAAGTGAAATGTCGAAAATGAATAGAACAGAATTAAAAAATTGGAGAATTTCACAGAACGAGTTTGTTGTTTCGTTCTTTTAAATTTGATCGCCTATTCAATTAATTACGTCTTTGCCTCAAATTTTCGTGATATGTGGTCGATAAGCCAACTGCAACTAGTTTAACAAGAAAGTTTGTAAGTTCGTCATTTATCTTTTTAGGGAGACTTGATTGACTGCCAACTTGTCTCGGTAGTAAATTATCAGCATGGATTTGAACAAACTATTGCTGCCTGAGGATGATTAGGTTACACATTACATAAAACTGCAAATTATTTAAAATTCGTGCAATCCGTCGTTTTGCTTGGCTACGAAGGAAGTGCGTCGTCTTCTGACTAAACTATCGTCATCTATCATTAAATATTGGCACAGGAAATCCTGGCAAGATCAAGGCAGTGGAGCATAATGTTAGCTAAAAAAAGAAATCAATAAATAACCCAACTGCTTCAACAAGACACTTTTGAAACACTAAGAATAAAATTGAAGATAAGCTTGGAAACATTCGGTGTTCAATTGATGATTGAATTGAACCAAAAATAAATCATTTCGACTGTCAGAAATGGCCATTTGCCATTCTGGCACATTCTGCCATTTAAATAACCTGTTCACATGTTCGCTAACAACAACGCGGGCAAGGGTAATAACTCCTTTTAAAAGAAGTCTGCACAATCAAGTCAGAAAAATTGTTGTCTGCATGTGGTTTATTACTTGATGAATGTGATTTAATATCATAGCCTTTTTGTTTTTAAACCAGCAATTCATTCAAATTCCAGATCTTTGATAAAGCTGCATACAATTTTGGCCGATATTCTAGTCTAAAAGACTGTTCTGGAATTGAGGCCCATTAGCAACGGCAATCGTAGGTTTATTCGTTAATTGTGCCGGTATGCGCTTCTATATTAGTTCCATATTTGTCTTGGACTCCGGGTAGTTTCGTCCGTAGAGAAAAATCTGCTTTTGATCACAGTTTGGCATTCAGTGTTTCAATATCTCCTCTTTTTCTCTGCAGAGGCAGCCGAAGTGATCATCAGAAAAGCGAGTGTTTTACATCTGATGTCAGATGCCTTGAAACATTGATTTTGAATCTAAAAGAGAAAGTTCAGCTTTCCACATTTATTTTAGAGGTTCCTTAAAAACTTCAGCTAGCGTGGTCTTATAAAAATATAACTCTACTATGTCTTTAATAACAGAAACCACATGCAATTGGAAGGAATATGTTGTAGACTATCTTTTCTAGATAGTATTTCTTTGTACGTTTTTCTTTTTCTGTTGATGTCATGGCAAAATATTCCGCGGAGAATTTTTAGTTTTACAAAAATCAATTTCAATTTAAATTTCAAGAATCTGCTTTCGTATTATGTGTCATTTTTCTTTTTGTCTTCATATAGGAAGATTGTTTTTGTTAAATCATAATTTTGATCCTTTGATTGAGAAGCATCGACAAGCCAAACTGCCAGCTGTTTTTGAGAAGAATTCTCCAAAAGACCTCATCCACTATGGCCAATTCAGTGGGTGCCGTGAAATAGCGCCGAGCGAAATAGGGGGCGAGTACCAAAATTCGGCCTTATTTCACTTTCTGAAAGCGAAATAAGTTCGGTGTTATTTCACTTTGCCAAAGTGAAATAACGCCGAGCATTGCTTATGAAATATAGCCGAATTCAGAGAGAAGGCAATTCTGAACGGGTGAAAGTATGGCGTCCAACAAACTTTGTGTCTAATCGTTTTTGAGAGACAGACTTACAAATTTGTGATTTTAGTCGGAGATGAGCCTCTCAAAAATCGACACGACCTAGCTCATTTTCTTCGTTTCTTAATCGCAGTGGAGTCCTTCCGACGACTGCTCGTCATCGTAGCTCATCAGTGGAATCGTCTTAACGAAAATTGTGCCCACGGAACAATCTATTCCAGGGAGCAACGCCACACGACAGTGCGTGGTCTTGCAAAAGTTCAAATGACTCGGAGGTCCTTGCACTGAATTTCAAAGTACATCGCACGTAGCGTGGTTCAAAAGAATTATCTTTCAGAATCCCTAATTCGACCATCGCATTAAATATTCTGCATTAAATATTCGATTCCAAAATCGATAAAATGGTGCCTGGTATCGATTTAAAGCTCAGTAATTTTTTTTTGCAGATTTTCTCCAAAGTGAAGATTTGTTGTTTAAAAAAACGATTTACTGCCAATTAATTGTAGATGTTCGTACATTAAACAATTGTCATCAATAAGCGTGAGTCAAATTCATCAAATTAGAATATAATTGACAATTTGATATCCTCAAATGAATAAAAGCACTGCAGTCTGCACTTTTGAATCATTAAAAGTCTACACGGCATAAAATATGCACAAGCGCCTATCTTCCTGTCAAAGGACACTCAATTATTCTTTCTCCAGCAAAAGTCGGCAAGAAAAAAAAATGAACGTTGCAGTCAAAATAGACAGATAGAAATGATGCCAAATGTCGCAATTTCCTCTCAGACAAGAATTCTTAAAAAGCCCTGCCGCACTATTGACCGTAACGAAAAAATCATCTCATCACATCGAGAACTAAACTAATATTGGAAGCGTTTCTTCCATTCATTTGAGCTAGAAGTGGATATATCATATACATATATCTGGAATGAAAACGATCTCGTCACTGTGATGATTGAATTTTATTTTATTCCTCGATGACTAGCAGAAGGACCTTCGGGACATTAATTTGCATAGGACCGCAAATAGTGGGGTATTGTTCCTTCATCCTTTTGTTTTTTTTTTTTTTTTATTCATATTCAGACTGGTGCATTTCTTTCGCTTGAAAAGATTAAGATAAAAATTGAAAAATGAGCAAAAGAAAGAAAGGGAATTAATTCCTCTTCTTTACGTTGTGCTGACAATTCTTTCATTAAAGGAATTCAAGGAGCAGCAAATGGACATGGACTATTTCCTCGCGTTTTTTTTTTTCTTTTCTGCGCATTTAATGAGAACGTTTTCTTCGTCCTTTCTTGGAAGAAAAGGGTGATGGGAGATGGAGAATTCATGACGGCTATGGAAAGCGGGAGGAGAGGATGGTGAAAGAGACTTATGAATATTTTACATCGCTTATTCCGCTTCTTCTTTATTCACACAACATTTGTTTTATGATCATAATTGGCATTGTCAGATGAAAAGTCATGAAAAATTACTTCAGACCAAAACGTAATGAATGAAATAGTGATTTAAGATAGATAAGAGTTGGGAGCGTGTTTGCAGACGGGCTTGATTTTGCGACGCTCTTTTAGTACTGCTCAGCTACTTAAGGTAGCATTTGTCTACAGCCGATTAAACTATCCTTACCAACGTTACAATACTTCTTGTATAACCTCCGAAAATGACTCGGATACCTAATGTACATTCTTAGCCTAGGTATTAAATAAGCCAGAATATCAAAACGTTTGTTGCTCCCTGTAGTGTGTTTGGAAGAATGAAAGGAGACCTTTAATTTGATGTACTTATGTCTTTTATAGCTGCTGTTGGTGCATATTATTTTTGAGGATAAACTTTGGTCAAATAACATAACAATAAAAGATATAGATAAATGGATACCTAAATCACATTCTAATTTAAATGCGAAATCAACATCAACAGTATATTTAGTTGTACGAACAATTATTTTTTTTGTATCTCCTGTAAAAAAATAAAAATGTCAGTTGTGGTGTCTTAGCAATAATCGATTTAAGTGTAAATGTGGCTCTTTAAAAAAATCGATTTACATTTATTAAAGATGCAGATCTAAAATTGACCTCATTCAAAAATTTCTAGGTTTTTTTGTGCAAAAAGTGGAGTAATTGTTTGTAGTGACAGTACATTTACATTCAAATAGTTTAAAGCATAGTCCGAAGTGTAAGAGTACTCGAACTTTGCAAATCGATTTTTAGTGGTTGGGTCTGTGCCCGTTGGGGTTCCAACGAACAAAGGGGTTTAAGCTCAATTACTTTAGACAACACTCTTTGTTTCAAGAAGATTTTATATTTTTTGATAATAAACTGTTGGCTTCAAAGTCAGTTGCTTAAATGCTATCAGATTTATGTGTGGATCATAAATCTGATAGCCATTAAAAATAAGAACTATTGGATCCAACGTGAGATTGAATATTTGAGCTATGTTAAAATGGATTGCATAAGTCTTTCTCATTGTTTCTATTTTAGTGCAGTATAAAGCTGCATTCACTACTTCCTATATGTTTTCATCCCAAGTTTTTTTTTATATGTATCGATCGAATTTATTTTAATTTTATTGGGCAATGCAATGTGCTCTTTTAAAAGTATTAGTCTGATGGATGCCCATATCTTTACAAACGACCTCTCGTAAATAAAATCAAATCTTCTTTTGGTGACTAGCAGTGCATTAAAGTTATCAATAAAGTATGCATTTAATAGCTCCACATTTTCATTTTATCGAAGGCGGAGGAGTATCTTAAATTTTTTTAATCTTCTTAAAAAAACTCGGTGGTTTTTTTTTCAAATATTCGCTATACGCTCTATTTATTATTAGATCTTGAATCGTTCAGATAATTTCACTCCGCTGAATAACTCAACTACGACAGAAAAAAGGAGCCGGTTGGAGAGAGTGAAGGAGTTAAATGTAATTGTTTCATTTAAGCAAACCACAACTTTTGCCGGAGAGAGCAGCTAAAAAGTATAGGATGAAAGGGAATACTCTAGCTTAAGCGTATTAATATTCCTTAAATTCAATGTTAACATAATTTTATTCATCTATAACTAGATATTTGCACACCACAATCTCTACAAGGTAATAAAGGCTTTCCAATAGGCACTTGACAACTTTGAATTTAATTTGTGAACGCACCCTTTCGCTAATAATCGAACTGTTATTTTCTAGTTATTCTGTAAGCTTAAGATTTTCATAATGGTAAAGTACACGAACAAGCAATGTCTGCAAATTATAAAAATTTTCTACCGAAATTCGGAGTCGGTGACCGTAGCATTAAGAGCGTTAACTCCAATTTTTGGTCGTAGTTCTCGCCCTAGTAGACACGCAATAACAAATTTGAATCTACATATTCGTTGTGTAATGTTGCTGTGCCAGTGAGACAACGAGTTTGTCGAACTGTCGACAATATCACTACCTACGGTGTTCTCAAGAATTGGACATCGCTAAAACCACACTATGTCATGCATTGTCAGCATTGAAGGCGAAATAGGGGCCGTTTCAGCCGAAATGTGTGACCAAGTCATCGAAGGTAAAGTGGCTCTTTTTTTTACCTTCGAGAGCGATAGGAAATCTTAATGCACGCGAGGAACAGGCCTGGTAATGTGCAAGTTGCGACTTTCACACCACAAAAACTACACTTTAATCTCTTCTCTTGAGAGCTTGACTGTCAGACATGTCGTCTGGTCCTGTAGCCTTCTTGTTTTTTTATTTTAACACCGGGGCTAGTGTTAACTTCTGTAACGAAAGGGGTGGATTTTCCTCTGGTGGGATCGGAGTAGTGTCTGGTGGTCTTATCGGGGATCGCGCGCCTCAGGTTTCTGCATCACTGCCGTTCATTTGGAAAACATGATTTTTCCTCATCGATTGTGCCGTCGAAGTTAAGTCTCTTGAGCCTTCATTCCGGTGATCGTCTTTAGCTTACACTTTGAGGAGGCTGTACACCTGGAGGTCGAAAACGATGGTCACTGCCAGTGTAGTTCCCGATTGACCTCCAGTTCCGGATCTACCAGGTTGGTGCTTCCCATACAAGAGTAACATGCGGTACATATTAGCAGTGATAATCATACTTTATTGATCTGGGCAGTACTTTTTCCTTATAACTAAATATTGAGAAAAAAATCTTGGAAAAAAAGAACCAGAACTTTCGGATAAACTAAATGTATATATGTATTTTTATTCATTATTCTCATAACAATATTCAATAAACCTTATTCTATACAATTGCAAATGCTTAAAATAACAATTTAAGAAAATAGTTAGTGGCATATAGGTTAAATAGATAATAGTGATAAGGCCGCATTTAAATTATTTACGTGATAGGGTGAATCTTATGTAACAAAATGTTTTTAATATGAATTTAAACAATTGAATTAGGTGTGTAGCAAAACTTAGAGATTATCTATGCAAAAATTAAATTAGATCAGATTATGTAGTGCAGCAGAATTTCGACTTTATTTTTGTCAGAAGATAAGAGCCAAAATATAGAAGAATTCCTAATGATTAGTATTTCTTCTGATTGTTCACGAAAAGGTAATACATAACTCGGATTATGTCTTAGATTATAGCGTCCGTACAATAGGATCTTGCATGTAGCCACTACGTATGTATAAGGAACATTTTCAGAACTTTGTAGTAGAATAAGTGATGCACTGGTAAAATCTTTGTATTGGAAAATAGTTCCATTGTATGGGCCAATGTAACACGTCTAGCTTGAAATTTCTCTGTCGTCTCTCTCTTCAGTTGTCAAAAGGATAAAAAAAAATGGCGAGCGTAGTCCTAGTCATCGAACAGCATAAAAGTATGGCAATCTGTAAAGATGAATATGAATCGACAGCGTTTCTTTTTCTTTCAGCTCCAATCTATTTATTGATTTTATAAAATGAGAGCTACCACGTCAAGCGAAAAATTTTCGTAGCATTTCCGTCCTCGGAATGATCTCAGAAATGTTTCGCTTTTCTCTTCATCCAAGACCTTGACGAGCGTGTCATTTAACAGTCGAATGTTCGTCCATCTCGAGTGCATTTCGAAGCTAAACCAGGCCATGGCCGCACACATTTCGATGCAAAGGCATTTTCGGACCATTGGACGCCCAGTGCTCGAAGTCTTTTGTCGAGCTTTACTTGCAATTGCATTACATTGTATGTGTACGCACTGTAGAATTGGCACGTAAATGCAATCGGCCTCGCCTCCTCAACTCGGCACACCTTAACTCAGCATTTTCTGTACGTCTTTTTTTTGCGCTCGCATAAAGTCCTTGCATACGGTTAGCATTCACACAGCACACAACAAAAAACCATTGTGTATGTACTTTATCTTGAATGGTGTGTGCTGGCATTTTGCGCTCACCATCCATCCACCCCCTCGGCATTGTTTATACTCATCCACTCATTATTGTTCTGCATCCTTCCTAGAAGCGTCTCCCATTGGCAGGGGCTGAAAGTTTTAGGAATCACTTTTGGCAACAGCCGTGAGCAGATAGATTTTCGAAGGCTTTCCTACAAACACACACGTACACGGGTGTGTGTACAGGATTATATATTTATTTTTTTCGCTTTCGTTTTTTTGGTAATTCATCATGAAATGAGGTGGTGCTACTGAACAGGCATTTGTTCCGTCGTCCTTTGCGTGATTTGTTTGTCTGTGGGAGTGAAAGTTGCCACCCAGTCGCTGGTGGTGGGCAGAAGAGGGGGTGAATAATACATTTATTTCATTGTTCCTGGCTCCGCTAACATTCGTACATTTGCTATTATTTTTTTCACTTTTTCTGTTCTTTTGTGCGCCCATTTTTTACCCCGAAAAACCTTTGCTTCTGTCCTCAGCGCTCTATTTTTCTCTCTTTTTGGGCGGTCGGGCGCCGCGTCTTTGGGGTGAACGGATTCAGAGTCGTCCATGGAGAAAAAAAAAGGAGGAAAATCATTTTCTATTACGATTTATGGGGTACATCACCCCGAGCCTGTCAAAATGATATCCTTGTGTTTCTTTTTTTTTCCAGCAGCGCAGTGATATGATGAGGAATCCTAATGTATGTTAAGTTGTTCATAATGAATGCTAGCGCTGTGGTGGGAGGCGGTGAAGACTGCTGAAGGATGGCTGAAATGATTTTCCTTTTTTTGTTCCATTCAAATGCGATTCCGTGTTGTGCGTTGTACGGCATTGTGTGAGTGCGGCTTGATCCTGTGTGTGGTGGCGCGTTTATTAGAAAGCAAATGAATTTCGTGCGACTTAAATGTGAATTATAATGATTGATGAGTACGTGCAGAGAAATAATGTGTCTACGGGCTGAGGTTGTGTCTATTTAAAAAGTAATTTACAGATGCTCAAGGATTTTGAGGATGAAGAATTTACTTTTTCCTTTTTTTTTTCTTTTTATTCAGCGTGTGCTCGAAATGAATGTGCTGCTGCCGAAAACAGTGGAAAAGCATTTTTCATTTCTTTTAATGAGTTCCCATGCAGAGTTATGTGTTGCGTTTATTATTTGAAGGATTTCTTTCATTTTTTTGATTTTCTGAGGCAGGGGAATTTGCACGGGAGCCCTTAAACGCTGAATGCGGCCACTCAACTCAGTTCAACGGGAAGCCGGTTGTTTTTTTAAAGGAGTATCTAAAATGCGGAAGGGATAGTAAGTTCGCATCACGTTTTAGAGCCTTGTCTCACATTCTTTTTTAAGACTTGCTACTTTTTTTTGCTGCTCTTTTAATCTTGAAACCTTCTTCGGTTTGCCTTCACAGCATAATTGTTTAAATACTAATTTGATTAAGTCCAAGTAATAGTTTTTGGCTAAGCCTTGACTAACTCAAATGCGAACTATACTTCGGTCAAAATTTCTGCATTTAAAAAGGTAAAGAAGTTCATGCAAGAAAAATGTTTAACCCAAGATTTATGAGAAAATATTTTTCTACTAAATTTGTGAGAACCATTTACTGCCTGTTCCACATCAGATAAATGTTATGAATTAATTTCGACCCGCTATATTTTTGAAATATAAATAAGATTAGCTTCTAATTTAGACTCCTGCTAGGGTATGCTGCTGACTGAAATCATTTGTCAGAATTACAGAGTCTATATTCAATTTGCATGCACATCTACTGATAAACTTTGCGCATAAATTTCACCCTTATTCTCTTTTTTTTCAGAAGAACTGTATGATAAAATCTTTTCTGACTTCAACGCCCACGCATAACTTTTAATCTAAATCCTTATCATTGCCCTACAATCAGAAAGTTGACACCATTTTCCTAAAAAAATAAGAATCTTAGGAAAGAAACCCCACCTACGCCATCACATGGATCCCCCTAAAAGCGAGGCAACACTTTTTAGTTACGCCTATAATGAAAGCAGGAGCCACCACCCCATTGCAAACAAAGGGAGTTGGAGCACCCCCATCGCCATTAGAACAAAACAACAGAAAGGGGTATAAATGAGTCCTCGGAAGGAATCATCTAAATAGTATCCCCCTATCAATGTGTACACTCTGCGACATTTGAAAGGAAATCCTCCGAAGATAAAAGATAAAGCTCTATGGCCATGCCCAAAAAAAAAGGTTGATAAGACTAAATACTCGAGCGGATATCCTAATCTCCATCTTAATTATCGCATCTCTCTATCTCATCCATTTTTCCGGGATATATTTTCTGTTCTCGTTGTTTGTTCCTGAGCTTTGACAGATGCGCACACACTGACACGGCCATGGGGCGATGATGGCCCTTCAGAGAGTATAACAAATTAAGAAATTGAGTGAAAGTGTTTCTAATGTCCGCTTTCCCATCGCCATTTCCCTTTCCCATTGTTTTGTTTTTTCTCGTTTGTTTATCTCTGCATCTCATTTGTGAAGTGGAGAACTTTTTTTTTTCCATTTCGTTTTTACTGGAAATGAAGGGAAAACAAAAGAGAAGAAGGACCACTGTGCCAATAACTGAAATTGGACCTAAACGGGAAGCGGAATAAACAGAAAGCGAAAGGAAATCAAAATCATTGCATATTTAATTTGCACTTTCATTTAATTTTACTTCGTGGTGGTGCAGCGCAGCAAATAAAGATAAAGATGGAGGAGGGAGATAAGCACGCATTGCGTTGTGCGAATTGCGAATGATGAAAGGAAAGAACAAATGGCTTCCTTCCGGTTTGTTTTCTATGATTATTCTTTTTTTTTTCTTTTCTTACAATTCCTTTCGATGTCCTCCTTTGTTCGTTCATTTGTACACAAGGGAAATCAACATTCAAGGACTTTATGATGGTTGTCTTATTTCTCTGTTTATATGGAGTCAGTTAGTGCGGGGATGAGCCTTTCGTGGTGATGAAGAGTGGGAGATTAATGTGGATGTTTCGTCCTGAAAATAGCCGTGTAGCTTTTTAAATAGAAAGAAGGAATCTCTTGCAACGGCAGCTTTTGGTCTGTTTTTTGACACAATTTTTTTCACGACTTAATGTCCTTTCGAGGACTACTGACTGGTGGGCTGGTTTCGTTTGGCTGGATCAAATGTTAGTCTTATTGTGTTTAGGTCTCATCTTATTTATTCTTTTGGAAAATGGTTTAGCCGTTTTGGAGATTATTACCACAATTTCATTAGTAATCTCCTGATCCTGGTGGTAGAGAAGGAAGCTTTCTATAGTTTTTGCTTCTTTAAGTGGGTCTACAATCGAGGGTTGGATTGTAATATTGTTTTGAATTTTATTGTTTCTAAAACGGTTTCCTATTTTGTCAGTCTGAAAAGTATTCAAAGGCACTGTTTTTAAAGTCACTTTTGAGTATGGACAGGTTAATGTGGCAGCCATGTTTTTTTTTGAGTGTGTTTGCACAATTCACTTTTAGTTTTCATTAAGTCGAACCTACTTCTTAACAAGTTCAAGTGTGGCGTCTGTCTTACGGCAAATGCGCTGGCCATTTAAAGTTGACCATCAAACCTTTTGTTGCCAAAACAACAGCAACCGGATTTGTAATTAAACAGGCAATATCCATACGTCGAAGGAAAGCAAAATGGCCTCTGTTCGTGACCCTAGGGAATGGATTCATCGCCATGGTCGATTACTGCTGCTCGCAGATTTTGATAATTTCGCATGAAGACATATGCCGGCATCCGAAAAAGATCAAATCATCAGATTCAACTAGGAGTTCTAAGGTAAAGAGCTTGGAGCTGGTCTCCAAAGTTAATTGGATGGATTATATTTGCCAGAGAACCATTCACAAAATACAATACTATGCTTTGTAACTATATTGAGCGCAGCTTATCGACCCGTTCTGATTGGAAAGCCCTTTACTAGAACAGTATTCAGCTATTCCTTAGACGTCGATCAAATGATGGAAAAAAAAACTCCCAATCAAGAAAAAGATCCACTCCCTGCACGCGGTGTTAACAATTTCCTTTCTCCGCTGTTATTTGAACCCAACACGTGGCAACACCCTCAAATCAGTCGCAAACCAATGGGCGTTATTAGGCACACCTTTTTTTGCTCCCATTTCTAATTCAAAACCACATTTTCAGCTCATTTCCAATTCGAAAATTAGTAATTCCACAAGGAGCGAACCCTTTCTTGTCTACAAATAATTTTTTTTTCTTTATTGATACATTTTTCACTCATGCACAACACGTACGGGGAGTAAGGGTCATCGATAACACACGCAAAGACATTCATATTCCTGACCCTTATCGAGCCACAAAAAAAGGGGAGAAATCATAAAAAAACCCGCATACAGATTTCCAATTCAAAAAATATTCAAAACCGCAAAACCACTGAAACTAAACTACTCTCTGGTATTCCAGGATGCCCTCAGGGACCCAAACGAAATACCAAGAACACACACCGAGAGTTTTCCTTGTAAGCAAATACGGGACGGCAAAAAAGAAAAATAAAAAGTGGATGAGAAAATCAAACAAAAAAAGGAGAGTGAGTCGGGTAAAGAAACGGAAAAAGTCCTTAATAAAGAGTTCTCTTTTTTTGACGCAAAGGATCTCTTCTCATCTCTCATCTCGCAGTTCACGCACAACCGGGAGAAAGGAAAGGAGCAAAAAAAAGGATAAGAAGAATAATGTGATACTATATCAGGGAATACTTTTGAAGTGCAATATCTGCTATTGAAATACTACTCGCATTTACATCTAAACGGCCTTGAACTTGTCCCATAAAATCCAGAGAATTTCTTTTCCTTAACCATGGGTTATTGGGCCGAAATCGAATTGGAAGCAATTTTCGTTTGCTCCCCGATCCACTTGATTTGGACATAAATCCTTTTTCAGGTTTTTTTTTTTTTTTGTTCTTTCTGTGGGTGTGTGTGTTTGAGTGTAATCTGTGAAGGGAATAATTTCTTTTCAGATATCAAATGTCGAATGTGTACGTACGCGTTTTGTGCATGCCGTGGCTTGGAGACAACCAAGCCGTTGACAACGTGCACTTAGAAAACAATTCAATCACGCATCCGTAGGAAGCGAAGGATATTTAAAACACTCAGAGGAATTCTTTGAAATTGCTTTCAGTTGACCGATCAGAGTGAGTGGATGGGTTTGGTTTTGATTTCTGGTGAAGGACTCTTCAGGAAGACAATCTTTTTAATAAGGACATATCATAAATTTTAATATTAATAAACTTTGGACTTTTTTTATTACCATTTACAACTTCAACGTCAGTTTGAATGTGTTTTTATATGGAGCATTGAAAATTATAAAAAATAATAAAGTCGCCATCTGGCGACTATCTGTTATCTAACAATAGTTTCATTGAATGTCTTATCTCAGCGCTGGTGGAAGTTAATTGCCATTTTGACATGCAATTTTCCACGTTTGCGGAACTTGAAAAGGTATGAGAGATGTTATCGTCATTCCGCCTTAATTATGAATTTATATTATTTGAATCTTAAGCCACTGTACAGACAGATATTTGCCCGAAATGAAGATCCAAAAGTGAACCAAGAAGGTTTCAAAAACTACTCAGATTTGCGACCGTATCAATCGTTCCATAAGACTGAATCCTCTGTAAAATTACAAAATGCACAAAAGATCCCATCTTTCAAATATATGGACAGAAGTAATGCTAAGCAAAGTTCATATCACTATTTTGAAGTGCTGATGTCTGGACAAGTTACTTTTGTTGGGGAAAATTAGGTCGGCTTAATCTAAGAGGTGACAACGCTGACGACCAAGCGTGAAAAGATTTACATACTTCCCTAATAATCTAACATAATTTTTTTTATTTAAATTTCTTTAACATTTCTTAAAATTTTACGAATTCTTAGAATTTAACAAAATATGTCAGTCTACAACATCAGCTTTGTTTGTATTTCTCATGAAAAGCAACCTGAAACAAATTAAATTTATTTAAAGTTCCTGTTGTCCTTTTGTAACATAAAACAGCCTTCATTGCTGAGAACTTCTCTCGACGTTTCCAAACTCAAATAAAAATGTAAACAGCCCCAACTCCAATGTTTAAATTTACATAGTAAAAAAGTAAATCATTAAAAATTGTTGACCCCAACTCTGAACCCCAGCAATCTGCGCATTCTTTGCTTTAATTACACCATTGATTTCCCACAAAGCCACAATCAAAGGTCCTTTTTTCTGTTTAACCAGGAAACCCATTAAAATACCAATTTTACAACAAAGCACTGCTAAGCGAGCCGTACAAAGAAATCCCCCTCGTTCCATTCAACGAAAAGACCGACCCTATTTATGAAATTCAAATGAGAAAATTGCTATTTTTATTTACTCTCCCTTTATGCGATCAGAAATTAAAAGCCGTAATGACCAATACTAATTTATCTTCCTGTGTCCTATACCCCTTGCACCACTGCAAAGGAGCAGTCAAATTTTGAGTCCGTTTTAACACAAACCCCAAAAATTTAAATAATCGATGTTAGTCTCTGATAAATACCAACCGTGCCTGTGCGGCGTTCAAAAACAAGAAAAAAAAGGGGACGCCCTCAATGAGAAAACCAGAAAATAATTGAAAACATGCCTGGAATAAATTATTTCTCAAGCACAAGTATTGTTGTACTGCTTGACAAGAGCACCACTCGAAAAAAAAGCGAAAAAAAAGAAATCCAAAAAATATGTGTATATAGAAAATGTAAACCACCACAACAAAGCTGGTGCCTATAAGAAGGACATTGTCTGCGGCTTTTTTTTTTCTCTTTTTTTTCGTAGATTGAAGTTACAACACGGCAAAACATATCCCATTCCATCGGTGGAGAAGTATCCTCGAAACATGATTCCCGCATTGCATTGTGTGGGAGGCGCGGCGCGAAGGAAACCTACAGATGACAGCATGAACACGCACTGAAAGAGCGTCAAAAATAAAAAAAAAAAATAAAATGAAAATGATAAAAGGACTCATCTGGTAAAAATTTCAATGAAACGTGGATCGTAAATTATTTTTTTTCGCACAAGTTTTTGATGTGGAATTACATTTCTTAGGGGACAGAAATTCTGAACGTAAGGGCAACCATCCATCCGCCAATATCTCGCGGCATGGAACACATCGCGCAGTAAACATGGTAAACGTCAAGCTTTGAAACCACTGAGGAAATATTTTTTTTTTTTTTTGGGAAGAAAAAAAGAAAATCCTCGAACATGGGGGTTGGAGGGTGTTGAAGTAACAGCTCATTTCACCTTCACTTCGCCTTGACTTTGATGACAGAAGGAAGTCATTGCGAACAGAGATGAATCACTTTGCGTGTGGGTGCGTTGCGTTGCGTTGATGTTGACAAATATTGCGGAAAAATAGAATTTTGTTAAATTAAATTGTGCGCGAGAAACATTTTCGCACTTTTATTCATGGGACCGCCATGTGGTGGCTGCAAAAAGGTTCTCTAATGGATATTGATCTTTTTCTAAATTATTTTTATAATAACAGCTTTTATGTGGGAATGGGGCAAGTGATTTGGGTAGAGTGCTTTATTTGCCACTGAGAAATAATGTGTGCGCCTGTGGGGTAGTTTTGATTTTGGAGATACTCGACTTTGCAAAATCAGCCCTTTCATCGTGGTTCTAATGTTCATAGCAGAATTTGATAACATTCCATAAGACCTACATTCTTCATCATCTTTTTGAATATCTATACAGTAGATCAGTAAATAGAAGTTTACTAACTTTCTTTTTATTATTTCTTTTCAGGTAAGTTTACAAGTCTTGAGACCTAAATTGATGCATGGCAAGTATTAGATTTGTTTTAAGAAAATCAGTCAAGCTGAACTGAAGGGTGACCTATCAGATGGTGTCTTCTTTTTTTAAATTTCATGAATCGATCAGAAATTTTCTGATCATAATTCTATTGCAGCTTTTGAAGTTGATAAAAATCCAGGACGAGAAAAGTACTTCCTGTTTTTCGGAACCGGCAATAAACCGTGGGCACACTTTGGTTGTTCGAAAAGCTAGCAATGCAGCAGTGACGCATGACCCTATTCTCTCCTTCTTAGAAGCATTCTGTACTCTGATATCTTAAATGTCGACAGACTTCGATTTGTCCTTTGAAGCCACTGCTTTTCTTAGAAGTAGACTTAAAAAAAGCAAAATGAATAATTCTTTCAAATGAAAACATTTTCTTAAAAAAAATAAAATAGGAGAAAAGGAGAAATTACATAAAGATTTGTTAATGACGAAAGCTTTATTCAAATCCCTCAGAGATTGTGCACACGGCGGTCCCAATTAAGCACTACCTTAAAGTATTCAAGTCCAAACTATTTCCAGAGGATTACTGCTTACGTAAGATGGGACAGGTTGTAAGGATTCTCAGAGCAGAATGCAGCTTGTTGGTTGGTATCATCATTGGGCACTGTTTACTAAGTCATCACGCTTTTGGGGTGGGCTTAATCCCTTCAGACCAGTGTTGCTAGATTTTTGGGAGATGAAATCCCCATTATATTCCCCAAATGCAATTTGTTTCTCCATTTTCAAAATCGTTTACCCCATTTTTTTAGCAGCTTTGAACTATTTTCATAGTTAGTTTAGTTGGTAGATGACTTATTGTAGTGTATTGTAGTGTAGTGTAATACACTATGGACCTTCAGGTCTATGTGGTTGGCTAATCGCCAACAAACCCTTGTCATTAGGCGTAACAAACACATAGCATTATATCATTGTCCCCTTGTCTAAATAGTACTTTTGGAATGAAAACTATGTGTGTTTCGTAATCGCAGTTGTCGTAGTACAAATAGTAAGTATCCTCCAAGTACCACTAAGGCTGTAAATATTTCCCGTTTAAGCTTATATGCTTTGTTCATTAGCATTTCAAAAATGCTATCTCTTTTGCAGTGTTGAAACCAATACTGCTATACTACCTTAAAAACCTTCACAGGAAAAAAAAATCTTTTACGTCATTCCGTAACTTTTCCGTTTCCAGTTTGCATTTGTAAAATAAATTTAAACCACGTTTTAATATAATTCCCCATTGTGGTTGCAGTGCACAGCAGAAGCAGATCCTTTTTCGTTGTTGTGTCACAAATGAAATGGTTTCTGTATACAAAACCCTGTTAACCGCAATGTTTTTTCTTTCGTGCATCGCACTTCGCGAGTTTTTAATTAAATTTCCACATCTAACGATGTAGAGAAACACTTATTATTCTCCACCTCGAATTCCTTAAATGCAACTTTCCTCATTATTATGGACATCAACTATGCAGCTGCAATTTCTCAATTTCAAATTTTTGCTACACTTTCACTCCCTCCTTTCGCTTTTACAATGTAATAGGAAAACTGAAAATTAAATGCGAACTGAAATTCCCATCATGACTGTACTTGGGCAAGTATTTTTTTATTTATTGTGTGCAGGTTTTAAGGACCTGTTGGAATAAGGGAGTGGAAGAGTGGAATGATATGTGGGGATACATAAAGGCTAAGCTCAAAAAGAATTTAATTAATAATCACATGAACGTGCATGTGAAACGAAAAAAAAAACGCGATAAATTTCATCCTCAGAGTGATTTGTGAGGTTGCTTTTGCACGAAACCAGGTATCAAATAAATACACGCACTCTTAAGACCGCAGTCGTATGTGAGACCTTATTGCACGGGAAATTTAATTTCAAAGAACTACTGTTTTCTGAGGAAATCTTAAAGGAAGTCTGGAAACGGGGCGTTGTTCGAGTTATAAAGCTGAGAAAGAAGTCTTTCGAATGGAAACAGGTGCACACTTTGCAATAAATAAATTCAATGCAAACAACTACAAAAGCAAACGATTTAGAAAAAGAAAAAAATTAGGTACGTGAGAGCTACGGGTACGGGAAATTTCTAGTCATGTGCTAGAACTAAATAAGCTGAAAGAAAGTACATACATACCCATAATACTAAAATCTGTAATTTGAATTAAGAGAGAACAATTGCTTTTTAATTGATGTGCAAATGTCAACTTAGAATGAGACATGCTTACTTTTAACCAATGATAACATGATGCACAACTCCCGCCTCTCCTTCCCCTGTAGGTAACGTAGTTTTTCACACATAGCAACCCCTGTCCAACCCATGAACCCCATGAACGAGAATACGTGTGAGCTGCCAAATCCAGCTGCTCAGACTGCACACACATAAAGGAACTTAAATTTACCGTTCCTGCTGTTGTTTATTCTTTTCTTATTGGCTCCCAAATTCAAAACGACGGTTGCCATCAAAACAAAAACAAAGCAAAAAAGAAAATGCAGAAAAGGTTCATTCAGCAAGCTCGCGTAATCTTCACAATCACTCGGCCGTTACTTTTTGAATCAGAGATCGTTTTTAGGGTTTCGTTCCAAAGGAATAACGAAACCCTTATAGATTCACTTATGTGTCCGTCTCTATTTTGTCTGTCTGTCTGTCGCCTTTACATATTTGCTAATAACTTCTGAATCCTCTGTAGTTAAGGGATGACATTTGGAATGGGTATGTATCTTGGCAACCCAAAAATAAATCAGGAATTTTTTCCGGAATTAGTCGTATATTAAAGAAAAAGTTAGTACTGAAACTAACCTTTGAAAAAAATTTATTAACTTTTGTGGTCAATATGGATGTCATTGGAAAGGGGGCGGGGCGGAGATTACAAAAATGTCTGTCTGCCTGTCACTAATCCTTATCTTAGGTACCTGGTGAACCACCTGGAATTAAGAAATGAAATTTACACAGAAGATGTGCTTCACTTGCCCAAAGAAAGTTCCGAAAAAAAGTTTGAAGAAAGTCACTTATTAACGAAAAAGTTAGTACTAATACTAAAATCAAAAAATAGTTTTTTTTTCTTAGATACTTGATATGGGTATCGTTAGAAAGAGAATTATAGCAAGATCAAAAAGTTGTACTACAATTAGCATCTTAGTCTTATTGGTAAGAAGTTATAAGCCCGCAAACTTCAAAAAACCGACTGGTGTACCATGTCCCATACCTTATTTTCTAAAATAATGGGCCAAAAAATCTGAAAAAAATTGGAGTTATGGGGCAACTCATCGTAATATTGCAAATATATCCAGAAATCTCTTATGATTTTTTATTTGTACTAAAATTAATTAATAACTAATTTTTTTAATTTTTTTTCTTAACGGAATTGATTGAGTTAGGTATCGTTGGATAGGTCTCGTAAAATAAAATACAGTTTTCATTTTGAGGTTTTTGTTCCGAGGCTCGGTTTTCGAGATATTAACCTTTAAGTGCGAAAAAAAAGCGTCCCCCCCCTCGCATTTCCACACCCGAGGGTCTAAAAATCTGAATAAAATCTAGAATGTAGGTCTCGACGTAATCTTTAGTTTAAATTTAGTTCGAGCATCTTGGCTCAAACAGTTTTCGAGTTATTGGCCAAAAACCAAAAAACAATGACATACGAATTTTTAAGATCCGAAAACTCCATTTTGTAGATCGCATCAATAGAATCAAAAAATTTTATACAAAAAAAATTTTATTTTCACACAATATTTAGAAATATTAACGATTTAAGTTATGTGAGCATTTTGCTAAAAAAGGGCAACTAGTGATTATCTCACACACACAAAGTTTTCTACGCGTTTCCTATACCAAGAAAGACAATAGAATTTCGAAGCGGCGTTGGTGGAGTGGTTATAGCGCTCGCGCTCTGGTCTTGAGGTTCCCGGGTTCAATCCTCGACTTTGTACGATTTGGCTTTTTTTGCTTTTTTTGCTTTTTTTTTTTTTTCTTCTCCGAAGAGGGTTTCTCGAATATTTTGTATGACAATTTTCTTCTCTCTCAGTTCTCTTAAAAGAACAAAGCGAAGCAAGGAAATGATTGATCGTAATAGCTTTGTTGTTGTAATTTTTTTGAAGAAAATAAGAGAATCAGTTATTTGTAGGTGTATGTGTGTTCAGACCATTTCCTGATTTGCTCTTTTCTATTGGTTGCGATTTATATAAATATGCTGTTGGAAAGATTTTATGTTTTGTCTCTGAATAAAAGTGAACATAAAAAATTCTAAGGAAAAAAAAAACAAAATAAATCCTAGTGCAAAATTTGAATTTTTTTTTGAATTTCAAACACGAGTACTTGATTTGTTAATTTCTTGGATGTTTGTGACTGTACCACATTAGTGTTCTAGACGATTAAGTGGCTATTTTTTATTGCCGAATACGTTATGATTCGAATTGCTGAGCTGCTTGGTAAGCTAACTTTCATAAACTGCTGATTAATTGCTTCAATGGAGTAGCTTGAGACCATTTCCTTTAAGTTCACTAAATCAATTTTTACACGGTTGGCACGATCAGCAAATGAGAACGACTTTTCTTTTGTTTAGCTTTATTCGAAAACGGCAGGTAGCCGTAGTTAGTTGCTTTAACTTAAATTATGTCCTTACTTCTAATCTGTTGACGAAAGAACGAAACCCTCGGTGCGTGAGTTAAACTCACACTTGACCGGTTTTTTTTTTCAAATATCTTCTAAAATATAAGACAAAATGAATTGAGCGAATGGTGAAGGTTCAAAATAATTGTAAACACTGAATATTAATTGAATGGTTTTTTAATAGTATAATTTATAGGATTTGTAACTATTTGATTTAAGTGAAATTGTTTTGTGTTTCAAATGTACTGCTTACTTTTCCTTGGTCCACTTAAATTTTCGTTTCTGTCATATAACAAAGGCTGACTGTTTTTATCATTTACAAGACATACGTTATTAGAATTGGTCAAAAAAACTCATTAGAAATGAAAACTCAATTAAAGCGGAAAGCAGGAAAGCAAAATAACATGGAGAAAGCATAGAAATATCATTGCCCGTACAAAAATTAATTAGACAAATAATGCTTCAAAGGTTTTAGTTGAAATATTTTAATATTTGTATTTTAATTATATCTTTAAACTATCGAATTAAAATGCAATAAATAAAATAAAATTGTACCTTTTAGATACGTTTAGTAAAAGAATTGAAAGAAACATTTTCCTCTTGAATCAAACAAACTTGGACAGCATTGGATTTCCAAACCACCTCGTTAAAAAGATTTCGTATTTATGATGATAGACTGGTTTTGTTGATACTAACTTAAAAAAATTTTAAGACAAGAGGAAATTCAATATTCACAACAAATGTATTTCTATATTTCGCAAATGTATTTGCATTATATTAACCAAAAAATATTATTAAACGATCTTACCAATATAATGTTGTAAGTCCTGTATTTCTAATGTCGTTTTCTTTGTTCGTCCCATATATGAGAAGCTCGTAAAATTAAAAAAAATATTTTGTAACGCATGTAAATGTTTTTAAAAGTTTTAAGCCGCGTATACCATCATTAAACGCTACCAGATAAGGTAGCACTGATTTTTCGCACTGCTATCGGTAAATGAGTGAGTTTCGTGGTCTCTGGATATAAATCTTCTAATAGTGTGCGTTTTTTCATACATTTTGGATATAAAACTTGTAATGGTGGTAGTGAACTGTCATTTCACACACACTACTATATGCACCCCCTGACCGACAAACGTAGCCGAGTTGTGCATCATGTTATCATTGCTTTTAACCAAACATTAAAAGGAAGCAAAAGTAGCAAGGGTTGAACGGTGAAGGTAATAATTTAAACAACCGATGTACGCAATATCATTGTAGGAAAAAAAGTGATTGTAGGGGTTGGCGCATTTTGGTGTTTCTTTGGAGTTGAACAAAGCCCAGAATAACCAACTGCTACATATCCATAATGAATCGAATCGTAAGAGATCGCGTGGGGCGTGGGTTTAGAAAATGTTTTATGATGTTTCTCTTACAAGTTAAATAATAATTGTTTTTTTAAAAGATCACGTTCGAAAAGAATACAATCCGATTACTGTGTTTGGATGTTTTAACAACACATTGTCGAAATTTCTGTGCCATAATTTTTTTTAAACTGACTTGTTGACTCTTCTAGCAGAAAATTTTAAAGAAAGCCTATACAAAGCAAGATACCTTTTTAAAAACCATTTCTTCTTTTGAGAAGCGAAAAAGGTAGGCTCTGGCTCTCAACGGACTGTTACACCACTCCAATGCAAAAAAAAATCTTCTTTTGGCCAGCGGTAAAATTATCATAATGATATTCTGTCCTTCTCATCTTAAGAGGTCCTGAAAACTACAAAATTAGACTAAAACATCTTCCGAAAAGTGAAGTCCAATAGATGTTATTGGGTCGCAGTTTAATGGACAACAAAATTATCAACTTATTCAGTCAATTCAAACACCAAGGTTCAGTAGTTCTAGTTGCAAATTTCTTTTAGGCATGAGACATCGTCTACTTGTTTCAGAGCCTTAAAGTGAATGTCGGCAATTATGGCTCGGACTAAGAATGTTACACTTGCAACTGTCAATCTTTCGCCAATTAGAATACGACAAGCACTAGAAAAACAAACGTAAATTAACGATATCGTCTACGGCGCGATGGCTTTCGAGCGATGCACACTGGGGCGCGTTGTTTGGAGAGCATGCTCAAAATGCAAAATTGAAATTTCAAGTCTTATTTGGAAAAATGGTATAGTTAGAAAGAAGACAACATTTCTCGTCAAAATTTTAAGTTGTTGGAGGTTGTAGGTTTGGAGGACTAAGCGCTGGAAGGTAGAATAATTTTTAAAAGTAAGGAATGTGTTTTACTTGTTGGGCATAAAGACCGGGGAAAAATTTATTTCACACTATTTTATACAAAATAAAAATATATGCCGGTATTGTATGAATATTAGAGATATTTAATTTAATTTAAGAATAAGAACATTAAAATACAACAACAACGTTTTTTTTAATTTGAAAATCAAAAACGTCGTCTAAATTTGTTTTAAACGACTTTTTCTCCATGTAGAGCAAGAGGCTTTTGAAAGCGAATGTGTTTTATAGCGATTCAGATATTCCTTTCTTAGAAACATAAGCCAGAAGTAAAAGCCTAGTGCTCTACTTAAAAAAAAACAAAATTTAAACATATTTTTTGAGTAATTCTCTTGAATTTCCAAATTTCAAAAAAAGTTGTTGTTGTATTTTGATGCAACTACTTTTAAATTACTCTCTCATATTCACAGAATACTGGCATATATTTTTTTTTGCTTAAACTAGTGCGAAATATATTTTGTCCAGTTATTTATACCCAACAAGCAAAACACATTCCGTACTTTTTGCAAAAAATCCTACCTTTGGGCGCTTAGCCTTCTCAGAATGCGACCTCCAGCGCTTTAAAAACTTAACAACTTGATGAGGAATTTAGTCTTCTTTCTAACGATACCAATCTTTTACGTTACTTTTGAAAAGTCTATTTTCGCATTTTGAGCATGCTCTCCATACAAGGCGCCCCAGTGTGCGACGTTACTTCATCTAAATTGACCCTTAATTTCTCGATTAGGTAGGTAATGTGGCCTCTGAGGTCGCCACTTACATAAATATTATTTTTGGAAAATAAGTGCTTAGCTACTTTGGGTCGTTATTTTATTAGAAATCTAAATTTTTACAGAGGCGTTTTTGATACAAAAGAAAGTAAATACTCTCATTGTAATTTTATGAATTTTATATGAGTCTTCTTTGCTCCAGAAAGTGCATGTTATTACTTCTATGATTATTTCCTGGATGTCAATACATTTCAATAATTTAAAATTAGCAATTCACTTACTACAGAACATATTGTTTTCATAATAAGTCTTAATGTGTAATTTAGCACCCAAACTATATTGCAAATGTGAATCGTTATAGTTTTACTCCAGTAGTGAATATTTCTTTCCACAAAAATAATTTGTTTTTGACAATTTTCTCGTTTGTGGACACAAAATTAAGTGCATTGCCGTGTTAAAGATTGAATATATTTACGACAACTGCCAGTATATAAATAAAAGCTAATAACGGTTGATAGTTGTGAAATACATATTCGGATGATATCCATGATGTAGCATTTGAGAAAAGCAGCATTTTCCAATTTTCCCAGAGCTTTATAGTGAATCGTTCGTACTTTATATTGCTCAATAGAGCATATGTGACCATTAGTCTAACAATAGTGCATAATGACTCATGGTTCAGACTGGAAGCTATGCATCCAAGTATGGAACGGACCCTTTTTTTGCTCTCTTGTGTCGGCAGAAAGAAACTAGACTCAACTGAGGACAATTATATGTCTCCCTCAAACCTCAAATATTTTCAAAAAGCAATTTTTTTGTTAATATTCAAAATATAAAGACCGGAGGATTAGTACTGCGCACGAGACGATAATACAATTTATTTTCTTGCTCGATTTCTAAGAATTGAATTTGAGCTCAAATTTTTCTAGATTCCTTTGTACCGACCACAGAATTTTAAGTTTTTTTTTTTTGCTCCCGGTAACAATAAGTATTTATATTGTCTGCTGAAAGTTCAAGGATTTTCTTCTCTCAGCTGGATCCAATTTATTGGACACTCCCAACAAAAATGGAAATGATCTTAAAACATTTAACATCTTAATTCACTTTGCCACTGGCCTTTCTGCATAGTTGTTTCATGCAAATGTTTTTCACACAGACATGACCAAACCGCCAAAGGTGGCTCCATAATAAAAAAGGAGACAGATGCAGACAGATAAATTGTTCGACAAATTTCTCTGAATCTTGTTTCGGGGCAGCATAATCATCCTTTTTTTTGTGGAGAGAATTTTAATAATGATTGCCGGTCTATCTGTGAAAAGGATAAATACCAGCTTGGATCGAAAGGATATATTCATTATGGCCTTCTTTTTGAAATATACTTTTCGAATTATTATTTCAACTATGCTCGTTGGTTGTACATTTGTGTGAAGCTTTTGTGATGGGAATATCCAAATAAATTTTAATGCACTTAACTATGCAGACGAGGATGTGTATTTCTGTGGCTCGTCCAGTAAGAAATGTCTTTGATTAAATGCCCTTGCTTATTGTCATTGCATATCACTCGAATTTAATTATTGCATTCTGGACAAAAATTGTTTTTGTTGCCACAAAGTCCTGGAGATGGCATGCAATTTGAGATAAATATACTAACTATCTGTGATATTTTGTTTTAGAGACTGATACGAGTAATGAATTCGTGCATCGGTTCAGGAATTTGCTCAGGTGGTATTCATGCAAGGATTTTGAGGGATACAGACAGTTTATTTCGGGGAGCTGAGGGCGTATACGTAACTTTTTGGGATATTTTTTTTACAGAACATTCGACATTGGACTGAACTTTGCTTGCCCAGTTTTACAAAATAACAAAACCTTGTTTCTATCTATTTCTCTCGAGATATATTTACGTAGTCGAATAAATGTTTTCAAGGGACTGCCAAGAAGGAGGGAGTTCTTTTTCTGTCGCTAGTCTTAGACGAATTTTTACGATTTTTTTCGGTCATGTGTAGAATACATTCTTTCGTCAACATAGCCACCCGCGAATTTATTTAACTTGTCTGGTAATTTGAGTTATTTTTGCACTCTGTTTCCCAGTTTTCAACTCGTGCAACTTTTTTACTTTTTAAATCTAAGCAAAAAGATAAGATTAAATCTAAGAAAAGATAGCAACTGCAATATTCTGTCATTTGACATGAACTGCTAGACTGCTACTCGTTAGCATCAATTACAACGAAATGTATCATTGGAGTCCCTGCTTCTCACTCACTCTACACTATACTCAAAAAGTAACTAACATTTTTGTAGCGCCCATTTCGTCCAAGTTATTCCTATTATAGTCTGTTCCCCTGTAGCTGGACCGATTTTTTTAGAAAATTGTACCCTGAAGCCTAACCCTTGTCGCCAGACACGCCACAAACTGCAAAAGTCACACGACAGAGCATTTCCTTACCAAAATCCTATGCGTGGTTAGACGTCTTAAAACCCCTTGGCAAGTTGGCCTATTCGTAGTCAAATCACCAACAAATCAATCAGCCAAACCACTCAGTATTCTATTAGCAGTAAATCGCTAATCGTCAACTTTTTACAACGGAGCCAACACGTGTCGCGTCACTTACCACACACTCGCGCCTGGCAGTAAATTCGTTCTTACAAAACCATTATTCACCCAACACCTCAAGAGCGAAATTGCGCAAATTGTTCCGGCTGTTGTTCCAGCCGTAATTGATGATTCATGCCTTTGGGGCGCAGCGCCACGGACCCCTGGTTGTATTGACGAGGCCTTGACATTCAGCCATAAAATATTTCATCAATTTTAATATCCCTCCGAGGTGGCAAGGAAATAAATTCCCCCCTACTCAATCAACATCAACACTTCTACTTAACGACCCGCCTCAATTCCCATCGAAATAGCGGAAAATCTCAAGATCCACTTTTCGACGGTCTTTCATTCTGCAGATACTTCCGTTCAAAATATCATCGCAAATAATTATCGCACACACACATACAAATTCAGGTCTATTGAATTTTCGGGGTCAACTCAATTCCGCGCCACACAATGGCACCCGTGGGCAGGGGCTAAGGCAACAGCATTACAGCACATAAATTACTTAAGTCCCTCATCCCATCCATCCGCACAAATGATCTCCTTACAGAGCTCACTCCCCCAACACGGTTCATCAGATTATTTAAACGAACCGAACCGAGGACGAGAAGATCCCAAAGTGCTCTTTCACGTAAACGCAATTGAATCACCTCAAAGGCATCAGTGGCAGCTCGACGGCGTATATCGAATGACACAGAGCAACTTCAAATACAAATAGGGCCATATTGGAAACCCTCCCCCAACGGAGCACACGCATATCAATCACTTAGCGGCTACATAAAAATTTCACTCGAATGCGACAATCACTATCGATATACGCACGCACCACCCTGTCGAGGGTACACGAGCAAATCCTTCGCGCTCCCATTTCTCGTTTCGTCCTCAGCGGAGCGTCTCGTCTTCAACGTCTTCGTGTTGACGTTTGCCCTATTCAGGCAAAGGGCGAATTGAAAATTTTGTGGGGTTTCCTTTTTTTCCTGCAGAGCGAGGCGGAATTGAGGAGTTCGAGAAAATTGTTTCACTTGGCGTGAAATTCTCCCCAAATATTATCCTCACGATAAATTGACATAGATTCCTTGAAGACATGTCACTACATGAAGTTGATGCTGTGTCTCCTCTGAGCCGTGATGTGGTTGAGTGAATCTTTTTCGTCAATCGCTCAACGGGGGACACATTTTAGTTGCGCTATTTCTTTGCACGCCGAGGATAAACTATATAACTCGTAAGATGAAGTTCATTTGAGTAACAAAACTGCTTTTTTATTCACTTTATTCAAAGGAAATTCGCCCCGATTAAGCGTCTTCCTGCGTGGACGCGTTTAAAGTAGAAACAACATGCCTTAAGGTGCATGCTTTTCATTCGAGAACACTCGGTCTACTGGGACATGACATTCGTAACTCGAGGCACTCTGAAGCGTGAGCAAGTTGTGAAAACAAACCTCAGATTACTTTGCTGAGAATTCACTATGAAGAAGTAAACTTTGCTCAGCAGACCTGTTCTGAAAAATTGAATGCTCTTAAATTTGCTCTATGACACCAAAACTTAAGCACATAATGTCGGGCCACTTAAAGTTCGATAGAGTGAAGGCTGAAAAACGCGTAGTTGAAAAAGTAATCGGAAGTTTTCCCACCTAAAGCATTTACAAGTAATTGAATCAAAAGTTTGCGAGGACCTCAAAAACATTACTGCGTTGTGAATATTTTTTTAGCGTTAACGTCTGTCTTAGAAAGACGTCGATTTTAACATGCGTAGTTAAAAAGGTCTATGAGATTTGGAGGGCTACAGGAACTTTATTTATGAACTAGCTGAATCTGCGTAGTGCTCAAAGTTTTCTGGAGTCGGCAGGACTTTAATAATCTGCTTATCACCTCACAACTTTTATTTCTCAACTTGATCGTGGATTACAGTTGTATGTGAAGAACTAACAAAAGCATGTCGTTCTTTATACAGCAGCTTAATGGTTAAATGGATCTTTCGTAAATTAACAGCTCACTAACACTTCCGAGTGTTTATGGAAAACATAATCCAATTTCTGGAGATACACAATAATGAGTACCTTGTTTTTCAACAAGTTAATGCCTTGGTGCATTACAGAGAAATCTTTAAGCAGTTCTTTGAACGATAGATAAAAAATGGAGTGGACAAAACCTAGATCATTGACAGAGCCTTTGCGAAAATTGGAGACAGCAATACCTAGTGCGGATTACATAAAATAAATAAATAATCTGCCTGCAGGGCGAGAGCATAGCTTTTTTGCGTTTCCACTCTATTATGCGCGCTATAATTTGACATATTCAAGGGGGCCTAAGGGGAACTCCAGGAATTGCAAATTCCGAGAATCGCGAAAGCGTTTTATGACAGCAGTATTCCAGAACGACTGAGAATCGTTCGCCGAAGGTGGGGCCGTGAAAATTGTTTGTGGTGCTCTTTACCCGGACTGGATTCGAGCCCGGGTACTCTTGCTTAACAGTTCGCGGATTATAAGGTAAACTTAAAATTTCCATGGAAAGTCTTTGGAGTAAGATTCCATTGTGAACCTTTTTACCACTGGTTGAAGTTGATTGGCCAGACAAAATATTTAATTTGAAGAAAAAATTGGACCCGTGTTTCTGGCGCTCGGCTTAAATTTACACACAAACTTGTCAAAGTTCATTAGGAAAGAAAAAAAATTTTCATTTTGTAGCAATGGAATAATTAATAATAATTTTTTAATTAATTAATTTAATAATTTTTTTCATTGTTTTTTTTTATGAAACATTTTTAATTAGTTCAGTTCTTCAGTTTTACTCAATTTTCTTAAGGATTGGTAAAAAACATTTTAATTTCGAGCCCCTAAACGACATGAACCGACATTTTTCACACAAAATCGAATGCAAATTCTTTGATACATTTTTTTCGACAGCAGGAAATCGGCGAACACGCGAAACACGTCCAACTTTTATGTCTCTCACAAACAAAATATGCTATATAGCTGAAACAGTAAACATATGTTCGAGACGAGTGCACCAACATAACAAAATAAATAAATCGATAATCGAAAATAAAATAAAAATATAAAAAAATTCACCTTATTTTCTTAACAGACCTCGCAAAACCTTAAATCATCCACCAAGTAATCGTCGGATGCTCGCACACTTCTTTTTCAATTTGGACGACTAGGCGTCCCATTTACCATCGTAATTTGACGTCAGTGACATTAAAAACCAACAAATTTGACAGGTACTAACAAACGAACATGGACACTACATCCCGTAAAAAAACGTCATTGTTGGAAAAACCTTTTGCATAAAAATTTGCGATATGAAATGCTAAACTTGATCGTCTCTATCAAATTAAGTCTAAATTTCACTTTACTCTGACACTTAACTTCTGTTTTACTTTTTTTTTGTAAAATGTTTATAACTTTGAATTTAACATATAAATTGTAACTAATTTTAATTACAAATTTATTATTTTCAATATAATTATTAAAAGTATCGGCTTCTAAGTCTTAAACATGTTGCTGATTAAAAACGGTGCCTAAAAGGTTGAATAATTTTAAACATAGTCTTTAAAAACTTTGGAAACAATAAAAATTCAGTAAAGTTTTATACTTACGATAGTTTTTAGGGTCGAAGGATCTCTCACAATGATCAATACCGAGTCCTCTGTGGTTACATCCATTGCCTTTTTGAAAACAAAGTTGAAAAGAAAGCATTCAATAGGTTCATGGAGCACATTGAATCTGTATCCAATTTTTTTTTCTTTCTTGTCTCCCTTATATCACGTCCATCATTATCATCGATTTAATACACAAAACGAAAACTCTCTTTTTTCAGAACACCGTACCATAAAATCCTTGAAACCCTTCTAAGTTTTTTTCCTTGCATTTTATACATAAAAAAAAAGAATTCTTCGATCTCGGTTTCTCGTGTTATATAGACTCTATTATCCTGTAACTCAACCGTACTTGTTAAGATGTTTTCAAAGGCAAAATTGTTTGTTAAAGCAATTGAAATGTGTGTGCTCTATGGAGAGCGGTAGCGCTACCCGAGTGACAATATCAAACTCTTATGCTAACACTCGTTACGTGAAGGAGGGGATTTTCTTTTCGTTTTTATTCGTTTAGATTTGACAGGGGGAGTGTAGACTCCACTCTGCCGAAGGTAGACAGATGTGGAGGAAAAAAATATGTTTTGTATTCGATTTTCAATTGACTTTGAATTACATTCGTTGATTCCATAGATTTGGCATGTCACTCTCGCCATCTTTAGGCTGTCTGTCGGGGTGCGTGTGGGTGGGTGCTTTTCTTGGAAGTCTGGAAGGCGAGGGTAGCTGCCCTTTTGTACCTTTCGCTTCGCGTTATATCAGAGAGAAACCACAATTGTCAGAAATACGCTCATATATCACTTTCGACAGACCAGCTAAAAGCCATGGCATTTTTCTTATTCAGATTGCAATGAATAATGACAGTAGGAGTGTTGACAATCGACGATTGCCATGCAGTCAATTTAATTTCTTTTCGCCTACGCACCCATTAGATGTGCGTGTGGGTTATTTGAAAGTTGCTAGGTGATTCATGAAAGCCTACAACCCTTCGCCTATTGTAACAAATATTTGTAACTAATGGACATAAAATTTCACTTAATCGGTGGTTTTGGAGTGACAGTTGATGGCGAGTAAGCAATTCCGAGAAAACAATGGACGTGTCCATGATGTGTGTAAGTTTTATGATGACATTATTGCGATGGGCGTGAAGGTCAATCGATCTCTAAGTTGTTTGCCGGACTTTCTTCATGTGTGAGAAATATGTTTGCGTTGGATCGCATTTAGCAATCGATGTAATTTGAATCTGATGAGAGAGTTTGGGTTCAACAGACATGCTTTGCAAAATATTTCACACCATTGTGTACAGAAAAACGTTGTAAATATAGCAAAATCGATTCGGAAATATTAATATGTTTTACTGGGATAACGTGAATTCGCTTAAGAGGCGGTATTAGTTTAGGTAACGATGTAATAATCGGAGATAGCTGAATGAATATAATTTTTATTTCTACTCGAATTGAATAAAAAATTTTGTCATGAAGTATTTATAAGTTGTGTACTTCTAGCAAACTTTCTATGGGTGGTATTTTACGCTAATCATCTATTTTGCAGCTGAACTTGGGCGCTATCAGGTTCATGCAAGTGTTAGAAATAATGAAAAGAATTTTCTTAAAACTAAGTCAAGCAAAAAATCCGACAACCATAATGATAAAGTGGTTCGTTGATAACTTTGTTAATATTTTTATACAGTACCTCCAGAAACTATTCGCTCATCCACCCATTTAAAAAATGGCGATGGACATGAAACTACTACAAGTCCTACAAAAAAAAACTGTACATGCTTTTATTCTGCGTTTAAAAACGCCATAAGTCAAAACATAATACCACAATTTTCAACAATGTTGTTGCCTACAAAAACGTTCATTAACTTTGAATTTTAACCTCCGAAAAATATTCACATTCAATAGTTCAGTTGTAGGTTCATGGATTATTTTTTATCCAACTTTTTTTTAATAAGGTGTAATTCAATAGAATATGTTTTGGGGACTAATATGTAAAATTAATAAACATTTTTGTAGGCAATTTTATTGAAATCTATGATAATTCTACTCGGGCTAATCAGTATATAATGCAAAATAGTTGTACATATATTTTTGTAGGACTTGTCGTTTCATTTTTATGACCATTTTTTCCTTCAAATAGGTAGGTGAGGGAATAGTTTCTGGAGGCACTGTATTAGCTGCACAATCAACAATGCAACAAAGTTGATTTAAATAACTTTCGTCGAAGTCAAAAATACTTTTATAAATTGATTGCATTCGAATCATTTAAATTCGCTTTTTTATTTGTTCTGATGTAAGGTTTTTTTACAATATTTCATTCAATATTTTTTTAAATATGGCTTAACTAAATTTGAATGGAATAAATAACTAATGAAAATATCGAACATTGCATTGCGAGTCATGAATAGCATTTACGTAGTTGAATTTTAAACGCGTCTATTTTTATTTTCAAAATAATCGGGTGTAACTGAATGTTTCTTGTTGCTTCAGTTTAATGAAACTTGTATTTCAAACCCCACTGTATTTTAGCTATCTATGTTTTGGTGATAGTAAAGAGACGTATTTTTTTTTGTTACTTACATTAGTTTAACTTAATCTGCGGTCCGTTAAGCGCGCATAAATCGACCACTTTACAGAGTAAAAGACATTAATTGCCAATCATTTTAGTTTCGCACAAAAACAGATAAGTAATATAAAGTTTTTCTTGAGTTTACTCAAATATGAAATAAGCTTATTAATAAATATTCCTCATTCCACAATTTATCAAATACCTACAATGCAGAAAATAGCGTCAAAGATATTTATATTGCAGTCTCTGTGGCTAAGTATAACTGAACTCGCTGAACTTAGTACGACTTCAAAAGCAGAACCCCATTACAACCTCATTTTCAACCTCTTCATTTAAAACAGTTTTTCCATTAATTCTCGAATGCAAAAAACTTCCAAGTTCTTAATGTCATGAGTTTCCCCGCATTTACATTACATTTGGAATAATTCATTACCACATATTTCCCCAAATTACCTTCTCAATGACCCTATCCCAGCTTACAACCGCTTCGTGTTCCCGAAGCTGAAAACACCTTACAAAGTTAAATAAAAACTTTCAATGGTTTCTGGAAATTTAAGTTTCCACAATTATGAGCACAATGAATCATGGCTCCAACCTCATTTTCCAAAAATACAAAAAAAGAAAAAGGAAGTAAGCCTCTTCAACCCCTTTCCCATTCAACATAAAACAAAAAACGCTCGCATATTTAATTTTAACTGTCTTAACACAAAAATTCCATGTCGACCACTGAAAACGACTTCTAGCCATTAACATTTCATACACCGTTATATTTGATACTGAAAGGGTTCTTCTGTGTCTTACCTTATTAATAATAATAAATTAAATTTTATCTAAAAAAAAAAAAAGAATTCAGAAAAACCAAAAAGGGAGATATGAAAAAGAGGGAGGCTTAGAGAAAAAGTGAAGAAGCAGAAATCCTTTTTTAATTTTTTTTCCCTTTCTCTTCTCTTGTTTCAAAATATAATTACGTACGCGTGAGAGACCTTTTCATTAATAGGACAGACCAGAAAAAGGTCGTCTTTTTTTGAAGAGCCAATGTGGTCCCTACTTTGCGGGAGAGAGCCGTCCAGAGAATCGGTCGGTCGGTCTGGTCTGTACACCCTTTACGTATTGTGTTATGATTAGTGAAAGGGTTCGTCGCATGAAGCCGCTGAATAAATTTTGATAATTAATTCTTTTTTTTAGCTAGCTTTTTTATTATAAATACGACGCATTCACTATACACTCGTTTTTTACTTTTTTCAATTCACGTTTAATTTTATAAAGAAAAAGGGTTGGCATTCATTGTGTTCCGATGGGATGGGGTGGGTGAATCTTTTCATTTCATTAAGTCACTGGTACTTATGGGTGTGTAACCTGGTTCTTAGGTGAAGCGTTTATGAATAACTAAAGTGGAAAAGTGTGTGGGCTAAGCACTTTGGCATGTTTTTTATATAAAAGTTTTAATTAAACTTATAGCACAGTGTGAGCTACGGTATGAGTTCTTGCCACTTAGCAGACTATTGAACAAGTTTAATCTTACCACTCAAGTTTATTTGCTATGCGAACGAAATCAAATTTTATGTAGGTATAGGAAAAGTCAGGGTTATTATATAGCAGTATTGGCTTACATTGAAAACGTTTTGGTGGAGAGGGTGATAGGATGCGATTTATTTTTCGCTATTACTCAACTCGGATTGGCTTTAAAAAAAAAAGAAGTCCCCTAAAACAACTGTTATTTAATTCTGACAGTTAACGCATTTATAAACATTTTGTGTAATTCTTTCGTCCATAAAGGTTAAAATGTTTTGTCATGGTGAGGATCCAAAACGGCAAAATTAGAAAATCTCCAATTTCTATAAAAACATAACGCAGGTCATTATGCCAATTTTCAGTGGTGATAATTTTCTCAAAAACATTCCTTAATGTACCAAAAACATACCCGCAAATACTTCAAACCGCAACAAAATAGGCGTCGATTCCATCTTGTCGATAACGCCTGCGCGTCTTTGAGACCAAATAGCGACACATTTTGTACAAAGATTTTGGCTTAAATTATAGCAAGTTTAAAAAAGTAGACAAGCAAACACTGAAGTGTTTTTTTTTTCCTAAACAAAATTCTAACTCAAGACCTAAAGTCACTTCATCATTTTATGGTCAAATTGTTTTTTATGACTGCTAAACAGAATCTCAGAATTGCTTGAGCTTTCATTAATTTTTCAGTCTTCCTGTTCAGGTATATATTTAACCAACAAAACCCTTGACCATGAATAGGAATTGCTCAGGCAAGCTCCGGAAGTAAATGCTTAGAAACCACCTAACCGAATTCCCGGAACTTCTGGCGAATCGTTGTCGGTGTGAGTTTCCTGGCCTTGGAACACAATTCCTATCCTCTTCGGCTTACTGCAATGCGGTCCGGTGAATGTTTCATTAATACTCTTTTCATACCAAAATCTGAAAGTTTGGTGTACGAGACCTTTTTGATGAGAATTTTTCGTCCATCCATTCTTCTCGAAATTCTTTTAATGTCGAGCGTTTTTTTGAAGTCCTTCTACACAGATTTATGGGCCACTTATTGTTCCTGGAAATCTCATTAAGGTCAAACACTACGATTTACAGGAATTCATAAACATTCTCGATTTGGTGCATGCTCGGAACCAAAACTATAAAACTATGGTGCTGTACCAAAGGAAGTAATAAAAATATAAAATGAACTTTTCAAAACAAAATACTGAGAGCCATTGCCACATTCGGAACGATCTTGGAATCTCATCATTCCAACAGCATTGCTCGTAAGCATAAGCACCGTCAGGGAAATCATATAAACCCTTCTGTCCTTTTTAATGAATGTAATGCATTGCACCATCTTGAAAGGGTTAGACTCCTAGAACAGTGAATTCACACGAGCTATATTTATTTTTTGATAAAAACGCTTTGATCTCTGTCTTAAGAATAAACTTCATTTTTCATTCTTATACAATATTCTTATAAGCTACTCAATTTTACTCAGCAATTTTTATGTCAATCGACATGTACGGTGTCGGTCAGAGAATTAGCACACTTCCCTGTATTCTCTTAAAATAATTGAGATAACTTGCTTAGCCATAAACAACTTAAATAAACAACAAATAATATCTCAACAAAATAATAACGTCAAAACATCAGTAGTCACAGAACTAGCACATTATGAAATCAATTCGTTTTAAAGGCATAAGAGCAAGTATTCTTCTCATATTATGTTAGATACGTTTTCTGCTTTATCACAGCTTATTCTGTTACTGTTCTATTCTTCAAATTGGCAAATTGACTGGTTTTTAATCCAATGTGCTTCTCTCCTTTGCTTTATAGATTTTCTATTGAATTAAGGTGAGGATGTTCTTAGGCAATGGCAGAAGATTTAGTTGGCGATCACAAAAAAACGACACCTCCAAGCGGGAAGTGTGCTTAGGATCATTATCGTTCATAAATGTCCATGATCATCTGCAAAGGGCTTCATATGCTCCTCCGATATTATTTTGCATTTAAATTGATCCATTCGTTTCTCTATGTTCACGATTGGCCTAACACTGTGCCACGGAAAGGCAACCCAAACAATGATACACCCTCGACCATGTTTCACCCTCCACCGCGCTTTTCATAGCTTTTATCGCGTAGCGTGTATTGAGTTTCTTCTTTGGTCGACTTCAAGCATGTTGCTTGGTATCACGAACTTAGGATATACACGAATAGCATTTTCTTTTTTTTTAAGTGGAGATTTAATCATGAGAAATGCTCATATATTGCAATTGCTTATTATCTTTTAAACATAACTAAGATTTCAAAATCACTTGTTTTAGAGCTTCAAGAGATCTTTTTGTGTTTTAAAATGTTATGACTAAAGTTAGATTTTCTTCTAAATACTACGTCGACGTTCAACTTCCCCTCAGCTTCGTTTAACAGCAGCTCTCGATTCCCCATCTTTATTCGCACATCAAAAACCATTTCTCACATCTATTCCAGCACACTCAGCTAAGTTCAAAGTGGCATGTTTCATGGTCATCACCTGGTCACCTTATACACAAAAATACATCCAATTCCCCATTCTGACTTTCATCGTATTCACATTCCTTTCAAAACAGACATTCATTTCTATTGACAGGATGCTCGCAGAGTTTCTGTCAGTCCGACTGACACATATTTTTGTGTGAAAACAACTTTGATCACTCAGTTAATGTCACCTCCAATTGCAAAAAGAAAAAAAGAAACGGAAAAACTAAACTCATTTCGAATAAAAGTAATAAAAACCCAACCGAAGTCAATCAACGCGACGACCGGCGGAGAAAACTTTCCTCTTTTTGGCCACAAATGATGATGTCAGCAACGGGTAGTTTTGTCGTACACGTGTCTATGGAAAAATGCGTATATTAAAAAATTATTATGTCCTTTCATACGTGCGCACAACGATGAGATGATTATATGGAACATAATAATCATAGGCTGGATATTAATAAACCGTGGGCCATAAAATCTGGACATGATACGTTTGAGTGCGTTTGAGTCTCCAATTAGGAATGGCCCGAAGGGTCATCTTAAGTCGGTTGTGGTGAAATCGGAGGCGTTGATGCTGTGAAAGGCTTTCGAGAGATAAAACTAATTTAGGTTGTTAGGGATGGAATTGGATGTCCGAGGGTGTAATTAAATAGTACCAATTAATTTCAATATGTTCTGGTGTTTGCTTTAAGGAATGCTATTTGCGAGAGCGTAATTGGAGAACTTGCGTATGAATTTCTCATTAGCTACATGAGCTTAATTTTCATTTAAAGTGAACCAAATATCGTTTGTTGTGGAAATCTTGAGGAAGTTTGGCCGGAGTTTCTCTCACAAAAGAAAATTTCATAAATGTGAGTGGGCGCTAATCCTGCTTGCGTAAGTCGTCCTTGAACATCAGTTTTTATTGTTATAGCTAACCAATTCATGGCCAGGTCATCGTCAATTGGTTAAAGTTATGTGTACAGAACTTTTTCATGATTTTGACATCTGAATTAAAAGTAAATAACAGAACTTTTCTTTTTGTGTGCTGTAATTTTTTTTTCATTGATCAGTTTAATAATCAGCAAATATTAGGAAGCAAAAGCTAAACAAAATTTTTTTAGAAAGCATTACTTAACTTAAAGTCCCTTTTTATCAGTATTTTTGTAATGTCAATTATAATTTTTTCGTAATGTTTGCAAATGTTCATGTTGTTTTGATTTACATATTTTTTCTCTTTTTTAATAATTCTTTGTTTATTACATCAAAACTAATGTAATTGTTAATAAAACAAGGGATGATCTTGAAAGATACTTTTATCATCTATATCTATATCTATAAATATTATAAAACAAAGTCGAAAAAAATGTTTGGGGAGTTTAATCTCAGGATCTACTGAACGGATCTGCATGCGGTTTTCACCAGTAGTATTGTTGGTTATCCATTATGGGTATGCACTACATTTTATAGACATTTAGGCACAACAAGTTAACGGTATATTGAGATAAGTAAAAAAAGTCGAGAACTGCCAAACTTCTAAGGCGGGCGCTGTCTAAACAGTTAAAGATACGAAAAAATAATGTACTGGGAAATGGATCGCCTCAAAAAGTTCTAAAAAAAAGTCAGCGGTGGCATATGTGTATCTTTTAAGGTAGACTCACAATAACCAATTGTATGGTTCTGTAAAAATTCGAAAAGCCAATCCGCCCTGTAATTTCCACACCGCTTTGTCAAAAAATCTGAAAAAATTACAAAAAATCGGCTTCCATGAGTAAATTATAAAAAAACTAATTTCAGCATTCTAGCCCCAATACTTTCGGAGCTTTTGGCCAAAAACGATAAAACGTGAATATGCGAATTTCGAAAATCTAAAAACGCCGTTTTATAGATCGCGGAGCAAGCACTAAGAAAAAATAGCTATAAAAATATCGATTAGTTGGTAAAATCCGAGAAATCGCTGATTAAACGATTTTTTTAATCTATAAAATTTTGGCTGAAATCGATGCGAGTCTCAGTGGTGTTTTCCATGTTCATTTCAACCCCTATTTGCTCAACTCAAATTTGCACACAGCTGGCATGACGATGATCGCGCGGAAACGGTGTTGTACGGATAGAGGCATATGAGATTTGAAAAATGGATATATGTATACCTATATGTATGTGTATAGGTTTACATAAATGTACATAGGTACATACATAAATGCATATAGGTTTACATTAGAAATACAGGCAGCGATGAAAGAACGTGGTATTTTTTGTTGGAATATGATAGCCAATGGGAAAATAACATATCTGATGCGTGTTCTGTTCTACAGGAAAATAACAAGGAGACTTATTTACTTTGATAATTTCGGTGTGTAAAATTACTGAACCTTTGTTGCCGTGGCAAAATCACCGCAAAATATGATTGAAGATATGGACCCCAATGGGATAGTCAGATAATGCGAGTGTACGTACTTGCTACAAGTTGCGAGGGGACTTTTTTTTTGTCTGTTTTTTAGCCAAAGAAATAAAACTCGACTTAGAGTTTTTGAAAGTAGACTAAGGCTGGAAGGAATGTATTCGTGTAAGAGGGATTTTCGACTTAGAGAAATTCGACTGTATGTTCTGTGGAATTTTATTTCAAGTAGCCATATAACATTAAACCATGCAGAATACATGCGAGAAAAAACTATGATCATTACTGATTTATGGAAGTGATTCAAAACGAGTGTTATGAAAAGGGGAAAAATCGTTTATGATTTAATTATGTTATTAGTCTACAATAACAACGGGAATATTTTCTTTTGAATGCTACTGGAGGCAGCGGGAAGACTGCTTTTGCTGTGGGATCGTCTGCAATTGAACCCACACTTTTAGATGGCGGAGGAACTGCTAACTCTGCTTTTAAACTTCCATTAAAATGTTGTAGTGCCGATGTTTCAAGTGCTTGCAATGTTTCCAAGTAGAGTAATATTGGTAAATTGATTGATTGTAGTTCAATAATTTAGGACGAGGCTTCAATGCTCCACAAAACGTCTAACAAGATGCACTAAAGCAAAGTCTATGCTTCACTGAAAAAGTCATACTTATGGCTGCACATAAAAAATCGTAACTTCAAACTAATATAAGTGTTGCTTACGGAAGAGACAACACATCACTTTCCAATAATATGCTTCAAATAAGACCAGAAAAATTTGAAGTAAGAAATGGGAAGGTAAATTTCAGAAATATTTTTTGTTTTGTTGCCGAATATTTTAGAAATGATTGAGAAGGTATATTCGGATATTGCAAACTTATATAATAATTCATTTGGTTTGAGGGAAGGGCTATTTTGTGGCAGACAAATAAACAAGTCAATTAAGTTATTGATTCAATTCTTTTCAAATGTGATTCATCATCAAAAGTCTATTATTTAGTTGACCGCGCTTTAGATGTAGAAGAAGCGGTGCATTACGCCAAATTATTTCTAAATTCATTAACACTTTCTGGTATTCCATTACTGTAATACTAAAAAACTTTAGATATATAGTGCTGCCTGCGCGAAGCCAGGACGGGTTGCTAGTAATAGATAAACAACCAGCGCTGATAAGCCTTCGGCTTAGCAGGTATAGAAATTGTGGCTAATTTTCTTAATATAAAATGCTGAACCAAATTTTAAATTTATTTATTTAGATAAGCAACTGAATGATGCTTACTAAATATATTCATTACGATCCTAAATTCCGGTGCAGAAATTCGTTTTCAAAAAAAAAAAAAAAAACTCGAAAGAAAACGCACCCAGTTTATTGTTGACTCAGTCATGAGTATTAGTTACAGGGCGCATAGAACCATTTCCAAGCAAATAGGGAGTTTTGTAAATCTTGCTCTGAGAATGACTTGAGTTCCTCTCGAAAGAGTCTACAATTCCATATATACAAACTTTTCCAACAGAAATAACTCTCAAATTGAAAAACTTTTCTACCCAACTTATGACACTTATCACAAATGCAGAAAATCAACCAAACGATAAGGAAACAAACGCTAATGTGACAGCAACCCATTTAAACTTACACCTCCACTCCATTCCACCCCAAATGCAATTCCCAGTACGAACAGTTCTATCGCAAACGCTTTCACAATCTGTCAGCGAATAAATTGCGTTTCCCTATAAATTTATTGTCCCTGCTCATCTTCTGTCATTCGTAGCAGCTTCCCCGAAATCCCTAACTTTCAAATAAATGTTATCGATACACTTTGATCAAAGCGAACTCCTCCAACCCGCAAGGATGCTCGTGCGCTGCCGTAATATCGAAGAATGCATTTCGTCCCAAAATCCTTGCTATCCTTTTCGAATGTGTATTTGTTGATCCAATTTGTGAGAAGTATTTTTACGATTTCACCCAAAACTTTTCAAGTTCTCTTTCGCCCTGTACAACTCCCTCCGCACGAAGACATAGAACGCATACAACGATAAGCATATGCAAAACAAGGAGCCCTAGGGAACGTACATCCTTTGTCCTTTATTGAACAATCGAAAAGTAAAATACTTCACAAATATGGAAAGAGGAAAAATCCCATTCGAGGAGAGCGGAATCCTCCTCGGCATACATCCTGTATGCATACTTTATTATTAAGGATTTCGTCGCTTTTCCCCGTTGTTGAGAGTCCCGCTTGGAAGACAAATCTCATTTCTAAAATTTCTTTTTCTTCCTTTTTTTCGTCTTATGGTTTGCTCCTTCCGAGGGATTAATTTTTATGCCATTTCTCTTCGTTGTACTCGGTTTCCCTGGAGAGTAAAGAATTCTTAACCGAAGAAACCACTCTCGTGTCTTGCGAAAGAATGAAAATGCGACTGCGAGAGCGAGAGCAGCATTGTGTTGAATTATCGTTCCTGATCCTTTATACCTTATGCTCCTTATATATCTTGACAAGGTGTACTTGTGATATGTGTGCGAGTGTGTCTATCAAAATGAACAGACACGGCTTAATCTGGTTATTCATCTTGAATGCCATCTGGGGGAGTTCATACTCAGCTACAATTAATTGATAACACTGCATCATTACGTTTACATGTAGAGACTTCTTTTAGATGTGTAATTTGAGATGACTAAAGGAATAGACTTAAAATACAGTTCCATATTGAGATAATAAGGTTGAATGTTAAAGAGAAGGAGAAGACGCCTGAACCTTTAGGCAATAACCTTAAGCCCTGCAACTATGAAGTCGATTGTAAAACATTGAAAGCCTTCCGAATTCTGATTTTTTTCCTTCGATTTTGTCATCATCAATTCAGTTTGATTTGAATACGTGAACATGAAATAATAAAACCTTGTAGCTTGTAAAAGCCAGTCACAAATTTTTCGATTGCTTTAAACCATTTTCAAATCTTCTGACCAATCAAGGTTATCACCAACAAATGCACCTTGAAAAGTGTTGATTACTTGTTTTGTAACTTGTGATTGAATACTGCCATGAAAAAAATTTGCATCTTAATGAAACAAACGAACAAAAATTTCCTCTTCGTAGCTTCTCTATGTCAGAAACACAAGGAAAAATGTCAGTTTGCTTAGGTCGGTTGATTCACTCTTAGTGAAAGCTGCAAATTTAAAAATGCAAAATGAAACTGATTCTAGCTTTTCTAAAGCGATTAAATAGGTATGCAGCGTGGTCATTAATGACAATTATAATGTGATCTAAAATAAGTTCTGTATAACAAGAATACAAAAATTTAACATTAGCTCTACTTTTTAATGAAAAAAAAAGAATTGAGCAAGTAAAAAAAGCTCGATCGAACAACATAGTTTTCTCTTAGTTTCTTAACTTGCTTACAATTCAGTCGAAGGAATTTTGTATTTGAAGTGCACATATAGTTTTGCAGTACTGCAATCGAAACAGACCACGTACCTTCCATTTTCAACCAAACAGACACGTTCTAAGCGATTTGTTAAAAAATTTAGCCCTTCTTTCAAAACATCCCAGAGCAACCATCAAACTGACAGGCAGGAAAAAATAAAATGAAAACGTGCACATAACCCACAGCCTTCACTTCACGTGCACACTCATCTTTGTTCGTATCCTTCGCCTCTATTTGATTGTCCCATTAGGAATGTTTACCAAATCTCTCACCCTATTTAACTAGTAATAGAGCGAAGGTCTGCGCCCCCGGTGGTAGCCTTTTGAGCTTTTGCCCGTCCTCGCTCAAGAACCACTCACTGTCGTCGTCGTTTTTAATGGCACGACTGTCGTTTCTCAAAAGCGTTAATCCCATTAACTAAATAAATTCATAAATAATTCATCAAACAATAATTTCAACTGCGCGCCGCAATACATGCCGTCTGCGGATTATCGTTGGAATATTTATCTACTTTCCCCGATGAGGGACCAACTGTGCTACAACTGTTTACGCATGTAGTACGTAACATGCAAATAACAAACTTTCCCATATGCCGTTTTGGTTCGCCCAAATAACCCCCAGCAATCGCTGAGCACACTCTCCGAACAAGGAAATAACCAAACAAATGACTTCATGTCGTTCATTTTGCGACGGGTAATCCTTTTTGGGGAAAAAGAATCAACATTTGACATAAGTACAAATGGGAACCACTGCTGCTTCTGCTCCTGCTGCTCCTTACGTTGCCCTTTTTTCATCTATCTTCCCTCGCCTGTGGTATCTGTGCTGTCTTTTGTCTGGGCTGACCTGCTTATCGATTTGAAAAATACAAACTTTAAATAAACGCCACCCACTTGGGTTTCATTTGAGAAATGGCTCTCGAAAAACTTCTGGCACATGGATGGTGGTACGGACTTTTCTGCATGTGCTTTTCTGCTTCTGGGAATAGGTGCGCTGCCAACAAATAACTTGGAAAGGGCGAAACACTAACGAGTTGTGCCTGGCTTATTCCTTTAGTTTCGTGCTTACCCCAGAGAAGTCAGCAAACTCATAAAGAACGCTCTGGTTGTCAATAGGCAGCGACATATGGAGGGCTTCTGAACGTTGTTTTTCTTTTTTTTGGCAATAATCCACAAACGAAGACAGGAATGTATGTCCAGAGATACTTTAGGCTTAATGCATTTTCAATTTATCAGAGCAGTGGAAAAGAAATTGAAAGAAGCAATCGTTAAGAAGATTTCGGTATTCAAAATGTTGCCAAAGGACATAACGCTATGATTTGTTTGAGCTGCTGTTACTGTAATGATTTTAGAAATCTATTAAAGTGAATAGAAGTTATTTGTACCTTAACATACGTCAAGTTCATCTTCTAGGGATCCATTCTTTTGTAATTTTTTAATAATTTGTTAGCTTCATGAAAAAGTTAATGAAAGTTGAGGCAGATTTTCAAAAAAAATGTATTTCTTGCGAATGCAAGCTTCGCTAAATGAGAAGTTGAGTTTGTTTTTTCTAATATAAAAATGCAAAGACTACAAATGATTGCAAAGCCTGCGTTCTGTGTTACGTGATTGAAATCAATCGAATTCTGTAACATGATGGAAAAAAAACGTTCTAAAAAATGTTTGGTGTCAAACGATATCAATATTTAAAGTCTTAAAGTGAATGAAGTCAAAAAAAACATTCAATTTCATTACATATTTTTGTAATTCCATATCAAGAGAATTTTTGTGGTATTGATAGTTTAAAAAAAAATTCTCAATCCAGGACAAAAAAAAAAAAACTCTTCTTGAAATATTTACTAACCAATTGAAGCAAAGCGACGTCTTAAAAAAAATTAATCTGTCTGATAACCCTGTTGGGTCATTCTAAAATGAGGAAAAGGCATCAAAATACAAAACTCTAGTACTAAAAGCAGACTTCTTTCTCCAAGGATATGTTTGGGAACTTACTTCTCGAATCTTCCTTTTAAAGGCTGACCACACAGCAATCACAATTTTCTTCCATCCAACTGTCAACATGATTAATTAGACCTGCCATTTTAATATACATCATGAATATGCAGAAATTATTCCAAAAAAAAAATACTTAAAAGCTGTCTTATTTAGTTCTTATAGCGCAACGTCTTGCCTTCAGAAAGTAGGCAACTACTTGCATCTTACTCATAAGGAGCCATGAAACGCAATGAAGAAGACATGTCTGTCTAGATGACGACCATAAAAAATGGACAGAAAAGTACCTCTGCTGGTAGCAGAATTAGCATGGCCTTTTTTGAGGCTGGACATCGGCCTACATCTGTTGTTCAAGCTTCAGACTTTTTTTTATTTATCAAGAAATGTTGTAAAATACATGATATCTTATAAAATAGTAAAAGCAAACATATTTAATTAAATAAATCCATCCCTGTTCGTTTATATTTTCGTTATATTACTTTTTCTTCAGGCGGACGGCATAGCCAAGCTCAAGTGATTTTTTGTAAAAAAAAAAAATACAATAACAACTAACATTTTTTTCGAATTAATTGTTTTATTGAATGATTGCTAACCCAGCAGGGAATAATTTAGTTTTGAAGCGGCATTCATATTATCAATATTTAAATATTTCCTAAAGATTGATAACATCCAGGTATTCGAGCTGCGGTTCTAATGGATGCAAATGCTAACAATGAATTCAACGCTTGAAATTGTGAAGGAGAAGCCATTTGGTCCACTCTCGACTAGCGTTGATTAATTTTGTCACCGCGATCACGCATTATTATTGTTATCTTTATTTAATGACAAAAACGAAGTATTTACATGTGTTTTCATATTATTATTTTCTTCTAATTTAAGTCCTTAGAAAATTTGACCAAGCAAGTGCCAACATAATCAAAGAGATTTGATGAATGATTTGCTATGCCACAGATAATGTCATGAATGTTGCTTCGAAATTAAGTCAATCAATTTTATGTTTATTTATACTTTTTGGTTTATTATTCTACTAGCAACCCGTCCTGGCTTCGCGCAGGCAGCGCTATATATCTAAAGTTTTTTCGTATTCCAGTAATGGAATTCCAGAAAGTGTTAATGAATTTAGAAATAATTTCTTCTTCTTCTTCTACATCTAAAACGCTGTTAACTGAATAATAGACTTTTGATGATGAATCACATTTGGCAAGAATTGAATCTTAACTTAATTGACTTACATATTTGTATGCGACAAAAAGCCCTTCCCTCAAACCAAATGAATTATTAGATAAGTTTGCAATATCCGGTTATATCTTCTCAATCATTTCTATAATGTTCGGCACCAAAACGAAGATATTTCTAAAATTTACCTTCCCATTTCAAATTTTCCTGCTCTTATTTTAAGTATATCATTGGAAAGTGATGTGTTGTCTTTTATGTGCAGCCATAAGTATGACTTTTCCAGTGAAGCATTGACTCTGCTTTAGTGCGTCTTGCTAGACGCTTTGTGGAGCATTGAAGCCTCGTCCAAAGTTACTGAACTACAATCCTCTGTCAATTCACCACTATTACTCTCTTGGAAACATTGCAGGCTCTTGCAATATCGGCACTACAAAATTTTAATGAAAGTTTAAAAGCAGAGTTAGCAATTCTTCCGCCATCTGAAAGTGTGGGTTTAATTCTACACGATGCCACAGTAAAAGCAGTCTCCCCAACATGCTTAATCTTTGCAAGCAGTAGATTTATTAAAAGGTTTTCCCGGTGCCTCCCCTTGCTCCCCTTGTTATCGTAGACTAATAACATAATTAAATTACAAATGATTTTTTTTTCCTTTTTCAAGACACTCGTTTTGACTGGCTTCAAGAAGGCAGTAATGATCATAGTTTTTTCTCGCATATATTCTGCATGGTTTGATGTTATATGGCAAGGAATTAAAAAATATCAAAAATTTGTCCAAGAGAGACTATTTGCCTATTTACTTCAAATAAAATTCCACAGTACATACAGTCGAATTCCTCTAAGTCGAATTTTTCCGCCTTATTTTGGCATTCCCCTCCATCTTCCATACAAAAACCATCCTCGAACTCCCTTTAACTCGAAAATCCCTCTAACCCGAATACATTCTTTCCAGCCTTGGTCTATTTTCAATACTTCAAAAGTCAAATTTTATTTTTTTGGCTGAAAAATAGACAACAAAAATGTCCTTTCGCAACTTGTATCAAGTACGCACACTCGTATACTCTGATTCTCCTAAACGTCCTAAGCGATGAAAACATTTGGCGAACATTCATTTCGTGTTGATTCTTGTAGTGCAACCACGTCGAAAAAAAGGCAATGTCGTTGCCCTTATAATTCTTTACCTATGCAAGAAAGAGATAGCAGACGAAGTTCACAGCAAAAATAAGGATTTTCTTGCGAACATGGCCGTTGTCGAGAGTCATCTCCAGTCGCATAGCGAACACACAAATAATCTTTTAATCTGAAAACAATCAGGTATCTGAGATGCATTCTTGCTTTAGAGCGTGTGTTGGAGGCTTACTTTAAAAAAGTAAAATAAAGACATCTGCCAGTATAATTCCAATTGAAAATATTGCAGTCCAAAATAAAGGATGTTTAGCAAAAAAAAAAAAATACATAAATCCCTCTAACTTAAATTTTTCCATAACTGCTTCTAATTCAAACTAATTTTGATGTCACGTGAAAATTCGATTTAGAATTATTCGACTTGATAGTTGTTGTCTGCGGTGCAACATATTTTCAATCTTATTTTGCGGTGATTTTGCCACAGCAACAAAGGTTCAGTAATTTTACACAACGAACTTATCAAAGTAAATATTAAGTGTCTTTACTATTTCTCTGTGGAACAGAAAACACATCAGACATGAAATTTTCCCATTGGCTGTCATCTTCTAACAAAGAATACGCGTTCTGGTATCGCTACCTATATCCCTATTGTGTACATTTATGTATATACACATACATACATATATCCATATTTCATATCTCATACCGTACAACACCGTTTCTGCGCGATCATCTTCATGCCAGCTGTGTGTAAATTTTAGTTGAGCAAATAGGGGTTGAAATGAATGTGGAAAACATCACTGAGACTCGCATCGATTCCAGCCAGAATTTTATAGATTTAAAAAAAATGTAATCAGCGATTTCTCGGATTTCGCCCGCTAATCGATATTTTAATAGTTATTATTTTTTAATGCTTTCGCCGAGATCTACAAAACTGCGTTTTTGGATTTTCGAAATTCGCATATTGACGTTTAATCGTTTTTGGCCAAAAGCGCCAAAAGTATTAAGGCTAGAATGCTGAAATTAGTTTCATTTTAATGTTCGTATCGAAGCCGATTTTTTGTAATTTTTTCAGATTTTTTGACAAAGCGGCATGGAAGTTACAGAGGGGGTTGACTTTTCGAATTTTTACAGAACTATAAAAATGGTTATTGTGAGTCTACCTTAAAAGATAGGCATATGTCATCGCTGACTTTTTTTTAGAACTTTTTGAGACGATGAATTCCCTAGTACATTATTTTTTCGTATCTATAACTGTTTAGACAGTGCCCGCATTAGAAATTTGCCAGTTCTCGACTTTATTTACATATCTCGATATACCGTTAAGTTGTTGTGCCAGAATGTCTATAAAATATAGTCCATACCCATAACAGATACTCAACAATACTACTGGTGAAAACCGCATGGAAATCCGTTCAGTAGTTCCTGAGATCAAACTCCCCAAACATTTTTTTAGACTTTGTTTTATAATATTTATTATAGATAGTAAACCTTTGTTTTTTTTTTTATCGTTCTTATCGTTCTATACGAAGTCTTAAAAGAAGATCGTCTTTGTAATCCTCTGGTTTTAGGAAAGATTTATTATATATTATTAAATATATAATTATATATATATTTAATAATATATAATAATTTATATTATTAAATATATATATTATATAATTAGTGCATTCGAATAATTATAGTCTATACGTTTGATTGGATACAACGATACACAAGAGTTTTTCTTATTTATGTAGATTTAAAAGCATAATTTACAATTAAAATTCGAAATCAGCTGAAAACCCAGAGCGAAAGAGCCTTAGGCTTTGAGTTTTTCTTTAAAATATTCTTCACTCGGGTTAGAATATTGCCTTTTTTTTATTGCTTCTATTATTTTAAAAATCCTTTTTATAATGCTTTGCGCGTTCCTCTTTCTGTTTGATAAGAAATAAAGAAAGATTTATTCGACACTGAAGAGAGGCCAGAGTTAAAATAATAATAAATTTGTCTGTCCCAAAATTTAATTAGTTGACCAAAAACTAAGTAAGTCCACTCCTGTTTTCAAAGTGGTGTGCACCTAGTTTTATGGTCTCGGACCCTGTCATTATTCCGTGCCCGTGGTATGACTTATTCATAATTCCTTCCCACCAGAGCAGAAAATAGGTACAAACAAGTAGAAACAAACTCCAATTCTAAACAGAGAACAACCACTTCAATCTCACTCAAATTAACAAAACCGCGCTGAAAATGAAAATAATGGAACCCCAATTTATCCTTAGGTCACCCAAAAATTTCCACTTCCACTTAGCAATAGAGAGCCACACACTCTCTGAAAGAAGCTTCCACCACCACTACCACCACGACGAACAGCAGAGAAACATCCTCTAACAATTTGCGAATTTCACAAAACAACACAACCCTTCGAAATGCAAATAAGGAACGCAAATGAAGACCAGGCCCCTTTTCTAATAAATTAGCACGTTCCACTTGCACGCCCCGTTCTTCGAACCCAACAAAAGCCACAAATTGAAACAAAGTTTCGTTCAGTTAATTGATGCGATTAAAACTTCACCCCTGAATTGTGTGCCGCGACGTTTGCCGCTCGGTGTTTTGTAGGAGCCGAGACCGACCTACGAGAGGCTCCCATATCGCCTCCCGCTCTCCTAAGTAAGCAAACATAATTTCAATTCGCAGCATTTCCAACCACCAGGAAATTGCCATGGTTAAAACGCTGTGTTGTGTGTACAAAAAGAGGTGGGTGGGTTCTGCCGCCTGCAAGCTGCACCGACCTACCGAATAAGTGCTGTTCCTGCGGAAGTGACAGCAATATATATGGCTGGCATTTCCGCAAAGCGGAAATCTCACTCAGCAGTGAGTGCTGTTTGTTCGGCTGTGGGCGGCGTGTGCAAGTCCACGCCATCCGCATGCGGTCTCGGTAGAGGAGTAATCTGAGCAAATCAACACCCGGAACCACTCTCCTAATCAGTGGGATCATTATGTGGAATTTTCGAGTCTGTTTTGGAACTGTTTTGAACGCCACACACACGAAATTGTCCTGCAATGCAAGGTCCTTTAATGAATTTTTGGTTGCACAACAGCTCACCCCACAGATAAACTTTTGATTTGCGTCAAAGCGTTCACCGAGCCGTCGTCATATTTTCCTTTTGTTGTTGCCTGTCCTTTATTTCCGAGAGACCGACCAGAACACAAAGGCGTCTCAAGGAAGGATGAAAGAAAAAAAAAAGTTATCGCTGACAATCAAAATCCATTAGGACCGGAAATGGCTGACTGGAGATGTGAGAGCACTACGATGTGATTATTTTCTGGGCAAAGGTATGTGGGTGTGTATGTTTGAGAGGTCAAAGACGACGAATATGTTTCATAAATGCGGAAGCCTTCAAATGGCTTCATTGTTTGTGTGGGTTGGTTAGGGGGAGGTTGTAAGCAACATTACGCACCGTTCATCAAACGTTGATGGGGAAATAAAGTCCACTATTGATCATCGGTATTCACTGGAACAGGCCTATCAATTTGTCCTTCCCTCTGACTTGCGCCCGATAATTCAATGAAATTGCTTTTCGGAATTAGATACTATTTTAATTTGTGGGGTATGCGAAGTGACATTAAGTATAGATACATTTTAGATAGTCGGGAAACCAATGAAATTACCGAATGCCGAGGAGTGGCAACCCTAATGAAAAGGGTGATTACTGATGAAAGTGGTCTCGGAGGCGGTGGTTGGAATACCTGCCAACTGCTCCACTTTATCAGGACCTAGCAGAAAGATCTCGAAGGGTGCTAGCACTTTGTGTATTGACCACAACTTGACTTGGAGTCTGAAAGTGGTCACGTCTTAACGAGTTCGAAAAAAATTGTTCTTGCTTGTAATGGATGGGTAGGGTTGGTTTCGCGGTGTACTCTACGCTATGCTGCCTTTTTAGTGTGCTTAGTATCTTTTACACAGAAACAGTGTTTTGCTTTACTTAATATATAAATCTTTCAAGTTCCATTGAGATTCAGATTTTATTTTGCAGGGTCCAGGATTCGAAGTTAGTTAAAGTGATCTATTATGTTTGCATAAAAGTAAATGTGACTATAATAGAAATAATTTGCCATTTTATACGCAATCTCACTTCATATTTTTTTTTACAAAAAACTTATTTTTTTACAAGACAATTTTATCAGTATATCCTTTTGTATAAGAAATATAAAAGGAGGAAGCATAAAACCATAGCTTTCTAACACTGTTCAGATTAGTACTCAGATGAAATTATAACGCTCTGTTTAAATTTTCGCCTCATTAGGAAAGCCATTTTTATGAGATATTGCTTAAATATCTTCTAGAGTTTTGATTTGATTTTCAATTTCAGAAGGTCATTTGAGGCTCTGGCCCTCAATGGCCTCAATACTTGATTTACATCAAATGTTAAATATCACAGTTTATCCAGTTTATCACACACAGAAAGGCCTGTTTGTGGTATAATTCTGGTTGAGTTGTATTATCTGGCATTTAATTCGAAAAGAGCATCTACCAATTGCATTTTGGTTTACCACAGAGCATATTTTCGATATTTGCCGATACATTGCTGTAAGCATCCAAAATGTCATTGACCTAGTGATTGCAACATTGTTACCGTAGTAAATGTTGTCTTGGAAGCAAAACAATCTTTCACCTTAACCCAAAATTACTTTTAGTCACCGTTTATGTTTCGAGTTTTCACAAATTTTAGAGGAGCAATCAAGCAACAAGTTAAAAATAAATTACTGCAACAAACATGTACCGTCCTCATTATTTACCACCGAATTCACCTGGGCATATTAGGGTTCAAGTGTCTTCAGACTTGACAAAAAAAGCTAATTAATTAGAAATTAATACTGACAAGGAGAGTGCACGACCTCCGGGTCACCGATTTTGATGAAATTTGGCATAGTGATAGCTCCTCTATAGGGTCTGAACAGCCGCGATCACACCCACTAGGCTATCGCCACTTCGGAAATTCATTCTTCTAACTTGATATATAACGCGATTGAGAAAACTTTGGGGGCGTTTTTCTCGAAAAAGTGGGACGAAAGGAGGGTTGCGATCTCTGACTTTGGGAATTCATATCACATAGATGAGCTATGACTATGCCAAATTTCATCAAAATCGGTGACCCGGAGGTCATGCACTCTCCTTGTGAGTTCAAAAAGTGTCTATTTAGCTGATGAAATAAGAGCCTTTACTTAAGATTTTCAAGTGTTTGTGTGTCAAGCGTTCAAAATTCCCAATCAGAATTTAAATATATTCCTGAACATGTAAAAAGAATCTCCAAAAAAACCTTCCATCTCAAACCTTGCAAAGTATCAACAACATTTTAATTAGCGCTCTGTTTTTCTCCCTCTCAAACAAAAAGTAAAGCCCAAAACACTCGGCCCCTTAAACTGATTGGCAATTCAAATGTTGCCTGCCTGCCCAAAGAAGTGAGCAATAAAACGCCTTCACATCTACTTACCATCACCTTAACATTGAGACGTCTTAAATCATTTCCTTGGCAAAAAAAGCACCGACGATGATTTCATCCCGATTGGATTGTACTATTTCTGGCACTCGGCCAAAGTGGATCTCATTAGAGAGCACCAAATCGAATAGGTAGAAAACAATGACCGAATCGACCTGACAATATCCTTCTTCGCCGTGAGTTAAGGACTTACTTTTGTTCTTCCTCTTTCTCTATCAGTGTTCTGTGCCTTAACAATTTCTTTGTCGGATTTGTCTTTAATTTGAAATCGTTTCGAAAATGAATTGTTTCCTGCTCGTCGCCCTTCAATGACTGTTGATCTAATTACACCTCGAGCTATGAAAATATTTGGCGTAGGATTTTCTTTTCTTTTTGTGTTTTTCTTTTTTTCTGTGAATGATAATTTATGGCATGGACTTTCGATTTCCATTTCAAAGTGGCTAAGACTTTTTTCATCCGCTTATCGGTGAGTGCTGTAATGGCTTTTTGGCGATTTATTCGAATTAAAAATTGTGTCGTTTTGCTCTTTTTTTTAATGTTGATGATGATTTATTTGTCATTAACCTAAGTGTAATTAAAAGTTAATTTTTTCGTCTTTTAGCGTTTTGCGTAAAAAGATTATGAGGGCAGTTATGATTTATTGTAATCTATCTGCACGAGCTCTGGGCGAAAGATTACTTCACAATAATTCCATTTGGGTGACACAAAAATCCGGACAAGGGGATTTTCACAATCGATTCTACAATCCAGTTTGGCTAACAACAACGCGAACGAATGAACAATGCTGGTTTTATGTGAGAGCGCCACGTATGTCGGGGGAGACAAAACATTTTTCGCGACGCATTGATAATCCTGCGAGAATGTTACTGTCAGTGAAAGCTTTTCAATTCGACGCGAGGATTTGGCAACAAAACAATGGCCACCTTCCACACGTGCGAATAACTAACAATCTCGAACATGCCGGCGGTTGAAAGAGGGAGTTGAGCTGTGTCCCTGGCGGACTGTTAAGGCATTCAGTTTTAGCCAAAATCTCCCCAAAACACGCGCTTTCTGCTCTGTCGCATTTTGTGCCATGTTTCTGAATTACACTCGTTCCTTTGAAAATTTACAGATGAGAATTCTAATTGAAAAACGATGTACAAAAGAAAAATATTAAGGTGTCTATAAAGTCTAGTCTCTGACATGACGAATGTGAATTTGATAAGCTTCTCGCCCCCTTAAGTGCCTTTCTGCCTGTCGGGAAAAGACGACAGAAGAATTTAATAAAGTGGTTTTGGTTGCTTGCATAAGTGAAAAATCATTTTGGGGTTTTCAATAATGGCCAAACGTCCCATAAGAAGTGGCATTTGCTTGTAGCGCAAAATTATAGTCAGATAAAATCAACTTTAATATAATTTCATCACGTAACAAGTGTTCGAATTATGAAGTGGTTACAATTTGATGCAAATTCAACTTCCGGGCTTAATGTAAGTGATTAACTAGTGCGTGACAAACTTATTGTGTTAGTGTAAGAAATTTACTGCTGTCTGAGACGTGGCGAGGATAGAAGCCTGCCAAAACAGAAACTTTATATAATGTTATTTTTTTCGTGTTACAACACTCTTTTTGAATTATTAGAATAGGTCAATTGTAAAAACCCAATCTTTAATAACGCTTTGATAACAAATGATGATTGGCGTGTAGGTCTGACAAATATATAATCATTAATGACTTATCTATGTAGACTTTCAGCTTTAGTCACAAATAGTCTTAGAAGGATGATACCATAAGATCTAGACGACCTGAATAGTGAGGCGAATGTCGAGGAAAAGTGGCACTCTCATTCTCTCTGTTCTATTTTTCAACTTATCGTTTTTGAGATCTTCAATAATTTTTAGATTCTGTGCCGGACTAGTTATTCCATGATCTTATATTCAAAATATAATACTGATACCGGTTGACACGATGCTGTCTGTAATTCTTAAGCTTAATATTAGGTTGTCAAATATCTCCCTTCCGCCTTCTTGTCTTTAGAATTTTCCGGCTATGTACAAAGCGGTTTGGTGCTATTCAAAAACAATGATTGTACGAAGAACCGTTTTGCGCGGTTTCGGTTTGCAGAAAACTTTTCATTCCTCTAAGCCCGCGAAAAGCGAGGAATGAGTGTACAGTGAACTCTCGATAATTCGAAAATCTCTAAAAAAAAAATCATTCTCACAGTCACATGAAAAAACTTCTGTAAATCGTATGCAATAATTGATCCCTTTCATTAATTCAAATTTATTATTGTGCAAAAACAATATAAAAGCCTCTCTAATTCAAAATTGATGAGATGATGGCTTTCCTTGCCTCAAGTTTATTTGTTTTTCGTAATTGAATTTTATTTGTCAAAAATATTTTATTCGGAAACCTCCGTAATTCGAAAACCTTTGCAGTTCAAAATGTTTCGTTGGTGAAATGAAATTCGAACTATCGAGGGTTCACTGCATTTAAATTAACAATTTAGTTGAAGGGCCCTGGCAGCCTAGTAGTATTGCAAGAGATTTGTAACTCACTTACAGTTTAATAACTTTTAAATAAATAAATTGCGAAGGTTGATAGAATTTTACTTAAACTTTAAGTGCACTCGTTGAAAAATTTGGGAAAGGAAATCCCGTAAAATCTCAGGTCCCTTAAAAAAGTCCCTTTACAGGTTTATGAATCGCCAAGCTGTTCGTCTTTGTTTTCCATGAATCACGAGGTTCTATACTAAACATTTCTTATCATGTTTTTTTTTGTTTTTGGCCCACATCATTAACTGACCGAGTGAAACTCGAACAATAACTTGAGGCAAGGGAAATAAGACCACTAATCACCTTGTTAATCCTCCCACATACACTCACAGAAAAGCACAGAATTTATCCTCTTATGGCCTGAGCAGGCCCTTATCCTCCCAAAGTGCCGCCGCACTTCAAAAACAGCATAATGATAAGCCTCTCCCCCAAACCGCCTTAAAAAGTGATCAAACCCTCGGCCCAACTGAAGGATAATGGCTCATTAAAACAATGCCTATTCTATTTACCTAGCGCTCCAGTGTGTAGAGGGGAGGTCTTAAGTACCCTCGGCCTAAGTGCGGAAGGTGAATTATGAGTGGAAGGGACACCATAAAGTCATCGCCATTAATTTAGCCTTTCCACACACCCTGCCACGAAATAGCACTTTCAACCACTTCACGTGTGTAATTGTGACAAAACGTCCACATAATGGCCCATCACCCCTGTCACCAGGCAGCCGAAAAATTGTGATTTACAACTGCAAAGGGATGAATTCGAAGGTGATTAACAGCAGCTCATACATTCTTCCCTAGTCCCGGAAAGATTCCGCATTCCACCAGCCTGCCATTATCGAGTTCACACGCCAGCCGAATGTGAGCGTGGATGATTCGATGAAAAACACCAGAACATTGATTCTACGAACTCAACCCGAAGGAACGTGGCTTTATGTAGCACCGGTAATTTATAATCAGCCGCCGAGGGAGTCCTTCAGCTCGTGGTATTGTTTCTATTTCGCTTTTCCAGAATTTAGAGACCGTAAACTTACTCTCCGAAATGCTAAAGCTGTCAGCTTTCAAATTTGATAATAAATTTCCACAAGTATTTGTTTGTAATGGCAGCGAAGGCGCTCGGAGGACCACTCCGCGGTGGCTTTTTGTTATTCATAGCATGCCGCTTTCATCCACCCCATCTAATTCCACTTTAGCTGTCGTTCCTGTCGCTTCCGTCGCCTGCCGTCCGCCACCCACAAGCCAGCTTCCGTTGTCCTTCACTCAGCCCACTCTACTTGGAGACAAAGGACGAATAAGTCCATTGAGCACTCTCGCACACACCCACTCCCTCTCTCTTTTCTGTAGCGCGCTGCAGATGATGATTTAGTGGGTTGGGGTTGCGGCAAGGATACGCGAAGACACACACTACCCCGGAAAATATGTGTGTCGTTATGGTCGACTTGCGTATCGGAAATGAGGCCTATCCCTCTCGGCAGTGCTCGGCGACATATTCTCCTGAAATTGAATGAAGGACGAGACAGAAAATTGGGCCTGCTACGATGGGGACCACGACTGCCGCCCCCACCACGGCCAGGACGACGAGACCAGGAGAAATGTCCTCGTCATAATGACCTAATAAATTTTTCTAGGTACCTGCGCTGTTGTGCGGCCGTCTTCCGCTACGTCCTGTGCTCCCTCTCGCAAGGCGTTGAGTTTTGGCCGGCGTCCGGAAATTGAAAATGAATTGGGACACGTATCATGTGACTTTAATATCAAGGCACGAAGGGCGATTTTTTCTCGCTTAACACGCGTCGCCGACGACCGGCGTGTAGTGGGCATGAATGATAAGCGCTAGTCCTGGCGCTGGTCCTTGCCATATCCTGTAGGTGAATAGTAAAATGAGCTGTGATTTTCGTTTTCGTTTTATTCTTTTTGTTGTCCTTATTTTCCGTAACGTAAAACGTGGAAGGAATAAAGCCAAGTTGGCGTTCTGAAGTGTGGCGCTGGCATTTAGGACGATACTTCATTAAGTTGATCACTATTGTCGACTACCGGTGGGGTGAGTTAACTCAATGATTATTACCCAATAAATGAATGTTTAACAATGCGAACAAATTTTTTCATCAAATAATAATGGAAATGGGATGGGGTGGCAATTTACTTGACTGCTTTGTCGGCAAATAGAAAGTGAATTCCGGAAAATAATGATGAAAACGATTCCTACGCCTTGCGAAATTGGGGACTGACTATAAAAGGCTGAAATCAACTCGCTCGGTCACATGTTGAGTTGGAGTGACGTGAGAATAATATTCAACTTCTGCACCTTTCGGTAGTGATTTCGCTTAAGTCGAATGTGCTCACACTCGGCAAAACAGGTGAGTGATGGGTGTGGATGTGAATAAGTATTTGTTTCTGAGACACAAGAAAAATAATGGCAAATAATGGTAAATATCGTCGTCGTCCTTTTCCTGCTTTTATCTTTGTTTTAATAATGCCTGAATTTCATCTTGTTCCTTTGAAGTACGGATTAATGGGGGCTAATTTTCGTTTTTGCCTTAAATTGTATACTCAATTTTCTTCACAAAAATTCATTTTGATCGAAATGGTTTCAATAACATAATTTTGACCGCATTAAGAAAAGAAAGTACACGACCAACAAATGTCTCACGCAGGAGTAAGAATATTTGAGCAGCTCCGTGCACAGGTTAACTCCACTTTTTGAAAAATCTTAGATGTAAGTGTCAAAGTATTTTGTATTGTCATAACTTTTTATATTTTTAATAACTCTCCCGAATAATAAAGATTAACACCATTAAATGACAACTATTTGAATAAAACATAGTGCATTTCAGAGGCGAATGTAAATTCTTTCATCGCTTTTCTCTACTTTTTGTTTTATGGAGTTGATCGGTTTATGTTCTGAACGGCTCCTTTTACGAGTATATGGCGCCATCTTGTTGAAAACACATGTCTAGCAAGTAATATATGCCGTTTGCACCGATGCTGGGTGAAGGTTAATTTGGATAAATCTAACATGCACAGGCGTTCTGGTTCAATGCACTCTGCATGTTAGTGGAGTCCCATAGAAACAGGTGGAGAAGTTCAAGTATCTCCGGGTTCTTATTCACGAGTGATGGGAGGAGCAATACGGATTTTTCCTGGATCAATTTTGAAACAGCTTGGAAGGTCTGTCATCAGGAAGGCTGAGCTTGGGATCAAGGCTAAGTTATCGGTATTTAACTCGGTATTTGTTCCAACTGTCACCTATTGTCATGAAATTTGGGTAATAACCGAAAAAATAAGATCGCGAGTACAGGCTTCCGAGATGAGATTTCTGCGTGCTGTTGTGGGAGTTACTCGCCGAAATAGGCTGCGTGAAGAGCTTAATGTTGAGCAGCTACGTCTGAACGGCAGCGATATTTTCGACACTTCGACCAAACCATTGTCTCACTGACGCGGCAACATGACACAACGAATGTGTAGATTCAGATAAATGTTGCACTAAATTTGTTGTTGCCTGTCTACGAGGGCTAGGACTACGACCGAAAATTGGAGTTAACGCTCTTAATGTTGCGGTCATCGATTCCGAAGTTCGGTAGAAATTTTTTATGATTTGTAGAGGTTGCTCGTTCGTGTACTTTATTATGATAAAAAGGTTGAGCTTACTGAATAAATTGGCAATGACAGTTCGATGATTAGTAAATGTTTGCGTTCACAAAGTTGTCAAGTCCCTATTGGAAAACCATTTATTTTGGGTGGTGGAACGAAAGCAGCGGTGCATGAGTAAATCTCACACTAGACCAGTGTTTTTTTTTTTTTGAGTTATTTCAAAACTATATTCACTTCAATGCAACTTTTTGCACAAAACTGATTTTTTCATTTCTTTAACAATAGAGAAAAAAACTGAACCTTTTATAGTAAATTAATACGCAAATTTTCTTAAATAAATTGCAAAGGCGTTCAACTAAGCTAGGTTGCGTGAGGACCTAATTCTGGATAAAATTTGACCTGTTTGGAATGTACAACGAACGGACCTACCGACGATTTAAGATATATGTGGTGTAGTAGTAAAAATTTTGATACAAAAATACGAAAATTGTTTGTGATCTCTTAACAGTTTATGTAAGGCTTTTCCCCGACCGAAACACTAGCAAATGCTTTTCTTGTTTGTAATTATTTTCAATTTAGTCAAAATTGTTAGAATAGATTGAAAAGAATTTCCAGGAATATATTACGGAAAAACTAAATGGGATTATTTCATCAAACTCCTTTTTCGTGAGGAAAAGTTTTTCCAGAAATTTCGTACTCTCTTCTGTCCCTACACACGTTAACTTCGACACCAGACACAACTTTCACACTCAGCAAAAATTTTAATAATTTACCTCTGATTTTGTTTTGCTGAAAATAAACTTCCTTTTCAGTCAACTTATAACTTGTGGCGTACGGTGTATGATCTATAAAAGTACGTGTCAGAAAATTTCGAAACTGTTCAGCCAAATGATTCGAAAGATTGTATAGTATAAAATAATGAACCAGAAGGAAGACGTGAAAGTATGAGTTAGGAAGGTCAGCAAATAAAAGATCAAAATAAAATCTTCTGTTTCAGCTGCGGCTCATGTTCGAGTCGTCTCTTAAAACTTTTGCTAAGAAGTGATTTTGACGGGAATCCGTGTCGTGTCTATCATTTGATGAAATTAATGAGCTGTAACACATTTTCGACAGCTTTTTTAACCCTTTATAACTCAATGGTCCATTATGTTTAAAAAAGTAATTTAGAGGATACCACTTGGTAAATAACAAAACGTGTTTTTATTTTTTTTTTTTTTTTTAATTTACCACAAAAAAATATACCGCAAAACGATTTGAGCTGATTACCGAGTGGCATTATACGTCCGACAAGAGAAAAAATAATTTGGCTTAGATTTTATATAGACAAATAAGGCATGTTCCAGTAATGTCCACTGTAATATAAAGGGTTAAATTCCCTATAAAGGAAACTTCAGAAATTAAATTCTCGAAAGGAGTACAATGACCTTAGTAAAATTCAACGACATAAAGGCTTTTTTTCTATAAACAAAAATCTGTAAACAAAATTGCTTTTCCTTTTTTTACGAAAAGAATAATTAAAATAATTTGAAACAAACCCATAACTCGGCATTTCAGTTCATGACAAGATTAAGTTTATAAAACTTTACTCAGTTTACATACAAGATGAACAAGCATAACGTGCGCTCACATGAATTAAGTTTTGATGCCTTAGGTGTCTCCTCTGGTCATGACCCATGTAGTGACACCTGAAAACCCTAACGTCAACTACCGTGTGCACCACCTCCGTTGATTGTTCTAGGGCAATATCATGTGCATCTTTTGTGTCTCACTTCACGCCACTATTCCCGCCCAAAAAAAAGAAGAAGAAACCCTCAATCCCATTCAGACGCAAAAAGGAAGAACCATCGTCTGGCCCGAGGACTCGAAATGTGTTTTCATCTCTTCCCGTAGCCTACGCATTACTCAGAGCATGGAGAAAACTTTATGAGGGAGCCACATTCAATCTCAACGAATATAAATAAAATCTATGGAAACGTAAAACTTTAGATGTTCAATTCAAAAGTTTTTTCTTCCTCTTCCCGTACAGATGAATGAGTCCGCCGATACACATTGATAGCTACGTAGGTATTCGTTCGGGTAGTCAGAAGTGTTGATCATAAGAGATACTTTTCGTATTGATTTTTCAATCATAACACCCCGGTCTCGTGAAACTGGGTAAAGTTTTAACGGTCAAAAAATATTCGTTCAATAAGATGGGAGGCATGGCGTGGGCAAAAAGTTTTTAGCCTCACAATCGAATGGGGTGGTTCTATTAACATTTCTAGGGCCGTCCCCACTACTCCCAATCGATGCAAAAAAACAAAAAACGCCGTCGTCTGCTTGACGAAAGGTGAACTTGAGTGCCGTGACGTGAAAGTTTGAAGCTCATTCTGCGGAAGTGTGTAATTGAAAAGTATATTTTTGACGGTACGTAGGCTTTTCTTTCTTTTTAATTAATTGATTTAAGGGAGCGTTTTTCTTTGTGGAATGTAAAATTAAATGGGAGAGACTTCTTTGTGAGGTTTCATAAAGTTTTGTGAGACGTGTTCGAGAGAAGGAGGGAGGCTGTTGTTTTTTTTTTTTTGTGAAACCGGCTTTAGATACATTTTCTTGAGGGACTTTATTTTGTTTTGGCAGTTATTGACTGACAGTTGTTATCACAACAAAACTGAAGAACTTTTTTTTGTTTTATTCAAATTCAGTAAGTGGCCACGTGTACTTTAAGGAGAGACCTTGCTCAACTTTGTTCTGTAATAATCCGTTTAAATTTTGACAGGCCTACCACGTGCTCTTTAAAGTACATCAAACAAAGAATTTAAATTCACGATTGAACAAATAAAAAAAGACAATTGAATTCATGGTTTGAGTAAATTAGATTTTCAATAAAAAGGATTATAAAGTATTAAAAGGCTTGAAAGAACAATAGTTTGACGATTCATAAACCCAGATTAAGACTTTAAAATCAAGACTTTTTGTACAAAAACTCTTACAAGACCTTATTTATTTATAACATTTTTCTTTTATTTCTTTCAGGTAAGTGACCTTTTTCTATAACCAGCCTCAATTGACTCGTAAGTTATTATTTGTTCGGCTCCAATTGAGTAATTTCACTTTTTCTTATTTACCTAAAAATCTTTGAATTCATAAACACAGAATTTTTACTGAAATACGTGCCTGAGTTCGCACTAATCGCGTTTCAAATCATATTTGCTTGACGTGCCATGCGGTTCTTTCTCCCATAAATGCAGTTTGATCTTTCTGCCACACGGTCTTGAAACGTGAAAGCAATTCACCCATCCACAATCGTCGACTCCATATTTTCCACGCACATCCGCTTGCAGCCGATAGGTTTTACCAATTTTAATCAAACTATCAAATGACTACGATTAAATAAAGATACATCAAAGTGTAGCTTCCGTAGTACATTAAGTGAAAGAGCATCCTCCGAAGCGATTACTCTTTACTTTCTTCTTCCGCCACGAAAACCTGATAATCAAACTTCAATCACGTACACATTAGAGGCGATAAAACCGAGAATTCGTGGTGCGCACCAACAATTCGTGAAGCGAATCGTAGCAGCTCCACACGTTTGTCACATCACAAGCCACGTACCGGAGCACTCTGACGCTGGGTGAGCTCCTGCCAGTGGCTCTTCACCCCCGGAGCCTATCGCTTTCATTAAATTTGTACGCAACTAAACCACATCAAGAGAGATGTTTCATTTCCAATTCATTAGTTACACAGCTCCCCCACCCACAATCTGTGACAATCGGCCCACCACTGTCATCAGTCAGCAACGAAACGAGAGAGTTCGCGTGTATCGTCCCAATAATCCGAATCCATTAGCCGGCAGACACGTTTGATTTGGCCTGGTACTTCGGCGTGTCAGAAAGGCTTGAGAGGGCGTAGTGAGTACGTGAAATCGTAACCTGAACCTGAATCAGAACCAAAACCAGAAGCAGAACCAGAACCAGAACCTACCCAACCAGCCCGGGGACTAATCGGTAATGAGCAGAAGCTGAGAAGGCTCTAATTAATCATTTAACCAACGCCGAGGCGGAGAACCCTTCTGCAAGCTGCGATACATATAAACAACAGGGGTTGAACACGCTTAATGGCCACAACATCCGGTGGAACAAAGCGAGCAAGAGTAAATCGCTTGTGAAGGAAAAACAAAAGCAACCGGCCGAGCGCGTTACCTTTATCGGATTCTTGTCGTGAAAAGAAAACCCAGATAAATACAAACCGAGATCGAATGGAAATCCACATAATGTAATAGAATTGCCTGAGTAATGGAAAACCATTGGCATTAGTTTGATGATGCGAGGATGAGTCTGGGGAAATGAACTACATCCGGCGTCCTGTTTCCCGGTCACAGTGACGATGCTGCTTCTGATCCCGCCCATTTTCAAAACCTTTCCGACCAAAAATGGCAGTGAGTTAGATGTGGTCGTCTTCTCCCCGCACGCTCGTCCTCATTAAGCAGCAGGTAATTGAAGGAACATCGTCCTCGGAGATGTTATTGATTGCCTTTGTGTACGAGAACGTTGCCTGCGGTTGCTCCGAGAGAGAGTCGAGAATATTAAAGCAGGACATATTGTACATGTGTGTGTAGCTACACACGAAATGACGTGGTTACTTTCGCAGGAGCACACGTCACATGGTGAGTGATGACTGGATATGAAGTGAATTCAACTAATAAGCCATCAAACGTAGGTTGCCTTATGAATTTCTTATAAACTTCCGGCGATCCAGCTTGACGTGGTGTAGGAAGATGGAAGTAACTCCGCAGTTGACAGGATATATCAGCATCTCCACCTTAATGGTCTCGCTTGTGTCACGTTTGAGTGGAGAAAACTAAATGCATTCGATCGGGAGAATGATGTCTTTTAAAGCTGCGTAGTCGTCACATGAGCGGGAAAGTTGATTGAGCGAGAAAGATAAGTGCAAGTTGTTTGGGGAAGTTCACATGACGTGAAGGAAGTTGCCGAAGGATATTTACGTTGTTGCTTTCAAAAGCATACTTATTCCTAAGTGGGGAATGGATTTGACTTGACTACGATAATTGATCGTTGAGTCGTGCGATCAAATACATATACACACAGTGGTACGAAAAAGGTACCGAATTTGCTGACTTGATTTTGAATTAATGGATCTTGCAATAGGGACGAGTTTTATGTTTGTTTCAGCCGGCGCACAGTGGACAGCTGAACAAAATTATAATTAGAAGAAAAAACAGTTTTTGGATTTTTATTAATTATCAGTGGTAGGTATAACAACTTGTTTTTAGAAAAATATGAAAAATGCTTTTTGTCTTCGTACAGAAGAAAGCAAACGATTTTGTTCCTAATTGTTGTATTAAAATATTCTCTTATGGCATGTGTTATTGGTTCTAACTTTTGACGATGGATTATGAGAATGGTATTTCAGGCCATTTATTCGTATTTTACATAAATACCTCTTTGAGAATCGCCGAATTTTCGCGCGAAATTGAGAATATTATTCCGAATATTTAAAAAAGTTTTATGGCTGTCACAAAAACGCGCTGTAAGTGTCTGCACTATCTGGAAGGGGACACTTCAGAAAATCATAATATTTAAACATGAAGCCTGAACGACTTAAAATTCTGAACGTTTCTTCCAGTTGAAAACTTAATTTTTCTTTTATTTTGTCCAGGTAAATTGGGTAGAGTTACACAGTGCCGTAGCTGCAATAACAGAGCAAGGCTACAGACTCTAGGTAAACCCTTCCCTGTATCTCTTGGCGAGGTTTCTCGGACGAATATTAAAGATTTGATTTAGTTTCTCAACGCCGCACGATGGTTCTAAATCCTAATTTATATTCAACTTTTCAGAGCTGTGGTTGCAAAACGGCGCTTAGTGCTAATTGGGTCCTCCTAGAACTACCACCTCACACGTACATACACACTTTGAGCAAAATGTTAAACTTTCTTTATTAAATTAAATGTTTGTTTTTCCTTTATTTAATGGCTAAAGACTGGACGAACATTTCGGTAAGCAAGTAGTCAAGACTTGAAATAAGTTCAAAAGAAATTCAGATCGGTCGTAAGCATTGCTGATGACTGTGAAAATATTGAGCATGCATACTATACCAATAAATGTGTGCATAACAGCTTCTGTAGGCCATATCGCCAGCCACCGAAAAGATAATAAACCATTTTCAATCCTAAGGCATTATTTTTCCGTAAAGTAACAGTGGTTAAGGTTAAAAAGTCTGTTGGAAAATAAAATCATGAAATGGTCTTTCATTTTCCCGTCACTGTTCTTTTCCAAGAATCTTTCCAAGCGCATGTTCCTTTAAATCGGTATCTGTGGAGTCTCACAATGCGCTGAAACTATCCCCTAGTAGTTTTACGTTTACTTACAAAACATTTTTCTTCCCTGCTCAGTCACTTTTTTGAGGGTCGGTTAATTACTGACAGCAGGAAAAGGCAAACTTGCTAATGAGACCACACCGACAATAATGTCTTTTGTCGCATGAAATTTTAAAACACGAAATTGTAGAAAAGCTAATTAAATTGAAATAATCCGCCTTCCAGTGAATATTTCTCATCCATGCACGTATATTGCACCACATCAACGTTTAACCTTTACAACCAAGAAGCTCTGCTCAGACCTTGAATAGGACACACTTTCCTATTCAGCCACTAACAACAAAACCATAAATACCATCCTTTTCGTTTTCAAGTTCATTTCGTATCTCTTTCAGCTAAATGAGCAAACACCCCACCAAACAAAAGCCCTAACTGAAAGTCTCTTTTACAAAACCACCACCGACAGAGCTACATGATGTTAAAAAATTCAAATGCTGACCTCTTTATTTTTGTGCTTTAAGAACCAAGAAATCTCCCCCAAGGCCACCGCGGACTACGCAAAACTAAAAGCCAGGATCTTCCTGTTTACACAACCACCCTCCCTTGACATTGAACATGCCGGTCTCCCCTATGTCACGTAACGTGTCAGTGGAGTGTCTTTCGAACGAAAAAATAAATTAATAAAAACATATTTCACCACTCAAAATAGAATAAATGAAGAAACGATTTACTGTAAGTATCCCCAAAGCCCGTGGCCCCGGACGAGTGGTTGTTGTGGAATCGATAAACCATTAAATGAAAACAAGTTTTAAACGAAAAATACGGAAACAAAAAAATAATTTCCCGGAAATAAAATGGGGTAACGAAATGTGTGCATGTGGGTTTCAGTTTTGTGTTTGTGTCGGTGGCTGTGTGTGGTGTACCTTTTGACAGGACCTCGTTGCGCCATCGGAGCCCGCATGTCGACAGATCTCGAAATTTATCTTTCTCGTTCGAGATATTACATTGCAACCAAGTGGATTCGTCTATTTTAATGACCCCATGCAAGTGCAACCATAAACTACACACCCGCGCAACATGCCTTTCGCAGCCCGCATCCCGCAATTTGGTGGAACAACTTTTATTGGATCCTGCGGCGGGTGGTGTCGGTGATGGTGGTAGTTGTTACCCAATTTTTGCGCATATTTGCTTTCCGTGTTCCTTTTTCTAGTCGTTGAAAATCGATACTGCGAAGTGAATGGAAATATAATAATCATGCAGACCAATAGCTTTGCCCCATCCCCGACTGGCACCCTATTTCACGCCCTTCAGAGTGCCGTTAATAAGGGGGGGAATCTATTTTCGTTCGAGAGTATCCGTATTTAGGCTGTGGGCAGTCTATTGCCGGAAAGGTGTAGTCATTGTCGGGTGATTTATGCTCATTTATTCGTCACGCTCAGTGAACATGATTTCGGCAGGATTTTCATCGTTACACTCATATTTCTTTTAGACGCTTCCTGAACAGCGTTGATCTTGATAGGATGTCGATTTTATTTCGCGGTCTTGTTCTTTGAAAATGTATTGATTGGAAAAAGTTGGGGAGACTTTTTGAGGGTGTACCTTTGTCAGTATACGAAAATCAACGACTTGTAAGCGGTTGTAATAATGGAAATTCAAAAACAAGAATTTCATTTTACTTTATAAATTTAGAGACAGACTCGTCATGTCCGAACCCAGATCAGTGTTCTCCCTTTTTTTGCGGGTACTAACGACCAAAGTTTTGGGTACACTACTAGTCTGGGTTTTGACATTTTCTTGCTACATTTTCCTTTTTTAAGACGATACCACGCGGTATTGAATTCTTGCAATAAAGTTTGTGAAATAAAACTTATTTAAAGTTACCCCAATGACCAGAGAAAGGAGTTCCAGATTGGGCTCAAGGAAATATACTTTCAAATAGTGCCTGGTCGACATTTATCGGAAGAAAACTGTCTCAACTTCGTGAGAAATGAATTTCTATCGTGGGCGTTAAAGAGTGCTGTTTATTGCGTTGAACGAGCATACTCAGGCTCCAATCTTGCCTAGAGAAAAACAAACCAATTTTTATGGTTTCAACCAACAAGAGTATGTCTATCCAAAAAAAAAATAAAATCTTTCGGATTTCGTTATCCAAAACTTAAAAGCCTCCTTTCGATAGTTTTAGAGAGGTTAGACATGTCAGCCGAACTTAAATTCAAAGAACAGGATGGTTTACTCGATGAAGATCGATAGCTCTAGACTAAAATTGATTAATTTCTGATGACTTACAATAAACCAAAGAAATGACGAAGTTTCTCTTCTACATGAGAGCGCTCAATCACATGTTGCAAGAATCGTCAATGAAACTCTGGAACTCCAATGTGATTTAATACCTTGCCCGATTTATTCATCAAAATGAATGTATTCTAATCAATTACTCATGACCTAGCAATACATTTCGGGAGCTAAAAATCAGGTTGTCTCTTAGATCACCTTACCAGATGAGAATTTTTTTAATGAAGCTTGCTGAAAAAAATTATAGACAATAATTTGGTTGTATTTTGTTTGTATGCATTTACTTCGTTCTAACATTAATGCATTTACAACATGAAAAACGAATTGAATGGAAAAACCCCAAAATGTGTGCTCTGTACCAATTTCAAATCGATAAAACGATAGGTATCGCTCGCTGCACTATGCACCCTATAAAGCACTCAGGAGTATAAATGAATTTTCTTTAACTGAATTAGCTTTTTTACTATGACATCGCCATTTTCGGACAGAACCATGATGTTATCGTTGAAGAACTTTTGCGTAGGTTTCGCAAGCTTCGAAAATCAGAGAGTGCTATATTTTGACTTTAAATGCATTATACAGTTGCGGTCAAAATAATAGGAGTGCTGCTTTCTGAAGGATACCTTCTTGCAACTTAAGTAATATCATGCTTATGATTGGAGTAATTGAAAAATCGTTTACTCCTTTCAGTTATTGTTCTAAAGTAGAAGAACATTCCCATAGTCTTCAAGAAAAAAATATTCTGGTACACTATTATTGATATGCACTGCTATTTTTTTACCCGCTGCTGGAGCTACCTAACCAAACTCTCTTGGTTTATGTTCGATCGATGTTATCGTTAGAGACAATAACGCAAAATTATAGTCCAACTTTAAGAGAGCTTATATCACATTGAAGCTAGTTGTCAAAATTTCTTTTATTTTAGGGCACTGCATCAACTGTAACAGAGGTGAAAGTTGCAGTATGAAGACGAAATTTATATGAACTCGTCTAAGTAAAATTTATTTGTTTTTCTTCAAAAAAACTTAGTGCAGCGCAGGTGATGAAAATGAGCCATGCTTTTCTTTTCTGCAAAATCCATAGTTCGAAAACCTCCGCAATTTGAATTTATTTTTCCCTAGTCCCATGAAATTCAAATTGTAGAATGTTGACTGTATTTGTCTTCAGGCAGTCTAAACATGGTCCATAATCGTTGATAGTCAAGACGCTATTTCCAGTTGAATAGACTAAGCTTGGTTTCTTTTCCATCTTTCTTTTCCATCTATCTCAAATAGCAATCATTGCTATAACGTCTGAATCTTACGAATGACTAAAGAGAGTGATTTTATTTCAGTTCATGCGTATATACATTTCTTCATTGTTTCATCGTGTTTCGTTTTACACTGTTTCTTTTCATTTAAGGTTTGTTTGTTTTAAATTCATAGTTCCGTGAATATCAAATTACATTTTCCTGTAGGCGACTTTTGTTATAAATCTATATTTGTTTTTCTTACATACTACGACTTATGTACTACAATCGCAATCGCAGAATCTCTTAGTTGGAGAATTGGATTTCAAGCTACTCCACCTTTTCTATAATTCTTTCCTTCCACTTCTTTCTAAAATCGAAGTTCAAACACAAAAATTTAATTTCGAAGAAATTAAGCAACAATCAGTTCTGTTGATCTACTTAAAATTTAGCTTTGAGCTTCCTAGAGAAGGACTGCTGGGAAAAAGTTTCGTAGGACTTTCATTATTTGGTCAAAAGATGAAAATATGGAAAATCTAAGCATTCTTATACTAGCTTTTCACAATTACAGACAATCGCTTAAACTTTTCATTAAAAAATGTCTGGAGCTAGGAAGATGAGAACTATAAACCCTTTCCGGCTAATTTACTGAAGAGAAGAAAATAATTCTGTCTGATATTGGCACTTAGCGACTCTGCCTAGAGCGGGAGACTTCAGAACACAGAAACTGAAGTGATATTAATTTTAATGACATAAATTTCATCATCATGGACTTAGTTGCGGGTGAGCTGCTACAACCGATCAGGTTAGACTATGTGGTCGATGCATCGCATGATAACATCATTATGATTTATCGAGTTAAAAGTTTTGACATAAGGTAAAAAGCAATGGTTTTCCAAAAGCAATTAGGCGTCGAATTTTCTAAACCACGTCCTTTAAGTTCAGGTGTTATTCCAGACAAAGAAACTAGCTCCAGTGGCGTGCAAAGAACGGGCCAAACATAGTTGAATGAAAGTCGCATAAATAAAAAACATTTTCATATTTTGGTGAGTATAAAAATAAGTTTATTTCACATAAATAAAAATAAAAAAGCAAATGTTTTTGTAATTCATAAATAATTCAGTCTTATTAGTTCGACTTGCTTCAACCGAATGGATAAATAAAAAGGCGATTTGAGCGATTCCTTTGCACGCTACTGTACTCCAAGGTTGCAGTTTTTGTTAAATTCTCTCATAGGAGTTACGTGATGGCTGAAATTTTGCTTGATCGTATGCGTATGCAATGGTTAACGTATGTGAGCTTGCAGTGAAATTAATCTGAAATATCCGAGCAGCTAAACAGATTTATCGAATAATATTCTTCTCCACGTAGGTTCACAAGCAAGTGCAAAGCGTTATATCATTCATTACATGGCGTGTTTATATTTACTGATGAATTTCAAAAGTACAGTGTATTAAAAAATTTAGAGTCAATAGGTGAAGTTTGTTGGCAAAAAAACTCATCTTGCAACTCCCAACGAAAAAAAAATATTCCCTCCCTTTCCCAAATCTGCCGTTTTTTACTTGACACTTTTTGTTAGTCTAATGGCGTCCTTAAATAGCCACGAGGGTTAGCGTTTTGGTTTTTGAAACTCGGGATCTCTATTTAGGCAGTTTCCTGCCCGTCAAAGAGTGCCATAATTACTACTCCCCTAAGTAACATAATCTCCTTTGGTGGCCGATGTATGTCGGTTGTCTCATAATTGTTTTTATAATTACAAGACCGAATATGATGGCAACCGCATAGTGTATCCTCGCGCGTGTAGAGCAATTTAAACAGCTATAGCAAGGTCCACGATTACCGCCCATCCGAAAGCATAATTACCGCCGGCTTACCATTAAAATTCAACAAATATTTATGCTACAGGACCGTCCCTCACAGGCATGTGTGTGCGAGTGGATAGATATCCCTTCCCGCCAGAGCACGATGGTGTTACAACATCACAACAACCATTTTTGCCACAACACCGCCACCATAAACCACTGTCACCGCCAGGAATAAATTACAATTTCGTCCTTTAGGTCCTTGTGTGTGATTATTTGTTCGGTAGTATCTACACGAGCAGAGAGTTGGTTTAGGCGGCTGGTTTCTTGTCGATGCTTTCAGACTTTATTGTGCCATTTGGATTGGTGGGTGGTAAATTGAGAGAGTGCATTGACAGTCAATGCAGACAAGACAGTGCCGGTCTCCAGCCATCTGCTCAGAGGATACGCACTGAAAGAGCAGCCTTTTACAGCAGATTTTCAATTAGAGCCCTAAAGTTTACAGCGCAAATAGTTAATAGTCGACAGTCTTTTGAAGACTCTCTTCATCGTTCACAAATATTTTAAGCTGCTCCTGGTGTCCTAAAACACTCATTGGATAGCTTCTAACGAGTATGAAATTGGGATTCATAGATAAATTGACGAGTGGGAACACCTACAGCCCGATTGAATGTAATAGGATTACAAGGCCATTGAAAACGTTTTGAAAGTGAGTTCATCTCGTATTGGCAAATTCTATACAGTCATTTCATTGGCTTGCTCGTCTGACGTGTATTTTTCAAAGAGGATTGTTCAATTAAGCTGCTTCGATTTCTGTGAGAGGGCAAACGACTTGCTTCGAATACCTAGGGCTTGTGGACTTTTTTAGTTTTGATTTTGTTTGCTTTCTATTATATACTAGGGGGCCTTGGTGCAATGGTAATCGTACACTTATACGATGTTCAAATGCCGGATAACTTACGTTGCATTCCCAATGCATGCTTTCATTATATGCAAATGCTTACAATATGATGTCTTCCAGGAAGCAACTACAAAACACAGAAAACGATCATCAATGTCTGCCATTTTAGGATTGTTTAAATATGAATCTGCTTTAGTGCAGATTAGTTAACGAGTCCTTCTTTCAGCGCCATTCTGCTTTTCACGTGAATCACGATCTGATTCCCCTATCGGACCAGCAGAAAAGCAAATAGCAAATATTCGGGAAATATTCCTCACGATGAATCTCCACAGAAGAAGCAATAAATCGTTGGTATCTATGCCTCAAATTATATTGACTCTCACGTTTGTTTCCAAAAGTTTTCACTTTAAAACAGCAACACACACCATTAGTGGTGAACCTCTCTCTTTTCCTATATGTAGTAAGAATTTATTGTTTTGTCCAACCAAAACACGACATAAAATGGAATTTTTATAATTTTTCTCGGTAACAGTAGCCACAAAACCAGCAACTTGGTTTTGTTTTATATGATTTTTCTATCTATCATCTACCTACTTCCCAAAAGATGGGCCGATATTTGGTAGATGGTAAAAAGAGGAAAAAGTTGCAGTAATGTGTGCAAGAGTATGTTGTATTGATTTTTTTGTCCATCACTGTATATTGTGAGAACATGTATATAATTTATCTGCTAAGAAATGAGCTCGTGTCCTTCACATTTAATATTCATTACACCAATTCCCACTTGACCTCGCTAACAAATCCAACTTTATTGTTAACCCGAAATGCATCGAGATTTCCCCAACGAACATTATTCGAATTAATATAAACGACAAAAGACTGGTTTGTAAACTTTTCTCATTTGTATTGGGCCAGAAAAACTTTGCTTCCACACAAAATTTTCTGTTCATTTGTTCGAGGAAGTTGTGTATGTTCGTCTGCCAGAGAGAAAGAGAGTTCAGTTCATGATGCGCCTGTTAACATTCTTACAACCCCAACTTTAATATCGCAACTTCCGCTCACTGATCCCTCGTTTATGTAGAAGGGAAACAAACAAGAAAACGAACGACCTTCGACCAAGAAGTTACACACCCTCTTCAAATGCAAGTGGATTATTGATCAATGACCGAAAAAAGCAAATTTCCGTTTCTCCGCAACAGCAGCATATGGGGGCAGTGTGATGAAGCGACATTTTATTGAAACCGTCACTACCCACTACATCCTCTTTGTTGTCATTAGGCATCGTTAGCCTTAAGAATGCTAACACGTCTCTGTGCCAGAGACAGGTCTACGCATACCAAAACAAAACAGAAAAAAGGACGAGAAAAGAAACAAACATCACCACATGGTCTATTGTGCCGTAATAAAGAGTTATTGCAAAAGCCCGTCCCGCCATCAGGATCACGTCGAATTTCGTGGACGTACAATAAAGACGACGAGCCAGAAACGCCACTCACATATCCTGGAAGGGAGTCCCCCCCTCCCTACAGCATAAGGAAGCGCTTAATGTAGCCGAATACGAGCAGTCTCTTTGACTTAACAGAGAGATTCGGCCTGTCCTTGTAATAAGGTACATGTGTTGGGCAGTAGTACAATATGTCTTCCGCCTGGCGGACGGGTCGTGCGAGGAAAATTTCATTAAAGCTTTACATATCCTTGCTCTCGTTCTCGCTTTGAGAAGGGGAACATTTTCCTTATTTTTCTGTATCTCAAGGATACAGATGGTCTCTCTGCACATATCAGTGAAAAAGGAACTGAAAGGCAATCGATTCAAATGATAACCAAACCACACAGATGCACAGGGACTCAACAGACTTTGTGGTTGGATGGGATTTTTCGTCCTCCTTTATTTTGTTTCCCTTGGACTGTTGCTCATGGCCGAGGGGGTGGAAGCGAAAGGTTAAATGCAACAAAAGCTTTGACAAGCAGATCCCTTAAATTCCTTCCCATTTACGGGAAGAAGGTGGAGTGAGCTTACCGCCCGTCCTCACGGCAAAACACGAAACGAAATGAAATCTTGAATGTTTATTTTTGCTGCGAAATTAGATTTAGTTACATATACGCCGCCGTGGCTGTGTGTAGATAAACCCGGGCCTGGCCAACGATGGATTCCATTACAGAATTTCTTTGCTTCGTCGGTATATGTTGTAATAAATATTAATCTAAATCAGAGGTTATGGCAGATCGTAAAATCACCAGGGCAATTCTAATGCTTGTTTCATTTTTTTCCTTGATTTTTTTTTTGTTGGCTCATTTTAAGGAGGACTACTTTTTATGACGTTGGCGTTTCGGAATCCGACGTTTAGGGGAGAGCCGGTGATATCCGCTGAATTGATAATGAGTGTAATTCCTTATTAACTCGGATTTTATAGCCAATGTGCTCTGTTGGATACAGCTTACTTTCTTATTTAGACGGGAGGCTATAAAGCTATGGACGCGCTTTCTTTTTTTTATAAATTTATTCATTAGTTTGCTTGGGTAGGGGAGGGTGTCATTGGGGGAACTTTTTTATTGGCAGTGTGGAAGCTCATTACGCGGATTTGGTGGACGTTCACAAAGAGATTTTGAACATATGTTATTGAAAATATTATCACCATAAGGAGAACTTAAAACGATTTCAGATATTCGTAAGCTTTCAATAAAAATGTATTTCATGTGAAATCCTGAGTAAGGCGTAGAAGGAATTTGAAATTTATTTGAAGTTAAAGATTGGCAATTGTGTATTGAATGTAAGAAAAGATCACGGTAATAAATTGATCCATCACAGGATATAGGATATGTTTAAAGACGACAAGCATTGGGACAAGGCTTTCTGTAAGCATCTTATATCTTCAGAAGCCTTATATTAATTTAACGCTTACTCCACTGGATCTACAGAATTGTTCTTATAATGGAAGAGGTCATGAGCTGTTCATAAGTGGTCCCAATTCTAATGCATAGTGCAAAACATCTTCAATAAGGAGGGCTCTAAGTTGAAATTCAACGAAGCAAGCAGTTTTTTCTTTATATTCTATTCTATAATACTGATTTGAAGCCAAAACTGTCTCTCTCTTTTAGCCTTGGATTTTCGTTAATGCCTTCCTCATGGCTTGTTTTATTTCAGACCGATCTGACCTTATTGGTAATTGTTTTGGATGTGAGACAACTTACGGTATCGGCTTATTTGAAAGTTTTCATTTTTGTGCTTTTTTTTAAGCCAATTTTTATTTAATATAAAACAACTCCCTTTTATGAAATTAAAAATGGGTACGTAATCTCGAAATTTCCGTTTTTTTTTTTATTTCTTATTTCCTAAAGAAAATGTTTAGCTAAAAATTCTGAGAAAACGTAACTCATTCTGCCAGATATTCATTACAGGCAACCGAGTTGAGAGGAAGACCGATACCCGCTAACTCAACACACTGGATTCCACTGCTCTGCAGAGTGGAATTAATTTATAAATTATCCTTCATTCTGATTGCATCCCCAATTAAAACTCAGAAACAGATTTTCCTCCGCCATTGCTGCGACGCAGCATCAATCAAATTCAATTATCCTTCACTCGAATTGCAAGCGGGCGGAGTTAAGGATTCCATACGAAAAGATGCATGTAATAATGATTTCCGAAAAAAAATACACACGAAATAAATTTGTATGCGTTGCCTCATGGTTTAATGCTTCCATTGTTGTGTTGCACAGCGCAACGCCTCCAGCAATTTTATGAGCTCATACATCGCGTAGAACTCTCCTCTTATTCCTCCAACCAGTCCAACCATCCATGAAATGGCGTACGAAGGAAGGACGACACACACTCAGATACACGCATACACGCCGAGGACGTTCATAAACACATAGCTGTTTGGCAGTTAAAATGGAATTTTGAGTAAAGGAATTTTAATACGGAAATTCCATGCGCCATCTCGATGGCAAAATCAAGAAAAGAAGGACGACAAAGTCCTGACACACTCGCACCCAGGGACACAGGCACATAGAAAGACATCTTATAGCCTTTGCAGCACCTCAGGGATTGTCTCCTACCCCGACGTCGTTGCTTTCGATGAAAATAACTCGATTTTTGTTGTTGCTAGTTGGATGGCCATTTCAGTGTCCCTATAGTTTACAACATACACCTACTTAACGAGTGGTAGACATCCTTAAGAGAGTGGCGCAAACACACTTGTGATGGGGGGCTGGGTGGGTAGAAAGGAAAGGACCGACCCGCAGAAAGGAGCTACGCCGAAATATATATGTGCAAGGACTCGTCGTAGGAAGGAATCTCTGGTTTCTTGTCTCATAAGATCCGACGTCGGTGTCCTTCTTGTTGTGCGTGTGCGAATTCCAGTTGGCATACTTCAACGCTTCTCTTTTCTCCATTTTTTTTTTGTATGAATAATGTCCTTAATGGAATTTCTTCATTGATTATTACGTCCTGACGGGAGGTTGGGAAGACATTTGCATATGACCTAGGTGTCTGCTTGCGTCCAATTGAAAAGGGTAAGTCGCAGTTTTGTTCCCGAATGGAATCCATTGAAATTCTCCCCACACACGGGAGCCGAGGAAAACTGCCTTCTTTAACATTTAAATGCTTGCCAGTAATTATGGAAAATATGATGGGATCCTCCTGTGTGTACCTGGAGAGATACCCAGCCTCAACGCTCGACGGAAAGGTGCTAAAGCACACTCACCGGATATGATGGTGTTAATGGAATGGCATTCTCGTGCCAGATAATCTGTTATATCAAGGTGGCGGCGGTGAAGGTTGTGGTGCTTGGTGGGGCAATAAAATGTTTCGTTTTGGGGGCGTTTTGGGGCGTCGAACGTCTGAATATGCGTGTTGCTCCGCCGTGTTCGCCTGTCGCCGTTCGGGGATGAGATTGTTTTTTGTTTCTTTGGTATTAAAGTGGCATCGTTTGAAGTTTTAAGTGGTTCATTTGCACACCTGCCGGGTGCGAGCGGGGCTGCTGATGATGGGCGTTTACATTTCTTGTTTCGCAATAAAGGGCGCTTGCTGTGTTATGGCGGCACAGTCTTTTCATATGCCGAATGGATAATTAGGGTAATTCCAGCATCATCTCGTGCGAGATAGTTTCAGATTGTTATATTGGTGATAAAGATTATGTTTTCAAGGGGTCTCCGATGGCAACACAGATGGGGGTATTTATAGCAGTTCCAATGGCGCGTCTTTCTTGTCGGGGCGAAGGATGTTTCTCTCTTTGTGATAATGAAGTCCTGTGCTTGTTAATTAACCTAATCAACTTGAAGTCCAGAGGGGAAGTTTCTATTTTGGTGTGACCTCGCTCACGAATTCTTTAAAAAAAATAAAAAATTGCTTTACACAGACGCGAGTGTGTTCCCTTCAACTTCTAAATATGACACGTATTGACGTGCAGACTCCATAATGGAATGGAAAATAGTTGTGGAAAATGGATTTCGTTTCCTTAGAAGTTTAAATCTGCTGACATAAGCTTGTATCGTCTGAAATTTTGAAGCACAAGACCGACTCTCTCTCTCGTCGTCGAGATTTCAAAAACCTGCATCAAGTTTCGAATTCAAATTAAATACATTTTTGATTATAAATTCATTTCTACGCGCCCAAAGAAAATGTATTTTCAGTCCTAAAAGCTGATGAGTTATATATCAAAAATCATTTAAGCAAGTGCTGTTCAATATTTAAAAACACATTTTGATCTCTTCTAAAGTTCCAATTGAATATAGAGTTTTACTTTATTTCACCGACTGTGTCGTACTTTCAACTCTCCAATACAATTTTCATTGTTTCAGCTTTTATTTTACAATCAGCTTGACCGATATTATTTTTGTTCACATAGCATCTGCATTTTCGATGACACCGCAGAAAAAAAGTCAAAGTTAAACCTGCGTGGTGGACAAAAAACGTCACCAAGTTGATTAATGACACGAAGATTGAGTCTTACGTGCAACATTTTGACTACTACATGACACACATCCCGCTCGTGATGGAATTCTAATCAAGCCCAGGTCAGAATTTTCCATTAAGGCAATGAAATACCGATAAGCGACTACGGAAACACCTCTCATTGACGACAAGTTTGCTTTCATTGTCAGCTCGGAGAAAATTTAACCCCGCTCCTAAAATCATCAATCAGTAAACGATGCTTACACGTTAAGGATGCTCTATTTCCTCTGTGTCCATTTTTTTTTTATTTTCAATGCTCCAAATATGGAAAATTTCTTGTTGAGATATGGAAACTTGCTTCACCTAAATAGATAATTTTCGCTTGATGCTTCCACATTTTGCAAATTGATGTATTTTGAAAATCACGGTTCTGTTTGAAATACGTTCTGTTCGAAATAAATACGTCCATTGACTGAAAACATAATCGTCCATCAGCAATTAATTCCATTAACTATGGAACGTTTTCGCACCACGTTTACTCTAGATGATAATACGCATCCACAGAGACGTTGTACAGTGCGTACAGAAGAAGCCATTGCTGTTGCAGAGCGTAAAGTAGAGGAAGATCCGAACCAGAACGTTACACTCAATGACTGCGAGCTATGATTACTGACTTCTTCGTTCATCAATTGAACAACCATGTTGCGCAGGAGCTGTGGTTTCAACAAGGCGGCGCAACACCACAAAGAAATATCACCACAAACATTTTTCACGTCCCCACCTCCAGCGAACGACTGACAATCCTTCTGCAGTACTTTTATAATCGAGGTTTCGCAATTCGCCGTTTGGAACCCTGCACATGTATCAAAATTATAACAAGCACAACTAGCTGGGCTCTGGCTCTCAACGTGCTGTTACGCCACCCAATAATATAATAAGCAAATAGTAATAAATAATATAAAAGTATAATAAGTTTTCTCCTGCCGACAAAAATTTGGTCGATCATTTAAATAGCTCTAAAACAGAATTCCACTTTTCTGAAAGTTAACCATTAACCCTTTCATAACCACGTTTTATTTTAAACCAAAAAACAACTAATCCGAGACGAAGTCGGCTTTAAAGACTCATCGCACTCTTCCTATGAACGACGACTTCTCACTGTGTGAGTTTTGACTTCTTGAACAGGAACAATGTTCATTTTATTACGAACCTTACCCAATCGAATTGTCTATATGACTTTGCAAGACTAATATATGTCGAACTTTACTGCGTTGGAAGAAAAGAATTGACGATTACAACGTTCTTTTCTGTCAAACATGGTTGTCGCGAGCTGTGTAAGCTCAACCGCCCTGTAAGTCCTATCATCGTTAGATTGCATTGGCAATACGCACTCTCTTTTTTTTTTTTAAACAAGACCCCCAAGGCTAGTATATCTTTGCACATCGAAATTTGTGTACCCATGCAACACATTTTGATCAACACAAGCCCACCCAAAAAGGACACACGAAAAAGTTGACTCTCCGATTAATTGAATGGAATATTTTGTCGTCCTATACGCACGCGTGGCGCCTGAAACTTACGTCTATCTGTACTAACAAGATTTCCCAGTTGTGGCGTTTTAAACCAATTATTTACTTTCAAGGAAGGCAGCCCTTAGTTCCGAAACAAGTGAATTTATCTCACCAACAGCTGCATGTCAGTCTGATATTCGCAAATGTATACGATGAACTAACTTCAAAAAAATAAAAAAAAACCTTTTCCATTTAGTTCCACATTCGAACAATCCCAACCCACCTCTGCCTTAACACATAACCCCACGCATCGCCAGATCCTGCGCCAGGAGTATGTTCACAAACTGGTTGGACTCCCCTCTTCTCTGCTGCTTGACGAAAAACTTTCTACATGATTCGTTATATTCGGAACGGGGATCATCAACGTGCCCCAAAACAATGTTAGGATAAAGTTTTTTTTTGTGCTTTCAAGAACCAAAAAACAATTGCTTGCTGTTTCCGTCGTTGTTGACGTCATCAGGGATGGCATTTGTGTGCGATTTTCCTTTGAGCACAAAAGATTCAGATTGAAAACGGCTAGAGCTTTGCTAATGAAGTCAACTGAAAGTTTTCGTAAACTTCGTCAAGACAACGTGTTTGTTGGCAGACTGACCAGGAGAGCTTGTTACTTAGGGGAGTGAGCAGTTTGGGTGCACAAAGAATGAAATGTAGTGCCGCACCGTTGGGTCCTTTGTCGAAAACATCTCGTTCTCTCGAAATCAACTTTGAAATGATTTTCAATGTCACAGGAGATGGAACGATGAGCGTTTAAATCCAACGATATGGGTATGATTATAAATTGGATTTTCTTATTTTCAATTTTGCAGCTTTAAAAAGGACCGAAAAAGATCTGCTCCTTGCAGCGTTATGTTAAAGGTTTTTGTGTGGTGCAGAAGTTTCGTGTCCTTCGAAAGGATTTTACATAATTTCAAAAGATCTGATTCTATTTAATTTCGAGAGACGTTGAAGTGCTGGGACTTAGAGGATTCTTGAGACCACATTTTTTCTTTTGCTTTCTACAACTAATCTTTCCATGCGAATGGGAGCATCCCGGGGATTACGGTAATTGGATGAATTCTTAAACACGATTAAAATGAAGATTGTGTTGGTGTTCCTTGCAAGGATATATTTATATCATTTCTCATTGTGTTTTAAAGGATTGTAAGTTTGTGTTTAGTTTACATCGTCGTGATATGGAGAGAACGGGGATGTTGATGGAGGAGTTGGTTGGAGTAATCTGTAAATAATTGTGTTTTGATTAGAATTTAGGGAACTTTATTTTATAAAATAAACACATACAATAGAGAAACAAACTACTCACTTACCTGTAACGCTGCACTGTTGTAAAGTCCAACATTCTGACTAAATAGTTTGTATTTCTTTCAGACATGCGCTGAGATTCTATCAGATTCGTGCAATTTCTCGCCATAAGACTTTTTGTTAAATTTTGCATAGCTTCCGATGAACTACAGATTTAAGCATTCTAAAAAATTGAATGCACGTTTAAACAATAACAAAAATTACCAACAGCTGGTCGTAACCAACTTAATTCTTCTTTGGCGTTCCTTTGACGTTTTTTTTTTTGCGAAATTTAATTTAATGGCAAATCTTGGAATTGCGTTACTATCAAATCACCTCTTAAATTGTCACGATCCATAATAGAATTCAAGCTTTAACGCAATCGATACTTCCGAGAAGAGAAAAAACTAATTTCTTTTGGTCGTCTCTACTCCAAAAAAAAAAAGGAAAACATCATCTTAAAAAGAAAATACACTTTACAAGATTTATATAAAATATGCTTCACAAAATTTTATTGTCTGTCGAAAGTACTAAATCAAAGAATCCTTTTACAAATAGCAGTAAAGAAGCGAAGAGGACAAAGTAAAAAAGGCGAAATCATTCATTTTTCATTTTTCCTCGAAAAGAAAAGTATAAGGCAAATATTAAATCAATTCCTTTTGTCTTTTTTTTGTTCTCTGTGTCTCGTGTTTTCATCTACTCCTTTATTGATTTATGACCGAAGAATGAATTTCCCCGTAACGAAAACGACAAAAAAACACTCCAGGACGGAGATGAAGAAAAAGAAAAAAATTATTAACGGAAGGCACAAAAAATATGTATATTAATAATACTTTTATCGTCCTTTTTCCGTCTCGGATGCGAAGCCATACCACGAAAAGGACCTTTCTTCTTAGAGAGGGATATCACGGGAAATTATATCGAAGTGCAAATAAATTTGTGTGCAAAGTTTTTGTTTCTCCTCTCCAAGGATATCCTTTACATTTTTCGGTTCTCTCCTGTCCTGACCTTTTGTGTAGCTCAGGTGGGGCCAGGACGATACGTTAAAGGTTAACAAATGGCCTAAGTTGATTTGGTTGTGTCACCTAGTGGTTGAATACGAAGCTCGTTTCTTTTTTATCTGCATCATAATTCTTAGAAATACAAGAATGAATCATAAATTACAAGGACTCGAAATTTTCCTGACACGCCCATTAAATTTCGTGCCCAGACATCCTTTAAATTTAGACACCACATCCACAACCTCACCCTCATTCGAACTGGTTAATCCTTTCGCTTTAAACTTTAAAGGGTTAAAATGCCCGAGCCGAAAGGATGAAAACTTTGTGTACACATTGGAATTTTTTAACGACCTCGAGTCCTTTATTAACATTCTTGATTTGTATGCGACTCAGGCATGTGTGTGGTGTTTCAGTGCAAACATGTGCCGCACTCAAAGGCTGGTTAAGGAAAGAGGATACGCCAAAAAAAGAAAACCCCAAAGTCACATGCTCTGCATGGAGTGGATATTAAACTGTCTACGAGGTCCTAGCGAAGGTCTTCTTCTGTGCAGTCTGATTTTTTTGTGATGCTCCCGATTGACCTGATACAAGGACCATTGGATTGCCTTTGAATCGCCTTTTTTCCGTATCACTTGTCAAATGCACAGTGAAAGGGCCAACATTTTGAATGTTCTACGTGATTGCAGGGGAGCCGGCTGTTTTTTTTTTTTTTTGCCCTACAAAAGTGTCTCTCAGGTACGAGTACACATCGCCAAGTGTAAAGGAGGAGGATATGTGTTTTTGGCTTTTTTGTAAAAGAGGATTTCGCTCTTTTTTTGAGGAATTTCAAAGCGTCAAGTAAGCTGACGAAGGACAAGAGAGCAATGTAGCTCTTTTTATTGCTTCGTTTTGGAGAAAGGGAAAAAGTTCGCAAGGACCTTTGACGTCAAACAGTGTTTGCGAAGAGAATTTAAAATACGCTCACCCGTTTGTGAGTATTTTTCTAAAAGAAGTTGAATTGTTAGTGGGTATCTTTTACCATACGACGTTTAGGAATCGTGCGATTTGAAATTCAATTCGCTCACTGTGACAAAATAATCATTGTAATATTTATATGCATCAGCCAAAAACGAATGGAAAATGCAAGATATCGTTATTTAAGTAGATGCACAGTTCCAAGACAAAAGTTTGACAGACTTTTTATCGATTTTATCAGTTTCATGATTTCTTACCATTGCGATACCAAAACGATCAAATGAAGTACTGATTTTTAGCAATTTATGTTTACTTGTGTTTATCGACGTCATCTAAAATTTGTCTTCATCGTAGATTTTAAGGATTTCTTCATGGTCAAGTAAAATAAGAAAAGCTGCCACAAGACGGTCGCAGAGAAACAAAATTACAGGGCTTCTGGGGTGATTCTAAGTTTTCTAAGGTCACATGAAACACAAATAAAACTATTTTTAGAAGAGAAATTTCTTTTTGATCTATAAAATTTATCATCGAGGCACGGACAAAACCTTTGTTAAATTGAATGAGAATAAAAGGTGATTTTTTTTAAATTTTTGTTTTTTAAACAAACAAGAAAAATTTTTACTTCTTTCACTTACGGCAAAAACGAGAATAGGTAAGAGTATAAATGAACAAATCTCCTGATTCCATAGTTTTAGTTTCTGTTTGCATTTCTGATCAAAATACACACGGAAAAAGTATTGGGACAGATGCTATTCTCGAAAAAAAATTTCGTTAATCTTAAGTCGACGATGAAGAAGGGTTATAAATTTGCAAACGTGTATGTGAACTCTAATCTGGACTTTTGGAACCAAGTTATATTCTCCAATGAACGTAAATTTTTTTACAAGGGCATAAAACATAAAATTAATAGTTTCGATAATGAAAGCACTTGTTTAGAAAAATAGCGTCTGGGCCAATACATTTTTTCGTGTGTGTAGTTATTTGAAACCAAAGTGTTGTAAAATAATGAAAAATCAAATTACGCTAAAAGGAGACATTTCGGTTATCTTCAGAACTTAACACCAAGACTTGTAGTTATCAGTTTTGCAGTCAGTCAAATTACAAAAATCTGTTGTTTTATTGAAAAACAAAAATAAAATCAAGTTTTACGCAGACCAAAAAAAATGCATTTAATGTTAGACAAGGGTTGTTTAAAAACGACGAAAGAATTTATATATATTGTATACAATGTTTTTATGTTTTTTGTGGCATGTAAAATATATTTTTATATTGTTGATAAAATGTTTGCCAACAAAACTACTTTTTTGTTTTTGGTTATATTCGTGCATCTCTTGTCTTCACACCCAAAGAGTTTAGCAACTGCAAAATTTGGTGCCAAAGGATGTTCTTTGGCACCACACATTAAAGAAAGGCAATTTCTCGTTGAATTTATAACTATATTTTCTAACTTATGTAATGCAAGCTAAGCTATAAAGATAACTGAAGTCTTTTACTGCTCTGCAAAAGTATTCAGCTACAAAAACTTAGCTTATCGGGTTCCACCACTTTAAAATTATACTTCAATTTCACAATGTCAGCTTTTATTGATTTACTTTAATTTAAATTGTATGCTGACCTTCATGAAACTTTTTATCAACAACTTTTTTGAAGAAGACAGAGATACCTCAAAATTGTGACCTTGTAGATGTTGGAAGGAAACGACTTGTTTTGTCTAATATATAAATTCTGCTGATTTATTTAAACATAAAACATAACTTACAATTAAATAGTTCAAGAGAATTTCTTAAGTGAATCAGTTATCAGAATATAGGTACATTAAATGCAGGGAGTGAACCATCCAGAGAGAGTACTGAGCATTTACGTGGTAGTTGTACTGAGCCGTCTGCTGCAACTTAATGCTGAACTACGAGAAAATTTATGTGAGGCAACATGAAGTAACATTTTTTAACTAATTTTCATTATAAGAAATTAGTTATAACACTATTTATGAGTGGGATATGAGTGGCATGCAAAACTTTAAAATGGTGCACCCCCAATCGCAGCCAGAAAAGAAGTTTCCTGCACAGAAATAGCTTAAAGCAGCATTTGATTTCCAAACTTAACATAAAATGTGTTTCTGTTGTGAAATTTTTTGATATCAATTAAAAACTAGTGCCGACAGTTTCTGGTTCAGTAGTAAACTTTATCGAAACATAATGCATCGCACATTCACAGGAACAGCCCAAGCCTCATTCGGTTTTTTCGTATTCACATTCGCAATTAATTAAAGTTTTAAACTTGAGTTCAAAAACTTCTTCTAAGCCGACAGAAGGTCATGTTTCAAAAACCCATGGTATCCTTAAACAACTCATTAGCATATTCTGAGCAAACAAAAACGAAACGAATATTTCGGCAAAGTTTGCAGCTCAAATTCGGAGCAATAAACTGCCATCGCGCTGTCTACGGGAGAGTGAACCCAACGGAGTGTGCACCCTCATGTCTATGGGCTGACATAAATATAAAAAAAGCATTGTTCTTTCATCTTCATAAACTTTGCGCGAAGTTTAAATCTCTCGCCTCGTACCCTCACCTACCGACAGTTCATGCACACGTTCTTTTGGCTAACACACACACACTCATCCACCTTGAAAGTATTAGAAAAGCCATAGGAAAAAAAGTGTAAATAAAAAAAGCAGAGCAACCGTGTATCGATTTGGCCTTTTGTTATTTCGGGCGAAAAGGATTTATTCCTTTTGATTTAATGACATGACATTACTTTGGCGAATATTTGTTTCCGAAACGGATTTCGGACTGTTTTTTATCTGAGTGCTTGAGTTCTTTTTTTTTGGTTTGTGACGACCTGAATGTAGAGAGGATGTTTCAGTTGATGTTTGGTAATTTTTTCGTTTTCGGCTTTTTTTTTCGAGTATGCACATAATTTATAGCGTTTACGAAGTGAGTATAATTTAGATAACGAAATTCAACAAAGAGAATAAAACTGGATCATAAATCAAGGAATTTTGTTGGTGCAGAGAATGAAATTGGGATTTGAAGAATTGTGGCGTATTCAAATGTGAGAACGGTGTCCTGGACGGTCTTGGGTGGTTTATGATAGGAGGAGTGCCCTGTGTCCATATTATCGGAATAAATTACTTCGATGGAAGCAGATAGGTCGATGGGCAGATGGAATTCTTTTTGTTTATGTAGAAATTCTGAAATAAAGATATTTCCCACGCCTAGATGTTTGGGCTTTTATTGAATGAGACATGGTAGATAGCGTGCACGCGGGGAATTGATTGTGGAAGATTTAGTGGTTCTGGTTTTTATTAATGTAATTGTCATTTCAATAGTTGTGAAAGGTCACTGGGGGGATATTAATGCGTGGCCATGGGATCGAAAAGAAAGTGAAAGGACAGCGAAGATGACGCCTTTTCTGTCAACGATAAGATACATTTTATTGATTGTTCGTTCTTAGCAAAGCATGTTTTTTGAAATGGTTTGATGATCTTCAGCCTTTTTGCTGAAGGACAGAAAACGAGGACAGAAAACGAAAAACCATAAAATTTATTTTTAATTTAACCCAACCACTCACGTCTATCACTTCAAATAGCGTGCTTAAAATTGAGTTGTTGAGCAAGAATGGGACATCTTTCAAAGCTGACCCTGTCCTAGTGTTCCAAATTTATTGTCTGCAAAACAATTTTAAATATGTTTGCTAATTTGAGCTCAAATTTGAAAATATTATGCTCAATACAATTTAGTTCTAATTTTTTAACAAGTTTTGTTGGACACAAGAGTCTTAATTTAATTCCATTTTTTTTTACTTATATCCGACATTTAACGGATGTTCAAAAAAAAAAACTTCACAAATATTTATTGATAGGCAATCGCTCTGCTTTGCAAAAACTTACTCCAGTAATAGTCCATTTCATTACTACTTTTTATGCTTCGTTGGCTCGACTTTGAAACATACCATGGCACAATGGTCGGATATGCCAATCTAGCTGGACAAAATTGAGTTGTGAAGGGGAATCATGTTTTTAAGAAACATTTTTTGCTTTATGTGGTACCTACAGCAATGTTTTACTATACTCACTAAATTTTAAAGAAACGAAATTATGTATACCAAGGATCAGGGTGCCAAGGTCCTTAGTACTTCAATATATTTTTTTTAAGTCTAATAAATTTAGTTTGAGTACAAAAATTATGTTCTTATTGTCCATGGTCATATTGGTTGTCAGAGGTATGTATAAGAAAATTGTATAGAAAAACATGAAAATTATGTTTTTCTTGGTACCAGACAAACGATTTTCTGCTTGTTTCGGTATAGAAGGGAAAATGTTATTGATTCTTATTTTTGACAAAGAGAAAATTATATTCTTAAACCATTTATTCGTTTGCCAATAGACAACAGGGTAAAAACTCCCTTTAGGTCGCAAATGTCCTAATACGAAATTGGGCAGATCATTTTAATAATTAAGAAAGTTGTATAGCGGTTGTAAAAACGTATAAGAAGTCTTTACGCTATCGGAAAGTGGTCACTTCACAGTATCAAAAAATATAAACCTTAAGCCTTATCCACTTGAATCCCTAAAATTTTGCTCCACTTGAAAATTAAATTAATTTGTTTCAAATTCAGTTTGTAATAGCTAGCTAAATTTGTTATAAAAAAAAATCACATTAAGCTGTACATTTATGAAGATATTTTTGGATTACTGATAACCAACCCTTTTTAAGAAAAAAAGTTTTGTCAAAATACACATGCTATAACACTGCAATGCTCATTTGCTTGCTGGAAACATGCGACATTGGGACTTAAACATTCTGTAATGGTGAAAAAATCATTAAAAAGGTAAATATGTAGCATTGTTCCGTGTTTTTTGAAGAAATAAAGAATATCAATTTCGACCGAATCGTATAATTTTGATTTTTGCATTTTGTCCAGCTAGATTAGCGAATCCGACCACTGTGAGTGGCCTAGCCTACAACTATTTATACGTTTTGAGAACAACATACAACGAATATTAGCTGTGTAATCTTCTTCACAATATTTCATTGTAGAAAATATTTTATTAAAGCTCTTCTTGATTCTGGTCTCACATTAAACTTATTTACGAAATATTTCTTTGAAACCTTATTTCACTAATTTTTGTACTAATTTTGTGGCAAATATTCTGAAAAACTGAACACTTTATTTTGGGCATACTGTGTAATGCCTAATGTTTAACTTAATACGATCAATTTTGACAGCAAAAGATTTTAAATTTACCACTTAAACAAGTTCATGGACACACAATTCTGGAAAAATTTGAAGAGCATTCACTTTTCTTAAAAATTTTAGCTCAGCCAGAACGATTGAGGAACTCCTTACATTGTTTATTTATCTTGTGCTGTGTATATCTATATTAGAGAATTCCAAGTACTATTTTCACATAAATGAATAGTCAACAAACGGCATCTCGGATGAATCGACTTGATTTGTTAAGCTGTTCATCCCTTTCCACGATTAAAACTATTCCAAAAAAATATTTTTTATCTTTTAACTTAAAATATCTTCGATTATCAGATGCCAACATTAATGTTAAGTGCTTATAACCATTTACATATCTCCACTTATGAGCTTGGCACAACTCCAGCTATTAATAAATTTTCGAAATTAATGCTGTTGCAAGAGTGAAGGTGAAAACATAAGCTCTTCACTTTGTTTTCGTTTCCATAAATATTCTTATTTATGTGGTAGATTTATTTTCGGCTGAAATTGATGGGTCGTGGTGAATGACTTCAACATCGTAAAGGAAATTTAAATTAACATGATCTATATTTAACACGGAAGATGTTTGAACTGAATTCATAGTTTAATTCGAGTTTTTTACTCTTGGATTAGATGACGTTGTTTTTCGGGTGATCCGATTTGAATTTTAACATAAGTGTTTGTGAGTATTCGAAATGAAGTATAGGCTTAGATGTTCTTCAACAGAACTGCCTCGGTTGGCAGGAAGGCAGATTGAATATGTCTTTGACCAAAAAATCAATAAAACAAAGAAAAAAAAACCGTTTCAGCTTTTTCCACATATGTCTTTTTTATACAACTATTTTTTGTTCTTTGTCCCATTACGTGAAGAACCTAAATTCAGCTTTTTCAAAACCACTACAAGGTGCGGAGACTACCTTTTAATTATTTCATATTTAATTTTGACCAACATTTAAGAAAACCCTTAAGAAGTTTTACGGTCCCACGGGTTTTATAAAAAAAAAACGAAATTGCCGCGACAAAGCAGCCGATTGGCAAGTAATAGATTAAAAGTAAACGTAGACACTATTACCTTCCATTAAGTCAAGCAGAACAATGAAAATTTTATCTGTGAGTGAACATTTCACGACAGCCAAATATATTTTAAGAACCACAACAATAACCTATTATCGATCAATCGCAAGTTTATGATATTTTAAGGACAACACGACGACGAGACTTAAGACAGACAGGAGACGCCCACTCTCCGAAGACGTCGCAGTAGACCCATAAAAAAAAGTTAAAAGAAAAGTTATTAAATATTATTCTTTGTCAGATAAAAACTCACAAAATTCAACACCCATAAACTCATTCGTACTCAGCTGGCAGTATATTTTCATTTACGTTTTCCCAACGCAGCGTTGGTTGATGTAGAATTTTGCTCCCCTCCGCGCGCAACGTCGTCGCACATTCAATTTCACTTTTGTGAAGAATTTTATCACTCGCGAAGGATCAAAAGCGAAGTAAAATAATCCTGAATCCTTAATCGTATTCGCTGTGCACCTTTCCGCTAAACCTAGAGCACACAAATGGAAATGGAAATTCAAATGAAAATGTGTGTAATTATAGAAATGAACTTGAACTTCCTTTCGTGCGAATTATTTTCTGTCAGAATCCTTTTGCTGACGGAGATGATCGTTTCGTAATACTTTTCTTTTTGCGTGAAATGAATATAACAACCAATTATAGTCTGCAGATAAACACACACGCACACATGAACCTAAACGTGCACGTAGACAAAGGGAAATAGAGGGAAAAAATTGTAAAAAGAAAACATTTTTAACGCAAATTTGTTCCTTTGAGGATTTTATGCTCTTACCCTGCCACATATTTCACCCTTAGAGTGGGTATGTAATAGTACTAAAGACAACGGTTTATTCGCCATAAAGTTTTTATTTTTATGACCATCTTTTCCATTTTTTATTTTTTTTTTTTCAACTCCCAACCCCAACCGCCCTTTGCCGCAAACCGTGCAAGTCACAGATGTGCAATTCTTTGGAAACGATTATTCTCAAGTACGGAGAGCCAGTGTCAGGTAGTCTTTTAGTACGTATACGCCCCGAGGGCATATCCTTACATGGGGGTGGTTGTATGCGGACCGGATACGGATTCTAGGTTTGCGTATGGCAAGTGCATAAATTGTATCTACCCATGCTGTGCTGTCCTGGTCGGGTCAAATCGTAAAGTCGGCGAAGGAATGCCATAAATAACTTCATTTCATAAAGATGCCCGCGTCGGGAGTTTGCAGCGAGCATAATCCAGCGTCTTTGCATAGAGCTTACTCAAAGGGACTTGACTGCCGGATGATTTCGCAGTTTCTAGAAGTAATAATTCGATATTTGCTGGAGATTTATGGAGGTTAATCAGGGTTTATTCGGAAGAGATAAAGCACAAGGCGTACTTTGGAGTTTTTTGTGTTGGAGGGCGTGTACCTTACGTTTCGGCAATAAACACGTTTTTAATAAACATGCAAATGGAATTAAATTTTTAAGCTGTAGCTCGGCGATAAATGTTTGAAATCATCGATGCAACCGGCATTTTTAGGGAGGGAGGAGGTCGGGGTGGAAGAGTAGATTGTGTTCAACAAAATTTGTATTCACAATAAAGTGACGATAAAACAATTGAGTAGTAATCATCGTCAGTAAAATGTTAAAATTAAAATGATTATCCATGAAAGGTAAGAGATCAGCACATTAGCCATATTTCACTTTTCTCCCTGTTTGTGGTACGCTTCCAGCACCACCCAAACTTTCACTCATTTTCAAAGTTGTAGATTTTATTCGATAATAAAAGAAAGTAACTGAATACTCTGTACCTTACTGAATACTCAGCAATGATTCAGGTGAAAAGTGAAAATGGGGAATCCTTTTTAAAAAAGATATAGATAGATATCCAACTCTATAACAAGTATTTCGAAATGCACCGCAAACTTTAGTTATAAATGATGAACAGATTTTATTCCCAAAATACGCCAAAACGAGATTGTTGCCCTGAAGTATTAAATTTCAATTATTTCACGTTGAATGGCCTGAAAATACAAAACTGTAAGGGCTGTTGTTCGAGCAAAAGTTACAAAAAAAAATGGATTTTCCAAAAAAAAAAAAAAAAACAAGTTACTTTAAAGCTGCAAACCGTCATGTAAAATTATGAAACTAGATTTTAATTGTTCAGCAGAAATTTAGAGCATCACTTTTGGCTGACAAGAAGGAAAAATTCAATGCAAGTTTTAAATTACTAACATATATTGAGTATTCGTAATGGACAGCTGATGTCTGTCACGTTATAAAAGCAACATGTAGTTTCTAATGCGGAGAATACTTAAATGGAGAATAATTTTTTAGCATAGTTTCAATAATAAACTATAGTTTAGTTTATGTTCTACTTTTTAGCTATCCTATGTATTTCTAAAAGACAATAATGCTGAAAACTCTTTTTTGCCTTCTTAGAACTTTTGTAAGACTCAAAAGAATGGTTCAGTCTTTTTATTTAATACATGAAGTTTGTATGTTAAATTTATTAAGACAGCTCAAATAAATTGATGTTGATGCAACATTAGGATTGTAATTAAGTAGCTAGTAGGACGTTTTGATGCATTTCGTTTTTTTCCTCTTAACAATTTCTAATCTTTGCACAGCAAGTTTATTAGGTGTTAATACATGCCGTCCCAAAAATGTTCCTTGTGTTTGTTTTTAAGCCAAAAGCCTTAAATGAATTTCGAAACATTAAATGTCTCGAACAAATTAATCGTTTTTTGAATGTCAAAAGAAAAGGCTTGAATTTATAATACAAAAACTTGAAACACCATAGCACAAGACGAATACCGATTGTACCTATTAGACCATCCATCTGATTATCACTTACAGAGTCATAAATTAATGGATGATTGTTAATACAACATAAGTAACACATTTTTCAAAATCACTTTTATTACATTTTTGCACTGCTAATGGGCAGAGCTTTGCGTTGACAGATAAAAGATATAATTGGATACTTAAGACACATTCAAATTTTAATGCATAATCAGCATCAACAGTATATCTTGTTCTACGAAAAATACTGTTTTTTGTCTGTCCTGTAAAAAAATAAAAATGTCGCTTATGTTTTTTTTAACAATCATCGATTCAAATGTCAGTCCGTTTAGTTGATCTTTGGAAAAAAAGATTTTACTAATGGAATACATTTTTTGCTTCAAATCTTGGCTACGAATGAAATTGTCAGTGGATAAAATGTTTCAGAAATATGCAGAGTAATTTAAAATATTTAAGATTCAAGAAATTAGGAATCTTATAATATACACTCATCCCTCGTCTGCGCGATTTTCGAATATCTACCTAAATTCGATTTACGCGACTTTGCTTTGCGCGAAATAACGTTTTTTTATGCAAAGAATCAGAGCCCACTATGAATTTTCTGTTCAAAATGTACGCTTATAAATCGTTTTGCGCTGTTTCAGTTTGCACAAAACTTTTCACTCCCCTAACCCAAGGGCAAAGCGTTTAAAGAGTTTATAATAAAAAATTATTATGAAGTGAGACATTATTGAATTATTTGATATTCAAGTAGACTAGGATTATTTTTTTCTTTTTTTTTTTTTGCCCTGATTAATATATCCTGCGCAAGTTGAGTTTTAAATTTTCACTAATCCAAGCAATTGATTCTGTCTAGATCTCTCGGAAAATGTTAAGTTTTCTTTTGGATCGTCCTCTAATGTTTAACTGATATTTCAGCTACATCAATTAAATTTTTAAGTGTAAGTTTACACCGTGATAAAAACTAACCACTGCTGTACTTAGAATGCTCTTTGCCCAAACACTTGGCGGAGTTGTCGTTATTAACAAACTTCAAAACCGCCACAGAAGCGTTCATGCCGCAAACCTCCTCACGCCACTTAAAACAAAACTATCCGTCCTAAGTGTTAGTGCACTCGTTATTCTCCCGACTCCTGCGGATTTTTTTTTTTTTTTTTTCACCTCTCTTCCTTTTTTTTTTATTCGTCCTCTATCCCCTCGTGTGTGTCACTCGTCACTCGGGCGTATATGCACTTTCCTAATTGAGTCACCATTTGCACTCTGTGCTCACCAAAATGACATAATTCACCGTGGAAATGCGTTTTATTCTCCGGTCGTCTAATAATGGAAGTGCTTTATTATGCAAATATTCTGGAGTCATCGCGGGCAGGATCATGGCAGCTGTTGACGCACAAGTTGATTTAATGTGATCTTCTCCGAATTGAACTTCTCTGCTCAAGCGCTCATGAAACATAATTGCAGTTGTTAGCAATCAGGCGCGTGATTGTGGGGAGGAAGGCCGAGAGTAAATTCCATCTGAAACGGTGGAGTATAGAATTCCATTGAAGTGAAATCCATTCATTCGATGCATCTAACCGTGAACGGATCCTTTCAGTAAACACGATTTTGATCTCTCAAAAGAAACCCCGGACCGAAGGACTCGAATGTGTGAGACTGGGCAGTGGAAAATTGCCGGCAAATGGGGTTTCTGCCTTTGACATGCTCTTGAGTCCGTCATCTTGAAATGTCATCTATCACACGACGAGGGTAAAGGTAACCCTCGGTATTATTGTCTCTGCGGGTGGTCGGTGGGTGGAAAGTGATATCAAAAGTGAAAGAAAACTGTAAGAGAATTGCTCTTACTGTTTTAGATCCCCAAGTCCCTTTTATCGATTTCGATTCGATTGGATGGTACCCTCGTTGGCCTTTAGTCGGGGAAATCATTACCATTTTAAACACAGAAAACTATCGAAGAATACGAGTTGAGGATAACGAAAAGATACGCAATTGCTGCAGCACAAGTTGGAAAGTCATTAAGTTGAAGGTAAATAGATGTGAAAGTTGATGTGCGCTAACGTCGTCGTTGAAAGTTCCACAAGTGATTAAGTGTGGTGGAGAATTTCCGTCGTCAACGATGTGAATCTTCTTCTCTATTTTTTTTTATTTTTGCTATACGAGGAGATTCATTATGTGGATTGGGAATTTTCACAAGATGATGAAAATGATTGTGCTTGGGAAATAAGAAAAATGGAATGGGAATCGCAGAAGTGGAAAAGTTAACTCCTTTCCTTTAACCATCCGACCGTTCCTTTTAAAATCCAATTGATAGTATTCCAACTTAGCAATCATCGAAGGTAGGGTATCATAGATTCCTGTCAATTCAATCCATTCTGAAGTACTGTCGTGTATTTTTGATTACGTTTTTTCGATGATACGGAGCTCCACAAATCTCCTACTTACAGCTAACTGTCCTCTCCGTAATCGTCTTGATAAATTTTGATTACAAAACTGTGGAGTATTTTCGAAAATCCTTAAGAAAATTACCTTTTTTCGGTTACTTTTACTGTCACTTATCTCCTCCTCCACTCTCGTCCACAAAATAGGGTACACCGGCAGAGGAAAGCACATCGACTACGTTTAGCTACTTATTATTTACAAATTTGTTTTCAATTTCTTTTCTGGTGAACTTTATCCCGGCCTCGAGAAACTCGTTTTCAGATGTTGTCTGTTTGTGAATCTTAACATGAAAATCTTATTATCCGATGTTAGCGCGGTGAATGGAAAGAAAAGGAAAGGGAAATAACACAACAAAAAAAAGAATACGAAATGTGAAATGCGAAGAAAGGAAACGAAAAATTGTTTACACAATAAGGAAGTTTTACTTTATTCGGAAATTGAAGAAGTTTTTAATGGAATTAGAAAGTTACTCAGCTGGCTTTTGTATTCAATTTAGGACGTTTAAAATGGTCAGTTGTACTTCTCAGTTTTTAAATGGAAAAATTCATTCACCTTGTTTAAGTGCAGAAAATTTAATTTTCAACTCATTTATTTGAGTTTTCGATTTTACACCTTCATTCGGAGTGTTGATAGCAACTAAAAGAGGGTGAGATGAAGTGAAAGTATAAGGAGCTATTCAAACTTTTCTGTTTTGTTTTTTTTTGCTTTACTTCCTCGCCTTTTTAATTTGAAGCCTTCTACGTTATTTCTGAATTGCTGAAAGTGGTCAAGGGTAATTGAACTTAAACGTTTCCACTCACAGGCGTGAAGATAAGATTTCTCCGTAAGTAAAAAAGCAGCAAGATGCCTAGTATCAGAAACAAAACATTAGTTTTACCATTATTCTCGTTTTTTTGGTTTTTTAAAATAATTGTAAATTTCTAATTTTTCTGCGGCACATATAAATTTCAGATCATGCCAAATTGGCCCGTGGTAGCCGTTAAGTTTCACACGCTTGCTCTAGGGCGTCAACCTTAGACTCTGTCCAATGAAAAGAAACGAAGAGAAAGCAATCTCAACCAATTCTTAAATTATGTTTTAGAATAAATTGCATTTATTTATATAAAAATTTCGACTGAAATTAAAATAAAATGTGTATTATAACAACTTGTTAAAACGAAATTTCATTTCAACGGTCCAAATCAAATTTTAGGGTGAAATGTAACCCTTTTAAAAACCCTTCACAGAAATCATATGACAAAACTAGACTCTGCCTTTCTTTAATAGGTTCTCAACTTATTCAAAATCAAGTAGCCATTTGGCCGCAGCTTAACTAATAATGGTATTCGATTCGTCAACAACTTGAGGATTGCGTATATAACCGCGGAGGATTGCGTATATAATTGCGTATTCCCCCTGAGTTTATAGATGCATCTTAGTAGTCCCAATTTGTTGTCAGACGAAATCTCCTTTTTAAGCCTCTAAGAAACAATTTAAATTTACATCATTGGCAAAAAATCGATTAATTTTCTTTATTTTTGTTTGGTTTACGTAAAAGGGAAAAAATCCTTTGATCTGGCATCGCTGTGCCAGCTAGGAAGGTTCAATGACAGTGTTGAAAGGTCTAAGCCATAATCAGCATTGAGAATTGTTAACTGCTGAGCTTGAGTTCACTAAGTTTAATGTCCATCCCTTGCGGCATTTATATCAGAATTTTCTTAATGATCATTTTTTTAGGTCGACATAAGCCACATTTATGAAAATGTCTGAAATGTTGAGGAAAAAATTAAATACATTCTACTAAGCAATAAATCGATATATTTCTAGCTTTTAGTTTATATTCACAATTGTATTCAACCATGGAAACATGCGGTAATATCTTTTCACTCAATATAATTAAAAAGCAGTCCTGCTGCTCCACCACATGGGCATTTGTACATCCTTCACACAACATAACACTCCGTATGCATTCCCAATCAACTAAACTTTTCCGCACCCCTGTTCATTATTTAATTGTTATTCAATTCTAAAATTCAGCTTTCCAAAATATACAAACAACACATACCGAAACAGAAATTCTCACCGCAGCGCTCGTGACGAGGCATGCCAGCAGCAAATTCAATTTTGAAGTCTACAGAGCAGAAGGAAGTTTTGAAATTGAATGAAGCGGTGATATAATTAAAATAAAAAGGAAACAAGAAAATTGCAAGCAATTATAGACAAACAAAAATTCCAGCCACCGCCCACATGAATCGCCGTCATTATCGACCTACATTATGAAAATTCTATTCGAGAAAATATTCCATTAAATACCAAGCCAATGCCACCAGAATTCGATTGAACATCAGCGGCAACCGAATTTCAGCCAACTGCCACTCTAGGGGTTGGAAATTTCACGAAACGATAATCCACTTTCATTTGAATATTAAAAGTAAACGATAATAATGATAAGGAAGAACGTGTCGCTGAGGTATTAACAGGGCTGACAATTTTTCTGCTTTGGTGCACAGTGGTGACGAAGAGTGATTTAGTAATTTTAATTGTTGTTGGTAATAAAAAAAATTAGAAATTCTTACAATTTGAGTAAAATCAGTTTCTTTACTTGATTCGAATTTTTTCCAATTCTTTTTATAGGGATTTAACTTAATGAATTAAGTTAAGGTTTACTCAGATGAATCCATTACTTTGGTTTTGGTGAAGGGAAATCTCAATCTTAAAAGCACTCTTAGATTAATTCGATTGTATGCGTGTATTTTAAAAATTAAAATAGACTTTTTCAGTTGAAATGTATGGTTTCAAATATGTGCTGCATTTTTAGGTACCATAGATATCGTTATCCTTTCGTCGTTGAATGTATTTAATTTGGCTAGTTGAGACCTCATAAACTAGATTCTAGCAAAAGCTATTTCTCTTTGGTTTTAAATAAAGTGCAGTAATGAAAGGGTTAAAAATGTAGCCCATCCACGCTAACGTTCTAAAACCATTGACACTCTTGAAACATTTGTTTTTCTTGAATGAGGCGTCTAAACCTAAAATCGTTTTATTGCTGAAGATGTTTTTGTTACGAATGCTATAGTCCAAATGGAAGAAGTTTCACCTGATGAAACCATGAAGAACTTTCACATTGTGAGTTTGATTTGATCTTAGTATGGATGTAGAACGACCGAAGCAATTTCGCGGCAAATTAGCGAGTATTTATTTCACTGAAAGTATAGTTTTTTTTTAGGTGTTACTTTTGGGAGTTTGCAAAACTACGGATGGCCGAAGGATTGCCGTTTAGAGCACAGTTCGATTAACTCCATAAAACAAAATAGGGAAAGGACGACAGACAGACACCGATTCCATAAGGGTCTCGTTCGAGGGGAATAACGTTATTCCTTTGGAACGAAACTCTGAAGATCAAGAAAAACCATGAAATAGTTTTCATTCGCCTCAGGAATACACTACGTTTTATTGAAATAGTTGCCGTTTAATGGTGTTACCCTTTATTATTCAGGAAAAAAAAATTAAATCGAAGGTTTTTCAAAAACTGGAGCTAATCAATCTGTTCACTGAGAGGTTCATTTATCATAGGCCTTTCGATTGGCTTCAGTATGCAATTCGTCTGCTCATGATAGCCTTGTTGCCCGGCGATTGCAAGTGCTATAATCTTATTAATTTGACGCTGGAAATGATGATGAAAAATGATTTTTTCAAACGATAAAGCGAACACATTTCACAAGTGGTCGACGAAGCACCATAAAGACTGGCTGTTTAGTTTGATTTATAGCAGCGCAGCATCATTGGACCTTTTTTTCTGAAATGAAAGAGTTAGCATTACTTTAAATATTTTCTTTGGAGCTACGTCCAGTCCTAAGTCCAACAAGTCAACCTCATTTGGACTAGCTTCGATCAATATTCACGATCTTTCCTAATCGAGCTTAGAGTAATTGGACGGAGTTACGTAGTGGCTTGTTTTGAATTGTGGCTAAGTTGCGATATTTGAAGCATTTTAATTATTTCTAGCTTTCCCTCGAGCAGGAACATTAAATGATGAACATATTGCCTCGAGTTTATCCAGAGCCACGATTAGCGCTACTCTGTAAAGTAATTTCGACAACGGACCCATGAATTAAGCAGTAACTTTAAATGAATCCCGTGCATTTAGTAAAATTTGAAGTGAGAAGATCAGATTAGATTAGATTTGATTTTATTTTACCACAAAATAGTTACAATATGTTTTATAAAATCGATCAATATTGCATTGAATTAGGTATTTCTTTATCAATTGAAGAAATATTATTTGAAATTTTGCATTTTATATTTTATTTTTGTACCTGAGTGTTTTTTTTTTACAATATGTAGATAGCTTTAATACATCCATTTCGTGAAGAAGTTCTAGTATCTTTCTGCCTAATGTATATCTTTTTGTTCGCACACATGTGCCTCTGTAGCGCCTCTGTAGCGAACAAAGTAAAAAACGTCCTCGCGCTCACTCATATTACAAAGGCTGCAAAATTTGGGAAGAATGTAAATATTCCGTTTCACTTCGTTTTTATGTACTGCATGGGCAAAATCATGATGTCCCTATTCTTACACAGAAAACGAGAATTCACAAAAAAACATCACAAATACTTTCATAAACTTTGGTTTCCATGGAAACTTTCCTTACCTACGTTTTTATTCAAGATGCTCCTTCCGTTTTTTCACACACCAGTTCCCAAATGTGTGTTAAATGCAAGAAAATTTCAGTCTCTTCATCAAAACTTCCGTTCCGAGTCCACTTCCTCCCGCTGGACCATAACAATAACCCCAGGAAATTCCTTGTTTCCGGCTAACAATAACAGTTCATTCTCATATACTCGGATCATATCCGTGTCCAGTGATGAGTTTTTCCCCTGGACTTCCTGTTGCACTAGATGTGGTCCGCATATCTTCTCATTATCAATTCGTAACCGTGATCATTCCACAGCTCAGCCAGACTGGTTGCATAGATTGGGAGATAATGGTGCAAGAATTACTGACCCCAGCAAGGATAACGCTGGCACACAACTGCAAAGTAGTTGTGTCATCTTCGTTTTCGCTTTTAGTAGTTTGCTTTAATGGATGCCCATAACCATGGGGTGTTAATAAATGGAAGTGAGTGTGTATGGTGTATGATAAAGTCGTACAGGACTCACTCACAACCACTCGGTGTCTATCGCTTACCTGTTAGGAACTCCAAATAAGAGATGCGAAATGAAATTTCCGCTTCGAATGGGTATGTTGTGTGTGTACGAAATCGACGTGCCCCTCATCCTAAATGTTCACCTTTTTTTTTTCGTTTTCCTTTTTTTGGCCTTATGGTTGTGCTGAAAACGAGTTGCTGATACCTCTTTTTTTTAAAGGACAGACTTAGATTAAGTTTTTTTCGTTTATGTGCTGCTACACACCGATCAAAGGATGATGACTGAACGTGATTCACTTAATAACACAGGAAATCAATGGGTGTGCTTACATCGAAACCGGATGAAGCGGCTAATCGCTTTTAGATATCTGCTAGACAGTCATAAGGCGACTACATGCAGCTGGAAGTTGAAAAACGAATTTTGTCATTGAAAGGGCTCTTTTTCGAGCAATGCGGGAAAATTGGCACAGTCTACTGTCGGTAACTAAATATTAAACTTAAACTACATGTAAAGGCTTTAAACGAAATGACGTGAATTCTTTTTTCTTTTTTCACCAAATCGTCTAAATTTCTTTTGTGCTTACTATTCGACTACTGTAGGATTCTTCCAGTTAAATGTAAAACTGTAGACCTATTTCTTTGTAAAAATAATCGACGTAACAGCTCATACCAGGGCCAGAGCAAGACTTTTCGCACCTCCACTGTTTTGTGCGGGTTTTGTACTGTTTAACGACGGTTCCGAACGGCGTATTGCGAAAGCTTTCCATACTCCAGGAGGATTGTCAATCGTTTACTAGAGGTGGGGCTGTGAAAATTGTTTGTGGCGTCTTTTTCCCCGAGCTGGATTCGAACCCGGGGGTACGCTCGCTAAACAGTCCGACGCAATTTCTTGGTAAGGTTTATTAAAAATAAAATGCTTCTCATAGATATTTTTCTACATTATATTAATTTATTCAAATATTTTCAATAGGTATTGACAGTCTGTGACAACCTTGTTGTCTAAAGTAGATTATTGAAATAGAGTGCTCGTATGCGTTAACGCTGTGTCAGTTGCGTCAATTTGTAGACAGACTCGACTTTATGGCCTACTCTTCCCTTCTTTGATGGCCAAAGTGGTTTGGTTACAAATAATATAACAACGAATAGATCCGAAATCGCTCGAAAACATACAGGAAAACCCGAACCGAAACTTTTCTCGCCGTGCGCAAAAACCCGATCTGTAGCAAACTTCAGCTTGGTGATTTTTTTGCATCTGTACTTGTACCTCCACCCAAAGAAGATGTAACTTTCCCACGACCATTAACAAGTCCTTTTGTCCGCGGAAGTCATTTCAAATAATAAAACATCTTCACAGATGTGGCACATTTTTTTTTTTTTTTTAATTTGAAAAATTGTTTTATTTGTTTATAAATTATTAATTTACAATGGTTTACCTGCAAAGCAAACATTTCATGATTATTGAAGTGATTTTTAACAGTTTTTAACATGCTTATATTCAAAAGCGAAATTCTATGAAACATCTATTTTTCGTCTATTTTTATTTTTTTAAACACTGAACAGCCTCTTTGAGAACTATCTTCACAAATCCTAAAAATTAACTTTCATTTCCTTTTAAAAGCGCTTTAGCAATGGACAAGTTACAAACATCTTATGAAAGAATTAGAAAAAGACAAATAAAAATGAACTTATTCAAAATCCAACATCACCGATGGAAGTCAACAAAATTTTAATTTATTGCAAACAATAGAAATCCATTCTGCCACAAAACAGAAAGTCCATAAAGGCAAAATAACATGGAATATTGGTAGCAGACCCCGCTACTAACCTCTTCATCAAATGAAATGGTTTTTCAATTTGAAATCCATTTTTCTATTCCCCTGTCTCACATCCTGTCGCCGATGCACAAAAACGTGTTCGTACACATCGTTCGGACATTCAAAAAGGGGTTTCAATTTAGTTTTTCAATTATCCTTCCCACAATAACGATCATTGGCATACATATAAATGTGTTCCATATGCAGCCGAGTGTACTTGTTAACACTCCACCTAGGTTTATGTGAATTGGTATAACTAACAACTGGTCAGTGCCCAGTGCCCTCCACGTCCCACTGGGTGATGACATTTCAATACATCAAAATCTCTCTATTCAAAAACCAGCCATTCAAACTCAAATCTGTGTATATTTACAACAGAAAAAAAAAATATAATTATAATGAAAAGGATGTAAGGGATATCCTGTTTGTCAGCCCATTTTAATGAATTTTTTTTTTTATTTATTTGCAGTTAAGTGAAGACATCGGTTATGTTTTATACTCAGCATTAGGATCATTCTACATTCCTAGTTGTATAATGGTGTTCGTGTATATTCGAATTTATTTTGCGGCAAAGGCCAGAGCGAGACGTGGAATCAAAAAACAACCGAGGAAACCACCCAACGAACAGGTGAGACAATTTATTTTGCTTATATTTTTTTAAACATATCAAATCTTAATTAGCTTCTTTTGAAAATGATTGCTTGCCAAACAGTCCTGTGGTTCAATGTTGAAGGAAACAAAACATTAAATGTTGGTAGCTGTCGTCGTAATTAAAATAAAAGTCTTACACCTAGAAGACTCCGTTTTTGTAAAATTAAAGTCGTTTTTAGAGACGTAAAACATAGCTGAAGTTTAGTTTTTGTACATTGGGTGAAGTAACAGCAGTAGTAAAACATCTGCAAACTTAACCAGATTAATATACCTTAACGAATTTTGTAATAGTTTTCCATTAGGGACTTGGCAACATTAAATTTAATTTGTAAACGCACACTTTCACTAATCATCGAACTGTCATTGTCAATTTATTTAGTAAACTCAACAGCGTTATCGCGAAATGATTATTTTTGGCCCGAATTGGAAGGTATGGTGTTGGACAACATGTGGTCTCAACAAGCCACACAGCACACAAACGATTTACTGATTATATTGGGCCAGTCCATTGGCCGCCTCGTTCATGCGGTTCTAGACTATTTTCTTTGGGGCTACGTTAAGTCATTGGTTTATGCAAGCAAGTCGACGGCGTTGAAAGAGCTCAGAGCCAACATTCAACGCGAAAAAGCGGCCGTTTCGCCTGAAATGTGTGACCAAGTCATCGAAAATTGGGTCCAACAAATCGACCGTTGCAAACGTATGGCTATATGAATGAAGTCGAGTTCCACTCATAAACGTTTTTAATGTACTTCAAGCCGATAGTAAGGTTTTTGAAATATCTCAAATGGTTCATCTTAAATGAACCATATCTCAAATGTTATAGAGATTAGTCTCATCCGTATTTGAAGAGAATTTAAGTCTTACAAGGAGAGTGGAGTGGAGGAGAGATTTTGATGAAATTTTACATAGTTATAGCTCCTCTATAGGATATGAAGTCAGAGATCGCAACACTCCCCCTTTTTCGAGAAAAACGCTCCCAAAGTTGTCTCAATCGCGTCATATATCAAGTTAGAACATTGAATTGCCGAAGCGGTGAGAGCCCAGTGGGTGTGATCACGGTTTTCAACCCAAACAACGTGCCGATTTGCATTCCCACTTGTTGGAATATATCCCGACGTAAATTTAGAGATTACTGAACTTAAATTTATATTTCAAATGTTTCAGGAACGTTGAAATGTTATATAATCTCCATTTCAAGTTATTCTCATCTACCAGATTGTAGCAGCCAATAGTCATCTTCGAATGATTGTATTTACAATACTTTAATTGGGTTTAGTACAAGCGTCAATATATGTAGCTAGAAAACCACAAAGTCAACAGTTGCGTGTACGCATGTCACTTGATCATATATTTTCTGCATATAAAATTCAGTGCGTGCGTTTACCCAAATGCATCTTTCATCAAACTCTCAATGGGAACTGTTGTCTCCTGCCCGGGCAATAATCACTCGACTGAAATGGGCACTCCCGTACCTAGCCATATACACCGCAATCAGAAAAGAAGACTCTCATCGCATAAGAAACCTTATTTAGGAAAAGGACCTTAATGTACCGTCGCCATCGCTATCGACTCCCGATAAAACAACCGATTCAATTATTCATTTTTTCTTTTCTGCCCCGAGACCTCACATCGACCACGTACTACCGACCTAATCCCTTATCCGCCAAAAGCAGTCATGTACCACTGGCTAGTCCCAGTCCCCGCAACAACCATCTTGAGATGTGACTACTGGCCAGCGAACCGAGTACCGGCTCCCAGGGACGTGCCACAACAAGAGGTAGTGCATTCTGTTGTCGGAATATAAAATTGCGTTGTGACCTGTAGCAACGTGTATCCAGGACCCAGACCCAGACCCAGAGCCCAGCCAGAGTTATCCTCACGATAAATAATTGAATTTCTTCGAATGTGAGATACGGGTACGATCAATGCGGTGAAAGTCCTGAAACGAAGTAACAATTGTCAGCAAGAAACGTCCGGGGGTCAATACCTGGCCTCCTCGTCCTCGTTCTCGGCCCGGGAAAGTGGATTGAATTACAAGGAAATGAATAAATAAAGGGTTTTGTTGGTCTCTCTCTGTGGCAACGATACGGGCTTAAGTGTGTAATGCCGTGAATGGAGTGCTAAGGGAGGATTTAATTCGTACCAAAACAGGTGGGTTCTCAAGAGTTTATTTGGCATAGGGTTTTCTTTGCTTTAAGACACGAGCGAGGCACCTTAATGGCAAGCGTTGTTATTGTTGGCGGAGAGTAAAAGTGAAATTTGTTGGGTTAGTAATGGAAAAGGGGACGTAGTTTTCCGGAGAACAATCTGTCGTTTTCTCATATAATATAGTGATTGAGTTAGTTTTTTTTTTTCAAATGAAAGAAAATAATTAATGAGAAGTGGTAAATTTTTGGCCAACCATTAGAATAAGTGATTACTCTTGGGCAGGCTCTACAGTGGGATGGAAAAGTCTTCTCGGAGAAATAAACAGTTGCACTAAAAGTTCCTCCATTTGAACTGACGGTATGGAGTTTTCTTTATCGTCCTTCAGGTGATACTTCTCTGTTTGAATCGCAAATTTTCTCCTTTCTCCAGGACGAATATGTCCCAGCCCTAGCAAAATCAGAATCGCCACTAAATTTGCTTATTCGCATAAAAGAAATATTCAAAGTTTTATTAAACTTAATTCCACAATCGAATCCGAACCGCATTCATCTAAGGCTTTCAAAGCCATAAACCAAAATTTTCAAAGTGCAGCGCACGTTATCCCATTTTGTAAATTGCTCCAAATGCACACTGGTGGTGGTGCAATCTTCTGAAAATTACGAATGCATCCACACACGACATTCCAACAATTCGCTGATTGAATTTTCTGCTTTTTTATGGTGTCACAGAGGGTGCGGTGTGGTGTGGTGATTGAGTTTTCTGGTAGCATATTGAAATTGGTTTTGGGATGGTGGAGAGACGTTACCTTATGCACACAGTCATTGCATTCTTCGTTAGGAGGTTGATTGGTTAACCGGTTTTCATGTGGTACGTTGCCCAGCAGGAGCAGAATTCGAAACGAGATTCATAAATTCAAGTAAAATGGGAAATGGTTGAATAATAATAACCTATGGCGAGAGGAAACAGTCTTAAATGACAAAAATTTAAAGCTGACTTTGATCAAAAATGAATTCCATGTGACTCCAAACAAATTCTAGTGCCAGGGCTTACCAACCCATGCCATTTCGTCTGCCTGTGCTGTCCAAAGGAATTAGTCTCGAAGTAGACTCAACTGGCCCCCATAGTAATTCCATTAACTTATCATTCCCTCCTCCTCACTTCGTTAACCACTTCCCTTTAAGCCTCTAGAAATTCCCGAAACTTTCACAACCACCAAAGAAGAGACCCCCCTTTAAAGAATATACACGAGAAAAAAATTAAACGTCCTCGAAGGAGGAATGTGATAAAAATGCAAATGCCTTCGTGGCAGTTGGGTCGGTCTATTACCCACACAAACACACACTTCTTCAATCACTTTGAGATTAAATTCGAACAAAAACAACAACAGTAAAAAAGCAAAGGAAATCCGAAATCAATAAAAAAATATCTCACCATCTGCTACCGCCCTCCTCCCAGGCTGGTCTCCTTCTCCAGCGACAAAGTCCTTAATAATGAACGAATGAACGAACTATTCACATGGCCATGACCATTTTTAGTATCGTTTTGTTAACTTAATGAACTATAGCAGATACACACACATAAAAGATTTTTGTTGCGGATGGATTCAATTTTATTTCCCCCCAGCGTATTTCATGAGGTACTTTCATCGAATGCACGGAATTCATGATTGTTACTCGTCGAATGATTACGTTTTGTTTCTGAGATATGAGTGTTTCTCTTTTGTTTTTTGTTACTCAGCGATTGTCAAAAAAACTGCCAAAAGGATTTTGAATCATTGAGCGCGAGACTTTGTGTCAACTGCTCGAGGGGGTTGGGTAATATCTTGTTTGAGAATTGAGAGAGGAGGAACTTTCTCAAACGGCTACCCCCACACTGGAGCCTGGAAGAGAAAAATAAATTTGTTAGACAATTCATTTCAAGACAAACGTTCGCACACACGCGGAGATAAGTGCGTACGCAAGTCTTTTCTTCGACTCCTTTGGGCACATAAAATCATGGGTATTAATAAAAGTTACTGCCTACTGGGAGAGTCTTTGTTTTATTTATAAGCCTTAACTCTAAGCTGCGGAAGAGGGTGGCATGTGTATGGAGCTCTGGGTAAACACGTTTTGTTATTGCTTACAAATGAATCGTGGTTTAAATTCAACACTCGGTGTCTTTAAAATATTCGTAGGGGTTAAGTTCCATGAAGAAATCGATGATTGTAAAGTTTATGAAGGAAACTAGTGTAGGGACAAAGTATTTAAATTTTTAAAGCCGCTAAGTGGTGTTTTTCTTTTTAAATTTTCATCAACATTATATATAGTTCCTTAAGATACTCGTTGGACAAAAGTTACTAATCGGCGAGAAACTTTCAGCTGTATCCTTGAACTACAGCAAGAATCGACCATATAATACGATTTTTTTTGACAAATTCAGCTTTTTATAGATTTGGAAATGAGGACCTTAGATTGTATATTGTGGGCTTCGCGGCATGGTGGTTAGTGGGGGGACCTATTCTTGAATTCCAGTGAAGCAAACAATTTTCACGATCCCACCTCTTGCAAACGATAGACAATTTGCTAATTTCTGTCTGAAAACAGCTTTCATTAGTCTCTGTGCGAAAAAGCAATAGACAAAAAAGTCCTTCCCAGCCGTTGAAAAAAATTGGTTCTGAATCTTCAGTAGCAGCAACGCCAGAAATTATGCTTTGTATCGATTACATTCGATTGTAAAGTGTAACAAAAAAAATGTTAGAGTAACAACAACAACAACAAATTAGTTTTTGGTTCACCTAGATTTGATATGCAAAAGTAGTCGTTGATATTTAATCATCATTAATATAGGGAACATTGAAAATAGGAAATAGCCAGAGGCACCCATAAAATAAACATAACTAGATTTGGCCCTCGAAATCATTCGAACTAATTTAATCTGGGATTTAATTGTGGCTTTTTAAAAAAGAAAAAAACAAAAAAAAATTCAAACTTCTGTGGCCACAAAGCTCAATTCTGATCAACTGCAGGACATTTTATGCGAATGGTAAAAAAATAGGATTATTAAAATCTAAAAAAAAAAGTATTTTTTCTATTAGCTTTTTGTCTTTCTTTTGACATAACAAATTTGAATGCGGCTTTTTTGTGGAAATTTAATCTCTGTAAATGTAGTTTGGTAACATGAAACCGAATGGTTAAGCGTTTAAAAGTAGACACATATGATTTGACTGCCATGAACTATTTGTGCTTTAATACATTATTAATACGAAATTCAAAAAATCTGAATGTGTCTAAAAAAGAATAGAAACGAATGTTCCGATGCTTAGGTGAATTATTCTATAGTATAAGCTCATATTCATTGACCCATGCGAATGAAAAAGTGTTCGTAAAAAAATAAATCGAACGCCTCCAAAAAATCGGATGAAAACCTCTTCAATTCGAAAATTATCGCTTTTTTTCAATAATTTTATTTACCAGGGTTACAAAGAAATACAAATTTTTAGCACATTTACCCCAAACCGCATACATTTCAACAACCCTTAGTTGTAAAAAACAAAAGCGGGCCATATTTTTGTTTCTGAGACCTCCGTAATTCAAAAACCTCTATAATTCAAAGTTTTCCCCTGGTCCCATGAAATTCGAATTATCGAGATTTCACTTTATATAGATCTTGTAGATTTGATGGTTTTTATGGCACCAGTCATAAGCTATTACGGGATTTGGAAATGTTATCAGTCAGCACCAAAAAGACTTAATTTATAGTTTCCTTTAATTTATCCTCCTTTTATTAACTAAATTTATCTCTTGGTTAGGTTTGTGTGAAAACAAGATTGGGAATCAAAAGTTATAAAAAGTCATTTTTCCTTAGAAGCAACTTAGCAAATAAGGAATAAAAAAAAGAAATTACGGGGAAAAATCAATAAAACTGAACTAACAAAGAGATCCATTAAGAACTCTAACACCATAGAGCACCCCCACAAAGTCACTTTTGCTCCATTCAAAAACATCCATCCAAAACACCCGTCAAAACTAACGTATCAAACTGCTTTTCAGGCAGCAGCAAGAAAGAAAAAAAGAGACAGCAAAAGATTCATTGAACGCCACCAAGTGCTTGCTACACACCCGCATGAAACGACGCACGAGATACATTCCGATGAAAAAGGTTTTCTGCGAATTCTTTAAAATTAACTTTATTATCTGTCAAGTGTGAGATGCACTCGTAATTTTTACTTCATTTTCCGACCATCCGTCCTCCACCCGCCACCCGCAAGAATTTATCTTTAACTGAAATATTTAAAATTTATTCAACTCCTCTCTCACAGGCTCTTTAATCCACGAGATAGCTCTGACGAGTTTGGATGGAATTTAATCGGCTTTCAAACACTCCGCCGACGGGGATGAGTGAGTGAATGGGGGCGCCCCACTGTGCCGTATTGACACGGAGCAGCGAGAAGACGTCACTCCCAATATATTCCCAGTGCACACATTAAGTCAGTAGGGGAGGCTGTGTGGATATGGGGTTGTTAAGTGATAATGACGACGACGATGGTATTGCGAAAGTCTTAATGATATTCAGAACGCAGATGATGGCGTTAATAACGAGGAAGTGTGCCTTCCTGCGATTTCATTTCAGTCGATACACAATGTGCATGCGCGCCTAGGGCTGTTTTTGATACACATCACTCTTGGACTTGAACTAACCCTCTTTTTTTCTCTTTGCAGGTGACTAGTTTCACGACATCCACCAATAAGGGAACAATTCCGATGCCATGTGTGCCTGGTACATCGTCAGCGAACAACAACAGCCAGCGGCAGATAGCGACAATCGAAACACAGCCCAACGCTATCATGTCCATCCCGACGGTGACGTGCGACCTGGCCTCCGATATATCAACGAGCGAAGCCGCCGAGGTGGAGACACACCAGCCACCGCCGCCGTACTCGAACGGGACGGACAGTGGGATCAACGCCAACGGCAAGGAGACGCTCAAAGTGAGCACGATAGCGACGACGCACAACGCATTCAATCAGCTGAGTGCGTCGCTCCCGCCAACGTCCGGCCTGTCCCCAGGCTCAACAGCAACGTCCAATTCCACCAAAGTGGGGAACCTCTCGCTGAACAACAACGGCCCGTCGTCCTCCTCGCCGAACGAGCTCAAGGTGTCGCCGGTGATAGCGGGACGCTGTAGAGCGCTCTCGGTGGGCATCGACACGGACATGGTCAGCGAATTCGACCCTTCGAGTTCGGACTCCGGCGTCGTGAGCCGATGCGCGGTCGTAAAACCGCTGAAATTCAGACTGTGTCAGCCGATATTTGGCCGCAAGAACCAACGCCGCAACGAGGCGAAGACAGCCGCGGTGAAGGTGAACAAGCCCTCCGAGACAGCCGAACTGGAGCCGGCCATACCCAAGGTGCAGAAGCCGCGCGATCCCGAGAAGGAAAAGCGCCGGATAGCGAGAAAAAAGGAGAAGCGGGCTACGCTGATCCTCGGCCTCATCATGGGCAGTTTCATCGCCTGCTGGCTGCCCTTCTTCTTCCTCTACATCCTGATGCCGGCCTGCAAGCGCCACTGTACGATACCGGACTCGGCGTTCGCCATCGCGTTCTGGCTGGGCTACATGAACTCGGCCCTCAATCCTGCCATCTACACGATATTCAACAAAGACTTCCGGCGAGCGTTTCGTCGCATACTGTTCAAGTGATGTTTGGCCTACGTGTGCTGCTATCGGTGCGTTCACGCCAGCATCGAGAAGGCCACCGAGCGTGCCATGGGCAGCACACCGCTGGGCTACGGGATGTACAACTATCGCCGATAGGTGGACACCGGCCCGAGGTCCATTTGCTGTGTTATTTTGTGGTAAGAGAAATAAATTTGCCATATTATTTTTTAGGTCATTGTCTGAGCCATCACTGCGAACGACCACAGAAATCGTTTAGACATTGGGGTCGCTCGCACAGTTTGAGCGGTTAAAGGGGCCATTTGGCATCGGATTAATGGGTTAGGAGTTGTAATTAGCTTTGTGCTTTAGTGTGTATTGTGTTGTGGCCATGCGCTCGGTGGATCCAGGACCTAAAAGACTTTAATTGATTCTTTGATAACCTGTTTAGAGGGGGTGGTAATGGCGATGTTTACACACACTCCGGACGAACGAAATCCTTGTGAAATGCTTGTTATTGAATTGTGGTCCATAACCAAGAGGACCTCAACGACCTATTACCCTATATTAATATATATGATATCTATTGGATGCGTTTGCTTTGCCAGGGTAGAACTATATAAAACCGGTCCGACCGACCGAACTTACCGTTGCGATTTAGGCTTGGTTCAACTCCAAAATACTAGTACTTCTTTACTATGTCTATCTGTTGGCCTTGAAATCTCCAATTTTCTTCCTCAACCATCTCTAAAGACCATAATTTTTTTATTTCTATAAATTAATAGTTAAATTCCGTGTTTTGCAGTAGGTTCTAGCCTGTTGGTCATTAGCTGCATAATATTGTGTCGGCGAGGAGAACTATGTCGTCTGCAAATATAAGTGCAGGAATATTGGTTCCACAGTGTAAATAAAAAAAGTCTGCAAAGAGATATTCGCGCTAGACAACCATTCCAACACATTCCTTGTAGCCCATTTTGCAGCAGAATACTTAGTCGTTTGTCGTTAAAATGCTAAACAATTCCTTAACAAAATTATTTGGAATAACAAACCCGCTTCACACATTGCCTCGCTAGAACTATCATTTTCTAGTTATGCTTACAAGGAAATTGGAAAAATGCAATGTTTTTTGACGGTTTAGTCAGAACTTAGAAGGAAGGTTCAATACTATAATTTTAACAGACTCGAGAAACTCACAGCTTAAAATTATTCCTTGACTTTAAGCTTTACCATACAAGTAAAGTAAAACTTTAAACAACTGGAAGAACTGCAAAGCCCAACCATTAAATAAAAAGTCAGTCAAAAAGACGCTGAAAAAAGTTAAAGGGAAACCAGGTAGTGCATTCACAATCAGCGCAGCACTTAGCAATACCGGCGAAACAATAAATCTATTCCAACAAGAAAAGCAAAACAGGGAACAAATTTTATTTGTTTGTGCTGCATAGACTGATAGATCTTGTCAATATTTGAGATCAAGAGAAAGTATTGAAAAAATTATCCACATGAGATGTTTATCCAATCTACTAATTTTAGCCACAAGAAAAGCAAAACAGGGAATACATTTTATTTGTTTGTACTGCATAGACTGTTAGATCTTGTCAATATTTGAGATCAAGAGAAAGTATTGAAAAAATTATCCACATGAGATGTTTATCCAATCTACTACTTTTAGCCACAAGAATTTTTATATTGCCTTTGTTTGAAACAACCAAATTTTATCGAAGACGTCACCCAATATCTTGTATGTAATAAATAAAGTAAAAATTTATTTAATCCTTCTTTCATTTTAAAATACCTCACAGACTCCTACAAACCAACCTTATCTAATAGCCTGGCGGGCGATTGACAATTTTTAGTGTTTTTTTTTTATGAGACAAAAAAAATCCATTAGCTGATATTCTCTTAATTAGACCGCCTTACAATCGCAAAGGTTATAAGTGCATATAGGCATGTATTTTCGGTTTACACTGAACGCTGATCAAAAACTTAAAGAAATTAAATTCACAAAAGAAATGAACAATCAGCTTGAATTACAGAACATCGATTTTTTTCTTTTTGAAGTTCTTTCCAATTGATTTCTATTCAAATAGGTTTTCATTTTTATACACAAAAATCATTAGAAGTGAATTACATGGATGTCGAATATGTTCCTCCTTTGATATTCTTTTGCAAAACAGAAAAATCTTACTTTACAAGTAAACAACTTAATCTAACCTTAACATATTCAAGGAACTACTTGAAAACAAAAAAAAAAAAAAAACAAGTTGAACTGAAAAACGACAAGTAAATATAGACAGAAACCACACGACTTGCTGCCCCTGCATAAACACTGCACTCAATTGACCATGTGCATACCGCAGTCTATGGTTTCGCCTTAACTCTATTCTTTTCGCATCATTCTTATAATAATCCAACGTATTAACCCACTCATTCATTCCATAGCACAACAAAGAAATCAATTTAAGAAACTTGCACAGTGACTGACCTTCACAACCCCATCTCTTTCGATTCGCTCCAATTTTTCCAACTTTCAGACGTCACAACAGCAAAAAATAAAAACTTATTGACAAGAATGAAAATATTTTCCCACTCTCCCATAAAGACGCAAACGGAACGGCAAATGGATGATGAGGCGGAAATGGACGTTCCATGGATTTGGACATGGAACGGAAAATTGTCGTATCCTCACTCGCCACCCGCCCACTCTCTCCCGTTCTATTTCCATTAGATTGAGTTTAAATCATAAATGAAAGAAAAATATTTTCAAAAGAAATAACCAAAAGAACTATGCGGGGAGACTCATTTAGAAGAACCCTCCCCCCATAAAAGGATTACGTTTTGCCAGTTACGGACAGAGCCACTGTCCTCGAATGGCTTAACCGATAAATGACAGTCGTCCTTAACGCACACACACACGCAGACCCGAGTAGACTTTTCACAGAATGTTTGATTTACCCGCAGAAAGGATGTAACGATTATTGAATTACTTCTTAGCATTTCTGTAATGGCTCATTGGGGTGATTGTGTGTGTGTGTGTGTGTGTGGTGGGTGGAGGGCCGCTTAGGATCCGAGGAACAAGTCTGAGAAATCCATGAATTGTCATTTGGCATGCACAAGGGGTAGCACTTTGATTGGCACAAGCATGTTGTGTTTTGGGCGCTCGGTTTGGAACAACAAAGAAAGAGCTAGGATTGAACATATGTAATGCCTTCGAGTGCCTTTCGATTGTTGATGTAGGCAGGCCATTCAATTACCGATATCGATATGTTTTGTCGGTGCTTGTGGAAAGGATACTCGTGGCTGATGATGATGGGAACAAGGACTAAGTCCTGCTCAAGCATGTGCGGCACATCGGCACATGCAAGAATGAAGATAAACAAAAGTGGATAATCAGCCTGGGCACTTGATTTTTCGTTCCTACACGAAAGTGTGCGTCGATCTTAGTTGAGTGCGTCTTAAATTGTATAGCTCTACTAATTTTTGTATGAATGACATCGGAAATAAAAGCATTCAGGAAATATTGTGATTGAAGAAGAGTAAAGGAATTCGATTTCTTCCTCGAATTCGTGACTTAAAAACAAGGCTACGATTGAATCGGTTGAAAAGAATTTGAATTCAATTTCTCAGTTTCCAGTGATGTGAAACCAGACAGATAAAATATAAATACAGGTAGGATTTGTGGAAAAGATAAGTTTAGATTTAGGTAAGTGGGTTGGCATACCGTCACTTAGATCCATGTAAACCCTATGGAGTTTGAATTTTTGATTTTTCGAAAGGTCTAACCGAGTGCATTAAGAGGTAGATGACGTGTATTTAATGGAGTGGGCATATGAACTACTTTAAAAGACTAGTTCGTTTCTGTTGATCGACGCCATGACCTTAAGGATCATTATACTCTAAAATAGCAGACCTTTTCTGTCCACAGCTGGTTGATTTAAAAATTATAGCTGTATTCACTTAGTTCCCGAATACATTTTTGACAAGTTTTAATAAAAAGAATTTGACAAATCAAAAACATTACAAAAGTGTAACATGTGTTACAATACGACTTTTTTGGCGAGAAAATAAGGGTTCCTTTTCCCTAAAAAAAAACAATTTTCGACTTCAAAATAGCCAAAAATAGTTAGATTAACGTATACTGAGCTAAAATAACTTCGAGGCTTTCATTCGTCTCTTGGAAGCACGAGAAGTCAGTGAAATTCCTTCGACATTTCATAGATGTAAACGGCAGCTTTTTTTTTATGCCTATACACTCTTGTTAGAAAACCTTGTACTACTTTTCCAACAAAAGGTGATATTTTGATATTCAAAGAAAAATTGAATTTTTGAAATACATGATCGGATGTTTATTTCAATGTAAAGGGGAAGGTATGCCATTAATAATGGCTAAAAATATCAGTCAAACGAACGCCTCGGCTACGGTTACAGAGCCCCGTATCCTTTTGATGACATTTTCCATCACCAAATCGCAAAGTGCCAGCTGTATGCCCTCAATAACTTCACGAATTCTATTTTCCGTAGCCCCGTAGGAAGAAATCGCAAGGTGTTAAATCACAAGATCTCGGGGGCCAATTGTGATCACCCCTTCGAGAGATAACACGGTCCGAAAACTTTTCCCGTAAAAGATCGGTTTCGTTGCTTGTGAGGCACGTAGCGCCGTCTTGTTGAAAGTAAACGTTGTCCAGATCAATACCATCCAATTCCGGCCATAAAACATCATTAATCATCTCTCGGTAGCGCAATCCATTCACCGTAACTGTTGCTCCAGGCTCATTTTCGAAAACGTAAGGTCCAATGACTCCACCGGACCATAAACCGCACCAAACAGTTACACGTTGAGGATGGAGAGGCTTTTCAGCAATAAATCTGGGTTTTCCGAGCCCCAGATGCGACAATTTTTGCCACCGAGGTGGAAACGGTCATCAGTCAAGATGATTTTTCGATGAAAATCCGGATCATTTTCATACATTTTAAGGCCCCAATCAGCAAAGACACGACGTTGTTGATGATCGACTGCTTAAGCTCTTGTATTAACTAAACTTTATAAGCCTAAAGAACCAAGTCTTTATGCAAAGTACGGTGTAATGACATTTGTGAAATACCCAATTGCAACAGGGCAACAGCAGCAATATTGTCAGTTTTTCATGAGCGACGTGTACGGGTTTTATTCTTCATATCACTAACTTGTCCCAATAGCTCGAATTTTTCCACCAATTTTTGTATTGCGGTCCGACAAGGTGCTTCACGACGACCCAAAAATGGTTAAGTTTTACGAACCGTCTCTGCCAAATTTTCACGATGTTTATAGTGAATTTTAATAATTTCAATGTATTGTTGAAGAGTGTATCCTTCCTTTCTTATAAATGGCATAGTTTCTACTTATCAAATGTCCAAAAATTACAACTTCAATAGTGACATCTACCGAAATAGCCGGCTATTCAAAATAATACCTCTTATTGGAAAACCCTATACTATCTAAAATAAAAGCTAATTAAATAGTTTGTGCACTGCAACTCTTCTCTTTAGTTAAACAGCAAAATATAGCATCTCCTTCGAACTCAACTGAAAAGTCATCACGGGTTCGATGTCAATGGCTAAATTAATTGGCTTCTTAGGCGAATAACGTTACATATGACCAACAACTAATATTCGATCCGTATTTTAGCTTAGAGACAATATCTTGTTAAAAAACTAAATGCAGGACTTTCGAAAACTATATTTTGGTGAAATACTAACAATTAATTTGACAAAATTATAATTTGTTAATGCAGAAGCGTTTCTGTGCTTAGTCAAAGTATATAATTGTATTATAAATTTGAAAAAAATCGTGCAGTTATTTTTTTTTAAATAATTTGAACCAACACTTTCCAAAAGCTTTACAATATCTATCCCGCCAACTGCATATAATTGTCTTTCAAGGACTATTTTATAAAATATTGATCAACAATCAGCTTATTGCGTGAACGATAAAGTACTTCATGTGCAATCATCTTCGTTTTAGCTGTTAGTAGTGTTTTGACTTTTAATTTAAATGAAAGAGTAATCTTTATAAATTGTTATTTTACATTCCAAGCAACATTCATATAAGTTGAAGGAGTTAAATAAATAAATCGTTGAACAAATAAAAATCTTGAGATTATCTCTATTTTCTTGTTGAAACAAATACTCCATTTCAAACGATTGCCCATTACATGCCATGACCAAGTGGAACTCGAAATTCCTCAAAATAATAAGAAATTGATTTCACTAAAATGTGCATATACACATTCGAAGATACAGCAAATTCATTTAATTTCTTGAGGCTTCATTTTCTTAACCAGCAACTATTCCAATGCAACCCAAGGAAACTAAACTCATATACAAAATATCCATATATCAAGTGATCCTCTTACGCCAAAAGCCAACTGAGATAAAGCTGTTCAATGATTCTTTCATAATTCCTTAAGATATTTATTTGCCTAAGACGTTGCATATGCTACTAAGACGGCTTGCATAAGAGCTACTTTATCATGAGATACTTGCAGGTGCTTTTTCGAATGCAATCTCATAATGCGATTGTAGAATTTGGAGTATTTCAAATAACTGACAATATTGTGTTACGTGTTTGCATTCCAAGAAACAAGTCCCTTGTGTCGGTTAAATAATTTATATAAGATTATTGGCTTTAGTGCTTTAGTCTCTGTATGATGTGCAATATTATTTAAAGTCCGAATAGACACAAGTGTTTGCTTAAAATTTAACCTGTAATCACCCAAGGTTAGAAAATCCTTTGGTTGCACAAGGCAGACATGGAGAAGTACATGTGAAATGTGTGGGCTGGGATGCGGTTTCTTATTTACATTGATGGAAGGCGCTTATGGAGCTAGCCGTAGGAATCTTGCAATATTAGTATCTTAAATTTATAGAAATGGGATAAATAAAGTTTCAGATTTAAATTATTTTAGGATCTCATATTTAGTTTTGTTTAGTATGTCGAAACACAATTGCTTAAACTTTCCGACGGTGAACTATACAGTGTGGGCCAAATTGAAGTTTCTTTTTAAAAATGCGTTAAAATGCCAATTTATAAGATTGTTAGAAATATTATGAGTATCCAGTTTCTTGGCAGTTGTCGAGTTAGTAGTTACTTGATGCCTCGACGTGCTATCAAAGTCCGCCCATTTCACCTATTAATAATAATATACACCCAACTGTTCGTAAGACAAACGCCTCTTCCGAGCTAAGTGTAACCGCCATTTAAATAAAATAGTATTTCGTTATTAATCCCAGCTTACTTACTTCAGCGGGCTAAAAATCGTTCAAAAAATACACAAAATGGTTCTTTTAAGTTTAAATGAAAAGACGGTGGAAAACAGAAAGGCTGTCGTTACACTTTTCATTGGACTACATGTCAGTGCAGGAAGTGCGTAGATAATGAAAATTAATATTTGCAAAAATCTCTACTGAACCAAATTGAAAGCAAACACCTTCCAACAAAATAAAAACTTCCCATAAAGCAAACTGTACTTAATTTATCCAAAGTACATATATTTACGAAGTGAAACAGTTGTAATTGTTTCCTTAAACCGAACGACTGTATCAACCATTGCATCATTCATCAGAGATTAATGCACAATGAAAAGTCTGCTTCTGATTTCTCCAGTTTCATTTATGAGTTAAATTACGCCCTGAATTAAGCCAAGCAAAAAATTATCCATGAAATTGTTGGATTACCAAATTATGCAACTAACTATTTACAGATATGGCAGAAAGGATATTGTTTGCTGTTGCGGATTTCTGTTGTTAAATTAAACTTCGCGTAATCTGTGCTCACCGCGTCCTTCCAAATTTCCACGTAATGGTGTTGTATTTGCTCATTTATTTCTTATATATAATTTAAATGCTTATTCGCTTTGCACAGGGTGACTGAAAAGTTTGAGTTTTCTAGATTGAATTGACGGATGATCGAAAAGGTGTCTTAAACACTGTTCAACTACTTTATATTACTTCGAATATTATGGTTTACATCTTAAATATATATTTTCAACTATGGCTTCTGTTGTTAAGCTATAGCTAAAACATGCTGAAATATGTAGTAGTAGTAGTATTCCTAGCCTTAAATACAATGACAAAATATAAAAATTGATAAAAAAAAAGGAATAAAAAGGAGTGAGGTTGGTTTGAAGACAGTCAATTGCTTACAGCAACTATATAAATGTTAATGATCCCAAAATAAGTCCAAACGTCAGTAAATATTGTCGGAAATCAAATTCCAATAAAATTTGAAATACCCTTAACTTAAAAAAGACTTAAATCTCAACTCGATTTCAACCCAATAAATCCGTGGAGACTTCCGTATCATCCTGTGCAATCCATGCACACACAAAGCGTCGAGTATGACGGCAAAGAAAAATAAATGAAACTCGACTCTGTCACTTCAGTAATTACTTTAACTACTCACATCCCTGTCCGTTTATTATTTCACGTAACAAATAATAACATTAACTGAAAGCTGAACAATAATTGAATATTTATGGCCATTTCCGCATTTTAACATCACAGGATTAAACACTATCCGTCGACTCTGCCGTGAGGCAACCCATTTCTTGTTTCTGAAAACGCATCCGCTGTTCACTCGGGTGTGGGATTGGGTAGGAATCCAAGAAGAGAGAACGTGCGATAAGAAAAAAAACAACAGATGGAAATTATTGTGACTGCAATCGTAAAATCTTCTTTAGGCCTTACACCATCACCCGTCTTGTGTGCATCTAGATATGTATCCTCCTCGATACCATTCATTTCGGATTCCGCTTCTCGTTGGCAGTATATTCGATACGGCCGGGAATCTCTTGGGGCAAAATGCAAATTAATTTATCGATCGCGAACATCCAGCTGGAAGGACAAATGAACGGGTAGCACTCGCTCACACTCACCACAGCAGGAGCAGAAGCAGAAATGATAATACATATATGCATACCAATTGATTTTCAGTCTGTAATATGAAAGGATACCTTAGAAATGTTCTTCAGGTTAGTTGGCACAGGATTGGCGCGATCCTACAGTATTCTGTGCTGACGTCAGTTCGGTGGGGCAAATTTTCAATTAAAATGGAACGTATTAATTCTAGTTGGAGTATTCCTTCATTGGGTTGGGGGTTTTTTCCTTTTTTTTCAACACACGCTTGCACTGAGAGATTTTGTAACTGCCAATTAAACTTTTAAATTAGACGCAGAATTTCAAACGAGTGTGAGTTTCATTGCTATGGGTGAGCGACATATTTAAGAAGTAAATATTTGTAGGGCTTATGTTATCAATTCTTGTGATTAATACAAAACTAAGGATTTCGAAACTGCTTAGAGAGTGAATCCAAAAAAGTGTAAGATTGGACAGAAAAAAAAATGTTATTCTTCCCACTCTAATTTCTTGCAAAAACTGACTTTTGTTACTAGCACTTATTAAAATATTTTTGTCAACAAACAAATATTTGACTAAAACTTAATAAAAATCAGTGAACGACTGGCAATTCCCCTGGAGTACTTCTGTTTCTGCAATGCTTACTTAAAATTACTTTAGGTGGGCAAAAACAGTTTTCCCGGTTGATACTCAGTATTTACCTATTACCAACACTAGATGTGACTCCGTCATTGGATTTGTGACAATTTTCTTGTATGCCCAAACACTTCAAGAAAGAAACTTCTTTGATAAAGAAATATTTAAATGTCTACACAATCTTCAGAAATCATTTCTGATAATTCAATATCAAGAATTTGGTGAAGTTTAGAGATAACCAAAGTATTCCACATTATCCACTACCAAAACTCCAACCAAAAAATATGTTCTAAAAAAAAACTTTGAAAATCGCTTTTATAGGACATCTCCAACATAAAATGCAGGAATTCAAATGCAGAATGGCTCTTAACTGAAATTGCTGTTAGCCATTGAAAACATCTGCTCAGCTTAGTGCGTTTTGCATTTGTTAGATTGACACAGCGACACATCGATTATGCTCGTAAACAATAACAGTGCTCCTCTCCACAACATACACGCCACTCATTAATTATTCATGAATCCTTTCCAAAGCTAGTTTGGCGCAACACTTCTCATTTGTTCATAAAATCTATAATTCAAAACCGAATCTCATTTAAAAACCACGCACATACACGTTGTTTTGTTTTGTTTTATCTGGTAATAATCTAATAATATCCTCCCGCATCTTCCCCAGTGGCTCTGATTGTGAAGCCGCTCGCAAAAAGCTGTTCGCAATTTATTTCGATTACAATAAACAAAAACCAATTAGTTATATTGAATTTCAAAATTGAAAATTCAATTAAAGCCAACCACCGAAGGGGGCATCAGCTCAATTCCTCTTACATCGGTTATACAATGCTCCGTCATCGAAGCTTAACAGAATGCCGATTTTCAATTTGTTGCCGTCCGCAACTTGATCCACTAATGTGTCCCCGCTCCGCATGCCGTCCTCTGGAAATTAATAAATCTGTTTCATATTTGAAAACATAGCTTTTCGGTATCGATAGTTCCCGGCGGAAGAATGGTGTCGACCCTTTCTGTCCCACCCCACCAGCGAGATTTATACGCGAAATTAATTTCCCATCACCAATAGACTAGAAAAGAAGCATACAACCAAAATTAGCGGCGATGTTTCATAGACGAGGAGATTTTTCAAATTCACGACTGGAAGTTCGCTTTTTTTTTTCTCAAAAAATAGTTCTTTTATTTCTTTTGTATCCTGCAACTACTAAAATGCCTCCAAATGAGAGATACGAAGTAATTTCTAGTCTAAAAATATCCACATTTTCCATTTCATAATTTTCGAGTGCAATTTTGTATTTAATACGACCGATTTATTGGCAAACTGTAAGTGCGGACGGCGCAGGAAAAGTGCAAAAATAAATAAATTTGTCCGCACATTCCAAATTGGGGCCATGCTAGAGTGAATCGTCAGGGGAGGGTGTGAAAAGGTGCTAATGATTTTATTGAACCTCAAGACTGCCATAAATTTCAACATTTAGCTGCAGTCGTGGCAAGTGGCCAATTTGAAAAACGTACTTATCTGTCTTTCTCAATAATGGAAGCGAGTTCTCACAGTAATTGACGATAAACATAATTGGTTAAATGAATCCGCAGAGTAATGACTCTAGAAATAGTCTCCTTTGTCGTGGGAAAATGTTGCACTTGGCTGAAAGATTATGTAAATATTTTGATCGACAAGAATTTCTGGCGCATTGTTCAATTAAATTTTTCATTTTATTTTATTTGCGAAATATTACTTAAGTGATGAAGGCATTTGAGATACAGAATTTTCTAATAAGGATATTACAATTTTGTACTGGCCATCTGTTTGTTATAAAGACTCCAAAAGAATGAAAAATATTCCAACGATTTTCACTTCATTAAAGAGCTGTTCTATCCAAGCTAAAATGAAATCCCAATTAAGCTTTTCTGAGAGGGTGATTGAATTTCACACCAAAATTGGCCTTTACTATAATTGTTTTTAGGCCTCCAATTCTAACCTTCAATTGTGTGTCTATATTGGGTAGTGTTTGGTTCAAACGTTCTTAATTTTATACTACAGCTGTTAGTTTTCCAACCACTCATCGCAAATTGATCTTCATCATTGACAATAATTTTTCAACGAAATTTAAGACTTTCAAACAATTTTCGACCATTTGGATCAACAAGTTTCACTTCTTGAGCAATTATTAGTTTAGGCCGAAAAAGTTCTCCAGTAAATTTCAAAAAAATCGTTTGCTTGTCTGATTTTTGAGTATCATCAGAAATTGTTAGACACATTTTGGAAAAAATTCTACGTTTATTTAGGCGATCAAAATTTGGATTCAATTGTTTGACATCTAGATGGTTTCGCATCTAGCCAGGCCATACATCCGTCACTGGATCAAGTGGTAATCGAAAAATGAAATATATCAAGTGAATATATTAGGTCTAACAGATCATTCCATCCCAAAAGTTTGCTCGAATTCAGCCTACAATAGAATGAAGTGTCAAGATCTAGTAGTCTAGATCTTGACACTTCATTAATCAAGGACAGCTCAGACCGAGTAGACCGATTCTAATTTTTAGCATTTAAACTTCTGTAACAGCCCTAAAATAGGCTCAAAATATGCTAAAAAGCTGAAACCATTTGCTACATTTCATGAACAAGCTCGACTTTGCTCAAGATTAAAAAAAAAAGACTTACTTTAAGAAATTGTCGGTACGTTGACAATAACACACGTTCAAATAGGTTTAATTATGACAAAAAAATAATCTTTCGACTCCACGTCGTTGCCGTTCATCATCATCATTAGTGGGGTAACAGCCCACGAACTGCCAGAGCCTAGCTTTTCGCACCTCCACTGTGTTGTGCGTGTTATAATGTTGACACATGACAAGGGGACCTTCAGTTTATTGCCGGTTCCGAACGGCGAATTGCAAAACCTTTCCCTGCTCTTCATCTCTCCTTACAAAAAAAAAAAAAACAAATCCCAAATCCGTCTCAAAAGCTACCGTTTCCGTCGGCTACTTATTCGTCCGCGAACTCTGTGAACAAATGTTGCATATTATATCCGCTGAATAAAAAACAAGGCTCTAAAAATAATTTTTTGCAAGGGATTTTTTTTAATTCTATAGCTTTAAGCGGCTAACGACTTACGATTTATGTTTAACGAATTGACATTTTGCCATATTCGCTCAGAACTAAGGTTTTCTTTGTGCAAGGTTTGATTTTTTCGACGGGCATACAAACATTATAAAAGTGAGTATTACCCTCTGGAACCCTACGACGCAAACCACTTTGAACACAGTGTCTCCTTCAATTACTGAAGTACGTTGCTCCCGAAACGTTTAAAATTTCCTAACGCTCTTAATTCACCTCGCTCGTTATCATAGTTCAAAAACATTTCTAACCACACTCCTTAAACTTGTCCCAAAGATCAAACAATCTTATTCCCAAGTCCTTTAGTGCTTCAGAAAGTCTCGTTACGCATACACAAATGTTTGGGGACATTTCCGATGTCACCTGCTTGGCGTTTACATGCGCCTGTGGTTGGCCGGCACACAAGCGGTTAAGGGCTAACAAACTTTAATGGTAATGGCTTCCAACAAGCGGCAGAGAGATCCTGTCGCCATCACTTTATAGCTTTTAGGCAAATAAACTTCAGCTGCGGTGTTGCTCCCACATGACAACACCACATCATCGTCCACCACGCTGGAGAGAGCCGGTCACATTTCTAGTGGAACATTAATTTTGGCATTTCGGTAAAACTGCATCGAAGAGACTGGGTCCGGAGTGGCGAAGAAAATCTCCATCCTGCACTTTGGCCAGGCCCACAGGAATTATGGCGCAATGGGCTTTTGCCCATTAGTTGAGTGACGCCGTTCCGGGAGTCGTGTGTGTGTTTTGGTGGGTGGGTCTGGGGGCAAAAAAGAAACTTCGCTTAAGTGATGCAAGTGGACAGAAGGCTCTCGGCCGGTTTTCGAGTTACGAAAGTTTGGCTGCAGGGCAATTGTAACGAAAAAATGAAAAACTGAATTGAATCCCCATTCATCTTGATGATGTCGGTTGCGGCTCTTTCGTTGATTTCGGTTTTCGTCCTGGTTTCCATGCGGACGATGCAGGCCGGTCCTGCGAATGGATTTTATGTGTACAATGTGGTGAAGCACTGACGATGAGTTTGAGAGCTGGAACTGAAGCTTAGTTGATTTGATTTTGTTTTTTTGGGCCTAGGCACGAAAAACGAAAAGGAAGACAAGGTTATTTACTAGTCTGCTTCGACTGCGATAAGTTTGACGTGGAAACTGTTGTTGGTTCAAAGGGCGAATTTGCCAGGAGTGTAAGTGATGTCAAGTGTAAAAACCGTGTGAACATCTCAATGTGGGAGATTGAACTTGGACGTCGTTGCTAATCAGCAGAATTTATGACTTGAAAACATTTCACTGGAACGTCCAGCAAAACGAATTGATTATTTTATCCATCTACAAGCAACTTAATAATTTATCAATTTTCTTATGATTATGGTAAGACCGAACTAGTTGGCCCACTCAAAGGACTCAAGGACGACATGTATTTTCTTATTTATTATTCAAAACTCACTGGTAACATTCAATCCAAACTAAATTTGCAGGCTACGTGGCAAGGCGTGTCAGGCTTTCAAGAGAAGCACACATCTTTCATTGAGGTAAATCCATTTTAAACGAAAAAGTTTTTTAAGCAGCCAGTTGAGTTATTGATGCAAAGAAAGAGGTTCCTTAGAAAGTTTTCCTTTCAATTCGTTGCGTCAATTGACTGCAGGGATTCTTTTTTTATAGAGTTTTGATTTGATTTTATTACGTGTGCATTGAATTGGGTCCTCTTATTTCATTTCAATTCATTTCAAAAAGTCACACAGAAATTGCAAGAGAATTGCAGATGCCTGAAAATCGTTAAAAAAAAATTTCCAGTTTTTGTGAAGTTAAAATATTTTTGTCGATTTTTCTGATTTCCTCAGCCCACAGTTTTTTGTGGTGTTCTTATGAACTCATTTATGAAATCTGATTGAATAATTTCAAGCAAAAATTGCATTGATTTGATTTTTCGAAAAGTTTTATCAGTATTATGAAAGGTATGTTATTTCTTACAATCTCTTAAAGCTTAATGTAATAATTAGTATTCAAAACAACGAAAACGAAACGCAAGAAGTACGCAGGAAAATCATGTCGCACAGTACGATAAGGTGCACTCAAAACCGGCATCAATACATCGGCAAGGGTTTGACTTGAATTCTTATACTAGATACATATGTCAAATTGCAACGTAACAATTATATAAATATTTCGATGAAGAAACGTGTAGAAATAAACTTTTGCCTTAAGTGTTGAAAATGGAGCTTATTTTTTTTAAACAAAATACGAATTTTCTTAAAAAATCGTAAAAAATGTTGGGTTGTAGATACACAATTTTTGATTACAGATATATTAAGGCCATACATGAAGCTTTCGATTTTTTCCATGGTCAATGAAATGTTATCGTGATTTCTACGCGAATTATTGATATTTTTGCACCTGAGTTAGTTGCTCATTTATTTAAGAAGACGTTGCAATAAGAACAAAAGGCCAGATTCAGTCTGCATGCAAAAAAGGTAATTGTTTTACAAATAATTCGTTGGAATGTTATCTAACGGATAATACTAAAGGTTGATTATATGAATTATCATGAGTTTTGAAATTTTGGATTTATTTCGGTTTTTGGTGTAATCTGCCCGACTATGCGTCGGAATCAAACGTTGAGGTATACACCAAAATACGAGAATTGTACCTCAAATATTGGATCATTGTCTTTTTGAAAATAGCATTTCAGTCTATCCGGCTTATAAATTAATTTAAATATATATATTAATGTTTGTTTGTTTGTCCTTTAGAGACTTCTAAATGGTATGTTCAGAATTCTGTCAAAAAAATGTTGGTCCAAATTTTGTTGGGGGGTGGCTCCCATTGAGGTGAAGTGGGGGCTGACTGTCCAAGTTCGCCTGATCATGTCGATTGGTATATTTGGAAATGAGATTGAGCTTTCTTTCGGGTTTTGCCGGTGAAAAGTACCGTCGAAAGATAAAAAGCTCCAAAGTTGGAAAAAGGGTGCCTCTCTAAAAGTGTTCTTTTACGTACATATGCGATGACTTTTTTAAAATTTGATTTATTTTATGCGTAGCAAGGCGCACCGGGTACAGCTAGTATAAAATAAAAATAATGAAATTATATAAAGTGTGACTTATGTCAGAGCAAATGAATTAAGGCCTTAAGCCATATAAAAAGGGGGGCATTATGTGAAATTTTAAAATGTCAAACACGATATAAATTGTTTGTGTGAATTGCATTAAGACACAATAAATCAAAAAATGTAATTACGCTTAGACGATCCTTAAACCGCCGTGTTTTTAAATTCCTAATCGTTTATTCCAAACGCGAAGATCACCATGGCTAATCTGCGTCCATTCCATGTTACATCAAATCGTTCATAACATATGACTATTGTAGCATCCATTGAGTTGCACCTGTTGAAACCCCAGATCGCCTACGTTCATATTATTGTACACAATATATTTAAGACAACGATGATTTTGTTTTTTTAGGTACAGGCCAAAGATGCTGCCGAAAACTGAAGTGATCTTGCAAAAACTCAATTAGTCAACGAACAACAATAACATTTAAAGTACGAAGTTGAGATCTATGAAATTACAGATTTTTTTTTACAATTTTTTTTTTGCACGAATGTCGATTTGACATTAGTTTGACGCACGGTTGTGGACACCTTCTTTAACAAGCAAACAAAACAACACTCTCTAGCACCCATTCGAAAAATTAGCTTTACTCAATTGATGTAAATAAGTCGATTTGGCAACAATGAGTGAATTATAAGCAATTTTGTTGTCGACTGAAACAAATGACCGGTACAAGCTGTCAACTTTAACCTGTCCGCACGGAAATAAATTAAGACCAGATGTTATTTAATTTGTTCTCTTTTTCTTGAGGCCTTGAAACGTTTGAGTCTCTCTAAGAGAAGAATACAACACAAGCTTAAAAAGACTTGGTACCTTTCTGTTCCGAAGAAATTTTGCCTGAAGAGCGCTTTCAAAGAATCACTTCAATGTGACGCGGCAATGAAGCATCCTACCAAAGACAATCTTAGAGTTCCATCATATTGACAAACAACCTCGAGTTGCTGTCTTCTTTCGGGATACAGACGCACAGACATCCTTGAAAAACAAAAAAAGGAAAATATATGTTCTCATTGGATTTACATTACGCTCCCGGAAATTTTATGTATCAGCCTGACGAGGTAGGAATTTCATTTGCATTTTGCATTATTATCCAGATACACGTGTGTGTATTTATGCATATTGCTTGACGCTCCATGTAGATGCTCCTTTCTATCCGATTGTGTGCGTGTGTTACTGCTGACAACATCTTGCGCCAAAAAGGACGCATAGTGGTCCCATGTATACATAGTGTAGGTAACATCAAATATTGAATTTAATATCTTGAGGCGACTGTGCAGAGACCCAGTATGCTGTCAAAAGGACGACACAAGGATTTCTGTGGGAGTGGAGTGTGTACGGTGGCCAATACGAAGCTGCGTTGCTGTCTGTGCCAAGGCTAACAGAGAAATTGAAGGTCCTTTTTCGTTTTCTTGGCTGTCCTGAGCGAAATTTATTCAAAAAAAAAAGTGTTGTTCCTTTTTCTCCCCATCGTTTCGGAGAAGTAACGTTATGCAAATCGACTCCGGAAAAATACTCCTTTTTAAAGTTTGGAGACTTCTGCATTTGGAATAGAGAAATGAGGAAGGGGCGCGTTAGTTGGATGCACAATTTGTCGATTCTATTTTCGAAATCTTGAATCAAGAAAAGCTTGTCAAGCTCTGCTCTGGTGAGCAATCAGTCTCTGTATAGACCATTGAAACGCGTTGTATCTAACAGCACCTGGTAGTGTGAAAAGACATACAAGGATAATGAAGACAATTAATTATGCATGCAGAGTCTCTAAGCATCATTCGCCCTTCTAACCGCTCACTATCGCTCGACTAAAGTGTTGCCGTTAGTTGTTTTGTTTTACACCTAATGCGTTATCAGATAATAACAAAATCAGGTAAGATTGTGAGAACAGAAATATGAAATTCTGTTATTACTGTTAAAGGAGTTGCAGTCAAATATTGTGAGCTAACTTTTCTTTTTTGCCACCTTCATCACCATCATCTTCTTGATCCACTAACGGATTGGCGGGATAATGAACAGGAGAGTTGACGCACCATTAGCAAAGTCCAACGCCCACGGTGTAAGGTGTTGATTTACTGCCCTTAACCCGAACACAGCTGCTACAGTTTGTGTATACAGATACTCTTGCGGAACACTCCAGAGTTTACCTCGAGGGACTCTGTCATACGCCTTTTCCAAGGCTACAAAACAACTGTAGACCGGTTTGGCATATTCCCAAGCCAACTCAAGTACCATTCTTAGAGTGAAAAGCTGGTGCTTCTGCCGGGACGAAAGCCGCACTGCTCGTCCCCCACCCTGGATTCAACCATAGCTCTAGAACACTACTGCAACACCTTAGCGTAGACTTTACCGAGGATACTTAAAAGAGATATGCCTCTATAGTTAAAGCAATCTCTCTTATCCCCTTTTTTAAAAAGAGGGACAATCACCCCAGTTTTCTAATCGCCAGGCTGCATTCCCAGGCCGCCTTAATGACACAAGAGAGCCATAGAATTCCATCTTTATCCATTGCCTTAAGCATTTCTGGCCGGATTTCAACCTTTACAGATAAAATCAACTATTTCCAGCAAAGTCCAACACTTTTTAACTCAAATTATTTTAAATTTAATTAAAATGAATGATTGGCCATGTTCCTGAGCCTGCTATTTACGCATCACTTAGTGGTGTAACTAAGTATGCCGCAGAATGGTAGTGACATCATGAAGGGTGAAGCGGAGCCTTTTCTGGCTAGCACGTCTGCTCTTTCGTTTCTAATGTAACCGCTGTGATGCGTAGATCAAATAAACTGCTGTTTTATGAGAAACACTACGAGCTTGTACTACATTCGAAAATAATACACTTTAGATTAGATGACGAGAAGTAAAGATTGGAAAAAAAAGTTCTTGTTTTCAGCGTTTTCGATTAACGAAATCCAAAACTTTAAAAAAAAATCCGAGAACTTAAAGAAAACTTACTTCAATGTAGCTCCGTATAGCGCCAAAAAAAAGGGTAAGTCACCAATGAGATGTTCCTCCTCAATGTCTGTGGCAAAGTTCGCAAAGAAGAGCCCCTTGACCCGTATTTGGCAAATTCCTTTTCATTTATTCTAAACAATAAACTTTCTTTATCATACTCCTCTAATGACTGCTTCATTCGAGATTCTTCAGAATAGCTTTAACCACCCACTCGGGCGGAGATAGCGGCGGCTGCAAATTCCTCAGTCGCTCATTAACCTGTAAAACTTTTTCAACTACACACTCGAGCTATCAAACCCCAATCCTTCCCGTCTTCTTTCTTAATCAGAATTGCCGTCTTTTCCACAAGAAAATTCCGCAAGAAAATCCCGATCCAACGACCCGTTCTGGGATCCAAAGTTTTCCATTAATGACCTAAAATTGCTCGTTGTGCTTGTGTGTCGATATGTATACTGCACTATGACACATGCACATGCATACATTTTCTCTGCCCCAACAACTGGCTTATTCCCAAGAGAGAGTCTCATACTTCCCTCGCTTCTTCTGCATTTCTTTCTTCCCAACCACCTCATGGGTGATTCCCTGTTGGTGGAAATACAAAATACGAGTAATATAGAACGGAAAAAGGAAAAAGAAAATGAAAATGAGAAAAAAAAAGTGAATTCCCTCATCCATTAGAAACTTTCAAATGCAATCAGCTATCGCCTTGGATCCTACGAGAATTTCCCCGCTTTGCATTTCATTCATCTTCGTCTCCATCTCATTCGCATAACGTAGTGCCGCCGAGAATTTCAATGACTCCCAGTAACAGGCCAGGCCAGCGACAGCAGCTGTCCTGAATACATTCACTCGCAGACAATGTAAATTTCCACGATTGTGCGGCGAGCTGTTCCGCACCGCATCCATGCTACCTTATACCGTGCCTCCAGTCGAAGGCTGGGCCAGCAGGTTGGTCAACAATGTTACCACCAACCTTCAACCTTCTGCCGCTCAGAGAGACAAAAAAAATCAAAAAAAAAATTATAGCAGAAGCAAATCGGATGGTACAAAAAGAAGTTCCTGGCATTTATCCTATTTTAATATTTCATGCAACGAAAAATAAAATCTCTCAGATACCGAAGTGTACATAATATTCGAAATAATAGATTGGGTCAACTGTACAGCGAACTCTCGAGCCGAGGAGTCGAGGCTTGGAGGATCCCACTCGGGCGGAAACGAAATATAAAGAAGGTCGTCTGTGAAAGAAGTCGACTGCTGGTGGCTACGACAACGACAACGAACGCTAGGACGCCATTTATGCAACATTTCACAATAACTATTGAACTCAAAAAAAAAATGAAAAGAAAAGAAAATGAAACACAAACCTTATGTGGATGTATGCAGAGCAGCATCGTGCTTTAGTTATGCGGGAAATGTCGGTTTGTGGGGTAAAATATGCTTCTTGCGGTATTTTTTATGACCCAATTCAGAGGGGCAGAACGGAGAGGAGGCAATTTGAACAAAAGTTTAAAGGTTCCAGGTCAAGTCAATAATGGTATGCAAAATGTGAATTGAATTGCATTGAAGTTTAATATTTGCCTGAGCCCAAAGACTTTGCATTCGAGCAGAAAGCTTTTGAAAGGAAGATGCTTCAAACGGAGAAAGAATTAATTTTTCAACATTTGTGACTCAATGGGAATATTTTTTTTTTGACGGCATTAAACTAAATCCTTCCGCAAAAATCGACAGAAATGATGTGAAAGGCTGGCATTTTTAAGCAAACAATGAAATACGTGGCTATAAAATGGAAAGGAGTGGGAGACGATTTAAGTAGGCAGCAGCAATATTGGAAAAGCTTCTCGGGAAATGGAAACCAAAAACCGTCGAAAATGTGTTGAGTTAGTGAAAAAGCTATACTACTATACTACCATATTTACTTTTTACATGGTAGACTAGAGCGTCTCAAAAAAATCGTGTAAAATATTCATGTCAAAAAAATTTGGTGGATTATATTTAAACCGAATTTAAAACTAATTTAACAAGCAAATTAAACCAACAAATCCTTAGAAACTAAAACTAGCTTCATAAGTTTTTTTGGAGACAGCTTAACTCCATTGAAAGAGTTCTGTGAAGATTACAACAAGTAATGTGTTGTGTCTGGACTAACAGGTGGATGTAAATATTAACTTTCCCACTCAGCTTTCGATTCTGATTTTTTGACTGATTATCTGAGCTCGCATTAAAAAAGTGTGTGAGCACTCCAGCTTTTAAGATCAAATGCAAAACTCTCCACTTAATCAATTCAGGTCGTCCTTTTTTGAGAATCACACGTCCTAACTCAGCATAAACTTGTAAGCATTAAGGCTGGCTTCACAATTGTTTGTGGCGGCTCAGCGCTTCTGGTCTATGACCTCTGAAGCTTCCAGATGCGTTTTTTTTTTCAAAGAATGAGGGCCCAGTAAGGTTTTTCTGTTCAAAGTACATCCATGTACGCTCATAAATCGTTCGGCGCGGTTTCGGTTTGCTAGCTTTTTCTAGCTTTTTGACTGTATAAATAATAAATGTTTAATTTCACTCACTTAACACTGTGTTTCAAAATTCCCAAATCAATTTATTAAAAAGTTTTTAACATGGTCACAATTAATTAAGTCAATAAAATGAGGTCACTATGTTATCCAAGTACTTAATGGAGTTTAAACAGAGCAAAATTAGAAATAAACGCACACGCACAAAACAATGAAATAACTTACTCAAAGGAAATTTACAATCTAAGATGCTCGCGATAAACATTTCGTCATCGACAGACGCTTGTTTACAAGTCTTACGCAGCTGTCTTCATTCTGTAAAGCCAACAAAGAATCAATTACTTACTGCAAACGAAGACCCGACCAGACCTCAAAGTAAACAGTACCATGCGTATTAGGCCGGATTAATAATGTATTAGGAAAATGATAATTTATCATTCGAATATTCGAGTTCGAATTAGAGTAGCCTCTAATTTATATCAATCCGAGTTAATAGGAAGCGGCAGATGGCGCGAATGGGATGTTCGCATTCGGCGAGTGCATAGTTTTCTTACAAGTGGGATCGGCAATCAATCACTTGTAATTGATATACGGTTTGTTTGTGGAGAATTTTTTTATGAGTTTTTGGCAAAGCATAATTAATTCCCATGTTACACCAAATGTTTGATGAGCTATGCTAATTAAATACGAAATGAAAGGGCAAAGGCAGATGTTGCGATATTGATTTGCGATTAGAGCAATGTGTTTGATCGTTATCCCTGACGATTATAAAATCAAAACTTTGGCTGAAATTATGTAATGATATATATTAGCCGTAAGAGAACCCACAAATTTTCATACAAGTAACACATTAGCTAGTATTTGTAAAGCATTGAGAATAAGTCAAAGTATTGTCAAAATCAATTGCTGTCCCTTTAGATACTGCTGTTATCTCACAAATATATTAGGACAAGCCTCAAATTTGTGTTTATTTGCCAGATTTTGTTTTTGAACCACTAACTTGAGTTAATGCTTGCTGTTACGAAACACACTGCGTCCAGATTTAGTTTGTGAATAACTAGAACTAGATTGATCTGTGGTGGAATAGGCATTTGTATCTTTTAGAAGGTCTTATCTTATTATTACAGAAGTTTTGAACCATGTTATTTCATCGATTGGTCGTTATACGATGTCTGTTCAAGAAATAAGGTGAATTTTAAAATTTCTCGGGCTACGTACATTCGATTATCAATTTTTTTATTTTCTTATGTTGGTACACTCGTCTCGAACATGTGTTTACAGTTTCAACATATAGCATATTTATTTTGTTTTTGTTCATAGCATATTTATTTAGACGTGTTCGACGACTTCCTGCTATCGAAAAAAATTAATCAAAGAATCTGCATTCAATTTTGTGTGCTCAAAAGCACTTGAAATGTTGACAGTGGTATACGGTGAGTATAATCTGAGTCAAAAAAATGTTTACAAGTGCCACAAGCTTTTCAAAAAAGGTAGAGAAGATGTGAATGACGCCGTTCGCCCTGGACGCCCCAGCATATCAACAGCCGATGAAAATGCTGAGAAAGTGAAGAAAATTGTTATGGAGAATCGTCGAACCACTATTAGAGAAATTGCAGATGTCGGCATATCGGTTGGCTCATGCCATGCAATTTTTTCGGAAACTTCGGGCATGAAGCGTGTGGCAGCGAAGTTCGTTCCAAAATTTTTACCAAAAAAAAAACTGTTGCTTGTTCGTAATTGTTTGGCCAAAAACAACACCGCAATCATGCCTCAGCCACCGTATTCACGAGATTTGGCCCTCTGAGACCCATGAAACGACGGCATTATGCAACGATTGAGGAGATACAAACCGATTCGCTGAGAAAGCTCAATGGCATACCAAAAAGTGCATATCAGAACTCCTTCGAGGATTGGAAAAAACTCTGGCACAAGTGTATTATATCTGATAAGGTTTACATTGAGGAGGACAAAATAGAAATTGATAAGTAAATAAATGTTTCTTGAGAAAATTGAAAGTTCACCTTATTTTTTGAACAGACCACGTATAGCAATAAAATGTATCGATTGTAAATTTGTTTTTGTCCTGATCACAACCGCTTTTTAAGTTACCTTTACATTTTCAATATGTTTTAGCAAGTAACTTGCAAATGTCGTTAAACGAATCCATTTATTTTACTGCAGTTAACTAATAAAACCAAAAAACCATTAAAATTAAAGCTAAAACTGAGATAGTACAGGTAAACTATGTTGAAAAAAGTTTCTTGCCTTGTTAATTTCGAAATCAAAAACTTCTCAGCTGCACCAAGCACCGGAACTTGTTTCTTATGACAGGGCCTTAACTACTACCTGGATTATAGCCACCATTAATCAGTACCTAGGTATATGCAACTTTTTTTGTTCGTCATTTTTTTTTTCCTACAAGGAAATTTCCCTAAGTCATCAAATTAGATGTAAAGTTTCTGTTTCAAAAAAACGTCCCAATCCATTACCTGTCCAAAAAGTTTCTTTTCTGTCTTGTCTTTTTGTGGAGAGCTCCACGGTATAATGGACCGGCAAGTGAAAAGCGCAGGAGACGAGTTGATATTAAATTTGTCAACTTTTTGTTGTAACAAAAAACCAAAACAAAAAAAAACAAACGCAAAAACAAGAACACAAAGTGTAATTTGTCGGCTCCAATGTTTACGGATGTTTGAATATTTTCATAACCAAACAACACACGCCAAAAGTCAAAGTTTGTTTGAAGAGAGACAGAGTGAAAAAAAGACAACCACGAAAATTCTTGAAACGGAAAATTCTTTTGAAAACAACTTTTTTGAAGAAGAAAGTTTTGGAAAAAAGCTCAAGCAGGTGGAGATTTTTCTTCTTGTGGGGGAAAATTCATAAAACCGAGGCAACTAAATGAGCACTGGGTGTTGAAGGCTCTTTTTCTGCGAGTTTGAAAGTGGCTAAATGGGGAAGATTTTATTATAACGACTTTTCGATAGTTCGAATACAGTAATAAAAGGGATAATCAATGTTCTTAATTTCAGGTACAGCTCTATAGAGCTTCAGCAAAGTATTCATGAGCAGGAAAAACTGTTGAAAGGCCAGATTCAGTAATCAGCATCCATGAAATTTTCTTTTCATGAACCATTTACGTGTTTTTTATAACAGAAGCAAAAAATGTATTTGTTTTAGGTCAATGTCGCACTAAGAGCATCCACGACATCATAAATTTCGCCCTCAATACGGCCACTTACATTTTCAAAACCCACCCGAAACCTTGAGCGAAACTTCACATACAAGGAATTCGATATTTTTATACATCGAACCACACAAGTTTTCATGTCATAACTTTTGAAACTACTGCCTCGTTAGAAACACGCCCCTAAATGAGGCGTTAAACTAAACTAATTGCAAACACAATTCGAAATTATGAAGTTTACACTAACTACACGTCTACACACTTAATTAAGTTAACCACTACTGGCGTTCCCTCTAGTTAGGCAACTCTTCGCATTAAGCACACACAAAGGTCATTTTCATTAGAAACGCAAATAAATTTTAGCCCCATTAGCATACCCTCGAAGTTTTCGCCAAAGGATCTCCACTGCCAGGAACTTTAAATTACGTCGTCCTTTCAAAGGAATAAATTACAAAGGAACTGTTTTTTTTCTTTTTTCTTCTTTTTCAACGCAAAGCTGGATAAAAAAATTTACAATTCCAACACATTTATCGTTAATATTCGAATACCCGAAATACGCGCATTGGTGTCCTTTTGGTGACATCCTTTTTCTTTCTGTTGCAAGCGATGTGGACTGCCAACTGTGCCACCCCTTGCATGTGTCCGAACTTTAAAGTGTCTGTTTTGTAATTTTAAAATAACCACCTTACAGAAAATGAGAAAAGTCAAAAAAAAATTGCAAAAGAAAGAAAAACCCACTAAACTTTGTGTGCCAAAAATTGCATGAATATTTTATTCCCTGGAAGAAGTTAATTTAGTCCTTTATTAGTGCTCTACAAGACTCGGGTATTCTGCTTTGCCTCTGAGGAGTGTGAGAAGAGGTAAAAGGGCTTGTGTGTGCTTGGTGCAAAAAAAATTAATGTGGCTCCCAGAAGAGACGGTCGTGTGGATTCTTTTGCATTTAATTTAATTTTATATTCGCACATGTTTGTGCATGTGTGACAGGAGATCATTATTCCTTTTGGTGACACTTCGTCTTGTTCAAAAAAACAAAAAAAAAACATGAAAAAAACGGAAAAATGGCAGAAATGCAAAATTGTGCAAATTGAAAGAGAATAAGAGGCGAGCGACATTTGCAGGGAATATTTTTACAAAATGAAAACACACTTTTAAAATTGGACAAAGAGGACTGTAAGATAAAGGAATAAAGTACTAAATGAGATGACTTAATGTAGCCACTGGTGAATACATTACCCTTTGTAGAGAATGCGCTAGTCCTTGGACTGAAAATTAATTCATGTTGACTACGACTATTTTTTTTATGCAGTTTGACATTTCGTGATTTTAGAGACATCTTATAATTAAGTTAAATCAGTTAATACTTTTTCAAAGCCACTCTGAATTAATTGACTTTTGAGTTTTCAATTTAAATGAAGAAGTAAGAATCCATATGAAAATGAAAACTCTGATAGGAAAAAAAAACTTTACAATCTATATATTTTTTTGTATTTCCGAACACATACAGTTGTCCAAAAATTTAAAACAAAATAAGTAAACTACAATGTTTTACTGCACAGTATTAAATATGGCGAAGGAGAAAACAGGTTCTTATTCTATTGTAACCAGCTAGATAGATATTTTCTCTTTGCATTCAACGTATATTGCTATCAAGATACTCAGTTATTCTTTAATGAAAATGAAACCTGGAAAAATGACTAATAAAAATGGCTATGAGAATTAAGAACTTGATAAAATTTGTATCAGAATTTTCTACAAGGTAATACCTACTCTTAAACACTGCCGATTGAGTTCCTGTGTATTGGCTGAAATCGTCATCCATTTTTCCTTACAAGAGTGTAATATAGAATCGTTAAGAAAATAGAAGGGTTTATTAAAAAGAAACAAAACATTCAGTGCCTAACATAGCAACATTATTGTATGCATGTAATAACATATTTCGACAATTAATTGCCTCGATATGTAAGATTTGCTTATGGAGATGAAGCAATCAAACATCTGTGCGGAGATGGTTAAGTTTGACTACCTAGCATACTAAACTCATTACCATGATTTCTCTTAAGCCCCTGTTTATGGTTGGGAAGTTCTAAACAAGTCCTTTACTTGAAAGGAAACAGACTTTAACTTTACTCTAAGGTTTACTTAAAGTTATGTTATGTTATGGTAACAGAACATTTTTTATATTTATTGTTGTTACGTGAGGCATGCTTGCACGCATAGCAAGCGCAACTAACATTGAAAAAGGCCATGTATTATTATTCTTTTGAGAAATATACAATGGTACAGTGAATGGCGCCGGTGGCAATCGTAATTAAAATCGAAAAAACAAGCGTTAAAGAGAAATGAAAAATTGTTGCGTACAGTTTGCAAAATAAAAATTTTAAAAATGCTTTATGATTTTTAAAATGAACACAAGCTTTAAAGGTTTGTTTTTTAACGAAATATTAATCCTGGAATTGTGCAAAATAATAAAAACAACGAAAATAGTGGCGCACAGTCGATACGCTTTAATTTAAAATTTTTGTTCAATATCCAAACCGTTTGTGTGGAGACCATATCCATCCAGCGAAAATGTTGAATAAATTCTCTTAACCATTTATAAGACTTAAATTAAATAAGTAGTTGAAAAAATTATAAGGCGAATCTATCCAAAAATATTCAAACTAGTTGGTATCGAACAAATCGATCAATTTGAGCCAGGGCTTAATAAGTATTGAGGTCTTGGGGTAAACTCAGAGAATTGAAACGAAAATGACTATTATCAATTTAATGTTTTTCTCAAATTAAAGACTACCTAACCAACGTACACTTAAATTGCTAATTTACTCAATTTTTAATGTAAAACCTACAAATTAAACCACACTGATTTCTGTGTTTTTCCGTAAAATTCTGAAATCTTGCCTTCGGCGGTGTGGCTGTGGCAAGAATTAATTCACACAAAAATTAATTTACAAAAAAATAATATTAAATGTTATTTTGTGCACGCTCTTTTTTTCGGCTTCTTCTTCGGATTGTGTCCTACCTTTGGTTAAAAAAAAAAAAACGAAAATTGAAATTTATTTTTTAATGAATTTTTGTTTTTCATTAAATTTTGTTTCCATCTCCCTTTTAGTTTTCGATTTTCCCACTCAAATTCTGTATACAATGTTTCGCTTCGCTAACTACAAACCAATTAAAGTTGTGTCCTTCCTGCTCTGCCACAGTTCGTAAGAACTCCCAGATCTAACTCTCTGCAGTAAAAATCTAGAACACACATTACTTATATGCTCTTCTAAATAGTCTAACATTTCACTTTCCATTCTCCCTCAATTAAATGAATCCGTTTACATTCTTTTGTTTAGACAACTTAATTGTTTTTCCGCGTGCTGTATCCCTAGAACTGCTCGAGGCTGAATGCTGCACTCCAACAAAGCAATTCAACTCTCTAATGCACTTATCTTGTAATTTGCATTCTTTTTCCTTTGCCTCATCATGGAGATTTGTAAATTGGATTAATGTCTGAACCTAATTCGCTCGTTTCTGACGTAATACAATTTTGAACAAGGGCTTAACAATTGCTTTCCGAAACACCCTAGGCCTATGTTGGTAGTTACGAAAAATGTTAATTACGAAAAATAAGTCGCATATTGTCTATGATACTTACATGGCTTACCACGTGTGTAATTAAAGAAAAATGTGAAGAGGACTCTTAGTTTTAAGGCCTTGAAATGTAATTAAATTAATTCGAAACTAACACTTTCTCTTTTTGTTTCAGATGAAAACTACAGGATTATGCTCTCATCTATATAATCCAACTTCGACGCCAGCAAAATTTCTTACTAAGCAGCACCGAATCCCATCGATACAAACAAAGAAAACAGAAAATAAATCAAACTACAAAAAAAAATTCAAAATCACAAACTGTTGACTGTTAAGCAAAAAATAAAATTATTTCGTTCCCGAATCAACTTCCGTAGTTAGAAAAAAGCGCTAAAACAATTTAAGAAAAAAAAAACTTATCTGACTGAAAATGATTTGAATTATGATAAATTTAAAACAATAAATTTTCTATTTCTATATAAAAAAAAAAAACAAAATTCGAAGTAATACAGAAAACAAAAATCTCCTTTAGAAAACTCACTATGTATAAAAAACTAATAACAACTACGATGTAAAATAAAAAAGGAATATTAAATTTAAGTGTTTTTATTTAGCAAATACTAAAAATCTATTTAACAGAAATTACCCCCAAAACTAATAATCTAGAATTAAATTTGTTCGTAAATTATTTCTTAGTTGTAAGCGGAAGTCTTCCACTATTGTTATACTATTATTAATAGCAAAATTAACTAAATTAAAATCTAAGCAAAACAAATAATAAAAATTCTCATATAAAACAAAACATGATTTATTTAACAAAACAAAAAGAAAGTCTTTTTATTTAATTCGTGACTAAGTAATTTGTATTTTAAATTAACTTGTATAAGAATAGGTTTCGCTCGCTGTAGGTAAATCATAAGCATATATGATAATGTTAAATATAAATTAAAAAAAAAGCATATAACAGGAATTGTTTTCAAAATTACTGTACATAAATATTTCTAAAAGAAGAATATCAAGCAAACAATTTTTTTTAATTAGAGAAATCGACATCTTCGTTTTATGTCTTGTAGATGTTTTTTCACCAAAGCATGTATTTAAAAAATTGTAAATACATATGTAAATTAGTTTAGAGAAAATAGTAGAAATTTACTTTGAGTAAATGATAATACTTTTAGTGAATTTCAATTAAAAATAAAGTCTAAGTACCATCAGTATATTTCTTAAAGTTATTTTTACGCCTACGTTCTTGTTAACGTAATGCAATGGATGAACATTTTCAAAGTTTTTATGTAAACATGTTAAAAGCTTTGAGGCGACAAGTCGAATATCTTTCCGTAGATTCTAAAGAAAATTTGGAGTTAATTTCTAGTTTAATAAGCCCGTGATTTAATTACGGACAAGAAATCCACATCTGATATCCTCTCGCTGTTCATTAACAGCACAAACTTCTTATTTTTCCAGTTCCTAGTGACATAAGAAACTTTTTTGTGTTTCAGAACGACTAAAATTTACACATTTAAATTGTCGTGGACAGGAAAGAGAGACTGTGCATAAAGTTTGTAACAAATGCTTTCGAATAGAACTCTTTACGGAACGAACAACCTTTGAAAACATCCTTTGCACACATTTAGTTTTTACTTCAAACCCTCTCCTTATTCACTAAGAAAATAATCTTAAATTTTTTTTTTAATTTTGGTTTCGAATAAAATACAACAACGAATTAATGGTGCTATGTTAATTGAAATTCTATTTCAAAATATAAAAAAAGGTTTCCCCGCAATAAGAAGTAAAAAATATTTATTTATTTATTTAAAAAAACTACTCATCTGATGGTGTTTAACGATTAAAAAAAGTTTAATTAGAAAATATAATAAAAATGATTCATTTTCCGAAGCGATAGTCTTGAGCCCGGCTATCGTTTTATTAAATGAAATCATTTGAATAGGAAAAGTGGTTTTAATGGCACCCCAAAGATCTCTATGCGGTAAATAAATGTACTACTTAGAGACAAAAAATATATAAAATCCTAAAATAAAGAATCTGAGATTCTCAAAAATTATCAACAGCAATGTTTTAAAAAAAAAAAAAGAAAAAAAAACTTTTTATAAAATTATAGATTACATTGTTAAAAAAAATTAATTCCATATGAAATACAAATTCACCTATATATATGTAAACAATAAGCTAAATGCATTTTACAAAACACGTAACAAACATATTCGAATGTTATCTGCTGTCTTTAAAAAAAAACAAACATGAGAAAAATTATCCGTAATTGATGTAGTAATCTTTTCTAGACAAAAAAACAAAATGACTTTGTATATATTGTAAATTCTTGTATAGGAGTAATTAAATTTGAATGAATGGTATGTAGAGAAAATTCTAACGAAAATGTATTTTAGATTAAAAGACACTGAAAGAAGCGACAAGTTGAAATCAATGTTTAAAAAAATATTTATATCTAATATTATAACTATGTCAAAGGAATTATATATAATAAATAAAAAAATACCAAAAAATTGTTTAAATTCAATTGAAACTTATGAATAGTTTTCCTTATATGGTTCTAAGTACGACTTACGTAAAATTTCGTTTGCAAAACAAAAAAAAACAACAAAAAAATGAAAGCAAGAGAAAAAATTACTATAAGAAATTTTTAGATATTTACAATATGTTAGGCTGTCTTCTAAGGACACAAACAAGAAAACAAAAAGAAACCTGAAGAAAATTAATACAAACGTTTTAAAATTGCTCTTATTACTAAAATAAAAATTATGTCCTAAAAAAAATGCATTTTTTATTTACTGCAGATTTTCTTTTCTACCTTGTATTCCCACATGTAAACATGCAATAAAGTCAGACCTGGTTTTGGCTAGAGAAGAACTTCTTCTTGACTCAGAATCCTTGAGCGCCATGGCTTGACTGGTTAGTACGTCCGACTGTTAAGTGAGTGTACCCGGGTTCGTGTCCAGCCCGGAGAAGGTAGGTAGGTAGGTTGTGTGGTGGGCTGCGCAAGGCAGCCAAGCACTTAGGCCAGATGAGGCCTATTATGATACCACATGGAGCTGATGCAAAAATATCCCACTACTCCAGAAACCAATTGGAGCTATTAATATAGCCGACGATACGGCTTATGCTGGTGTCAGTTAGTTCACCGAATTATTTAGAAAGTAGTGACCAAGATGCCTCTTTCTACGGTACGCGAGAGCGCTGCAGGTCCCTAAAAGGTGGAGCGAGGTTTCTTCCTCTTCTTCGTCTCTGCAGCTTCTGTAGAAGTCGTTGGCCGGGAGGCCCAGTCGGGTAGCATGTTTGCCAAAAGTGGAGTGCCCAGTTATGACAAAGAACACCACAAACAATTTTCACGGTCCAACCAGCGGGCAATTTTAGTGGTCCTGAGAGTAACCGCTATAGATATGTTTCACTGTTTTAACAACTTCTTGTTTTGTATGTACAAGCGGTTGAAAATTTGTATGTGTTTTTTTACAATGATGACAATGTTCTTAAAATTTGAATTCAAAAGTAAAACAAATAGGTTACATTCGTGTGTGGATATGTTCCTTTCAAACAAATAAATCAAAAACAACATTCTGTTGACGGATCAGACGAATTTATTTCCCTTTAAGTGGAAGAAATCAGTCCCCGATAATGGATCTTTCACAAGAATAACTAAACACACAGTTTCGATCTAGAAATAGCAGTGCAGCGAGTCTTTTTTTCCGACAAAAACTCTTTACAGCACTGATAATTTCTTGTTTTGTGTTTGTGTGCTGTTATTAAAGATTTCTAAGTAAAGAGAATCCTGTTTAAAGTTGAGAATATGGCATATTTTCTAAATGGATTATTTATTCCTTTGAGCTATTTCTTCATCCATAATCAATTGATGTAGAATATTTTTATTTTCTTCTATTTCTTTTTCCACAGCTTTTGTTTGTTTCCACACCATTTGCTGCAGTTTCTTAAGTTGTTGTTGTCGCTGAAAAATAAAGCCATCATTGTGCTGAGCAATGTCTATTGGTAATTATAACTACTTACTAGTTTTATGACTAACCTAGCTTCTCCGCCTTCATATACAGACGCACCTTTACCAACGCAATAACTTCTTTTTATAGTGCTGATAATTGATTCTATATTTTTAAAATTTGAACTTAAAGAAAAGCGCACTAATTGGGCTACATGTGTTTTCATTTTTTTAATTCCAAATATATGTGAAATTTAAAAACGTTTTAAACCAAATGACTTAAAAAACTTATCGAGCTCCTTTCAAACTTTTCAAAACTTTCAAACTTGCAAACTTTTACAAGTGACATCAAAATTAGTATAAAACTTTAGTGAATAAAATCTAAAGATTTGAGTGCTGTACCAGCCATACGAAAGACTTCACAACTTTCAAAATATGGTTCAGCATATGTTGCGTTTTTCTATTTTACGATTTTGTAAAACAAATCTAGAAAAAAAAAAACTTTGTGAATAGGATTTTTTTTATATTGTGAACATAAAGAAATGCAATCAATTTTACTTTATAATGAAAAAGGTGGGGCGTGAAGTGCAATATTTAACACAAATATTAATTTTAAATAGAAATGCAAAAAAAAGACTAAGTGAACTACCTAAATACCTTTTAATGTGGCCAAATGATCAGAACAAGTTAATTTGTTCACAAGGAGAAAAGAAAATCATTCTACTGCTGGAAAAAAAAATTAACGTTCATCTCGTACGAAATAAAAGAAAATTCTCCCATTAGTAGAAGCTATAACCTCTTCTGTATCGAAAGCAAGAAAGTTGTCGCACTAATAGTTGCGATAGACACCAAGATGTTAAAGATTTCAAAACAATCATAATTTTATTTAAGCAGCGTTGTGAGTTGCCACATCATTTCATTTCTTTCTTTTTCTGCTCTATTTTTTCTTTGCCCTTATTCTTTGTGGTATTTGCTTTATTTTAAGCTTTCGTGGTGTTGTAGGACTTCACATGAGCGAAGTAGAGCGAAAAATAGTTTTATTCTACTCTCTATCTCTGCAAGATGTAAATTAGATACGTAATTTGAGTACACCTAATACAGCAAGACTTCAAATGTGTATGACTGGGCAATCTTTCAGACTGAAAGTTCTGTATGCAGAACCACAACTGATGAATGCCAGTAAGGTTTTCTGAACGGCACCAACAAAATTTATTTATTCATTTTTCTTGACAGTAAAACCGCTTTCTTGACTACGTTTAAATGAACTCAGTTCACAGCGTAATTTTTTCATACTGAGACGAATTTTCGCCTTTTCTGCTTTCGACGGAGGAGTTCCTTTTTGTTTGCCCCAATTTCAAGGATTCTCTTGAATTCACCTAGAGCCAATTTATTGCAGAGGCTTCTGCAATCCCAACGAAATAATATGGTGTGGTTGTCGCATGCAAATGTATTGTCCGAAAAAGTTAAGACCCAGAGAGCTGGTCGTTAAATAGAAAGGACAGAATACAGACAGAAAAATTGCTAGAAAAATGTCTACAATTTCTGCATGGAGAATGCACTTTTATGTTTACCAATGAAATCAACATAGTTGCAAATATTGCTGTGTGACTTGACTAACTTCATGTTACCGAAAGGACGATTGCCAGTTTAAATTGAAAAGACACAATTCTCCTTAACTTGTATTTTTTAGGTCATTTATTCCACTTCAGACATAAAATAATGTCATCTTCCTGATGGCAAATTATAACGACTTTGTTTTTTTTTGGCCTTACTAAGAAAATAGTATCAAGCCCTTTTAAGTCATTTAAAACACCGCCCATGCAATCGAAAGGCGAAATTCACTGTCACACTTTAAATTGTGCTTTTTGATTTTCACATATATGTTTGCACAGCAAATACAAAAGATTTTAAATGAACATTCTCATAATAAAGCATTTTCACATTTTGTGAATGCGTTCAAATTGAGTTTTCAAAACTACACAAAAAAAGAACTATTTAAAACAAGTTTTTCAACCTTCTTTTTTTACAAAACATAGAACATCCATAGAATTCAGGAGAAAAATATGAAATTCAAAATATCAAAACAGAGGTGTGTAACATTAAAACCAAGCACAATGGATCTCTGTTGTTTGGATTTCATTACCGTTAAATTAAACCGCCCTAAGGTACTCAAGGATAATGGAAGCACATCACTTCGGTGAGCATTCAAAGATTAAATACAAATAAAGCTGGTCCACAACAAGGGATGTAGTTTGTAGATATTTTTTTTCCTCTACGCCAGAGTCGTGCTCCCGGTGTTTCAATTTTTGTTTTTTTTGTTTGGAAAAAGAGTTTTCAAAAAATGTGCTGTTGGCCGCACAAAAAACTGTTTAAGTAAACAATAAAGATACGATCAAAGTAATAAATATGCGAGAGGTGTGAAAGTACAAATGAACTCAGTACAGAAAACCGAATGAACCACATTATTCTGGAATAGCTGCAACTCTCTTATCCGATTACATTTAAATCTACCTCCTTTAACTTCTCACTTTAATTGAGGCCGGACGTGCCCTTAAAGCTTTTCAATTCTTGAAATTCCAACAGTTAATCGACTGAAAGTACTCGTGCGTTCTCCAATAAATGCGCTCAATTCGCAAGGATAAAGGTCATTTCTTGCGCGGAATTAATCGAAATCGAATTTAATTTTGTGTGTCCTGCATATTTCTCTACCAATCACAGCTGATTGCTATCTCTGTGGGTTTAATTAAATTACTCCGATGGAATATAGTGCTCGGAGGAAGGATATAATTAACATCACATACTGATGTCTTGCAACAGCAACAAAAATCTCATTAATGTTTGTAGTGGCGATATGGAATTTAATATTCCGACAGATTGCACCAATAGTTCAGCCTTTTATACAATTTTTTAGTGCTGCATTCTGCTGCCGTATATTTCTAAGTGTTGCGAAATTCACTCGACAATGCAGACCCGATGCTGCAGAGGATACTCAAGTGTAGAATTTTGTGTTTAATTAAATCTCTTATCTACATAAAAGTATTGTTCTGTTTCCTTTTTGTTGCATTATCCTTCGGTGGATCTTTCAAATTCACAAATTGCAGGCGACACAAAGGATGTGAGGTAAAAATAGCATGCAGGTGACAAGGACTAGCTAACATACAGATGTTTGAACAAAATGTCTTATCCAAACGTAGTACAAGTGGTTTCGGAGCCCGTACTTGACACTTTTTATTCAATGTGTAAATAGAAATTATAATTTGAGAGAGCAGACTTTTAATATCTAGTTTTGTTGCAAATTTTGGTGCTTGCTGTTGACTATGAACCATATTTCTGACCTGAAATTGAATCTCAGCTCAACTAAACAGAAGTTGAGAGCAGAAGAAAATAATATTTGTGTTGTGCGATAACCACAAACTAAAGGCAGGGCCATCAAGTAGTTTTTTTTTTAAATCATGGGTTATTTTGACACTAAGCTGTTTGAGACTGGCAATCAGTCAGTATCATACCTCCACGAAATGAAATAGTTCGCCTTAAGTTCGAACAAACGTTGGGAAATATTGAAAACTTATTTGCAATTCCATTTCTCTGAGGGAAAAATATGCGACTCCGATCAGTATCGAATTTTCGTCACCTGAAATAATTATTTACGTTATGAGAAAACACCACTTAGTTTGAGCACTTTATTTGTCAACTGTTTACTAGAGACTAATTCTTAATTGCTAACTTATAACCTATTGACAGAATGACAAACTCTGTTGATTCCGCAAAATAACATTAGCGGAAATCGCTGTTGCGAATGACAGCTAATTGTGTCATACAAATCACCAAGCAATCACCGGTTTTACTGATGGTTTTATTTTGTGTGCACTTGACAGTTCATTGGCGTTAGCAAGTGCAACCTCAGCATTTCCTATTATTGTTGGTTCGATGCTAAGGTATGTAACTCCTGTGTGATACGACGTGCACTGCAAAGAACATTCGTTAAATGGATTTTTCAACAAGTCATTGTTGATTTTTTATCATTACGGAGTTTTTTTTTTTGATTTAGTTTAATGAATACGATGTGGGTGTCAACGAAAAGGTACTTGTAAGCAATCCGCCTGAGACGTGTCTTATCTCAATGAACAAAATCGACCGCTGAATTGTTTCAACACCCGTGCATGTGGATTTATTTTTAACCAGAGGTCTATGCAACCACCGGTGCATTGAGGGATAAAATACAGCACCGCATATGGAATACTTTTTATAGTTTTAGAATGCCAAGCACCGAACTCCAAAGTAAACCCTAAAGCCTAGAATAAATCGCAATAATTTGACCCCAAAGACAATTTGGAAATGCAGGGTGCGTTGTCTTTGAACAGGACAAAGGGTGTCCCTAAAAATGGGAAAATCGTCCAAGGCTTACGAAAGAATGGCCATTGTATATTGACCGCCAACAACTTGGGACATCTCCCCGATTAGGAGACGTAAGTCTTACAAAAAATTCGTGCATTGCTTTGGATTTTGAAGAAAGGAAAAGGAGACCTTTAAACAAAATCGACCTAAACACTGTATTTTTAGGGCAAGGGCTTCAGATAGATCCTGAAATTTTTCGGAAACTTATCTATTTGAGGCTCTAGAAATTATAAATAATCATCGAAGCAAATATACTGCACATGAAATATCGTTTATACTTGTAAGTTATTTATTTCTATAAGATTTCGCTCACAACACAAAGTGTCCAAATACTTTTGTGACGTCAGTTTTGGTGTTTTTCTGAATAACTAGAGCATTTCTTCCTAAGAAAGGCTTTCTGCTCTTTCTTTCCATATATAACATTCCATAAAAACTTTTCAGATTACCAAGAAATTGTCAAAAAACTGGGTTTATTTTTTTTACTGACTGTATGTAGAACTCCTAGGATTTCCTACTGAAAAACTAATCGAAGTGCGTTTTGCAGATCTTTGCGGAATTCAAAACTACACCATTAGGAAAGTTCTGTTACGATCGATGCAAGATTTGTGCCATATGATGTATGCAACAAAATCCTAATACCTTACAGTCCCACCAGGCACACAGATTTCGTTACTTGATGTCAGTCCTGGCATTGCCATCTCTTGCTAAGCTTAAACTTTTTTCGCTCATGATCTTTTTCGCACATTATTTTCATACGTGATCCACCTTTAACGGTCCGTAGAGCGATTCGAATCTTTAAAAAATATATCAGATCGAAAAAAAGAAAACCACGTCGATGGTGTTTTTCTGCTTACAGCATCTTCTCCGTAAACTTGACAAATTTGTTTCAGCAGCCTGCGACGTTTACTTACTTTTTCTATAGTACAAAAGCAAAATATGACGATACGTTAGAATTTAAGGAGAAACAAAAAACAAAAAAAAAGTAAAACCGCCATACGGTCGAGAATCAATCACAGCACTCTCGGTTACAATGCAGATATCACACCCACTAGGCCACTGCCGCCGCATACAAATCGGTGACCCCAAGGACGTGCATATTTCATATAAAACAAAACGAACTGAGTGACAGACAAAGAAACGCAAAGGTTTTGTCTCGATTATCATTTCACCATCAAAAGAAAATATCCCCCAAGAAACCACTCTGCCGTAACAACGAAATCACCCTGAATACTTTCTTGCAACACTCAATGTGTACCTACGTATAAACTTTTCAAAATGAATTTCTAACCGAGCAGCATATACTTTTTTCGTATGTCCTTTTTCCCGCCTCCCACTTATCGCCGTGAGTTACGTACACAGCTGCAGTCGGGGAATTTAAAATAAAGAGACTTCTCACAGTCGAAAAGTTTTTCACAGTTTTAATGCATATTCGCAAAAGGACCACGAGTTTACGAAGCACAAACCGACGACGAGCGCTACCGCCACCTGCACCGCTACCGTGCAACGACACAATGTGCCCAAATGGGCACTTTCCCCGAAATGGATCTATAATTTGCCGACACATTCATGGGATTTCATCTTGGCAAATGGAAACGATTTTGAAATGCTAATTTCGAAGTTTTTTCTTCAGAGCTTTATCGGGAATAGACTTTGCTGTCTTATGACTGACTCGGCACTCTGCTGCATCTCCGAGCAGCGCACATAATTCGTTTCGTTCCTCTGCTCACGTAAAACGTTCGAACAAATTTTTCCACATCATTCGCGTGGATGGGTGGCAGTACCGTTGAAAAAGGGTAAAAGGAAAAATGAATTATTGGAAATTTTCGAGGAAACTTTCACACTTTTGCGAATAAGAATAACAAGGAAAGTGCTTCCAATTACATTTATAATGCACGTTGTCTTTTTGGAGCAAATTATTGTTTCACAACGATGAAGTGGAATGGTTGGAGAGATTTAGGAAAAGAAGGAGTTAGAAACAAAAAGAAACTGTTTTTGGTTAAATTAAATGTATTTTCGTTACCAAAATTTTAATGGTTGGCTCTAAGACACAGAGTTTCCAGCGCTATTATTACAGGTCCAGGGATTTACTGTGTCGGAAATCACTTACAGACTTTGGAGATTTGTGTGGAAAAAATACGTGAATATAGTCCTGGACTATAAAATTTGTTAAGGCAGTTAGGCAGCCCTTTAAGCAGTTAGTGTGTATTTGCTACTTTACGATACACTCAAGACAAGTCTGGACATAACTAATACCGTTTGGATTTCCGTCCATTAAGGATTTGATGGCAGTAAGAAGACATTTTAATGTCTAGCAAACTGAGTCGATAAACGTCTGTCCATGGGCCTAGCGATTATTCTTGGTTTCACTCTTGTTTCATCACAATATTTCGCAAGACCCTAATATTTATTACAAACTTTTCAAAGTTCGGATGTTCGTGGCTTTTTCTTGGCAACCGTTGGCTCCTGAACGAAAAAATCGACCGATTTTGCTGCAATTTATAAAACAGATCATCATCATAAGATGGTGTGTTGCTTTCCATTGACGTGGACATCCTACGCAGATGGAGCGGGCACTTTTTGGAGATGCTCAATCCCGAACAAGGCACTGATGGTAGCAGACCTGTCGTCTTGAGTAGGGAGGAGAATAGTTCAACTGTGGAGAAATTCACTCCAGTAATTGAAGCGTTAAAAGTCGGTAAATCCGCCGGTGTTGATGAAATCCGGCCAGAAATGAGTAAGGTGATGGGTAAAAAGAGAGTTTAATGGCTTGGCTGGCGACTGGCAGACTGGGATCATTGTCCTTCTTATAAAGGTGGTAAGAGAAACTGCTCCAATTATAAGGGCGTCTCACTTTTAAGTTTCTCCGTAAACGTAAACGTAAGGTCTACGCTAAGGTGTTGGAGAAGCATTTTAGAGCTATGGTCGAATCCAGGATCGGGATACGAACAGTGCGGCTCTCGTCCCGGCAGAAAATTAAGGTAAATGTGGGAAAATCAAAATGCACTTTGCATGTAGTGGAGTCCCATAGGTGGGGAGGTTCACCTATCTCATGGTCTTTCCCACGAGTGATGGGAGAAGCAATACGGAGCTTTACTGTACGATCGGTCAAGCTGGATCAATTTTGAAACAACCTGGAAGATCTGTAAACTGTAAACTCACAGAAAAGTGTAGTAAGATATTATTATTTATTATGAGGATACCAGGCTATAAGCTCTATTATTTTAAACTTATCAGGAACATCTTGACTTGTTTTGTTTTTAGGGAAATGAAAAGTTTCGTGCAACTCAAAACTGCGCAAAACGGTTTATGATCGTACTTGGATGTAAACCATACCAGATAAACCATAGTTCTTTGAAAAAAAAAACTCTATTTCGCGCAAAGCAAAGTCGCATTGAGGTATTTGAAAATCGCGTAAAGATGAAACCACGTAAAACGAGCGATGAGTGCATAGAAAAAATAAAAAAGCGTAGCAGGTTTTTAAAAAACTTTTAAAGTGAAGGCGATGCAGCAGTTAGAAAAATAGCAGCGAAGTGCGCTCGTTTTGACCTGATCATTTTGTTGAAGTTCTACCTCGCTTGGCAGATTAAAAGCAGATTTTTTGGAGCAACACAATGAATAAGCAGTGCAGTTGTTCATACAGAGGCCCGGGGTTGTATGCGTGATGCAATCATAAGGGCAACCACGTGCGCTTTTTTCTTCGATGTGTTTGCACTACAAGAATCAACACGAACTATATGTTCGCGAAATGTGTTCATTGTCTAGGGCCACCTTAAAGAGTCAAAGAATACGAGTGTGCGTGCTTGATACAAGAGAGAGAGATATTTTTTGTTTATTTTTGAGCAAAAGAAAAAAAATTCGACTTGGACGTAATGAAATCAGAATCAGAGTCGAAAAAATTTATTCGAGTTAGAGGGAGTTTCGACTTAGAGGATGGTTTTTGTATGGAAAATTGAAGGGAATGCCAAAATATGTCGAAAAAATTAGAGTTAATAATTCGACTTAGAGGGAGTTCGACTTAGAGGGTTTCGACTGTATGTCGAAGTTAATTCTAACCAATTTCAGTTCCAGTTTTGGAACAGGGTCCTTGGAAAGTATGTCTGCATCAAGTTTTAAAGTCGCATCATTCTTCCAACTTTACTTTTTTGATAGATAAATTTAATCTTCTGTCGTTATCCTTAATGTTTGAGATGAGTTTCACCGGAGTGACGATGGCTGCGAGAAAAAAAAAAATACAAATATCTGACATACAATTTCCCCTTTGGATTGAATCGTATATGTTGCCCAATTATACCACTCACTTAAGAATCCAGTTGTGGCAGCAATCTATTCGGTGACAGATGTGAGCATGAGAAAAAGTAATGACATCCACTCTCTTTCAGGAACGGAAGCTGAACTGTGCAAACTATCCATCGTTAAATTAGTATGCGTGAAGGAGTTATCATTTACTTGATGTCACAACCATCTCGAAGCAATCTACAATTCAACAAAATCAAGAAACACCCGAATGAGAAAAAATTGATCTAATTATACATTCTGCAGACACTTTCAGTGTGTCAGAGATGCCCACATCCACATCCACACTGGAAACGAACCGAAAAAGGAAGAAGCTTTCGTAATTAAGGACTCCCGCATAGCAGCAGGATATTTATTACTATCGCAGTGACGTTGTCGCCCCAGCATCTAATTTATATGACTTATCGATTCTTTGACGACTTGGCAGGAAATGTGTCGATGGCTGATAATCGGCCAGAAGAGATTAGGCATCTCATCCTATTGCCTTTTTTATGGGATAACATTATTCAAAGTGAAACACAGACACATTCATTTCGCTTCCGCGGCTGACTAGCGATCAGCCGTTCCCGAGAGATGACCATCCATTTAAAAATGTTTTATAAATTCATAACCAGGTCACATTTTATTCAAACGTAATGTGCACTGTACTTCAGTGCCCTCGTGAGCTGAAATAAAAGAAGTGCAAATGAAATTCCGCTCGCAATTGTGTCTTCACATCTCTCCCTGCAGAGGTGAAGCATGGGATATTCTTCGAAGTCCTGGCCGCTGCATCAGCGCAGCGATGGTTCCTAAGCCACGTCCCGTTGGGACGCCCGCCGAGCTTATATTCTATTTTTAATGAACCCTCTGGGCATTACAGAACTTCAAACGGAGTACGTCCATAAACTACCGAGCGCAGAATCTAAAAGATTTATGCATTCGCTTCGTGCCTTGAGTGCAGCTATAAAACGTGGCAATCGCTTCACTGAGACGGACACTCAGCTCTGCATATAGATGGCATTTTTTTTTCTGTTTAGTTTTGCCGCCGGTGCTGGAAGGCGTTTGGGATGTGGGAGTGGCGGTTGATGGTAAGTAGTTAATTTCATTGCTGCGAGCAGAAAATTTTCTCTGGCACATTCAGCTCACTTTTGTGGGCAATTAAAATGCAATTATTCTGCCACTAAGACATTCAAGGATTCATGCTCAACCGCACCCCCGACCATTCCTGTCCCCATTCCGGTGTAGGGTCTGCCTGACTTAGAATCCAAACTATCTGCGGGAGGTAATTAAATTTTGACGCTGATAAAGTGAAACTCTATCTAGTGTGTATGCGTGTGAGGGAAAGGCTGGGAGAGGCTGCCTCGGTGTGGCATGTCTATGCCACTTGTCAGAGAATTTAAAGTATCTGGCTAATAAAGGGATGTAAAAAGTTTAAATTAACAAATGTTAGACGGAGGCAAAGTCGAAGGAACTATTTTATGGCACGGCGTGCGTGGTGGGAGTGGGCGGGTCCTTTGGAAGTTATGCCGCTATAGGTCTAAGCAATTTGTGCATGGTTTTTACTGAAATTCAGTAAAGAAATTCCATCCCGAGAGGAGATTAGGAGTTAAGTGCATTTGCAACGAGGGTCTGTTGTCCCACTTGCTATTTAAGGCACATTCTACTAACAACAAAAATCCTGTGACTTTCGCTACAGGATCAAATAAATTTCGAAAATGAGTAAAGCAGTACTTAAAATTTGTGTTCACATCGCCAACCACTCGACTTCAAGAAGTTGAGCCGATGATTTTTACATCACATGCAAAGCAGTTTTACCCTCAAGAGATTGAATGTGTTCATTAAACTGACTCTGCATTGGTGGACTTTCTTTTGCGTAAAATAAATTGCGTGAGGTAAGCGATTGACGTGCGTGGCATATAAATCATTTCACTTCAGATACTTTTTTAAGCGTGTTTTTTTAATGAGCAACGAAATGACGTTGCATGAGTAAATTTCTCTTTTATTTCAGTGACACATGGCTTTAAACGAGTTCACCGGCGGCTAGTACGTTGTGCATACAAGCCTTTGTAAAATTAATTTTGAGATATTTCCTCATTTCAGCCAAAACTTAAATGACTTTGTACAATGAGGTCAGCAACCATGTTGTTATGATATTGACATTTTTTTTGAGTTCTGTCGTTTTCAGTGGTCAGTAGTATTTTCTGGGGACCTTTGTTTTTTCTTGAATCGTGAAAAAAATGTCCTTATCACACTTATGATTCCCTTTGTTCGAAACTGGAATATCATAGCAAGTGGTGGATAATCTCCTTTTCTAGAGTGAAACTTAATATCAGGTCATATGAATCTTCGGCTTATTGAGGCATTTAAAAAAAATCGTTATTTAAAATAAATTCGAATCAAGTATACCTACATATGGAAATATATTGCCATTTTCCATTTCGTAATTCCATTCTGTGATTTATCAGCCAAAAACTCGGCCATGTGACTTTGAACTTGTCTAATCGTCGGCTAATTTTTTACCAGAAACTAAGTTTTGCAGAGATCGAAACAAATGGTAATCAGGAAGTACAAGGTCCGGGCATCAAAATTTAATGGTTCCTCTGTTGATGCTTAGAGCCTTCATCTCTTGACAACTTCCGTGTCGGTCGTGCTTCATTAGTTCCAAAATTTCATCGATTTTTTCAGTGAGAGGCCAACCAGTGCGTGGGGACCAGTTGTGGCGCCTTGGCTTGATGGTTAGTGAGTCGGACTATTAAGTGAGAGTACCTACGGGAAAACAATACCACAAACAATTTTTACGGCCTCTCCTGTAGCGAACGACTGACAATCCTCCTGGAATACTTCGGTCAAGAAATGCTTTTCACCGTTTAGAACAGACATTAAGACATTAAGACCCTCCAAATGTGTTAATTTATAACGCGCACAACACATTGGAGGCGCAAAAAGCTAGTCTCTGCCCGGTGCCGTATTTTCGAGTTCGGTATTATTTCACTTTGCTAAAGTGCAATAACGCCGAACATTGCTTGTGAAATATAGCCAAATTCAAAGAAAAAGCAATTCTGAGTAAGCAATTCTGGTGAAAAGTAAAGAAGGTATGGGGTCCTATTTCACTACATGAAATTATTTATGTAGCAGTCATCATAATCTTTTGATTAACCTTTTGTTGAATTTCATTGTTTTTCATTGTTTAATATTTACATATGTACATTGCTTGAATTGTTATTAATTTTCTTTTAATTGAATTTCTAAACTATATAACATTATGTACTCAAATATAAATTTTGTCACACAACTTTTTTTGCAATTAAAATGTGCTACACTTAGGTGCCGAGCTGCCTCTTTCTATGCACAAGTGCTGTTGACAAGAAAATTCGAAGACGTCCGCTACACTTGTGCGTATAAAAGGGCGGCACGAGTTGAAGATCATCGCAGTCTGGCGAAACAGGTTGTATGCACACAATTGATTTTGGAGCTACAGCCTTGGCAGAGTGCAAAGAGAGTGGACAAATTGAACGATCAATCGGTCATTTGGCCCTCCATAATTTTTGGAATCAAATCCACCACTGTAGAAATAGAAACGAAACAAAACATTCTGTACTTTTCTAGGTAAACGTGCTTTTCTAAATCATCGGCTTTTTATTTTCTCCGCCACATTTATATTATTTCACGACACCTCTCTGCCCCGTCTATGGGCTGTCACGCCACGTAATGTAAGTAATGTAATGGGCGACCAGTGCGAGGTGCATCTTTTACATCGAAATTTCCGGAACGTAACTACTCCTGGGTCCGGCGCTCACTCACTGCACTTAAACCAAAAATTACACATATTTTTCGGCATTTTTTGCAGCGTTTTCCCCTTTTTTTATAGCAAGAAAAACATTACATAGAGTATTTCTTCAGATATCACTCTCATATTCAAATTCTTATAATTTTTAACACGAGTAACAAATTACACAGCTGTCTACAAAACATTTAGCCTGACAAGTCACCTTTGAAACATCTTTGAGCACAATCAGACTAGTGTTTCCATCAACACCATCTAGCGCTAAAAACCGAGGTATTCTTTTCTTAAATTCATGTCGTCTTTAATCTTTTCTTAAAAACAAAACCATATTATCAATGGCAATATCACTTTCAGTTTCAGAAGTAATATTGCCATTATATTAATATTAGCGTTAAGTAGGCCATGAAAGTTTCTAAGTTTCTGCATTGCATAATGATTTATTTTATTCACGAAAAAACTATACCCTCTCCCTCTCTGCAACTGCTCGAATTGGGGCTAAACGCTATCTGCAAGTTCCGGGGCAGTCGACTTTGGATTTTCGGTGGCTTACGACCGATTTCCAAACGAAGACCAGTTCTAAAAACAGCAAATATTTCTTTCACATTTTTTGAAAGTTTTTAAATTGCGCATTACAGCATTAAATAAAAAAGTTATTTAATTAAATGGAAGTCTAATGCTATCTATGTTATTAAAAAAAACTTTAAGCAAAAAACAAGCTGCCGTCTGATATCGCACTCTAGTTCATATTAAAATAACTTATAAGCTTGAATTAGTTAAATTGGCATCTATTTAAAAGCATTTCATTCACTACCTACAACTTGCATTTACATGGCCACGGACTCACACTAAATTTCTCGAAAATTTGCCAAAAAAATGGGGGTCGAAAATATGATTGTAGGTCGAATGTAAAAGATTAAATATCGTGTTTTTGTTGAAAAAGAATATGCAATGCAGAAAAATGATTAGCAAAAACATTTTTTCAAAATTTTATCGAATATTTCTCTGTTTTAAGTCAAAAGTTTCACAATATTTTTCACAATTTGTTCTAGGACGTAGCAAATTAGATATCGTCAAAAAGCAATCGTCGAGACAATGGAGCGGAGTGAGTGAGTGTGTGGTAGCGGAGAAAACGATAGAATTTTGTCGATCGTTTTTTGGTACTTACAGAAAGGAAGCGATATCGTTACGATTGTCGTGTTATGCGATGAGAAGAACCTAGTTCAACTGCTGAAACCCAAATCACTATTTTTCTCGTACGATTCTAATGTGCCGTTCTTACAGTTTTGGAAAATGACTCAAATATGGCTTAAAATAAATGAACCAAATTTAATTTTAGCGGTCTGTTAGCCATTTACTAGACGAGAGCTGCAAACATTTGTCCACTAGAGAGCAGACTATAGTCCGTTCTTAGGAGACCACTAGCCATAAAAGTGTTCATTTCGAAACACGATTCTAACATGCTTGAATCACTTTTTCTTGCGACAGATGAGTATCATTTTGAATAACCTCTGACATAATAAAGAGAAAAGTAAAAGTTATAAGCACGATACAAAAGAAACCTGTATTATAAACTACTAGTTTTTCTCGTCTCTTTTTTTTTTTTTTTGACACAAATTCACTCTAAGGCCATCATGGAGTCCGCATCCTCACCGACTTGTCTGGTGTTAGACAACTGTGTGCCACTAGCATCATTACACAGTCATTCATTTTTTATGCAGTGGCACATAGTTGAAGGATGGGATCTCTTCTGAATATAAATGGACAGGATAAATATTTTAGACTCCATTACAAGGGTGTCTTGCTTAGCTATTCAGCCCATCGGGTTGGTTATTCTGTCCCGTCACGGGTTACTGCAACCGCAAGTTTTGTCTGTCCATCGAGTTCAGAAAAAAAAAATGATAATAGTTAATGCTTCAGACGTTATCTCCTCTCTGTCTTTCTGCGTCTCCGTCTCCGTTTCCGTCTCCCTCCCCAAAGAGTGAATGTTGGTTGTAGTTGCCATATAGTGACCTTTCTTTCGTCTAGCGCCCTGTTGTGTCCACTTTCCAACAACCCACGCCATCGTAGGACCAGATAAGTCTGGAATTAACTCTAATGGAGAAAAACTTGCCCATGCGTCCGTCCATCGACCAAAGGAACACATGCATGAGTTGGTCTTTACACTCAAGCGATACTGAGAAAACTAGAGCAGTGCACAAAAAATCCTGTGAAAGACGAAAAGCAACAAAAGGAAACGCAAATTCCTGTGGAAAAACGCAACCAAAAAGGAACAGCTTCAGTGGCAGGACATCGATCGGTCAAAGGATACCCTAACAAGTGGTGCAAGCAACAGAGACAGCGGTTGGTCGATGTCATTGACAGTGTTGGTGCCCTAATGCCATCGTCACCTTAAGGGGTGTTGGCGTGTAAGGGTTTCAATGTGCAAGTGCACCCACCCACAGCACCCATCCGTACCAATTGAGGACGACGTAATGCGAGATCCCTCGCATGCTGTGTACAATATATGTGTTACACAAAAAAAAGGGCAACGAAAGCACCGCAAGAGGTAAACACAGCCAAGGACAACTAAAATTAGCTCAGGGTTGATTAGATCAGAGAAGGAGTTTGATGTCGTCAAAAGGGATGGTCCACCGGTTGATGATGCTGCAAGGGAGCCCAGTCCGCGAATAGTTATCAAGGACCTTAAGCAATCTGAGACTTAATTCAGTTGAGATACGCAAACGCTGAGGTTAATATAATGGAATATCATTAAGAGCGTGGGGGCGGGCAATAGTTACACCTGGGGTGGCTGTGAGCGTCGCTTTTACTGCTTTTATCGTTAGGCACTCTATTGGAAATTGTCTTTGGTTAAAAATAGAGTAAATTAGTTTAGGAGTAGTGATAAATTCGTTCATTTGTACGGCACGTGCATGCGGCCATGAATACCTGAATATCCATGAAAACTATGCAGTTAACTGGCAACTTTTGGAACACTCTTTTCTTCTAGGGAGATTAATTTCACAAAACGTGGGGATCAGTATCTGTCCTGAAATTGCATAACTTTATCGTTGGCATTCTTAGAAATCGTTGATGAGACACGTGTAGACGGACGGACGGATATATTGGCAAGTTGTTTTGTTTTTTAAACATAAATTGCAAATCTAGTTACATACTCCTGGGGGCATACCTCCTGATGAGTTAGGTTCGGCTGCGGAGGATCTCTTCTGCGTGCATTGCCCCGCGACCTCGTTAGTCGAATATGCGGTTACAGAAGATGATGATGATGAATTGCAAATCTTTTTTATTCATTTTGAATACAAATTAGAAACTTACAAATGCTGAAACAACGTTTTATTCAGCCCTCTACTGCACCAGCAGGCAAGCTTTGCTGACGTGTAAGTGCGTATAAAATTCCAAACGAAAATTAAAATGCGAGGAAAAATACGCGACACATTTATATAAAACAAATATGCAAAAAAGCAAACAATTGCATATTCAATTCACTGTAGAAGGCTAATATATAATAAATTGGATTTGAATAGAATAAGAACTAGGAAAAAAAACACAGACACTAAAACCGAACCAAAAACTTTCTATGAATAATATTCTACTCCTGCTGCTGCTTAAATCAATGGCATCCCTGAAATTCGTCCTTACATTGGGCGGCGTAACAGCCCGTTGAGAGCCAGAGTTTAGCTTTTCGCTCCGCCACTGTGTTGTGCGCGTTATAATTTTGACGCATGTGGAGGGGGCCTACTGTATTCGTCCTTGCGGGTGTAAAATTTCTAAAACATGTAGAGTAGTTCGAATACGATAACAATAATTTCGAGACAGTCTGACGAAAAACCAAAAATCAAATCAAAAATAATCAAAAACAGTGTGACGAAAAATAAAAATAATAATTTTGACTGCCTGCTTAAATCAATCAATCAATCAATTTGTCAATCAAGTAATTAATTAACCTACAGTTAGTCTCGAAGTAAGTATACACCATGACAAGCGCATTGTACTTATAGAAAAACAAGCTCTTAACAACCTTAGATGCAATTCTATTCGAAAATTCAACAGCTTTTCAAAGCAAAAAAAATCCAGTCGATCGGATCATAACAGTAAAAATTGTGCAATAAAAACCAAAACAAAATCTAAATTTATGTCCCAAAATTATGTATACAGTATATGAAATTTAGTAATTTTACACAGTATAAATGAAACTAAAATTTTGTCGAAAACTGTTGATATCTTAATAAAACACAAGTGAAATGAAATCGAATTCACCAAATTTTTGGAGTGATTTTGGATTTCTGGCAGTATGTTTTCAGAACAACTTTCGATTTTGTTGTATGCTCGCTGATATTTCCGTCCAAATATTCCCAAAAACGTCCAAAAGTATTCGAATTGAATTAATATCAATGGCTAAACACATTTTTGATAGGCTAGGGTGTTGAATTGGCCTCCTGCACTATAAAGCAACTATTCATTCGCTTAAAAGCTCAGTTTGGTAAGAGTCATTATCCTGTTGGTGCATGAAGGGTTGGAAATTGTTGTCCATAGATGAAAAAATGGGGCGGTTTGGTAATCTGAACATCCTCAAGACTAATTTACCCAAAGAAGTTAGCAAGATCAGCTTGAAAGGGTGATTATAAACAAGGGTTAGTCAGTAAAAAAAGTATTTGCACACCCAGTGCATCAACAGATGATTTCGTGGTAATCGGAAAAGTTTGTATACAATGTTATAGATGAAACATTCTATGCAAACAAGAAAAACCCTGTCTAAGAATATGAATGTTAAAAAATAAAGAATATGATGGTCGATGATGGTTAAAATCGCTTAAGAACTATTCCAGTTATTCTGGAAAAATCTAAAATTGACGTTAAAAAAGTTTTGCACACTTTATGTTGTGGGTGAAACATAATTGAAATAAGTAACTTGCAAGTACATATAAAATTTTGTGTTCAGGTCTTTTTGCTTCGATAATGATTTGGAATCTCTAAAGCCTCAAATCGACAAGATTACGAAAAAGTCGTGGACCTATCTGAATCCCTTCCTCAAAAATATGCATCCTTTAGGTCAGCCTCGTTAGAAAATCCCCTTTTCATCACTAAATAATGCATGGTTTTGTTACAAGCTTCACGTCTTCTGATCGGACAAACGTCTCAAGTTGTTAGGGGACAATATACAGTAACCACTCGTAAAACTTGCTCGATTTTCCCATTTTTAATGATCGCCTTTGTCGTGTTCGAATAAAACGGCCCCTACCATTTCCAAACTAATGGCGTTTTAGATCAAATCATAGCGTAAAATATCAAGTATCTCAAAATCCTTTGAAACTACATCTCATCATTTAAAATGTCGCCTTAAATATTCACTTTTAAGTTATAGAGTGAATTTTAACGTTCTCACTCCACGCTTCTTTTTTAGCGTCGCTTGGCGCTTTCAATTTTTAGCGTCGAGTTTGAATCATATGCCATCTAGCAATACCACATCAGCAATTTTATCTTTTCTTCAAACCCACTAAATGTTAGATTCGTACAAATTTCGTTTACAAAAGTGATAGAACTGTGATAAAACTAATCACAGCCAATACAGTGACCACTTATAAAACAAATCTAGCAGCCGGTGATGGTAACTAGTGTGACGTTAACTCCACTAATGTTTGACGTCTATAAATTTGCGCAAAAGTCTTTACTCTCGATGGCTTTTCCATGCATTCATGAAAAGAGAGAATACGAAACCATCAGAAACAAAATCCATTAGTGTCCATAATCACTTCACCCAGAATGCAACACTCCACTCAATTTCCAAACACTTGAATGAAATGATCTCCATTTGTGCAGAGTTTCACTTAAAACACAGAATACTGCCGTCGCAGTGTTTGACTATCGTTCTTCGACTGTCTGAACAGAGAGTCCTTAAATCGCCTTTAATTGGTAAACAAAGAGAACGACAAAAAGAAGACTACACCGCTGCAATTGAATTCCACAAACAGTCGCATTCCATGGCCCTCAGCCCTTTTCCAATTAACATCGCCTCACCGAATGAAACGAGTAGCGCTCCGAAAAGTTATTATTGCCTTATCTCATACCACACGACTGTGTCTGGATATAACTGGCCGCAATCCAGTTCATTTGGTCCGATATACAGGACCGCACCGCACTTTCACCTGAACCAAAATGCAAATAAAAGTGTCCACACACTCACCAGAAATGTATGGAATCCTTGATGTTGCTGGCTGCTAAACGCCATACACACACGACGACGACGACGGGCGGAGGATATGTGCAAACCTAATGCCAAGTGATCCTTCTGCGGTGTCGAACTATTACTTGTTTCCTGGCCGGCAGGGCCACCGGACAGGGCGGTGCGACACGAGGACACAGGAGAATGAAATTCAGTTCCTCTTTGCGTCCGATTCCAGGAGAGAGATACATCCACCAACATCACCGGATCGGCCGGTCCTTTGTGAGGCCAAGAGTGAGCCAAGGAAGCAATATTTTTCCAGCAGATGGAATCGCAGCCAAGCGTAGGCACGATGCCAGCGGCTTCGAGAGGGAAGATTTCCGTTTAAGTGTCCTTTGTGAATTTTCAACAGATTTCTTGTCGTGTGCTGGCTTTTTTTTTTTTCCTTCATCTAAACTATCCTTTTTCCAGGACGATGATTCGAGTTCTCTTTTGTGTCGTTGGCAAGCAGCGAGAGTGAGAGAGAGATTTATTTAATCCCAAAGTTTCTGCATTGAAAATCAGATGCATCCACTGGCTGCTCATGTCATGGGTATGAGACCGCTGCGACGGTCTTGTGGAAGCGGAGTGGACCCGTGGTAGCCGAAACAAAGGGGAAGCAAAGCAAACTCGCAAAAGAAATGAGATCCTTTAAGGTAGTTTCAGCTGATTGAGTTTACGATTTAATCAACAGAACGAACAGGGAGATCCTGCGGCGAACGGTGTGGGGGTGGTGAGTGGCCGGAGTACAAGGCTCTCCATAAACGCTGGAGTTCGGCCAAGATGAGACCGGAGAAAACTCCGGAGGCAAATTGAATCTGTCCGAAACAATCGAAAGGTGAAGGAAGGTGGTGGTGGCGATGGCAGCAGCGGCCTGGTGGCGGTTAGGATGTGAAAGAGTGAAAAGAAGTATTTTAAAGGATGTAATCCTAATGGAGATTATTCGGATTGAACGGATTCGAGGAACAGGGCCAGAGTGTTGAAACGATGATCATTGTAATGAATGCGAGCCGATGAATAAGTAATTGGATTGATTCATTTGAATTTTTATCGGCTTAAGCTTTAATAATGGAGATTTGTTTCGCCGTGCGGGTGGGTGAGGAATTTAACGTGTATTTGAACTCGCCTGCCTTTGGAAGTGAGACATTTTAATTTTCCAATAATGTGGCATGTGTTATGGTCTCTAATTTGCCATAAATGCTCTTGTCTAGATTCCGGTCTTCTGTAGCATGTGTCGGGACTTTTCATATGGTCAGTCAACAAAGTTCTTTTTGTCGTCGATTGATAGTGCCGTTGGTGGAAGACTTGGCTGCTAAAGACAGCAAAAGACTCACCAAAAGAATATTCAAATCACATTTGCAGAAATATTTAGGAAATTAACTACCAACACAACTTGTTTAATTGACGTTTAGAGTTAGAGCTAGAGTTAGGGGGGGCTTGGTGGGAAAGTGTCGCCTGTGTCACAGCGGTCGCGAGTGGCAAAAAGCCTGAGTTCATGATGAATCTTAGAATACTTTTGAGTGAGATGGCAGCGATGTTGTCTGCCTCTAGGTAATGCCTGCCTAGGTGTTGAAGACGTGTACTGACGAAGCAATTACAGTGACACTGTTGGTGAACTGTTCGGTTTGAAGGTGCCTTCACATCGCCACAAATATATAGAAGTCAATCGTTAAAGGACTTAACATCATACTGGTAAACATCACTTGAATTTGCTTTTATTGGTAGTCACCCAATACTTCCTGTTAACTCTAGTGGAGACTCGCATTTATAGTACAGTCATAAATCAAAATTTGTATGAATACGACGAAGAAAATATTTAAAATTTAAAAAATTTGCAGAACATAGCGATGTCCCTCCGACTCCAGGACTACTGTAGAAATAACAGCAATTGGGCAATAAGGCAGCACGCTTTCTGTCCATGGGTTCGATAAATGGTCAGCCTATTGTCTAGACAGCCAGGCGGCCATCACCATCGATTAGATCAAAGATGGTAAAAAAATCCCAATCCCTAAGGGAGATAATCTAAGGGTCCCTGGACACACGGGTATTTTAGGCAACGAAAAGGCCGATGAATTATCTAGGATAGGAAACTAGGATAGGAGGGGAAATAGTTTTGAGCAACAACCAGGAGCCCCCTTTCCCTTCATGCAAGAGGTTAGCTCACAACCACTTGCAAAAGCCACAACTGCAGCGAACTCTAGATGGAGTAACCAACATGCCTGCAATGTCTGTGGGCAGATGTGGCCTAAACTAGGGAGTAGGACAGCACAAAGATTTCTGCAGAAGCTACAGGGATGACGAACAGGAGGAGACGCCACTTCATTTTCTTGGGACCTGCTCAGCACTCTCTGGAACTAGGAAACGTATTCTAGGAGTATAGTTCTTCGAGGACTTGAGCGACTCGGCTAATATGGATGTAAAGCGCATTAGCGGTTTCATCAATAGGTCCAACTGGGCTTAGCACTATCAGGGAAATCAGACTGCAAACTTTGCTGGTCAAACAGGTAGTACAGCATGCCTACTAATTTTGTAATTTTGTTTGCAGAAAAATTCTAGGCAACGAGTCCCAGAATTAGAATGCGGAAGTATGACAACACAAGGGTCCAGACAGAGATCTACGTGAGCCCGCGTTTAATTGCTGCAGTCACTCAGACCTAAGACCTAAGACCTACAAAATTGCTAATTCGGGTAGAAAAATTGTTTAAAGCCGATTTTTAAAAATGAAAAACAAACATTTCTTGACTTTAAAGTTAAACTGCGCTGAGAACTTTTACATGAACAAAATGTTTGTTTACATCTTAAGTTTGGTCTAAACTAAAAACAGTACAGTACAGCGCAAGTGACAAACAGATAAGTTGAAATCAACAGTATTTTTTTTTTTTGCTGCTAAAATGTTAGCCGTGCCAAAGTGCAATAGTTTAAAAATTGCTTTGTTTTTTTCATGCCTCTCGACCAGTGTAAAAGTTTCTTAATCCATAACCTTCCCAATGATAGATTCGGTACTATTACTACATCCAGTTTGTGATGACACTAGTTTTTGGGATTTTCACTGCTTCTTGTATTGTTAGCTGTTACGCAGATTATTTATTTATCTATATAATTTTTGTTTTTTAAATGGAGGTACAACCACTTTGCGTTCCACTATTTGCACAAAACCACAGTGCTCTTGATATTTCTACAATGCCTGTAAGAAAGTCACCGAAAATAAAATAACCCAATCAATTAATGTGATTCAAGTTTATTTTCCCCTAAAAGCAGATCCGAAAAATCTTCTAACTTCACCCATATGACGCCTCCCCACCCCACCTCAACGATGACACATTATTCACACCTCAAGCCTCGTGAGAAAAGGGCACCTGGGATGCTTCACACAAAAAGCTAATCCCACTCACTTGGCTTATACAAGTTAATTAATTATAAAGTAAAATTCCTCCGACATTTGATGAAAGTGCAAAACATCCGCAATTTCCAGCACCCAGGCTGGGACCCTTTTTCCATCCCGTCACCCGTCACCCGTCACCCGCGTCTCCGTTCACATATCACTCTCATTATAGTTCACCGCATATCGAAACAAAACTTTTCAGTCTGACACCCAACACCGCAGTCTCACGCAATATTCTACGTATGCGAGGGCCGTGTTAGCACAAACCGCACATCCTGATTGACAGGAGTACAAGTTGCTACTTGTGCGCGTCATCCTCCCCTAATTCTGATTAATTCCATCCTAACTTTGGCATAATTTCACCACGAGATATTCCAAAAATTATCCAAAATATTTTGCTTTGGGTCTTTAGGCTTAGCCAAACGCTGGCAACATGACACAAAGGCACACGACAGAGGCTGTGCCAGGATACACATCCTGTTCGTCGAGCAGTGACAGTGGAAAGTTTTGTTCTGGGGAACAAGTTCGGCAACAACTTCTCAGGACATTTTGCGTGCCTGTTTGTCATGCATATTCAAAGGATCATTAGATATGCAAATTCCATGAGCACTTGCTGTTGCTGGTTTTGTTAAATTAGATGCGAGAGCCACAAACTTAAGGTATCCATCAGGTTTCTTTGCCTTTGTATCTGTTCACTGTTGTTCGTTGTTTGTTGGGCACAGCCAACAGAACAGAAGTGCTACATTTCCACCTCCCATCCGCTCACCTTCACACCCTCATCTGCTCATCAGTCGTGATTGACTGAGAAGTTTTCGAAAGTTCTTATCGCCAAAAGAAGAAGTCCGACGAATCAAGTGCGAGAGAGTGTCGGGTAGTTTCCGGAACATTAATTGGTGTTTTGTTTTTCGTTTGGGTGTGTTCAAAGGGTTGCAATAAGAAATCCTGGAATGCTAATCGTAATCCTGGTTTAGGGGAAGAAACAATTATTATTGCTCACCCAATTAATATAAAGTAGACTGGGCGAGGAATTTTTAATTACGATTTTAGTCTGGACCTTTATGTCGGTCTTTCTATGGTTGGGATTAAGCAAGGAAATTGCAATAAATATTTAGAAAGAGAGAGATTTTCCAATTGAAAGGGTTAATGGTTGCGGCGAGGAGTCATCGTTCAGTATTCGCTTTACAGGGGGGAATAAATTCCATTCAGACTGGCTGGCTGTCTGTGGTGAGGCCGGTAAACGCGGGTCTTTGGATTCAATTCAATTGGACATAACTAGCGTTAACTGACAGTGAACAAATAGGTCAATTTACACACATTTACACAACGAACAGATGGCATGTGGTGAATGCGGTGGCGTGCGTGGTTAGTTATCATGGGGGGTTGTGTCCGAAAACATATTCTAAAAATCACTTTAACTTAATTTTTGCAGTTAGAATTTTAGCAATGTGTTGTTAAATGCTGACTAAGAAACGCCTCCTAAAAGTTAATTAGTTTCTTTGTTGTAGCTAAAATGTTACATTTTCCTTAGAAGTAGGTACATTGCACAATACAGAGTTGTGGTATGAGCTAACTTACTATTGAAAAGGTATTACAAATTACAAGAAAATATATCAGTATTATATTGATCTTGTGAAACATTTCAAGGAAAAACTACAGAAAAACCTTTATTTATACATAAATTTATATAAACGATGACCAAACTTCAGAAATACTTCCGTCACAATTTGTAATTTAAATAGCGAAAAGGCCTCCTAAAAGTATTTTCTTCATATAACTTCTTTATTGATGTGACTTTTTTTTGGATCTTTTCCGACATTCCCACATTTGAAACTCTGTTTGAGCCACGGGATTTTTCTGAGACTCGTATCACATCCGTGGCTCTGACTTGTCTTACAGCTTCGTGGTATTTCTGAGACTTTCCTTATCTGCATGCGCTTACTGAGACTTGTCTGACAAGTGTGAGTCTGCGATTTTTTTTCTTGGAGACATCAATATCATAGAGGGTTTCTCACATCTACTCTTCCGAGACTTCTCTTAAGACCGTGTGATTTTTTTAAGACTTGTGCCACATTCACGTAACTTTATCAACACTTGGACTACGATAAACCTTACCTAAAAATAAAATTTGCCATTATGTGCCATCCTACAAAACTCACTGTCAACCGCCATGCAATAGTTTCGTTAAAAAATGATAAATTTTGATGACAGCAATAAGCAAACACAAAAAAAAAATTTTGCACGAAGTAAATTACGCTCGACGAAAATTGAAGTCATATTTTACCGTTTTCTAACATAACTTCATTTAAAGAAAAATCACTAATGCCTCCGTGTCAATGTCAGTTTGCTCCCCAAACAAAAAAAAAGCTCCATAAAACATTGTTACCTGTCAGTTAGCCCTGCCGACAAAAAGAAACAACGTTCATATATCACTCATAAACCAAGCATCTAAAAATTTTCCGCCACCAGACTTTTGGGACGTTGAATGAAAAGTTTACCAATACATTTTAATTTACCTAGTAAAAGTTTTCACACATCCATGTGGAAAACCTGATGCTTTATTCTGTGAATTTTTAAACGCATAATCGCGTCTAAAATGAACATCACGGGACATTCATCTTGTTTATCTTCGTTTCTTCAGTTTTTCGGAAAGGTTCCATTTTAGGCGATTTATAAATTGATAATTCAATCCACCATGATAAAAATAAAATCCCACTCCATAAAAATAAAAAAACATATTAAAATAAAGCAATAACCGCTGAAACAATGAGAAAGATTCTTAGAAATGTGACGTCGACACACGAGAACACAGAGAGTCACGAAGGCATTTGACTTCCGTTCACGCACACGAATGTGAACGCCTCCGGGCGCGTCACTGTAGAATGCGACTGGAACCGGGAAAAAAATCCGACCCGAGCCCGTAACCAAGACAAGAGATAAAAGTCTCGGAACTTTTAACCCCAAAGCTGTATTAAATTTGCAAAAATATCTTTCGGTAAAACGAGCCGAACACCGGGGACTCAACAATTGTCTCACGTGACGTGCGCTGCGACGCGGCAGCGTTTGCACTCAACCGTGTGTCTGTTTGTGTGTGAAAACCTCTGGCATTTGTCCCTGAATTCAGAAAGCATGACGGAAAAATAATATACGTAGTGGAAAAGTCCGCCTGCCTTTGTTTGGGGCAGGGGGCGTTTCAAGCGCTTTCTACACTGCTGCTGTATGTGCTCCAGGATGTGAATTTAAATGAATAACGATCAAGCAACAGATTTATTCGAGTTACAAAACTAAATTGGTTATAAATCAGAGGGCACATCCTGTCGTGAGATCTGCGTTTTGTTGATTCAACGTATACGGTATGTACTCTGTGGTGGTGTTGTTTTTGGGCTGCTTGCCCTTCAGGTATGTCGGTCGTAGATGGTGGAAGGAAATCCGCTTGACAGCTGCATACTACAGATATGTCGTGTGCCAAGTAAACTGTTGCTGCTTTCATATTTATAGAAATCCAATTGGCGACGACCCCGAGCGAAGATTTGTCATAGCAAGCTGACGTATGGCTTAGGGCTGTCATTGGATATCTTCTGCATGCATTCGCTCGTACATCAATCTAAATGTGGCTATTACGTGGTCATTGGATGGTCTTTGTGGGGTATTTGAGCTGTCACAAGTATTCAGACGTTGTCAACTGAAAGCTCAATTGCAAATCAAAGTTATTTTCACGCCCAGTTTCACAGTGAGAGTTTAAACTGAAGTCTAACAAGACCTCGGAACTAAACTTTTCGTTAAATTCGTCCGGTTTCACAGTTCACACTTTTCGTTTAGCCGGGTACTGTGAAACGGAAGCTTACAAAACATAAGTCTAAACTCTCAGTGTGAAACTGGGCATTAGTGTTTTTGAATTCTAAACTCAAATAATCCCTGAAAGAGTTGAAAAGACTGAAATCAAGAGCTTGGTAACATGATTACTACCCTTGTAAGCCATCAATTTGTTAAATGCAAACGTGTCTTAATTTCAGACGAATAAAAAGTTAGCTGACGCTCTCAACGGTCATTTCATAATCTCTAACTGTCATTCGTCTAAAACTCACAGAATTTAAAAAGATGACTCCAGGGTGTGAAGAAAATTTTTGATAAGATGGCAATGTCCACAGTCTTTTTGAATAAATGAGTCTAGCATTTACGTTGTTTAGAAAAAGTTTTTGAGGTTAGGTCTGATGCGAAAAGAAGTGAGGTGTCCCAAATTGTCGTACCGTCAAGAATAAAACGGCAACCTTTGAACCCTTGAATTCAACGTGATATTTTGATCAATTGATCTAATTTCCAAACGCTTTCTTTAGCATTCGTCTCCAACTCGAAGAATTAAATTAAATCACTTGACAATATTTAATAAAAACCTCCACACAGCTCTTACGCCCTCATTCAATAAGCAAACGACGTCTTAAGAATTCCTTAAAGTCCAGGGACAGTCATTTGCGCATAAAATAAACTCCGCCGCACAAGTTGATGCCTGGCAAACTGGCAACTTTTACGATCCAATTTGAGCAAGTGTACGCCTCTGAAAGTCCGAAGTTTCTTTTTTTTTATTTTGTTAAATGAGAAACCATTTAATTATGTGTTGATGTACCCGCTTGATGAAAGACGTGAAATTTTAATAACATGCCTTAATTTAATTACATTGTTCTCAAGCATATGAGTAGGCCACTGAGTGTTTTATTTCTTTTGCTTGGGTGCAGAAAATTTTATTCACTTTTGAGTGTTTCGGGCTTAGCTTGGTAACAAAAATTCTTTGCAAACAAATAAATCCTTAATAGAGAGACGGGGCGGGGGATACATTTTTGAAAGGTTTGACATAACAAACGCGAGACACAATTTGAGTGAGGGTGAAAATTCAGTCAAATAAGTTTAATTAATATACTTAGGCGAGGTTTATGTTCTGGACTTTCCGATTCCAAAAAATTGAAAACGAGCCTTACAGAGAGGATATTTGTACGATAGTAAGTAAAGTGACTAGACAATCTTCTGGATTAACATACATAAATTTTACTTTGTTTACAGGTCTGGTTTCTTTGTTGGCATCTATTTTGAACTAAAAATTGTTCTGAATTATCCATAATTAGATTCTATTCCCACCGACGCGGACACAGAAATTGTTTCCTCTTGCACCTATACCTATAGCATGCATTTTAAAAGTATAAGGTGTATAACGTTGCTTCCGCCGTTTTGCAATATATGGCTGTAGCGGTAAGTGGTAGTCGAAATAAATAGATCGTAGATGGAAACATAATACCCTCTAAATATTAGTCGATTTGTGTCGGCATCATAAAGTCTCGATTAAACATGTCAACTTACGAGCCAAATTCTCGTCATTTGCGGGAGGTTTTAATTTTCTGTTTTAATATGAAGAAATCTTCGGCTGAGGCTCATCGAATGCTCTCAAGTACCTATGGTGGGGCCGCTATTATTGAAAGAACGTACAGAGAGTGGTTTCAACTGTAAGAAAGATGGTTTTGACGTCGAAGACCGGCATGGCGGTGGAAGAGAAAAGGTTTTCGAAGATGCAGAATTGGAGGCATTACTTGATCCAGACTTGTGTCAAATGCAATCGAGTCAAACGCAATCGAATCAAACGCAAAACGAATCATAAATGTATAACCAGTTTATTACAATAAGGGCTCGAATTTCGGAAAAAAACGGAGGAAGCAAAATTGTTCACCTAATAAGAAACCATTAAGATCCAGAGCCTAGCTCTTTCATGAAACCACTATGTTATGTGCGATATAATTTTGACATATGTATACTCTGAATACTTTGAATAGTTTGCATAGTCGCAAAAGCAACTGAGTCTCTAAGAAAAATAATCCCCAAATCAAATAATCTAATCGCTTTTTTTTTACATTTTTTTTTTTCTTGGAAATTTGATTCAGGCTGTCAAAAAATTCAATTATTGTGAATGCAATCATCAACAACACAAAGTTCAATGAGGGTGTGCCATTTACTGACTACACCTTGAAACTATTTTGACATTAAAAATATTCCAATCAACTTTTTTCTCCTGTCCTGTTCAAACACTCAATAATCTTTAAGACTATAGTATTTGCAATCACTGGAACCTGCGCGTGAACTTGGACAAATCGAAGAGCCGGCGCGGCGGTGGCAGATATTCACAAAATGAAAAATGGACGAATGAAGGAGAAACAGTGGAAGTTGTTCTCAAATATAAATAACTAGTAATGTTGGTGTCCTCGAACCTAAACATGAAGAAACATTTTGACGCCAAACTTTCAGAAGCCAAACGAGCAATCTCATCAGTATAGGGTCGCTACATCAACAACATATACGTAACCAGAGTTGTAAAAGACTGCAATCTTTTGTAATGCAATCTCTGAATTCATGGAAAGATTTTTATGATTTGGGATTCATTCAATTGACTTCATTTGATGACTAAGACTTCGGCATTTAAATCTCACATTCTTTTTGAAGTCTTGATTGGAGCAATCTTTACGACCAATCTATTGATTGCAAATCAATTGAATGCAATTCTTTAGATTGGCATTGCATTCATTGCAATCACTTTGAAGTCTTTGGACTTCAAAAATTTTCGTTGCAATCTTTGGGACTTCAAAAATGTTCGTTGCAATCTTTGGGATTGCAAAATTTTTCGTTTAAGTCTTTGGGATTGCAAGATTTTTCGATAAAGTCTTTGGGACTTGTGATCAGCTATTATTACTACGTTTAAAGACGAAAAGAACGGTATATAATACAAGATGGAAAACCAAAAAGCTTTAGAAATAACGAGCAAAACAAAAAACAATCCGCATGTACTCAATTTTGCACCAAACATTTTTTTCGGTATTTTAGCCTCAAACTCAATAACATAAAATCAAAAACATGAATTCATTTAATTTTTTCATTAATTGTTTTATTTGTATTGGTACGACTCCATCCCCATCCTCGCCCCGTTCTCCATCATCCTCACTCTTATGGACTACTTCAAAACTGATGACAAGTCTCAAAGACTTCAACAAAAAATTTTGCATTCCAAAAGACTTCATCGAAAAATCTTGCAATCCCAAAGACTTCATCGAAAAATCTTGCAATCCCAAAGACTTCATCGAAAAATTTTGCAATCCCAAAGATTGCAAAGAAAATTTTTGGAGTCCCAAAGATTGCAACGAAAATTTTTGAAGTCCCAAATATTTTAGTCTAAAGTTTTGCATTCAATTGATTTGCAATCAATAGATTGGTCGTAAGGATTGCTCCAATCAAGACTTCAAAAAGATTGCGAGATTTCAATGTTGCAGTCTAGTTGCAGATTTAACTTATGAATTGAAAAATCAGAGGTATGAATTCAATTGATTTTTAAAATCAAAAGATTGCAATCTTTTACAACTCTGTACGTAACCCATACCTCGAAGCTGAAACTCTTTCGCTCGACTGCAGCCTCAGTGCTCTTATATGGAGCACAGACTCGGTTCTTTTGTTCAGGTTGAGAAGTTTGTTCGCTACGTCTTAAAGCGGCTTTTCCGTCTACCAAGCTCTACGCCTAATTATATTCTGCATCTATAGACTGGTATTCCGCCCTTATTCATAGAAACATTGAGACTTCATTTTAATTATATAGCGAAAGTTAAGGCTTTGAGTGATAACACATTGCCAAAAGTAGTGTTTAACAGCGTGATCGGAAATAGAGTAAGCTTCATTTGTGGGTGAAAACGCCTGGAGGCAGACTGTGGAGAAACTTTAAGGATAGCACCCTATGGTTGTTCTGAACACGCACCTCAACGCTCTATTAGAAAAAGTAGGCCAAAATATGTACAGGCAATTTGAAACGGATGCGAAGTCTTCCCAGCACAGTATGCGAATACCATTAGCAGAAAAAACTTTTTTTTTAAACTGCAACTCAGTGGAAAAATTTAACACAATTTTTAAAATTAGAGGAGAACTAATGGATCTGAACTTCCGTGCCACACCGTCCAGAGCTACCTATCCTGTGCAATCTTTGTAATATGAAGATTCGAGAAAACGTTCCTAACTTCCTTGCAGTATGCCCAGTTGCAATTGCAGTTGCATCGTTGCAGTATGCCCAGTTTTAAAGGATACATTTTTCAAATCGTATGTCTTCACGAATAATGGAGCAGTTAAATTCCTAAATGTAGTCCATAACTACTGTGTAAATTAGCTTCGATATAGAAAATGTATAGTTAAAGAACATTTTTACTGTTTAATGTAGTAATCATAATATAACTATGAGGCTATGATCAATGGAAAGAACGAAAATCTGGGTTCTTTATGCGATTTTAAAAAAATTGCATAAAAAAATTGGAAATATGTAACCCCGCAAGTGCGCTAATGGTAAGTTGAGCCAGTGTCTTAAAAGTGGGAAAATTAGCTCATAAAGGACAAAAAGGATGAATTTATAATAGAAAAATGTTATTCAAAACACAACATGTATGATATAGTCGCTATTGCAGTTAATACAAATCAAAATGGTGTCAAGTTCACGTGAGCACTTCTTATGAGCCCAATTTCGTCAAAATGCTTCCATGCATATTAGACATTATCAGCAGAGAGTACTTGCGGTTCTTGACAAATTCGAGTAGCTCAACTTGCCCCGTGGGCCAACTAGTCCCGCTCTACCCTACTTGCGGTTCTTAACCATTTGGGGGGGCCCAACTTGCCCCATGGCTCTACCCTTTATATTTCAACTACCTTTTTATTTTAAATTATTAGGCTGGTGGCCATGAGCCAAAACCATAACAGACTTAAGCTATATTTAAAACAAATGTATTAAATTTTAAATCGAATTAAAACCAGTCTTTGCAGAAATCAATGGTCAGACAATTGAGTGCAAAATTTGAGCATAGATTAGTCAAACTAAAGTCAATGAATACAAACTTTCAATTGAAGTGATTAAAGACTGCATTAAAAAAAAACATTCTTTCACAACTCTGTCACACAATCGAAATAAGAGCTCGAAACCTGGTTGCGGTGCTGCAAATACCAGCATAAAAAACACTTTAAGTATTGCCTTACTTTCGAAACTTTACTGGAGCATTCGCCTCTAAGGACTAAATATGTCTGATTAGATCTCTGAGAATTAACATCACGCTATTGGACAAACTGTCAATGATTTTACATTTGCAATGCGGACCCCGAAATCATTTAAGTCTTAATCAGCAGCAGCAACAAACTGAATTTTATTTTAGTCTTAATTGCCGTGCAGTTAAAAATAAGAGTACAATGTAATTTAATTTCTTTTGACTCAGCCACGAATGCTCGCATATCAGATCAACATAAACCTAATGAAGTAGTTCTTCAAAGAACAAGTTTTTCCACCGATAAATAGGCTAATAAATAGATACGCTCTGGCAATCAGCCAACTTGCAGCTCCTTTCCAATAAATCATTGTTACTGCTGAAATACAAATTAAACTCCGAACAGAGCACCGCCTTTGGAGTAAAAAGAAACAAACTATCACGCGATGTTACTTCTCTCCAAGTTTTCCTTCAACAATCACCAACTTAGAACTCTCCCCGTTGATGAATAATGAACAACATGTAACAACATAAATGTCTCGGGAATCGTGGTAGCACTTAAACCTTTGGCTAAAAACTTAGACTTACTCCCCCTTCGCGGTTTCATAACCACGCAGTTGTCACGCGATGGTGTTGAGCAGGCAGGCAAACAACGTGCAACCACCTAAAAGGCGTTTCTTAACACCGTTGACCGTAGCGTGAGTGTGCGAGGACATGCCTCAAAGGGGAGCTTCTTGCCTCGAATCACTTAATTTACTTCGATTTATGCGTCACAGCACCGACGACACCTGCAAATTATCAACGAGTCTATTGACTTTGTGTTTTCTGTTTGTATTTATATCTATTGAGCACATTATTTTGATTTGATTAGATATCGATTAATTCAAAACAAAAGATGATTGAACACTTGTGTAAGCAATTTAATTGCTTGGAACAAAAAATTGAATTCTTTTCTTTTTTTCTAAAGAATGCCTTGACATTTTTTCGTGTGACTGAGCTCATTAGGATGGGACCTTTGAGCCACACGAGTAAATGCATGATTTAAAAAAAGGTTAACGATGCATTTATGTAGGTCCTTGCTTACACGAATTGAAGAAGTTTGCTATTTTTCCATCAAAATCCACAAATGCATAAAATATCTTTTTCATATAATTAGCAGCTTCTGCCATCCTCAATCATCCATTCTCTTCACACAACTTAATGAAGTCATTTAGTCCCGCAGACTAATGACCATTTTTTGTCCAATTCTCTCTTAATTAAATTATGTTTTATCTTCTTTTAATCCGGAAGATATGAACTAATTAAACTGAATGTCTTCGAATTTAATGTTCCATGCCGAAGGAATAAAAAACTTTCGTCCGTAAGGACTCTCCGTGATGTGTTTATTTGGTCTTTTTTTGTAAAAACAACCATCGTTAAAGTCTCACAGAAAAATGTTCGACGACAACAAAAAACATCGAAAAATCGAATTCTATTTAAGAAGTTTGTTCGAGATCAGAATATTTTCAAAAAACATTTGCCAGTTAAACTTGTGACAAGATTTGAAAAGTCTTTTCATCAAAACAATCAAACTAAAAAGAAATTCACTCACTTAAAAGTTGGCCTACAATTCACATGAAATTTCACTTTACCGGCATTTATGCGATAAACGGTGGACTTCTAGAAAAGAAAATAGTTTGACAGCTGTCGGTTTCGTAAAAATGAAATGGCCGTGGAATTTTTTGACAAAACAATTCATGTCCGCAGAATTAGTCATCCTCGGTATCCTATATGATTGATAAAATGTAAATATGTGTAATTATATTTAAATTCTGCGAATTTTAAGACACCCTTTACGTATGCACGGAATTCAGTTTTTCTTTTTTATATTTTAGTTTCTGAAAAAAAAAACACATGAACACACGAAACAATGAAAATATTATGCAAAATCTTTATGAGGGTCATTTTTTGCAGATTTCGGGGTACATTTTATTTTATTCGATTTTTCACGACTATGCACAAAATCAATTATTCATTTTAATGCAGACTATGGACAGCAATAAATTGTTCATTTTGCTAAATAACGTTTTCTCTTCATTTGTATATTTTAGTTATTTTTTGCCATAAATTGTTTTATGTCTGTTTTATGAGTTATTCAAATATTGATGTATTTTTTGGTTCCCACACAAGTGAATGAATGATAAATAACAATTTTCCAAATTTTTTAGAATTCAATGAAATTGATAGATCCCACACATCGCTTTAACACGTTCCATTAAAGTTACTTACTATTTTATCCCCACTAATTCCATGAAGCAATAAAAAATAAAACCTATACGAGTAATTGTTTCATTTTCATTTCTGACATTTTATTATTTACGATGTCGACACAATTTATTAATGAAAAAAAAATTTAAGGGAGAAAAAAAATAGTGGGTTACCTTTAATGCAGACCACTGACATGGTGTTGCATTAAATTGTAGTTTCAGTTGCCTTTTTAAAAATTTATTTTTGCTCTTTTTTGTTTTGTTTTCCTGTGAAGTAAATCTACAAAAGAAATTAATTGTTCTTCAATTGAAGTGCTGTCTGGTGGTGGTCAATTAGTGAAATTGTTTCAGTTCGGAAGCACATGCTGCGAGACGGTCTTTTATATCGAAAGCAATTACATTTCCGAAGGGAAAAATAATGATACCGCAGAGGAGAATTTCTTTTTTTTTTTTTCTTAATCGAAGTGTGTATATCGAGCAGAGAAGGTGGGGCTTAAAAGGACAACATCGTTCACAAGGATCTGTGGGTTTTACTTAATTTTACTTCTTACTATGTGCAAGTCCGCAGAGGGAAAGAACACCGTTTGTCAGGTGCCTTAGAAGACTAAAAGTGACCCGAAAAGCGGGGGATATTCTTGTAAGAAGAAAAAAATAATTTTGGCACGAGTTGTTTGAAAAGTAATCGATACAATGAACTCAAAAGTATTTGTGGTAAGTGGCAGCAGTATAGTTTGCTATGCAGTTTTATTAACCAGCAGATTTTCGGCTGTTTTCTATATATCAATATTGTCTTATAGCTAAAAATCGTCTAATAAACTGCTAAGTTGTTTAAGCCAATAAATGTTTAAGGTATTAGGTTGTCAAATATCTCCCTTCCGCCTTTGTGTCTTTTGAATTTTCCGGCTATGTACAAAGCAAACATCATTTAAAAGGTCTTGACATAACCTACAAAATGACGCTATGCATGTTTAGTTTGGACATTGCATTCAACATTTATAGACGTGTAAACATGGATTTCACTAACGCCGAAATTCGCGCTATTTTAAAGTTTTTCTTCGTTAAATCGTCCCAAACAGTGACCAAGCCGGGATTGACGGCCAAGAAGGTTTTGCTGTGTGTTTGGTGGGATTGGAAGGGAATCATCCACTATGAGCTGCTCCCATATGGTCAGACGCTTAATTCTACCATCTACTGCGAACAACTGGACCGCTTGAAGCAGGCGATCGACCAGAAGCGTCCAGAATTGGCCAACAGGAAGGGTGTAGTGTTCCACCAGGACAACCCCAGACCACACACTTCTTTGATGACTCGTCAGAAGCTACGGGAGCTCGGATGGAAGGTTTTATCGCAGCCACCATATAGCCCGGACATAGCGCCGTGATTACCACCTGTTCCTGTCCATGGCGAACGCCCTTGGTGGTGTGAAGTTAAACTTAAAAGAGGCTTGTGAAAAGTGGCTGTCCGAGTTCTTCGCAAATAAGGAGGTGGGCTTCTACGAGGGGGGTATTATGAAGTTGCCGTCTAGATGGAAACAGATTTCGAACAAAACGGCGCATATTTGAACTAAATCCAATCACTGTAACACTTTTTATGAAGCATTGAATGAAGAGCAAAAGAGCGGAAGTGAGATATTTGACAACCTTATATATAATAAGGTTTGCATACGTCAATTACCGGATAACGTGTTTCAAATTACAACTAAAATTTTAAACATCACTTTTACTGCACAGCATTCTATTAATAGGGACTCACACTAATGGCAAAGTAAGAAAATGGGATTTCTATGAACCTGTCATTTCGTTGTTTTGGTGAAAAGAGAAGAAAACTTAAAAATTGCGGTGAAGGATTGGATGAATGATTTAAGGTCGACTTCAAATAATAAACCACAGCTCGTTGCTTTAAAGTGAAAGGATTGGCAATAGAAATATCTACAAATCTCACTCAAACAAAAAAATTGCGCTACTGTTTTTTAGGACGACGATTTTAAACAATTTTCTTTAGTTCATTTAGGCCTGGTGCACACAAACGATTTTTGATGCGGCGGCGCCGCTACGATGCCGCAATGATTTAGTGCACACAAGCGTTTTTTTGACGGTCCTGCTGCGGTGCCGCTACATTTATCATATTTCCGCTCCATAGCAACGCATGTATTCAAACCCCCTAGAGCGTTTTTTTTTGACGCGGCGGTGACGCTGCGGTCTCGCTGAAGCCTGCGAGCATTTTTTCCCGCAAACATGACGCCCGATGCCAAAAAAATCGCTTATGTTTACCGGGGCTTATAGTTCAAGTATATCTTCATGTATATAATTCAATAGTAGTAGTAATTCATTGAATACAACAATTTCTTAATTTACAATGAAATGATACAATCAAGACATTTTTTCCACTGCACTTTGTGTTCGATCGGTCATCGTTAATTTATAAGTTACTAATTAATAGTAAATAATTTTCCATCGACGAGACATTTACCAGAAAATGTTGGGCTTACGATGTATTTTTTTATATAAATTAAGTAATGAATATTTTGACATCGAGCGTAACGTTTCCGTAGACCAGAAAATGTACTTTTGTAGGCATAGCCCGTAACCAAAAACCAATTCAACCGCTTTAAATATACAAAAAAAAAATGTAATAAGGACTAATTTGAGTACGCAAATATTCATGGCTATTATCGCTCTGTTGGTACCACACCAACTGGTCAATTAATTCAGATTAAATGGCTCGATTACCTAATTAAATGGGTATTTTATAATTAATGTTGGTTTGAAATATAATATAAAAAAAACGCTTTAACCTGACGCCTGACACTTACACCTCTTTCGATTTAAAGTACATTGACAGAAGTAATGTTTCAAAGACCATTTCGAGTTAGTTAATTACTCACGCTTCGAAATTAAATATTTAAATTAAGTTCTTTTAATTATTTATTTTCAATTTTAAATATGCAATGTGTGTGTGAAATGCACGTGTGTGAAAATTCTTTCCATTTGAGCAAGCAAAACGGATGCAAATGACAAAACCATAGTCCCTAGTACAGAGCAATATGTAACAATAATTGATTGAACTTATGCTCTTTGACAGACACAAAAAAAAACTTTTCATTGTTGAATTAAAATTTTGCGAAAATCAATAACTCATATTGACATTAAATTGCGAATAGAAGAATTATTTTACTTGCATTTTTTTTTTCGAGTACAGTAAAATTTGAAAATAAAAATAAAAAGCAAAATTGCACAATAATTACATACATATTTAATTTGATTTCAATTGCGATGACACATTCAGATGTTAATTAGGTTTCAAAGGCTCATCAATATAAACAAAGGCCAGTTGTGTGGTTTAATTACTTTTTCACTTGAAAGTTGTAAAGCGCACTATAATGGATTGCTATCCACAAATTTCAATTGCAAAGTGGTTTAACACAAAACACAAAAACACAAAATACCTTTTAGATGAATAAATCAAGTCTCAATATAAAGGCGGAGGGGCGTGATGAGTGTGTGTGGCTGGTACACCACACTCATTTGCATCTCCAAACAATCGGTTAAAACATGACTTAATAAATAATTACTCATCATATCCCACTAAAAAAAAAAAATAAATCAATATTCAATTTCAATCAAAACCTTTTGTAATCGGTTGCACTTCAACCACGTTGTTGTTTTGAAGCTGAGAGGAAATTCATCTCGCAAATAAGCATTTTATTTATAGTATAAAAATTAATTAAATGGAAAAATCAGTTAATAATTTAATTAGTTATCAAATGTTTTTGTTCAAAGGAAGCCACAAAACGATTTTGTATCACTTAAAAATATTATGACAGTGGATAGTCAGTTATTTTTTGTTTTGATAGAGCTTATTTTGGGGAGTGTTTTTATTATTTTCGATAATCATAGTTGGATTAGATGTAATTGATTCAATTATTTGTTATATGACAAAATAAATATTACTTTGTTTCCTTCTTGGTGTTTTTATTATCCCACAGGAAAGAGATTAATTAGCTATTTAGGGTCCATGTAGAGGTTTCTGACACTGACAACTGTTTCCCGCTCGAAATCTTGACAAAAAGTCAATGTAAAACCTTCACGGAATGACGTTTTACGCTTAAACAACGTTGAGAAATATTGAAAACTCATTTCCAAAGTGAGTGCTATGTAAAACACAGTGCGTTTTTCTCAGCCGTCTTGGCAGTGTCAATTGGCCGCCTCGGAGCTGCGATCTGAGCCCATTTTTTTCTGGGGAAGGTCGGTGAAGGACAGATGTTATGTCAACAATCCGCGATTCAGGCATATAGGTCAATGTCATCCAAACAATAAGAACTACAGCCTGAAACCATCAACAAGGTCATTAAAAATTCGATTGACATAATGCGCTACTTCAGCCATTAGAACGACGTTGTCTTCCATAGTTAATGGAAATGTTTGCTCATATTAAATAAACCAAATACCTTTAAAAAATTTAATTTTGTACATATTATTGCATTTTAAAAAATGAAATTGCACTTAAGCCATTCTATAGATAAGTGTACTTTAATTTCAGATTTAAAATTCGCATTATCTAACAGAAAAATATCGAAAAAGAAAAAGAAAAATTGTGAACAATACTGCTGACTGTCTTCTCTTGAGCTAACACCAATGTGACTAAAAATCTGATAAAAATGAAAAAGAAAAATGGCACGAAATATGTGCCTTGATGTAATATTTCATCCAAAACTATTTCGAGCACGTTGGTATTGATAATTTTTGAGTTATTGACCAAAAAATATAAAAGTAAACTTGCGAATTTTTAAGGTCTGCAAACGTATTTCTTTAGATCCCAAGATATTGCATATCCAACGTTTCATTTTTGGCGTCACTTTGATGACTTAAAATTAAATTAAAATAATTCATATTTAAGCCCTCAATGAAAAGAACATTTTTTCATATGGTCAGACGAATTTGATTTAGTTATTTCAGATTAGCAGCTTAGGTTTTCTAAGGGCTGAACCTTAAAACCGAATAAAGTGCTAAACTTCAAAGTCGAATTAAGCAATCAGAACGGAACCCTCTGCGTTTGAGTTTATTTCTTTAATGGAATCCATTATTTAGGTTCTAAAATCTGTTTTGAAATTCAACGCATAACTGCCATGGATTTGCTGATAAATTTAGCACCACCAGATTTATTCCGACAAATTGTTCTCACACGTCTAACAAAAATAATTCACTCATAATTACCATGTATTCATATCTCATTTGATCAGATCCTCTGGTCGTTGTAATCTGTGATGCCGCTGATATTTCTGTATTTCCAAGAATTAATTTACGATATCTGGCTCACCCTGGCCAGTGAAAATAGCACATTAACCATCCTTTCCCATCCTAACATTCGGTATTCGGGCAAATCCGATTCTATCGACCGTTCGACATGACTGGTATCCAGACAAACAGGAGTGAAATTATGGCCCAATAAATAGAGGAGAGTAGATAGCTCTTCAATTAACGATAAAATTGAAAACGGGGTATACAGCCAGCACTAAATGAACACGATCTTTCGTTCATTTAGCCACATTGTTCACAAATCTGCGGTGTACAACACTTTCAACGAAATTGTCATCCGGCTAATGGGTGGTTGCTGACAGCATTCAGATCTCTCAATCATTTACTTTGTGTAAATATCCTACCAGCTTTCCCTTGAATTTATTTCAATGCAGAACAAATACAGTTTAGGTCCCAATCGAGATGACATAATTCGAACCTCTATAATCCAAAAATCTCTGAAAATAGAAGCATTTTCACAGTCCCCTGACCTACGCAATTTAGTCCCCCCGTTAATTTATTTTTGTGCGAACAACATGGAAACGTCTGTTATTTGAAAATTATTATTATTTACCTATATAATTCGAAGTAAAAATTACTTTTTTTCTTCATCAACCGTTACTTGAAATGATTACGTGGCGAAAGTGACGTTTTTTTTGTGAAACCTCCGTAATTCGAAAACCTCTGTAATTCGAAGTTTTTTCTTAGTCCCATGAAATTTGAATTATCGAAAGTTAATGTTCATTCCGTCACCATCCCCATCACCATCGAGTTCCCCAATCAGTCCATAAAATGGAAAAATAATTTGTTTTGGCAGTCGCTTCGACAAGGCATAAAACAGATTCAATCTTCAAAATCGTATCATCATTTTTACGTTCCTGATTCTGTTTACAGAACGTGTTTGTTGTTTTAATTATTCTCACGTGCATCCGTTTATAGTCGGACAAAAACAAATGTGCACAATGATTGCGATGCCACCACCAACAAACAGAAATCACAAGTGTTGTGCAACAAACAATTCACTGGCATTCGTCCTTTTTTGCCACCATAGTTAAGAAACAAATTCTCGTTTACATTCCGATTCATTCGATTAATCCAATTAGCAGCGTTACACGTGAGCTAGCCTGCATCATATCCTTGGAAAAAGATAAATTAAAACCTAAATCCTGTTATTTATTTATTTATCTTTCCCATGGCCAGCAGAGTGTCTGTCTATCAGTGAATCCGAGGTTCTCTTTACCTGTGGCTTTGTGTGGCCTATCGTTCGATTGGACGTCTGCTGTGGGAATCCACGCATAAGCGCCCGGGGAGTCCCGACAGCGATGGAGAAGACAAAAAATTCGTTTTCTATCAATTCGCTTATTGGAAAATGTTTCCAACATCCCCGAGCGGATCCGCAACTAAAAAGCCATCCCTTGATTCTGAAATTAATTTACAATTCTCCCGGATGGCTAATACCGGAGGAATGCCGAGTTGCATGTGGCTTAGGGCTGATGTAACAGATATGGAAGGGATGGGGTTGAGAGGCAATTTTTTAAAGGGCTAGAAGCAAGAACCCTTTTGAAAACTCGGTTGTTTGATTTTGGTTTCGGTCCTCTAATCCTGCGGCCAATTGTTTTTTTTTTTTTTTTTTTTTCAAAGATTTTTTTTCTCTCTTTGCTTCGTTATTTCGATTTTTTGGGGTGGTGAGGCACACTCAAACTTAGTTTGGTCTATATTTGATATGGCCGATGGTTGCGCGTCGGGAGTAACCGCTTCAACCCCACGGACGCGGATTCTTAGCTTATTTGATTCGTTTTCATTCCATTAAACCGGGTTTCGGCAATCAACTCTGTTCGCGTAACAACTATTTCATGCATCGCCGGAATGCTTACAAAATAAATTAAATTTCGCAGAAGCGAATTGGAAAGGATTAACACGTTGCCACGGGCCATATTCGGCTTTGTTTCGGTAGCTATAACTAATCCAATCCAATAACAGTTCTAAGGAGATACAAATGGAAAGCTGCAGCTTCAGAGAGATTACATAATTTGAAAAGTTTTCGATTTTTCTGAGAATTTAAATTTAAGAATTAATAATTTTCATACGAAAACTTATTGGAAGGCTTTTTATAAGTACGTATAAAAGGAAGAAACAATGTCGCAGGAATTAGGGCCTGAGACAGAAATAGCATTTGAAAAATAATATCTGAAAAATGTATGCATTCATAAAACAGACTTTAAAATTGCGCATGAATGTATCCTTTTACAACTGAGCCACCTAGCAGTTTTTTTTTTTTACTTTTGTACATTCTATTTCTCAAATAAGATAATAAGTTTGCAAAATAATAAAAAGGCTGCAAATACAGTCCGCGTTAAAGTCGTTTACACTAAACACTGCACAAAACAGAAAACTCAAAACTAGAACTAAACAATTTATCTTTTTGTATTCAAAATATTTTTTTTACGTCTTGGCGTTGATTCCACTAATTTTTTAGCGGCCTGCTTAAGCGCCATTCGATACTCACAAATCAATTGACCCGTGCACACAAGCGTTTTTTGACGCGGCGGCATCGGGCGTCATGTTTGCGGAAAAAATTCTTGCAGGTTTCAGCGAGACCGCAGCGTCACCGCCGCTTCAAAAAACCGTTCTAGCGGCTATAAAGCAGAGCACAGAAGCGACATTTTCACGCCGACGCACAGTGGGACGACCTATAGCAATAAATGAAAAATTGAACTTTTCTTTTGGCACTTCTGAGTAATTGGTAATTAATACTGAATATCTACACGTTCTAACTCCGTTTGAATTAACGTTATCTCAACTAATGGCAAAGTTAGAGCACCGTGAACATATATGTTAATTTTTTTTAAAAAACATCAAATATGTATTTCTTAGCAAATTTATTTAAATGGGCAAAATTTGATGTTGCGTGTATGAATAGGGAAAAAGTGTTTGGTAATCAGCAAAATTTAAGTCTTAAATAATCATTTGACATCAAATTTGTTTCTATTTTGTGTGTGGGACTAATTTGAATTAAAAAATAAAAAGTTAACTTTTCGTAACTGGCCCGAAAAGTCCTCTTCTGATCTTTCTTGTTTTATCATAAGGAGTATGTATATTAATTAAATCAAGAAAAAAATCTTGCGCAAACTTGCGCCTTTTTTAATAATTATCACTTTTCTGTTGCAATATCTAACAATTTTCGATAGCGATTGAGATTTTTTTTTTGAAAAATTAGATTCCAAGAGTAATTTAATTAACCAGCGTACTTTTAGGTTATTGGAAAATTATCAGACAAGCAAGGATCAGTCATTAATATTTTGTTACATAACCATTCACATTGTCACTATGATCATTAAAACTTAAATATATAAAGCTAATAAGAAGATAATTCGGAAGGTCAGACTTAGTCACAGTTGCAAGTATTCAAGGTCTAATACCATGGCCGATTGACTTAAACATTTGCTGATTGCGTTTGATCAGTATATATTCATTATTCCGTGTAAGTTTTCGAATACGGTCAATATAGACGCAGAAATTAACCAATATATAGCAAAAAACAGTCATATTTCTGAATTATCTGTTTATCTTGATGATAGTGACAATAGTAATAGTTTTACTGATAAAGATAGTAATTAATCAAATTTATATGAATTAATATATGAATTGTCATAAATAGGTTTTATGAAAAAAAAATGTGCTAATTTTATTATTGTGTTTATACATTGTGTTTCATTAGGTGGATAAATAGGTAACAAAGGTTTCTGCGAAAAAAAAATTAAAATCCATCCATTCAAACCAGAGATATGATTTTTGCCGATTTTTCCATACATTCGTTCCACTGTGCGACGCCGAGAATATTTCTGTGTAGAATTTTTATTAATGAAATTGAAAAATTTAAGGAAAAATGATAAATATGGCGACATCGCAGCGGCACCGCCGCATCAAAAATCGTTTATGTGCAGCAGGCCTTAGTTAAATTTGCAAAATTTTATGCCATTCATTCACTAAAATGAACTTCATTTTACGGACTTGTCTATTAACATCTTCCAACAAATTAAAACTGAAATCAAAGCCTGATTATGCCATTCATTCACTAAATGCAGCACTAGGTGTACAAAATAAAAACAACCATTCCTCAACAATATTTGTATTAAACGAGATCCTTCATTTGATGTGCCCATGTCTTTCATAGCTCCTTTTGGTGTATCTTATTTTTGAGTATAAACTTGAGCATAGATACTGTTCACTCACTTTTGTCGTTGACTGTTTGTATAGGTAAAGTAAGGAAAGTCTGTAAATGATTGCAAAACTGTAAGACCTGCCAATAATTGAAAAGAAGAAAACTTTAAAAGAATTGTGTCTGGATGCAGTCACCGATTGTGGACAGCTCTGGCCGGAAGCCTGCCAAGTTTTATGAACCGCTCTTTTCTGCCGCGACTGTCATTGACGCCGCTTCCATTTTTACTATTTTTTTTTTTTTCATTGTAATTTTGAATTACGTTTTTGTGAAGTTTAATTCTGCGAATTATAAATAAAATAATCCTGAACTATACATACGAAATCTTTTAAAAAAATAGGAGAAACAAAGTGGATACATTTTATTTTATAATTTTTTTTTGTGGATTTCGACTTTTGTGACAATTACATTTGCATTATGTTCTACGTATCGCTCATGTCAGTTCCCTTCCGCTGTTTGAAAGGTGCCTTCATTTATATCGATATAAACATTAGAACAAATGTGTAATATGGCCAACTGCTGTGCTATCAATGAAATCCAAATCAATAAACCTTTATACCACGATACTGGCTTGGCTGCTTTCATAATCAAAGTTTCTTTCAAACCACAGTTTTACTTCATCAGCTACACATTAAAGATTTAAATGCCTCACATATGCCAAGAGGACTTTTGGGATCTTATTTTCGTGTTGTTGCTTTACAAACATTACACTTGGTTAACCACTGATTTAAATCTCCGGGGAGTCAAAACCAAACCAACTACAAACTGTCGTCTGGATGTGTACGAACAAATGCTTTTCAGAATAGAATAAATCATTTACATCTCCGAATCAGTGCAAAACATATCAGTGCCTACATTTGGAATAAGACCGAGTCGGATTGAATGACTTTCTTTAATCAAATAAGGCAGGGCAGGACAGGATCTTCTCAGTCACTCTAAGGAGCACCGGAAGAATATTCAATTTAACATCTAACATCCTGCATCACATCAATCAGGTCAATTTTCCCTTGCAACAAGTTTATCTTGATTCCCAGAAAACGTCAGGGATGAGTGAGCCTGTCAACAGGTATCCCAAATGGGTGCCTTGGTAAACCCTTCGTTTGATTTATTGAAGGCACAGCTCGCCCGCATTTGCATTGCAGCCATTCTACTCAATATGCATTCGTTATCGAACGAGGTCCGATCACCGAGCAACACACACGGCACGCCAGAAACCGATTATTTGCGTCTCGGCTGTATTCCGGGCACACATGCATATCCTGTTGCCCGCAGGACGTGCACCACAGGACATTCATCAAAGAAATCCATTCACAGGATCTCATGATAAATTACAACAAACACATCTCGCAGATAACAAATACACGGGTACGGAGCTGCTTCCATCCGTTTATCATGGTAGGCTGTGTTGGCTTCCCAGCCACTGGACTGGAGGAGGAGCCTTCGAAAATGCTCGCCGTCATTATCTTATTTCATTAATTATTAGCTCAATCTGTCACAGGACTGCGGCACACGTTTGGATGGTTATTATCTCGATTGCTGGATGAGCGCGCTGAGAGTCGTCCTGACAGTCGTCATCATCAGCACGATAGATTGCTATAATTTCCTCCTTTTTGGCGACTTCTAAGTCAAGGAGATAGAGAGAGTGGGTGTTGGGTGCTGAGGGGTGAGTGCGAAAGAAGGACTATCGCTGAGTGTTCATTTAGCCGGCTGGCGATGGAGAATTGCTGACGGCTTTGGTAAGGGCGGCAGTAATCTTATTGTGAGATAAGTACTTTCTCAGCCACAGTGATATTGACAAATACAAAGCATTACCTTACCTTGGCTGGAGGTACACTTGAGAAAGAGACAGATTTCCAAAATGTCTTTTTTCTTGGGGACGGGAGTACTTGGGGTTTGACGGTCGTCGAGTGCTTCGTCAACTGTATCATCAAGTAGATCATCGAGTAAGAGATTTTTGAAGACATTTTAATTTAGCTCAACGTCGAACGTTGTGGTTAAAAATGAATTTTGCTTTGGAAGGAGTCAGAAGGAAGTGGATTAAGTTGCATGGAGATGGCTTAGATGAGCTGGTTTTTCTTCACACGTAAAAGAAAAGTTTTTTTAAGGGAATCATAAGTTTTCTATTGTGTTTGGACTTACCGAAACCGATTTTCCATTTGTCCAAGTCCGTTGGAGAACAAAGGATTCCAGAGGATAATATATAATTATTGTGAGTAAATCAACGAGCTGTTGTACTGGATTGTGTAGTATTGGTATTATTGTTAATACTGTAATTTTATAGTCTAACTAGATAAAAGCGTTAATTGGAAGAGTTGAAATTGAAATTAAAATTGACTGCATCAGCTAGTTTTAAATGCAGACCGAGTATTGCACGTACATTAATAAAAATAGTTTAATGAGTTCTACAAACCTGTTCTAGGAACGGACATGCATCACCGAAAATTCATGTGTATATCACATACAGTTGTGGAAAACTAATTAGAAACGAACAGTTTTTTTGTATATACAGTGCGAACTCGGCTAACGCAATCAATAGAAATTCGGGCGGTTGCAATAACCGAGGTTGTTGCACTTATTGGATTTTTTTTTTTTTAAATAAAAATATCATAATTCAAATGGGTTATTTACTTAGAGACAATATTAAAAGAAAGTACCTTAACACAAACACCCTCATTCACTTCGATAACTTTTATGGATAATTTAGTAATTTTTCGTGTAACACCCATTCTGAACGAATTTCCTTTCCTGTAGGTACTAATAAAAACGAAACCCATCTACAGAAGATATTTCCAAAGAATTTCGTCTAGACACAAACAAAACTAAATTATTGGAAAATAACGACGATGAAGTAACGCACCAAAAGGGAGAGCAGCAAATAAAATACACAAGAGGTTGCACTAATCGAGGTAGCCTTTTGAAAAGTTGCACTTAAAGAGTCAAAACGTGTAACGACTCAAGTGTTGCGAAAATCGAGGATTTGCCCAAATCGAGGATTGCGTTAACCGAGTTCGCACTGATTTTTTTTTTTTTCACTTACGACAGCCGCCTGCTCGCTTACATAATAAAATAGGAAAAAAAGGATTTTATCACAAACGCAATCATATCTTCTTCTTAGGTCCGGGGTGGACCTGGGCCTCAACCAACATGCCTCTCCAACTGGCCCGGTTGTTTGCCAGCTGTTTCCAGTTTCGCACGCCAAGTTGGTTGAGGTCCCTTTCCACTTGGATGCGCCACCTGAGGTGGGGTCTTCCTCTGCCGCGGTTCCCCATGGTGGTAGATTCGAAGACTTGCAATCATGTATGTATACGATAAAAAGTTCGAAAGAGTATGTTTTTAGTTGGAAATATAATTAGTAACAAATCTGGGAATGAGTACAAGAGCTACTACAAAAATTAAATATTACCATTGAAATTTGTTTGTTTGACTAAAAAAAAGTTAATATTTTATGGAATAGCCCTGATTGGCAAAATAGGGAAGCAGCGTATTGAGAAACTGGCTACCAAGACTTGATAGCATTTTGGTGGATTATTTTCCCAACGTATATGTGGGGCTGCATTAAGGCTAGGAGCGTAGAATGCATACATGGACACGGGAAATCATTCGTTTATTCTAGGATTGGGAGTTTTAAGGTAAGAAGATGGATGCAAAAAGATCAATAGGGGACCTAAAGAAATTGTCTTCCTGCAAGACTACGATCTGACAAATACTGCCAAAGAGAAGCAAAAAAGCAAAGGAAAAGCAAACCCAAAACCCACAATCTTGAAGGTACTCAAAAAAGTTTAAATGGCAATGGCAGAAGTTGAACCCTTAAGTTGTGTTCAACTTTAAGTAAATAAAATTGCTCTAACGCAATCAGCAATTGGGTAAATCCGTTTTAGCAAAACTATTACATAGTCGTTTGAATCGTCGACATCTCAATAAATAGAGCAAAAATTAAATTAGGTGTATATTAGTTTTAATCGTTGTAAGAGATGACGAGATGAATAAATTTCTCTATTATAAAAGAAAACTTTGTAATTTCAGAATAATTTTATAACTAATTGCATATTTTTTAGGCTGCTGTCATGCTGCGCCTGAGTTTTATAAGATTTTTCAACAAGAGCATAGGAGATGGCGAGCAGGCGCTTGTCCCTAGTATATACAAAAATAAAAAAAAAGTCTAAAAATGTCAAACCTGAAATTCGAATGTCGTTATTTTGTCATTTGTGGAAACTAATTTCAAATTAAAGGTTACATCAAGACCATTACATCTCACGTTTTTAGTTAAGTGGGTATAGAAATTAGAGGAAATTTTGAAGCATCTTTTAAACAAAAACGTCAACATTACACGTATAATTTAAACCTTTTCTTTACTTTTATAAAATTTAAATGTATAAATTCGTTCAAAGCGACGCACATTTTTACTGCAGATGATACAAAAGAACACACAACAAATTTTTTTCCTCTCACACAATAAATGAAACAGAGCCAACTAACAAAGCATCAAAGAAGCAAAAACACGCCGTTATCGATGTTAAACCATTGTAGAAAAACTTTTGTTGCACCTTTCCATTATAATTGTTGTCATCTTCAATGATCTATAGCAAGCGCATAGAATCATCATCGCCATTGCTTTCATCGGGGCGTAGCCGTGTCGATTCATAAATAACCCCGCAATCAGTTGAGCATAAAAAGGAGTGGCCGGGATAGAGTTCATCATTGAAAGCAAAAAAACGCAATTGATTCAAAAACAGTGAAAGAAAAATCTTGGAGAAAATACAACATCAAAACTTTTACTACTTTCTGTCGTTTCAGTCAGGAACGAAAAAAAATTCTCATGCTCTAACACAATCACAAGGGATTCGGGGTGAAGAAAGTTATAATTCCCACAAAAGTGCCCGAGAACACAAGGCCAGAACAATGGCAACAACCTGCAATTGGACCTTAACTGTAATGGTAGGAGTGAACGGGGGTATCGTAAAAGAGGGATGGAAGGAAAACTACAGGGATTAACAAAACACACATTTACAGGGTGATTCGGGGGGCGTATAATTTGTTTAGTTTTGATTTACAGGTGAGTTTCGACAATTTTTCTCTTTTTTTTCATATTCTCATTCATCGTTAATGCCATTTCGAGCTGCTTGGTTGCAGGACTTTTAAAGCAACCTTATTTATTACTTTACCGTAAAGAAATCGATTTTTTTTTAACTTCGGTCATCGAACGACCCCTCTCCGATTTGGCTCAAAATTGGCGGAGTTACTTACTAAAGTAAGGCGAGTCATGGGACAATCAAGTTTGGAACAATTCGATATAGTTTGCGAGCAACAAGCGTTCATAAATGGGTAAAACGTCAAAATTTAAGATTTCTTTTAAATTTCAAAACATCATAATTTTGGTTCTACTCATCAGAATTTTTTAAATTATGTCTTATTGAATTCAAAAAAAAAAAGGTGAACTTTTAGGTAACTTTTTATTTTTATTTTTATTTGCAAGGACGGAGAATTGCTAAAAATTGCCTTTTTATCACTTATCCTTGAATCTCAAAAAATCTTATTTTAATTTTTTTTATGTGTCAAAAAACAATTTTTCACCTTTCACATCTTTACTACAATTCTTAGCCAAAATATTTTTTTTAAGAAAATCTAAATATGTCGAAATACATTTTCGTATGAAAAAAAGCGAAGGAGAGTACAATGTCTTTGGCGCCAAAATTGATGATGAACTTTTGTAGAGTGATCGAAAATAAGTATTTTTTAATCTGGGAAGGAGGTCTATCGCGCCCAATTTAGGAGTACGGCCAATTTAAACAAAAAATCAACTATCAGAATTTATTAAAAAACAGCGGCAATACTTACAACAAAGTACTGTACCAGTTTTGAAAGCCAGAAACCTTTTTTTTTAATAATACATTTAAGTTTAATTATTCATTAATTTTTAATTACTAATTAACCATGATTTATGAAAAATGCGCATCAAAACTCAAAATTTTGTGAAGAAAGCCCAACACCGAATTGAATTTAATAAACATTTCAGCAACAGTGAAATATGGCGTTGCGGGTGTTATGTTTTGGAAATATATGACTGCATCGGGTTTAGGTGAACTTGTTTTTATTGAACAAACTATGGACCAGTTCATCGGTTAATTTGGTTTACTTGCGTTTTGTGGAAAAATCGACAAAAAATTGCTGTTTCTCGGCACCAATATAGCCCTTTGATAATACTATGACAATCTTTTTTTTTCTACTTCGACTTCGGGTAGTCTGTCGATACTAAGGCTTCAATGCTTGTTACTTTTCACTTAAATTGCGATCAATTTCAATTTTGTTTTTAAAATGAGGTACTTTCCCGTCTCCTACTAAAAGTAACTTGAAGAAAAATGTGTACTGCCTCCACTCAAATATGCTCTTATTTGAATAGATAATTTTGCGGTAGAAACAAATTTCCATAATGAGGGAGCTTTTCAGCAAAACTTTACCATGTCTGCTTTAGTTTCCCTATCACCGGTAATGATCCAAAACATAAAATTTAGAATAAAAATCATTTAGAACAAATAATTTCAATAAATTCAACTCGAATGCAAAACTTTTTTCGGTTGACTTTACAAAAAAGAATTTCGAACTGATTCAATGCCGAATGTGTTAAAAGCTGTTTTAAGGCAAAAAAGTCTACAAATGAGGTATTAAATTTTAAACTTAAGCTTTTATTTTGAGCTGTGTGAATCACGTGTTTTGTGATATAGCTTAAGAGCTTAAAAATGAATTAGTATTTCCTGAAAGAATCAAAAAATCATATGGTTTTCTTATGGATTATCGAATGGTTTCGGCATACTTCGAAAGTAGCTCTGTGTGAATACTTTTGTCCATGACAGTGTTTGACTTTGAACATAACAAAAATATAAAAAAAAATGCCAACACAAGCAAACCAAGCATGGTAATATTATCTATCCAACCGCTATAGCTGATATTCCCATGGAAGAAGTCGCTGGCAGCAGCCAGTTTATAATATTTATAGATAGATGGCTTTTGGTCAATGGGAGTACGGACCTAGTGTAGCCGCCCACTGGAATTTAAACTACACTCCATACTTTTTCTCGTATAAGATTTCCGTTTTACTACCACTAAAATTCTTCACCCACTCTCACGACCACCCTGTGGTGAAAATCGTTCCGCTTCAACTATCTTCGCAATCACAATGGGGATGAATGAAGCAACGAAAGAAAAACAAAATAAAACCAAAGAATTTATTACGTTGATGAGGTAGCTTGGATAACTGTTGCAGCCGTTCCTATCTGCCGGCTGAAGGTTGAGATAAACAATGAACTTATAGTGATTGAAAATTGTTTTCCGCTGGCTGGCAGGATATTTCCTTTAGGTGCGCTCCTTCATACCTGAGGAGGATGTGCCCTTATAAGTGAACAGTCTTTCACCGCTCAGTTCGTACTTATCACCATCAGTAAATAATTTCATTGCTTTGTTTTTTACCGTCACCGTCGAGTAGTTGCGCTTGTTGCCTTGTTGTTATCCTTATCGGGTGTTGGGATTCTATTAACAACACATGCACCCCACACGGGAGGCGGACGAACGCTCAATTGAAATCAAGTCGAAATTAATTTTCAATAAAAACGACATCGGAGTAGTGTTTGCTTGATAGACTGGTGCTGAAGATCAATACAAACATAATACGGTGGGTGACTTGCTTCGTAAACTTTTGAATTGCATTCGTAGGAGGTGGACAAAGAAATTTCTTATTTTGAAACACTTGGTTGCAACGATGATTTTGAATCTAATTTCCAGATTAGAAAAAGATTCACAGCAAACAGGTTTGTAAAAGAATGCAATAATTGTGAATGCATTTATCAACCGTCTTCAATTCACACTGAGAATTCAAATTTTGCAAATTATGAATATCATCCCTCGTTTTGCGAGGTCTCGTTTTACACGTTTTCACCTTTGCGCGATTTTAAAATATCTACCCAAATTCGATTTGCGCGACTTTACTTTGCGCGAAATAAAGTTTTTTCTTCAAAGAATCATGGCTTACTATGATTTTTCTGTTAAAAATACATCCATAAACGCTCACAATTCGTTTTGCGCGGTTTCGGTTTGCACGAAACTTTTCATTCCCTTAACCACCACGCAAAGTGAGGGATTAGTGTAATTGCAAATGATTGCAACGAATACATGAAGCCTTAAATTAAAGTAAACAAAATTTTTGCAATCAATGCGGTTGTAAAATTTCAAATCACAGCATCAAAGAACTCAATGAATGCCATCTTTTAACTGAAACCAGAAAATCAGATTGTATACCCAAAGGATTGCTACATTTTACCTGAAATCAAAAAAGATTGCATTCACAACAGATTTCTACCTTTTAACTGAAATCATATAAGATTGCATTCACAAAAGATTCCAACAAACATCTTTGTCCTTAATGGCACCGTATAAAGAAAGTCAGCCTTACGTCATCAAACTGCACAAACATTTTTTTCCCAATGTTTCCAACGTCTGTCCATTAATTGCAGATCTAGTATATTTTAGTGCTTTTGAAATGTTTTTGACTTCTCGACAATTGGCAGGAGGTTTGTTCTAGTTAGACTAAGAGAGTGTCCTCTTGTCAGATCGGTTGGACATGTCTCTTGAAATACTGAACTAAAATGTATGAGCAATTATTCCTATTGAATTAGAGGGACTAATAAAACACGTCACTAGCCTACTAACAACTCGTGTTAGATCATGGTTATGGTATTTTAGTTTGAACAGAAAAATGAATTTTGTCATTAGAGCCATTACCTGTCCAAAGCTACATAAAACTCGAGGCCATTCGAGCCATTAGTCGACATGCAATTGCATAAAACATGAATTCGAATTCATATCTGTCACTATTATTCAAGTAAATTGCACAAACAATGAATTAAAATCAATGTACTCCAGATAAAATGTCATAAAATCTAACGTACATCACCTGTGGGCTACAGTTCAGAGCAAACTGCCGCCACTGTCAGATACCAATCATTCATTCACAATTATTTGAATCCCTTTTTTGGCACAACTCCTATACAAACTCCAGCATACCCATGCAAAGGAATCTCGGTATTATACAAAACCACCACCACGCCTGTTACGTTATCGAACACAAATTACAAACGCCCGCAACCACCCGCCCGCGCCACCGCCTTCAAGGGCGAAACTAATAAAATTTTATGGTGTAATCACAGTGAAAAATTGTGTAGGGCGTCTCTAACCGTGTCATTAAATTACCTAGATAGGTTTCAGAAATGCTATCTGCCAATTGGGGCGTATAAACAATTCCGTTTGTTACATCAATAAGCCACCGAGCCATCCGAACACGCGGTGGGAGCACACCTAGACCGAGTCAAAAAACAATAAAAGACTCGGTAATATACCAAAATTGCTGCAAAATTTCCTAGAACCGCTCGCTAATCCCGGACGCTGGCTCTGGGAGCGGTATCACTCACTGACATGAGTAATAAATTATTGGCGCGGTAAATGAGCCAACAGTAATGTGGCGGCGTTAAAGGCGGGCCGCGTTCTGTGCTCATTGATGATGACCTCGATTGCGAGCGGAAGCATTCGTCAATGAGATCCTGGTGGGCCTGAATAATGCATTGAAATTTCGCACCTAATTAAACAGTTGCACTTGAATGAGCGGGAAATTTTAATTTTTCAATATTTCAATATTTCAGGCAGCCACCAGCTGACAGGAGAGCGGTATTAAGTTGTTCTGTCCTCTGAGGATAGTTCACAATAGGTCCAACTATAAGATACCTATTTGAAGCCTAGAAAATTCAATATTTATCCCTGTCCGATACGTGTGGTGGAATCTCAGGGGCAGATGTCGGTTGGAATCCATTTGAATTGTTCCGCTGTGGGCGGGAAACTAATTACAAAACGTTTGATACATTAGATTGAGTGGCTGCGGGGACTATTAAGAGAATTTAAAATTCAATTAATTGCGCACTTGTGGAAACCTTGCGCCTGGCAGAGAGGCTAATTTTGATGCATCAATATCATCAAAGTTGGTATGTAATCATTAATTCGGTTGTTAGCAGGTCAATGTGATTACATTTTGGTATTTAACACATCGCCATCACATTGCGCATCGCAATTAAGGTTCAACAGTGACAGACAACTTGCAACTGTGACCATGGGAAAAGTGATTATTTTCCACTCATAACATTTGAAAACTGGATGTTAAACTTGAAGTTTGATGTGTATTTCAATAGAACTAAGAACAAAGTTGTGGACGACACATAATTAATTTTTTTTAATCAAACGCAACAAGCAGCTTTCACTTCTGAATATGAAATACAGTGCTCCACAAAACCTTGCATACGATGAAAAAATTTGGGAAAAAAGGGCATTTATTCCCAAGCTATATGACAATTTGTTTTGGTATATAGGTATATTCGAATACAGCAAATCATAAGGCATCAGAATTTATTGATTTCTTATTAACTCAATTCAATTAATTAATTCAATACACTTATCCATTCAAAAAGTATCCGAAAAAGGCACGGCCTGCCTCTAAAATGGGTTTAAACATTTTAAAATATTTTTTTATTTCTCATGGTAAACTTGGAATTTCACTTGGATTGGAGTAATAATTTTTATTAAAAAGAACAGATCTGCTGATAGTTTGACCCAATATACTATTTTATCGAAATGGATTGCGCATATATCAAATATCATTCCAAGCGACAAACACCTTTCTACTAATAACATTCCATCGTGACATTGTCATATGTAAACTTCGATTTTTCGGCATGAAAATAACTGTCTATTGTGAACATTAACCAATTTTTTGATAAAAGAAAATGTATTAATATGAAAGCTTACGATGCCAAATCTTACGACAAGCTGTGAGTTTACTCGATATTGGCATCAAGTACCTATACATGTTGAGAAAATCGCCACTATGCCACGCAAAAAAGTTCACCTTTAAACCGACGATGCAATCGATTTACTGAGCGAACAATATTCAATGTTTATCTGAAAACCACATGAGTATATGTTTTAGATTCATTGACTGTACTTTCACCAATTACCGCTCACAAGACAGATTACTGTTGTGGCTAGCGCCCAGTATGCCTCATTTCCTGGGCCAACTAAACACAACTCGATTTCAATTGACTTGGCTTCCAGGCGCCCCACGCAAATATCCCGAGCACAAATAAATTGCCATCAATTAGGTCCTTTGGCTGTGCCTAAATTCGATAAAGGGTTCGTTCGAAAGAGAATTGTCAATTCCCACCCAACTAATCAACTCGTCGTCATCCTTGAGCAAGCAAAACTAGATAAATCGAAATTATATATTCAGGACAATCACACTAGACGCTACTTGATTTATCTCATTAAAAGCTGACGGTCGCCCCGGGACAATCTCGAGATCGTTTACTGTTGTCATTTAGCACACACCTTTTTTTTCTCTTCACATTCAACTTAAATTAATTACATTTAACTTGTCTATAAACGCAGATACTATCTGGCCATAGATAGCAACGGATGATGAGATTGGTAGTCCAAAAAAAAACCAGAAGACACAAAACCAAACAAAGTGTGATGTCCTTTAGGTGGCGTTTACATTACCGAGACGACAGAATTAATTAAATTTGGTGAGACCTTGAGAAAAACTACGCTGCGTTGTCCATGTAACGAAACTCTGCTCTGTGGCATAGATTCTGAGCTGTGGGGACATAGAGAGAAACGTAACGCAAAGTTTAACAATTAAAGCGTATCCTTCTTATCTTTGCGGCGAAATTACTTCCTGACGGTATCCATGTTCCTTTTTTTTTTGTGCTTTCTCCACGCACCTGACCCCAAGAAAGGCGATAATTACGCGTAGCGTTGCTAAGACTTTACTTGGCTTAATTAAATTTCGGCCTCACTCGACTCATCAGTGCGGCCGGGACTGAGACTAGAACTGGGAAATACGTCCGGCTTAGTGGTCGGGAATGAGACGCTGCGGCGCAGTTGCCAGTTCTTGGCGTGTTATGTAATGTTTTTGTGTGTGTCCTGTGTTTTCATAACATTTTGACAAGTATGATGAAGGACTTTCATACAGGCGAACCATACGGTGTGTGTCATATGAAAAACTAATTTCGTTGGCTTTTTTTTCTTCACACTCTCCCTCGTGCTTGTGTTGGCTTTGAATTAATCTCACTATTAACAAGTTGCTCACACCCAGCGACCGTACAAAGGGGACATGTTGACTTTCTTAAAAAGGATGAGGCTTAGCTGTTGACTTCAATGTTTCTGCGTAAAAGTAGTGGTAGTGGTTTTTATTTAGTCAAGGGGGTCCAAACTTGTGCAATTTTTTTTTTCAAATAAATGAACCGCTGAGAGTCAATCTTTAATTAATTTTTCCAAAGACTATCTGTTTTCCGGGACATCTTGTTAGGATGAGGAGAAACACATGATACGTGCTTTTAAAACATTTAGTTTCTTCCCGTTACTTTACGTTTTAAGAAGCCTTTATAATAAGTCCTTTCGTTCTGGTGTCATTGTTGTTACCAGCAGTAATTTACTACAGTGAAACTTCTCTATAGCGGATACTCCCGGAACCGTCAAAATCGTCCGGTATAAAGGGGTCGAAATGTACATATACTAATCCTCATGCCGGGAGCCAGAGAGATATCCCGTATTGAGGGGGTAAAGAGAAGTTTTACTATATTATTATTACAACTTTATTGAAATATTAATAAATTATATAGCAACAAAAAGAATTAAGCTCTACGTAACAGGAGTTTCAGCTAACGCAATAATTTAGTAGAACCTGCAAACTTCTGGATGCCTTCTAATTTTGCCTTTTAGTTTTTCTATTTTACTCAATCGATTTTAGTACTCCAAAAACTGAAGAACTGAACCGAACATTGCTAACTGATTTAACATAAAACTTCTAGATATTTTGTGCAGTTCAAATTTTAATGCTGTATTTCATTTGCTAATTTCTACAAAACAGGGGTACATACTCGTATAAGGCTCATCTTTATTTGTTTTTTAACAGCAAAACATAAGAACTTTCTGGAAAAAAATGTCATTCAAATTAGTTAATAATGTTGATTAAGTAAGAAATTGTGGTCGTCGTGCCTTAATCGGTTAGTGCATCGGATTGTTAAGCTAGAGTACCCGGGTTCAAATCCAGCTCGGGAAAAAAAAACACCACAAACATTTTTCACGGCCCTACCTCCAGCGAACGACTGACAATCCTCCTGGAGTACTTCTGTCACGGAAAGCTCTCGCAATTCGCTGTTCAGAACCGGCAATAAACTGTAGGTCCCCTTCACATGTGTCAAAAAATTATAACGCGGACAACACAGTGGAGGCGTGAAGAGCTAGGCTCTGGCCGTTCGTGGGCTGTTACGCCACTAATGATAATGATGATGAACTAAGAAATTTGTTACTTTCGGAAATGGTTACACCATTTTCCACAAAACAAAAAATCCGGTTTAATTTGGCTGTTAAAAATATTGATGACTTTGTGTAGGTTAGATTACGTTAGGCTATGTGGTGCCGACTAATCGCCAATCACATAGACCTGTAGGTCCATAGTGTTTTACACCAACTCAGAGTTTCTATGAAAATTTGAACACCCATTTACCACTGGTACAGGCAGAAGGGCTTGAATGCGATGGCGTAGGTCACGTTGAGGCTTTGAGGCTTACCTAATGCCTTGAATTTGGTTTTGGCTAGCGCTGGGCAGGCACATAGCACGTGCTCCAGCGTTTCGCTAGCCGCAATTTCTGCAGGTGTCCGAAGAGACTAAGCCTATCCTGAAAGCGTGCTGGCCTAGTACGCAATGCCCTGTAATAATGCCAACGAACAAGCTGCATTTGGCCCAGGGAACATTTAGGAACTGTTCCGTCTTGTGTAGGGAGTAATCCGGCCAAAAGATTTTGATGATGCGACAGGATGTTTCCTGTTTCCACTTAACGCCAGCCTCTGTGAAGAGTTTGCCTCGAATGCATTAAAATAGTGTTTAATTAGGACCGCCGCGTGCACAATTTCAGACGAATTTATCACCCCCACCTTTGCGTGTCCGCAACTTTATTCCCCTCCATACCCTGATGCCCCGGAACCCAACATAAGGTAACCGAGTCAAGTACTCGAGAGCTGCTGCAATGCCTTCTAGCAATTACTTACCGTCTTAGACTTAATGTGGCAATGTGACATCATAATGGCCTAATCAGGCCTAAGTGCGGCTGTAGGTTATTGCTGCAGCCAGCCACATCAACCTAACCTAGCCTAACCTAGACTTAATTGTCCTACTGCTGAGCGACTTAGGCGCTGCCTGACCGTTCACGTAGATATTAACCTTTGTGACCGTAGGGAAGATGTTAGAGTAACCTGCGACTATCTCCGTCGCTTTTAGAATCCCTAACAATTCTGTGAATTATGAATGCCCCAAGTGTGCTTGACTAAATCAAAAGAAAACAGAAACTAAAAAAAAATAACATTAACAACTTTTTCTTACTTTTTATTTTTGCTTCAGTTTTCGGACGTACTTGAATCGATTTAAGAAATTGTAAAATTGAAAAAGAGGCTAAGCTCATAGGCAGCTAGAAGTTTTCAGGTTTTAGTAAAAGTAGATGTCGACAATAATAACACCCGAACGAAAGAACTGATTCTTAAGACCTTTTAAAATGAAATTAGCCGGTAACTCGATTAAGACTCGCTGTTTGGCAGATCCACCCAATAAGTCACGATTTGTGGCTCAGCAAAATTAAATGCTCACCACTTGCAGTTTTATCCAAATAATTTCAGGTGAATATTGTCTCCATTGCTGAGTGTATCGAATTCTGTCACAATCTACACACGAACATCATTGGATGGTATCTCAAGTTAAACATAATACTCAGACATGACGTAATTACTTGCGGCATCATGTAACGTGCTTATTTGCCGCAATACGTCTGCCGGGGGTCGCGTCCACTCTTTTATGCGTCATAACCAAAGCGCGCATAAACCTTCGAAGATTAAAGGGGCGACTTGCATGGACACGGACACGAACACACACATGCACTGTGCATAGTGTCTGTGCATCAATTAGGTTTCATGTCGGACATGACTTTGGTCAGCTTATCCTGTCGTTAGTTCGGCAGGATTTGACAGCCAGCCAGCGTAGCGTACCTGTGGCCAAAGTTAATCGTTGAATATATTTACGAGGGAGAGAAGAAACTTTTATTACAACAAACATCCATTTTGTGTGACATATTAAACTCGGTGGCAGATTTTGGGGTGGTGAAGTTATTGAGATTTATTTTTATGAATGAAAATATACTGTGGTCAAAACACATTAGATTGGTTTTGCATACGTTGCAAGAAAGCAGAGGAGGGTCATTTGGAAGGGCTAAGTCTACATTGAAGTGCTTTTCGAAATTCTTTCCCTGCCTACTTTCGATGGCAAGGTTGCCTAATGCATAGGATTGCAAAAAGCCTATAAACCTGAGATGCATTTGAAAAACGCTTTCAAACAGATCATTAATTAAAAAAAGAATTATTTAAACGAAAGAGGGAGTAAGTTGCAGCATGAAACGTTTGCTTTTTTTAAACTGATAAAGTCAAGTAATGTATGATAAGTAATTTTATTAACAAATTTTCTTTTGCATAACTTGTTATTTTGATGGCGACAGCTTTTTTGTGTTCATACACAAGGGTACTTTGTAAGGCGTTATTCGAAAGTGGCTTCAGCTAATGTTCTGTTCACCTATAGGAATTCGGGAATGTTTTGAAGACTGTGGAAGTTTCCAATATCGTGAATGACAAACAGTAAAAGGTATCATTGGCATTGAAAGTTTGCTGCAGAGTGGACGTTTAAGGGAAATTACATATTTCAACCACAAAAACTATTTCTTTGAAAATCGTGCTTTCAAAGTTTATTTGTTCAGAACTTCTGTTGTTGAATAAGACCTTTAACTTCTCACGAGGTCTATCCATTCCAACAACATTCAATGTTGAGTTGATACATGATTAGTTTATGTGCCAAAATCAATCAACTAACAAAATGTTTATATAGTTGATGTGGACAACTCGACAGAATAGATTAATTTTTTTTGTTAAAATCGAAAAAGCCAAAGAATTTTCGAATTCAAATCTGTTGCAAATTGTCAAATGCGCGCCCAAGTAAAGAATAACCCTAATTTGACGTTAGGCTCAAGCCTAGATACAGAGAGGTAGTATACAATACCTCAGGATACAGAATTGCTTTCATATGAAAACTTTTATCCCGAAAATAACCTTGAACTCTAGGTCCTTTCCACGTGTATCAAGAACCGAAAAAACAGGCTCACCAATGTGGTTGTTGGGCTATGGTCCACGAATGGCTGGTTCCCCAAAATACCAACGTTTGTATGTACTTTTCCTTTCCACTTCGACGTACTTCCATTCCAATCGAATTAATTCGCACCCAACAAGAAAACTTGCTGGCACTGCTCCTCTCGCGCTGCTGGCAATAAATTCATCTGTTGTCAACACACTGTCTCGGTATCTGTACGTGTGCGATTCCTCCGTCCCCGATCCTTTTGCATGTCATTTAGTGTTTGTGTGTTCACGTGGAAAACTAGTTAGTGGCATTAATAAGCATTTGGACTGAATCCAAACGATACTCGTACCTCTGCATTTACAAAGCTGCACTTCAATTGTTCTCCGTTTCCTATTAGTTGGCATTAATTTATGTTTTTCGCATGGGGAAGCAAACTCTAATGCCAGCCATTTTCTACACTCTGTTTGCAATCATTCAACTCTCTGCTGAAAGGACTTCAGAACTAGATGACTGGCATCTGTTATCAAATTAAATGATATGTGATTGACAACTGTTATTAAATCAAATCTTTCCAATCTTCATTTCGTTCATTTCGTTTGGTCGAAGTTTGGACAAACACAACAAAAAGGACTTTTCGGTAGGACACAGTCTATATAGTTTTGTGCTATCACAAATTATCTGCCAGGTCTCGCCTGTCAAATCATGAAACACGCAAAAGGAAAACATCTAAATAGTTGATATGTAAGGTTCTGTAAACTCTGAATATCATTTCCTTTGCTGCATTTCATATTGAACTCTTCTCCAACCATACGAGATCCTGATTCGTTTTTTTCAAATTCCACACACATTTACGAACACACACTCATGCACTCACTTCATTCTAAATACTAATTGCAATTCGAAGTCAAACTCGAAGAAAAACCAAAAGGAACATCAATGTCACCTTTATGACTCCATCAAAGTTTGTTTACTGCGATAACCTATAAAATAATGAATCCACGCACTCTATTACTGGTACTCACTACCTCACATAAATGTTATTGCCGTTCAAAGAAACCTTTTATGTAGTTAAAAGCCAAAGCCAAAACGAAATACATTTCCTTCTTGCTCACAGAGAGAGATATCCATAAAGAGAAATATTTCCTGCTGACAAGGTAATTTGCTTGTCGCACCGCAGTAATTTATTTCCTTCAGAAAAACACGCGGAAAAAGTCGAAAAAAAAAACTTTCAAAGTCGAAATATTTTAGCGAAATTAGCCAACTCGCTTGGTGAAATAAATTATTTCGCAATCTTTGCAGAATTTCCTTCTCCCTCCTCCAACCCAACAATAAATTCCCATTACCAAGCAATTAATTCCCATTTCACTTTTCGAAAGTAATAAAATGTCCCACCGCGTCGGATCTCTTACCGCTTTCTCTCTCTCTCTCTCTTTCTCTCTCTCTCCTGGCTCAATCCTTACAATCCCCCGTAAAGAGCCAATCCTCACGCTGGAAGCATTTTCGCTGCTTAGGTTTTGACACAATTATAAAATGAGTCGAAGAAGAAGCCAAAGCCGAAGCCAACGCGACTCTGACAAGCACTCGGATCGCCTTTACCGCCAAGAACAGGACCACGCCGCCTCTCCGAAAAATTCTGGTCCGCATTTGTATCCGTTGAACTGAACATGATTTATTGTACGGGCGGCCATTAATTTTGCTCCGACGGCGATACATTTCGGAAGTACATCGCCCAGGTACGACTGCGGCGGATACCTTTCCGTGAGGTGGTAAAGTTCTTCCTGTCGCTCGGTTGCGAGAAATCGCTTTGGAGGGACACATTTCTTTGGAGTGGTTATTTGAAGGGTGCAGCCAAAAGGATGTGTCAACCTGAGCCGGGGTAGAAGAAGAAGAAAAACTTCAACCGGAAGTCGAGTGGAAGTGTTTCGTGGTTCACTCGGATGTACTTGTTGTCTTCTGGGCTCAGGGCCAGGGTATGATGAACAAGTTTGTAAGAAAACTTTTAGAAGGTCACGACATAAGAGCCATGAAAAGGGAACTTATGCTCCAATGGTCATCTATCTTGGCCAGGTGGGGCGTCTTAAATCGAACCTGCTTGAAGGTGACTCAACAGTTGAGTAAGCATTCTGTTGAAAGAACACATGACTTATACAGCTACGCTGCGTAGAGGTGTAACGAGACTGGTATAGTGATGTTCTTCTTGCGTGTAGGCCAATCAGGAATTAACTTAACAACTTAACAAACTTTAAGCGGTTTATAAAAAAATGTAAGTAAATTATTATTTTCTTCACTTTATGAAAGCGAAATAACACCGCATTTTGAAATCCGATCTTATTTCGCTCGACGTTATTTCACGTAAATTTTAACCTTGTTTTGGTTTTTACTGCACAGTTATTACAGTTTTGGTCCGATCGGCTTAGTTTTCTTTGCAAAGCTATTAAATTTTCGAATAAAACTGCATTGAAGGTTTTTTCTGTGAAGACTAATTGGAGCTAGTTTTCCTACTCATTGAAAAACAAGCGCTCTTCATGGTGCTTACTTTTGTAACTGACTATACGTTACTTAAATGTATTTAAGAGTCCCTCTACTGACTCACACAGATCTGTCATTGTACCATTTCCGTCTGAGGTTGTAAAAATACCCAGCGATTCAACAAATAATCAGACAGACATATATGAAATATTTGCTTTAGCATTTAGGAGCAGTTTAGTAGACTTAAATAAGTACAGATACACCTCATTATATATTTAAAACTCCAAAATATGCTCATTTTTTAAAAGCGCAGTTAGATTATTTGATTTGTGATAAAATTTTCTTATAGATTCTATATAAAGAAGTTTCATTTCCAATAAGGACTTGACAAATTTTTTTTTTAAATAAAACGCAAGCCATTTGATATATTTTAATAACTTTATTATCGGCTTGAAGTACAATCAGAACATTTATAAATGGAACACGACTTCGTTTATATGGCCACCGCGAGCACGTTTGGAGCGGTTGATTCGTTTGACCCAATTTTCAATGGCTCGCTATTACGCGTTCAATGTTGGCTCTGAGCTCATCCAATGTCGTCGGCTTGTTGGCATAAACCAATGACTTAACGTAGCCCCAAAGAAAATAGTCTAGGGGCGTTAAATTGCAAGAACGAGGCGGCCAATCGACTGGCCCATTTCTTGAAATAACACGCTCATCAAACTTACTCTTCAATAAATCGATTGTAACGTGTGCTGTGTGGCTTGTGACACCATCGTGTTGAAACCACATTGCGATAATCATGGTGCAATAACGCTGGCCATTCACAGTAACGTGACGATTGCTATCGGCGACGAATAAATATGGCCCAATAACGTCGCCGGCATGCAAACCGCACCAACAGTTATTTTTTGTGGATGAAGTGGTGATTCATGATGCACATGTGGATTTTCACCCGACTAATAACGCATGTTCATTTATTGATGAACCCATTGGGCCACTGAAGGTGATTTTGCGATGATATTCATCATCTTGGCGCACCTTCTCCAGAGCCCAATCGGTGTCTCTCTAGCACAGCAACATCACACAACGAATATGTAGACTAAATTTTTGCACTAATCTTATTGCCTGTCTAGTAGCGCGAGAATTACGACCGAAAATTTGAGTTAACGCTCTTAAAGTTGCGGTCACCGACTTTGAATTTGGGTAGAAAATTTTTATCATTTGCAAACGTTACTGGTTCGTGTATTTTACCATGATAAAAATGTTGAGTTCACTGAATAAATTGGCATTGACAGTTTGCCAATCAGGTGATTAGTGAAAGGGTGCGTTCACAAATTAAATTAAAAGTTGTCAAGTCCCTATTAGAAAATTTTTTACAAAGTATTCGACAATATATTCACTAATAAAGAGCATTAAAGTACTTATTTGACTAAAATAAGGCCGCAATCGTTTAGTCTGATTTATTTAGTATGTCAATCCATTGTTTAATATAAAATCAAAACAAAGAAAGAACAAGAGCAAAAAAATTTACCAATAAAAAAAACTATTCGGCTTTTTTGAAAAATTTCTCAAAATCTCGGATTTTTAATAATTTAATGCCTTGTTGCTCTCCTTCTTCAGCGTGCAACCTCATTTAATCAGTTTGGCATAGACATAGACTAGACTGCCAAGTGTCCTCTGGATCAATATTTCCTGTAGAGCCGTTATTAGTTGATTTTTATTACTGAAACTACGTTTGGTTGCTAAATGTTACAAAAAGTGCTGAATCGGGTAAAGCTATTGTAATTGTGCAGATGTTTGAGAACACCAAGGCAGGTGTACAGCAAACAAAGTCTAGTATAAAGAACCGTGTGATTAGGGTCATTGTTTTAGTAAAACAGATAGCGCTCTATTAAACCCAATTTTTCTGAACTCTGGTCTCAAATTTGCTTAAGTGAATTGTTATAATACAGATGATCCATAATTCCATCAATAAACGTTAAGTTTCCTACACCGCATGCTGCCGTACCCTTCCAACCATCACTCCTTGTACTCCGTGTCTTAATGTGGATACTATTTTTTTTTCAGCTCTTTATTTGTTTTATGTAGGCTCTCATCTGTAAATAATTCGTTCAACCAGAACTCTTGAGGCTTGTTAGTGTATAATTTTGTGAAATTTAATCTTCGTTGTCAGCTTTTCTTTGAGACACTTTTAAGTACTATTAATGAATTTTTTGTAAAAGGAGCTCTCTTGTCAAATACTTTTTTTGATAGCTGTACTTGTTTGAATTCGCGAAATTCCAATTCGCCGAAATTGTTGAAGATTTGAACTTTTATGAACTATGGGGCAAGGACTTATTTGTTTATTGAGCTCAAAAAAAGTCATTGACTTTCGGAGATGAATATCGTATGTATTGAAACAGTGAAATGGGGTGCTGTTTAAATCTGAGACACATCCCCGAATCACATCGTCACCAAAAGAAATTCTACGGATTCTTAGCCATTTAAGTGCTTCGAACGACAAGGTCGAAGCAATGTTTGACTCAGAACATTTTGTTCTTGCTCCTTTTAAGGCTTACTATTTCTGAAGATTAGAAATCTGGTTTTGCAAAACGAAAGTTTTGCAATGTTGTTTGATTAGCCAAACGTGCACGTAGTCCTGTTAATGGAATCTGTCCCCAAATAGAGAGTACTTATTCAGGGGCCTCATATAATTTATTTCTTAAGATGATGAAAAAGTTAATCTTGTAACGATTTCGTACAAGAAGTCCACAGAACAAGATCTGACTCACCTGGATACTTAAATAGGCTCGTGGCTGAAAGTGATTGCCGTCCAATCTCACAGCAGAGTAATATTTTCTTATGACATAATTCACCCTTAACTGAGGACCTGTAAACAGTGTAATTGCTGCCTATGGACAAGGAAGACTCGTTAATCCTGCGCCTTTGCTCGGGTGTGTGAGTGAATATGTGCGTGTCATTTTGATGGCTTCACCGTTCGAGAGCGGCCCATTGGAGCTTAGCGCGTATTTATACCTTTTATGATCCTATTGCCCGGGGAGCCAATTTACGACCTGCAAATGTGTATTTCTCGCCAACGATGCTAACGATGATGTGGCAAAAATGCGACCAACGGATGTACCAAACGAGCCATTTTCTATTGCCCACTTAACGGCGCTGTGTTGCATAGACAGTACAAGTATAAGACACAAGGACAGGGACAGGGATAATGTGTTTAATGTTAGTGCGGGCAATAAACACACGAATTTTGTTTCCTTGCGCCCAATGAAACGACTCTGAAGGACGACAATGCGACAGAACACTTAAGCGCTACACGAATGACTGTCAAATGGCCGGCGAATATGTTGCACACACGTAGTAATGCGCGTAGACAGTGAACCTTTTAGACGACAACAACGACGAAGACGACAAAGGACGACTTGTGGACGTCCCATATTGGCCCTTAAATGAATCCGGTACGTTCACATAATACTTAATGCACTTTCCAGTTGCTCCTCAGTGAAGTGGCGGTCGTGGTCATCCGTGTTGTGTTTATTTTTGTTTTAGGTTGAACAACAATTAGGTTTTATTGGTGGGGTACTTTGTTGTGATGGCTTAGAAATAAATTCAGGTCTGTCAGAGTGCTGATGACAGCGCACTCGACAAGATGTCATTAGATGTAATTGGGGGGCGGACATTGTGATCTTATTTTGATGAAGTGATGGGGGAGCATCATCTAATTGACATGGGCTGATGATCTTAGGCATTGTTGTGCACGTGAAAAGTACCTTTTTCTCAAAGGAGAAATACTGAAAGGGATGCCCGAAACTAAATTGACTTTATATTTTTTTGGTATTTTATGAGTTGGAGAAACTTTTTAAGCAGATTTTTGCTCAGTTCAGATTTAATATACAACCTCCATAATTTTTAGGCAAAATCGTTCATCATTTCACAAATCAAATACAGTCGAATCACTATTAGTCGAAAATACCTTTAACTCGAATATGTTGTTTCGACTAAGTCGAATTTTTTTTTCTTTTGCACAAAAATAAACAAAAAATGTCCTCTCGCAAATTGTATCGAGCAGGCACACTCGTATCCTGACTCTTTAAGGTGGCCCTGCACGATGAACACATTTCGCGAACATTCATTTCGTGTTGATTGTTCAGACGATATTCAAAGGATTTGCTCACGAACATGGCCCTACATAGCGAACATCGAAACCGATGAACTGGAGAGCGAACATGGTTATCGTGTAGGGCACCTTTAGTCGAATCGCGCACACAGCCACAGGCCTCTCTATTAGGCTTCAAAAAATATGTTTTTAATCTGAAAATAGTGGGGTCCCGTGTGTCCCGTGAAAATTCGACTTAGATGAACTCGAACGTTTTTTTTTTTTATAATTTAATGTTTTTAGTATGTTTGTACTTGCAGGTAGTAGATGGCTTCTATTAATGGAATAAATCAACAAATGCCACATGAAAAATTATTGCGGTTTTCAGGAAAAAGCAATAAAAAATTTGATGAAGTCAGAAAAGGTCAAGATCTAAGATCAAGATCAAACACAAATTCCAATATCAAGATCCAAAATCGAAGCCTCAAAATCCAAGATCGAGATTCAACATCAGTATCTATCCTTTTTGTTAATCTTTAATTATATAACATAAATTTTTGTATGCATATATATGATTTTCTATGTAAGAAATGAATAAATAAAAAAACCAAGACCCAGGGTCAAGATTAAAGATTAAGATCCAAATTCTAAATTTAAGATCAAAACTCAGACTCAACATCGAAGACTAAGATCTAGAAACACAGTCCAAGATTAAATTCCAAAATCAAGATCAAGATTGAAGCTCCAAATTCAGGATCACAATCTATGGTCAAATTAGTTAGATGTGATTAATTATTTCTCACATTACTCAATGGTCAAATTTATATCAGTACATAATATTAAATTTAGTTGCATAGAGATAGCTTCGGAGTTTCGTTATGAGTTTCGTAAGAGCTCTGAAAAATGTCTACAGGCTTAGACGGATGTGAACAACTACCCACGTTTTGCTTGTCTAATGTTATTAAAGGCTGACTACCCAATTATCATAAATAAATCATACTCTTTTTTAAAAAATCGTATTACCATAATGTTTTGACCAAAACTAGATAAAAGCAAGGAAAACGAAAACAAAAATTGTGATTTGAAAACGTCACGCGCAGTTCTGAGGAATCAACTGTAATTCGATCATGCTCCTGAATTTTGAAAAATATTTACGCGACACGCAAATTCTACCCGTCAACTTGTGTTTTGTCAATTTTAAGTCACCCACCCGGCTTATCTTTCAGCAAACATCATCGCGAATGCCGTCAAAAGTCACTAGATAAAACGCAACTCAATTTGAGTTGAATACGGTAGCCTACGAACCACATTTTAAAACGGATTCTATGAGTCATGACAATAATCCGATGACAAAGCACTGTGCCCTCATCCTAGTCCCATCCAATACAAGAGCAATGAACAAATAATTCCATCAACATCATCATCAATTTTATATCAAATTAATCGATTTGCATATCCATCATGCCGAGTTCTTCGTCTCCATTCAATTTTTATTTGAGGCTCATCTCTTTTTTTTTTGTCGTGTACACTGCAGCAAGCAAGATGCTGGCCAGACCTGAAAGCCCCAGAGTTTTGTAACGAACCAACTAACATGTAATGCCAACGCATCATTGAATAACAATTTATGGCCTTCAATCCGTCATCATAATCCCTGAATCCACGAGCACGAGGTTACAGAAATATCGATGTAGATGGATTCATTTCCGCACCAATTACATTGGGCATTCGCCTTGTCTTTGCCCTCTGACGTTACTGCTTCAGTAACTTTCCAATTGGGGATTATGTTATCATGCAGACAACTACGGCCGTTGCCATCGCCATTGACGAGCACACGCACCAGCAAGGCGTACATCATCCAGAGGCACTGAATGGGGTTAGGGCCACACCAACGCCAGCGCCAGGGAGCACTCTGCCTCTAAAGTTATCAATCAAAGCCTTGGCGACAACTACCAGAGAAAAAGGACTCGAACCAACAACAGCTCGCTGGGCTGAACTCAACCGAACAAAAGCGAGTGGAATGAAGATAAGGGGCTTCATCAAAATTTATTAATTTGATGTCATGCTGTCAGAGGACAGGAGTTCAGCAAAAACAGGACGGCCGACCACGGCGCGGTGTGAAGGCTAAGAAAGATAAGTAAATAAGGAGGAGTACTCTCACAAAAAAAAAAGTAACGAGAAAAACAACAACTTCATAACAATGGATTACACTAGTCATGGGATGGCGTGGAGACATGAAAAAGTTAACCAAATCGCCATTTGCAAATGTCAAGTTTGACAAATTGAATCAGAATTTCTGCGAACTCTGACGGCTCTTTTTTGTTGCTCGTTGATTTGTTTTTTTTTTTTTTTTCTGTCAGTCTGCTAGTTGTATGGTAGTGACCTTATTATGTGTTGAAAGAATAATTTTAGTGATTTGTTAGTAGAATTGACGGCCTATGAAAATGATCGGACAAAGCTGGCTGTCTACATAAAAATGTACGCCAGGCCATGCTATAACAGGAGAATTGCACTTGACCTTCTGGCAAAAAAGGATTGCTGAAGTGGGAGAGGAGTTGTCGAGACATGCTGCTGGAATTTGTTTACGACACTCACATTAGTTTGTAATGCAGATTTATGCCGTAATCCGTGGAGAGAAACATATTGAGGGTGTCGCAAAATGAGGCCATACTTTGGGAGTTAATTTATTTATTGAGTGCAGTCATCGTGGCTTGATGGTTAGTGGATCCGGACTGGTAAGCTCGATTCCAGCCCGGTGAAGAACACCACAAAAAATTTTCATAGCTTCATTATTCTGAAATGCTACCAGTGGATGGAAAAAATGCATGAACTCTCAACGATTTTAATCAATACAATGTTGTAATTATTAGGGAAACAATTATTGCCATCTTTTTGATGTTAAATGAATACTGATTGCAAAATTTTAATTCACAATCCCAAAGTGAAGTTGGCCGTGTAATTGAAGCCACCGAAAATTTCTCGATAGTTGCAATCACAATGGTTGCATACTTTTACAACTCTGATGCTTTTACAGAAAAATTTCTAGTGGTACGAAAATAGCACGGACGTCAAGAGCAGGTGGAGAAGAAAACAAATTTTCATCAGCAAGGTACGGTAGAATTGATATAATTTCGAAAAAATGTATATTGAAAAATAAGTAAAAAAAATCGAGCTCAACAAATTTTGTCTTATTGTTCTTAAGTCTCAATTTATAAACCAGCATTTAACCATCTTCTCCGTTCTACAGATCAGGCAGACGACGAAAACCCATCATCTTTTTAAAAGTCACTTTCAATTTGTGATGATGAATTCTAATTACAAAAAATAAGTATAGAGTATGTACATATAGACTCGTACATTCTTACAAGAGTATTTATCAAAACAGCTCAAAGGTTAAATACCCTTTTAAGAATCACTTGCAGTTGACATCCATGAAGGATGGAGAGCATTAAGTAAGTGAGCTTTATACATACTATTAAACATACAAGAACAGCCGCTGAAAAGAATCATCAATCAATCCGAAGAGTATCGACACGTAAAGAAAGAAAACCTCATTGTGGGGTTCTGCTCCTGTACACAGTAGCTGAGTGGAAAATTGCCTTCTAATAGCATGTCGTGGCTTCTATTCAATAAAAGTAAATTTAATGTGTGTGGCCTCAAAACAGTATTTCATTAAAAGTCCAGCTCCTAAGAGTTTGTTTTTGGTCAAGTTTTCTTTTTTTAACGTTCACAATAATCAATCTTCTTACTAAAACATACTTCAATATACTCCAACATACTCAATGAGTTTTCACATCAGCAAGATTAAAGTAAGGACTTTAAACAGGAATTTGATTACTTTCAGATTATAGTTTGTGTCATATTCTTTGGACTACCCAGCAAAGGCTGTAGTCACTGTTATTCTGTGACATGTCATACTAGAGTGCATAAAAGTCGGCACATTTAACAGTAAGTAACGTACGGCAAAAAAGAACCTCAGTCAATTGTTGGGCTTCTTTTTCCGCCGTGAATAATGTGGTTCCACGAGAAAATAGATTATGGTATACCAATTGATTATTGGCTTAAGAGCATTACAACTAATGAAACAACGGCTGTCAGCGAATCTATTACAACTCTTGATTAACCTTTTCGAGTTGAAGTAACTTTGTGAAGTTCAGTATATATCATGATCTTGGATCTTAATCTCGGATCTTGATCTTTGATCTTATCATTTTGCACAAAACACGAAGCTCTTGCTTCCAGTTAATTCAATTTTATTTTCTAAGGTAGTGTAGCATAACATAAACACCCCAAATAATTAAACCTTTTTCCAAATTGGAAATCAAAATTACCCTGAGTAAATAGTAGCTCCAAAAACAATTCCCCATCAATAATCTTTGATTTTGCCAATTGGTATGTTATTAATTTGTTAAAATATAGCTTGTTCCAAACATGGTACATTATGCATTAAGCCACAAAAAAATTAGAACAACAACACCGTCGTACAGTGCTTCAAGCTGTGCTGTACTTCATATCAACTTGGTGAGACCATCAAATTATATATGGTCAGTAGAAACGTCAATGGATTTCATTTCCCAAAGAAGAAAAGTTTTGATAGCCATGAATTTGAATTCCAAAAATTCATCAGTTAAAGCTGTATCACTCCGTCCAATTTCTCTTCATCACATTCCAAATCATCCTCATCGTAATTAGGAATAGTAAATTACAGAGGGGATATTTTTTCACCCTTCTTACTGTAATGAGCATTTGAAGTATCTGATATCAGAAATATAGCAAATGCGTGAACGCAAACAAAAAATGGCCAAAAAACTGATAAAAAACTTACCAAACTTACTATAGTGCTGACGGATCAGGGGGCAGTCCAAAACACCTGCAGCGAAGAAAGATTCACAACATTTGGAATTCCACAAAGCTGGGTTTTCTATTATACATACTATGCATCCTATGTATGCTATTATACATATTAAACAATTTGCTAAATGGACTGACTGATTGCTCCCCCTTTGCCTATGCGGATGATACGGCTGTAATTGAAAGTTACAAGGACTTAGACAAAGCAATCAGTAAGCTACAGGCAGAGCTGTAAAAGATTGCAATCTTTTGATTTAACGAATCAATTGACGAATCACGATTTGTGATTCATTCAATTGACTTCATTAGATAAGTGTGACTTCAATATTAAAATCACCATTCTATTTTGAAGTCTGATAATTTGCTGATGATTTTTTTTGGTTTTGGTGGCTAAAGCCAAATGTTGATCTCAGCAAACAGACGTATGGATCGAGCAGAAGTAAGGATGGCAATGGTGATTTGAATTTTTTCAAGCCATCCTCAGCATTTCGAACTTTTTTAGTTTTCACAGTGATTTTTAAGCCCCGATGCACACAAGCGTTTTTCTAACGAGCGGACGCTAAGGTAACCAAACCATTTTTTTCGCACTCATACTCATTAGTTGTCTGAAAAATTGCTCGGTGATGACTCTACAAGTCGACTGAATTCGCAAAGACTTCAATGCAAAATGTTGAATTCCTCAAAGACTTCACTGTTAAAAATTGCATTCCCAAAGACTTCAATGTTAAATGTTGCATTCCCAAAGACTTCAGCGAAATTGGTTGAAGTCCTAAAGACTTCAAGTGAATGCTGTTGATTCAAGTGAATGGTGGGACTTCAAGTGAATGCTGTTGATTCAAGTGAATGGTAGGGACTTCAAAGAATGCACATAACTCTAAAGACTTCTGATTTCAATCCATAGAGTGGCCCGAAAGATTGGTCCAATCAAGACTTCAAAATAGAATGGTGATTTTGAAATTGAAGTCGCACTTATCTAATGAAGTCCATTGAATGAATCACAAATTGTAAAATCTTTTCCGTGAATTCAGCGAATGCATTCTCAAAAGATTGCATTCTTTTACAACTCTGGCTACAGACAGCGTACATGCAAATAGGAAAATGGTGTCATGATAATGGGCTTGTTATCAATACCAGGAAAACTAAAAGCATTCTTGCTTGGGGGAATGCGTCGCGTACTTGTTCCAAATCTCACCTATGGTCATTAAATTTGGGTAATGACCGAAAGAATAAGATCGCGAATGCAAGCTGCTGAGATGAGATTTCAACGTGCTGTTGTGGGAGTTACTCGCCGCGGTAAGGTGAAAAACACGACGGAGCGTGGCGTGTTCAATGTTGAGCAGCTGCTTCTTCAAACGGAAGGGGCTATACTTCGATGGTTTGGTCACGTGGCACGAATGTCCCCATAACGACTTCCGTTGTGCTACTTAAATGCGATTCCGTGAGGAAGGGGTTCGCTTGGCAGACTCAGGATGAGTTGGCTCAACCTAGTCCAAAATCTTGCGTGGTAACGCTTGCGCATACAACCTCCTTAGTGAGTTGGAGTTGGCGGCAGAGGATCGAGTTGGCTGGAGACCTCTCTTCTCCGTGCATTGCCCCGTGACCCTGTTAGTCGAACATGCGGCCATAGATAAAGAAGATTCGAAGGTCGTCCTCGTGAAACAACACATCAACAAGTAACCTGTGCAAGATTAAGGTTTAATCTCACAGTGTATGACCCAAAAATCGGTGCCCAGATTCCGATTTATCAATAAGATTTGTCCGACGAACCGCCAAAACTCTCCTCCTTCCCAATCGCAATAAATTTCAAACACTCTCACATTGAAAGTATGCTATAAATTATTTCTAAATGATTCTAATTTTAATAAAGTTGTAGTACAATTGTATCAATACAGTTTTTTGATTTTAACGAATACTTCTACTACTACAAATTTGATGTTTTTACAGAGTATTCGATGTTTGCTGTCCACATATTACTCTTCGCCGCCACCCTCTTCTTCCTCATCAAATTCTCCCTCCTCATCAGCAGTTGCCTCTTGGTATTGCTGGTATTCGGAAACCAAATCATTCATGTTGCTCTCAGCTTCAGTAAACTCCATTTCGTCCATGCCCTCGCCGGTATACCAATGTAAGAAGGCTTTCCTTCTGAACATCGCAGTGAATTGCTCTGATATTCTCTTGAACAGTTCTTGAATGGCCGTGGAGTTGCCAATGAATGTGGCGGCCATTTTAAGACCTCTGGGCGGAATATCGCACACAGCGGTCTTGCAGTTGTTCGGAATCCACTCGACGAAGTAACTGCTATTCTTGTTCTGGATGTTGAGCATCTGCTCGTCGACCTCCTTCATTGACATGCGTCCTCGGAAGATGGCGGCAACGGTCAGGTACCTGCCATGACGAGGATCGCAAGCAGCCATCATGTTCTTCGCGTCGAACATCTGCTGGGTCAGCTCGGGCACTGTGAGGGCTCTGTACTGTTGTGAGCCCCGAGATGTCAATGGTGCGAATCCAGGCATGAAGAAATGCAGCCGAGGAAATGGCACCATGTTTACGGCCAATTTCCTGAGATCTGCGTTCAGCTGACCGGGGAATCGTAGGCACGTTGTCACGCCCGACATTGTGGCAGACACCAAATGGTTTAGATCGCCGTAGGTCGGGGTGGTCAATTTCAGTGTTCGGAAGCAGATGTCATAGAGGGCCTCGTTGTCAATACAATATGTTTCGTCAGTGTTCTCCACCAGCTGATGGACACTCAGTGTTGCATTGTATGGTTCCACAACAGTATCGGACACTTTAGGCGATGGTACAACAGAGAATGTGTTCATGATCCTATCCGGGTACTCTTCTCGAATTTTTGATATCAGTAATGTTCCCATTCCGGAGCCGGTTCCTCCACCTAGGGAATGTGTCAATTGGAATCCCTGTAGGCAATCGCAACCTTCGGCTTCCTTTCGCACGACATCGAGGACTGAGTCAACAAGCTCAGCTCCTTCGGTGTAGTGACCCTTTGCCCAGTTGTTACCAGCTCCTGATTGACCAAAGACGAAATTGTCCGGTCGGAAGATCTGTCCAAATGGACCCGAACGAACAGAGTCCATGGTACCAGGTTCCAAGTCAACGAGGATAGCTCTGGGAACATATTTAGCGCCGGTTGCTTCATTATAATACACATTGATACGCTCCAGCTGTAAATCGCTGTCGCCGTAATAAGTTCCAGAAGCATCGATGCAATGTTCATCGGATATAACCTCCCAGAATTTTCCTCCGATCTGATTACCACATTGGCCAGCTTGGATGTGAACGATTTCACGCATTTTCTTCTACTGATTAAGTTGATTACCAAAAGAAAATGAATCTGTTGTTGTTGTTGGTAAATTTTTTCTTTTCTCTGAGATTCGCTCCAAAATTATTACTAGGAAGGCACACGTGTCGTTCTAAAGTTTTAAAAGCTTATAAAACGCATAGAAAAACAGATTTAATATTAATTATTTTCACTTCGCCTACTAGGACCTGCCGCTTTGAGTTCTAAACGAGGTATGAGTAAGTAAAGTGTGTAAATTTTTATGATTTGTTTTTTTCAAGCATTGTATTTTCACACACTCTGATTATTGTTTTAAAAATTCACTTTGGAGTTTAGGTTTCTAATGAAATTTTCAGTCGACACTGTCTCAAATCCATACGCAATCGCGTGGTAATAAAATTACAATCTTTAGTTTATGCCCACTACTTACTAAGCTCACTCCAACGAATTAATTGGTAGAGTTTTATCTGCGTTTTAAGCGAGTTTGCAAAAAAACGCACTTCTGGAACTGAAACGAAAATACTTGAAGCCCCAAAGAATACATCGAAAAATTTGAAGCAACTAAAGATTTCTTGAAGATCTGCAAACGAAAGACTGCAACGAAAATTCTTGAAGTCCCAAAGATGTTAGTCTAATGACTTGCATTCAATTAATTCGCAATCAACAGATTGGTTGTAAGGACTGCTCCGGTCAAGACTTCAAAAAGAATGAGAGACTTCAATGCTAAAATCTGGTTCGCAGAGTGAATTTACGAATTAAATAATCAGAGGTATAAAGTCATTGATTTCTAAAGTCAAAAGATTTAAATCTTTTACATCTCTGGCACACGTTTCGGTATGCACCTTGATATCACCGATGGAGAAATATTTAGTTTATAATATTTACTTTTCGGACAATGATAGACGCGAGAGTGTTAAATAAATTAACAGGCACAAAATCAACATTATCATGTCCAGTTTGCAAAAGGACACAAAAAATGATTATAGTAGGGAAGCTATTTAAAACCCGAAGTAGAGGAAAGAAATTACGAATTTGGAATTTCACCATTACGCGCTAGAATACAATGTATGGAGTTCATACTTAATCTAGCTTATGGATTGTACGAAGAAGATGAAAGCATCAGCAAGAAAGGAGCAAGAAAATGAAAAAAGCGGAAATTCGAACAAATTTAGGGAGCAACTTGGGCTTATTTATTAAGCCAAAACAAGGATTTGCTAATACGAATGATGGAAACATTTCGCAAAGATTTTTTGAAAACCCCGTCAGCTATGACCCAAGTAGATAATGAAGTCTTACAGAATAACAAGTTATTTTAAAAGTACTACCCTCTAAGTATCTATTAATGAAGATAAATTGAATGAATATGACAAAATTACTTCGGATCTTCTTAAGGCTAAATACAGCTACAAACTCCAACACTTCACAAAATATTGAATCATGGTGCGGAACTTATCAAGCATCAAATTTTGCGAGTATGATATTTTCAATGTGAACGCTCGAAACTACAAGCGCCAGACTCGTAATCAGAAAGTTCAACTTTTATTTTCAAATGTTTGCCTCAATTGAACCGTTGTAGTTGAGTGTGAACACTTGTCGTCCAACTTCGGAATATTTTTTATTTTCATTTAAGACCTCTTTATGAAGAAAAAACAATTTGGCTGGTGTTTTTTGAACTGAAGTTGTCAAGCATGTAGTTGAATGTAAACGCTAAGGCAAATTTGGTTGTCAACCAAAGTCAGGTGTGAAGCCCGCTTATCGCTACTTCGAAAATTCGCAAAAAAAAAATACAAAACGCTTGGGAAAACGTTTTTCTCGAAAAAGGGGAAGTGTTGGTATCCCACATTTTGGGAAATTAATATCCCATAGAGGACCTATAACTATACCGAATTTCATCAAAATCGTTGACCCCAAGTTCGTGCACTCTCCTTGTAAGTAGCAAGGAATTGCATTTGTACTTACAAAAATGAGAGTACAGGGAATGGTATTTGTACTTGTACTTTGATTGTACAGGTCTGGTAAGAAATATTTCAAAAGTGTATTCGTTAACTTTTAGCAACCACTGTTGTTATCAATTTCATTTTTCAATTTCTATGAACACTTAAATAGTCAGACTTTTCCCATAACATTTTGGATTGATTTTATAGGTTCATTTTATAGCTTTATTTCGTTTATTCCTTTTTTAAGATCTTACTTTACTTAACAGCTGTGGAACACCCTATGAACCGATTTTCTTCAAATTCATCATTTGTATAGCCTTGGAAGTTACTTTTACGGGGGAAAAGAAACTGTTCCGATATCTTTATGCGTTTAGTTAGTAACGTTATTATTTTTACAACGCGAAAAGTTATTTGTGACAACAGTGCGTGCCAATTCGCTTAATAAAGATCTCCACACCATTGATGTACTTCTTGCTATTCATAACAACCTGGACTCATCTCTAATCTCTGCTACCTCCCTTTACGTTTTCTGCTGCAACATTCCTTCTTCGCAACTATTGTAATCCTTGATCTTTTCCAGTGGATGCAGTATAATCGGGACCGCTTAAGAAAAAAGTCGAAGGCCTGACATGTTAACAAAAGTTGAGTTTTGATTTTTTATAGATTTTAATTACTCCTTAACCTTTAAGAGTGACTATTCGACACTGCAAACAAAAATTAAGTAAAACCAATTTATTTTAAAACGCTTCATCACACATAATACTAGTTAATTTTTATATAGCTATATTTAAATGTATCTATAATATATAATTGTTTTTTTGCACAATACCAAGTCTTATATCATAAAAATAATAATTAGCGCACATATTTTAAATAAATTTTCTATTCACAGTGTATGCACATGTGTTTACACTTAGAAATACAAAAAAATTACATGATGAATAGGTTTCGTAAATTAAATTAAAATCAAAAGAAATTCTCTAATCACAATCGGCAAATAAAAATAAGTTCCTTTTAGTTTATATAAAAAATATTATCCAATAATATTAAGGTGTAACAAAAAAAAACAAAATGTGTAACGAAAAACAAAATAAAAACAGTCTTTATTTTGCCGACCGGAACAGGGTTTACTCAAATAGATCGCGTATTGTTACTCAATTTGTGGGCATAACCGGAAAATAAAAATTAAATTAAGTGCATGAACGACAAGACCGGACTCAACAAGAATCTAGGTAAAATAAGAAGAATTAGCAAGTAGCAAAAAGCGGATCACGCCGTATTCACACAGTCGCCCATTAGCCCATAAAAGTCCGATAAGAAATTAAACAGTGACGGGGGAAGGAAAATTCTTCAGAGCTAAAGTGAAGTGTTAAGACGACTCGAGATTCTAGAGAGAAAAACTAACCACTGCAGCTTTGGAAGTAACTAAAATAGATGAACTATTGAGAAAAACTTCGGCTCTTAATGAGCAAAATCTTGTAAAGAGTATACAAATCCATTAAGTTACCACCTGCCGGGAAAAACTCGGCAGCAGTTGTGGTCTTTCGCAAACGCGTTATCGGCTGACTTAGAATAAATAACAGATAAAAATGACGCAAATAAACGTGACATAATAAGCTTCACATAAGCCGGGTTCCTGGCCACATTCCCACAAAAGAGAGTACAATAAGCGAAGCACCTGACCTTGCTTATTAATTACCCTATATGCCAATGCAGCACAAAAAAAGTTTGGCGTGATAAAGTACAATCTCAGCCTCGTTTGCAAAACCTCTTTATTGAAATTAAAACAACAAGCCGGCTGTTTTACAGAGAACCTCTCGAATCCAGCCTTTACATCAAGTCCATTCATGCACGTAGATCATTATTCCTGCTGCAAAATGTATTTCCTACACTATACAATATCCTCATTTTTCATTATGGCAATAGCTGGCCTATTAATACTTAGTTTCACTATTCGCTGGCCTGCTAAACGTCATCGAAGATCCCCCTTGGCGGTGGCCCTATTCTCCGCTCCTCGTCAAAATCGTCCAGGTCGTTTGTGCCCTTGAAGCCGATTTGAACTTGTGTGCTCACCCCGAAGCGCTCGTTGATCTCATCGGAAAGACTTCGTGTGATGTCAGGTTGCCGGGCGGCTGTTGAGTATCCCATGGGTTCGCCATCACGCAGCAGTCCGTCTGCTGGGGTGAGGCTACCGCCTGGACGGGGATTACGATACTTCGCTGTGCTTGAGCCATTCATTTCGGCGGAGTCGATTCGCGCGAAGTCACGGCGCCGGGCCATTGCCTCCTCAGCCCGTTGGCGGCGACGCTTCTCTCTGGCGATAAGATCCTTGCCCTCCTGCACCAGCTCAATGGCGATTGTTTCGTTTTGCAAAAACTGCTGGAATCCCAGCGCGTTTAGGGCCCGACTGCCTAGACTGAACCAGGTGGCCAGGCAGAAAGCGAGCATGCACATGGGGAAGTAGATGTTGAAGCCATCGGAGATGATGCCGATCACATCCATGTGGCCCATGATCCGAGTGTACCAGGTCTCCAAGATGCGCTGCTTGATGATGTGCGAGTCCATGTGAATGAGACCGAGGAAATTCAAGCACATCGGGGGCGTGAGGCGACACAGCAGCATTCCACTGAAGATCAGACTGTGCTCGTTGGTCTGATGGTGTGGGGCCAGGTAGTAGAGGTTCAAGAATCGGATGCGGAGAATGGTCGAGTACGCGCAGTAAAACAAGTAGCACAATACAACCATGGAGAAGAGTTCGATGGTGAGAAAGTCGTAGCTGTCCCTGGCTATGTTGATGACGTTGGCGAATATCGAGAGGACTGGGCGGCGGTTGAAGAAGGTCAACTCACTCCAAACCACCATGAATGACATGGTAGCAGTCAAGATGCAGAGCGCCTTGAGGAACGGCGCCTTCAGCATGCACTCCCAGTACCAATCCAGGGTGGGACTGTAGAAGAACCGAGAGATGTTCGACCGGTGTTTCGGGAACTCCGTCTTGAACCGCCGCTCCGAAGAGTGAATGTTCCGCGAAACGTCCTCCAAGTGGAACACTGTCTCGACCTGGACACTCCACAGCGCCTCGGTGCGCTGCAGCGTTTGCAACGACTTGATAACTTGTCGGTGAATCCTTACCAGCGCCTTTTCGGACGGAACGATTGTCGATGAGCTGTTGCCACCTCTGCTGTAGTTACGATTGGCTCGCTCCTGCAGCTCGATTGGAACCTTCCGCAGTATTGTTTCCACACATGGTCTCAGCTCGTGATTGTTCGGCACCGATCGACTGATACCCTGCAACGATTCCAGGACATCGTCTACGTTCTCCTCAGCCTCAGCCTTTTCAGAGCTCAGTTTCGCTGCTTTGAAGTACGCGTACTGCAGAGTGAAACCAGGCTTTGCGTTGTTCCAAAACGATCTTGGCACTTCCACAAGGGCATAACCTGTCGAGAGTCCATTTAGTTTTCATTCACACACATCTCAGCAGACTACTTACCCAGCAGCAAAATCAGTAGAAAGAGACCCCACGTATTTGAGGCTGACGAGGCAATGGTCTTCAGCTTTAACCAATCGAGCGATACACCCTTCGCCGCGATGTATATGAGAAGGACACCGCAGATGAACAGGTACGATCCGTAATATATGGCGTTGTCAATTAGAGCTGACTTAAGCTTTCCCTTAATCGTGAAGTCGCCGGCTTTGAGATACGACTGCATCAGCGGCATAATTAACCACGTTAAGAACTGAGATGTCCAGTAGATTATACGCCAGAGATTTGGAAATATTTCGGACGGTACCATGCCCCAGGGCTTCTGACAATGATCCGCTGGTTCGAGAAATGTCTGGGTCGGGGGAAAATCATCATTGTTTGGCGTCAATGTGGCATTATCCTGTGGCGTTATCGTGCACTGACGGTAAACGGTCTGTAAATGAAGAGAAATGTTTCATTAGTAAAAGTAAAAATGGACATTTACAACAGTTTCTATCCATTGAAGGAGATGGTACGTTTAGCAACCTGAGTAAAGGAGACACTAAACCCATATGGGCCACTGGATAAATGTTCTGCACAAATAGAATTTGTAATTTGTATAAGAGTTCAAAGAGAACTGAAGTTAGAGAGATACACAAACTAATTCATCGATAAATTTCGTCCGGAAGAAACCATGATTAGCAAATCCTATTTCCATCCAATTCGGAAATTCAAATTCGCCAACCATACGGCGAAAACCGTTCGAGTCTGTGTTTTACTCATGCGTCGAGAGGTTTCGTTCTGCCACAAATAGATTAGTACCCACGACTTAATATAAGTAAAAAAATTAACAAATCAAAATAGCTACGCTCCGTTTAGGAAGTAAGATTTAAAAAAAATAGCAACTTAAAATGTAGAAACAATATTAACAAACAACACTTGCAATTAAGTACCATGTAGGTCATATAAGGTACATGGTCTTTAATCCTGCTTTTAAAATACAATATTCATGTTAATAGTTTTTGCAAAGCCTAAATTCGCAGACCAAAATTTTGAAATGAAATGCTGAATTGTTTTTTTGTGATCAATGCTTATGTCAATTCTAAATCGACAAAAAACCGAATGGCCTAATGTCTTCTAGTTTCTGAGAAAATTGAAAATTACTATTACTGCCAGGGAGGCGCCTGTGTGCATGACGGGGTGAGTAGCCCGCTTTGCGTGGTCCAGGGGTTTCAATTCTCTCTCTAATTGGCTGAAACACTCACACAACTTGGTCGCCCAGGTGAGGGTAAGTCCACGACTGCCAAACATGCGCATAAATCTTTCCCTCCATCTTTTAACGGATAAATGCTAAGAAAATAAGACAAAAATAGTAAGCAGTGACATAAGGTTCAAAAAATTGATGTTATGGACTGGCCTGCGCCAATCTCTAGATCTCAATCTTATTGAGAGCCTTTGGAATATTGTAAGCAGAAGAATTGTACGTCGGTGTTACAAAATCAACGCTATGCTTTGCCAAAAGCAGAAATAATGACGAGATATTCATATTTCCAGCTGGAAAACCCCTCCTCCACACTTTTTCACGCATACTTAAAAAAAGGTTGTCGGTTTTCACGCATATTTGTTTAAAGCCTGTCGGAAAGTAGGGGAAGTTCGTCGTTTTCAGGAGAATTTCGTCGGTTTACTCCCCACTACTGCTAAAAGTTCATACATCTGCTGTAAGTCAGCCCATAGCAATGCCGAATGTGTTGTGCTGTTGCGCAGCTTGTCAATACAATTGGAATTTCCAATAACAATGTTCGCAAGGTTTGCAGAATGTAAGAATGAGAAAGGATTGGTAAAAGAATTTCTTTTAAGGTAAATATTAGCGACCTCTCATAAATTTTAAAAATATTACACAATAAAATGCTGCTGATATATAAGTATTTTGCAATATTATGGAACTTAATTTTGGTCACCTATTTTTGAGGTTGATGTGCATCGGAATATTGTTTACATATTACTTATCATTAATCTTTTAGAACACTGCACTATTTTCTAATACTTTTTTGCCAATAAAAATTATTGAATATATACGTATTTATTGTAATATAAATATATAAACCTTTAGGTGAATATAAAGAATGGAATAGACAATCAATCAATTCAAAATTGTTCATATACGGTACAATCAAATGCTCAATCAAAATCCACGCAACAAACGATTTATATTTGAAACAATAAAACATTTCATTTCATTCTGAAATATCATTTATTACTTTGTGGTACTAGGTTATTTCTCATAGACGAAAGCACAGCCTTATTTTGCTTTTATTACTGTACACATCAACAATATTAAATTGAAGATAATAAAGAAGATCGAAAAGAGGCAATTTATCTTTTTTTTCTATAACTTTCATTTGTATTTCATAACTTTTATTATTGTCTATGGTCTATTTTAACCAATGGCGTTTCATTTACTTCCAATATTGTTTCCAGTGTGATGTTTTATAATTATTCGTGCTTATGGCATGAACCTTATGAACATAGCGTGGCGATTCGTTTTCTCCGAAGTGGCCGTTTGTTTTGAAAAAAAATATAATTTTGTAATTCAATAAATATTGCAAAATGATTAAGATTTTCATTCAAACAAAAGCGAAAATTAAACAACACATCTTATTTCACACATTTGTGATGAATATGTGCAAATACTAAACATAATATTTAAAATGAATATCGGCAGTTACAGCAAACATTTTCAAATTCAAATAAATTCTCGGAACAAGATGAGCAGTTCCCTCACATGTATTCACAGACGATAGACAAATTACAAAAACAACAAGCTGTCAAAAAAATTTCAGGGGCAAAGAGGGTAGCAGATGAATATCTCGTTTCCTTTATTTCTGGCCAAAAGGTTAAGGAAACCTGGAACAACATTCCGCAGTCACCTTTTTGAACCTTTTTTTTTTTAAATTATTTTCTTAAAACATCATCATCATACAAAATAGGGGTTTCCTACTAAGTACTAATTTTTTCATTTTTTTTTTTTAAATTTTTGAATTTCTAAATTTAGTTGCTTCGGTTTTAGCCAGCCAAAAATGGAGGTTGAATTGTTATTAGGTGAGGTTGAATTGTTGTAGTTTGAGTTAATTTTTTTACATCGCATAATCACACAAGTGTGTGATTATATTACTGTGTTTTCTTTTAACTTTAAAACATGGAGAATTTATGAAAAAAAAAATAAGATTGGACATAAGGGAGCGAAGAAAATTAAAGAAAAAAAAACAGTTTCTGGCTTCTGCAACTAAACATTTAATACGAACACTCCATTTTTTTATATTTCCTGTCGAAAGCCCTGGTAGTGCATTGTCCTATTATTACTATAATTGTATTATGTATTAATAAAGGTAAAAAAAAAAAAAAACAGTATGAAGCAAGCCGAGTTGCTTTAGTTTTGGCTAACACTATATGTAAAAGCGGCAGACAGACGAACACCGAAGTGATTCTAAGGGTTATTCCTTTGGAACGAAACCATAAAAAAAGGAAGACCGAGCCCCCGACATAAAAATACAAAAAGGACTTTACGCCCACCCCCAGGAAATCTCAAACTTTTTTCTATAGTGTAAAACAGGGAGACGGACTAAATTCCCAATTCTAAAATCCCCAAAAGTGATAGTTAAATTCCTTAAGTAAAATTAATAAGTAATTATTGAAACGTGATCACTGTTGGATTTTGAGTAGCCGCGAGGTCGGTTGCATATATATTTTTTAAGTACACTGCCTAACGGATCTGACTCATTAATGTGTATAGGCGCCTGCCTGGCAGTTATTGACATACCCTTAGCGGAGCGACAGAGTGATCGTCTAAACCAGTCAGAGAGGGGGTTGAAACCCTTGCGATCCGCGAAGCGGGCCACCCACCCCGTCATACACGCAGGCGCTTGCCTGGCAGTTGTTGACATAGTTAAAATTTTTGTCAATTTTTCAAAAATTAATTTGCTGTAGAAAATTGGTTTTGGGGATTTGGATATTTTTATGCTTGGGGATTTTGTCTTTGTGGCTTCGGTTTTAGGGAGGATTCGGTGTTTGGGGATGCGGTTTTTGGGGATTTTGGTTTTGGGGCTTTTTTTGGGGATTTCGTCCTCAACCCTGTAAAATGATGTGCTGTAAAAAGTACAAGTTGAAACCGCAAAAAAAAAAAATTTTTGTCGCGTATAATTCAAAAAATATTAATTTCCTCACAAAATAATTACTTTTCCTTTGTTCAGTAGGTCTTAGTCCAAGAGAAGAGCCGACCGTAGATTGTCCTGTTCATTTGCATGTGAAATGAAAGCTTACTTGAAATGGAGACAACACGACCAAAGGCGGAAGTAGTTTTCCGGTACGTAGTTGCTTCGACTATTCATAGAAATAGAGCCATTGTGGTCAAAACATAAACACATAAATTCAGCTTTAAAATCAAGCACTTAGTCCTTTAATATTGAATTTAAATTGCTTTTCCTATCGGCTTTATCTCCCTACTCTTTCCTTATTATTTTTATTTGAGTGTGTCGCTGTTGATGAAGCTGATTTTAAAACCTGGTTGTCTGCAAATAGTAAGTGCACGTTCATAGTAATTCTAACATGTCTTTTGCTCCCGTTCCTTTTGGCAATCGAACACGATATAATAATTTTATCCGTAGACAGACCGGATGAGCAGGGAACAGCTAAGATCTAATGGCATAAGCCTATCAATAAGAGACAAACGTTATGCCAAAGCATGAAACACACACCCACAGATATTCCCAACACCTTGCCACAATATATAATTACTGTACGACTAAAAAAGCCATCCACGTAGTTAAAAATAAACAACCAAGCCCCAGCCAAGTCAAGACACGAACGACGTTTTAAACAAATGCAAATTAGAAAAAAATGTATATAATAACATCTTACCGAAGTAACATCCAATGGAATTGTGAATACAATTAAAAATGAGAAGCACCAGGCTGTCAGGACAGACAAGGTCACGAGTAAATGCTGCCGCTGGATATTTCCATAACGATAGAGTGAGATTCCAGCTAGGAACAATGCCAAGAATATAGCACTCGCTAGAAGATAGGCCATTTTAAAAAGAGATCGAAGTGAAGTAGAGTTGCGTGGTGTTTATTTGCGGATTCTTTTTTTTTTTTGTTTCTATTTGCTTGCTCCAGCTGCAGCAGTCTTGGCACGATTCTCTTGCAATTGCTGTTGGGCTTTCTTTTGCATAGCCTCCAGACGCTCCAGGGTCAGCGATTTCAGTGGCATCAAATGCGGCTTACAGAAGACCAAATCGGTTTTGGTTTCAAAAAATAGTTTCCCAGTGGTTGGTTCAATTAAATCGATTTTCTCTGAAAATTGATTTTCCTCAGAAGACATAACGTTTATTATCAAATTCTGAAGAACGAAATTTATGTGGTTTCTTTTGTTTTCTTGCTGCTTGTTAGTTTTTTTGATTTTTTTTTTCGAATTGGAATTATTATTTACGCTCAAACTGGCTACTATCGTTGAGGCGACCGTAACATATTGGAGTTACACGTAAACTTTATGTCACTGTATGAATAAGACGGGATTAAATGCGACGTTGTACATTCGAATTGAAAAAAATTGAAGATAAGATTTCTGTTATTTATTTATCTTTGAAATGATTCACTCCGGTTTTGGATATTATTTATCTATTAATGAACAAATATTCAGAATACAAGATGTAGACGGAAAAATCACAAAAGATTTTTTCTACTTCGGCAAAGATCTGTTTGCTTTTGTGATAGGCGTTTTGGGTGTGTTAACAAAGTGCTATTGTTTTTGGTTTTACATTTGGTCGTTTCTTGTTCGCCATTGATCTGATTAGGGAACAACAGATACGGGATTATCGCTTGGATTGGAAATATTATTCATAAAGTGAAGAGATTAATTAAGTTTTACTCTATCTTAATTTTTTCTTATTTTGTTAGAGTTCCCAGTGTATTCCTAGAATTATGAAAGGATACCTTTGTTTTTCTAGCCTCAATTTCTGGGGGTCAAACTTTTTCTCGTAGAGGCCTCTTAGGAAAAAGGTAAGTTCTTTGAAAAATGCCTCACATAGTAGGTCTTTATGGCTTTGAATCAGGATGTTTACGCTTTGCAAATGGACAGTGTCCATATATCTTTTTTAAGTGTCTGTTTACGATCTCTAGACGTCTGAACAAACTCAGAAAATATTAGAATAATTTGACAATAATATCTAATTTAATGATCAAATGCAAGCAGCCAAAACGTAGGTTTCAATTAACAAATGAAATCCGCAGTCTACCAAAAATATTCGCCAATAAAAATCGATAAAATAAAGTTTTAATTCCAAACACGCTCGTAGTACTCTCCACTGTTTTCGGAACACATTTCACTCAAATGCTTTCAGAATGGCCAGGCTAAATCTCTCCAAAGTCAGAATGTCAAATTGTGGTGTGGCAGAAGGACGTGAAATACGACTGCATCTGTGCATTCAGTTGATTTTTTTTAATTCCTGGTAGAAGACAAACGAAAATTAAGCAGCAAAAGACATAAATACGTAAAACGAAAATGTCCATTAAATTAAAAGCGAACGTTAACAATCCGCCGATAAGTAAGTACCAGCCAGAGCTCTTTCTCCACTTCAGACGTGCATTTTTTAGGTTATGGTGTAGATACCATCGTCATCTAAATTTAGCAGCAACACAGCCATAAACTGATGAAATTTTTTCACAAAAAAATTCCTCCCTTCTCTATTTCGTCAGGTGGACTTGCAACGGCGCATTTAATAAACGAAACAATTCCGGTTGAAATAACATGGGGCAACGAGACTTCACTGCTCTTTCCGGATAATCGGCATCTGGTGTGCCATTCCAACAACGATGTTCTCCGTGCTCTGGCACGAGCAGCACCCCAGTACAAGCTTTATGGGGAAACAGCCATTGAGCGCACGCAAATAGACCACTGGCTGTCGTTCAGCTTGACCTGCGACGATGACATCTCGTGGGCGATGTCGTTCCTAGACAAATCAATTGCTCCCGTAACGTTTTTGGTTGCCAATAAGCTAACGATTGCTGATTTTGCTTTATTTAACGAAATGCACTCGCGCTACGAGCTACTATCAGCTGGTGGTATACCCGTACACGTTCAGCGCTGGTACAACCTTATCAACGCCCAGCCACTGATCCAAAAGGTTCTGCAGACTTTGCCGGACGAGGCTCGTGCCAAGGCGAAGAAGATCAACAAGTCATCGTCGAAGGAACGCGAAGTGAGCGCGAAGCCGGGAGAGCGAAAGCAGGAGGGCAAATTTGTGGATTTGCCAGGCGCTGAAATGGGCAAGGTGATTGTAAGGTTTCCGCCAGAGGCTTCCGGATACCTGCACATCGGACACGCAAAGGCCGCACTGCTCAACCAGTACTACCAGCAGGCTTTCAACGGCAAGCTGATCATGAGGTTCGACGACACCAATCCTGCCAAGGAAACAGTTGAGTTCGAACAAGTGATTCTCGAAGATCTTGAGATGCTGGAGATCAAGCCGGATCTCTTCACACACACCTCGAACTACTTCGATCTTATGCTTCAGTACTGTGAGACATTGATTAAGGAAGGAAAAGCCTATGTCGACGACACCGACCCGGAGACAATGAAGAAGGAGCGCGAGCAACGAACCGAGTCGAGGAACAGGAACAATGGTAAGTGATACTTGGAGTAAGCTATTTATATCGTTATACCTATTTGTGTTTGCAGATGTGGATATGAATATGGTCTTGTGGAAAGAGATGTTGAACGGGAGCACCATTGGGCAGAAGTGCTGCGTACGTGCAAAGATTGACATGTCATCGGCGAATGGGTGCATGCGCGACCCGACAATTTATCGCTGCAAGAACGAGCCGCACCCAAGGACTGGAACCAAATACAAGTGAGTAGAAAACATTTTTGTGTTGAGGTGGGGCACTCGCTTTTATGACTTCTTGTATTTTTACCACGCAGTGTTAGAAAGTGCGCATTTATATCTGATTGTGAAATTGATTATTTCCGGTTCTGATTTGGTTTTTTGCAATGCGTGACATGGAAGATTAAAAAATAGTTATATTAGAATGTGGAAATTCGGTTGAGAATCCAACAAGCGTTATGCACTGAAAAATAGTGAAATCGTGTGTCTGTGAAAAAAATTTGGTCTTCATCACACTCAAGTTGAAAGCGGTCTCTGGATTACTGTGTGATCGTGGGAGGTGTTTAAAATTCATTGTGCTAATTAAGATTGGGCAGTTCCTTGTGCGCTGTTTCCATGCGTAAAGACCAAGCTGTCTTAAGTCTGTGATAGCATGGTCTTTAAGTCGAAGATTCGACGGTTCGAAGACTCCTTTAGCTGAAGCGTTAGTGTCCATGCACTCGATGCAAACGAGCCATAGTAGTTTTCCCCATTCGGGATATAAAAACCGGTGCTCGTTGAGTTGCTTTTTTAAAAGGTTAATTTTTTGAATGAACCGGAATGAGTCAAGGTATTCCACAACTCCGTGCGATGTGTGTGTGAGGTGGTGGTTCTAGGGGAACCCAATTAGCACTAAGTGCCGTTTTGCTACCACAGCTCTGGAAAATTGAAAAGTAAATTAGATTGGAAATTAGAACCATTGTGCGGCGTTGAGAAACGAAATCAAATCTTTGATGTTCTGCTTCGTTTTCATCAAGTTCTCCCACATTTTTTTTTTCAAAAGAAATCAGCCAGTTGATTTAAAATGATTCGAACATTCATAATTATTACTAAAATAGGACTATGGAGAATGCATTTATAATTCTGTCTAGTTAGGAACAAGAAAAATTGATTGTTATCTTTGAAGAGTGAAATTACTTAGTACATGAATCAAATTTTCTGCGATATAAATTTATTCACACCCCGTACAGTTTAAATTGTATTTCATTCGTGTTTTAATGTCTGAAAACAAACGAACTGTTAGAGTATAAAACGCACAGGCTTGTAGATATCAAATGAAACTTTACATATGATATTCTAAACTCCCTGTCCTACAATTTTCTACTTCAGTGTTTAAAATATAAAAAAACATACGTGTACGCATTATTTTTCCTGTTTGTTAATTTGTATTGATATGCCTAGTCTGCATACGCATGATAGCTGGTCAAAAAAAGTGGTGTGGGCCAAAGAAACGGTGCTGAAGGAGTAAAAAAATGGAATAACATCTTTGGAGTGACGAAATTTGTTTTTTTCGGACTCTGAACGTAACACTAAGCAACCAAAACGAAAGGAACACCACCCACGCTATACCATGAGAGCTGTAAAACATGGAGGGGGAATATCATAGTATGGGGTTGTTTTTCGTTATGTGCTATGGTCCTATATATTTCCAATTAATGATACCAGGTGTTGCGGCGCAGGGATATTTTAAGCACACTTTTTAAGAGCAAACATTATTATGAACGCTTTCAAAACAATATGTTCGGTCCCGTGCCTATCATCTACTAAGTCCTTAGTACTCGAACATCCCTCTTCCACTTCCTTCTTCCTCTTCATATATTTATATTATGACTATAAATATATGAGGAGGAAGACAATGACTAGGTTGAACATATGAGAATGTTGTATGAAAATAACATAACATTTTAAATATAAATATACAATTTACATATGAAGATTTTACAGGAATACAATAGAGATTTAAGAGAAAAATTTAAATGCAGATTTAAGGGAAATATTAGTAGAAATAAGGTGTGTACATGTACACTGTTCTACATCTTGATATAGAAAATGCCATGCTTACATGCTTTGACACTTTTAGCAGGATAACGATCCAAAACATAGAGCGGGTCTTGTGAAAAATTGATTTCGTGACGAAAAAGTGACTGTTATTGTATGGCCAAGTCAATCACCAGATCTCAATTCCATTGAGCACTTGTAGCATGAATTCATTGTCAAATGTCAATTGTCAATTATTATGTGTATCATAACTCCAAAGAATTGGATTTTTGCAAACAGCTGTGTGAAGTTTACTGACATTTTAATTAGGTTTAATATGACCACACTGATAAGAGAATATATTTCGAAAAATAAGATCACTTATTTAAAAACTAAGCAAAGTTAAGTAATTTTAGATACCCGACTAGGTTTACTTATTACAAAATATCAATTAAAATTTGAGAAGACAAAAACAGTATGCAAGAGGCAACTGCAAAGCCTATTTTGATTTACACCATTTGGTCACACTCAACTTTTATTTGATTTTTGTTCTTAAATAGTAGTGAAGACGACGAGAAGCCGATCACAGTAGTTTTCAAAGCCTTCATATCTTTTCCTTCAAGATTTGTAAGAAATTTTCGTTAAACAAAAGTTTCCAAATACATTTTTGCCGAGCTGGCTACCGGAACTCAAAGTGAGTATTTTTCGGTCTTTTATTCAAATGTGAGAATACACTTTGCAATGATATCTCGCTTGCTAAAGTGAACTACTGAATCGTTCTTATCTAAGAATGCAAATCTGCAAGAATGCAAAACTTTCGAACGAAGGTGAATATAATATATAGTCATTATATAATATATAATAAACATGAGTATCTTTCAAAGAAGGGCAAATTATGGGTAAGCGTGGCATTCCATATCTTCGAGAACATGCAAACAATTAATAGGCTTTAGGTATTAATTGAGGACATTCAAGTTATAAGAGTAAGGATAACGATAACTTAAATTTGAAAAAAAATATTAACAGAGACCATAATTTTTGATATTTAAAGGAAATACAAAGGTTTTTTTTTTGGACAAGCGACAAGGTGAGTCGCAATTTTCGCAAATATTTTTTTTTAAATTTTACAGTTTACTATTAAGCTTGCCAGATTTATTAATCTATGTTAATTTTATTGTATTTCATAAAAAAAAGAAAACTAGAACCTTCTGAAGAAAGTACAGTAATCTTTCAATTTATGTGGCCTCTACGTCGCTCCGATTTACGTTGTGTGAAGTTATGAACCTTGCCTTTATAATCCTGTATTAATATTTAAATTGAAAAGGAAACAAAAACGAAATAAAAAAATAAATAGCAAGCATTATCATCATATCAATATCTGTGTTGCAGCCCTGGAAGGACCAGAAGCTAGCTTTTGCGTGTTGCGTTTTAATTTTGGACAACAGTGGAAGTTAATTAAGAAAACCACAACATTTCTCAATCATTTCATCCTCTTCCCGAAGATACAATACCGCATCGAATATGTATCTATTTGAGTACACTTGATGCGAAACCGGGTCTAGACAAACGAGAGCGAGTGAAGTCTATGTGTAGAACATTTTTGTGTAGGAATTTGATTTGTGGCTCCCATAGGGAATGTCAGTTCACTATGAACCTAAGTTTTCTCGCTAGCCTAAGTTCTCGATACTGACAATTTTAATCGCTTGTTTGCTTGATGTGTAGTCACACATAAAATTCTTCAATACAATGCGAGGTTGTGGAAGCATGTGAATCTAAATATGGCAAGCTGGCATCGGGCATTACTCAAAATAAACGATCTCGCAGGTTTCATATCACATCTAGATGTAAATGTCATAACGTTTTCTCAAAGTATAGATTGCTGACGAGATTACGATACGGATCAGTTGTGTGCCACAAAATGGTTGATAGCTTTTTTAGTAAAAAGTAATCTTCGAAACTTTTCAGAAGGTGGGTTTTATTTTCAGTCATGCCTGCCTTGTTTCTTTCAGAGCTTTGTTCCATTTGCTTACTAGAATAAAGACGCAAACTTCACAAGCCCTTTAAAAAAATTATTCAAGACAATTCTACAACTAACATCGTTTTAAAAATGTAAATCCAAGTTGAAGTCGAAAAGAAGCTTAAGATATTAGCTTAGGCGAAGGTTACTTTAAGCAGATTCTCTAATTCCAGAGAAGCAACAAAATTTATATTATTGCAGCAGTTGTGCTTTCCTTGAATTTATATGTGACCGTTTTGTAATTTCAAAATATCACAGCTCTGTAATATATTCCAAGCAAACGCTTCTGTTTGTTTTGGTTACGATCACGCTGTAATAGAAATAAAACCAGAGGCTTGTAGACGTCGAATGAAACATTCCATTTGATGTTCTAAACTCCCTTTGGTACACTATCTCAATTTAGCTTAAATCTGATCAACCAATACCATGGAACAAATTAAGAACTTCTTTTTTTATTTTAGAGTTTATCCAACATATGACTTTGCTTGTCCCATCGTCGATGCCATTGAAGATGTTACGCACACACTCCGTACAATGGAGTACCACGACCGTGATGATCAATTCTACTGGTTCATTGATGCGTTAAAACTACGCAAACCCTATATTTGGGAGTACAGCCGCTTGAACATGACCAACACGGTTCTGTCAAAGAGGAAGTTGACCTGGTTCGTAGATCAAGGACTCGTTGATGGATGGTAAGTTGAGAATTGAACCCCGGCCGTTTATTTGTATGATTGATTGTGAAAAATAAAAATTCCAGGGACGATCCTCGGTTCCCAACTGTCCGTGGTATCCTCAGACGTGGTATGACTGTCGAGGGTCTGAAGGAGTTCATCATCGCACAAGGATCCAGCAAATCCGTTGTGTTCATGAACTGGGATAAGATTTGGGCTTTCAATAAAAAGGTCATCGATCCAATCGCACCTCGATACACAGCTCTTGAGCACTCAGATCACGTTGTTGTCAATGTACCTGGCGCGCAGAAAGAAGTAATCGAAGTCCCAGCACACCCCAAAAACGAGTCGGTTGGTAAGAAAGCTGTCGCCCTCAGTGATAAGATTCTTATCGACTACGCTGATGCTCTGCTGCTGAAGGAAGGCGAAAATGCCACTTTTATTAACTGGGGCAACTTGCTTATCAAGAAGATTTACAAGTCCGAGGGAAAGATCAAGTCCATTGATGCAGAGTTGAACTTGGAAAACAAGGACTTTAAGAAGACCTTGAAGTTGACGTGGTTGGCGCAGTTGGACGAAGATGACTATCCGCCAACTTTCTGTGTGTACTTCGACAACATCATCAGCAAGGCAGTACTTGGAAAGGATGAAGATTTCAAGCAGTACATTGGACACAAAACTAGGGTAAGTTTAAGCTTGTGAACGGGAAAATGGTGATCATTTACTGATGATTGAATTTGCAGCAAGAAGTAAAGATGCTTGGTGATCCAGAGCTGAAGAAATGTAAGAAGGGCGACATTATTCAGTTGCAACGACGCGGATTCTTCAAAGTCGATCACGCCTATGCTCCGCCAAGCCCAATTTCTGGTGTAACAAATCCGGTTATTTTGTTTGCAATCCCCGACGGCCATACCAAGGACGCCCCGACATCTGGACTGAAGATGAATGGTTTCCAAGAGCCACCAACCAAGGAGGTGAGTCGAATTGATTTCCATTACATTCTTGAGAGTAGACTACAGCTGCGATTTACTCAAGTTCCAATCATTCATCAATGTTTGTTCTGGAAATGATCAAGCTGTTAGAGGAAATCTGCCACAGGCTTGTAGATGTCAAATGAAACTCCTCATACGATATTCTAAACTCCCTGTAGAACATTTGCCTGTGACTTCATTGTTCTTTTGCATCTTACAGCTTAACTACTCTTTGTTACACTCATCGCACACTGCGATTGCTGGAGACCATTAAGCTGTTACAGAAAACTATTCACAGGCTTGTAGATGTCAGAGAAAATTTTTCGTCCGATATTCTAAACTCCCTGCGGTACATTCGTTCAAACAGTTTGAACTCATTCAAAATTTCATCTGTTAAGTTGTATATTCTGAGAAACACATTTGATTCGAATAGGATACGGCAAATGCGTCATTAAACATTTCATTATTTTTTTTTTCAAACCTACTGGCATCAATCAAATCTGTGTTTAATGATGAGCATATTCCAAATAAATCTTTAATTTGGAATCAAATAATCAAAAAAATGGCTAAATTCTCATTGCCATCGCTTTAAAGCACAAATTGAAAGATAAAAGAAACAAATGATTTCAAAACTAAAAATCCGATCCTTAGCTTATCTTCACTTGAAACAAACTTCTGTGACTTGTATGAATTTTTTTTTATTAACAAAACAAAAAAAAGCAGCAGATTTTTAATTAATTGATTAATTTTTTCTTTACGTGAATCTTTATTCTAATCTTATATTCCACTCATAAACCATAAACGACTACCGGTCATAGACAGTCAAACGCGGTCCTAAAGCTCTGTCGATTTTAGACGATTTAGGACGACATGCCACAGCATTCAAATGTTCACCTTAACCGCTCGGTGATAACCGGGTAGTTGCTAAATTGACGAAGTACCCAATGGGTTTTGACATCGTTCGAAGTTTCGTCGAAGAACTGTGTTCCTTTTCTAATGACTTTAACTGGAATTGCAGACATTTTTAAGTTATTATTGTATGAACATGACCCACTAACGTAGTTTTTTTGAATTCGAACAATAGTAAAATAATCTTTTGAAATAGTAAATAGAGTAACCTGGCTTAGGCATAAAAGTAAAACCACGTGCAAAGCAATTTATGTTTTAGTTTTCCCAATTTTGAGCATTATTTTTTTTTTCTTGTGCGTAATTTTCAAGCTCGATTTACTCACTGTGTAGGAGGAACATTTTCCACATTTGGGTACTGAAAGACGGCGAAGTTTGTTAAGAGAATTCTGTGATGGGAAATATAAGTTCAGACAGTAAAAACTTAAACTTTAACCTGAATTCTTTAAATTTTTTTTTTTTTATGAAATGAAACTTTTTATTAGTTAAAATATAATTTCACAATAAAAACCCAAAAGAAACAACAGAAATATTGGTGAGCGAGGAAACTTTTTTTGTAGCAAGTCAGAAGGCGTTTGTTCCAATACTTTCTTACTAAATTGTCTATCATATCTGAAAGTTTGATTAGATTTAGATTTATTTAATTTTATTAATTACAAATGTTATAAACATCAAGTTAGTGTACAATAGCGATTGTCTATATCTGAAGTTTAAGTTTGACTACAATTGGATGAGTGGTTTGACGTTATTGAATTTTGACGGTACAACGTAAACCAGTGTGCATCGCTTCATTGCCAACCCCAACTTTTTTTTTAACGTTGTGCGGGAGGTACACATTCATAGCACACAATCATGATTACATGATCACATGGAGTAAGACAGTAGAATCCGACCTCATCTGCTAACGCAAAACCATGGACTTGACAAAAAAATTTGTTAAATTACAGAGATCAGACGAGTTCCTCAGACATAAGTTCATTGAACTTACATTTAAATTGCTTGAGACTAGACCAGTGATGGGGAGTCGCGATTGTAATTAAATTACAATTACTTGCACAAATAATTGAAAAGTAATTTATTACGATCACATTTTCAAAACTAATCCTAATTACAATTTGAATTACAATTACGAATAAATTAGTATAATTGCTATTAAAATAAAAACTAGGGAGCTAATGTAGGCAATGAAAAATGTAACTTAAAAGTGGGTACTCGACATTATTGAAAGAAATTAAGAAATTACGCCAAATTTTTATCTTTTTTTTTCGATCGACTTTATATTAAATACAATCAAAATATGGCTGGCATGAAACTTCTGATCTAAGCAAACGATTTCGAATAAGCGCTCTAAAAACAGGCAATATTGTACAAACAATCATTAATTATTTTTTGTTAGACTTGCACAAATGTTGACCTCCAAACCTTGCAATACCGCACTGCACAGCGAAACCGCATTTAACCCAAACGCAGTGGTTAACCACAAAACCAGAATTATCAATACTAAACATAAGAAAACGTGCATATGTCGTGGTGAACGCCAATCTGCTTACCACGTGGATCTCTTATTCAATTCGAGCTGACAAAAAAATGCTTAATAGGAAAGATCAGCTTGTAGATTATGTGCATCGCATTTAAATGTGTGTTGATAGTTTTATTCGTGAAACGAGTTTTACATAAGACAATCAAAGGTGTTGACACGAAAATGGATCGACGTCCACTATTCACTTTTCTTTACACATTTCACTTTGAATTTAATTCAGACCACCATTAACAAAACAATCCATCCCGGTTTTAAGCCAACGAGTCAATCTAAATCCAGCGAGAGTGAACGTCTGTTTCTCTGTGTTCGCCACATCAGCCAATGTTGATCTACCAGTAGACAGGTATGAATGCGTCTTGGTATTTATCGTGTATTCTTCTTCACTTTACTTCGTCACCAACGATTGCTTTTGACTGAGTAAGAGTCTGTGGCAGCCCACCAGCAGACCATAATCTAACGTGGATTGTGTTGCGTGTGTTCACCTTTTTCCACGTATTCTGCTGAAACTTTTGTTTTGTTTGTTGAAATCGTGTTAATTTTTTTCTTTTGGTATAAAAATATGCAACCTTTGTTAGAATTTTTTTTAATTCCTATCTCTAATTTGTAAAAGATAACATCGTGGAAGCCAAAAAGTTCCCCTATAAAAGAAATTATTTCTGGTCTCCTACTATTTCTCCTCGTTGTGTGTAGCGACGTGTACGTTTGTTGTCAGTGGACAAATGAAATTCGAACCTGTTTTCTTTTTCTATTTGTGTACAAAATTTTTGAATTCTTACGGCAGAAGATGTGAGTGATTTTGCTTGATGACTGAAAAGAGTTTTGGTTTTGGTAGCGGAATATTTGTGTGAGATGGCGAATGTTTACCGCGTCCTGTTTTAATTCAAACTGTGTAAACTATTAATCGCATTCAGTCTCAATTCAAACCCATGTAATGAGGCAACTTGATTATGCAGAGTTACCTTAAATAATTGAAATTAAGTGAAATATCGTTGATTGTTGCATCAGGAATCTGCTAATATTCGAGTTGTCGATTACAACGGTTAAGGATTTGCTTTGTGTGTTTGAAATAAGAATTTTTCATATGAAAGATCTAGGTCTATGTTTCTTGTAACGATCTAATGGCCAATGCCATATTTAATTTACCTTAAAACCCCTTATAGCCTACACGCATGTAGAAACCAAACCTTTATGTTATCTTTGGATTATGAATTAAAAATGCACTTCAGTCTTTGGCGAGTGATGCATACATCAGCTTAGAAACAGCCAACTCTAAATTAAACCCACACCACTTCCATTTCATTTCAGACCAAGCAGACTCTCTCACCTCCACCATCTTCCTCCGCAGCAGACGAAATAAACATTAAAATCGTTAACCAGGGCATCGTCGTGCGTGACCTGAAGGCCAAGAAAGCAGACAAGGCACAAATCGACATTGAGGTTAAGAAACTCCTCTCATTGAAAGCTGACTACAAGGCTGCTTCTGGTAACGACTGGAAACCTCAAGCTTCTGCACCAGCTGCTTCAACTGCTGCTGCTCCCGCAGGTTCCGTTGATGCTAATTCCATAAACAAGAACATCGTTGACCAAGGTGATCTGATCAGAGATCTGAAAGCGAAGAAAGCTCCCAAAACCGAAATTGAACCACAAGTGAAGATCCTCTTATCACTGAAGGCTCAATTTAAGGAGGTGACCGGACAAGACTGGAAGCCCGAAACTGCTGCCACCCTCAAGTCATCAGCTCCAGTGCAAGCCGCTCCAAAGTCCGGTGCAGTTGAAGAGATTCTTCGTAAAATAACAGAGCAAGGTGATAAGATTCGTCAGTTGAAGTCGGAGAAGGCCGAAAAGGCAACAATTGACGCCGAGGTAAAAGTGTTGCTTCAACTCAAAGCCGACTATAAAACTGAAACGGGCTCCGACTGGAAACCCGGTGCAGTAGCACCAAAAAAAGAATCCTCTCCACAGCCAGCTGCAAGCAATAGCTCAGTTGTGTCTGACGTTCTTGACAAGATCGCGAAGCAGGGAGACAAAGTCCGAGATTTAAAGGCACAAAAAGCCGCCAAGGCAGCCGTCGACGCTGAAGTGAAAGTGTTGTTGGCTCTGAAAGCTGATTACAAAAGTCTAACTGGATCCGATTGGAAGCCGGGTGCCACAGTTCCAGCTGTAGTAAAGGCTGACTCACCTCCAAAAGGAGCTGACGTTTCTGATCTCTTGAATAAAATCCAAGAGCAAGGCGACAAAATCCGAAAGCTCAAGTCTGAGAAAGCTGCTAAAGCGGCAATCGAACCAGAAGTGAAAACACTACTTGCCCTTAAGGCGGAGTACAAGAGCGTGTCTGGAAAGGACTGGACTCCAGACGCAAAGGCAGAAGCTCCCACTCCACGAGCCGCAGCCATGACAGACGAGAAGGAGCAGCTCACCAAGCAAATCAACGAGCAGGGGGATAAAGTGAGAGCCGCTAAAAGTGGCAATGCAGCCAAGGAAGTAATTGACTTCGAAGTCAAAGTACTCCTGGACCTAAAGGCCAAGTACAAGGAGGTCACTGGAACTGAGTTCCCAGTAGCTGCCCGAGGCGGCAAGAAACCGGCGGAGAAGAAAGAAGCGACTCCAAAACCATCAAAGCCAGCGAAGAAGGAATCTCCAAGGCCAGAAGCAGCAACCGGAGCTGTAAAGAAACAGACTCGGCTGGGATTGGAGGCGACTAAGGAGGACAACCTTCCGGACTGGTATTCCCAGGTAAGTTTTCATTGCTGAAAACCTCTTACAGACTATACAGTAACGAAATTTTATTGTAGGTCATCACAAAAGGAGAGCTGATCGAGTACTACGACGTCTCTGGATGCTACATCCTCAGGCACTGGTCCTTCGCTATCTGGAAGTTCATCAAGAACTGGTTCGATGCCGAAATCACGAAGATGGGCGTGAAGGAATGCTACTTTCCCATATTTGTCTCGAAGGCTGCCCTCGAAAAGGAAAAGACTCACATTGCAGACTTTGCACCGGAGGTCGCATGGGTAACTAAGTCTGGCGAGTCGGACCTCGCTGAGCCGATCGCAGTGCGTCCCACCTCCGAAACGGTGATGTACCCGGCGTACGCCAAGTGGATTCAGTCCTACCGTGACTTGCCGCTTCGATTGAACCAGTGGAACAATGTTGTGGTAAGTGAAAGCCCCTGAAATCTAAATTCAGTTCGTTAAAATGTATGTTTTGTCTTTTTTAGAGATGGGAATTCAAGCACCCACAACCGTTCCTCCGCACGAGAGAGTTCCTGTGGCAGGAAGGGCATACCGCGTTTGCCACCAAAGAAGAAGCTGACAAGGAAGTCCTCGACATCCTCGACCTCTACGCACAGGTATACATCAACCTTTTGGCCATCCCGGTGGTCAAGGGGCGGAAAACCGAGAAGGAGAAGTTCGCCGGCGGAGACTACACCACCACCGTTGAAGCGTTCATCTCAGCCAGTGGCCGTGCAATTCAAGGAGCGACCAGCCACCATCTGGGACAGAATTTCTCCAAGATGTTTGAGATCGTCTTCGAGGATCCGGAGACGCAGAAGAAACAGTACGCATATCAAAACTCATGGGGCATCACTACACGAACCATCGGCGTTATGATTATGATGCATGCTGACAATCAGGGCATCGTACTGCCACCACACGTGGCGTGCATCCAAGCAATCATTGTTCCATGCGGTATCACTGTAAACACAAAGGACGATGAGCGTGAACTGCTCCTGCAGAGCTGCAAGAGCTTGGAGAAGCTCTTGAACTCAAGCGGCATTCGCTGCGAAGGAGACTACAGGGATAACTACTCGCCAGGCTGGAAATTCAACCACTGGGAACTGAAGGGCGTTCCAATCCGCATTGAGATCGGCCCAAAGGACATGAAAGCCAACCAAATGGTGGCGGTGCGTCGTGACACTGGTGAAAAGCTCATCCTGTCGTGCGAGAATGCTGAGCAAAAGATCAGCCAGCTTCTTGAGACAATCCACGAGAGCATGTTCGCCAAGGCTAAGACGGATCTCACTGAACACACAAAGCTCACAAAGAACTGGGCTGACTTCTGTAAATTCCTCGACCAGAAGAACATCCTTCTGGCACCGTTCTGTGGAGAGACTCCCTGCGAGGATCAGATCAAGGCTGACAGCGCCAGGTGAGTCCGAAAAATAGCCTTACTCCTCTTACAACGCTGACACTCTTTTACTTTTCTTTTAGGGACGACGAGGCTGAGCCTGGTGCCCCAGCCATGGGTGCAAAGTCACTTTGCATCCCCTTCGAGCAGCCGGCAGCCATCACTGCAGCTGACAAGTGCATCCATCCAAATTGTAGCAAAAATCCAAAATATTACTGCCTCTTTGGAAGGAGTTACTAAGCCAGTTACTAAAAAGAATTCTACTCTCAATCCCAGTTTTTATTTAAAATGTCGACAAAAATATGTAAGAACGCACCTCACGACAATTTTTTCTTTTTTATTTAATGGATGTTTTTTTTTAATTTTAAAAATAATTCAAAATGCTTTCCGTTTGATTATTTATAATGATACTGAATAAATTATTGTTGATATCCAATATAAGTGTATAGAAACGAGTAAATGTTCTTTTTGAGAAAAAAAAATATATATGTATGTACACCTAATATTTGGTTTAAATACAAGAAAGATAAAATTCAACGTTGGGCAGAGGTTAATTGATTGAATCGACTAAAAAAGATAGGAATTTTCGCTGGTGCATGGCATTTCAAATTCCACAGGAATCAAGATCAACTGCAGGGTTTTTGGTGTAGAAGTTAATGCCGCTTTGACGGTGTTAAAACAACTGCATTTCACTGGACTAGAGTAGGGTCAAGCAGCATGGTACATACAAAATTCCTTTTGAATCTCATTGCTCCTGATTTAGAATGCTTCACTGCTGCAGGGGTCATGTTTCTGCCTGCCAAAAATCGGTAAATAACAGCTGCGTTCGTCACTATTTAAAAACCGTGCTACATTTAAATCTCACCTATTATTCTACGTCAGCACCCTTTGACAACCAGAGCTTTCAAGTCTAACATAGAAACATGGACACTTTGGATGAACCTACTTTTAATTGGCGGTTTTGAACGGCGAGATGACAAAATTTTTTTGTATCGAAAATACTCTTGGACGAGGATTATTAATCGCCCGTAAGAGGCGGTGTCGTAGAAATTGTTTTGGGCCGAACAGGGCTGTAAAAAACTAAGTACAAGTACCGATACTGGTACTGGTACTCAATTTTTTAATCACCATTCTATTTTGAAGTCTTGCATAGTGCATTCTTTGAAGTCCCTACCATTCACATGAAGTGCCTGCCTAGCAAGGTCAAAAAAGGCGACAAACATTTTTCTAGAAATTTTACTGATGTTTTTCCCCTTTTGTCAATACCAGGGGTGAAATCGGCTAACGCGATAATCGATAATTGATAATCAAAATCGACACTTTTGCTCCACGTAAGGTGATTATCAAATCGACAATCGTTTTTCCGCGTTGATTTTAAGTGACAGCTACTTAGGTGTCGTTTTCACACATTATTGTTTGGTTTGGTGCAGTCGACTTCAAATTGGTTAGTTTGTTATAATAATCATAATAAAAGTGTGTTTTAAGAATTATACTATTTCATAACGAAGTAAATAACTAAAAATAAAATGTTCACATCATTTTCAATTTTTCAAATCACGCGGGAAGTGAGAAATGAAAATAATTATAGAAAGGTTCGTTTGATAAGAACAAAACTGAGAAACAGAGCATATATTTTGGAACTGAACTGAGCCAATGTATGAATGAATTTATTTGTGGATATCCTTGAAAATATCACTTAACAGTCATCACATTTTAGATTTAAAGAAAACGTTCGTTTGACCATCCGAGGTAAGGTCAATGCATATTCCCACCTATTATTCAATTGGCTGCAACACAAAATATTCTTGGCGGTGGCTTTTCCATAAATTGGAGAAAAATGGCAATTCGTTGCTTTGTGCAATGAGACCTAAGAGAAAACACAATTATAACTCTTAATATATCTCAGATATATACATATACACATATATGTATGCTTACATTATTTGTAAATTAATAAAAACACAACAACTTATCAAAATCAAAACACAAATACCAATTCAAAAATTCAAAAATGACATTTAATTTTTGATAGAATTGTCCGCGTTGCCAAGAAACGAACAATTTTTTGCGATCGCGTTACACTGAGCAAAGAATAGTTGATAATCAAAAACGACAATAAAAAAAGCGACAATCAACTATCACCTTAGCCGATTCCACCCCAGGGGTAATTCTTCTGTTGAGCTAAATTCGAACGATCTATTAAAATTCAAACAATCTATCTAAACTCGAATTGATCTACAGTTTTAGACCCAGTTCACACAAGCTTTTTTTTTGTTTTGATACCGCTCACAAATCAATTGAGCTCGAATTGACCCATACCTCACGGCATATCGATCGAGCACCGACGCGTCGGTTTGTTGCAACATTTGGCTTAGCTAGCCAAAAAATAATTTTTTCGCTCTCATAAGCATTAGTTTTCTGAAAGATTGCTCGGTGATAACTCTACAAGACGACTGAATTCCCAAGGACATCAATGCAAAATGTTAAATTCTCAAGGACTTCATTGTTGCATTCCCAAAGACTTCAACGAAATTTGTCGAAGTCCTAAAGACTTCAAGGGAACACTGTTGACTTCAAGTGAATGATTGACTATTGAAAGTGACTTCAAAGAATGCACAAATTCTAAAGACTAGCAATCAATGGATTTCAATCCATTGAATGGTCCAAAAAATTGGAGCAGTCAAGACTTCAAAATTATATGATGATTTCAACATTGAATTCAAACTTATCTAATGAAGTCAATTGAAAGAATTACAAATAGTAAAGTCTTTTCCGTGAATTCAGGGAATGCACTCCCAAAATATTGCATTCTTTTATAACTCTGCTAGGCAGCAACAACTATGGTAGAAAACAACTCCAACACACAGTTGTTACAGTTGTTACCATCCCTCAGAATATACAAAAGTCCAACCAACGTAAAGAAAACGCTTCAAAGATTTTCTTTTACTCCATGAAACATACATTGTTGTACTTAGTTCAGTTTAGTTTTATTTTCAATCCATATTTTATAAATAAACATTTCTTTTTCGTTAAATAAATAAATAAGTTTGGCTATGGTTTAAAACCATACTTTTCCATTAAATTTATTTGAAAGTTGATAAAAGTTTTCTAACAAAATATTCTTATAATAAAATTTTTTTTTTAACTAATTTCAATACGCACTTTGAATTTACATCTGTAGGTATATCCATAATGTTTATTTGCGTAACAAAAAATAGACTACTTTCTATTAGTTTTTAATAAACTCTTTACGATATTTAAGTGTTTCTATACAATACTGAGCAAGATTTTTTCAGCTCTCTCCGTTTAAAATATTTATTGCATCTTCTACACTTAAAACTGTCTTGTGGAAATATACAAATCGTAAGTTTAAAAGACTCTCCTGGGGCAGGAAGATAGAAAGTGATAAGACGTTTTTTGTTCTTTCAAATTGCATAATCTGTCTTTGTGGTATGGCCTGTAGTTTAAAGCTAGCTCTCACTCGAAAAATATTGGAAATCTCAATCAAGCTTATTTTGTCAATGAAATAATTCAAGCTGTTTAAGTTGAACTCAAGCTTTGGGTACATTGATCTCCGTGACGATCCTTTAGCTTCTTCAATAAGATCTAATCTTATTTTTAAATCTAACCTTTCAAGGAAGTTTGTTAATTTTTTGTTTAGAAACACATCTTGTGTGTCTAAGTTAGGTCGCTCTATTCCACAGGGCAGATACAGCTCTTCACATTTCTTGAACCAGCTTATGTTTTAGCTTATGCTATGATTTGTAAGTATTTTTGGGAGTCGATTATCAGGATATGCGAGTGTTTTTAAAACATATTGAAAGTGCATTTTTAAATTAAATATAAAAATAGGTGAAAGACCAGTTTCTAAAAGGAGCATTTAATCCGGAGTTGATTGAGGTATCCATAAAACAATAATTTGAAAATTAAATAAATAAAATACAAGTAGCCATAAGTGTAAGTTTTTTCAGCTTACTACTTAATTTTCAAATTGGATTTTGCATATTTGCATATTTTCCTGTTCAATGCACTCTGCATGTTAGTGGAATCCCATTGAAACAGGTGAAGAAGTTCAAGTATTTCGGGGTGTTTTTCATGAGTGATGGCAGAAGCAATACTGAGCTTTCCTGCAGGATTGGCCATGCTGGATCAATTTTAAAACAATTTATAAGATCTATAATCATGAAAGCCGATCTTGGTGTGAAGGCCAAGTTATCGGTACTTAACTCGGTATTTACTCCAAATCTCACTTACGGTAATGAAAATTGGGTAGTGACCGAAAGAATAAAATCGCGAATACAAGCTACCGAAATGAGAGTTCTTCGTGTTGTTGTGGGAGTTACTCGCCGGGATAGGGTGAGAAACACGACAATGCTTGGAGGGCTTAATGTTGAGCAGCTACTTCTCCAAACGGAAAGGGCTATAGCCCTTCGATTGTTTGGTCACGTGGCACGAATGTGCCTCCCGTTGCTCCCGTACACAAGGATTTGTTGTTGTTGTGGGGACAATGCTTGTGGGTGCCAAATTACGACGAACGGAGCCGAAGAAATCCCCCCTCCCATGTAATGACGTTGAGGACAGCCTCAGAAACTGTTCCCCATTTGGAGCCAGGCCTAAATGGTGGCAGTGTGCGGGCGTCTGGTGGCCGGTTTGTCCCGCTCGGCAGCCGGTCGGGCTCAGCTCGAAAAAACTACGAGCAACCCGGCAGTGGCCTCGTGAGCCACTACGGGGCTGGGGGGGGAGTCACGCCATGCGCTTATCAGTGCATGCAGGGATCAAATGGCAAACGACAACGGCAACAACTCAGGTTAGGCATATGGAACGTCTCATCGCTCACAGGGAAAGACCTCGAGCTGGTTGAAGAAGCTACCAGGTATCGGCTAGATATTGTAGGTATCTCTTCGACGAAGCAGCGAGGATCTAAAACTGTGAACCTTCCGGGCGGGTGGAAACTCTTCCTATCGGGAGTCGCACCTGAAATGTCTGCGCAGGCGGGAGTGGGGATACTCGCGAGTCCTAGGCTGGCAGACAGGGTATTGGAGTGGATACCATTGGGGGGGAGGGTCGGAATCTTAAAGCTCAAGCTCGAAAGATCAACTTTGGCTCTGGTGCAGGTGTACGCGCCGAATCAAGAGTCAGAGTATGCGGCCTTTTTGGATGAAGTTGATGCTGCCTTGGATAGGGTGGCGGAGATTGATTCCCATATCCTGATGGGGGACTTTAATGCTCACGTGGGTGCTGATGTAGCGACGTGGGGGAGTGTGATTGGGAGGAATGGTGATCCTCATCAAAATGCGAACGGAGAGAGGTTGTTGGACTTTTGCTGCGCAAATGGCATGTCCATTATGAACACCTTCTTTCCACACAAAGACATCCATAAATACACTTGGTACCGTCGAAGTCTTCAACAGAAATCGGTGATAGATTCCTTTGTGGTGCCATCGTGTATGAAACGGATGGTTTGTGATGTTCGTGTGTTGAGAGGGGCTGAACTGGCCACCGATCATCACCTGGTGCTGTGTACGCTGCATCTTACTGACAAAGTACCTCTCCTGCCAAGGCGGAAACCAAGAGTGGTTACGCGCATACGGTGGGAGAAACTACAGGACAGTGAGGTGCGGCGAAGTTTCTCACGGCGCATGTCCGAAAGGTTTTTACAAATTCCAACTGTTCCGTCACATGTGGAGGAAGAATGGCAACTGTTCTCAACAGCATTTATTGCCTCTGCACGTGATGTTTGTGGAGGGAAGCGGCTTGGTGTGGCGGCTGGTGGTGAGAAAAGGACAGCGTGGTTTAAATCACCTGGAGTCCAAGAAGCCATCAGAGAGAAGAAGGAGACCTATAGGGATTGGATTCTCTTGGGGGACTCTGCTTCTCGTGACTGGTACACTGAGGCGCGAAGAAGTTGCAAGATGGCTGTGCGAGCAGCTAAAGAGCAGGCTTGGAAGGAGTTCGGCGAGAAGTTGGAAAGCGATCATAGATCTGCTAATAAGGTGTTCTGGCAAACCATCCGCTGCCTCAGAGGCAGGAAATTCAACATCATCGAAGGAGTTAAATCCAAAGATGGGGTGTTGCTTTCCAATGAGGCAGACATCTTACGCAGATGGAGCGAGCACTTTTCGGAGTTGCTCAATCCCGAACAGGGCACTGAAGGTGGCAGACCTGTCGTCGTGAGTAGGGCGGAGAATTGTCCAACGGTGGAGGAAGTCACTTTGGCGATTGAGTCGCTTAAAGTCGGCAAATCCGCCGGTGTGGATGAAATCCGGCCAGAAATGCTGAAGGCGATGGGTAGAGAGGGAGTTCTATGGCTCTCTCGTGTCATTAAGGTGGCCTGGGAATGTGGCGAGACGCCGGAAGATTGGCAAACTGGGGTGATTCTCCCTCTTTTTAAAAAAGGGGATAAGAGAGACTGCTCGAATTATAGGGGCATATCTCTCTTAAGTCTCCCCGGTAAAGTCTATGCGAATGTGTTGGAGGCGCGTTCTAGAGCTATGGTCGAATCCAGGTTGGGGGAAGAACAGTGCCGCTTTCGACCCGGCAGAAGTACTACCGACCAGCTTTTCACTCTAAGAATGGTACTCGAGAAGGCGTGGGAATATGCCAAACCGGTCTACAGTTGCTTTGTTGACCTGGAAAAGGCGTATGACCGAGTTCGTCGAGGAAAACTCTGGAGTGTTCTGCAGGAGTATGGGATTAATGGGTCTCTGTTGAGGGCCATTCAGTCCCTATACACAAACTGTAGCAGCTGTGTTCGGTTTAACGGCAGTAAATCAACACCTTTTACTGTGGGCGTTGGACTTCGCCAAGGGTGCGTCTTGTCACCTCTCCTTTTCATTATTTACATGGATTGGATGTTACAACGCAGCCGTGGTGAAGAATGTTTGACATTGGGGGAGCTGAGGGTAAGTCACCTGCTTTTTGCAGATGACTTAGTTATCCTCACATCCTCACAGACGAAACTCCAGCGTGCGCTAGACAGGTTTGTGGCCGTCTGTACTGATGCTGGGATGAAAGTTAACGTGGACAAATCCGAGGTGATGGTCATTTCTAGAACGCCTGTGCAATGCACTCTGCAGGTCAGCGGAGTTCCATTGAAACAGGTGGAGAAGTTTAAGTATCTCGGGGTCTTTTTCACGAGTGATGGGAGGAGCAATACTGAGCTTTCCTGTAGGATTTGCCAAGCTGGGTCAATTTTGAAACAGCTTGGAAGGTCTGTCATCAGGAAGGCCGAGCTTGGGGTGAAAGCCAAGTTATCGGTGTTAAATTCGGTATTTGTTCCAACTCTCACCTATGGTCATGAGATTTGGGTAATGACCGAAAGAATAAGATCGCGAATACAAGCTGCCGAGATGAGATTTCTGCGTGCTGTTGTAGGAGTTACTCGCCGAGATAGGGTGAGGAACACGACAGTACGGGGAGAGCTAAACGTTGAGCAGCTTCTTCTCCGAACGGAAAGATCCATACTTCGATGGTATGGCCACGTGGCACGAATGTCCCCTGCAGTACGACTTCCGAGGCGTGCCTTGAATGCGACTCCGTCAGGTAGGCGACCGCTCGGTAGACCCAGGATGAGATGGTTGGACCAAGTCCAAAAGCTCGCCTGGTTACGCTTGGGCATACCCGCCGAGGAGTTAGAGTCGGCGGCGGAGGATCGGGATGCCTGGAGATCTCTTTTGCGTGCACTGCCCCCGCAACCCCTTTAGTGGAACATGCGGGCTAAGAAGAAGAAGAGATGACGTGCAACGTCTACAGATGAAAATGAAGACAAAAATATCAGCTTGGAGCCTGAAAAATCAACGATGGAAGAATCCACCCGATTCGAACAATCGACGCAAACGGAAAACTTCACCGTTGATTGCAGCACTCAAGTGGAAGTGCTAAAGTGCTAAAGTTTGTGTGGTACACAAACGGATGAAATCCTTCCGACATATGCACAGTAAGTACATATACATATATATATTAGTGAATAAGTACTTAAATATTTAGTAAAACATAAAAAAAAATGGGCAAAATCATTCTGTAATAAGTTATAGATTGTTATTTTATTATTTTTGTTATTGTTATTATTGTTAATATTGTTGTTATTATCTTGTTTGTTAAATTAATTATAAGAAATCCTGGCGACAACAACGAGCGACAAGGGGCGCTCGGAGTGAACAAAACCCCCAACGCCTCGGGTGGATTAAAACCCACCTGTGCCACATAAACAACCATAGCAATAAAGTTCATTGGTCCTACTTGTTTATAATAGGTCCCAAAAACAATTTATTTTGTTTAGTACTTTAAGTTTTAACAAATATTACTTTATTTATTTAAGAAGAATTAAAAAATTAATTAAACGTGAACAAACTTGTCGGTTTTAAAGGCGGAAGGCAAGTGACAGAGAGATCTGTCATAATGGAGTCTGTCAGCTGAAGGATCTCGGTTGAGCGTTGCTTTCGTCAACTCCCAGAGGGCGCTGGCTCACACAGGGGTGTTACATTATTTTTTCGGTTTTATTTTTAATACTACAACTCGGCCAGCCTGAGAATTGATCGTCCCTGATCAAGCGAGTAGTAGAACAATATGAGCATCCCCCAAGTGACAAACCCCATTACATAAGTGACATTATAAAATTTATAAACAAAACAAAACAAAATGAAACACTAAACTATCGATGATGAGTGCTGCCTGGACGACCACCTCTTCAACTATCAGTCGAAGCCTCAACGTATTTTTCGAATATTTCGCGGCTCTACTACTCCGTCGTAAGGGAGCTGTGCAATCTGGCAATTATCGATGTCGCGTATTACATACCGGTCGTGCGGCAACACCTTGTGAATGACGTAAGGTCCTCTAAATTTAGGGATAAGCTTTTTACCGGGGGTAGTGTCAACATTTTTAATGACTACAAAATCCCCTTTCTCGTAAGTTTTAGCGGAATGGTGGCGCTCCTCGAAGCGACGACTATTACTCTCTTGTGTTTTCATGATTATCTCGGAAGCTGTTTTACGGAATTGACCTAAATCTCTTTCTTGTGGATCCAATTCCTTCTCTTCAAGAAATTCAGTCAGCTTATCGATCACCACACCGCGTTAATCAACGCCGAACAGAAGCTTACTAGAAGTAGTCTTTCGGAAGATAATACCATTTTTAAGAGCATAGCACCTCATGCTCTCAACACTCAATTTTTGTTTCAATTCGGAAGCTAAAGAATCAAGGCTTTGGGAAGCCCTTAACTGGAAGTCGATGTCTTCGGAATCAACGATGCAAATAATGTTGCATCGACTAAAAGCGTCAACATGATCCATGTTGACATCAACAACATCATCGTTCCACTACGATGTTTAACTTTGTAATGGAAATTTTTCCAAAGCCCAACGAGCAATTCTCGGATTTACGTTCTCTTTACTTAAGGTCAACGTTAAAGAACTACAATCTGTTACTATGACGAACGGAATTCCCTGTAGGTACACTCTAAAACTGCGAAGAGCAGAAATAATAGCCAGTGTCTTTAGTGTCAAAACTGGCATCACAATGCAGTTCTGTTACTCGCTCAGGACTGTATTTTACGAGCACGGGAGGGGCTGAAGTTAGGCGTTTCTGAAGTTGGCGGAAGGCACTTTCACATTCGTAAGTAAAATTAAACGGAACATCTTTCTTAATTAGGTCGAGCAAGGGTCTCGCTATTCGGGAAAATGATTCCACGACCGTCGGAAATAGGAACACAAGCCCAGGAAGGAATGAAGTTTTTTCAGATTATTCGGAAGGATATAGTTGGCAATTGCGCGTAAGTGTGCACCACTTGGCTGAATACCTACTTCGGTAACTTTATATCCTAAATAGTCGATAGTCGGATAAGCGATATGGCACTTGCTTAACTTAAGCTCTAAACCATTTACTGAGATACACTGAAGGACTTCCGTTAATAACTCTAAGTGACTCTCTAAGTCTTTAGTTGCAATAACTATGTCATCCATATACACCACTATTTGGTTGTTATCAATGAATTTTCGGAATATTCTATTAATAAACCTTTGAAAAACACTTGGGGCATTCTTAAGCCCGAAGGGCATTCTTAAGAATTCGTATTGCCCGTTAGGTGTTACGAAGGATGTATAGCGAGTTGAGGCGGAAGCAACTTTCACTTGGTGAAACCCACTTTTAAGGTCATGTATGGAAAACACTTTTTTTCCTTCTAGGAACTCTAGACAATCTTCAATTAGCGGAAGGGGGTAGTTATCCCGAACAGTCAGGTTATTCAAGGCTCGATAATCAACGCACATGCGTGTCTCACCAGACTTCTTCTTCACCAAAACTAAAGGGGAGGCGTAAGGGGAATCACTCGCTTTAATTATTTTCCTACTCAGAAGGTCGTTAATTATGACATTCACCTCTTGCTTCTCACCGAAGGAGAGCCTGCGAGGTTGAAAATAAAACGGAACATCGTTCTTAAGGTGGATGTGCATCTCAAAATCCATAGGCACTACTTTGTTCCTATCAAAGCGGAGGTAGTTCCTGACTAATACTTCCTGAATCCTCTCGGAAGAAACTGGATCGAGGTCTGAACATACGTTAAAATTTTCGACACTAGTGAGCTTAGGGTCACAAAGGGGAACACCGTCATTCACATATTTTTGACTATCGGAAGCAACACTATACCTTAAGTCATTCACAAGCTGAGGGCGCATCCCGATGAATGTATCTGAAGAGGATGTATCTGAAGAGGAAGTCGTCTTATTTTCTATCGTAGGGTCGTAAGTGCATGAGTAGAGCGTACGCGATAAGAACTTAAGATCAATTTTAATCGGATTAACATTTGATTGCGGAAGTTTATTTTTACTATCAATAAGTTTACTTGACATACTTAAAGTTATTTCAAATGTCTTAAGGGCATCACGGCCCAAGAGGATCGGAAATGGGAGCACTTCGTCTGAAACTATTAAAAGCGGAATAATTTCTGATTTGTCATGCAATTTCACATAAGTTTCAACGGTACCGTAAGTGTGAAGTTTTGTTCCACCCATTCCTCTAAACTTTGAATATACCGGAATTTTATTACGGAGGTTTTTAGCCGCTAACGAAAAACGTATAAAACTAACTGGACTACCGGTGTCCAAGAAAGAAGTAATATCACTGTCACTCATGCGCTCACTCCCACTCCTAAAGGCAACACTCACCATTTGGGCAGCATCCATATTCCAGGTTGGCTCTGTATCTTCTTCGTCGTCTTCGGATGGCTCGACTACGGTAACTTGTTGCTGTTCAGTATTCTTGGGGTAATCCTTAGGTGCATGAGTGCGGTCCACACGGCGTAAACGGGACCACTGATGACGTCGCTCGTTCGGACATCTAACGGAACGATGGCCGTGTGCTGTACAGTTGAAGCACCGCACTTTAACGGAGGTTGATGCTTGAGGTGCGGAGGTGATTGAAGTTGATGGCTTGAAGTTGTTCTGAAGTTTGCAGTCGGAAGTCTTCACTGGATCGTAGAGGCACACAGTTGCTGAAGGTGGTTTGGCAATTCTCCTCTTCTCATAGCGGGGCAATGACTTTTTCAACTCCGTCATCGTCTTGGCGGGGTACAGAAGAAAAAGATTTGATGGCGAGTCGTTGAGCCCGTCGGTGATAAACTCGATAACCTCACTTTCATCGACGAAGGTGGTGCACTCCCGGCGGGGATGACGAAAAATGCCAGGGGTCTAGTGCACGCGGATATTTCTGCTGGTGCTGAAGTTGATGCGGAGGTTGGTGCGGAAGCTGGTGCGGATTCCATCGTATGTTGCTCGGATTCGTCCGGTCTCTCACAAAGCATGAGCCATGTGTTTTATCGTGAACCGGCTCATCCTGTACTGATCCGCCGAAATTTCAGCGATCCGATGATATTTCGTTTTTATTTTAGTGGTACCCCACACCTGAGTTTTAGTACTTTAAGTTTTAACAAATATTACTTTATTTATTTAAGAAGAATTAAAATATTAATTAAACGTGAACAAACTTGTCGGTTTTAAAGGCGGAAGGCAAGTGACAGAGAGATCTGTCGTGATGGAGTTTGTCAGCTGAAGGATCTCGGTTGAGCGTTGCTTTCGTCAACTCCCAGAGGGCGCTGGCTCACACAGGGGTGTTACATTATTTTTTCGGTTTTATTTTTAATACTACATTTGTTTTTTTTTTTCAAAATGTTGTTCATACTTGTTCATACTGTGATAAGAAGCTTTATTAATAATGCATTTAATGTTTCTTTTTTTATTAAAATAACACTACAAGAGTGTAATAAACTATTTACGAAATTAAACTAGTCTTTTATTTGTGCAACAAATGCACTTTGGATTGAAATTTACTCTTCATATCTTCCAAGTGCATTCAAACTTTACATCTCATAATGAAAAACGAACGTAGCAGGGAAAAATCCATCTCAAAAAGCCGCCATCTTGGATTTTTTCGTTGTTTATATACCGTGGTCATCACCAACATCGACCCCAAGTGCATCCACATGTTCATCGTTGAGTTGCGCCAGATTTACTGCGACGCTTGGATATTTTCTTCGTTCAGTTTTCAGGTCAAGAGCAGAAATAAAGGAAACGAGATATTCATCTGCTACCCTCTTTGCCCCTGAAATTTTTTTGACAGCTTGTTGTTTTTGTAATTTGCCTCTCGTCTGTGAATACATGTGAGGCAACTGCTCATCTTCTTCCGAGAATTTATTTGAATTTGAAAATGTTTGCTGTAACTGCCCATATTCATTTTAAATATTATGCTTAGTATTTACCCCTATTCATGACAAATGTGTAAAATAAGATGTGTTATTTAATTTTCGCTTTTGTTTGAATGAAAATCTTAATCATTTTGCAATATTTATTGAATTACAAAATTACATATTTTTTCAAAACAAACGGCCACTTCGGAGAAAACGAAACGCCATGCTATGTTCATAAGGTTCATGCCATAAGCACGAATAATTATAAAACATCACACTGGAAACAATATTGGAAGTAAGTGAAACGCCATTGGTTAAAATGGACCATAGACAATAATTAAAGTTATGAAATACAAATGAAAGTTATAGAAAATAAAGATAAATTGCCTCTTTTCGATCTTCTTCATTATCTTCAATTTAATATTGTTGATGTGTACAGTAATAAAAGCAAAATAAGGCTGTGCCTTCGTCTATGAGAAATAACCTAGTACCACAAAGTAATAAATGGTATTTCAGTATGAAATGATATGTTTTATTGTTTCAAATATAAATTGTTTGTTGCGTGGATTTTGATTGAGCATTTGATTGTACCGTATATGAACAGTTTTGAATTTATTGATTGACTATTCCATTCTCTATATTCACCTGAAGGTTTATATATTTATATTACAATAAATACGTATATATTCAATAATCTTTACTGTCAAAAAAGTATTAGAAAATAGTGCAGTGTTCTAAAAGATTAATGATAAGTTCTTGATCATCATATGTAAACAATATTCCGATGCACATCAACCTCAAAAATAGGTGACCAAAACTAAGTTCCATAATATTGCAAAATACTTATATATCAGCAGCATTTTATTGTGTAATATTTTTAAAATTTATGAGAGGTCGCTAATATTTACCTTAAAAGAAATTCTTTTACCAATCCTTTCTCATTCTTACATTCTGCAAACCTTGCGAACATTAGCCGTGTTTTATTATGCATTTATGATCTATATAGATCATTGGTTTGCACGCATTGCAACAACAACACAAGATCTAGATAGCTATCGGGATCATTTATCGTGATCCGAAATTTGATTCCGCTATTCCCTGCTAGGTTCATGGAAGCTGATTTGCCTGGAAACCATTTCCAATTTACAGCATTGCCTGATAAGTATACAAAATATTATTTTTTGAACTAGATTTTAATACTCACTTTTATTCCTTCATTAAGTAATATTGTGCTAGCAGTAATACAAAATTTGTATTTCAATTTTAATTTCTAACAATTTTGTGTGATTTGCACAATTGTTTTGCGTTTGCCGGTGAAAATTGTAATCATCATCGTAAAAGATGTGCAAACACTTGCTCTGAAGAGAAGAAAAATTATGTTGGCATGGAAACACTGCCCGCAAATATCACAGCATCGGCAGGAGTTAATTGTCAAACTACTGTCAGAACACAAAATAAAAATGCTTCCATGATCTGGAGCGTTTTATTTACACACATGATCCATATGGATCATCCGTGCATAATAAAACACGGCTATTGTTATTGGAAATTCCAATTGTATTGACAAGCTGTGCAACAGCACAACACATTCGGCATTGCTATTGGCTGACTTATAGCAGATGCATCAGCTTATTGCAGTAGTGGGGGGTAAACCGACGAACTTCTCCTGAAAACGACGAACTTCCCCTACTTTCCGACAGGCTTTTAACAAATATGCGTGAAAACCGACAACCTTTTTTAAAGTATGCGTGAAAATGTGTGGAGGAGGGGTTTTCCAGCTGGAAAGATGAATGTCTCGTCATTATTTCTGGTCAAGAGTAAATTCGATCAAAAAGGTCGATTGATGATATTTTTAAAATTCATAATTTTGAATTATTGCATCTCCACACCCATTGAAATTTTTGAAGTGCCTACAAAAATCACAGCAATCCCCAAATTGTGATATAGATTTTATTTAATTTTTCTTCCCATTTGTTTCATTGAAATTTCTGTATTGCATACAAAATTTGTCACTGCCAAAAAAAAGTTGTTTGTGTGGATCCAATAGTTAAGTTCCACACGCGATTTCTCTGTGATTGCTCTGCTTTTTGGTGCGAAGTGCTGAAATTTCAAATTCAAATTTCAAAAACTTAATCAATACATCCCATCGCAAGACACAATTAGAATGGGCAAAACAAAACATAAATCCTTTAATATTGGTGATTTGGTGTTTGCTAAGGTCAAAGGTTATCCGCCATGGCCGGCGAAAATAACAAAAACTAATAATAAAAAGTACAATGTGTACTTTTATGGTACTGGTGAGACAGCCAATATAAAGATCGAGGATCTTTTTAACTACGTGGACTGCAAGGATAAATTTGCGACAGATAAAAACCTAAAGCGTTCCAATTTTCGCAAGGCAATCGCGCAAATTGAGGCCGCACTCAATGGCGAAGATTCGGCGCCAATTAATTTAGACGAACTAGATGTTAGTGCAGCCGTTCTGCAAACAACTACCGACAATAATGACACAATAGTTGTGACCGATTTGGATGAAACAAATCAATTGGAAGAGACCGTCCCCGAGGAGGTGGACGATGTGAACGCATCAGCGACTGTGAACAATGAAACCGCTGACGAGCCCATGACTGATGTGACTGCGGAATCAGCAGCAGTTGAAGACGCGGTACAGGAAGAGGAAAGTGTGCCCTCTACGACTGCCTTTGCTGTCGCCTCCACAGCAGCCGTTCTGCAAACAACTACCGGCAATAATGACACAACAGTTGTGACCGATTTGGATGAAACAAATCAATTGGAAGAGACCGTCCCCGAGGAGGTGGACGATGTGAACGCATCAGCGACTGTGAACAATGAAACCGCTGACGAGCCCATGACTGATGTGACTGCGGAATCAGCAGCAGTTGAAGACGCGGTACAGGAAGAGGAAAGTGTGCCCTCTACGACTGCCTTTGCTGTCGCCTCCACAGCAGCCGTTCTGCAAACAACTACCGGCAATAATGACACAACAGTTGTGACCGATTTGGATGAAACAAATCAATTGGAAGAGACCGTCCCCGAGGAGGTGGACGATGTGAACGCATCAGCGACTGTGAACAATGAAACCGCTGACGAGCCCATGACTGATGTGACTGCGGAATCAGCAGCAGTTGAAGACGCGGTACAGGAAGAGGAAAGTGTGCCCTCTACGACTGCCTTTGCTGTCGCCTCTACAGCCGCCACCGCACCCACGGCCGCAACAGACACTCCAAAAGCCAACGCGGAGACCGAACTCGTGAGTCGAAGTGGCAGGAAGATCAAACCGAAGCGATACATGGACGAAGAGGAGGTTCCCCAGCCGCCAATAAAGCGTGCGAAACAATCAGAAGGTGGGTATTGGAACTTTTGTGCGTCGCTTGCATTGTTTTGTTTACTTTTTTTTTGTAAAATGAAGAATGAATAATAAATGAACGATGTGTGAGTGTGTACATAGCTTTTCAAGCGGAAGTTACCCCCCGAGCTTTTTACTCGCCCTAACCCAACTAATGGAATACATTTCCACATTTCAGCAAAAGAATCAGTCTCAAACGAAGTGGATAAGTCGCGATCAGTGCACAAGAAGTTCTCGAAGGCGTTACCCAAACCGGGGGCTGAAGCCGCGGTGCAGAACGACCTACTACTGGCCTACACACAGGCGGGCAAGTGTGTCGGCATCAAGCTGGACTACGAAAAGCCGGAGAGCTTTACGAAAGATGTAGAGAAGAAGCAATGGGAGGAAAACATGCGCAAGGAGTGCTATAATCTAAAGGAGAAGATTGAGTTGGACCTGGTTAAGGTGGACGCCCTCAAAGAGCGCGTCGTTCTCAACCCCCACCGCTCGCGGGTGCACAAGGACGAGGCGGATCGCTTCACTGCCGAGATGATCGACCAAGAGGATGCACTCCGCATGGAGTCTGGACTTGAAGCGCGCTGACATCGATCGGTGTCTGCAACTATTGGACCAGTATAATGACTTGGATCTGAACCCTGTGAAGTTGAAACGCAACGCTGACTGCGTAGATACAATTCGTCGGCTGAGGAAGTATGTGGGCAGCCTCAAGCAGTGGAACTTAACGCCCGAACAGGAGGTCGAGTTAAGCAAGAAAGCAGAAGACGTCCGCGAGAAAGCCACCAATGTTCACCAGAACTTCAAGAAGATCCTCATTTTCCGAAAAGAGGAGCAATTCTGCGACATGGTCGATGAATTCCAAAATGTCACCGGGCATACTTCCGGTCACTGAGAAGTCCTACAAAAGCATCCTCAGCGATAAGAACGACGAGGTCAAAACGGAACCCATGCAGGAGATCAAAAAGCGTGACTCCGAGGAACAGCCCAACGACGAAGAAGCTTCATCCGTCGATGACTTGGAGGAGAATTTTCAATCAACCCAACCACCTTTGAGATACGTAAACGTTTTTTTGTATAAATTTAAAAGTATATTATCAATACTTTTCAAAGCTTGTAATTCAATCTTCTTCTGAAACCCTTTAGGCTTTGCAGATCCATAAAACAATAATTTTAAAATTAAATAAATAAATAAAATACAAATAGTCATAAGTGTAAGTTTTTTCAGCCTAATACTTAATTTACAAATCGGATTAAGCATATTTGCATCTTTTCCTGTTCAATGCACTCTGCATGTTAATGGAGTCCCATTGAAAGAGGTGAAGAAGTTGAAGCATTTCGGGGTCTTTATCATGAATGATGGGAGAAGCAATACTAAGCTTTCCTGTAGGATTGTTCAAGCTGGATCAATTTTGAAACAAGATATATATAAGATCTTGGTGTGAAAGCCAAGTTATCTGTGCTTAACTTGGTATTTGTTCCAACAATCGCCTATGGTCATGAAATTTGGGTAACGACCGAAATCGCGAGATGCTGAGATGATATTTCTGCTTGCTGTTGTGGGAGTAACTCGCCGGGATAGGGTGAGAAACACGACGGTGCTTGGAGGGCTCAATATTCAGCAGCTACTTCTCCAAACGGAAAGGGTTATACTTCGGTTGTTTGGTCATGTAGCATGAATGTCCCTATCACGACTTCCGAGGCGCCTTGAATGCGATCCCGTCAGGAAGGCAGACATAGGATGAGATGGCTGGACCAAGTTAAAAATTTCGCCTGGTTACGCTTTGGTATGCCTCCTGATGCCACCGTGCATCATGCGGCCACGGAAGATGGTGATGATGCATATTTTTGAATGATTAATGCTGCACAAACCTTTTTAGTTTTGTTCCAGCTGTTGGCACATTTACCTTTTGATGGCTCTTAAGCCACTACCTAAATTTAAAATTAAGTTCCTTTAAGTTCTGAAAACCTTATCATTCCGTCTAGTCTAAGTAAAGCATCAATGAATAGAAAATGCATAAGCAGATCCACATCGTACAATAAAATGTGTGAAACAATGTTGTCAAACGTGGCATATGACCTGATTATTTACTGCACATTTAAAAGGTCACAGGAAAGTTTACAATAGTACGTTTTGTCCTGTAATTCATTGCAACAGTCTAAAAGCTCTTCAGCCTTGCAGCGAAGTTGCAGCTCGTTTCCTGAAAAACGAGGTCACTCGCTTATGGTGCGCTTTTTTATGTCAAGGTAATAAAAAACGTCAACAAAAAGCTGTACTGGTTGGTTTTGTCATCACCAACATCGACCCCAAGTGCATCCACATGTTCATCGTTGGGTTGCGCCTGATTTAGTGCGACGCTTGGATATTTTCTTCGTTCAGTTTTCAGGTCAAGAGTAAAGTCGATCAAGATCTGTTAATCGATTGATGATATTTTTAAAATTCATAATTTTGAATTATTGCATCTCCACACCCATTGAAATTTTTAAAGTGCCTACAAAAATCACAGCAATCCCCAAATTGTGATATAGATTTTATTTAATTTTTCTTCCCATCTGTTTCGTTGACTTTCAAATTCTGTGTTACATACACAATTTTATTTTATTTCTTATTCTACTACTGCATTGTTAACACACCCCGCCACAATGCCAAACAACGAGTAACGAGTGTGAGCCCGCCATCATTGTCACTGCCAAAAAAAAGTTGTTTCTGTGGATCGTCCAATAGTTAAGTTCCACACGCGATTTCTCTGTGATTGCTTTTTTGGTGCGAAGTGCTGAAATTTCAACAGATTTTAACAAGCAAGTCATCTTAAATAACCCCTAAACAATCAGTGCAAAAACTTAATCAATACATCCCATCGCAAGACACAATTAGAATGGGCAAAACAAAAGATAAATCCTTTAATATTGGTGATTTGGTGTTTGCTAAAGTCAAAGGTTATCCGCCATGGCCGGCGAAAATAACAAAAACTAATAATAAAAAGTACAATGTGTACTTTTATGGTACTGGTGAGACAGCTAATATAAAGATCGAGGATCTTTTCAACTACGTGGACTGCAAGGATAAATTTGCGACAGATAAAAACCTAAAGCGTTCCAATTTTCGCGAGGCAATCGCGCAAATTGAGGCCGCACTCAATGGCGAAGATTCGGCGCCAATTAATTTAGACGAACTAGATGTTAGTGCAACCGTTCTGCAAACAACTACCGACAATAATGACACAACAGTTGTGACCGATTTGGATGAAACAAATCAATTGGAAGAGACCGTCCCCGAGGAGGTGGACGATGTGAACGCATCAGCGACTGTGAACAATGAAACCGCTGGCGAGCCCATGACTGATGTGACTGCGGAATCAGCAGCAGTTGAAGACGCGGTACAGGAAGAGGAAAGTGTGCCCTCTACGACTGCCTTTGCTGTCGCCTCTACAGCCGCCACCGCACCCACGGCCGCAACAGACACTCCAAAAGCCAACGCGGAGACCGAACTCGTGAGTCGAAGTGGCAGGAAGATCAAACCGAAGCGATACATGGACGAAGAGGAGGTGCCCCAGCCGCCAATAAAGCGTGCGAAACAATCAGAAGGTGGGTATTGGAACTTTTATGCGTCGCTTGCATTGTTTTGTTTACTTTTCGTGTAAAATGAAGAATGAATAAAAAATGCACGAAGTGTGAGTGTGTACATAGCTTTTCAAGCGGAAGTTACCTTCCCCCCGAGCTTTTTACTCGCCCTAACCCAACTAATGGAATACATTTCCACATTTCAGCAAAAGAATCAGTCTCAAACGAAGTGGGTAAGTCGCGATCAGTGCACAAGAAGTTCTCGAAGGCGTTACCCAAACCGGGGGCTGAAGCCGAGGTGCAGAACGACCTACTGCTGGCCTACACACAGGCGGGCAAGTGTGTCGGCATCAAGCTGGACTACGAAAAGCCGGAGAGCTTTACGGATGATGTAGAGAAGAAGCAATGGGAGGAAAACATGCGCAAGGAGTGCTATAATCTAAAGGAGAAAATTGAGTTGGGCCTGGTTAAGGTGGACGCCCTCAAAGAGCGCGTCGTTCTCAACCCCCACCGCTCGCGGGTGCACAAGGACGAGGCGGATCGCTTCACTGCCGAGATGATCGACCAAGAGGATGCTCTCTTCATGGAGCGTGACTTCATCCGGCTCTCGCAGGAGTTGCGCGAGAGTCTGGGCTTGAAGCGCGCCGACATCGATCGGTGTCTGCAACTATTGGACCAGTATAAGGACTTGGATCTGAACGCGGTGATGTTGAAACGCAACGCTGACTGTGTAGATACAATTCGTCGGCTGCGGAAGTACGTGGGCAACCTAAAGCAGTGGAACTTGACGCCCGAACAGGAGGCCGAGTTCAGCAAGAAAGCAGAAGTCATCCGCGAGAAAGCCACCAATATTTACCAGAACTTCAAGAAGATGTTCATTTTCCGAAAAGAGGAGCACTTCTGGGAGCAATTCTGCGACATGGTCGATGAATTCCGAAGGGTCACTAAGCACATTTCCGAGTCCAATCGCTTTCTAATCACTGAGAAGTCCTACAAAAGCATCCTCAGCGATAAGAACGACGAGGTCAAAACGGAGCCCATGCAGGAGATCAAAAAGCGTGACTCCGAGGAGCAGCCCAACGACGAAGAAGCTTCACCCGTCGAAGACTTGAAGGAGACCACGGCGGGCATTGCAATAGAAACCGCATAAACAATCCAACAGCGCCCACACACACAAAACTCACCCGGTCGTACTTTCCAAAAACGCGGACCTGTCTGTAAATTAATAATAAAGAATAAATAGTATTCAGCATTTTACTTATAACTACGAACTAATAATGGAAGAAGAATGATAAACGAGAAAAGTAAAGCAATGTGTACCATCGCGGTCTTGGCGACTGCGACTACTGGTAGCCTTATGATCGAATCTTCCACTTTTTGTTAAATTTGTGCAACACTATACGGCAAGCGTTGTTTCTATTTTTTTCTTTTACAATTTTTGTCGTTAAATTAGGTTCTTTTTTTTTTTACTTCTAAATATCAAAGGTGAACTTTGCTAAAAACTCAAACAAAATTTATTCGAAGCCTTCTCGTGCGGGGTACACACAAATTTAATCCCATTGAATGCTAAATAATATTCTAGACTTAATTATTATACAAGCTAAACATTACCGAACTAATAAAAAGTATTTTTCAAATGTGAAAATATTAACAGATTATTAAAATAAAGACACTATTAAATGCAAGTGGACTTGATCTGAGATTTATGCGTGTAATTGATTTGGGTGGGGGAGAGAAACACGTCTGTGGGCGGTTTTTTTGTCATTGTAGTTCGGTTCGTCTCATCAGTGTGGAGATTAAAATTTTCTACATCTTTGTGCAATTAAAATGCAGTGTGTCGATGATGTTGTTGGGAGACACAGGTTTATCGGCGTTTTGTTGTGGAAATAGTCCTGTCTGCGAGGAAGTTTAATGAAAGAAAATAAACAATTGCAGCACTCTACGAAATTGTGGACATCATCCGAAAGACAAACTTTATCGACTACACTGACTATATGCGCCTGAACGCCATAGTTTTTAATTTCGATTAAATTTCCAAAAGCAATCGTAACTACAATTACCAGTATTTTCAATTTGTAATTATGATTATACTAGTGTTATTGCCATTAAAATCAAAACGATGCAATTGGATGCAATTCCCTGTGGCGCTAATAGGTTCACTAAAATTCGCTACAGATGGATCGAAGCTAAGTAGGAAGTAGGAGTGGGGGAATACTCCGGTAACTTTAATGTGAAAATTTCGGAACTCCTCCTTCATCATTGTAGGGGCTTTCAGATGGAAGGTATGGTGATCTTGGGTAAAGGGAAATGCAAAAGCGCAAAACGACATCACCTTAGAGATCAAGCAAGAGTGATTTTTGTCGATCGCTCTTTTTTGGGCTAAAAAGGCAATTAAGTTGTAAAGTCTCTCGAACAACCAAGCTAATATAAACCCTGATGGCCCCAGTCCTTTTCTATGGAACTAAGTAAGTTATCCTAAAGGGGGTATTATTATTTGTACGAATAAGTCAAGCCGTAATTTTCCCACACTGGGTTACATTCACTTCAAAAACATCTCTAGTGTGTCGTTCGTTTCTGGGTTAGGTAGGTCATGTGGATGCCTGGACATAGCGACACATCGGGTGATTGCCAGACTAACGCACTCGGTAGGCATACGAACACCTTTGTACTGTTGGCCTGTAATTTCCTCCGGTATTTACAGGCTATGCTAATAGCGGAATTAGCCATAAGCCCCAGCACATGACAGTTTTTTGCAAAGAGAATCTAATTTCCTGTTTGAATTTCTCGCCATTCCTAAGATTATATGGCTGTTCGTCACTGACTTATTGTTAGATCAAGTTTTTCTTTATGTAATCAGGCAGAGAGTTATGTTAAACATAACACCTAAGACATTTAAATTTCTTATTTTCCAATCAAACATTTAAGAAAATTCAACATACTGCGTTGGTAATAAGGCCAAGTTATCACATGACAGCTTCGTTTTCTTGATTGGAAGCAACTTTCCCGTGACCTGCAATGATGGAAGGAAATATTGATTTAGTCCCAGACCCTTTGCGGGTTTTAGTCCCGTTCAGTAAGTTCTGCGCATTGATCAGTTGGACATTCGGATTATAACTTGGAGCTTAAGTTATTAAACACATTGAGTGCCATGGGGGTCACAGTCAGCATTTAGCTTTTCTTGGTAGTAGAACAGCTTTTCACAGTCAAGACTACACTCAAGTTACTCTAGCCAATCGCAGTTCCTGGGTTCAAGCCGCAATTGAGTGCTAGATCCGCTTTTGGACTCTTCGAGAGAAAAATTCTTCGTGCTAACTTGTGGTAATGGCATCTGGAGAGAATCATTCAGCAACGAACTCTACGAGTTGTGTGACAGCATGGGTCTAGTCAAGGCTGTTCGGATACAACTCTTAAGATGACTCGGCCATGCAGAACGTATGGACGACACTACTCCAGCCCGAAGATTCTTTCAATCCAAGCTATTGGTGCTGCGCAATAGAGGGCGTCCTCGATCGAGATGGCGCAGAATTTATCAACCAAGTAGAGGGTCACAGCCTTCTCGGAAGTGCTCGAGGACGAATGTCAGTTGTTCGCTAAAGTGGGACAGTGAACATTATTTGTGTTCTTTCCCCGGGCTGGATTCGTCCACTTAACAGTCCAACGCACGGCACACGAGCCACGGCACACGCTCGAAACTATAGTAAGCAGCTGGAAAACCATTGTGCCAGCTGGAGAAGTTTGTTCGTTGCAGGTACAACCCTGGTCCCACACAGTAATTTGCTGCTTTTAGGCATTGGCTCTAGCATTTTTATTTGTTGTTTCATTTGATTTCTGTAAATCGTAAAATAGGTATTTCCGTCTCTAGCAGACCTGTAAGATCTGAGTATAGATACAAGTACGGATACCGTTACCCGTACTTTTATTTTTATAAGTACAAATACAATTCCAGGCTTCCTTATCCTTTTTAATGTAAAAAAAAAACACAAATCTTAAATTAAAAAGTTTATTCACAATTATAATAAAAACGGCTTCTTGCATTCTTAACTACATAAATAGATACGTTGTGGCATGATCAGTACGAAGGCAAATGCAAAAATATTTTGGTATATACACAGATAACCGTAGCTGGCGGACCTCTTCATTCTTGGACGTCTCCAATGCCGTCGCCCTGGATTGTAAACATGGCTTCCGATTCGGGCAGACACGGTGAATCATATATTTTACATATTCTCGTCTCGCCACGACCCTTCCGTAGGTACAAGCGCGTAGTTGATGCATGTGCAATTATATTACCACCGATTGGTTTCTTGGGATCCGCAGCGAACATCGATGTTCCACCATCGACCTGGGCCACTACCTGATTTGTTATAACCACAGCGACTCCATACTGAAAAAGAGAGAGAGTAAATTAATCTTGCTTCACAACACCCAAATTACACAAACCTCATCTGCAAGTCGTAACAAAAGACGAAGGAACCGTCCCAAATGCATCTGCCTGGCGGCAAGCTCTCCACGTCCGGCGTAGTCAGTCCGATACAGAGCGGTTGCGCTGTCGACAATCAACAGAGCGTACCGTGACTCCGCCATCATTGCAGCAGCCATGGTCAGTAAATTTGTCTGGTGATCTGTATTGTATGCCCGGGCACAAGCAACATTGTCCAGGACCTCGTCGCGCACCAACTTGTAGCGCTCTGCCACTGCTGCCAAGCGTTCTGGTCTAAACGTACCCTCTGTATCGATGTACAGACACTTGCCTTCTCCGCCGTTCTGGCTGACCGGCAGCTGACAGGTCACCGCCAGAGTGTGACAGAGCTGAGTTTTTCCGGACCGGAATTCACCGAACATCTCTGTGATGGAACCTGTTTCGATGCCTCCCCCGAGTAGTTTGTCCAGCTCTTTTGAGCCAGTTGTCAGCATTATGATTTCGGAGCGCTTTTGGAAGTACACGGTGGCTGTGGTGAAGCCCATCGGGACGATTTTCGATGCCTCCGCGAGAATTTTATCAGCTTTAGCTTCTGATATGCCCTTGATGCAGATAAGAGCCTTCTTTGGAGCGAATGCTACCGCTTCGACTGTGTAGTAGCCAGCCTCCTCGAGTTTTTTAATGTCGCTACTGGTTATTCCATTACCCTAAAATTATAGAGACACATTTATTTACTCCAAATTGTGGTCAGAAAGCTGAAGATGTTTACCTCCAAACTTTTGATCAGCTGTGGTCCATATTCCTCTTCTATATCGTTGTCCGCTGTCGTTGCAGTCGTTATAGAACGTTCCATTGCAGACATTTTGTGTGTTGTTTGTTGATTTTTGGTAGAAAATAAGTTAAAATACAAAATTCACATAATAATTGTACAAAACAAAGAGAGAGTGAACATAGAATTTAATTTCAAAATTATTTTCAAATGTAAGACGTCACTTTTATTTTGTTCGCGCTATTTTCGAAATGTTTTCGAAAAGTAGTGCCAAGTTAAATGACAGACAAATGACGAAGCAACGAAGTCGACGAAGTGGAAGGATTTTTCCACAATTTAGTGGTTTTCTAGGACAACATAATGAGATGAAGAAAGTGGTTTAGATAAGTTTAGCCTGATCAATTAGGATTAATAAGCTCAGTATGTGAAGCCGACAAAGGTCTGAATAGAGGTGGATAGAATGAAAATGTTCGTTGGTTGATTGACATCTGTCCTCCTCGAACTCTCACTGGACATATCAATGATTTAAGTAGCACTCTTCAGTAAGTTTCCAGATTCCAGTCCCTATTGCGATTGTCGAATGGTAATGGGTATTCGACTATAGTCGATTATCGATTGTGTTCGGTATTGCGATTCTTGAATGCATTTGATGGTCGTCGATCTGACAGCCGATTTTCGCCGATCGCAAATTTGTGATCGATGGCTACCGACAATAAGGTAACGGCTAATTTCTTGTGCGCAGTATAAGTATTTTGTCACCATTCAACAGTCGCAATAGGGGCCTCTGTCTTTTTAAACCAGAATAAGCTGGGGAAAGCATCGAAAGAAAGTTGGAAAGTCAGACCGGAATCAGGTTGTACTTTCATAAATTTATTTAAACAAAGTCAATCTATGTGAGGTCGAAGCTTGTGACAACCATAACCATTTACTGGGATGAAGTTAGAATGCCCCTATCAAGTCCAGTCATCAGCAATACTATATGTACTACTTTCGCGTAACAAGTTACATATTCGACTATATTTGTTGTATTTCATCGGAAATTGAGAGCATTTGTAGTCCCAGTAATTTGGCATCACTCAAAATAATTCTGCTGTCAACGATTCCCATGTTTTTCATATGTCAGCATTTCCTCCATAAAATTAACCTCCAAAAAAATTACATAAAGATCTGTAAAAATTGGTCATCAAAATTTTAATTTTTAAAAGATTAATTAAAACTTTGTATGGACATAAGGACGTCTAGAAAAACATGTCTATACGTTAATCAAGCAATGACTGGATCCTATTATTTAGACATTGCATTGTAGGTAAACTACAAACAACTACCAAAAAATATCTCCCGTATTCATTTCCAAATATTTACACCGAAAAAAAATGTCTCTTTATTCTCTTTTTAATCAACAGAAAATTTGAAGACGATAGTGATATTGTACTTACGCCGGCGTATTTTAAGGGCAGTATTGTTCAGTCCCTACGAAGTATTTTCGGTGAAATCGGTGGCTTAACTGAAGTTGATATATTCAAATTAGACACCGATTCGCTTCGAGCAATCGTACGTGTTCCAGAAAATTACTACGTTAAAACTCGTGCCGCCATCACGTTGATCTCAAAATTTCAAAATATTCGCTGTCATTTCCACGTGAAGAACGCATCTCCTATTTTAATAAACCTCATATCATCGCATATAGAAGTCTAAAGAAATAAAAAAAGAAAACTACTCGCCATGTCTTTGTGTAAATCTTTTGGAAAGGATAAGGTGATATTCGTTACTAAGGAGGATCATGCTACACCAAGCACTGTTGAGCTGCCACCACCGGAAGCAACGCAAGGATTGATCACACCGTCTGGTGAAATCAATTGGGGCTGTCCCTGTTTGGGTGGGATGGCAACAGGGCCGTGTGGTGTTCAATTCCGTGATGCATTTTCATGTTTTCATTACAGGTGAGACTTAAGTTTAATTTATGTTTTGAATATTAACTAAAAAAAATTGAAATTTTCAGTGAAGCTGACCCTAAAGGATCTGATTGTTATGAATCATTTAAGACAATGCAGGAGTGCTTCACACTATATCCTTCTGTTTATAATAAAAACGGTGGTGAAGACGGAGACGACGACAATTTGGATTTGGGCGATATTGAGGAAATGATGGAGTCCGAAAATGTTTCAGAAACGGAAACAGAGAAAGTTGAAGAAAGGAAGGGAGAAGACTAGTGCGTAGATTAAGTTATTTTTCTCGTTTTTGTTACAAGAAAGAAAGTAAATACATGTTTTATAAGTCGCTAAATTTGCGGTTTCAAAAGTTAGGTTATGTAAAAGTTTTCATGAAAGATATTCATTGGACGCGTCTTATCAGCAGTTAAGTCTCGCTGTGCAACGTGCTTTGACGTTAAAAAGGGTTCTCTAAAAATCTCAAGCAAGTTGAGCTAAGTGCACGAAATTAAAGATTGCGATGAGAAGTTTTGGAAAAGTGCTCTTAGTTTGTTCTTCTTTGTCAAGTCTCATTTTACACATTAAAATGTTTATTAAGATTTCTATTTTATTTTTTAGCTGCTTGAAAAAAACTTTAAAACGTAACGATTGTTATAAGTTTTTGTATGCGTCTTAGCCTGTCGATTGGTTGCCAAGTTTTGCAAGAAATTGATGATGATTTATGACAACGTTAACAGTAGTGTGTTAGACGTTCACTGGATATAATCTAAGGTGGTAGGATTGCTTTTTGTGGATGGGGCAAATGAAGCTGGTATTCCACTCATCCGGCATGTATTTGTTCTCCCAAATTATACCTCCAGTTTTGAAGAGCTTCTGCCTTGTTGTTCTCCAGCTTTTTAATATCTGTGCTGATTTTTTCAATTGCGACAGGCGAGGATTTAGTCGCTCGTCTTCATGGTCGTTAAGGAACTGTTGAAAATGATGCTTAAAAAAATCCCCTATTCTCTGCGTATCTGTGACAAGATTATTTTCACAACTTCGAAGAGCATGGGTAACATTTTCAAAGCTTTATTCGTTCTTCTCCCTGTTCTCACCGATATCCTTGAATTTGAAGACTGCGAAAACCTTCTTTCTTCGCCGCAGCGTTGTTTTTTTTCTTGCCTTCCTTGTCTTGGTACTCCCCGCGTGCGGCTCTTGGTTTCCTTTGCAAAGCCTTTTGGTACGCCTCGTCGGTTGCATAATTTCTCATGCATCATACCACGCGTTTCGTGCCGGGTGTGGTAGGTATCCCATCGTAGTCTCGGGTACTTCTTGGATTGCAGAGTGGTAAACGAGCCACATGTTGCTGGCGTTTGTGTCCGACGCAGGCATACTTGCGCGACGCTCCTTGTAGTCTAGTGGTGCTCAGGCAGTCAATGTTGAACGTCCTGGTGCAGCTTTAAATAATAGAAAGCTCTGAATCTTGTTGCCACCAGGAAATAGCCAGAGCTGTCATTTGCCCCTCTCTAGGAAGGTGCGAAGCAGGTGATTTTACATACCTCAGGGCATATGTAGGCTCCAGGTATGACATAGTGCATTGCATAGTTCTCGACTATTGAAATACTGATACCGATACTACACCACAAAACCCTTATCGAGAATGATGTCAAAGGTGAGCGTTAAGCACGGCAGAAGAGCTGATACTTGTTTTTTTCGAAAGAAAGACCGAACTTTAGTCCTGGCTACGAGAAGGGCGAACGGAAGAGAAGACACAGCGGCGTGCTATATGAGCTGTACTAAGATGTGGATGCAGTGTGTGTGTAGGCAAAAATCCGTCTACTATAATGGTTTGGCCACATATCCGTCAAGGAGGGAAGGCAACATTATCAAATATTAGATTAGGCCTAGACCACAGAGTTCGATTGATAACCCGGTTAGATAATCCCTGCCACATTTAGGTCCTTAGTGTATCCCAAAGTGGGGCTAGGATCATCATCATCATCATCATCATCATTTTCTTAGCCCGCATGTTCCACTAAAGGGGTTGCGGGGGCAGTGCACGCAAAAGAGATCTCCAGGCATCCCGATCCTCCGCCGCCGACTCTAACTCCTCGGCGGGTATGCCCAAGCGTAACCAGGCGAGCTTTTGGACTTGGTCCAACCATCTCATCCTGGGTCTACCGAGCGGTCGCCTACCTGACGGAGTCGCATTCAAGGCACGCCTCGGAAGTCGTACTGCAGGGGACATGCGTGCCACGTGGCCATACCAACGAAGTATGGATCTTTCCGTTCGGAGAAGAAGCTGCTCAACGTTTAGCTCTCCCCGTACTGTCGTGTTCCTCACCCTATCTCGGCGAGTAACTCCTACAACAGCACGCAGAAATCTCATCTCGGCAGCTTGTATTCGCGATCTTATTCTTTCGGTCATTACCCAAATCTCATGACCATAGGTGAGAGTTGGAACAAATACCGAATTGAACACCGATAACTTGGCTTTCACCCCAAGCTCGGCCTTCCTGATGACAGACCTTCCAAGCTGTTTCAAAATTGACCCAGCTTGGCCAATCCTACAGGAAAGCTCAGTATTGCTCCTCCCATCACTCGTGAAAAAGACCCCGAGATACTTAAACTTCTCCACCTGTTTCAATGGAACTCCGCTGACCTGCAGAGTGCATTGCACAGGCGTTCTAGAAATGACCATCACCTCGGATTTGTCCACGTTAACCTTCATCCCAGCATCAGTACAGACGGCCACAAACCTATCCAGCGCACGCTGGAGTTTCGTCTGTGAGGATGTGAGGATAACTAAGTCATCTGCAAAAAGCAGGTGACTTACCCTCAGCTCCCCCAGTGTCAAACATTCTTCACCACGGCTGCGTTGTAACATCCAATCCATGTATATAATGAAAAGGAGAGGTGACAAGACGCTAGGGGCTAGGATTTCTTCATATATATTTTTTTCTTATGATTGGCCATTCCTTCCCATTGCTGGAAAAGATGTATTTCAAGAATTTGGTCTTATGCTGTTACAACCTTTTATAATCTCAAAGCACCATTGCTTGGTGGTTTGTTGAGCATTGAAGACAGAACAACCTGATACAAAAGATTAAGCATTAAATATTCGCCTTTTGTAAACAGGACAACCGATTTAAAAGCAACGTTTCAATGAGTACGTTGCGTATGGATTTCTTGACCATAAAAAATGCCCCGAATAAGAAGAATCTCCTCAGGAAATGCCAAATTTACTGACGTCTAAAACCAGTGAATCACATCCTTCGTTGACCACAAGTTTAAGATCAAGTTTGTACCTGTGTTCCTAAAATTCATCCCCAGAAACTTTGTTCAAGAAAACCCCCGAAAGGAAATTCCCACATAGCTCACCACCGAACACTACAGACCATTCGTTCCACTAACAACTGTCACATGAGTTCGAAAAGGAACCAAAGAAAACAAATCATCACACCATCTCCCTCCTACCACTCCGCCATTATTCCGAAAAAAAAAGACCATCACCATTCTCTCATTCTCTGACATTTCCACCCAATCCAATAACCCACGCGCAAGCAGGACAACCGTCCCATCAAATATTTTCACAAACACGAAATCAAAATATTATCAACAAGAGCGAGAGCGGTGAATTGCTAGAACGAGACTGTAGCGCGCCAGTAATATGTAATCTCGCCGTGTCTTTCGTATCAGAGTCGTGAAATGAAATTTTATTTGAGCACAGTTTTACTAGAAATCTCGTGAATAATTTCGTAAAAATATAAACAACTTAACTCCGAAATACAGTTTGGATATTTTGTGCAATTAGGCATTGCAAAAATGCCTCCGAAATATAGCTTACATCCATGTATGTTGATTACCCAGTTCGCAATTAGTTAAAGAAAATATCGAGTTCCCCCGTTGTTAGTGCGCTACCCGAGAGCCCCAAAAGAGAAAATTTCTTCCTCTGACCGAGCAAAAGTGTGTGAGGAAATTTATTATTTTGTGTTTTGAAGTTTTTATTCTTCTTCCGCGAGTGTCGTGTAGTGCGATTTTTTTCTAACTAAGTGCTTCATATTTTGCTTAGAGAAGCATTAAAAATACAAAAATCTAATTCATACTCAAAAAGTTATAAAATACAAGAGCAGGAAAAAAAATTATAGAAAAAGTGAAAAATAGTAAAAAATCTATTATTGTGAATTGTTAGAGTGTGTGTCAATCACCATTTGAGTGGAAGTGTCAAAAAAAAAAGTTTCTTTGCCCATCAAGTGGAGAGTGAAATAAAAATATTTTGTCTACAAAAACCCTACAAAGAAATCACCTTGAAACGTCAAGAATTCTTTGGATTTGGATACAAAATTGTTTTTCTTGATAACTAACCAGGAATTACTCCCCCCAACTCCGAAAACAAAAAGAAAAAAACAATGACCATGGATACGACCAATGTTGCCACTGTCGGCGCCACTGCTAAAGCAACAACAATAACAGCAGCAGCAGTAGCAGCAACGCAACCAACAACGACGACAACGAATGGAAAGCCAAAGGAGAAGAGAAGGTGAGTCGAATGTTAATTCACAATTTAAGGTGATGAAAATATTTATATTTATTTTTTTTTTTGTGTATCCGACCATCTGACGATGAGTGGGAAACCGAAAAATGTATTTATTTAAATCGAAGTAGAAAAACTGCTTAAATTTTGTTGGGTTTATTTAAAAAAATGGTAAAGAAATGAATGAGGGAAGAAAACAACAGCAGTACCGCACCACTCAACAAGTTGTTGACGTCGAAGTTACTAGAAGAAACTAGTTCTGGGGCTTCATCAATTTTGTTTTGTATAAAAGATTGCATTTTAATGAAAAAAAAAAAAAACAAATTTTTTGTTGATTTTGTGTGTCGACTACTGATAAAAACAAAATTCGTGGAGAAGCTGCGCAGCACGGGATCCACCAAATCCCCACTTTGTCTGAAGATGCTAGTGATACGCATTGGTATGCACTTTGTTCATGAGGTCGAGGGGCATGTTTGGGCTACAGCTCAAAAGTGGGAGTGATTTGTGGCCTCTGTGGACACTGTTCGACATCCAACAACATTTGCGTTCTTTTACAAACTTTTGTTCCTAAGTTTTTGGATGATCATTGCCCTTCAGAATTCAGAGCAAGAATGGATGTACTGCAACTTGTTTGTGTTTTTCACATTGTTCATATGTTTTTTTTACACAAAGTCTCGCCCTTTGCTAAAAACAGTTTAACAATATCACGTCTTTTATTTTTAAGCTGATTGCAAGTTCTGTTCATTGCGTGAACGCGGGCATTTCCTATTCGCTGAGTTGATTTGACTTTTCCAGGGTAACACCAACAAAAATGCAAATGAATTTTATTAATTTGGGATGCACGTAATGGGGCTGAGCACTGCTTGTCGAATGTAGAAACGTTTTTACTAAACATTAACTCTTTGAGAATTAACGCAAAGCAGACGGACAATTTTGAGTCTACGTAGCACTTCTTCGCAGTAAACTAATATTTGTTCATATCAGTCTAATGAATCATCTAGGCGTCTTTCAAACTTTTAGAAACTTAATTTTTCCACTGTTTATATTTATTAACTAACGTCTCTCCAAATGTTATATTCATAGACCGATCTTTTTATGGTCGATTCTCATACTCACCTCTCAAACTACGATGTTCATCAATATATCTACACGAAAGCTCTATAGATCTATGATTGCACTGCAGCGTCTTTATTCTTACATTATCAAATCAAAGTTGGTCTCACCTTTCTTTGGACTTTTCACGTAAAGAACAGCTTTGAATTCTATTGGATGTAGGAAGATTACGGGTACTGCTCGTCTAAAGTGTCACCTGCAAGTGTACCATGATGTTAGTAAATGCTTAGTTCGTCGATGCAGACAATGTTCATACTGCTTAAGGTTTATAGGAAGCAAAGTGTCCGTTAACTTATTTATATTCACGGGCAGAGTCAGAGTCTAGCTTTCTCGCAATCGTCGTATTGTGCGTGTTGCTATCAATCAAGCCATGGCACTTACGAATGCACCCCACCAAAATTGATGTACTACGCTCACGGGGGCCAATGACCCCAGAAAAGAAATTTGGCGGCAACTGAAATGGAGGAGAACTGGAGCTACAAAAGAATATTATAAATATATATTTTTTTAAAATGTGCTTGTTTTTTCTCAGGACAGTGTATTTTTATATATATATTTTTATTTTTACATGAACTTTAGTTAATATTTTTCTGGTTGCATTTGATTTGCATTGGGTCAAATATACGTCGTATTCTAGTTTTTGTCTTTGTCTTAGGATTTCAATATACAAACGTTAACAAGCTGTATACGCCTAGCCGTATGAAGCCAAAGTATTGTCTAAAGATGTTGTTTATTGAATGTGCATTAAGGTAGCCTTCAAGAGCATTCCTTGTTTTATTTACAATAGGAGTAACTTCGGGTATTGTCGAATACCCATTTTATTTTTGCATGAAAAAACTAGATTCCACGCATTAAATGGACAAAAAATTTTAACACATTTTGCATATTAATCTATTGGCTAACGTTAGCAACAATCCAGACAGCTAGGGTTATTTTTAAGAATTTTATTTATTTTTTACTGATAATATCTCGAAAATCGAAATTTAAAAAATTGGAGGGTAATCTCTATTTCAATTATAATATATATAATGTGCATCATATTGTCCTGTATTGTCTTAAATGCAGGAACCTGAAAAAGTATTCTGCATTCTCCCTTGTAAATCCTCTGGCTCTATCGAATGACGTTTCAGTTGGAGCACGATTTCTTAGCGTATTCTTATGGTGCTTAACAGACCTGTATAACTATTCCTTCCAGGAACATTCTTTTTAAAGTGGAAAAGCGATTCGGGATGCAATTTTGTTTTGTTACTTGAAATGCAAGAGAACGAGTGTTAAAAACGACCAAAACCGACACTCCATCTTCATCCAATCGGCCTATTTCACCTTTTTTAGGCACCTTCCAAAGCAGATTCGAACTAAAAAACCGAAAAAATAATAAGCGTGTAATGTGAAATAGTATTCCACATTATCCTCCTGGTATTCCACATTATCCAATTTGGAAACTATTGCAAACTACGACCCCTAACACAAAATATATCTATAAACTCAATGATTTAAAGCAAAATTACCAAACTAGACATGTGTTCGATTACAACTAGACTTGCACAGTTAAAGAAACTGCACAAGAAACTGCTCCGAAAAAAAACTCACAAAAATGTTCAGAAAAAGTCATGCACCCCTAAATAAGAACTTTGACTGACTCAGACACATCGGTATTAATAAAGAGAAGAGCGTAACACTTCTTTTATGCTGTTTATACCCGAAGTTACTCTACATATTAACTTTTGACGACAAAAAGAACATTATTGACAAAAATTGATATAATCAAAACCAACATTGGCAAAATAAATAATCTACGTAACAGCCTATAAAGGGCCAGAGCCTAGCTGTTCACGCCTCCACGGTGTTAAAATTTGACACAAGTGGGGAGGACCTACGATTTATTGCCGGTTTCGAAGGGTGAATATTGACAAAGATTTAAAAAAAAATACGAAAACTAAAGCTTACATAACAAAAATGAAAAAGGACTGCTTACGTTGTTTTCTAAGAAGTATTTTTTAAGTTTTTTTTTTTTTTAGCATTTATTGGCTGTAACTGAATTTTACAAGTCTGGTACAAATTCATACTGTTTTTGATTAATTAGAAGCTTAAAACTGTTCAGTTGTAGACAGAAGAGATCCATATGTGGTGTTTGTCCGATTGGAGGCAACTCATAATAAAAGATTCCCTACCAGTTCCATCAAATGCACAGAAGATGCTCTCTGACCAGAAGCCGGGTGTGGATATCGTTTGAATTCCTTCACCGTGCTTTCTTTGAAGTTGATTGAGATTGTCGTAGGCAACTCATTTCTAATCGGATTATGTAATTTAATCCAAATTTCCGACGATGTGACGAATCTGGTAGCGCGAGATGCATCATTAACATACAAAATATGTACCTGAACGGAATCTAAGAAAGCAAAGTTGCATAGAATTACCTTAATTAGAATGCCAAAAACTGTCTAGTAAAAAAGCCTCACAGACATCAACGCATGCAGATCATATGAAGCTATTTGTGTGCATCATTTTTATGGAGAATGTTAGGTTATGTTTGTTTGGGTTAATGGGTTGATAAAACGAGTTCTGTGTAAAACGCATTATAGCACAATAAAGCTAGGTCGCTTCTACGCAAATGATTTGATTTCCAGTTTCTCATGATTGTTGTGGTTGGTTTCCTCGTCCTTATGAACCTGAAAAGTTTAGTTAAAAGTGAGCAACAAATTTTGAGTTGTGACAAGATTGCAAGCATACAACAAAAGTTGTTACTCTGCCTATTCTAGAATGTGCCTACACATTATTTTTTTTTATTTTCTAACTCGCACAAATTGTGGCAAAAGTAGAATGAGAGTGTTACTAAACACCCTGAGAAAGAAGGCGTCATTAATTCAACCAGAAAAATCTTCTCTCAACTTTCCCACGAAATACGCGTGCTTAGAGAGGATTATCAGGCATTACGAGGGCTCCAACCACTGAGGCGTAAAAGAATTTATACTAAAAAAAGGTCTGCAAAGAAATAAATAGGTCAAGGAATACGTTCAGTGTTTTTCCTTTTAATTACTTGACAGAAATAAGATCGTCCTGAAAGATGGATGGTTTGGTCCCTTTGTGTTAGAAGGTTGCCTTACCAATCGATATCCAACATCAATCTACCCCCTCGGGTGTTTGCATTAACGCTTCCTTCCGCCTCTTTATTCTTATTCATAAAGATTCCTTCCGGCACCATTTTTATTATTCAGCAAATTCAATGAAGCTCATTGTTACGCGTCTATTTGAAAAAAAAGAAGAGATTTTTTCTTCAGTGTATCTTTTATTTCACGTAAACATTTTTTTATGAAATAGTTTAGATTCGTAGTCTTTGCTCAGTTGACTAAATGAGCGTAATGAAAAGACGTTCAAATAAAAATACACAGTAGCGCTCTGAACTGACTTGAAGTGTGCAAGTGAAGATTGGAAAATTAAAGGCATATTCCCATACATATTCATGCACCAGTCACTTCCTACTGTCACCACTACCGTGTAAAAAGTCTTTGTTGCTGGCAATTAATTTCTTTTGACACGGTTCTCAAAAGCCATTTAGTCTCTTTTGTTTGTTGATCAACAACAAAACCTGTTAAATTTTATAATTTACAAAGAAATGGTCACCCTTTAGACATGATCTAGACGTTAATTAACAAAACAACTACCAATCGTTCAATCAAACTTTCAAGGATAAACTATTATCTGGTAGGTTTGCTTGTGTTTTATTTTTTCTATTTTCTCAAAATCTAGATAAGGTGTTTCGTGCTTTATTTATTAAGTCTGTTACATAAATTCAAATCTACAACACTCATAAATAAGTAATAACACTTTTGAGTTATTACACTGATATGCTTTGTGTTTTGATTGTAAGTTCTTAGATTGAGACTGTAGTGAATAGGGAAAAGGTCTCGGGGTTCTAGCAGAATGGTTTTTGGCTTAATGTGGTTATATTTTACTCAGACATGACAGAAAGAAGACGACGATGTGGAAAGAAGTGTGCTTGTGGAAGTTCTCCGAGTCGTTGATGACAACGTAGCCTTGTAGTTTGTTTACGCGTTTTAGTTGACGCAATGCCTATTCGACTGAGGGAAGGTAAGATACAAAACAAAAGCTCGAGGTAAACGCGACTAATGCAGCGGCCTACGGATGCGGGAAAAGCAATAAATTTAGTCTTGTGAAAATTTAGATTCATTAACATTGCCAGTTAATTGGTTGTTAAGAGGATTTTATTGGATTCGAAAATGAAATAATTCTATTGTGACCTTACACTATGTTCTTGCGATCTTGTTCGAACTGATAAATGTTTATCGATTGGGTTATTTGTTTTTCTGGATCGTATTTAGGTCTTAGGTCTTTATTTAATATACAGAGCTTCGGCATACAACATTGACACATTTTAAAAGTATCCTTCAATAGTTATGACATAATCCCATAAAGTTGCAGGATCAATTCAAGGAGAATCAGTTGGCAAATAAAGAAAGTGGAGAATTAAACAACTATGAGAAGTGGGTCCTGAAATCCCGACATTCAAACATTCGCACAAACATTTAATAAAGGCTTAATTAGTCGGATTTTCTCTTGAAATCTATTTCTTGGTCGTAGATTTGTTTTACATTTGAAGCTCCTTGGTTAAAGAGATTTAAAGGACGATCAAGGAAAGACACTAAAGCGCAGGCTCAGGCCCAGACTCCGACTCAGAACAAATCTTGCTGCGATATAGAGAAGGTGATGTGTAAGGATATTTTGATCATTACCTAGCCCTTTCTTGAACTTTTGTATGCCTATTTCACTCAAATAGTAAACACTTGTTTATGGTTCACTACTATCCGTGTTAACACGTCCTTAGTCATTCCTCTATCTGTTCAAACGCAAAGGTCATCATTTATAACTCGGACTAGGATTTATACTGATAAACCTTGTAATTGATAATCAATTGTCAATTGCACGACTGGTCATGACTAAGCAGTGAACTCTTTAACAATAAGTGTGTATCGTGAGAGGCACTAAAAATACATGCGTACCACACGAGTTAAGATATCTTTCCATTTTGTTAGATTACCAGACGGTTATTTGGATTTGTTCTATTTTTTTTACCTGAAAGAAGGCCAGTCATCGTCTTTTTTGCGAAGTGTTTGTTGGTCAGCTTTGTCAAGGTTGACTTCACTGATAAGATAATTCGATGGCAAACATTCGAACATTGCCCTTCCAAGGTGACACCCACTGATAAAATAAGGGAGGCAGAAGGGAATTTACTTTAAGTTTGAAGGGAAAGGAAATCTGATGCTTCACAAATTACAGACGGAAGATAATTGCGGCAGTAGCGCACTTTGAGCTGATGTGGTGTTGTTAGGGGTTCTTCTATGAGATAAGCTGCTGTGAGGTATTCTGCTATGAGATGTACTACAATTAAACCATCGCGATGTATACAAATTGCACCCAGGTAAAGATCATAGGGTTTTGCCTGGAACATCCCTTTATCTAATTTCAGTAGTGCATAATAGAATGTAAATGTTGTGCTGTAACCACAGAGTGCAAAGAATTGAGTTCATATGGAAAAAAAATTAGCGCTCGATTATGCAAGTTTTTGCACTTGTAACAGCAAGAAAAATTTAATTTAAGAAAAAAATAATTTTTTTTAAAGATACTATAGTATAGACCTTCTCATCTAGGTTGAAGATTACGCTTATGATTGGGCGACTGTGAGTGTAGTCTATCTATCTATTTATGTCTCCAGGAGACCTGATTATATCAACTTAATTTCTAGTTGGGTAAAGGGAATGTCTGAAAATAGCGACTCATGCACTTTGTGCCATATTTAAAGGGTCCTCGTGCTCCAATCATGACTCAGCTGCTAAAGTGAAGATGGAAATACAACAACAAAAACTTGTTACTAATCGATTCGATACATTTTCATGCATTCATGAGCTTAAAAATATTTCCAATTTAGCAGTAGCAGTCAACAGTAGCGATAAAATCCAATTTACCTCCCCAAATTAACCGAAGAAAAACACTCCATAAAACAACGCTCATTAATCTATTCCAGCACACGTTACATAATCGTCCGAGTTTTGTATTTCTTTGCGTTTGTTTTTTCTTTCATCTTGACACAGAAAATAAAGATGAGGAAGAGATGAATGCACTTGTAAATGTATTTATCGTGTTCCAAAAATAAAGCAAAGAAATGACGAAAAAAAGGAAAAATAAACAAATCAAATAGCAGCCGATCACGAGGTCTGAGAAAATTGCAGACCGTATGATATAATGAAGAAGAATAAACACGAAAAGAAAAAAAAAAGTTTGGATTCAACAGGAATAGAAGAACATTTTGCGGAAGCTCAGACGAGATGTTGCGTGATTCGACCGGTGCCGGGTTCAAAGTCCGATGAAATTGATTCCACGTCAGCTCACCGACAACTTTAAAGGTCTTTTCAAATTTCTCTTTTGAAGGCTATAATTTTCTGATGAATTAGCTGGCTTTTGGTTTTCAGAATAGCGTTTGTTAGTGCCACTGTCAAGGGGTCTATGAAGGAAAGTCACTACCTGCAAGTGGCACACAGCTGAAGTTGAGTTGGGCTGTTTTTTTTTTTCAACGGCGACGTCAATGCATGTGATAGGTGGAGGTGTGGTGGTGGTTTGCTGCAGGTTTGGGGGCATATGCCCGCAATGAATTCTGATTGTGTAGGGTAATTAGTTGATAAAAAAAATGTTATCATTCTCTTTCTCTCCTTTCGCATCGGTCTTTCTACAATTCTATACACAGTTCATTTTTAAGAAGTCATCGTTACCAGTCGAGACGGTGGAAACTTAAGGCAGATTGGACTGTGGCAGTGGGCGATTTTTTTTTAATAAAAAAATCACATCAAGTTTATCAGCGATTGCGAAATTGATAAAAACTGGCTGGAGGGCGGGCGGACACTTTAGTGACAGCCGAGGTTGTTTTAGGGTTTTCTTCAGTATCATTTGGCGTCAGAGAAACGTTGACAGCTGAGTGACGTTTGTGTGCGAGTGGGAGACGATGACGGCGAATGTTCTCGACGAAATTGAAGTGCATTTCTAATTTTGAAACGAAGAGAGTTATGCAAGAAACATAAGTATTTTGAACCATGATAAAAGATATGATAAGATTTCTTTGAAACTGACTAGTAGAATGGGAATAGATAATTGTTCGACTCAAATGTCCTTTTTTTATTAGATGCTGTAGGCAGTTAGACTAAAAACTAAGTAATTGTGCAGTTGGTAAAAAGTGCTCATATCCAAAAGTATGCAGTTGTTAAAATATTTTATTTAATACGGCTACTTGAACCTAACTGTAGACTGTAAAACTCAACATATTGAAATAGGATCAGCAGTGGTCAAAGTGTGGATAAGAAAGGTAATAACTTTCAAGACGGAAGCATACAAAATCATTTGTTGTAAAGTTCATCTGTTTCACTGATCAGTCAAGCATTTTCGTATTAATGTATATTTTCGGATGGTAGTTCATCAAAAAATCACCAGCACATTGGAAACCGTATCATTGTTTCTGTTTCATCAGCTTAGCGTGAGCTGGTTTTTTTGATGAAACAAATAAGTCCCTGGATTCTGTTAAGAGCTGTTTTCACACAGATAAGAAGTTCTTTCAGATGATAGACAGGGCACGTGTTTGAGAATTATTTTACAAGAGATAAGGAGCACTTCTATTTACTTTCTATAATCCTCAATAATTTCTTTAAACCTTTTTCGACCGATTACTTCCTGCAAGAAAAATCTTATTTATTGATTTCTTAAAAAAAAAATAATAACCAATCTGTTCGCTCAGACACACCCATTTATTTTCTGGGATTTCTCACGCTTCTGAATCATCGGTAATTTTGAGTTTCAATTACCAAGCGAGAGGTCTTCTGTTACCTTTTTTCTGTTTCTTCATGTTTGACTTGAAAATTGTTAGTCATATAATTTTGTTTTCCATTTCAATATTTGTAGAGGAAACAGGGATTTTTAGAATCAATATTTAACTTGTATGGCTGCAGGTTGACTGAATAGGAATACGACGTTTTTTTAAGGAAGCATTTTTTTTCTTTGAAGAAACTATAGGCTGTTTATAATTCCCTCCACATGTTCAGAAACCAAATTTAAATAACAAACCTTAAACCAAGTGAATGTTGAATGTTGAATATAATCAAAAAAGCACACTTAAGACAAAGTAGTTCGGAAGCATCTTGACATTCACTCACAAGAAAACACACATGTGGTTCTTATTCTCATTCAGGCCAAGTACTTGCTTCTCATCACAAGACATAGCAAAATCAAACTAATTTTAAAAAAAAAGATACTTGCATAACATGTTGTCTGTCTGCAAAGCACGAAAAAAGATTAGATCAACAAACAAGGCCACATGTTAACACAAAACGAAAAGAAAGACACCGACGCGGGCTCTTCTTTTTTCCACACATTCATTCTTTCGTTCTGCTCAAAAATATAATTATGAAATGAAAATGAGAATCACGTTTACATATGCAGCTCGTGAATCAATATAATATTCTTCGTTTTTTTTTTTGTTGCTGTTTCGTTCGAAGTAGAGATTAGATAAGATGTGGCAGCTCGCTCTATCTTCGCAGTGAGGAGCACGCGGCAGTAGCCAAATTAAGAATTCGATTTGGGGAAGAATAAATTCATAAAAGTCAACAAGCGAAAGGAAATTGTCAGTTTGTCAAATGGCAGACTAATGGAAAATTGCTCTTTCATTAATTTGGCTTTCATTCATTTCGTGGGAACAACTATTGGCAGCGAAAACGGATTGAATCAACGCCTTGTGTAAAAACAAAAATGCATTTTAAAGAAAATTTTATGAAACTCGTAGCTTGTGGAGTATATTTAGAATGGAATGTTGTCACATGAGGAAAGCGAAGACTGTGATTGATTGTGTGTGATTGTAAAAAAGGTAGTAATGTGATTTTTTATCGAGTAATTTGGTTTTAAATGATGTGGCGGGTGCTTGGTGGCGCTTGGAACATGGTAAACAAAAAACTTAAAATGCTTCTACAGCTGACAGTGATGGGATTTGGGATTTCTAGAGCCAAACTTCAGCCAAAATAGATGTAGCTGGATTTTGGCGAAATTTAATGTTAGTGTCTGAATAAAGGGGATATTCGTCCACAGTTGAGTTCTCCGGTGAAATTCGTCACGAGTGGTTTTGGATGCTGCTGTCTTAGCTTCTTTCTCACGAGTTAATGTCTATCAGTCGTTTTGAACTACATAATTTTCTTCTTGTTAGTATCGAACGTATCTGTTCACACGTCCTGTAGTTTCGAAGTTATACAATGATTGTAATTAATTAAACTGAGTTCTTAACTAAGTCCACGCTAGCAGCCTTCACATCCTCTTTGTTCACGTAGCCCAAATCGAAGAATAAAGTAAATTAAAATCAAAGCAACATGTTAAGGTGTTACAATTTTAAAATAATGTTTTTAATCACCTGAATAGGTCATCTATTGTATATTGACTGTTCAACCAGTGAAGGTCGTCTGTAGTTGCCAAAAAAACTTCACATTTCTCATGGTAGAGATTGCTTTCGTGATGTTTCTTTCATAATTGACTTTGCTCGATGAAGTAAGATGTCGGTGTTTTTTTCACTCACAGAAATGTAAAGAAATACGCATGAAATTTGGTGGACAGTTCAAGAGTCAGTGTTTTTCTCAGCTCAATGAAATACGAAGCAATACGGATGGAATAAAGAAGCCACGTCATTCTTGCTAAAACTAATCGCCGTTCACTGTCTACGAACACGGTCGGTGGTCTGTTATTAATTTTAAGAATTGTCTTTTTAATCACGAAAACTAAAAATATTCATACGAGAATCTTTAAACTCTTATCTGGTGTCTTGAAGTGCAAATCATGAAGCTGATTGATAAAGATCAAGAAATATCAATCAAGATTCGAGTAAGAAATCAGTAAGCAAGTGTCAGCTCTTGGTTGTTTTTGGACTTTGTTACACTTCTTAAATATCATTGAAGTTAAAGTTTAATGGTGCGAATACTATTGCGTTGTCGATTTGCGTCGGCTGAGTTCTTTTTGATTTTCTAAGAAATGCCTGGGCCAGTCAACTTGACTTCCTCTACTTGTACTACTAAGTTTGAAAAGTTCATACGCCTTGTCATTAAACTTTTTCATCTAATTGTTTGATTTCGAATAGTCAAGAATCTGAAAATTGATCAATTCGATTCTGAAAATCTGTGACTCTAAAGCACAAAAACTTGCAAACAAAAACACTTCCTCTTCTCTACTCTTTCTTTTTTAGGAATTTTCACCGAGGCTTAAGGAACGCAGCCACAATAGCTCCCTCTTAAAAAACCCATAAAAATTTAAAATTTTGTATAATTGCCTCAATTCTAAAATTAAAGAATGCCAGACAATTGATCCGCACTCCCTCATGCGCCAATGAACGTGCCCATTTAGCAGCGGCGAATAAATCTCCGATTACCCAACCCAAAACACCCGCAATGATCTTTAAAAACAAACAAAAAAATGTTTCTTTTCCACTCACAAATCACTTTTATTTACATCGCAGTAGTTTTGAAATTCTTCTTTCCCCATGCGAGTTTCAGAGGCGATTTCAATGCAACAAGCATCGCCAGATCAACACCCAATCGAGGCGACACAATTGTGGACTTCGGATGAGACCAAAGAAGTCCCCCCCACTAGCAGTCGGTCATTTTAATTCGAATCATGTGATTAAAAAAGAAAAGAACACACTTGTTTCCCTTCTACGCTCCCATCTTCCCGTCATCATTGCCGCTGGTTCGACTCTACGCGTGCTTGGTTCACGGAGCCTTTATCGCTCGTCTTTGTCTGATCGCAGATACCAGCTCAGCGGCGCAACAGCCATATGCAGGGCCGCTTGAATAAATTATTATTCAGTTTTTAGTTTTTTTTCTTCTTTTCGTCTTTTCATTTAAATAAGACGACCTACTTTACGGATCCAACACACGCACAGAGGGCCCTGTGGCGCGTTGTGCTCCACACCACGAGTCTACCCCTGTGTGTATGCCTAATTTTTGGAATACAGCGCGCTAAAAACGAACGGACTTACAGTTGTGGTTGAGTTGATAAATCGAAATTTTATTTTCGTCGACTTTACATTGTGTTTTATCAGTTAGGGTGGCCCTTAGCGGCTCCCGCCTTTGGCCATGGATGGTCGATGTGTGCACACAGAGACAGACATTGGAACGAGCGGTGGGCATATACCTATCGAGAAACCTGTTTGTATGCGATAAGAGGCAATGGAATCTGAATAGAGATGACAGGCAATGTAAACGAGCATTAGGTACGCTTGCTCAGAGCTAATAGATCAAATTCTTTCGGCTCGATTTGAATTCGATTCGATTTAATTGCATTTCGTATTAGAGCGAACTGTAGGGAGACCGAGACAGACAAATTGTGTTTGTTTTAGTCGATTATTGAAATTTAATTAATATTTGTGTTCTGGAATTCGTAATCAATCGTGCCAAACGGTTGCCTGAAGTTGGTGATTGTTAAGACATAGACATAGGCTCTGGAGAGGATTCGTGGTACACTCATAACTCGCTTTGCGCTGTTTCACTCACCTTTGCACGATTTTCAAATAGCCACCCAGATTCGACTTGCGCGAAATAACGTTTTTTTCTTCAAAGAATCATGGCCCACTATTGTTTTTCTGTTATAGATACATCCATGTACATTCATGCATCGTTTTGCGTTGTTTCGGTTTGCACGAAACTTTTCATTCCCCTGCAAAGCGAAGGTATGAGTGTAATTTGTTGAAGAAGTTTTCAAGATGATGGCAATCGGAAAACATTTCTTTACGATAAGCTAAAAGCAGGACGATTCTTTATAGAAATGAGGTTCCTGAGATCCACTTGGTTTGAAGCTATCAAGTGCCTTTACTAATAAACTTGTCTCCTGACAAGCCTATATAATGACAAGCTTCTTCATCTACACTGACTCTTTTTTGGCTGAAGTTATTTTCGAATTCTTGGCCGTCTAATTGTCGGTGTTAGAGACGAGTTTGCAGGGTCTAAGTGTATTCATATTCATTAAGAATATGTGCCTTAGTTTCTGTCTATTTTTTCGGATAGAAATCGTAGCCCTAAGCTAAAATGAAGCGTTAATTCCCCACAATCATGAACTGCACCATTCTTTTCCCGAAATCCGCTCTTAACTGAAAACTTTTAGCTCAAATAAACAAAAAAAAACAGTCTTGCTCATTTCTTTGAGCTGGCTTTATATATATATATGGGGCGGCGTAACAGCCCGTTGAGAGCCAGAGCCTAGCTTTTTCGCGCCTCCACTGTGTTGTGCGCGTTATAATTTTGTCACATGTGGAGGGGACCTACTGTTTAATGCCGGTTCCGAACGGCGAATTGCGAAAGCTTTTCATGACAGAAGTACTCCAGGAAGGTTGTCAGTCGTTCGCTGGAGGTGGGGCCGTGAAAAATGTTTGTGGTGTTATTTTTTTCCCCGAGCTGGATTCGAACCCGGGTACTCTCGCTCAACAGTCCGACGCACTAACCGATCGAGCCAACGGCGCCCACTGCTGGCTTTATACTGGCCCAAAATCTGCAATTTCCCGATAAACCTTTGAAGAGATTGCCTTGTTGTTAATCGACAAATAAACTAAAACAAACATTTTCAAAAAAAACTGTTCAATCTCGCAGTTGGAGTTAATTTATTTTAGCTTTCGTTAATCAGCATCACTTATCAAAAGCAGACTCCATCTTGCCATGCTGAACATTAGGCGCAATCAGTGTACCCTTTCTGGAAAGGACGTCTCCTATTTCCTTACGGACAAAAAATAAAAGAATCAGCATCTTGGTTGTAGAGAAATTTCTGCTCGCCTTTGTTAAGAAACTCTCATTTAGTTTCAAACAGAATCGATCGACATCTTAGTTTACAAAACATTTTTTGTGATTGATCTTCCTTAGTTTTCTGATGCTATTCCCAATTGACAGTCAAGTTTTTAAAAGATAGACACAGCGATAGTTATGACGTCTTAGACGCACTGTTATAACTTATGTTTCTTCTGTTCTTCTTTCCTTTTCAACCTAATTTTCACATTACTAATTAGTTTAGTACATATTTACCTTCGACTAAAAAATATCCAAAAGATTTCATCAAGACCAAAGTTTAAGCCGAAGCTAAACGGCGACCAGTCCAGTTTGACTAGATTCAGTTTCGTTGGAGGTTGATGAACGTATTAACTTATAAATTGTTTTATATCCGGTTGACTTATTTTAAAGAAAAAAGGGCAAATGAGTTGAGATTCACTGCACACATCTAAATTTTTGTATGCAAATATATTTCGGGAAGATTCGTTGATTGTCTTGACAGATGTCATACTCTTTTGTTCTTTATTTTGAAAGATGGTCTGCAGTGCATAAATGTCAGCAATTTCCATTTTATGTATGTTTTTAAGATGAAATGATTTTTTTTTTATGAGAGAAAAACTATTAAAAGATATTCTTTGATCGGAAAATATTTTGGGAATTCGTATGAAAATGTTGAATGGGGTTAACGATGACATTTGTATTTTTTATTAATGTAAACGCTTTTTTTGCTGTTAAAGTTGAACGAACAGTTTATCAATTTGGCACACTTTTAATGAAAGATTATTTAAAGCGGAGAGACTATTTATAGAAATGAAGTGGAGATTACTCAGAACAAAAATTAAGTGAATTAATTAAAAGTCTGGCGTGGGGCAAAATGTGTTGACAAAGTAAGAATTAAATAAATCGGGCTTTTCTTCAATGTCTTTGGAAGAAGCTGTTAAAATATGAATCATTTTCGCAAGTCTTTTACCACTTAAAGTCGTGTTAAATCCAATTTCAAGCGATCCATCGAATTTTTACAAAAATGAAGTACAGCGAAGTGAAGTGTTTACAAGTGCCGTTAAATAAGTCAGCGATGTCCCATAAATACTTCAGTTTCGGCGCATACATCTATGAAACGCTTCGATGGGGCCAATAGGACTGTTTCTTTACCTTGCGGTCTGGAAGTTTTGGAAAAGTAATTACATTTTATGATCGATTAATCCAAAGTATATTTTTGTTATCGAAACGAGCTTAGCGAAATCAAATACTTACAGGATTTACTCCTTTACACATAACTATATCGGCGTTATTTCATAGAGGCCATATCAAAACCGTTGAGGTCCAAACGATGTGCTATTGTTGTTAGGTAAAATTTAAACCAATATTTACTCTACAACATCGTTGCTCTTTAAGGACGGTATATAAGCCCACGGTCCAGTTTTGGTTTTGGGCATTTGATGAATAATAATAAAATAAATTCAATTAACCTATTTCATACCCAGCAGTTTAAAACATTGGGGGTTACTGACTGACAAATTAATCAGCTCCACAATTCGGGCCACCCATGCTAGGTATTTGTCTACAACGACGACTTCTAAGGCTGGACAATCAACAAAAAAAAAAACCTCTTCGGTGTAGTTAATAGTTTTTAATTGATCATGATTTTTAATTGGATGCTTTAAGTGCTTGTTCACAACGTTGACAATTATCTGCTCCATGTTCTCATGTAAAAAACAAGAGCAAGTTTAATAGTTATTTTTAACTCACCGCACGCATTTGATTTGAGTACGCCATCACTAGCCTTATCGTTCAATTAAACTCAAGCAAATCCAAACGCACAGTGAAACGGCAGAAAGAGGGCAATGGCCCCTTCTTCAATTAGTATCCAAGGAAAATACAATAGATGCACTGCAGCTTTATGACAGACATCAGCTCAAAAATGTCAGTCCTCCTCTCGTGGATATCAATTGGGATGGACAAGACATTAAAATATAAGCTGTGCGCATTAAAAACAAATTATCTCCGGTTTAGTGTATGTACGTTCGTTTTTCATACATCAATTTGTTTCTTTATCAATTTACGACAATTTCATTTTAATATCAACTAATTCTCGACAGAGTGCATAGAGAAAAAAAAAAAAACAAAACGAAGCGATTTTCGCTTGATAACGACAAAGACGAGCGAGCAATTGCAAACGCAAACAGTAGCAGGTCATGATAACGAACTTAGAGAATTTGTTCAATTTAATAGATACTGCATTTATCAATTGTGTAACATTTGTGGGTCGTCTCTAATCAGGATCTCAGACCAATTAAGTAATTTTCCTTTGGTATTTGGGTCGCGTTTAAAGTTCAATAAACTGTGAACACAAATGATTGCAATCTTCTGATTGGTTTTTTACATGAGCTACTGCGTGTTGTTGTGGAAGGTGAACATGATCTGTCAGCCCTTTTGAATAGACGAAAATAGTACTATATTTTTCTTTTTTTGCGACATCTGCAGAGTTCGGTCGTATATTTGAATGTCTACGAAACTTTGTTCATTTGTTTTTTCAAGACTTTAATCATTCTTTTCGCTGACACTTCGCCAAACATTGATGACATTCTCTAGCACTCGGCAAACTAAAGGCTAAACTAAATGTCAACCGAGAGCTGACACTTGTGTTTTTTGTCTCTGCAAAGATGACATCACATTCGTTTTGATTGTAAAGTGTTATTTCCTATTCAAATATGTGTATTTCATTAAGAAATTTCAAGTTATTCGTTTTGCGCCAAGAACTAAATGATGTGACGCCGGAGGTGTGTGCTTAGGGAGAAGTACAAATTTACGCGTTGAAGAAACGGTTGTCGAGATCTGTCTGACGTTTTGACTTTTTGACAAATTGGCAATAAACAAGAGAAGCGGGATAAGGCGGAAAAATGGCGCCTAACATACTTACCGTACTTGGCTTAATCTCTCAATAAATGTCTGCAGTTTACTGGTACTTTTTTGTGTGACACGTTTTTGTTTTATGTGGTTTGAGGTTTCGTGATTCAGAATTCTATTTAAATCGCGTGTTATTATTGTGTTCTGTGTAGGTTTTGTACAGTTTTCCAAATTCAGATTTTCACACAAATATTCTTCTAGTACTTGCGGAGAATGTTTTTTTCTTTTTTCTTGTGTTTACAATATCTTTCTGCACATCTGTATTCCTTTTTGGTGAACTTCAAATAATTTTGTTACGTAAAATAACTCAAAAAGAAGCCTTTTGATAATTGTTGCATTGTTATAAAGGGGACCTAATTTTTGTCACTCAATTCTAACTTTAAAACCATTGAAAAATATTTAATCTCCTAGAGTCGATCTTGAGTCGATTGTCATCTATCAGTGGTGTGAATTTATGCTGGAGTTAATACAGTAAACACTCGATAATTCGAATTTCATGGGACCAGGAAAAAACTTCGAAATACACAGGCTTTCGAATTACGGAGGTTTAACAACAACAAAAAAAAAATGTTGCTTACTTTCGTCACGTACGCATTTCAATCAACGGTTGTTGAAGAAAAAAGAGTAAACTTAATTTCGAATTATAGAGGTAAATAAGCCATCATTTTTGAATTTTAGAAGTTTTCATGTTGTTTTGCAAAAAAATAAATCCGAACTAATGAGAGGACTAAATTGCATAGCTTTTCGATCGATTTACAGAGGTTTTTTCAGTGGACTGTGATAATGCTTCTATTTACAGAAGTTTTTGATTAAAGAGGTTCGAATTATCGAGACTTTACTGTAGCAGCTAACTCGCTTCTAGGATTTGACGTCCAAAATTTTCAATTTTCAATGACTACTGCATGCTTTCAGCTGAAGTTGAAAAACGGCCTGGGCTATGTTTACTCTGTGGTCATTAGTCAATCGGACTGCCAATCGATCGTCTTGCGAGTACAGGAAACCGTAAAAGAGATAGTCTAACGTAATCATATCGCACGACCAACCTAAATACTTACCCTAAACTTAAATTAGCCGCATGGAATTTTTATTTTGAAGGTATCAGCGTTCTACTTTGTCCAGTTGAGATCAAGAGATATTGGCTGTTACTGATCTGTAACGCTTATTGGTGTCGGTGGAAGCTTTACACACGTTTGATTTCGCTTTTGGATAAACAAATATGTACCAGTTAAGACGCCAGCGCTAAACTCAGAACAAAACAGTAACTCTCTGCTTAACATCTTGTAAGTTGGTGTCATACTATTGATTTGTAAAATAGTCCTTAGCCTAAAATGGCGAACAAACTTAACAATCTCTACAATTATTCTTCAATCATTTTTCATCCAATAATGAAGCCGTTTTCAAGTTCCGTCAGAATCAACGCCATTAATTTTCAGCAGGAGCTCAATAAGCCAGTCTTATAGTCAAAGCCCTAAGTTACAATGCAAAAAATGCAAGTTGAAGTCTACTAAAGATCGAGTTTTAGCGGTTTTTCATGCAAAAAATGCAAGTTGAAGTCTACTAAAGATCGAGTTTTAGCGGATAGCGAATAAGCGAGTTTTTCACGGTGAGGATGTTCTTTCTTCTTGTTTTGCGGCCGCTACAGTCAGGGGTAGACCTAGGCCTCAGCCAACATGCCTCGCCATCTAGGCGCTTGGGGTAGGCGCCTCCAATTTCGTATATTCAGCTGATTTAGGTCCCTATCCAGGTCTTCCTCTACCGCATTGTCCCTCAGAGTTGGACTGGAAGATTTTACGAGCCGGAGCGTTAGTGTCCATACCCTTCACATGACCCAGCCACCTTAGTCGGTACACTCGAATTCGTTTGACTAGATCGATGTCGTTGTACAGCTAGTAGATTTCGTCGTTTAGTCTTCAAGGAAGGACTGTCAAGGTCTTATAAATAAATTCCTTGGTACTTCGAGAGAGGCCTTTGTTTTTCAGCGACCGTCTATCCCTCGTTTTATTTCCAAGGTCGTATCATTTGCAGAATTTACTTTGGACATAGGTAGACGAATTCTTTCACAACTTCGAATTTATATCTGTTGTGACGTTTTGGACATGGATGTTCATGGTCGTTCGATAATCTGGTGTACTATTATTGTACAGCTGTTTCCTAAACCTGACCAGCAAATGTTGCAGAGTTAACTTTGAAGAGCAACAGCTTTTGCCGTTAAGTGGTATAACGAGTTTTTGAAATCTATGATGTCCAATGTGTGGCTCCCAGCATCTGGTGTCTATGGAGGATTTTTTTTGCGCTCAAAGTGATATACGTTCTGTTGGTATTTGCTTGGCTAGAAGTTTGGAACCACCCTGTACGCGATTAAAGTTTTATTACGTTCGACAACGAGTCAAAGCTCCCACTGTACAGAGTGACTCATCAGCACAAATATTGTTAATTTTTTTGCCCAGAAGCAAATCACACCGCTCGACTGACTCGTGTAAGGACGGCGTATCTTATCCTTTCTTTGTATCTCAATTTTAGTGTTCCGATGTAAATTGTAACTGTTAGCTCGACTAATGCCACAACCAAGGCCGTCAACGGCGGCGACAACGACAAACGACTCTTTCACGCGATAATCGCTGCTCGAAAAGCTCGCTCAAGTGTCTTGGGCAGGCTAAAACTCACCCGCACTCACCAACACCAAGCTAGTACGATATTTTATCTGGAATATTCCCATTTAACTCGTCGTAATGTTATTATTTATATTTTGTTTCAACACATGCACAGACGTTTTCTGCCGTCGCGATATCTTATCTCCTGATTTTTGCGCTGCTATCACTCCTACAAAATGTCGCTTGGCCGCTTGAGCGTGTTCTTTTTTTTTCTTTGTAAAACAAGATCCGTTTGCCGTGTACGACAACTGACTGCTTCGGTGGCTCCTGTGGACTCCTCTCTTTTTCAAAGCACCAGATAAAATTTAACGAATTTACCTTTTTCCGTGTCGTCGTCGGTCAGCCTTAGAGAAAAGAAAGAAAGAAAAAAAATATCACACGAGTGCGGCGAATTCGAGAGACTCTTTTATCGGCGAAATGTAACAAGATAGTGAACTACGAAGTGAATTAGTTGTGTTAGAAGATAAATTTCCAATGTCTCCCGTGCGGGTTTATCAATAAAATAAATCCCTCGGTTTGCTACGTCAATGTGCTTCGACAGCATGTGTGAAATCTATGATTTGGAATTATTAAAATTTCCAACTACCAATACCAGCACGTCGCCGCCGTTGCTGTTGCCGTCGCCGTTTGGGCAAACTTTAATGCTGGGCGCTTTAGTTACGTTCTTTGACGGGCCTGAAGTAGAACGGTCGAGCGAATCGTGTTAAGAGAATGCGATAAAGGGCATTGCGCGACCTTTTTTTTTTTGTTAAATAGACGTGTGAAAACAAGAAACGAAACCAAATGATGTTGTACACTAACGGTAATGCGTGGGACCAATGTGGCTACGTTCCCGATTCGCCGGAGGTTTGCTTCTACGAAGATGTGCCCTATTCGCCGCATCAATTCGAGGTGAAAAGGCCGCGTCTCGCGAGTCCCTATGCCAGTCCGGGTGTGATTGTCGATCGCCGGCTGAGTAGCAGCCCGCAATTTCTGCCGCGCAACGAGCACTGTGTGAACTTCAATTCGCCGTATATGCGTTCGCCTCAGGGGCCTGTGGCCTACACTCCGCCACTGCCGGAGGCACCGATACACCACATGCCCAGTGGATTCAGCTCTCCGCCGCCGGCGGTACAGCAGTTCGGTGTCATTCAGCAGCCAATGGCACCGCCAGTTGCCAGGCAGGTTATCACCGCGGCGCCCTATTACAACATGGGCTGCGCGGATGCGACCTATGCGCCCTGCCAGAATGTCCAGCCGTGGACTTACGCCTACTGCTACGGATACTACAACCAGCAGCCTTGCCAGTTTGCAGAATTTGTTGACATTGAGGACTTTATGTAAGTTTTGCTTCCTATCGGGCGTCTGTCTGCTTATTTTTAGGTTCGCTTTCGATAGCGCTTATCGCTACTACCTCCCGGAGAAGGTTGGAATTTTATTTATCATAAAGCGCAGGGAGTTTCCAAAGTGGAAAAAAAAGAAACAGAAACAGAAATTTGTCAGTTCGCCGGCGCTATAAGCGTCTTTGCATGGACATTACAGTGGGCTCTGAGTCGACGGTTTCCCCGTGACAGTGGGCTCAGTCTGACTGACAGAAAGTGTAGATAATTTCTGTCCTTCGAATTCGTGGGTCAATAGCCCGTTGCCGAGGTTTGGTTTTGTTTTTGCATTTTTGTGCATGTCTCGCTGAGCTTATCAATACGTGCGGCGTTCGATGCGAATAGATAGACTGAACTTGGCTGTGATGGAAACGTTTTTTTTTAGTTGTAAGTTTTGTGGTGGAAACGGTTAGCAAGACAGCAGCAACCCTGCTCATCTCTGAAGTGCTTATTGAGAGGTTCTACGCGCCTAAACAATTGTATTCATTTTTGGTGACTATGTTTCTTTATGTTCCAACTTGTCTAGAAAAATAGCTTTCAGTGCGAATCTCACTCGAAGGAGTTTCTAATAGGGGACATGATGTTCTTGTTAAAGTTTTTACTGTTCTAGATATTTCTCTATTTTCATTTGCAATAATATGATCTCTTAGTTTTCATCACTCATGTACATTCTTCCTTAGAAAGTTATTTATTGGTTTTTATTGTAAACTACAGATTACACCTATTAAATAACTTATGGGCCCTGCATCAAGTACCACAACTTTAGCCGTCTGTCCTTCAAAAGCGCAAACATTGGCTAAATAATTAGCAACGTGCATATAACGCTGGGTTTTTAATTGGATTTTGACAACTTTTTCATAGAACAGAGAAAAAGTTGCAAGATTTTGGTATGTTTTTGTACTTTTTAATGCAGGGTAGTACTTTTTTAAAGAATTAAGTGTTGAAAATGCTTGCTGCAGGTTTAGGGCTACGACAGTCCTACCGCAAGAAAAACAAGTTTAAAAGAAACTAATCCACTTCTAAAATATCTTAAAAACTTATTGAAGTCCTCTGCCCCTGCTCTTGATGAGTTAGACAAAGTGAACGCGAATGCTTCTGGACCTGAGACTGTGAAACATTCGCAAAGGCTATCAATTTTCTTGCACATAAAAACCAAAGAAACTTAACAAATTGGTGTAGTGGCGTCTATTAAATACGTTAATCGTTCGTTCTTCTGTTTGCCTCCCAAACGACGTGTTAATTATTTGATTTCATCACCGAAAAAGAAACCCCAAAATTCGCACGTTCAATCGTCCGTCATGAATCACGTGCCTATTAAAGAGAAATTCATTAAAATTTGAATCTCTTGAAATATGAATCCATTTCCTACTTGTTGCGAATATGAATAAAGTCCCCGGGTGAGTTACCAACTACAATCTAACCTGCACGTATCCCTCGCTCCGAAAAAAAAAAACATAAAATCTCTTTCTGAATTATCTTTTCCACGAACTCGACCTCGTTAAGCTCTTTGCGTGCTCTGATTTTCTCAAAAATCGAGAAAATTTTAGTAGATTTGAATTTTGTTTTATTTTGTTGGTGGCGAGAAACAAAAAAATATGTCGTGATAAATTTGTCACTCGAAGACGCATGAGTTATGCGATGGTTTTTAGTTCAACGATTATCCGTGGGTGTTGATGAAACTAAATCAAAGACTGACTTTTCACTAAAGTTCATTGTCCTATTTGCAAAGAAATAAATTTGCTTGAGCGTGTGCAGATAGTGAAAATAGTTCACCAACAATGTTTGCAAAGATTGTCACAAGATTCTCGTTAGAGAACGATCATGCAACGGAAATTTTTTCATGCGGTGCAGCGAAAGTGCTGCTTGTTGGCAGAATGCCAGAGCAGATATCAACCGTGACAATGAAATTATGTTCATTAGCAAAAGAAACAAAGCGGCTTTTAGGTGAACGATAAAATTGTCGGGGCATACATTTGGCTAGGTGCCGGTAGCGTAATATGTTTTTAGGAATGCACCGGGTAGATGGGGTTGAGTTTGACGATATAGTGGGTGATTCTGAGAAAAGCCCAGGATGTGACTGGCGTTATAACGTACTTGCTGTCGATCCTGTTTTCAGTAAGTGTTAGATGTTTACTAGCGGCATAGACTGTGACTCTATAAAATACTAGGTTTTTGGTGACCATTCGAAAATCTCAAAAATTAAAGTAGAAGTAATTGTACGAAATTTGTACATTCGGTCTTTTCTCTCTCTCTCTCTCTCTCTCTCTCTCTCTCTCTCTCTCTCTCTCTCTCTCTCTCCTTAAATTGAGGCAGGATTCGTTTGCTATTTTTGTGTTGCAACCAAATTTTGGGGATATAAGGCCGTAAAACGAAAACTTTTTTTTTCACAATTAAATTCAAAAATCACCTGGAGGAATCGAAAAGCGTTAGCGTTCATAATTTTTTTTTAAAATACTTACCAGCGACATAAAAACTAAAAAAGAATTTCCTATAAAAAGGCCTGCTCATTGTTCTTTTGTACTTTGTAGTTAACAGGTCACGACTTACAACTAGTTCTGAAATCGAAAAAACGCCCCTTTGTCGTATACGTATCATTTAATTTCAGATCTTTACATTTTCGAATGGTATTTTTGTAACTAAAATTACAGTGTTTATTCTAACAGTTGCTCCACTGGTCGCTAACCATAGTTGCGTGTAAAATAATAGTAGTGCTTCTTTCTGACGGATACCTTCTTGCAACTTGAGTAATATCGTGCTAATGATTGGAGTAATTGAGATATCTGTTACTCCTTTCAGTTATTGCTTTAAAGTAGAAGAACATTCCCAAGAAAAAAATATTCTCTAACACTATTACTACTATGCACTGCTATTATTTTGACCGCAGCTGTAACTCGAATTATATAAAAATTGGAAAAGCGTGATCTAAAAATTACTGATGAATTTTTGAGTCTTTTTCAAAAGTCTAAATGTAGACCATGCATTGTTTATCTATCAACTACAAGAATAATGTCTTTCAAGTCAATTTTAGTGTATGAATGCAACAAAATATCAACGCAATCAACTGAAAATTTGTAAAAAAAATTTTGCTTAGAAGGTTTGTGCAATGACACAATGTCCTTCCAGTCCAAAATTTTCATTAAACATCCAGATTTCCGACATGTATTTACTTACACGTGTACACGTGTGACGTGTTATCGTATTACACGGCACCTTAGACACAGGTACACGTGTAGTTCATTTAATCATGGGTACAAGTGAATTTAACTTTATCTCGTAAGCACAGTGCAAAATTTGTTAGAGGAGCATATCGCGCCCTAACCGCCGAATTATCGTAAGCGACAAAATGAACATTTTACAGGAGATGTTTTTTTTTGTTTTTTGTCTTAGCTAAAGAACCTGTAAATGTGGCTTACGATACATTTTGTTGTATGTTTTTGTTGTATCCAAACTAATCATGCATAGCGTCATTTTGTAGGTTATGTCAGACCTTTCAAATGATGTATTGCCAGATACGAGCTCTGTAGCGCTTTGTGCATAGCCGGAAAATTCAAAAGACAAAAAGGCGGAAGGGAGATATTTGACAACCTAATAACTATAAAATTACCTAAATGGGAGGAGCCTAAAATGCCTTAGCACGCGTATGCTGTTGAAAAGTGAAACGATAAAAGAGTTTGAAGCAGAGATTATTCTATAATTTGGTAGGCAATTGAATACCGTAGGCCGGTAGGCAGAAACTATTAAACAATTTTTCCACTTCTTCCTGGTGAGTTACATTTTTTTCATGAAAAATGTTTGTCATTTTGAAAGGCTCCTTCTAAATATGTCAAAGTGTATAATACGATCGAGTTAAGACTGTGCTCAGACTTGTCTTCAAATACCATTTTAAGCATACCATTTTCACCTTACCATTTCTTTGGAAAATTGACATAAACCTGCTAAAAATTTTGTGCTGTGTAGCTTCGCAAACACAGTCAAATGCGGAAGTTATATTCTCTGAATGCTTTCTATCTACAAATTAAACCCTTTTTTACACGATGCACAGATGGAAGGCAGTTTGCCAAACTTGCATCCAAAGACATCATGGGTGTAGGGAAAATTGTTTTCTCATATTGGATCAAAGGAATTACTTGGAAAAGAGAAAATAAATGTTGAACGATTTTGTAAAGCTGAAGTTCAATGGAGTAAACGACCATGTATGTGAGTTATTTCATTCTATATCAAAAAAAAAAGTTATGACACTGCTGCAGCTATGACAAAACGTGGCTAATCGAGAGACGGACGATAGATAAGCAGCTTAAGACAAGCCAAGCTGTAACCATTGGTGTACTCAGAAAAGGCGAGAATCTGCGTCTAAATCATAAGCTCTAGAGTCCGTAGATGGACATGAACTGAAGTAGACCCACGTCTTATGATGACAGAAGTGAAAACAAATAAGTTTTTAACACCCAAGGTTGCTTTTACAGTAATATACACCTATTAATCGATGGAGTGTAGGAAGAGCTCTCTAGGACATTGACTACATCTCTGATGAAAAAAAAAAAAAAAACAAAAACCTATTAAACCTCTATTACTTATAATATTAGCTGTAATTAAAAACATCAGATGTAATAATAATATTAATTAACAATGACATGTATTTATATTTTGAGCATTTTCGTCTTTTCTGGATTAAAAGCTACCGGAGGAGATAGTTTGAGATTAGATTACTTAGTCATTCTTCTATCAGGCATTTAAGCGTGAATGAACGTCTGCCTATGGTGGTTTAGACATTAAACGTTTGAGAGCAAAGTCTGCATTCCCTTATCTAAATAAGACAGCTTAAAACAACCGTTTTACAACTGTCATCATTGTCTGTCAACAGGATCATAAAGAGTTCTAAGCTCTTTGGTCATTCTCTACTTCACACAATCTTTAAAGATTCATCAGTCACAATCAAATCAGCAGTAATCAAACGTCTCGAAATTGATCCATAAACCGGATTTTCTTTTTTTTTTTTTTCATTCAAACCTGAACTGAAAAGTGGCAGCACATAATTCGTCTCAAAATATCTTCAACCTGATGAATTTTATGTTAACACTTTCAATCGTCGCTAGTTTATGGCAATCAATAAACTTTGTGGAGATAATTTATTCGCAAAAACTGACAGACGAGCAGTCAACAAAAAAAAAATGTGTCAGGCAAGAGAAACTCGCCTCCCTTCCCTTTAATTAGCGTGAAAGTGAAAAATAACAAGGTCATCAAATAGCTTCCGCAAATATGGACACAGCAGCATTTTAATTCCAAACAACTATCACCCACCGTAGCTGTAGAACCAAATCTCTGTTTGCACACATTTTTATAGCGCATTCGTTTGGGTTAACGACCTATCCACAGAGCAAAAAATATCCCTCTTCATTGAATCGTTATCCACTACCTGGCCGCGAGCCAATAAGGAGCGTAGAAAATTGAAGCCCCAACATGTTGCACAATGTGACGCAAAGAAACGCAAAAAAAATTCTCTCAGAAAGACAACATAAATCGCTCTTCACGCATACATCGACGCCGAGATAGAGCGCCCCGCCTCCACACAAACGCACGCGTCAAATCGGCTAACTTACCTCGGTGTTTATCGTCTAAAAGCGTTGCGTTACACTCAAATAATTGTCATAATGGCATTAGTCAACAACTGTCTCTTTTTTCTGATCATATTTTGGTGGTCTTTTTGTTTGGCAGTTAATATCGCACGTCAGATTTTTGTCGCTTTCTTTTGTGCCGCGACGATGACGATGCGATTATCGGTCTTATTTTATTAACCAACCGAGAAGTGTGGAAGCAAATCTGTCAATAGTTTTGAGTGACGGTTTATCTTGTCAAAAGGCAATTGTGACAGCAGACAGAAAAGAGTCGTAAAATGACTCGGCTATGATCTCGATAAACCATGGCCACTTGGTAACACTGAGGAACAATTTTAAATTTAGCCAAAGCGGGAAAAACTACTTTAGCCGCCATAAAACAATTGTTTACATAAAAATTTAGAACGGCTTTTTGTATGTGGCTCAAGGAGATTTGCTGGGGAAAAATAGAAATAATAGAAAAACAACAAATTGGGTTTTTTTTTTGGATGTGTAGCGATGGAAGAGTGAGCAAAATGAAAGTTAATTTACATTTAATTGAATTAACATACGTGGTAGGTGGGTTATTTTTGTTGATAAAGTGTATTTTTGGGTGGTGATTTGTGACAGATGAGGGAACACTGGAGTGTGGGGTGTTACGTAATTGTTCGAAGCAATGACGGACAGTTTTGGATGATTTTGTAAATTAATCGAAACGCATTCAGTTTTTGGAAAGGGCTCGGAAGGAATGCAACTTTCTCGTCACACTTTATGTGATCTTTTTGGAAATGCAGTTGCTTGCATTATTTTTCCATGAGTCGCCTTTGAATTGTAAAGATTCGGTGCTCTGTTTGCAGGGCTTTTTGCAAAATTGAGTAGGTTTTTATGAGTCGTTTTAAGATGGCCAAAATTTGTTTCCCTCTATGTAAGGCTTTTGATAAAGGTGAGGCTAAGGTTATTTTAATGTTTTTTTCAAATTTGTGCTATTGCGACTATAAATTGGTTTGTTGTTACTAAAACTCAGATAGACAGAGGCAGTATATAGAGTTTTCCGGGATTCTCAGTGTATCCGGTGATCCTATGAAACAAGGTTGTTTGGTTTAAAGATAAAGATGTATTTATTAGGTAGCATAAATTTACAATGACATTTGGTTATAACACATAATTAATACAGAGATATGATCCATTGATCTTTCTTCTGAGATATTATTTATACAAATGGGAATTAAGTAAGGAAAAAAAGAAAACCTCTATTAGCATTAGAAGGTTTAAGTTTCAACACTTTCACTTCACCACCACTTTCAATGTGCAGCGAAGGCTCTACCAGTGTCGACCTTTCTTCAATAACTTTGAATTTTCATTGCTTCAGACTCATTGTCTAAAAGTGTACATTTTCAAGTATCCCTCGTCATACTTGACGTGTTATAACACATTTTAAAGTGATCTAGTTCGAACTAAAATCAATTTCCTAAATCTGGTAAACCAAAATAACTATTTTTATTTGTTTTTTCCCCGAAACTGCTATAAGTGGGTCTATTTCGATCCCATAAAATCAGTTTAGACAAGATTTATTAATTGATAAATCTAACTCCTTTTTTTTGACAACCGATGTAAACTCATTTCCTTATCTGAGTGGCGTTAGCCTAAAAAAATACCGCTGACAAAAGTCCAACGCGTCGATAAGAAGCATTTCTCAGAAAACCAATCGATCAAGTTACTACGTGTGATGAAAGACACTTTATGCCACGCTCATGTCCGCAGATTGATCAAGGGCTAGAGTGGTCACAGTGATTATGACCTTGCTGATGTCAGAAACCTTTGCGCGTCAGAGAAAAAAAAAATTCCTCTTCTCCGTACCCACTCATTACGTATAAACATTCATTAAATTCTGCCTCATGCACTGTCATAAACGTCCATGCGTATCATGTTCATTAAAATTGTTTTCCAAGAACTACATCTCTGCGAAGATTCTAAACTGGTTTCTGTCTCACGTAAGCATGGGTTTTATTTTTTTTTTGTAATTAGATCCCAGGCTCATTCCTTCAACCAGGCTTCATAGCAACACAATTGACTTGTGATGCTTTCCTATCAATCACATTTAATCAGAAGAATTTAATTTACGACCGCCTATAAATAAAAAAAAAAACAAATCCGCGCAACAGGGAACAACCACGACGTCTTGTGAATAAATGCCTTTTTAATTGAATATGGCTTTGAATATAATTTTCATGCAACACTGTGTGGTATTCACTTCCGTCTCAAAGGACTTAATCTGTCTAAACTTTGCAATTTCTCTATTGCGACAAAATTAAAAGTCATTTAACAGATGCAAACGTAACGGCAGTGGGCGGTATTAAGTAATATTTACGGCTTTGCAGGATCATATTCAACAGGCGAACTGTCAAAGTAAATGACCGGTCATGCACCCACGTTAGTGCATTGACACTTTGCTAGAAAAAAAAACTCAGCACTTTACGTAAGCGAGGAAAAAAGAACAAAAGCAGGGATTTGAAAAAAAAATCGAGAATAAATATCACGAACAATGCACAAGCAGCTTTGGTCACGCATGTGCATGCTGAACGCATCCGAAGTTGAATAAATGCAAATTTTGCGGTTTTCTGTTCTCTGATGACAAAGGTACTCCTTTCATGTGTCACATGTGAGGTAAATGATTGAAATAAATTTTCAATTCTAAATGATTACGCGCGTGGAGGCTCATAGGCAGTCAGATCATGTAGATTTTTGGTTTAGTTTTTTTTTTAAGTCGTTTACACTCTTTTCTTTTTTTTTTGCAAGTCTCTTTCTCCTCGCCGAGTGACGTTGAATGGTTAATTGACGTTTTATGGAATTGTTTTTCGATTTATTGACGGACACACACCCAGGAATATTTAATCGTTGATTAAAATGCTTTTATTGCCACTGCGGGGTGGGCAGAGAGAATGATTTAGATAATTGAATGCCAAATTCTTTGAGTGTAAAGAATGAATCGTAACACCTTATCGAGGTTGGCTCATTAAAATTCACCTTTTCATTGATCGATGGGGGGACGGATTTGGGAGAATGTGTCTGAGGTTGAGAGATGTACTGAGCACAATGATGTGTCAGGAGCTTGAAAAGGTGCCTGTGGTTGAGGTTGAAAGGGCCAACGTGAATTGTATTCAAATGGCAACCACACGAGACGATGAATTTATTGGTACGTCAAGATTTTTAGAATAATTTTATCGATTCGGTGGTAAAACCCGATCATAAATAATCTCTTGCAGCCAAATTTGGGGGCTGGAAAAGTTTTTATTTGATTTTAATCACGTGACTTGGTATCATTCGTTGTGTTATCTTGAGGGAGTGACTCATTTGGGTCAGTAGTTTTATCATATTTCTGGGCAATCGATTGGATAGTTACGAAGTAGACATTTGACAGACGTGGGGTGATCGGGACAGGATTTTCGGTCGATTATTTTAACTAAAATATCAGAGGATTTATTATCAGATTCATAATTCACTTGATCGACTTGGAGCACTTGCCCCACTAAAACTTAATCGCCAAGCTAATTTGAAGTTCTTGGATGTTTGAAAAACGTCCATTTCATCTTTGTGGACTCCGTTGACTCCTGCTCTTGTCAGTTTGTGAAGTTTATTGATCATTGTTGTCTTCACAAACAGTCTAACCCCCTTTTTTTTAATACGTATAGTTTAGACTTGCAAAGTTCAGAAAAAGTCAATGAACTGATGCAGAGTTGTATAGTTGGCGGACTTTTACCCACATTCACTAAACGCCTTTCAAAATATACGCAGGATTTGGATTAAATAGAAAACGCAATTTTTTTTATTTTTCGCATGTCTCGAAATTATACCGGGGACAACACAGTGGAGGCACGGAAAAGCTAGGCTCTGGCCCTGTATGGGATACACAGATTATTCATTTATTTTTATTTTATTTTTAACAAATCACATAAAGTAGGGTTATGCATGAAATGGTACATCGGTAAATGAATGGATATTTTTCACGTCCATTTTTATAACTCCGAGCTTTCAGCTATCAAACTGCTTTTTCATACTTTGGTTGGTAATCCAATAACCCTCAAATAACGATAAATTTATATCATGCGAGAAATATATGACATCTTTCGGGTGATGTAAACAGATTATAATAAATAATGATGACTTTTTTAAAGCTTAGACACCTGCCTTATGCCGTGCATGTACACAGCTACTTCACTATAATCTCTAAACTGGTTCATTCTGTTGCTGCAGTTGCTGCATTATACGCTCACTTGTCGTTCATTCATGGCATTCCCAGCTTCACGTTAAGCCCCCAGCCATCTGATTAACAATCTCAAGTCATCGACTAATTACTTCTGAACGGCAATCGTTAATAAATTTGTTGTATTACCCGACTTTGACAGATGGAAATCGTTCCTAGCGGTATTAAAAAAAAGTCAGACAACTTAAAAGTGTTGTCGTGACCGAAGCAATGTTTACACACATCCCACATTTTTCTAGACTCCCATTAGTCATAACGCGGCACGTTTGCGGATGCAGTTTCGTTTTCATTTTATATGTCTTGTTGACATACGTCAGTGAAATTGCATAAAAGTGCAAATGATCGAGTTGATTAATTTAAAAACGAATAAAACTCGACAGGAAATAGTTGCAGTTGATAAGTGTGTGCGCGCTTTGACGTTTGTTTGGATAAACGTCAAGTTGTTTATGACGAATTCGCAGGCATTTATTAAATTTTTTGTTATTGTCTAAAATTAGAATCCACACGCATGAGTGTTTTAAGAGTTGGAAGTGACTTTTTGACATCTTAAAACGCGAGCATTGAGATTTATAACAGTTTAACGAGAAATTTAAGTTGCAAAAAAAAAAAGTAATAAACCAGTTTCTGTGTGATTTTATGCACAGGAGTGTCTTGTGATTGGATAATTAAAGTCAACTAACATGAAGTGAACCTGTTTTGCACGCTAAAAATGACTATAAATGTCTGAATAATGCTTGTTTTTGCGCCATTGAGTGCTAGGAGATAGATAACAAATGAGATGGGAACCGCTGGGGGCGATGAGTTTACAGTGTTGTCGTGACTGACTTTGATATGGCTTTTATCTAAACGGTTTGAAATGTTGCCATTCAGTTGAAGACAGGAATAGAAGAGATGCATTTTCAAAGATTAGTTTAGTGGATTAGCTTTAGAATCTGTGCGAAGTAGCAAGCATTCAACTTAATAATTTTGTCGTAAAATTTAATGAAGTCAGACCTAAGCTCTTCTCCAACCCCTGTGTTGTAAACTTTTTTTAATTTTGATGCGTGGAAATAGCTCTAGTGAAACATTTGGCCAACAATTCTCTAACTGGCTCTGGATATTGTGGTTGCACATAAAAATGAATATACTTCCATTTCGCTAAAAAGTTGTTTTTCAAGGTTAATGTCCGAAAACGTAAACCCACTTAAACCAAAATTGTGAATAAATTACATCCATGTCACGCAACAAACAGCCTTTACGATATTCACCACAAAGTTTGCGAAACAAAAAACCCGAAACCTCATCCTGGATGCAAAAAAAAAACTAAAACTCCGTCACAGTGCCACCACCGCCGTGGAATTGACCTTCAAGTCCACCCGTGGAAGCGGAAAATGTGCAACTTTCATACAAAAAACAATATGAGGCAGCACTGCCTAAGCGTACAAATCATAGCTCGCAACACGCGTACCAACCCGTAACAATCGTGCAATTGTTATATCCACTTCAGCGAATGGAAGCCCCTTGAGCAAATTTTGCAACGAAATTAGCAATGAAACCACTAGCACTGACCTTGTGTTTGATATTTTCGGCACAAAAATTATTCCAAACTAAGGTCATATGTGAGAGAGTCGCCAACTTCAGTTGAACAGCCATCGAGAGATCCGTTTGTGAGTCAGAAATGTTTGCAACCATTTCCGTTTTGAGCAGCTCAGTCTTCTCATCGGGTGAAGTCCCAGTTGTCTGGTTTCAAGCCGGTTCCTTTGAAATACAAAATGGCAAAGAATTCAATTATAAACTAAATAATTACCGTATTTAAGTGTTTATTTTTACTTGAAAGTGAAACCCATAACGACAGGTTCTGTGATAACCCCATGCACTTGTCGCATGCGTCAGTTTTGTGTCTGATTTGGAGCTCTTTTTTTTTTTGTTCCCAAAATCTGGTGGATGTGTTCCATCTGAAATAGAGCAGATTTGAGATTTCTGGACGGGACTTGGTTCTCGAGTTCGTGTGGTTGATATCAGTTAGCCGGTATAATTTATTTGTTTATGGCGGACGGCGGCATGTGTTGACGTGTTGTGTTCATTGTAATCCGATGCGATAGGTGGTGTAGAAATGTAAGGAGGTTATGGCTGGTTGTTTATTTGTGATGCGATAATGGGCTAGTTCTGAGAATGAATTAGAATCATCAGCGCTTTTGCGGTGGTGTGCCCGGTTAGTTTTTGTTTCGAAGTGAGCGGTTAGAAATGCATGCATATAAGTGGTTGAAGGCAATTTTGATTGCTCTTTCCTGCGACCCTCTAGGGAATACAGTTTAAATGAATGAAAGCGTTGGTCACTGCTTCTTTCTACCACAATTTTCGAAACCGCACACGAAAAAATTCTCTGTATTTTGAAACGTCTTAAAAGTCAAGCCAATTTACAACTTATTTGTATGAAGTGAATTTTTTGGCTAGGTAATGAATTATGGGTACGAAAGGAACAATGTGAACACAGAGGGTCGTATCAAATCGCCTTTAGAGTTCATAGAGAATTTCTGTAATATGTGGCTGTGTGTAATCATTTATGAGTATACATTTGTTTATATTTTATTTCAGTTTTTTTCCTACTAAAGAAATCAATTTTGTAGCGTGCACCGAGCATTCGTCACAGAGTTTTTAAGTTGGATCGCCTGAACAGAATGCGAGGCGGTGCAACTCGTGTCTTTATCAGGTAACGTTCTCAATGAATTGTCTTGTTTGGATGCTCTGGATGGCCATAGCGCGACTTGTCTTCAAGTTTACATAAATTTTCGAACTAGAGACCCTATTTTACGTGAAAGCTAAGTAGCTTAGTAGCAGTAACTAAATTATGTGTAGGAACACGTGCACTTATTTTTACACGTGTATTTACACGCTACAGAGCTCGTATCCAAACTAATTATGCATAGCGTCGTTTTGTAGGTTATGTCAAGACCTTTCAAATGATGTTTTGCCAGATACGAGCACTGTAGCGCTTTGTACATACCCGGAAAATTCAAAAGACAAAAAGGCGGAAGGGAGATATTTGACAACCTAATACGCGTTTACACGTTTAAAATCTGAAGCTCTATTTTAAACGCCGCATCAAATACTTTGCATGCTCCGATCGAGTCTTTCTTTTAAAATCAAACAAATCATTCAGCCTATGACACTCTTGCCATCTTCCTCGATAAAATAAAGATCTCAGCAGATCTGTTCCACTAGACTGATCAGTTCATCCAAATGGTCGGTTCCATCCGCACATTTATTTTGTGCAGTGCCTTCGACCGAAATTACCACGGTCAACGTCTTTTCTTTCTGCTAAAAATAATCTTTTGTCACAACAAAAGGCCTGATTGGACAAAAAACCGCAGTAAACTTTTACGATTTATTCAACGAGTTGTCGGCTTAAAGACGCCAAGGCTCTCCACAAAATTCGCATTTGCGTGCATTGTAGATCCCCTTCGCAGTTTCCGTATATTCCCAAATTTATTTGATTTTGTCTTTTCTCTCGATTCAGTTATGACTTTCTCTTGTCGTCTTTTTTTTTTCTTTTTTCATCAATAAATTTACGATCGTATCATTCCGCCATCGAAAACAGGCCGAAGTTCTTTTCGTTTTTTTTTGCAACTGAGGGATGCGTTTCGTACGTGCTCTCAAGCCCATCTCCCTGATGCACGAACAACGCAGATTGGCGTACACTCAAGTCCCGTACTTGCGTATGCATCCTCAATTGATAGCAATTATTCAATTCGCGTTGCGAGACCAGCAGCAGTTTCACTTTGTAATCTTAGTTTTTATTTTTTTTTTTCGCTGGCAATTTTATGTTACAGCAGCCAGCAACAGCGGCACAGCGAATTGGGGCAAGGAGCCCCGGGGCAATATAATGGAAAATTTTTATTACTCTGATCATCACCTTTTGGGTTTCGTTTTTGGTTTATTTTTTTATTGCAATTTTTTCTGAGTACAGTCGTAAACAAAACTATTGAAACAAGGTTGCTGTCGATGAAAGGCGACACCTCGATAAGTGGAAATAAAAATTTTATGAGAGAGAATGCGTTTGGTGTGAAGAGATTAGATTTAGAGAAGCTGCAGCGAATTTGCATGCAAATTTTTAGAACGAGTCTAACTTCATAATCATAATTTTGTTAAAGGAGTGTTTATTATGAGGAAATAAGTTTTACAGGACAATACAGAACTGATTTGTAGAGAGCAGCTGAAACGATTTTGCATATGGACTTCTAGAAATTTGACGGAACTCAAAAGTTTGCTTAGCTGTAGAGGAATTTGAAGTTATTATTCACTTAAATAGAGTCTAACGTCTGCAAGATTTTGATTTCTGTAAGATTTCGATGTCTCTAAGACTTCGATGTCTCTAAGATTTCGATGTCTCTAAGACTTCGACGTCTCTAAGACTTCAACTTCTCTAAGACTTCGATGTCTCTAAGACTTCGACGTCTCTAAGACTTCGATGTCTCTAAGACTTCGATGTCTCTAAGACTTCGATGTCTCTAACACTTCGACGTCTCTAAGACTTCTATGTCTCTTAAACTTCGATGTCTCTAAGACTTCGATTTCTCTAAGACTTCGATGTCTCAAAGACTTCGATGTCTCAAAGACTTCGATGTCTCTAAGATTTCAACGTCTCTAAGGCTTCGATATCTCTAAGGCTTCGATGTCTTTAAGACTTCGATGTCGTTAAGACCTACGCGTCTCTAAGACTTCCACGGCTCAAAGACTTTGATGTCTCTAAGACTTCGATGTCTCAAAGACTTTGATGTCTCTAAGACTTCGACGTCTCTTATACTTCGATGTCTCTAAGGCTTCGATGTCTTTAAGACTTCGATGTCTCTAAGACTTTCGATGTCTCTAAGACTTCGATTTCTCTAAGACTTCGATGTCTCTAAGACTTCGATGTCTCAAAGACTTCGATGTCTCTAAGATTTCAACGTCTCTAAGGCTTCGATATCTCTAAGGCTTCGATGTCTTTAAGACTTCGATGTCGTTAAGACCTACGCGTCTCTAAGACTTCCACAGTTCAAAGACTTCGATGTCTCTAAGACTTCGATGTCTCAAAGACTTCGATGTCTCAAAGACTTCGATGTCTCAAAGACTTCGATGTCTCAAAGACTTTGATGTCTCTAAGACTTCGACGTCTCTTATACTTCGATGTCTCTAAGGCTTCGATGTCTTTAAGAGTTCGATGTCTTTAAGACTTCGATGTCGTTAAGATCTACGCGTCTCTAAGACTTCCACAGTTCAAAGACTTCGATGTCTCTAAGACTTCGATGTCTCAAAGACTTCGATGTCTCAAAGACTTCGATGTCTCAAAGACTTTGATGTCTCTAAGACTTCGACGTCTCTTATACTTCGATTTCTCTAAGACTTCGATGTCTCAAAGACTTCGATGTCTCAAAGACTTCGATGTCTCTAAGATTTCAACGTCTCTAAGGCTTCGATATCTCTAAGGCTTCGATGTCTTTAAGACTTCGATGTCGTTAAGACCTACGCGTCTCTAAGACTTCCACGGCTCAAAGACTTTGATGTCTCTAAGACTTCGATGTCTCAAAGACTTTGATGTCTCTAAGACTTCGACGTCTCTTATACTTCGATGTCTCTAAGGCTTCGATGTCTCTAAGACTTCGATGTCTCTAAGACTTTCGATGTCTCTAAGACTTCGATATCTCTAAGACTTCGATGTCTCTAAGACTTCGACGTCTCTTATACTTCGATGTCTCTAAGGCTTCGATGTCTTTAAGAGTTCGATGTCTTTAAGACTTCGATGTCGTTAAGATCTACGCGTCTCTAAGACTTCCACAGTTCAAAGACTTCGATGTCTCAAAGACTTCGATGTCTCAAAGACTTCGATGTCTCAAAGACTTCGATGTCTCTAAGATTTCAACGTCTCTAAGGCTTCGATATCTCTAAGGCTTCGATGTCTTTAAGACTTCGATGTCGTTAAGACCTACGCGTCTCTAAGACTTCCACGGCTCAAAGACTTTGATGTCTCTAAGACTTCGATGTCTCAAAGACTTTGATGTCTCTAAGACTTCGACGTCTCTTATACTTCGATGTCTCTAAGGCTTCGATGTCTTTAAGACTTCGATGTCTCTAAGACTTTCGATGTCTCTAAGACTTCGATATCTCTAAGACTTCGATGTCTCTAAGACTTCGACGTCTCTTATACTTCGATGTCTCTAAGGCTTCGATGTCTTTAAGAATTCGATGTCTTTAAGACTTCGATGTCGTTAAGATCTACGCGTCTCTAAGACTTCCACAGTTCAAAGACTTCGATGTCTCTAAGACTTCGATGTCTCAAAGACTTCGATGTCTCAAAGACTTCGATGTCTCAAAGACTTCGATGTCTCAAAGACTTTGATGTCTCTAAGACTTCGACGTCTCTTATACTTCGATTTCTCTAAGACTTCGATGTCTCAAAGACTTCGATGTCTCAAAGACTTCGATGTCTCTAAGATTTCAACGTCTCTAAGGCTTCGATATCTCTAAGGCTTCGATGTCTTTAAGACTTCGATGTCGTTAAGACCTACGCGTCTCTAAGACTTCCACAGTTCAAAGACTTCGATGTCTCTAAGACTTCGATGTCTCAAAGACTTCGATTTCTCTAAGACTTCGACGTCTCTAAGACTACACACTATTATTTTGTGTAGTGTGTTTTTTTAGAGTTTTGGAATTTTGAGTTGGCAGCACTTTTTTACTGGCGGCCATTTTGTCAGCTGTCAAGTGATTTATTTTTTAGTTTGGCTTGGCATTTCGACATGAAAAGACTGACGCTTGAACAACCCTTTCAAATTGTGCAAATTTATTTTGGAAATCATGGTTTTGTTTCCAATTTTATAAGCGAATGTTTGTTTAGCGAAAAAGCTCACTCACGTACACATTAAACCAAAGGTTCAATGGATACGCCAATAAACAAAACTGTCGTATTTGGAATGACTATAATCTCCAAATGTTTGAGACACCCTTATTATTATTATTTATTTTTATTAGGCGGCGTAACAGCCCGTTGAGAGCCAGAGCCTAGCTTTTTTTTTTTTCGCACCTCCACTGTGTTGTGCGCGTTATAATTTTGACACATTTGGAGGGGACCTACTGTTTAATGCCGGTTCCGAACGGCGAATTGCGAAAGCTTTTCATGACAGAAGTACTCCAGGAGGGTTGTCAGTCGTTCGCTGGAGGTGGGGCCGTGAAAAATGTTTGTGGTGTTATTTCCCCGAGCCGGATTCGAACCTAGGTACTCTCGCTTAACAGTCCGACGCACTAACGATTAAGCCACGGCGCCCACTAGAGACACCCTTACATCCACAAAAACGGACTATTTGGTGTGCTTTATGGGTTGGTGGAATAATTGGTCAGTACTTTTTTTAAAAACGATGCTGGCCAGAAGGTTACAGCCAATGGTGAGCGCTATAGAACCATGATGATTGACTTTTTCGTTCATCAATTGAACAACCATGATGTGCAGCTCTGGCTTCAGCAAGATGGCTTACAGCTCGTGCCACAATTGATTAATTGAAAGAAACGTTTGATAACAGCATAGTTTCGCGTTACGGATCCGTGAATTGGCCTCCAAGATCATGCGATTTAACGTCGCTTGACTATTTTCTGTGGGGATATGTGAAGTTGCTAGTCTACGGCGCTAAGCCCGATTGACCACTTGGAGGACAACCTTCGTCGCGTTCTTGCTGATATACGGTCATAAAATTTTGAAAAAGTCATCGAAAATTGGACCTCCAGATTACATTACGTCCGAGCCAGACGTGGCGGTCATATCCCAGAAATCATATTTAAAGTATAATGCTAGAAGATTATCCTTCGAAGAATGTAAATTTCCTGTCAATTTAAAAAAATCATCTTTGTTTTATTCCATTTCAAAGATTTATACCTTTAAAAATACACAATACAATTGAATTTGGTTAACCTTTTCCGTGTTGGTATCACAATGATCTAGGGGTAGCTGAAAACAGAAACAGATGTGTCGTGAACTTCTTCCGGTTCGGGCTGAATGCCTGTATCACGCCTTTTTTGGAAAATATTTGATCACATTATTTTTTTTTTTTTTCAATTTCTATTTATAAGGAAAACTTGTTTTCTGTAGTTTACATTAGAGCCAAAATCAATTTATGAATTTGGCTGAAACTTAAACACTTCAAGTTAAAGATTCTTCTACTGCAGCAGTTTTGTACTTGTGCGCTTAATTCAATGTGCAACGATGAGTTTAAGAACTTATCTCCCTAATTTAACTTTGAAAAGTTAATTAGCAAACCTTCGAAAGGCCTTGATGTCCCAAATCTAGAAAAATCTGGTCAACTTCCTCATAGTGGAAAACATTTATCTACCACTGTCGTGGACATAAATCTGTCCATCACAATTCAACCTGTCCGCCTGAATTGAGCCAAATTAGCATCTCATTTGTAGCATCATTAAACGACATCCACCCAGCAAACAATTCATTAAGCTTGACTCCCAATGCGCACGTGTCGCGCGAAATATCTAGGACGCGAACGGTGACACACGTCACGGTGTGTGATTAATTTTTTTGCTAGCTCTGCTGAATTCACATTTAAATACTAAAAATATTTCCATTAACGTAGTGAAATTATAAAATCTAAAAATTGACAGACAGTGTCTGATCCCTCGTTCACCTTCTGCGCCATTTTTACCCCCAATTTTTTTTGTCATATGCATCATTTTCTTAGAAAAACAAAAACTGTCAAATAAATTAAAATTCTTTTTCTCTATCGATTTAAAAAGGAAATTGAAATGGAATTATGGATAATTGAAAAGATTATCATTCGCAAACACTCGCGGCATACATGTTTGAACAGTTTCCATGTTTCGAAAACTATGTCACCACAAAATTGCACGACAGAAAAAACAGTCTCGTTCATTACTAAGTTTATACACGAAATTTACCAAAAAAAAAGACACAAAATAGAAACAAAGTCTTTGTTGTATGCGATGAGTAAGGAAATCGAAACGCAAAAAACTCATTCGAAGCACCGAAGAGAGTTTTCTTCAATAATTATTGTTGGCAATATACAAAAAAAAAAAAAAAAACTAAATTGTATACCTTGTCACGCGACGTGCTCCGAATATCAGAAATTGGAATTGAATTTAATTTGAATATCAATTTGTTGATTAAGTAATGCGATAATTTAATTAATTACACTTTGTATTCTGGAATAACAATAAGTTTGACGGGGCGATAATCGCACATAAACACTTTGTTTATTGAAGAGAACAAATTTTTTTTTGTCATTTATTATTTGGTTTATTTCGAATGTGGCTGGTTTTGAAATAATTTTCTTGGTGAGAAGTATGCTCATTTACAAAACATTCCAGTTGACAGCACTTATGGTAAAGCTGGTCAATTTGTTTTGCATTTTGCAGCCAGTTCAAAGCTTCTAGATTGCATTTTATTCACATCTTCTTTTGTTGCAGAAATATTTACCTAATCAGTGTATATCAATCCGCTGTTTTCGTTTTTCGTAAATATAGCGCTTGGTTCAGCCTGCTTGGAGCACTAACCATAAGACCTTTTTTTTCAGCGTTCTGATTCTCCCTTTCTTAAGGTAATTGAAGACGTTTGCGAAAGTTCAGGTTATATTAGGTTGTCAAATATCTCCCTTTGGCCTTTTTGTCTTTTGAATTTTCCGGTTATGTACGTTACGTTTTTTTGATAGCATTTGAGTTTTTGTCCTTAAATGAATTGCGTCAATTATTGTTGGCTTAAATATTGGTCCAAAAATGCCTTCAACCACAAATGAGCCAATAGAGATATCCAACTTCCTCTTCTCTTGCCCCTTGACTTTTTTTGACAGCGTTTTTCATAATTTTTTTTTGCCCCGTGTCTGTGAATAAGTGTGAGCTGCTTTGATTAACAAATCGAACAAATGTGTGTAAAAATGGTGAGCTAGTCTTTGATTCTTCCCGTATTAGTCTCAATTTCGTGAATTACTGTCAAATTCATCGATGGGCGATGAGAAATAGCACTTGCTCAGATGGGTATTTATATAAAGTTTGAAGTATTCTAATAGATGACTTCGTTATCCTCTCAGACGGAACTTCGACCTGCGGGTGGTGAAGTACAAGAGCAATACTGAGTTTTCCTGTAGAATCGGCCAGGCTGGGTCAATTTTGAAACAACCTGGAAGATCTGTTATCATGAAGGCTGAGCTTGGTGTGAAGGCCAAGTTTTCGGCTTTTTTGTCATTAACTTTGAGTGCGACGTAATGGTACTCCAGAGAAAGTCAGAGACTGAATGCTCTAATTAACGGGTTAATTTATATGGAGAGATATTAGGAGGTTTTATAAACCCGAGGAAACTGAAGCTAAACTTTGATGAAATCTCTAAAACAAACAGCGAATCAAATTACTTGCACAGTAAACTCGACAATTCGAATTTCAAGGGACCAAAAAAAAAAAAATTCGAGTTACAGAGCCTTTCGAATTACGGAGGTTTCGTCACGTACGCTTTTTAAATAAAGGTTGTTAAAGAGAAAGAAGTAAATATGACTTCGAGTTATTGCAGTAAACAAGCCATCATTTTCCAATTATAGAGGTTTTCATGTTGTTTTGCACAAAAATAAATCCGAAATAATGATAAGTCGATATTGCAGAAGCTTTTTCGATTTACAGAGGTTTTTTCAGTGGACTGTGATAATGCTTCTATTTACAGAAGTTTTTAAATTAAAGAGGTTCGAATTATCGAGAGTTTACTGTATTACTTAGCAGCGCTTTGTGGTCCTTGAAGCTATCAACTACCAATTCTGTTTCAAGGATTCTGTATATATGACGTCTTACTCTGTGACAATGACAAAAACATTGTTTTGACGAATTCACTCTGATGTATTACAATACAGTCATAAATTACAAAATTCCACTCGACCAACGTACATTTCTCCACCCCAGACGCCTCAATCAGTATTTCTTTCTTTCCCTTCGTTTCTGCATAATTCGCATGAACAGAAATGCGATAAATTTTTGTTTTTCGCTTCACACTTCTTTATCATTTCAAATAGAATTCGCTGTTTATTTGTTGTTTTGTTTTCATACATAAATTTTATTTTGTTTACCATTTTCTGTTTATCGTCATGTTCATTGCGTATTTATCATTTGTGTTTTTTTTTTTGTTATTTCAGGAGCAATGAGAAACGTAAAGAAAAGTCTCGTGACGCGGCACGATGCAGGCGATCACGTGAGACAGAAATATTTAGCGATTTGGCACAAGTCCTTCCGCTGCCGAAGGATGATGTTGACCAATTGGACAAAGCATCCGTAATGCGAGTAGCAATTGCCTACTTGAAAATACGCGACATGCTTCAGTTGTGTAAGTGTATCATTTTCATATAAGTAAATCCATTTCATGCTAACTGAATAGACCTTTTTTCGTTCTAGTCCCAAAAATAAAAGATATTACGGAAGGCGTATCAGAGACCACTGAAACTTCAGACACCGATGATGAATCTTCTCAGCCAGGCGACGAGAAAGAAGCAAAACCATTTGATTTGTGGAAAACAGCTGAGACACATAAGTTGCTGACACAGACGCTGGATGGGTTCTTGATTATCCTATCCAACGATGGAGATGTTACATACGTTTCTGAGAATATCACTGAGTATCTGGGCCTGTCGAAGGTATTCGAAATGAATATTTATCGAGAGAAATTGGATTTTATGGAGTCTTTAATTCTTTTTAGATTGACGTTTTGGGCCAACAAATCTGGGAATACAGCCACCAGTGCGATCATGATGAGCTAAAGGAAGCCTTGAACATTAAGAAAAACGGCTTAACTGAGAAAGTCAAGGATGAGAATTTAATTGAAGAGGGTATAACCACAGATCACCGTGATCTGTATATAAGATTGAAGTGTACACTGACCAGTCGTGGACGCAGTGTTAACATAAAGAGTGCAACTTATAAGGTGAGATGAGAGGAGTAGGTCAGAGATGTGGTAGTGATTTAATTGTCGTTTTTGGCAGCAGCATTAATAGTCAAAATAAAATAGAATAGATAAGAATAGAAGGTGTAGAAGAAACAACCACGTTACGTCTTGGCAGGCTTTTTTATTAGAGTATGGACGTGGGTTGGAATAAAAAGGCCCAAAAAGAATAGTCAATTAGTTTAACTAGTTCTCTTTATAAACTTTGCCAAGAATTTATTTGCAGTCCAAAATAATACTAAATAGATCCATTTTTTAAAAGTTCCATTGCTGTCTGAGTATGGTTTTACTGGTTCATTTGTCTTTCTTAAATTTGTAGAGTCCATCTGCAATCCTTAGTAAGGTCGTATTCGGGTGATTAAACGAGTTCAAGAAGCTGGCCTGTTAAATTAAAGACAGTGCTTTTTCGGCTCCATGAGATTAGCTCCGATTATTGTTTGCTGTCAAGATGTTTCCACTCCACACAGAAGTCTGAACATGTCGAGGATTGAAATTTCTCTACCTTAAAGAAGTTATTACGTCTGCTCAGAAGTTTGAGTTCTTAGGGACAGAAGAGATTCATGTATTGACGGACATTTTTTTGACTTTCGATTATAAATTTTGATTAGGTCTTTGGGAGCTCTCTCTTTATATGGTTAGGTTGGTAAGTGTACATCGCTTCCTTAGGTTCTCATGAACACTTTTGTGTTATAGGGATAACTTTTTGAACCATTGAACTCTTTTAGTTGCTTGCAATTGTTTACACAGTCTAAGCTACTAGGTAGGTTGTGATGCCAACACACTTTTGGTTCCCACAATCAAATAGGTGTGAACCACAAAAAGTAGACGAATAGTAATTGCTTTCTCTTACTCACGTAACCTGCGCTTTCGCCTTCTTACAAACCTGAATACACAATTTAGAGGTGTTCCTTCTAAACTTTGCAAGTGTTCACAATGACACATTTTTGCCTTACATGGTTACGGCGTTGAAACTGTTGAAACCGATTTGAGGATGTTGTGGAATTGAATACTTTGAATGATCGATTTCTTTTTCTTTGTGCGGCGCTACGGTCCGGGTGGACCTGGGCCTCCTTTAGCAACCTCTTCCATCCAGCACGATCCCGTGCCAGCTGCTTGCAGTGATGCACACCGAGTTGTTTCAGGTCCTTCTCTACCTGTGTACCTCACCTTAGACGCGGGCGTTCTCTACTGCGTTGTCCCATAGGTTCGGAGTCGAAGATTCTTCGGGCCGGAGCTGTGCTGTTCATTCGCTCTACATGGCCCAACCACCGTAGGCGTTGGATCCGTAGACGCCTGGCCAGGCGCATGCCGCCGTACAGCCTGTACAGTTCGTGATTAAACCTCCTCCAGTAACCATCAATGCAAACAGGACTAATCGTACGCAGAACTTTTCTCTCAAAAAGGCTTCTTTATCCGCTCTATGTCTCCGCGTCATAGAGCAGGACTGGGATGACCAGGGTGTCCTGGTTTGTCGAGAGAGGGCTCTATTACTTAATTGCCTCTTGAACCCAAAGAAACAGCGATTGACAAGAGTTATTCTGCGTTTGATCTCGATCAGAATGATCGACTACGTCTATATATTTAACGTTGTTTAGAAAATTGGAGGACGATGAGCTTACCATTGAATTCCATCTGTACAGATCGAAGAGGGCTTGAAAAGGTGTCTAATTCCAAAGTCTCTAAACCTGTTCACCGTCTTTGAGCAGCATCTTGTTTGATGTTCATAAGACGAGTTCTATTTTCCGATTTGTAGAGATCATTGAAATATGAAACAAACGGCAAGAGACACACAGACACAGAAGTAATTCCGCTTTTTAGTTTGGAATAATACCTTAACAAATGATATATGTTGTATTTTGCGTAATGGTCTTGTTCCAAATAAAGTGTTCGACTTGTGAAATGTTTTGGATAGTTTGAGTTTCTCGATCGAGGGTTTGGAAGCTTTTCGCTAAATTGAAACAATAAACTGTGGGTCGAAAATCAAAAACAGACAGAAAACACAGTTGAGAGATAGCCGAGATCTTGTCCTTTTGCGTGTTTTCACAACAAAGTAATTGGCTTTTAAATCATTATACCCAATTGCTGTTTCAGTTTAGCAATGGTAAAACGTGTAGGAATAGATCTTAGAATCTAAATGTATTGTTGTCATTGGCTCAACGACTTTGAAGATAATAGATTCGTTTATGTATTGGCCAAAAGCAACAAGCTTTTTCACAGCTCAACAATTTAAGACCTGACAGCACTTGAGGAAGTTCGATTGTTTTAATTCACTTTCTTTGAAAAGACACAAAATAATCAAATTTAGAAACTTCATTTTTATGTTATTTTATCGTAATTGCCTTTTTAAATGTGTCACCAGTTTATAGATTCTGAGAACTAGAGTTAGTGCTAGGGGGAGGCAGAGAGAAAAATGACGCCTGAATCACTGTGGCCAGTGCTGGATTATTGTGATAACCCCTGATTAGAGCTCACACAAGAAACCTGAGTTTACGATTAAACTTAGTATATTTTTGGGTGAGCTAGCAGCCTTCCGTTTGTGTCTGGAAACTAACTTAAAATAATCATGACAGAATAATGTCGACACAGTCTTTTGACAAATAGCTATAAAGCGGTGGTCCTTTGGATAAAAATTAGACGTCAGAATTCGAAATTAGAGTGTTAAATTGATTAATGTTTTGTTCACTTTAAATTGTTTTTCAAAAGAGAACAGTTAAAGTTCGATTTACTCGATAATACGTATTAAACTCCGTCATATGAGCTCGCTTGTGGCACTCAAAAAAAATATTGCACTGATTAATTTATTCGATCTTTTAGCTTTCCTCGACTTGTTGTCAATCAAAAACAAATTTCAGTTTTCAGTTTTTTCAAATACACGCATATCTATATGTACGTATTTATGTTTTGTTTCTGTTTGCATTGTTTATGACAAATGAATATTCATGTATGCAAATTTAATTGAAATATGAATCAACTGGTTTTCTTTTGTAGGTTATTTTTATGTCTGGTACATTATACAGTTTATGAGGAAGGAACTAAACATCTTAACATAATTTTAAGAGTCAATTACAATAGATGAGTCATTCGTAGTTTCCCATTTAGATACATTTTGTTTGTTTGAAGTTCATTATTAAGTGAAGAGGCATGGGATTAGGCAACCTTCTTACGTATGTGGTATGTCTGAAATTTTAGAGTTTCTTGCTGATTCGTGTGGTTGGAGGTTAATGTGTTGAGAGTCACAAGTTTGCTTCATGTTCAACACAGGGATACATAATGGACTGATTGGCTGCCATCGTCCTAAATGAGACACAGTTTATCTATTAAAAATGAATCGGAAAGGATGTTTCGAAGCTTAACCCTTTCATGGCCGCACCTTATTCTAAAGCAAAGAAACATATTTTTTTGCTAGAATCTAGCTTATGAGGTCTCAACCAGACCTGTAACATTCAAGTACAAGTACAAGTACCAGTACAATTCCTTGTACTTGAAATTTTTTAAGTACAAGTACAATTCCTCGGTACTTGTACTTAAAAATTTAAATTACCCAATCCTAGTAATTGTACTTGTACTTGTAATTCTTCTCAAAGTAATTAAAATCACAATCTAAGTACCGAAGTACTTAAAAAATTATCTTAAGTACTTTTTAATTCCTTAATTCCTTTTTTAATTCCTTAATTCCTTTTCAATTCCTTTCAAGTACTTTCAATTCCTTGTAATTATTTTGCATTCTTTAAGTTATTCCAATTCCTTTTAAGTAAATTGTTAGAGGACAAGTACTCGATTTTGATATGTTGACAGAAACTAATATAATTTAGTTTATTTTATATATTTTAAATATATTTTTTAAAAGAGTACATATGTTAAAACAATTAATGTTAGCAAAAAAAAATAATTCATATAGTTAAATTCATAACGTAAGGAATGCAAAATAATTACAAGGAATTGAAAGTACTTGAAAGGAATTAAGGAATTAAAAAGGAATTAAGGAATTAAAAAGGAATTAAGGAATTAAAAAGGAATTAAGGAATTAAAAAAGGAATTAAGGAATTAAAAAGTACTTAAGATAATCTTTTGAGTACTTCGGTACTTAGATTGTGATTTTAATTACTTTGAGAGGAATTACAAGTACAAGTACAATTACTAGGACTGGGTAATTGAAATTTTTAAGTACAAGTACCAAGGAATTGTACTTGTACTTAAAAAATTTCAAGTACAAGGAATTGTAATTGAAATGTACTTAAGTACAAAAATACTTAATTATCTTACAGGTCTGGTCTCAACTAAGCCAAATTTAAAAAAAATATTCAATAACGATATATAGAATGTTGTTCCTATGCAACACTGGTCATCTATGGTACCTAAAATGCATCATATTCGAAACCATACATATGAACTGGAAAAGCCTGTTTTAATTTTCAAAATACATACATACAATCGAATTAATTTCAGAATGCTTTTGTGATTTTAAAATAAGTTATAAGATCTGTTGAAATGGAACTTTTCATTGAGATTTCTCTTCACCAAAACCAAAGTAAGGGATCCCAAATATAATATTCCACCAATACATGTCTGAAGCAGTATTAAATGGATTAAAATAGTTTTAAGTAGGAACCTTACACAAATTGTTTTAATTGCGTCAATATTTTTTGAGTTCTGAGTAGATGTAGTTCATGTTGTGCAGAAACAACACTGGGCATGAAAGGGCTAATACTTGAAAACAGCTGAATCAAATTGAACACTTCGCTCTTTGCGTTTGTAGGAAAAAACTGGTCTTTAGAGGTACATAAATAATTGTTCTATTCGTATTTAGAGAATGGATAGAAAATGAATAGGATTCAATGAAATGACAACGTGATTTTATCCTATTTTCACCATATATTGGACGGGAAGAAGTTCGTTGAGTCAGCTAGTTCTTTATAAAGATGATATTCTGCGACCGTTGTTAATCTTATTGTAGTGTAGAATAAGGATCAGTAATACACTTACATTGAAACGTTATTTACTTTACTTTGTTAAACTGGCGTCTCTATATCACCAATCAGAGCTGTGACGACTGCAGTCATTTGACTGCATTTGATATCGTCAGATAAGTCTCAGTCTATTAACTAAACCTTTCGAATTTAAGTTATCGTTTGGTCTTAGTAATCAAAATGTCGAAGGTGACTGCTGACTGTAATTTTGAAGTCAAAACCATTGAGTTAGTCAAAAGACTTTTAAAATAAGACATATAAAATAAGTCTTTTAGTGAATTAACTGCAGTTTTCCCAACTCTGTCGCCAACGCTCTGATTAAATCAAGGCAGTCGTATTTATAGTAACCAAGATCTTTCATTTTTAAAATATTTCTTTTTTGTAAAAAAAAAAAAAATTTAGTACCATTGCGTTTTTTGAAGTAATTTCTTTTTCTTTTCTGTGTGGCGTTAAAATTCGGGTGAAAGCTGAACCTAAAATAAAAAATCTATCTAGCCTGCACTATTTTACAGGTTCGTCCATTTGCGTACATAAAGTTGGTTGATGTCGTTCCTCACTTGTGTGTGCTTTCATTGTTTCCTTCTTCTTTTTATAATCATTTGCAGGTTAGGGTATTTGCGTTGTCTTTGTTGGCGGGGTCCTATCCAAGCCCAACAATTGTTTGTTCTCAAAAGCATTTTGTCTGATTTGAACAACTGATATTTTGGGAGCGCTCTGGGAAGAGAGAACATTTCATTATAATGCTTGTTTTAGGGACAAGAAACTCTGCCAGCTGTTTGAGTCAGCCCCTCAAATGTTGCCTTTAAACAGATTTTTAAAGCGATTTGTTTGCTATACTTTTCTAAATGACCCTATTATTATATTGGGTAGTAATTAATTTATTCGGTTTCTATTTTTGCAAATTATTCCTATTGGCGTCTGTTTTTACTTTCTGCACAAATAAATTTACTTTTCAATGTTTTCTGTCGTTCCGAAGAAAGGAAGAAAGGAAAAAAAAAAGAAAAGCTTGTAGGCATAATGACATAAGAGATTTGTTTAAATTTAGAAAGTTTTCACAGAGAATATTCAATTTTGATATTTAAAAGTTATTTTCTTAGTTTATCCTTTGTTTGAACTCTTTTTTTAAAGAAAATTGTAATTGACAACTTTAGAAACAAAAGGTGGTTATGTCAATTGTCGTCAAAACCCTTAAAAATTAAGAAAAACAAAAAAAAGATTTCCTCCTTCAATTTTTTGAAATTGATTTAAACCAAAAAAAATCTCTCATAGGTTATCCACATTACTGGACACTTGGTTGTAAATGCAAAAGGCGATCGTGTTCTGATCGCTGTTGGCCGGCCAATACCACATCCATCAAATATTGAGACGCCTTTGGGAACTACAACATTTTTAACAAAACACTCGCTTGACATGAAGTTTACATATGTTGATGATAAGTAAGTTGTATACGATTTTGTTTTATAAGAAAAAATATTAACAAAATTTTCATTTTTCTTTTTTCAGAATGAGCGGTTTGTTTGGATACAAACCCGAAGATTTATTGGATAAATCATTATATGAGTGCCATCATGGAGGTGACTCAGATAGTCTTATGACTACATTTAAAGGGGGTAAGTTTCATTGATTTGTTGTTTAAAAAACTATTTTAAGATATCAGTTGAGTTCAGAAGTAATCCAAATTTTGGTGCAAAGCTTCGAAAGAACTCTTTTCATATAGCATAAATGAGTTCATGATTTCACACTTAGAAAATCGGAACAATGACTGAAAACATTTATTCTCTTGACATCAGCCAAGCGTCAGTTCAGCAATTGATTTAAAAATATTCAAAATATGTATTCTTTTTTCTTTCAATTCAAATATCCCGCTTTGTCTTATGCACTTCATCATTCGTTCAATACCTACAATGCAGGTGTTTCCTTCTGCTTCCCATGTTTACACTGGATGTAGATTTATTTGCCGAATTTCGTGATGTTCGTGCCGCTGCATGATTTGTTTAAAAGTCTTCACTTAAATTCATTTTGAGTATCTCTTAATAATTTTTTTTTACTATCTTCTGTGTCTTTGCTTGCTTGGACCTTAGAAAATAAATCTTGTTTGAATTAAATTGAAGGTATGGGAAATAGTTTCCAATTTTGTTTGTACTACGACCTAAGAAGGTCTGTTGCACCTCTTTCTTTGATCTACAGTCAGTCTCAATAATCGTACATTGAAAATATTTATGTTGAACGACTATTAATGTTTATCGGGATTTTTATTAAACAACTTGTTCGGTTTGTTTAGTAGGATATTTATTTAGACTAAATTGATCATAATTTTCTCCTCATTGGTTGAAATTGTTCTCACTTTTTGGAGACTCGTAGATGTCTGGCTGATAATGCGACTCTCAGGTTTTGGGGCAAACTTCGTAGCTTTGCGATATTGGTGTAGTCATTTTCTGTGAGCTTAGAACATCTATCAGTGATATTGAATTTGCTGTAATCCTGGATACTGCGTCTATGGTTTATTTGTGATTCGTGCAGTGTGTTCAGTGTGTATTGATTTTATTGTCAAGTAGCCATTAAGGGCTCTATATTGTTATCTGAAATGAGTTTGCTTTGGCTTAGATTGTTGATGAAAAAGGACTGGAAGCTGCTTTGTCCCTTTAGGTTTTTTTCATAAAGGTATAGATAAAGGCTGGCCCTGTATGGGCTGTTACGCCAACTATTTTTTTATATTTTTATAGATAAAGTGTCCAAAAATGCTTTTACAGAACCTCAAAAAAGAAAGGGCTGTTCGACGGAATTTCGGTTTTGCCTATTACATACATTGGGCGGTATAACAGTTCGTTGAGACCAGAGCCCAGCTTTTTTCGTTCGAATTCATTGTGTTGTGCGCGTTGTAATTTCACACATGTGGAGGGGATTTACTGTCTAATGCTGGTTCCGAACGACGAATTGCGAATGATTTCCATGACAGTCGTACTCTAGGAGTTTACTGGAGGTAGGGCCGTAAACAAATTTTGTGGTGTTATGTTTCGACTATTACCATTACAAATTTTTTGTCAAACCAGCCAGTTGAGTTTAGTAATGTTTTTTTCTAACCAACTGCTATCAGAAAATATTTCAAGAGGAGTAAGGACTTTATAACCGAAATATAGACCACGGTTTTTAATTTTTGATGCCGTGTCAAAACTTCCTTTTTCTTCCTCTCGATTTTTCTGAGTCTAGAGAATGAAAGGGCAGCCAAGGATGCTAAAACTTCCTTTTTCTTTCTCTGGATTTTTCTGAGCGTAGAGAATGAAAGAGTAGCCGAGTTGTATAGAAATATGCGCAGTTTTGCAGAGAGGATGTCTGTTACCACAATTCAAGCCTTAAGTTACTATCTGCTGCTTTTTTTGTTTGTTTCCTCCATAAAATGTATATCTCCTGGACTATTAAAAGTCATTAAAAGCACTCGTGGAATGATAGAGGCTTCACCTTGAATGTTTGTAAAAGTTCCGCAGTTCTTTGCCGTGTGTCTTTGGAAAAAGGCTAGAATTTCTCAGAGTGCTGCAACTGAAGCAGTTGGTGTCTTGCAGATCCTCCTGATGAGATCGATTGAAAGCTATAAGATGTATAAATATTCATTATAATAAAAGCCTGTCGTTAACAGGCATCAACTGCGAGAAATTCCCCAAGTCCCACTGCATCCTTGTCAACTTCAAAGCAATTATGACGTTCTAAACGTTTCTCCCAAGGCCCATTAGTCATCTAAAATCTCAGAAAATCGCATTTAAGCGTTGTTATGAAAGAACTTAACAAACTAAATCCACGCGACATTAACTCCAACTAAAAAGCCAGAATGAGGAAAACCCAAAAAGTTTCTTTTTTTTTGTTGAAAATGTATAACCGCCGCTCGCCGGTTGTATCGTCTCTGGTGCATTAGCATGTCGGGCACCACCTCTGTTTACGTCTCTTGTCCAGAGGACATCCCTAATCCTGATAGTTGTGGAAAAGCATGCAGCACGAGTCTATGTGTGTGCAGTTTCAATTGAAGGGCGTGCATAATGTCGGTATAATAAAACTGTCTGCGAGAAATGCCACTTCATTTGTGCTCTGGCTGGCTAGATGGATATAGATAGTTATTTTTTGTTGTGTTGTGTGATCTGGGAGTGGGAGTGAACGAAGACAAACTCCCTGGGACGAAGAAGCTTTGGAAAAATGAAAGTGTTAATGTCATTACGTTTATTGGTAGGACACACACAGCACAGTCACTGTGACTTGGAAGGAATGGCATTTTCTCGGGTACTTCGGAGTGGACTTTTCATGTTTTTTTTTTTTCGTCGTCTCTATCCTCATTTCAATCCCTCACCTCACGAAGCTAATTAATACAGTAATGCGATTACCGAAGAACTTATTATGTGCGATTAGGGGGGAAAAAATCACAGAGAAGCGACACAAACAGCAGTCGGTTAGGAGAAGAGGACGGGGACAAGGACACCCGAGGCTGAAGGTGAACGATAATGGTGGCGGACACGGAGGTGAATATTGCATTTCCCGAAATTAAAACTAAAGTTAGATGGAAGTTTGCGTGTCCAGAGGATGGATTCGCCAGCTTCTCCAAACCATTTTCGTTCGTGTTAATGAGTTTTACTTTTGTTTAACTACATTTTCATTAAATATTATTATTGGAAGTGTGTTGTTAATGTAATTAAGGGACCAGATAGAGACTGAAAGTTTAGCTGGAGATATAATTTATTAAAAGCTATTTTTAGGGGAAGGAAAAAAATGAAATTTGATCTAAAGCATGTTGAAGGTTTGGTGGTTTCTTTTAATTTCAGCTGGGCTATTTGAATCATGAGCCTTGACACGTGTGTCTGGTACGCATGTCAATTTCTCAGAAAAAATTATCCGCTGATTGATGTCGTATATTTTTAGTTTTAAAAATCGTTGAGATTTAGGCATAGATTCGCAGACGATTGGGGTAAACTTGGAAATATTGGTTGGTCGCAATTTTTCCTTCACATACTCATAAATTCCTTGAGAATAAGCGACTCATTTGGTGCAAAGGCGATGTCTTTGTTGGTTGGTGGCAGGTTGGTGTTGTATAAAAGTTGGGTTAGGTTAGATTCATACTGAAAAGCAAGAAAGACTAATCATCCCATTAGTCTGCCTTTCATCGTGATGAGCCGATCCAGTCTTAAGCAACTGCTTTGGTTTCTAATTATTTGATATGCTAAGCGTGCATTTACTGCTCCCTGCTGTGTGCATGTGAATACGGTATCTACTATCGCCTTTAATGTAGGCATGTTAAGCCTACGCATTCTGTGGTTGGCATTAAAAACTTCTTAAAGTTAGAGCACTGTTCCACATGTGCGGATGCAAACATCCCATTACTCTTGTAACCAATTGGAGCTGTTAATAAAGCTAAGGTATCTGATGCTAGTATTTGCCAGTTTGCTGAGATAGTCTAGAAAACAATGGCTAAGAAGCCCCCTTCTACAGTTCGCGAGAGCATTGCAGGTACCTAGAAAGTGAGATGATGTATTTTCCTCTGTTCTTATTTTCCAAACATTTTTTTCAATTCGTGATTGAAAGGTCTCTCCAGATGTAATGTAACTAGCCGAACGAAGCACTGTATTTTTCGTAGTACACTGAAAGCTGGTGGAAATTCTTTCGATTATCTTGTGAATTGTCGTCTAACTTGGTAAATGGCATTGATTTCTTTCAGTGATCCATCCATCTCTCTAACCCGTCCAAATAGTACAAGGCGTTTTTCTCTGCAAAACATTCACATATTTTCAATAATTGTTAATATCTTTTCAATAGATGTTCATATATGTATTTTCATTAATCGTTCACAAAAAACACTCTCATCGACTTACACAAACGATTGTCAACTAAAAACTGCTCATCTAAAATGGCTGAAACTTCGGTGAGTAACTGTCAAAAGATGCACAGCTAGCATTCACTAGCTTTTATTGACGAGTGTCGCTATTTTTATGTTGCGGTCGGAATCTTTTCAGACAACCCTCGTATTATTGTTACTGAAAAAACCTACCTGCCCTTCTTTTAGAAAGAATTGTCCTCGACTAATTGAAACACACTTGAAAAACTTGTAAATCTCTCAAAACTTACTCAATTCTGCTCCAAAAAAAGTGTCAGCTTATTTATGTTTGAGTTGATCGTACAGTTTAAAAAAAACAGTAAAAAGAAATCCTTAAGTTGACTGGAACTCTTATCCTTGCAGTTGTGAATTGCAGAATATTCATATCATTATTTGGTGCCTTCCTGTAAAAATTTACAGGCTGGTGGCGGTCTCCTGAAGTTGTTGTGAAATGTGATTTATGTAGGAATTGCTTTTTAACCGACTTTTAAAAGCACGAGGTTCTATATTCGTCTGTATGTATGTTTTTAAAACAGACGTCTTAAATTTTGTAAGTAAATGTGACAGACTTAGAAGTAATTTTCTGATGCGTTTGATTTCCCAAATTGCGGCCCACAATTGTCGTCGACCTTCTAAAAGATTTTTTATTAAAAAAAGGTCCAGACATCTGTTGATGTCGGACTTTAAACTTACAAAAAAATGAAACAGTTCTTAAAAAAAGGCTATAAAATATATTCCCCTTTTTTCCCGAAAAAAGGACGATAAAACATAATCAAAACGAAATATATGCACCGCAATATTTTTATTCGATGAATACCATTTCCCCGGATGGGTCTCTGTCTCCCTGTCAATAAAAAAATCCAAGACACCAGTTCATCATTTCGTCTGTCTTCCCTCTGGTCTGTTGACTCCTCTCCGAAACCCCCAAAAAAGGCTGCCATAAGTAGCTTCTCATAAGAAAATTAAAAAAAAAAAAAAAAGAACGTCCCCATGTTGGACAATAAAACTTCACCGCGCCATCACTTAAAATGCAGCAGTGGCAGAAGAAATAAAATTCCCTAAATGACTTTCTTTCTTGAGACGATTAAATTTTCGTCTTCCCCCCGGACCGAGACATGGACTCGATGGTGGTGTGTGTCCAGTCATCTCTCCCCCAATTGCAATGGAGTCGGACAAACAGAGAATGACTTTATGGCCAAGTAACTAGTGGAGTCACTCGTGGTCTGGTAGAAGCATCACCACCACAAGTGTGGGACGCGTAAAATCCTTGCAACGAACCAATGAAAATCCATTCTCGGACAAGTTGTTAAAACTACGTGTATGTACCGTTATTAACAATACACAGAAAAAATTGTGCAGGGAATATTTTTACGATCTGAAATACTCGGGTCATAAAAGTTCCATTGCGAGACTGCAACGACTGCAACAAGAGATGGAGCCACTTGAGGCGTCGAATTCTTTGTCACACCAAAAAGCGAGAGGTTAATGAATCTCAAAGATACGATTTTCGGAAACTAACCGACAGGACTGTCCTCTGATGATTAATTGCAGAGGGGGGAGCTATTTGCAAGTTTGTTTATCGGGTAGGTCAGAGATATTTATCCGGCAGCGTAATTAGGTGACATTTGTTGGCCAAATGGGGGTGAGTGTGCGATGGCTATGGATATAAATTACTCGTTGCCACTTTGGTAGGAAATTTGATTAAATGAATGGCGGCGTAACGATGTTTGCCCTGAAGGAAAAGAGATTATGTTTTTTTTCGCTTGTTTTGCCCTTTGAAAAGGTGGTGAAAGGAGGCAGTTTTCGAGGCGAGAGAGAAAATTTATTCGGTGGTGACTAATTTTTGTCGTTTATGACAGAAATGCCAAATGCCGATGTTTGCCTTGTGACTTGTGCTTTGGAGCGTGTTGAAGAGTGCGGCTTTAAGGAGTGAACTTAAATCCTTCAACTTTGTGAGAAGTGTTTCTTTCAATTTTAAAGGCATACTGGATAATTAAAATTAATTATCGCTAATCCTAATAAAGTTTCCTCGAGTTTTTGAGTTTTATCTCGAGTTGGGCTATTGTGTTTTCCTAAATTTAGACTTAGGACTGAGGAAAACTTTCTCAAGGGCAGTGTGAAAGAGAATAACGCTTGAGGCACCCCTTCCCGCGGGTGAAAATTGATAACTTTAGTTCATTTACGAAAGAAGGAAGGTGGAAATGGCACGTGTTCGATTTGCTTGTTCGTCCTTCACAGGATGACATCAGTCATCTGTTTGACGGGTGGTAGGCTGGTGCTACGCGGAAGGCGAAGTTTTTATTTGGCGGCCGTTTAGAGTCGTTGTTCAACGAAATTGAATCGATAAATCTTATCGTAAATATTTGGCGACGTAGATTTTGCAACGTCTCGGGCTGTTAGTATGTGATTTTTCAACTAAAACTGAGGTTTGTTTTTTTTCGTCATCGTTGAGTTTTTTTTTGATTAGGTGTGGGATGGCAAAGATGATGGTTTTTGACTCGTGTACGTTCTGGAATTTATTGGCATACATTTCGTAAAAATTTGAATGGGAAAATATTTTGTAAAAATGTAGTTAATGATGTTTTAACAAAATTTGATACAGAAATTCGTGAACTGCCATTTAGTCACCGTAAATGTCGTATTGTCTTCTGTTAATATATTTTTAAAGCATAAGTTCTTGAATTCTTTAACCTTCCTATCTATCAACGATTGACAATGGAAACAAGAATTTTGAGAATTTATTTGATATTTTGTTCAAAATTAGTGTTTGCTCGAAATTTTATCGCATTTCGTTTAAAGCTTTATTAAATATCGTTGATAATTTTGTTGAATTTATTCAAAATTTTGCCTGCAACTTGGATTGTTTACTAGCAAGTTTGTATTGTGAACTTGATTATAATTCTGATGCGTTACAAAAGTCAAAAGAAACTTAAGAGAACTTGTGATATCAAAAACAACAACAAAAAGACCTTGTTAAATTAGGGGTGATTTATAAATTATGGTTTGGACCAATGAAGCCGCTGTCCCGATGCATCTATCTGGAAAAAAACCAAACTCGTGTCGGCTGACGTTGTCTTACATTTGGAAAGTTAACCAGTCATCAAAAAATGCACCTCATCGCAGAAGATTATTTTTCGGAGAAACCTGTGACTCTATTCCAGACCCTGGAAAAACTGGCAAATAACAGTCAGTCTAACATCACATTCTTAAAATGAAATGTACATGAGTTAGGAATAAAAAAAAACTTTTAAGGCGTTTCTTATTACAGTCGACTCCCTCCAAGTCAAACTCGCTCTAAGTCGAATTTCCCTCTAACTCGATTTTTTTCGCCATATTTTGGCATTCCCCTTTTCAATTTTCCATACAAAAACCATCTTCTAAGTCGAAAATCCCTCTAACTCGAATATACTTTTTCGACTCTTGGTCTATTTACAACACCTCTGAGTCTATTTTTTTTCTTTTACACAAAAATAAAGAAAAAATTTCCTCTCGCAATTTGTATCAACCACGCCCGCTCGTATCCTCTGACTCTTCAAAGTGGCCCTAGACGATGAACACATTTCGCGAACATTCAGTTCATGTTGATTCATGACACGTCGAAGAGAAAAGCGCATATGGTTGTCCTTATGGTTGTTTACCTATACAAGAAAGAGACAGTAGGCGATATTCGTAACAAAAATTAGGATTTGCTCGCGAACATGACCCTACATTCGCTCTAACTCGAATTTTTCCAAAACACCCGATTAACTCGAACTAATTTTAACTGCAATGTGCAGTTGGTCAATTTATCAACCACTTGTCCTGGATATATGTAATATCTCATATTATGGCACGACATAGCCCAGACCTGATTTTATGACCATGAAAAACAAATATAATAAATACAATAAAAACCGTTTTGAACCCAACAAAATCTATTTCGCATAAATTGAAACTTATTGAAGCAAAATATGTCCATACAATTTACTTTGCAAAAAAATCAACAAATTGTACTAGAATCTCAGACATCGCTATGCTCAAACACTTTGTCCTGCCAACGTCATTAGAAGTTACCTTTCGTTTTTCACAATCAAAAGAGAATACTTCAAGCTTTCCGAAATTTTAGGTCTCTCGTTGGAGCCTCTTGTAGCACTTTTTTTAACTATCAAACACTGATGTAAGTCTCTAAAAAATGCCTTTAATGAAAAGCGTCATTTGTTAGGTTGGTAAAGAATATATAAAAGATGTTTATGTACTCCGAAATTCAGAGATGCGCTCTTTAAAATAAATATTATTTTTTACCTAATACGCCATAAATCCAAAGATTTTAAGCGTCACAGTTAGTTTAAAAAATGCATACTTTTTCTTAAACTTTGAAGTAACAGCAGGTCTAAACGGGGCATCTGAATTCTACGACATTTTTAATTTATGTTATGGTTATGTTTTTGGCTGTTGGGTAATTTGACGTTTCATATCTCAGACGAAGTCAGAGCGGCTTAATGCTTACCAAAGCGTATGTCCTCCCACGGCCAGTGGGATTCCATACTAACACATATGAAAAATGCCATAAAAACAAAATGGTAGCCATACATTTTTCAGTTGATAGACTGTCAACGTCGACTCTATTGAAATACCCTTGAGCAGTACAATAGTAACCGTCGGTCATTGGATGCGCACCTTATTAAGTATTTGGTTTCAAGTTATCGCTCCTATAACAGGCCTTTTTTTGATTTTTCAAACATTCAACAAACAATATTTATTGAGCAAAGATACGATACAGATGAAAACTAGAAAGAAAAAGTTTTCTTATGGCGCCTCCTTATGTGTCTTCGAATTAAAGAAATATAAAAATTCGTCACTTGTTCCCTTCTGAGTCTCTCAAACTTCTAATAAAACTTCTTTGCCATGTCTTAGGTTTAAAAATGACGGTTTATCTGTCACATTGGCGAAGTCCCAAGTGTATTTCAGAACAAAAAGAGTCAATTTAACGTAGTGGATAATTCAAATGAATAACTCCGCTGCGTTCATTTCGTTGACATGGAAGCGCCCTTGTTTTTTGTTTTGTCATCTCCTTGACTTTGCTGTAAGCAATGTTTCAGACCGTTTCAGACGTCCGGAAGATCTTTCCTCCCTCATCTCGCAGACACATAGAATGACAACCGAAAATATTTCCTGACTGCATCTGAACTCTACTTCCCGCCAAAATACCGCGCACTTCCCAGCCATCAATTCTTCTCAACATGTCTATTCCCGCCAGCTTTAAGTCCAAAGTGCATTCATTCATTTATACCAATATCATCACGAGGACGTGCCACTCCCGCCGAACGACCTTACGCCCGGGAATGTGAGGTATGCGCGTCTTAGCCTTCCTCAACATCTCCGACAGAGGACGAGGACTTCCCGGTCCACATTAAATAATGACTTAACGTAGAGCGGTTACTATTCCTATATACAGCGGGAATGGCTCTGCGCTTTTACGTATCCAACCGTCAAAATAAACGAACACAGAAATATTTAGCGCTCCGAGTAGTAAATGGTCTGCGCTAGTGCCGTCGTCGGAAAAGGTTGTGACGTTGATGTGCTCGTGTGTCGTCGTTTCCCGTCCTCGCTACCGGTTCGTGGCGCAATCGCGCTCAACCGAGTGCGAGGGAGTTTGTCGACCGATTCTCAGTCAGTCTGTATACGAGTGTGGGGTAGCTTCGAAATTATGCATAATAAAAAGGAACTTGTCACCCACCCACCGCCTACCGCCCAACAGTGGTCGACGGCAGACAGGAGTTTCCCACGTAACTCTCGTTTCCCAGAGTTTTACCCGGCAATGACGAGTGCATCGACTTGTGAGGCTGATTACTGTGCTATTTGGCATTTTTCGTCAAGGGTTGATAATACGAAGATAATTTCGTCGCCCACTCGCCCGCCCTTCGTTCGACTGGCGACGAGGTGGGTCCTTTTACTTATTCATGGCACGAGACCGGGAAAAGCAACTTTATGCATTTTCATCGGATTAACGGAAGACTCCTGGCTTTGAGTCCTGGCTATGTGGGTAGTTTTCTGTCTGTGAGTGGGGGTGTATTATATTCTGGGTGCTAGAGATAACCATTTGTTGTTGTTCCGAGTGTTGGGAATGCTTCAAGTTTTATTGCAACTCCAACTCGAGGCTGGGGCTCATTTTTTATGCTAATAGCACGGAATGAGATTGCATTTCTTTGTTCGGCGTTGGACGCTTGTTTTGAGTTTAATTTGTTTTGCGAGGAAGGAAACAATGCACAGGACTAGAAAGAAATTGTTTTGTGCGCGCGACTTCTATGCCCAGAGGACTCCGGCCAATGCGGTTACACTAATCGGGTTTGTTAGGAGTTTTAATAAGGTTTTGGTCGGGGATTTGCTCGGAGTCGGTTAAGAACTTTGTATGAGTCACTGTCTAACTGAGTGACGCATGAGGCGAGTTAATTCGAAGAGCTTGACTATTTTTGACATAGGATAAGTGTCCATAGCTTCATTGAATAGATCGAATAAATCAATGGCGAAAATAAGGGCATATTCAATTGATAACGTGTTTTGAGAAGGAATTGTACAAGACACTGAAATTCGGTAAGATTGGATTGGTTTCAAAACAGACAGTTCCATTGCTGAGCTCAGACTTTTTAATTTTTGTTAAAAGACTGAGACGTTATAGTCTATATTAGCGTGATATTTCCCTTTGACAGTCCACCTCAACTTTCTTTAAAAAGAATGTGCAAGTAGAGAAGAAATACCCATTCTGAGATATGGTTAAGTCTGCTTCCTTTCGTTAGTTAGTGGGCCTTCTGTTATATTCATGAGACTTTTACACATTGCATTCGTTTTTATTACAATTTTAGAATTCTCTGCCTACGACTTTTTTCAAGTGTCGGCTTTTTTTTATACCTCGGGATGATGCAAAGAAAAGCACTCGTCACTTAGCTAATTTGAGTTTAGTGCCATAATAAAATGATGGGAACATTTTCGCTTATTTGGGAAAATAGTGTGAATATGATTCTGAACTGGAATATTCAAAATATTTAAATCAAAATTTTTCATTTCGATCTTCCACATGTTTTACCCGAGCTACTAATCATTTTTTGTTGGTTCCATGGAATATAAATGGTTTCACGGAAAATTATGTTATTACTCCTTATTCTGTTATGACTCTAGCAGCTTTTTATAAATAATTGATTTAAAAGCAAAAACCCTGATTGTAGGTCTGGCAAATGAAATTTGGAGAATCTTTTAAACTAATTTTTGTTGGTTTTTATACATGAGAAGCAAATATATATCAGAGCCGTCAGTTACTTAAATAGATCTTGACCCTACACTGCGCAGTGTAGCAGATCTGATACAACTTAATTGTTACTTCTTTAAGTTCAGCCACCGAGACTTAATATTTATTTTTGATTTCAAATCAAAACATAAAACATACTCTTAATTTTAACTTTGGCTATTTAAATTAAGTAAATGAAAGAATTCAGACCAGAAAACATTATTCTAGAACCGATTATGGTTTACCTAGAGGTTTTATATCACCAGTCAAACATGGGCTGTCGAGGCTATAATGTGATATCTACAGCAACTGTTGGTGGTTTGGGGCTTCTATTTTTCGATGTGAAAGTGAAAAAAAAAGTAAAATAAAGCAATTATACTTTAAGAAATAATTTAAAAAAAGTGCCCGTAATGGTTCCTTTATTTTTGTGTCCAAACATTTTTTTTATTAAGCGACTACTCTTTTCCATCTCTCTGGTAATTTTCGAATACCATCTCTAAAAAATTAGTTCTCTCGGGCATCGATCCAATCATTGAGCCATTGTTCGATTTCTTCAATAGTCCCGAACCGAAGACCCCCTAAATCGCCAAGCCAATAATTGAAAAAAGCCAGTAGTCGGAAAGAGCAAGGACAATACAATGTTGTTGTCTAAAACAGACGCTGATGCACACTACTTATTGCTGACAAACGTCACACCTTTCCAATGAAGTAGGCAATCGCTTCCAGAATCAGCCACATCTTGCAGGTGACGCCATCTTTTGAAAACGGACCGAATTAATTTGTACCCACAATACCTGTATGACTTATTTGTAAATAATTTTGCAATATTTCAATTTCTTGTCGCAATCATATTTAAAAAAGTCACTTTGCTATATCTTGAGAAAAATGAAAGTTCCCAAAATTAATTCCTATCGACGAATTACAGCGATCAAATCCATTTCGCCTAGCCGCATACTGTTGTGTTTAATGCTGAAAATGAGGGCATATCTCGTAACTTCTACTTTTTTCTTTCTTTCCATCATCCTTTTCGTTTCATATCCATTTGCCCTTTTTTCATACCCTTTCATATATTATTGAAACTCTGATGTCCTGGTCTACTCTAGTTCTCTCTTGAAAAGCTTTACTTACAAATTTTAGTACTTTAAATTTTTTTAGTTTTCCTACCCTTAAATTTTATTTTCATTTCTTCTGAATAAAGTCACATATTGGATAATTGATAAAGACCATAAAGTCCATTTCTGCCTTCTTTTGGAATTAGGTGCACGAAGCATTTCAAAGTCATCAACTCAGTTGCCATCAAGCCAAGGGTTGTTTCTCGCTCTTTTTACTCAATACGAGTATGTTAACCAAAAGCCAATACCTATATCTTTGATTTCGTCTTTTTCGAAAGAAACTTTCTAATTTGCACAATCGGTGTACCGCTACACAATTGTGAGTTGTTTTTTTTCCAAACTGTGAGGACAATCAAACAAAATTCCCAACAAACATTTCAGGTTATTCCAAATTGTTTCTCTCACGCCTCGTCTTTGTATTGTTTATCACTCTGTGCCATTTTTTTTTTTCACTCAAAAATATGCCTACAAAAAAAAGCAAAGAAATGTGTTAAAGTTTTCTTAAAATACACAAATTTGAGGTAAAGGAAAAATATATCTTTTTTTTTCTCATGTGTCTGTCGAGTTCCAATCCACCATAACACGGCGGTGAATGCGTAACATAATTCATAGTGTTTTTGCATGAGCATTTCTTTGAGACAACAGAAAAAAAAAAAATTTTTTTCTCTTCGCTCACCTTGAACTTGAACGCATAAAATTGTTTTGTGGCGAAAAAGATTTGTTCTATTTTAAGAAACGAAAAGAAAAGAAAAAGAAACAAATAACTATGAATAGTCAATTGGGGAAACTCTGCAAAGTTGAAGTACATTAACGTTTAGCAATCGATGAAGTTGATGATTGATTGGAATTGAAGTAGTTCCAGTGCTTGAAGAAACTCTCATAAAATTCTGATGAAGGTGTGAAGGTGGACGGGAAATAGTTTTTTTGGAGAAAAAAAAACAGTCAGGGGACAATCACTGTGAGTTGTGAACAATTTCACTAAATGGGAGGTGAGTGAAGTCGCCTGCGGTTCGACAGTGAAAGGCTCTTCGTTAAAGTTTGAGAAGTTTGGCCCATTCGTTGTCAGTCTTTTTAAATACCTCCCGTCTTCTTTTTTCTTTTACCACGAAGAAGGAGCTCTAATGGAACATTAGAACCATGAGCCGCCGATTCTTATAGATGGCGCTTAATTTTATTCTGGCAAAAACACCGACACGTGAATTAAAAGTCGAAAATTGCAAATCCATTGTGAAATCCACTTCAGACGCCAGTCGTACGATCAACCAATTCGTGGAAATCCTTCTGATATTCCGACGAGATAAATTTAAGTAGAGTAATCTGACAGATTACCGATTTACGTTCAGAATTCTACACCATTCTCCGTCTTTCTGTTGGGTCACAAAATTCGCAAAAGTCTTCAATAAAAAAATAACCAGTTTTTACCAATTGCTTTGTTATTTTGGCTGATAAGATTTTCACTTATTGATTTGTTAGTGCCCGCGGTCTGCACATATTGCAATCAGGGTGTTTAGTGATTAGATTTGTAATTGTGAGGTTTAGCGTTATCTCTCCATTTTTTTTTTGTTGAAAAGCATTCTTCAGTTAAACAGACTAATCAACTTTTATATTTGCCATTGGTTTTGTCTCGTAATCAGATTTTTTTTTGGACAAGGTTTTGACTGAGATAAGTCGAGGAGTTAGAGCGGGGTTGATTAAATAGCACTCAAGTGCAGTTCGATCAGTGACAGTTGGACACTGACAATTGGCGAATGACAGTTGGTGTTATTTATGTAAGGGCGAGAAAATCGAAATTGAAAAATAACAGCGAAAGAGTGGTTGGTTTGAAGTCTTGAATTCGATTCAACTAATTTGTTTGCTGCATTTGCGACATTACCCAAGTAGGACTAAGAAGTTTCTGAAGGAATTGGATGAAACCATTGCGGCATCGTAACGTTGTGTGCACCGGGCCTTAGTGCCGATTTCGAATGGCGATTTGCGAAAGATTTCAAGGCGGAAGTACTCCAGGAAGATTGTGGGGGCGCTAAATGTGTTTTGTGGTGTTCTTTTCCCAGGATGAATTAACAGTCCGACGCATTAATCGTCAAGTCATGAGGCTCGATAAAAATGTTGATGCATTTAAAATTGTCGTGTCTTTTATATTTGACGGACGTTACATGTCGTCCTTGTTTAAATTTTGAAATAGATGCACGAAAAATTCGATATAAAGGAGTTTCATACGATCTATGTACACTTGATTTAAATCAACACATATCAAATGAAGCACAAATTCCTTTCACTACGTACTCAGCGCCATCTAGTTTTCTCCAACCCAAGTCAAGTAAAATTTAAAGCCGCCCGCTTCAATGTCACTTAGCAGCTTAATTGCCTTTTGTCTTCATTTACTTGACTCAAACTGCCGTCGTCGCCAGTGTAGACCTTCTCTACTCCTGCTGTCATTCTTCGTTATTCCTCCACCGCCTGAAGGATATAATGTGCATGTGCACTTTCAGCAAATCCTCAGGCGTCGAACTGCATTCCACTTCCTCCGTCTGCACCTACCTCAACACGAAAAAGTACCTCTCTCTCTCTCTTCCCAACAACATTTACCGAGTCAAAGACACCCGCGCCCGCAACAAATACGAGATACATTTCGTGCATGCAGCTCCAAGAAACGAACGCAAACAAAGTTGAAAGTTGAACGCCTCGCCAGGATGCAACAAATATCCTTTTCTATAATTCTGATTTGCGCGCGTGTAAAACGAACGAACACACAGAGAGAATTCCTTCGTTGGCTTTAACGCCCTCCCATAAACTTTTCTGGTTCTTTTCGTGTGAATTTATTGTTCTTCGAGAGAGGAGATGGAGATAGAAATGGAGTCGAAGTTGGAGACCAAAAAAAAACTTTTACGATTTGTATTTCGAGTTGTGGAGGACGCTGCTCCGCACGGCGACTGGTGGTGTTTTTATAAAAATGCAGTCAATCGGATGATGGTATCGTGTGGCAGAGTCATAATTTATTGCGCTTCACTCGGGGGTTGTGCAGAATTTGCAGAACCGATGCGTTTTAATAACGTCAGCGTGGAGGTTGCCAATGCTGCTGCTGCAGGCTTAAATACCACTCGGTAGTCTGCTCTGCCGAGGGTACTTAAGAAATTACTTGCCAGCGGAGGCGGTAGATTCCTGTTTTCTGGATTTTTATTGCTGCGGGAAGCTGTTTCCCGATAATGTCCTTGATATGTGTGTTCCTATTTTAAGGACACGCCATCGCGGAGTCATTGTGTAAACCCAATGAAATTGGAATTTATGTCTGACTAGGATGGCACAGAGAAAGGGATGCGCAGATATTTTCAGCCCTTCGAGAAAGTTGTTATTTCCTTTCTGGCGTGGGGTTTGATTGGATTGCGCAAAGTAAGTGGCTACGTTGGAATGCAAAGTGGCTGGGGATGGGGGAAAGTCGTGACAAATAAATTGATTTAACCTTTGAGCACGTATGTGTGTGTGGAGATAAGACGTTTATCGCACATGCTTTCAGATACGTAATCGTTGAAGGAGCCAGTTTGCCGGAGCAGCAGCAGATACACGCAACCGGAAGCAACGTTTGAATGGGGTTTGGGTTTTGTGATTAGACTCGACACGAGGCAGATGGCGGGCGCTATAAGCGGCGTCTAATTGGCTTGGCAGTACAGTCGTTCCACTTTTATGGTTAAGACGCAAGGGGGTTTACAGGAACTAACCTTGGATAAGTGGAAAAGTTTAAAAGAAGCACTGAAAGGATAACAGTTGCGTTTGGAGGGGATTAGGTATCTTGAAGACAAGAGCTCGAGACTGCCTCGAAAATTCGCAAGAAAACTGTTCGCTAAGGTCAAATTCTAATTGATGCTAAGAATGAGGACAAATTTTTCGTCATTTTAAGGTGAGTAGTCGAGGCTCAATGAAGCAGGGTTGTCCAAGGAAGAGTAGAACCCACGATTGGATACAGACCAACATCGAAAATTTGCACGAGAATGAAGTGAAACGAAATTAAATGGGAAAGAGAATGAGAAAAAGAGCGAGAAGGAAAATGGAAACAAAAATAAGAACGAAACGAGAATGAAATGAGAACAGAACGATGACGATACTAGGACTAAAACAAAATGCAAACGAGGGCAAAAAAATCGCACGAAAATCATGCGACTGGACCAAGTTAGACTTTTTGTTGGGTTTTCTGAAGTCGTCTCGTCTCGTCTCGTCTCGGTTATTTTATACGAAGGAAAGCATTGTTCCCATTCTAATCTCACTATACAATGTTCATTTCTCTGATGAGATGAGAAAGAGGTCTTATGTGTAGTGAGCGTCCATAAGTGGGCCGACCTTCTTTTTTTTTTTATAAGTAAATATAAAGGGTTTTCCAATAGGACTTGACAACTTTGAATTTGAATAACATTTTGCACAGAATTTAAACGCAGTCTTTCACTTTGCATGCCGGCGGCGTTATTGGACCATATTTTTTCATCAATTATAACGATCGTCACGTTATTGTGAATGACCAGCGTCATCTCGCCATGATAAGATTTGGACTTGGACGACATGTGGTTTCAACCGGATGGTGCCCCAAGCCACACAGCACACGTTACAATAGATTTTTAGAAGAGTAAGTTTGATGAGCGTATTATCTCAAGAAATGGGACAGTCGATTGGCCGCCTTGTTCGTGCTGCCTCTAGATTATTTTATTTGGGGCTACGTTAAGACACTGGCTTATGCCAACAAACAGACGAGGTTGGAAGAGCTCAGAGCCAAAACTAAACGCTAAAAGCAGTAGTTTCGGCCGAAATGTGTGGCCGAATGATCGAAAATTAGGTCCAACGAATCGAGCGCTGCAAACGTGCCCGCGGTGGCCATATGAACGAAGTAGAGTTCTATACAAACATTTTGATTGTACTCGACGCTGATAACAAAATATTTGAAATATCTTAAATGATTTGTGTTTTATTGGAAAACTCTTTATAATCTGCAGGCTTAATTAAATAGACGCCTGAATATTGCAACTCAATTTTAAGGTTCGTCCTAGATTTAATCGATTTGCGGGCAGTAAACTGATCCTGATTTCTTGATACAAAAAAAAAGCTTTTTACACAGTTTTTCTCTTCCATTGATTTCTTTTATGGCACATCCTCTTATTTGCACTCAGTTCTGTGCCATAGACCTCAGTTGCTTCGACTTTTTACAATCAATGCTGGAGTACATTGATAAAGGGGGAAAAGCTCCTCGAATTGGTCGCAATGCCCACGCCTCACACAAGACAGACACGTCATCCTTCCCCTTCTAAAATCGCTTCATATTTCCGCCGTAAAATTTTACAACCTTCTTATTCACTTAAACGAAAGATGACTTCTCGTCGTCGTCTTTAAGCACATCTCTTTCTCCTTAACTCGAGTTAAATAGCACACAGAAAGGAATCAACACTTGCGTTCATTAGGTTTTTATCGTCCTTCGAAAGTTTTTTTTTCCTCTACGTTTTTTGGGGATATCTTCGAAATGCAATTCGAAAAGACAAGACACAAAAGCACAATAGAAATAGAAAACTTGCAACTCCTGCAACATTCGTGGGACTCCCGCGAAGTCTCCTCTTTCTCCGAAGGACTCGTTAATTTTTACGATATCTTCAATTGTACACCATGGACCAATAAGGAGGGAGCGGATGAAAAGGACACAGAAAAAAAAGCCAAAGGTCAATAGAATGATTGAATTTTATGATTAAGTCAATTTCCTTGCGATCCTTATCATCCCGCGCACATCCTGGCTGCAGTAAATCGATTCGTTGTCGGTAAATACGCATTTCTGTGTGAGTGTGTGGCGTGACAAGTATCTGGAGCACGTATGGAGAAGCTTCGCCGCCGATGCGCTTCGAATGTATCTTTTTATCTCTCCCTTTAGTGTATCTTATGCAAGTTTGTCTTTTGTTTTTTTTTTTTGTTTTTTGGTGGTTTGCTGATAGATAAAACTTTCCGACTGCATATGGAGCACTTGCATGCGATGAATTCGAAATGCTTCGTCCTCGCCGGTGCCGTATGCTCAAGAGCTGTTGCTCGAGAGATCGTAAACGTGCAACGATGCACGACGAGCGACGCGTGCACATAACGCGAAGATGTTAAGTGGAAGATTAAATATTTCTGTTTTTTTGAAATTTACAATATACAAAAGGGTGGAAAGATTTATGGCTGATATTTTACAATTTCTGACTACAAATGTGCGCGCCTTGCCTTCTGCCAAACGAATGGCTGGCTGCAGTTGTGTCGGAGCTTCACAAAAGGGAATGCTAAAAGCATTTTCCCATTAATTAGGAGCGCAGGCATCCCGGACAAAGGTGAATGAAAACCTCCTAATGAAATTTTTACCACCCATCCACCCCCACCGGGTGTGTTGGCTTAAGGGACCCAAAAGCGGAGTCAGGACTCGATTTCTCATATTTTTTTTCCTTTCCACGTCTTAGACGGTGTTTCTTTGAAAACAGAAATATGTACACATCTAAACACGCCATCTCCATTTGCACATTATTAAAATCGACCCCATGCCTCGGTCGCGCTTTGGCTACGTGGATGCATTTTTCATTTAACTATGGAGTGGGGGTGAGTGGGAGAGATAAGACATTAAGGGATGGTGCAGAAATGCAAGGACCACCACCACCGCATCGTAGCTCATTCATTTTGTTTCATTAATTCAATTTATTTCTCTCTCTCTGTGTGTTTGCGTCTGTGGGGGGCACGTGGCCGCAGCAACGCAAACATCATCATACCAACAGCAACAACCGTTAGAAGGATGTATTTTAATCCCCGGTAAATGGATATTTCATTTGGGCAAAACATGCGATGACTTATGATGATGAATGAATGCTGGACGATAACGTGAATGGCTTTCAGAACACCTTTACTGCGGAGGTGGTGGAAGGGCAATGGTCTGTCTCTCGGCTCTTAATTTATTTCTTGGAAATTTCTCGCCGGACAAATACGATGTCCTTTCAAGGAATCCGATTAGGTTTTGGTGGCTGTAGGGAAGGAAGGAAGGAAAAACTTGTTGGATTATTCTCTTTGATCAAAGGATGCGAGTGGGGAAATGTGCTTAAACTTCATGAAAATGAATTAGATGACTGTTGTGTTGGTTATCTTGGAAGAGTCACTCGAGTCCATGACACATGCCGCAATAGTTCCGGGAGGTCTGCGTGAGTTTGTTGGTTCTATGAAGCGTTCGTTTATCGTACTGAAAGAGGCACGCCCAAGAGTTGACTTAAGTTCAATGTTCGATGAGTGGTTTTTTTGCAGTGGACAGGGAGACTGCCTACTTCGATCCGAGTTTGAAAGTGGTTAGAGGAATTTTTGTAGTCTTTTAATTTCGTAGCTCCAATTTTTTTTCTATTGGCCGTTTTTATCTCTACTTCGTTTTCTGGACTTCTGGAGCTGGAGAGAGGTAAGGTAATTTCGACGTTGCTCAGAAGATCCGTGTTCGTAGCGCAACTACAACAGCACTGCTTTTTACTAGGAAAGAAGACAACTTTTTGTTGACGATGTTTCAAGGCTAGAGTGGCTTCTTAACAGCTTGGTATGACCTCAAATAACCTTCTATTGCACGTGTTTGAACTGTGCTTGCATTAATTGACAAATGACGTCGTTCACCATTGTAGTTGGATACATGAAAGGTTGTCGCCGGATAATAGCCATGCTTTTTTTTACAAGTGTGAGCGCATGTCTGCTCTTCGGGGGCGACTAGAATGATGCGTCGTAATTAATAAATTCTTCCGAAACCTTTAAATTATTAGAAAACAGTCAGCAGTCAGCAACATCAATCAGTCAGCTTTCTTGTTTGTTTTAATCCGATTTTTAAAGGCCTCAATTACCACCTACTTTGTTCGGCTATCATACTTTATTGCAAAAAAAATTCAAACACAAATCTAGTTTCACTAAATTAAAAAAAAACTGTCTATGAACATAATCTATTTAGTAAGGAGCATTATTTTACTAACCTAATTTGAATATTTTGGAAGCTTAAACAGAAATGGGGGAAATACAAAACTTGCGCTTGTTTTGCGCAACCTTTATTTAGAGCTCCTGCTCGAAATTTTTTTTGTTTCTTTTTAAATATTAAACTGTATGTAACAATTTTGACTAAAATCTTCATTACAATTCTTGCTTAAGGTATATCAATGAATATTTTATTTGAAACAAAAAAAAACACAAATGTTTTGTACCCTACTGTAGCTCTTTTAAGAAGCTGGGAATTTTAAAGGACTACAACACAGTTTTTGAATATGGATGGATGACAAAAAATATTGCTATTAAAATTAATTTTCTTTAAAAGTTTGTAAGGAGGAAGCTTTTAATCTCGGCGTTTAGGTTGCTTATGGATTAAGAGACTGCTACTTTTGTGCATTTTTGTTTGCTTTGCAAAACATTCCTTTTTTCTGTGCCACTCGATGGTTTCAAATTGTGAAACTTTACTTTTTAGCAACAATAAAACTTTTTGACTATTCATCTCGGTTTATGTATAAGAAAATGTTCCCCTCAGCAGATTGGAACGCATTTCAATTATTCAAACTTTAAATTTTGTTTAACTTAGTGCAATTTGTAATCCAGGACTCCAGGACTATCAGTCCTGACCTCGGGCTACTGGGTGGTCGTTTATGACAAGACGGACGTGAAAATAAATCCGAACGAAATTTGGAATGTAACTCCTTTCCCTATGTTTCTGTTTTTTGAATCTTATGAGATAGAGTCTTTTTCAATGGTCCACGACTTACTTAGCAACATAGTGGTGTTAATAGTATCCAAGTTCTCATTGATACATTTTCTTGCGTTAAAGCTACTGGTTGATCAAGCAAGCCTCGTAAATTTAAATCAAAACTTTGTTTTGAAGGCAAACAAAGAGAGCAATTACAAATTAAATCTTTTTGTTCCTGAGAAAAAAAGAAAAGGGAAAGAATGCATGAATCGGCTAAAGACAGCCCAAACATTAATCCAAACCTTAGCGAGTCGATCAAAGAATTGCTTGAGTTTAAAAAAATGGTGTGAAAACCTTGCTGCCAACTTTACCACTCAAATTTGAAGTGATCATAAATATCATCCCAGGAGTTTGGGTTTTTCTGATGTTAACTCCTGTCAGCCTTATTTGCAAGAATACGAGACATTTGAACAACAGCAGTATTTAGTTTGACTAGGAGTCTAGGTTCAAATATCTCCTCTGCAGATAAAAAATCTGGAACATAGACCCCGACAATTTTTGTTAAGCTGGCTAAGTATAAAAAAAAAATACTCCAGACGGGATATAAAACCTTGACTACGATCGTGAAACTTCAATGTATTCAAACTTATTACTTACTTCAAAACTTCGAAGTTTTAAAACTTTGCGTTAAATTTTACGTCGTCCATGGCACACCAAACATTTTATCCTTTTCGTTGCCGTTTTTGACAGGCGTAACTGACAAAGCTATTTTGGAGCGAGCTCCATTCTAGTTGAAAACAACTGCCTTTGATTTGGAGTAGCATTTTAATGATTTTCTGCTTGATACTTGGACTGTTGGTGTTTCTACAGGATGATATCAACGTCTCTTTTCAACATTTCTGAAAACGTTAGGGCTTCTGTATTTATCCGCTTTGGTGAATCATAAGATCTCTTCAACGAAGTGGCTTAAAAACTAGCATCTGCAATCAATTATTCTTTCTTTAGGATCTGCTAGTTCAGGCTTGCATCTTGATCTTCAAAAAAGTGAAAGGCGTCCTCAATGGAGTTCAACCCTTGTAGTCAAAAGATTTCCACAAGACTAGATGGCCAACTTTTCTGTCTTTATTTTTCCTGAGCCAACCATTCCATATAAAAATTAAACTTCGCGCTTTCCCTTGAAACAAAACAGACTCAGTCCGAAAAAAGAAAACATCTCTTTGAGTTTGTTCACAGAGTTTTCCTACACAACTCCTCTCAAATGGGTCTTCCCTGAAATCCCCGCAAAACTCTCACCCTTCGTTCATACGACGGAGTTCACGTGTTTGTGGGTGTTGTGTTGGCCAAAGTCTTCGTCCTAGAGTTGTGCCTTGCAAAACTCCATAACCCTGGTGTGATGGCATTAAATTCAAATGCACGACGATTTTCATTTCTCGCTGAACTGGAAAATTTTCATTAAATTAGAGAGAATCGCCCGATCCCGGCCAACCAGAGCCAACAGGGTGAAGGAACACAAGAAAAGTATTTTCTTTTTTTTTTTTTTCGTTTCGTTTTGCTCTTTGTAACACGTTATCATTTCGAAAAGGGAAAAGAGAAGGAGAAAAAAAAGGAAAACTAAATGAATGCAATGGCAATTTACCGTCTGAAACCTTAAGCTTTCTTCTTGATGTGTGCAGAATTTCTGAATTTTCTGTTTTTTTTTTCTTGATGCACACATTCGTAGTCGATGCATAATTTGCTGCAGAAGATATCTGAGGAGCAGCAGCAGTTTTCACAAAAAAGCCAATGACACCATTTCTTTATCTATTCTCGAACATATTTTGTAAGTCGGCCTACACATTTGGAGGATACATATATTTGAAGCAATATAATCATCATCATCCCCATCTGAAGTCCTTTGTTGAGAAAATTTCTGCCAAAAAGGTACATCGTTGTGTACTTTTTGGCAATCAACTAACCACCACCCTCGGTTCTGTCTTCCTTCACTATGAAATATTTAAGTGCTCCCCACAGGACACATAGTCTTGTCGTCGAAACGATGGAATGGGTCTAATTAACGCATCCTTTACCTAATCGATTTTTAATGGCAAGCAATAAATGAGAACTACCCGCTCAAGGTTCTTAAATTTGGTTTCCCTATATTTCGGGGAGTTTTTATTGACAGTCTTTCGTCTTTTGTTGGAGTAATTGACAGTTTGCGTGCTGTCATCAGCCATTTTTATTTTTTTTTTTGAAACCCACGAGAGGGTGTCATGTGAAACTATTTACCGTTTTATTTGTTTATTAATTTATGCATAAGCAAACGAGAAAAAGAAAGAGGAGACATTTTTGAAAAACAAAAATCGATAGTTTTCCATCAGGGAAAGTAAAATTTTAATGGCGTGTCTGGTGGATTTTTTACGACCTCGTAAAAATATCCTTCGAGTTGTGAGATACAATTTGTCTTCGACATACATATAGATAGATTATTTTTTCTTCCTTTTGTGTTTGACTGCAACAGTAACAACATTTTTCGGTGAAAAGACGAGTTTGCTATAAAAGAAAATGGAAAACTTTACCAAAGTGCAATCAAAGAGTTTAAGGCGAGTGGTTTTCTTGGGGTGGTGTTCGGCGAAATGAGGAAACTCTACGCTTGGCTAGGGGGGAGTAAAGTTAAACAATCAGAACAGACGTTTGAAAATTACTTTTGCCCTGGGAACTTTTTTTGTGGAGCTAATCCATGAGAAAAACAATTAAAAAGGTGTTGCTGTCAAGATGCAATGTGTGTGGTTGTTTGAGACAACGACGGACAAAAGTTTAAGACCGTGAAGGCGAAGTTTTTAATTTGATTTTTATTGAAGTTAAGAATGGGTAGAGCTGTTGCTCGAAATTGACTTGGACAAGTTCATTCGAATGGCGGACGATGACTGAAGGGAACTGCGACTGCGAAAAAAACAAAAATAAACTGCGTAACAGCCTGTGCAGGGCCAGAGCCCAGCTTTTTCGCACTGTGTTGTGCGCGTTATAATTTGACATGTGTAAAGAAGACCTACGTTGCGTTGCTAAAAAAATGGAGGACACCCAATTGGTCCATTTCCTGAATACATTCACTTCCTCAACGTTTGTGTTGCCTATATCCTCCTAACCTCCTAAATTCATGAAAATTCATTCACAAAACCGCCCTACACACGAGACCCTTATCCCTAAAATTTGCAATTTTAGAACAGTGCCTAAGGCGCTCACATTCTTCCGTCAGTTTCAATTCCTTTTTCAATCTCCTTACTCAAACAGAAATTGAAATCGATTAATCCGCCTGCCTTTGATCGAACATTTCGCCTCCAGGATCCTCACACATCATCAAAAACCCTCCTTCCCCGAAATGCTAATCCCGAAACGTCTCCCATAATTTCTGCTCGTCTTGAAACACAAAACCAACCGAACGGCACATTCCTCATCCTTCCAAAGTATCCAATTTCAATTTCTTACGGGTAACGACTTGACCTTTCTCTAGGTTTTTAAGGTGTCATGTAATCGAAGCAGTGGGGTGGATGTAATATTCAACTGTGGTCCGACCGTGTGGTCCTGGACCATAAGTGCCTTTCTATTGGCATTCCGATGGCAACCGGGTCGTTGTATTAATTCTTGGTTTTCCCATCGGTCATGCGGAAATATGTCGTTGTTTCGAAGGAGTTTGTTTTCCCTTGGACCGCAAGGAGTAATTTTGCCCACGACAAGAAATTGCTTATCCCTGCCAACGTCGTCCGTGTGATTAATTTACTTTTCCGGGTAAATTATTGGCGAAGGCAGATTCAAATGAGAATTTGTGAAGAAAAAAAAAATTGTGTACAAGGAAACTTTGTGCAGGTGTTGGTTGCTGGGGCAAGGACCTTTCTCCTTCTACTTGGCTTCCGTGTTTGTATATGTGAATTTTTCATCGTTTCAGCCTAAGGGAAAGGGTAGTGCAATTTTTGTCTTTAAGTTCAAGCTTTCGGTAGGAATTTTAACTCCTTTAAAGTAAAATTTGTTAGCGTTTCTGAGTTGCATATTAAAGGTCTTTTTCAATCAGTCTAACGAATCCTTTAAAATCCACATTCGTTGCTCCTGTGCAAATTGTTGTTTCATGCAGTTTTATATCTTTGTCCACTTAAAGCGCTACGAGCATGCTAAACCTCTTTAAAGAATAATTTTGCGAAAACGTTTTTACTTGTAAAAACCGCGCCGAAGGCTTATTTTCGGAAAATCATTCACGTATAGGCTTTTCCAATAAGTGATGTTATTTTGAATAGTCCGCTATTTCGGTAGATGTCACTTTTGAAGCTGTAATTTTTGACATTTGACAAGTAGAAACTACGCCATTAATAAAAATGGAATGATATACGCTTCAACAATGCACTGAAATTATTAAAATTCACTATAAACATTGTGAAAATTTGGCAGAGACGAATCGTAAGGCTAAAACATTTTTGGGTCGTCGTGAAGCACCTTGTCACACCGCAATACAGAAATTAGTAGGAAAATTTGAGCTGTTGGGATAAGTTAGTGACGTGAAGAATAAAACCCGTGCACGTCGCTCAAGAACAACTGAGAATGTTGCTGCTGTAGCCCTGCTGTGTTGAAAAAAAAACCCAGGTTTGTCCATTCCTCGTCGTTCTTTGGAATTGGGCATTCCACAAACGTCATTAAATCGTATTTTGCATAAAGACTTGCTTCTTAGGGCTTATAAAGTTCAGTTAACACCAGAACTCAAGCCGGTCGATCATCAACAACGTCGTGTCTTTGCTGATTGGGTCCTTGAAAATCCATGAAAATGATCTGGAATTTCATCGAAAAATCATCTTGACTGATGAGGCCCATTTCCACCTCGGTGGCTACACCAATAAGCAAAATTGTAGCATCTGGAGCTCGAAAAATCCAAGATTTATTGTTGAAAAGCCTCTCCATCCTCAACGTGTAACTGTTTGGTACGGTTTATGGTCGGGCGGGGTGATTGGACCTTACTTTTTCGAAAATGAGGCTGGAGAAACTGTTACGGTGAATAGATTGCGATATCGAGAGATATTTAATGGTTTTTTATGGCCGGAATTGGATGGTATTGATCTGAACAACGTTAACTTTCAACGTCTTGCTACGTGCCACACAAGCAACGAAAAAACCATCGATGTGTTTTGAGAGGAAAAGTTTCCGGTTCGTCTTATCTCTCAAATTGGTGATCACAAGTGGCCACCAAGATCTTGTTATTTAACACCGTGCAACTACTTCCTTTGGGACGTGAAAGATAAGGTCTACGCCTACAGGCCAGCGTCGATTCAAGACCTCAAAGATGGAACTCGAAGCTATTCAGAGCATACAGCAGCCACTTTGCAATTTGGTGATGAAAAATTACATGAAAACGATGCAATTTTGTAAGCGTAGCCGAGGCGGCCATTTGTCGGATATTGTTTTCCATTATTAATGGCATACCTTCCTCCATACATTGAAATAAGCATCCGATCATTTATCTCAAAAAACAAAATTTTTCTTTGAATATATAAATAACACTTCTTATTGGAGAACCCTGTGCATACATTTTGCTAAATCAGAACAAAGCCTTTCAAATACATACATAGAAATGTATGCATTATAAGGCGCGTTTTATGGATCGGCTATAAAGGCTGAAGATACAACGAATTTGCAGCGACTTTATTCTCGGCCGCTTGATGGAATTACAACAGTTAATCGGATATTTAATTTATTATTTGTTTTATTATCAGGAACTGGCCTAGAGGCTAACAAATGTAAGCCTAGCTGCGAGGGCTATTGGCTCAATAATCAATTTATTTTAGCTCAGTTCAGCTGAAAGTGAGACCGAACACCCGTGTCATTTTTACTTCAAAAACAAAGCGGCTCGGTATATGGCAGTTTCGCCCATACGATTTTAACGTTTTAATAAAAAAAGAAAATGATAAAAAAAAAAAAAAAAAATCATTTAGATTCTTTCCAAACAATAAACCATTTAAATTTAACTGCCACACACAAAACCGCGCGCAGTAAATATCAATTTAAATTCCCAAAAACGAAATGAACATTGCACTGCAAAATTATTAGCCTTTCAGATGACTGACTGCAGTAAACCACGACGGCAAAAGAATAAAGAGAACTGCCAAACTATCATCAGAAAATTCCCATTTTCTGCGGCATAAGACCAGGTCTCCTTTTTTTTGTGCTTGCCCATTTTCTTTTTGGCTCTGTGTGTGAATAAAAACAATTTTTCACACCCTTTCACCATTGCACGACGAGAATTGTCGCAACATACTGCAACGCTTTTCCGACTTTTGCAATTCAACTCAATTTATTCGATCGTAAAAAACTTCAACTCATTTAGACAAGACGCGATGACTGAACCTGGTTATCTGACAATTTTTCCACACAGTTGAAACGATATGACTATGAGCATAAAAAAAGCAGAAAAGAAAAGAAATCCTGCAACGACGACGGCACGGCCATGACAATGACTGAGACTGAAACTGCGGCTGAGACTGAAGACGCGGGCAGTGGAAGTGAAATTTTTCATACTCGAACGGCGGTGAAAACGTCAAAAGAAAGATTCCTACGAAGGAAAGAGAGTACACATTTCATTTGCAGATATCATTCTGTCATTTAATAATATCAAAAGGAAAAGATTTCATTCTTCTCCTCTACGGTGGCGGTGGCGGTGACGGTGAAGGTGGCTTTGTGTGTAGCAGCAGGTTTCGTCCTTGCATCACACACATGTCATAGGTGAATGCACCCATTGCCACTACCGTCATCTTCGGAGGAGGTCGGAGTTTGAGGCGTCTTCGTCTTAAGGCAACGGCAAACGCGAGGAGGAAAGCAAAAAGCGCATCATCGCATCAAAGTTTGCGCGCCACACAGAAGTTGGGATGGGGGTGTGAAGAGGACATGAAGGTATGGAAGGTATGTCGTATATCCTGGCCGGAAGGGGGGTGGCCACACCACAACCGAGTGCAACCACATTATCCTCTTCCCTTAGGGCGACGGGCGCACGGGGCGGATAATGTGCCTCGCCTGACTGTGGGATTTGTGCTGGCTGACTGGCTCAGTGGCTGTCTGTCTTTTGACTGCATGAATTGACGGCTCTTTTTGCATTTTACTGTGTGAAGCGTGGAAAGCGCGCGCACGATATCTTAGAGATGTGTTTGCCTTAATCCCATTACTGGGATTCGTTTCAGTAGCAATGCCATCTTCCTCCCACCCATCCCTGATGCAAAAGGATAAATGACGTCGATGTCGACGAAGGAAGAAGAAACGCATAATCGCTGCAATGTCGTCCTGTGGATAGAAGCTTTTCTTCTTTTCGCCGGAATTTTCGTCTTTACGGACGTAATTTTGGAGATTTTCTTTCCTTTTTTTAGGGTTTTTTGTTTTGTTGGTTTCTCTTTTGAGTTGGTGGATTGAGTTAAGCGTTGTCTCTTGTCCTTTTTTCTGCTGACGATTGTTTGAATTTGGCGGGAAGTTTTGTGCTTCTGTGTGAATTCGTTTTCTTTTGAGAGGACAACAATGTAAATGGAAAATTTATTCGAAAATTAGGTTGAGGGGCAAAAATGAAGACGGCGAAGGCTTATCGAAAAAGTTTGCTGGTGGGTTATTTGCTGAAAAGGAATTTCGTCGTTGGGTTTTTAATTGAATTGTGACGACTCTAGTGTTTTGTAACTGCGAAAAGTTTTGTTGATTATCGTTGAAAAAGCAGACCTTCAGTGTGGAGCGTTTCGAACATTCGTAACCTTCTTAGCCTTTTTAGAATCCTTTTCCATTGTTGTGTCCATCTTCAAGGAGACTGTTGCGGGATGAAAGGTAATGCACTTTTTCATGTTGTAATTGTTATGAATTCGAAAAATTGTTTCTTTTTGTGTCACAAAAGTTCTCCTAACCTCTTTCTGGTACACCGTTTTCTGAATAAGAATTCTTTGATAGTTCAGCAAAAAAGAATAAACTAAAATGATGAAAGAAATATGTTGGTATTAAAAATGCTTAAAAAATTCTCTAACAGCTCCAACAAGTTTCTAAAATGTTCAAAAACCTTCGGCTGTACAAGAATTTAAAAATAAATTCTTAAAAATTTTGTAAGACATACATTTTTTTTCGACTCAATTGAATTGCAACGGCTTTTTGTAAACCTAAACGCTTTGGCAATTCGTCCTTCGGTATAGGCATTAAACTGTAGGTCACCTTCACATGTGTCAAATTATATCGCGCACAAGACAGTGGAGGTGTTAGGCTCTGGCCCTATATAGGTTGTTACGCGAATTATTTTATATTTTTTTGTAAACGGTGGGGTCGACACATAAATTAAAATTCTGGAATCCAGAATTTTTATTGATTTGGTGTTCAAAAAATAGAGGCTAGAAAAGTTCTTAATTTTTGGACTAAGATGCAGATGGTGCTACAAAGTCTAGAAAATACAACCCAGATCTCAAGACTAAGACTTGGTTAAATGTATAAAGTTGCTCTTTCAGATAGTTGTAGACAAAGAAGCTTCCTTATTAAGCGTCTCTTCTCTCCCTCTTCAAAACCACCTCGAATTCCATGCGGACTTATTAAATTTCATTGCCACATTTAGCAAAAGCAGTGCCGCCAGCCTTACCCTCAAGTTAGTTATTATTAAACATAAATAATCCACAAACATGACTGTTTGAGAGTTTTTTTTTTTCTTTGGTAGACAGAAAAACCGGTCTTTCTTCAAGTTTGACCGACCAAATTTATTCATAACGTCATTATCATTCCAAACTGCAATCATCACTAACTCTCAACAGACTCCCTCGAAAATTTCGTGTTCACCAGTAACCAAAAATTTACAACACAAAACCTCCGCTCGGAATTAAATTTCCATCGAAAACCCAAGCCAACCACCGACGTAGCCGTAACCATTATAAGTGCACATTTAGCTCCAGCCATTAATCCGCTTCGAGCATTCAGCTTAAAATCTGTTAAACTTAATGCTCGCATACCGTTCATCTTAATTACTTCGCCGAAAATTACACGAAAATTCAAAACAATAACTTATCGCGTCATGGCGCGTCTCTCGTGCTGGCATTGGTGCAGTTTAGTAGCGGCAGTGCTGCCAAAAACACACCACCCTTCCACAATTTTCAACCCCATCTCCATCCACATCGACGTCGACTTCATTACAAGCATTAATGCAAACTTTAATTAAGTCAATCTAATCCGAAGGCGATGAAAGGAGTCGGGGGGACTGAACGAATGATTTTGTTCCTTCGTCCTTTGCCCGGGCAAACATTTTCGATTTCTGTGAGGAACAGGTGAAAAGCACTTTCCGAGCGAAGAGATGGTTCTCTATTACATGGATCATTTGTTAAGGATGCGGGTCCGTAGACATTTCCATATCCTGGGCGGGTGGGAGGGCCTTAGAGGTGGTGGTGATGGGTTGGTTAGCTTTGGAATTTGCAAAAAAAGTGAAATGTGCGGAGCAAATGAAACTAACTCCACAATGGAAGGAAAACTTCGTCCATTGGTTCGCTGGGTCTGGGAGTGAAATTTTATTTAATTAATGCATTTCGTGGTGTAGAAGTTTTTTGGTTAATAGGTTTCTTTAACGTGTCGGTTTTTTTTTCTTTTGTTATTTTGCTTGTTTCAGTTGAACGAGATAATTTACATGCAAGTGATTTTAGTTTTAATTTTATTACCGCGGATTACGCGGAGAAAATGACGGCAGTTAGTAGGTTCACAACCCTCATCGATGGATTGTTGACCTTTTTTTTTGATGGAAATGGGAGCTATGACGTGGAGTAATTAGTGTGGGGAGGAGTTTTAATGTGGTGGGTGGTTTGATTGCTGTCAGGTGGTTGTCTAGACCTGATTGGCGTACATTTTGAGATTGTGTAATTGAGTGAGTGGGACTTAAGTGCTGCCAAAAGTTCAAGAATTGTACGGGATTGACAGTGAAAAACGTCCTGCCAAAACTGACATGAGTTGGGAGATGACGACATTTAAGAGGCGCCAGCTCATTTAAAAGTCGAATAAGAACTTTAAGTTCGGTCACCGTCTCGACCCAGGCCCAGTCACGACCCACGACCCATTCTTTTAGCTGGAACGTTTGTTTCCATGCCCCGATGTGGCCGAGCCACTGTAGTCGAGGGATTTTTGCTTTCCGAACCATATCCATATCTTTGTACAGCTCGTAAAGTTCACGGCTATGTCTTCTCTCCGCCTTCCTCGCAGATTGGACCGAATTATAATATAGAAGTTTTCTTTCGAAGATGCCGAGGATCAGCTTTGCAGTCCTGCGTATTGTCCAATTTTCGACTCCATACAGTAGGACTGGCAGGATAAGGGTCTTGTAGAGCTTGACCTTAGTTCGTCGAGTCAGGAGTTTTGACTCTAGCTGTTTGGAGTAACCGATGTAACAGCGGTTGCCGAGGGTGATTCTACGACGAATCTCCACTAAGATGTCATTCGTGGACTTAACGTCCGAGATATATGATTTCCGGCGGTCACATTTTGTCTTAGGTGGTGGGCGAAACATTCCAGTGCTCCGATCAGCCTACCTCTATCCCTAAACCCCTAAAATTCATGTCTTTGACATGACATCCCACCTTAATGAGCAACTCCAGGAAAGGGACACTCAAAAGACTACAAATGAGTAGAAATAAAATACTGTACATAGCCCCACTATGCCCTTAAATATGTCGGTTACCTATTTTACGTTCCACCAACCAGCCATTGCAACAAAATTACGGAACCCCTAACAATTCTGACCTCTCACCTTTCTGTGGTTTTTACTCCAAATATTCATTTTACTTACTCATAGGAATCTCCAAAAATACATAACCCGACCACTGGCCAACATCTTGCTGGGCCTTTAAACGAAAAATCCCCATCAATTCATTCGCAATTCCCATCTTAACCTCAAAATGTAAGCCCATCATAAAATTAGTGGGCCAGTGATTCATAAAAATGGAAAATTAAAATGGTGACCTTCTTAAATCGTAGGCTTGGCTTTTATTTAGTCGCTCTAGTTAAAAAGATAATTTATTAGATGTTGTAAAATAAAATAAAGCAGAACAAAATAAAAGCAGAAAAATTATGAAATTTATGAGGGGAATTTATTTCATGGAGCAGTTAGCCATTAAGTCGAAAGAATCCCACCGCGTGGGGAATTTTTAAGTGCATTTCTGTGCCATTGCAGGGATGGGAGTGGTAGGTAGGCTTATTGTACTTTAATATGAAATTAAATTTTATTTTTTTGGTTAAATTTTAAGTTTCTTTATTCGGTTTCAACATTAAACCAAGTTTGCTTCAATTTGAAGTCATTTTTCTGCATCAGTTTAAGATTGATTTGTATTTTGATTGAATTGAGGTCAAATTGATTTGTTTGCTTTTATTTGAAGGCACATTTCGTTTCTTTCGGCTTTAAATTTAAACCTATTCTCTTCATGAACCTATTATTCATAAACCTATTCTTATTGTGTTCTTATGTTCTCTTCAATAAATTCATTATTTATTTCAATTTGATACCAAATGTAGTTCTTTGCTTCAACTCCAACTTCAATTTCGCTTTTTTGCATCAATTGGATGTCATTTTTCTGTTTTCTGTTTCAATGTGAAGTTTAACTTCGCCTTTTCCTTCAACTTAAGGCCAGTTTTCATTGTAATCCTGACATATCAGAGTACAAAGACAAATTGAAGCACTCTTGTAATCAAAATTATAGAATCGGAAGTGAATTGAAACTTTTCGCCGTCTGCTGTTCTGCTGATGACATCCTCAACGTCGTCGTCGTATCTATGACTATATTTTTAATAACTGCCATGAAACAAAAGAACTGAGATATTCCACGTCAACTTAACAAACTTGCAGCAGAACATGGTCCATTTGTCACGAAGCAGATTTTGTCCTCGCCAGGACGAACCACAAAACCAATCACTTGGTTGACAGGGGATGTCAAAATCTTCGAATTTATTCATAAAGCCTTTCATCGAAGACATCGAGAACACAAGTTTATGTGCATCCACATCTTTGTGCTCATCTCGACTCCGCCGTTCATCTCAAGTGGACAGACACTCTGAATAATTCGTTCGGTTTAAGGCGCGACGCCCTCACAGATCGAGACACTGCAGAGAAAAACTGGTTCTTTTCTTTTCAAAATGAATAGCAAAATATATTCAAACAATCTGTCACAAGAGGACCAAAAGAGCAGAAGAGCAGAAGTCATCCGCCACCATAACTCGCCAAATCATCCGAACGAGAAACATGCACCGTCGTGTATCTGCAACAAAAAGGATACGACCAAATACTACGAACGATGATATAATAAAGACAACTGCCAGTATCACAGAAATGAAAGCAAACATTTACTCAAGATGTTGGTTCTGGTTGGCTTGCTTCCTTCTTTTTTTTTTTCGCTCGTCTTGCTGCCGAGCAAACAACCACAGAGAGTGCTTCAAATTCCGTGTCCCGCTCGCACTTAGGAAGGAAAAGTTTCTTCCTTCCGTTGGCGGTGGAGAAGTTGCAGTTTCTTCCTCCCACGGTCAGGGGTCATTGCACAAAGAGTTTTACCGCCGCCGCCGCTACTGCTGATACCCCCGCTCACATTGCGAAAAACTTTTCCAGTTGGTTTGTCCTTTATTCAAGGACGATGCCGAGCGTCTTGAACGAGAGCTGCTCGCACTCCGTCGTGCAGCGTCTCCCTCTATTTTGTCTCGCTCTCCTTTTTCCGGGTAACGAGGATTTATGAATACAAATGCAGGACGGGCGGACTGTGAGAATCCTAGGAAATCCTTATTGTCTCTAACCAGGGAATAATATTTCAAATATAGATTCCGAGCATCTCCTTTGCCGCGCGTACAAATCACACATCGTTTGATTTGGCAAATCCTCGAAATCCTACACAAGCTTATACGTCAGACAGGCAGACAGGAAGACGGTGGTGGTTAGGAGAGGGGCATACACAGTCAGTGAGAGAAAGGACATAAGCGAATCATATAAATCAAGGATTTGTTTGGCATCCACACGGTGGAGTGCACCTCGAACGATAGTGGCAGTCGTCGAAGTGGATTGTTTCGTCCTTTATTTTTGGATGATTCCTCGGAAGGGTTAAACGATATCACGTCCTCGGATAAACAATGACAAGGGATGTGCTGCCAGGACGATGGGTGTATGTCATTTTTGCAGCAAAATTGGATTCTACATGCATTTTACTGCAAATTGCATTCGAGGATCTTTATTGGCTCGGCGCGTATGCAAATTTTCCACAAGAACTCTGCTTTCCAGGTGAGCTGAGGACGAATGACGCGTGATTGATGTGGATCCGCATGTGTACTTGTGTATGGGAGAGGGGTTAGAATCCTTTTTTGAATATGAAATTGCGCATCGTTGTGAAGTTATGGAAATTTGCCACCGCACCTTTAACCCGATATTCGGGTGTAATTCACGAGAAACTAAATCAGGACATGCCGTGTCCTTTTGAGGCTGTGTGCCAGTTGATGGAGAGTAGTTGTCGAATAGTTTTCTGGCGTGTGTTTGTTGTTTTTGTTGTCGTTGAGGGCTTTATGCGTCAATGTGCCGGAACGTGATTCGCATAAAAGCGAACGCCAGAGGACGAGGCAAGTGGAAAGGATTTATGTGTGAGGGAGTTTGTTTTTATTTTCAAGTAAATGGCTTTTATTGGGAATCAATAGTAGGAGGGGGAGATATCGTTGTTGCGATGTTTTTGTGGGTGGTTGTGGATGCTTTGACTTTGATTTCGCACAAAGTGGGTTTTGGGTGTGTTTCTTTTTCGCATCAGAGAGGATTGGCAGGCTTTTCACCTGCTAGCGATCGAAGGAAGAGGGAGTTATTGTCGCGATTTACTTCGCTGTAAACTTAAATAGCCTGCGGAGGTGGTGTTTGCCTTTTGGAATTAGGTGATAAAACTAAAATAGGATATACGTAAGGAAAACGAACGGCACGTGCTGGTTAGCTTTTTGAAAAGTAATTAACTTTAACTTAAAAAAAAAAATGTTGCTGGTTTCGACAGCAGACATTTCAACCGGCTTGAGTTCTTGTTTTAACTGAACTTTATAAGCCTTAAGAACCAAGTCTTTATGCATAATACGGTGTAATGACGTTTGTGCAATGCCCAATTCCAAAGAACGACGAGGTATGGACAAACCTGGGTTTTCTTCAACACTTTGGGCTACAGCAGCAATATTCTCAGTTGTTCTTGAGCGACGTGCACGGGTTTTATTCTGCACGTCACTAACTTATCCCAACAGCTCGAATTTTCCTACCAATTTCTGTATTGCGGTGTGACAAGGTGCTTCACGACGATATACGCTATATACGCTATCGAACTAGTGGTCCATGATATTCAAAGCAGATTTGTTGTTGTCTTTTGCTACAGAAGCAGAATTGCTTATGCCTGCGCATTTGTATGCTTACGTAAATATGAGTGTGCTTGATAAAATTTCGATTGCTGCGCTGGAAGATGGGATGGATAAGTGTGTGTAGGTTTGTTGTTTCTAAGATATCGCTCATTGAAAAGTTGAATAACAAACCCAAGTGTAAAATTTTGCGCGACCAACTAAGTCGCACAGGGTTAAATCTTGCCTCAGATTGTGGGGTCTCTTGTTTTGAGTCCCAATCAAATTTGATGTTGGTTTGACAGTTTTAGTTGTTTTATAAAAGATTGAAAAGTTCTCGAGATTGGTACTAACCATCATTTTGGTAAAGGAAAGCATATAGCTCTGTTTAAATTTAAAGTACGAGTAGAACTGAACAAAATTAACTGCCCCGACGCAAATATCAAAACTGAAACAAATGTTTTTGACAAAATTGAGCGCCTCATTTTTTATACATTACCGATAAAACACACAAAAAAAAATCACATCACCTATCCTTAAATTTTCTTGTACTTCCCCTTCAAAAAATCTTACCGGTGCATCTTTAATTTGAGTTCTGTGTATCCACAAAAAAAAAACCACCGCAAATAATTCAGAGATAACTACAACTATTGATGCATCAGCCGTTCAATTCCAATTCGCGTGCGCTGATTTTGTCATGATAATCCTAAAAAAAAAATTGAACTCTAGAGGTATCTATTTCTGGACAAAAAAATATTATTTTAGTAAAGTCTGGCACGTGTTTGGCTTATCAAATATTAAATTGATTGAATTATTTTGTTTTTTTCCGTTTTCGTGAAAGACATGATCGAGTTCTTTCACTTAAATGATTCAGATTTTGCTTCTCTTTTTTTTCTATTCTTTGTAATTCGATAACAGTCATAATTTATCCATCACACTTCATGTTTTGTGGAGGTATTAACATGTGGGAGACGTAAGAGTTTTTTTTTTCGCAGGTGAAAAAAAGAAACCGACTTTTTGTTGTTATCTAAGCGAAATCTGATATCTTGTCGTGCAGACGATGAAGATATCAAATTGATAAAAAAAATTTGAAATATCGTTAAAAATATTTACACTCTTTTGAGTAAAAAGGCAGGAAATGAAATATCTCAAGTCATCAGAATTAAATAAAAGTGCGTGCACAAAAAAAGGTGATGAAAAGTGTGACGCAAATTATATGTTAGAGCTGAAAGAGAAGCAGTCATAAATATGGATGGAACGTGCTTTTACACCCTTAGTTTGGGAAAGAAAAAAGCGACAAGGAGTTGTGAAGTTTAAGCGACTAATCACTTGTGCAATAAATCTTTAAAATGATTATGTAGACACAATTTGCAGCCTTGGATTGATAATCAACTCGCACTGGCACACGCTAGATTCCAAACTTAAATGTATAAGGGTGCTATGAGCAACAAAAAGAGACCAATTTTAAGCCGCGTTTTGCCCGGCTTCCTTTCCTTCCGAACTCTGACAAAGGTGCATTTAAAAAAATATCTAATATAAGAACACAATTTAGAGCTTAAATCGAAAGCATGGACAAACGAAAATGCCCTGAGTTCGGAAGTTTACTCCACAAATTAAAACCTGCACATAAGGGTTCCTTTAAGTTTTTCGTTCCCCTCGTCACCTCAACTAAACGTCCTTTAACAAATAATCAATTCAATCATCACCGTATCAAAGACGATTCGAAAATCTCATTTGCGATTCCGAGGCGAGTGTATCAGAGCCCAATCTGCCAATCGAACCGTGATTAATTGTGAGCTCCTAACAAACTAATTACGACCTTCACCGACACGAGTTCCCCGCTGCACACATCCCCCACACATCCCCCACTCAAACTCACTCTGGTAAATTGAATAGGATCCCAGTAGCAAACTATTCCTGTCAGCTTTAAATCCTTGAGTCGCCTTAAAGAGATCCCCTCACGCACACACTCACCCACAAACGTCCTTATTTATCTGAACAATTACTCCGTATACTGATTTTCTATTTGTTAGACTTCTTAATTCCACACCACGATACGACAAGACAAGAATAAGGAACTGGCAAGGACGCGAGGGTGAGATTGTGGATCTAGTTTACGACGCCATATGTAATGGGAGTTGTCCTCCTTCCTGGCGGCGAGCTTTAATGTGTTTCATTCACTTCGCGGCGTGCGTGTCCTGCTGTAAATCGTGATTCGAGAGAGAAGTTTAATATTACGTCAGAGGAATTTCCATTACCGCTTGGGAATAATTCACTTGAGAAAAATAAATCGAGAGATTTTCTCTTTCGCTTCCTGGGCGGGATGACGACGAGATGATGGCGACGACGACAGGATGACGGGATGGCTGCTGGGCGGGAAGGACATTTGAATTTTCAATTATCTTCGCTTTGTCTCTCTGATAAATCGCGAAGTGAACGAAGAAAAAACAGAAGCAGCGAACTGGATTGAAAGAATAACAATCGAAATGAAAATAATGAATTAATTGAAAGACATTTATCATGCGGGTAAATTGAATTGGTATTGAATCGAGTAGGAGTGTCGCTTTTCGAGGAAGAAGTGTGTTGAGTGGGGTTTTTGAACTTTGAGGGGACCTTTTTTTTTGGAGATCGTGGGTCATGCATGATAAGTTTGAATCTGTCACCACATGTGGACGTGGGCGTTTCAATGGGCGAACGACTTTGTCAAACCCCTTGCTTTGTTGATTTAGAAGTTGAAAAGTAATTTTAAAGTATGACTGCACAACTAAAACTAACACAATTAAAACCTTGCATGGCCACTTCAACAAACTTCTCTTTCGTTGTGGAATTTTGTTGCTGAAACCTCAAAAATCAAAAATCTTGAGTGTCTTTAAGCGTATCAATACTTAAAAGGATAAAATAAAAACTGAAGTCGATGTTTTCACACGGTTAAATGCTGTTCAATGTTTAAATCCAAACTGTGTGATTAGTCGTGTGTGGACGAATTCTGTCGTGCTTCTACATCTCTGTGTCTCTGTGTATTTTTGTTTCTTTTCGTTAGCCAACTGGCTCTAGGCAGAGTGACAAGGTCTGTGGTCTCCAAATCGGTTCAAAGATTAAAACTTTGATATTGGTGTAGGTCTATAACTTGTGTCTGATCCGCCGTAATCTTTTTAAGAATCAAAGAAAGAATACATTTGTTTTAATGATTCAAAAAAGTCTTTAATGTCTCAGAAAAGTGTCTTACACTTATGAGAAATAAAAATTTTAAAATCAAATGTGAAATCATTTGTTAATGAGGTATCTTAGACTCCCAATTTCACCGCTTGAATTGCACCAAGAATTTTGTTTCGTTTTTTTTTTTCATTGAAATTTGAATACTCCATGAAATAAAAAAAAACCAAATGCCCTGCCCTAAGAGGCGCCTGTCGCGAAACCTGAAATCGTAACCAGAAACACTGAACTCAACCGCATCCACTTGCACATGGGTTTGAAATTAAATTCTTTTTTGTTTTCTTCTGTATAAACTTGAAATCGAGATTTATGTATATATATATTTTTTCTTTTCACTAACTAATTTTTTTATTTATTTTTTTTATTTTCAGTCCTAAGCAAGGGCCAAGGGGAGACGTGTCGTTATCGTTTCTTGGGAAAATGTGGCGGTTACTGCTGGATTGTGACACAAGCTACAATTGTCTATGACAAACAAAAACCACAAAGCGTTGTTTGTGTGAATTATGTTATAAGGTAAGTGGCCAAGTTAGTAATTAGTATTTGTTTAATGTGAATGAGTAATGGCGCTTCATTTCAAAGTAAAAGCTGTTCGTTCCTTCGGTTTAGTTGAGTCGTAGATAGTTTTTTTTTTATTGTTCATATTTGGGCGGGTGTGAGCTGAGCGGTTGATTATCACTTTTTTTTTTTTTGGATTGGCAAAAAATAGGAAATAATAATCGCACACTGAATAAGTTGTGAAAAGCAATGGGGAAAACGCCATTAAAGGTTTGTGCACGCCCACTGAACATCGGTTGGCTTTGTGGGCTTTAATCGGACAGTTGATGTGAATATGAAATACAACAGCTCAATTAGGTCATTCGATAAAGTTTTGGTTGAAAAGAATAAGAAGTGTTTTAAAAGAGAGAGAGATGGGAAAGTGTAATAAAGTCTTTGTAATGGTTTTGTAGTTTGAAGTGAAGTAAATAAGAGGAGATTTTAAATTGACTCTTATGGCCTTTGAGAACAGATTTGACAACTCTCTTGGCAATCACTTGTGGCTAAGACTCTATTCCGAGCCTGCTCAGTGTTTGAAGTTGTTATGAGGATATCAATAATTTCCTTTTTTATTTAAAGATAAGTTAATCCTCTACTACACGAGAAGGTCATATATGGCCTTTGATTATTCAACCGGCAACTACTACAACCGTAAGTTGTACAAAAGTATAGTTTCACCATCTAGATTGAATCTTTGACTGTGTTTTTATGATGCATTTACTTTTTCTTTATTTTTTTTTTGCATAGTTCAAAATTGCAGTGAAATTAAACACTTTGTTATTAAAACTTTGTTATCTAAAAACTGAACAAATTTAATGTTAGAGATTGTCAAAAACTCCTAACTATAATTTAAAAATGCTTATTTTCTAAAGAAAACTGTCCTCATCTTCTTAATTCCTTCACTCTTGCCTTTTTGGCTTTAGCTTCTTGAAACTTTTCTGTCTGTCAGCTCGTCTTTCAATATATCTAGCTATTCCGCCAATTTGTGGTTAAATTTAAAGTTCATCACTTTAATATAGATTCTAATTCATGAATCTCCACAAACCATGGCCATTTTTTTTAGGTATATGCAGCTCAGCAGAAAAGAGATTGCTAAGATAATAATCTTGTGGTTACTGGTGTCGATAAGGCAGTTTGCTTCTGTGATTTTTTGGGTTATTTATTAGTTTCTTTGTAAAAAGGCTATATAAAAAAAACATTGTTTAGTATTTTTCAATGATTTTTGAAAAGAGGACTTTACCATTTTTTTTACCATTAATTTTGGACTTAAATTTTATTCAGGCGGTTACATAGTAGAGTTTGGTACAACGAAAAAAAAATGTTTGTTAAGAATTTCTCATTTAGTCCAATATTGCTTTTGAACGTAGTTGTTCTCACTTCTTTCTTTTAGTTACCCTTACTCTGGACACAATCGTATTTTAAATTCTTAAACAAGAATTCCCGAATTCTCTTTCCACCAAACGCCTTTGGTTACTCCAAATTAAAGTCCCACAGTCCTCTAGCTCAAATACATCACTTAAAGCCTCCATATTGATTACTCGTCCTACAGTCCTGGGAATAATCCCACGAAACCTCCTATAGCAAGTTATTTATTTACACAAAAAAAAATGAAAAATATTTCTATGAATCAATTCTAAATCCCAGCAAGTGCCACACAAACAATGGAAAATTGGTAACCATAACGAAGCGCACAGGTTTATCCAAAAAAGAACCTCCCACCCACCAAATGGGGGACTAACCATCGCATTACGATGGAGATCTGTCATCATTGTCTGTGGATATAATTGAGAATGATGACATTGAGGAAAAAAAAACCGACGAAAAAAAGGAGGATTTCATCCCCCACACTGTCTCAGCAGTTTCAAATTTAAAAGGACTTCCTTCCTGAGTACGGATGTTGTTTGAGTATGTTAGTTCGAATTTGCAGCGCTTTTGAGTACGCTTCTCGTATCCCACACACTCTAAGGTCCATTTTTATTCCAACGCTGTAATGACGGTAATTACAGGGGCGGCAAAAGACAAACAAAAAGGGAACCGAACAACCGAAAAATTGGGCTTATTACCCGATATTGCATCCCACCTAGTGGCCATCGGTTTCAACCACTCGACGAACGTACGTTAACAGGCCATAAATATATAATTGCACACGTTGGGGCGTGAATCACGCTAACGCAGCCCAAAGTTCCACCGCCCCTATTCGGGGGAGAGTCTTTTGTCATCGTTAAAATTTATAGCTTCATATTTGGTTTTTGTTTTTGTCCTGGAGGAGGTTGAGCGAGGGGGAGTATCATCCCCCACTTTATACACACACAGACGTTCGTTGCATATGTCCTTGAAGTTATTTTTGTAGTCCTGAAAGTTGTGGCTGTTAAAGATTCCGGTTTTCCATAAAACCACTCATCCAGTGGTTGTTCGAGGGAAATTAAATATTTTCCTCAAATTTTTTGCGTGTATGTTTGTGTGTGTTACAACCACCACTCGAAGGACATTTAAGTGGGATTAAGGATCTGATTTAAGGAGTATTTCCTCTTGTGAAATTGGAATTATTTATTACTGACGTTCTGATGAAAGGCTGTTGATGTTGTGGATTTTCGGCATTTTATCGGTTTAGTGGGCTGTGCACATGAGTGGGGAGGTTGTAACTATCTCCTGGGTTGGGTTAGAAAATTTCATTTTGTTTTTATTTTTCAGGAAGGGTAAGTACGCTTTTTTTACTACTACCAATTAGTGTATATAAGGAACGGACGGTTTGAACAATTTCTCTAACTCGTGCACTGATGGGTGCAGAGTTTGAGCTTTCTGTTGGTCTTTGAAATGAAGCGTCCTATACAAAAAAAAATTATTTAAATTGTCAGCAGGATTATATTTTTAGTAAATCTTTAAGAACATGAACATCGTATGCAAAATAAAATGTATGATTTTCTATCTTAAACAAAGTTTTACACTGATGAACAAAATTGATTCTTCCATGGAGGGTATTTTGTCGTTTACAATTGTTGAAATGTCTGAAATGAAACGGTTTTGTCAAATAAACAAAGAATATATTTTTCGGGATTTTTTATTCTATAACCAACCACATTTGTCCTGTCGATCTCTCACTGATTTTTGTCTGTTGGACTTCGAATCGATTCAATTTCTTTAGTTTTATCTGTTTTTATTCAGTTCAAGTTCTATAACTTCTTATCTTGATAGGTTTAAAATTTTGCTTCCAAATTAAAGTTAAATCAAAATTCTAAACTCAACATCCTTTACCCAGCGTAGTTTAACCCTAAACTGCGCGACTTTCTTTTTTTACTAAAAAAAAATATACATACATATTTTCTTACATAGTTTATGGCTGCAAATACCAGAATAATAATAAAAAAACATTAGTCTACGTAAATTGGCATGATTATTCCTTTCAAAATATATATAGAGCAAATCATCTACAAAGCTTAACAGAGTAAAATTGTGATTCATAGTTTATGAAAGAAGTAAGAATTGAGTTGTATTAGGTCTGCTACACTGCGCAGTGTAGTGTTAAGCTCGATCAAAAATCGAAATTCATAAAAAAAAAACTCTCAAAGGTTTGTTTTTTTCAATCCCAAAACCTGCCACCCACCTTCTTTAAAACTAAAATACAAAACACCTTTCTTCCTCTCAAGGAAAACAAACGAAACATTTCACACGTTCGGCTCTGGCGCAAATAGTTTAACCTAACCGACCGTACAATGGGATAGGTCATGGTTAAGTGGGGAAATGCATTCGTGAAATCTCGCAGATGCAAAATATTTGTACATGCATCTCGTGCAAGCGATCTAAAAATTAGTACCGCCGCCAGAACGACTACAAATCGAGAAGACCGATGTGTGTGTCTCTTTGTCGATTACATAAAACCTCAATCAATTGAGATACAAACTTTCGGATGCACGGCTACTCACTCATCCTTTGTTCGTGAGCTTTACGAAAATAGATCTCGTTTGAGGAAGTCTATGTAGATAATTCGTCATAATCACATCCCTCCGTCGCAGGTGGTGGCCAATGACACAGCACAAGCCGTCAATTTAGCGACATAAACAAAAAAAAATTATATAAATTGTTTTGTTCTAATAAATGCGATGCATTCGTGCGCACGACAACGTTAAGAGAAAACAAGAACCCTCTGGGTGGGGGGTGTAGCCTTGACTTTAAGACGATTTTTTTTTTTCTTTTTTGCATTTTGAGAGCGCACTTGCCTTGAGCTCCTTTGTCGCACTCTGTTTAGTTGTTCTACTTTGGTGTGAAAATTTAAAAATAAATTCAAGATGTATTTTTAAGGTTGTTGTCGGTGGATAGTGCGGCTCTGCACATCACCATCATCCCACTATCCTTCGGACTCGACAGACTGCAAATTTTGCGGCGAAATCGTTTTGCAATATGCAGGTCAAGTGAGAGCTCAAGGCAGAGAGGAGCGGTGGTGGATTGATGCGTCATTTTTCAGAAAATCAATTCACGGCGACATCAATTGACTGCGTTATGTCACCGCAAGATGGATGGCTTAACACTTCCTGTCGAACGAAGATTCGCTGCGGAGCAGAGATTGAGTGTGAAGGAAATATGACGGATGGATGAGTGTCGGGAGATTTTAGGCAGGAAGATGAGCGTGAGAAGACGGGAAATCAATCCTTCAAGGCATTAAATCCTGCTCAAAATAACGCGTGTTTCCGATTGATTTTCGCAGGTAGACGTGATTAGAAAATTGTACGTTGAAAACGCTATTTCATGAAGGGGACGTGTGTTTACACCACCAGAAATTCATGGGTAGATCAGAGAAATATACAGCAATCAATTCAAGCCATGCCCGTTCACTGGATGAACACAAATTCATTGCTGAATCTCTCCGATACAAAGCGTTAAACTCGAAATACTTTTAAAGACTTCTCGTTTGCAAATAGCTGAAAAGTAATCCACTGACAGCAAAAAAAGAATGAGTGGAAACTTTGACATTAGCACCACACCTGCACACGTCGAAATCACTGGCTTTGATTAGATTAGAAAAGTTCTAATTTCCAAGTACTTTGCTTAGTACTAATTGTTGCAGGTTCTTTGTATGACCGGCCGAAAACGATTTTTTTGAGATTAGAAAAGGCAAAAACATTTTTGATCGGAATTCGTTCATTGCCTGCGCTAAGAGTCGGTTATAAAAGGAGGTCGGTGTCACCACGTTATCTGCTGTAAGTCGGCAGGGCCTAAGGTTGAAACCTTTTAGAAAATAAATACTGAAAACACTTGCAAAATATTGAAAGAAATAGCATTGAATTTGACTGATTTTTAAATTCGAAAAATTTGGTAGTGAGAGCTATTTTCTTCATATACAGTGTCTTACAAAAGTATTCGTAATTTTATTATTTCACCTCAAAAATGTAATAAACAGACTGGTTTTAGGAGTAGGAATTTGTTTATATTTTATTATATTCCTTGTCTTTTTCTTCTTAGGAAATAGTAAAGATAGTAAGCGGTACTAATTTGATGAAATAATGATTAGGTATCGTCACTTTTTCGAACCGCAAAAGTATTCGTAATTACGAATACGATAAGGTTTGTGCCAAGATTTGATGACAGTTTATCGTAGAGAGTTCAAAAACAAGCATTTTTTCCTATGCGAGGGGGTGGTCTATCCCCTCGTTTAGGAGATATGAGTATAGAAAAATCAATCAACATGAAAAAAAAAAAAAAAATTATTAGAAAACAATGGCGATACATACAAGTAACTACTGTGCGGAGTACATACTGAGTTTTGAAAGCCAAAAACTCGCTCTTCAACCATACATTCAAACTTTTTTTTATTGTATTATTAAAAATTCCCAAACTGAAAATTTTGATAAAAAAAATAATAAAATTACGAATACCTTTGCGAGGCCCATTACATTTTTTTAATGATGCAGTTTTATTCATTGTGATGAATGAGTGAATACATTGTATTCATTGTGTGGCTCAAATACACCTAAAGTTGGATGAAACTAAGCGAAAGAAAGATTCAACGCCTTAAATTTGAAAGACAAGTTGTATAATAATTTCTACGTTTGATCACGAATATCTCGAAATTGTTTAAGGTTAGATTTTTCTACTGATCCCGTTTTATTGGTAAATCATAAATAAATTTGGCTAAATATCTATAAAATAAACTTAACAACTTAAGGAAAGATGAAGGCTCTAAAACGAAAAAAGTCAATGAATCTAACTTCTGTGTTTGTTCCCGAATACCTTAAAATGATGTCTAAGGTCCAATTTTTTTTAAGTATGCAGTAAAAATTTTTGTAGAATTCTCTACATATCGTCCATACAATGTTTATGGCTAAAGTAAACCACATCATTGTTCGGCTGTAAAGTCTAACTTCATCTTCTCTTCACAGATACTTCGAAATTTGTTTAAAAAAAAGAACTAGACCTTTCACCGTGAACCAGTCTGATTTCGTAAAAGGGATTTTTGCAGTCTTTTGTATTTTTTTTTAGTAAAGTGGGACCTAAAGTTTGCTTACCAAAAGCCTGTTTCCCGAATAATTGACTTCGAAGGTTCTGATCTCGCTTTAAATTTGGACAATGATTCTCCTCAGTGGGGAAAAAGCTCCAATTTCTCCAGCTCAATTTAAGGGATAAAGCACAACATTTCAAATTAAATCTGATCTTTACCCACACGACCTTTTGTCTCTTTGAAACTGACCGAAAAGCCACATTTATGCTTCTGTCTTTACGTTAACTATTCGACGGACGATCATAAACCCTTCAAAGTTCTCTTCAAACAAGAAAATAAAACTTGTTCCAGACCCGCTGACCTCAGATTTTCCTTTCAAAATTTCGATATAGCGAAATTTTAGTTTTGTCTAAAAAGTCGGAATAATCGAATCAAATAAAGCGAATGCAAAACACACTCATGTCCAACGATCGTCCTGAAAATCCTGTCAACAAGGCGCTACTGCTCGCCGAAGCGTACGAGCAAAAATCCGCCTTCCGCTCAGCGCTGAACATCTACAAGACACTTCTCAAGACCTCCGACATATCGCTGCGCGTCAAAATCAATCTGGGCAACGTGTACTTCAAGCTCCACAACTACGCGCTTGCCATCAAGTATTACAAAATGGCCCTAGACCAAGTTGGCCAGAATGAGCGCTACACCTACTCGATGGTGATGCACAACATCGGCCTGGCCTTCGTTCAGCAGAACCTCTACTCGGACGCGGCCTTTGTCTTTGACTACATCGTCAATGAGAACGCCGACCTAAAGGCCTACATCCATATCATCCTCTGCGCGTACGCGATGAGAAGCGTCTCGAAAATCCGCTACTATTTTCCTGGGATCTTCACGCTGCCTACCATCGAGGAGATCGATCAAATCGAGAAGATCGTCTTCCTTATTGCGCCCTTCATCGAGGAGGACGAGGAGGAAGGCTTCAATTGGTGCCTGGATGTGATCCGGCTGACGAACCACGCGTGGATAGCCGACAACCTGGAGGTAGCTCGTATCGTATCCCTGATGAAGGCGAACAACATCAAGGAGGCGCGGCGGTACTTCGACAGGTTCGAAATGAACATCAAGAATCTGACAGAGTGCTCGAAGATCAACCTCAGCTATGTGTACCTTAACCTAAAACGATTCTCAGACGTGGCGAACCTCCTGGAGGACTGCACCAGCGCTGAGGCCTACAACAACTTCGGTGTAATGAAGGTCATGCAAGGCGACTTGGGTGCCGCGTCCAGCGCCTTTCAGACGGCGGTCAGCTCGATGGACAAGTTCTACGAGGCCAACTACAACCTGGCGCTGGTCCAGCGGCTGCTTGGCAATGTCGACCGGTCGCAGGAGCTCTTCAATATCCTTCTGAAGAAGTTTCCGTTTCCGTGCAACCCAATGGCGTACTATCACATCCTGAAGATGACGCAGAACAAGACGTCCGTGCTGACTGACCTGCAGTCGAACCTCGAGCTCTACGGGCTGACGTACATCACTGACCCGAAGACGCTACGCCGGATCGGGGAGCTGTACAGGGCTTTGTCCAATCACAAAATGGCAGCGTGGTACATGCAGGAAGCCCTCTCTGTAAATCCCCTGTTGTCGAAAACTTTGACTGAGAAATAAAGAAATTTGTTGAGAAGTTTTTTGTGTGGTCAATAAAAGAACTTGGTGTTCACTCGAAGGACTAACTTTTCGAGCACAACAACTCAACCCGCTGACAACAGAAAACTTTTTTTTTATCTCAATAAATCTTCGAATTTCATTAAAGCGTCACACTTATCCGAAAATCTGCCACTAAATTGAAATTTAATTACTCCCCACACCCGTCGAACCCCAAATGAACGAGGAGTCAGTCGCACTATCACGCATCCCCTTATCTCCATCAGGGGGTCCTTTAATCCTTTTTGGCAACAGTAAATCAGCCCTTATTCTTTTCCGGGGGGGCTTTTCGGGAGACAGGAGTGAAAAAGTAATTAAATTTTGTTTATGGTTTTTGATTATCCTTTTCGATCGAAACAAAGGGGAGGGAATGCATTCAATTATAGTCAGTTTACCCACGGGAACATGTGTCCCAGTGATCCAATTACAATTACATGCACGCTCAGTGCCCCAGAGTGAGACATTCTCATTACGAACAATTAAAGTGTCGGCAACACAAATTAATTATCGCTCTGATGGAAGAGAGCGCATATTAAGGCACGCAGGATTGCGTGCAGTCTAATTGTGGCTAGCAAATCAATATGCGAGTGTAATTTTTATGCTTAATTGGTGCTAGGAGAGTCTCGAGATAGGTCAGCGGTTTTTTTTTCACAGTGGTAGGCAGAAGTTGTAAGACGGAAGATTATTGGTATTATCATTAATACTCGAAATTATGATTTAATCGGAGTGGTAAAGGGACAAAAGCTCTTTATACAATTCGCCGCAGTGAACTATGCTTAAGACGTTTTAAAATCCCGAGGATATGGGGCATTGAAAACCCAGTTAGTGTTCAAGAATGCCTTCCACAATCAGCGGTTTCGCGTGTTTTGCTTCTAATTCACGGGAATACGTGTATAAAGTATTAACTTTAAATGGATTCTTCTGATTTCGCCAACGAGCTCGCATCCTCTCAATTCTTTTCCAATCAATTGTTTCTGTTTTCCTTTTAAAAATTTAACTTAAAGAAATTGGTCTAAATCTTTTAAATCCATTAAATAAGAACAGTAGGCCAATCTACGGCATAAATTTTCTCAGCTGCGCGAAAAAGATAGTTGAGAAAAATTGTACCGGTTCAGTGAAGCAAGTCATCCCGAAGAATTCCAATTTCGAAATCAGGCTCCAAAGCGATTTTATCAGACGTCAACTTACGAAAACTAAATTAAACGTGTGTTGTCTCAAAATGGTTGCAAAAATTCTGCATTTTGATGTGTCAAGAAGGCAATAAGATGGGGTACAATATGGCATCTAAGCGAACTGTCAGGAAATAGGTCTTCACTGGAAATCAATGAATTGGCGTACAACATGGCGTCCAAGCAAATTAATTTTTTTTACTTCTATAAATGTAAGACTCTATTTTAAGGAGAATGTATGTATTGTTTTATTGAGATTTTATAAAATTACGTTACATTTTAATTTTACATATAGTATAAACATTATAGCACATAAGTAGTCAGGCTAGCCGATTTAAGGAGTTGATTTCAGTACTTCACATTTTTGTTGTCTACTAAAAGAAAGTTTAAACGTGAAAACAACCTACCTTCAATTTTCCCCACCCAGTGATGACTTACAGTCCATTGAAGTCTTAAACCGTGACTTTCTACTTTTACTGTGTAACGATATCGATCCTCCGGTCATCCCATGAGACTCACGTCCCTCGAATAGGCCAATTAAAGTCTCTTAAATTCTTAACTACCCCGCAAATATCAGCTTTGAGACGTTGACCCGTGTCCGCCCTGCAAACACTCACTAACATCCATCACTCACTTATCCTAAATTTAAACTCTCAATACCTTTGACCTATGGCCACATCCCTCCCTTAACAAAAATTCCTCGAAGTTTTTCGCATTTTACTGATTACAGTAATCATCCGCTTTAGCGACTCAAGGGCTTCTCATTTTCGGTCATCGACAGTTGGAGTGAATTAATTGGCTTAATTCAAGTATCCTTTGTAAATGAATTTTATTGAAATGAGATCGCGTAATAATTAGAACGTGAAATGGATAGATGGGTGGAAGGATAAATTTCTCGTCGTAGTATTTAGGATATCGCAACGCAAAAATAAATAAATAAATCGCGAATGTTTTGCGATTTTTATCGCACAGATGTTCGGGTCGGCAGTTGGTAGGCGGCGTGCGTGTTAGATTCAATTTGACGTAGACTTAATTGGAGGGGGTTAATTAACTTGTGCGCAAAAAAAGAAGAGTATCTAGACACACATATAGATTGTATCGAAAACGAAATTATTTTTTTGTGAATTTTTTTTTTTTGCTGAGGGAAAATCAGTTCCGTCATGGCGATTGATTCGTTTTTGCGTTGCGTGGAAACTATTTGCTGTAAGAATTGGAAAAATTATAAATTACTCTACCGCGACGAAATTGTCATGGATTTTTTTTTTTTTTTTTGGAGAATAGGACAGGTGTTTAGAGTCGTGTTGCTGTAAATCGTTGTGATGGGGGGTTGAAGTCATTTTGGGTGGGGCTATGGCGGCACGTTTGTTAGTCGTTTGGAAAAAAAAAAAAGAAAACGCGCTCATTTTGAATTCAAGCTGATGACTAATCGATGATATGATGTAGGCTAACTAATTGGCTTTTTAGGCCGTTTAAACCGCGCTCAAAAAATCGTCGTACTTGTAAAATTTAACCGAAAGGCGTTACCATGCGAAGGCTTTCATTCAATCGGTTCATCAGGCCCCAATTTCTAAAAAAAAATTATTGAAAAGCTTCTAGCAGAAAAATAGTTTAGTTTCAAACATTTTAAACATAGAAGCTCGACTTTTCTTACTGTTAAAGGTGGAAAAATTGATTGTCGCCTCCAGAACCGTTTTTTAAAGTTTAGTCACTTAATCAGTCAATGTGTACTTAAAATAACTAATTAGGTTCTAAATTGTCTACCAAACTGTCGTTTAAACTTTGTTGGTTTCGAGTCGAAGAATCAAAGCTTCATTTTCCTTCAGTGCCTCTCAGACCACAATGCTAAGGTTGAAATTGTAGCAGTGCTGTAATAAAAAAAAAAACAGTCGTAAAAGGAATATTCGTTAACATTATCGAAGAAAAAGTACAGGACCGCTATGTCCCTCTTGAGGAACTCCACGTTTACCTTGCAGTTCATTGATGAGAAGACATTTAAAGCCAAAAATCTCTGTCTACTTAGAAAATACTCGTTCTCACATATCTTTCCAATTCTCTGTCGTCGCTACTGCAATTAGTCATCAGGAACTTTCACCAAGCCCACTCTTTTAATTTGTCTCCAGGAGTCCATCCCCACCCGATAGGCTTTATCACTTCGAATGGCGTTTCATCGCCTTCCCATGCCTTTTTCTGGTCCATTGACTCTCACAACAATGCCACGTGTGTGGGTGGTGAATGTGGGTTTTAGTGGGTGTGCGCCCATTCTTCTTTAATCGCCCAGAAGGCTATCTCAAGCGAAATCGCAACTAAACAGTTTGGAACGCATTGTATTCTGCCGAAAATTGATATAATCTCACCCAAACACACACATACACGCATCGCCATCCACTCAAAGTCAAAAAAGAATTACAAAGTCTTCCGGGGATTAGTGGGCACGTGTTCGGTTCTCCACAATTCCTCCTCACGGCGAAAAAAGGTGCCCGCTGAAAGTAATGGAATCCTTATAAATTGTTTTCTTCTTTTCCTCGTTCGTTTTCTTTTTTTTTATCACTTGTCCCGTCCTAAGGAATCCTTCTCGTCAGCCGCCATGTCGCCTTGAGGAATTTTAACATTAATGCCCCCTCGCACCAAATTGCACTTGGATTTCGAGCCCCAAAGTGGATTCTCTTTTATTCGCGGAGTGAAAAGGCCGTGCCCCAATAAAAAAAAAAGAAGAGTCCCAGCAATGTGGATCGTAAAAGGAGAAGAAAACTCCGCCCGGTTTATGATTATTAATGTTCGAATGGGTGTGAGACAGGAAAAAGTTCCCAGATTCGGGCGGTAAGTGCTCCCGCAAAATGGAAAACTCTGCGGATTTAAAAGATAATCATCAAATCAAATTCTTCATCCTTTAAGGTCCATAAAAGTCTCTCCACAGGAAGAGGGAAATAATTGTGTTAAAAAAAAAAGAATTTCTTTTGACACACATTCTCACAAGGGTGCACCTTCCACGTGGATTGGGGTGGGAAACCTTTCAAAGTCAATAATACCCCAAAAACCGAAGACGAACAAGTTTAACTAAGAGATATCAGATCACGGATACTTTATTGATATCCTGTGACGGGGAGACGACATGCCGAGGGTGGGTTTTCGTTTTCGTTGTCGTTTTTTTCTATAAATAGAAACGTACTTCAGATTGGGCTAGGTTCCCCGAGGACAGTGATTGACGGTAGTTTTGTGTGTGCTTGGGTTCCTTTCAACCTTAAGATTCACGTACTGGGTTTTTGCAGAGAACCGAAAGTTGTGGCGGTTAATTTACGGAAGGAAAGCAAATATGATGAGTATTTGCTTTGGTTGGGTGTCCTTATGAATAATTTGTACGAGACTCTCGATGATGAAAGTCCTGTGTGTGTTTACACATCGACAACTATGGTGGTTGTTGGATCGTGTTTTTTTTTTTTTGCTGTAATGAAAGTGTATTAGTTTGATTAGATGGAATGTGATGTTTACTAGAAATTTTACAAATAAATTGGGCCCAGGGGAGAAATAAGGTCTACAAGAAGTTGAAATGCCTCTGGGCACGAAGCTCAATCGAAGTAGTCAAATTGAAAGATCTAAGATCAGGATTTCGGAGTCATTTTACGGTTTGGTTGATTTGAAAGGAATATTTGAGATTTAGCTTTTTGCCTGAGATAACCGATTTGACGGCTTTATTCCACCATCTTCTGAAAGTAGTCCTTTTATTTGAAAGTGATAGAAAGTGGGCAAATAATTTATTGTAGCATAAACTTTTTGAGGACGATTTTCAGAGAATAAAACTGCATTCTAAACAGAATCTGTAAGTATCCAGTGCCAAACGTGCATGTTTATGTTGAGTTTCAAATCTTTCAGTTTTAAAACACTCGGCAGGGTAAATAAAATTTTAAGTTCACTCGAGTCATAAACTATGCTTGGGTGATTTTTAGATAATTTCCTGACGAATAGGATTGCATTAAAATTGCATTGAAAAATTTAACCTTCAATTGATTTTTAAGTGTAGAAATTACGACCACCCTTATGATTTGACTGTTTATTTCTCTTGTAATTAAAAATAACTTTTAACAGGAGATTTCCAATGCAAAGTTTCATAAGGAACGATAGATATTAAAATTAATCCCCAACCGACTTACGAATTGGTTATAAATACAGTCGAATCCCTCTATATCGAACTCCCTCTAAGTCGAATTTCCCTTTAACTCGAATATTTTCGCCATATTTTGGCATTCGCCTTCCCAATTTTCCATACAAAAACCATCTTCTAAGTCGAACTCCCTCTAACTCGAACTAATTTTGATGTCCCGTGAAATTCGAGGGAGGAGGGATTCGACTGTATAAAGAAAAGTGCATGAAAAAATTCGTTCAAGCACCATAATTGTCCACAAAACGTTTTCCTGGAAACATAACTCCACTACACACAATGGGACCACTTAATCTCTCCTTTGGCCCATCAGCACCCAACCAAATGCCAATCGCCAAAAATAACTGACCCGGTTCCGAAAAAAAAGTCTTTTCCCGAACAATATTCCCACCCCATTTCCCACCAGACTCCGGACCACAATTAGAGGAAACAGCCATCAAATATTTGCATAGTCTTGCGATAATTTTAAGCACTCCCCTCTCCAACTTCTCCATTTTGCAAAGCCACTCTGCCTGCTGTCTCTGCCGTGTTGTGAAAAAAAGTTAAAAAGTTCCGGACAAATTCAAAAACACTGTTCACTCGCACATAACTCAGCCCGTCCCCGCAAAAAGTGTCCTCTTCAGTTGAACGAGAGTATGCCACCCACCTCTCGGCAGGAAGACCCCATGCTGCACAAAAATGCCCCCCGTCATGAAACTCACCCATTAACCCATTAAAACCCAAGTTGCCTTGTGTGCGACATTAGAAAACGTTTTGCATCCATTCTCCTCAATTCCTTCCCATCTCTGCCTGGTTTTTGCACGAGCACAAGCTTCCTGCTGAAAAAAACGAAACGCTCCCCCAGATCGAGCTAGATGTGTTGTCCTCCGCCAGTGTTTACACCAATTCAACGCAGTTTCAAAAAAAAAAAAAAAAACTACCCAAAAATATTCCCATTCCCTTGATCGCTGTGTGTATTTGTGTTTTTTTTTCCAAAAAAGGATATACGCATTTCAATATTTAACACGAAATCCGTGGCCCAGGACCGACCGCCCGGCGAGGCAAGGAGGCGGCCGTATACAGGCACCAAGAAAAGCTCGTACATCACACGAACGTGTGTAGCGACGACTTCAACTGACATTTATTCGAGGGAATGTCAGAGTGTTAGCCGGGGTTATTGGAAACACGTGTACGCACACTGACGCAATGTTATGTAAGGCCAAGGCAAAATGGTTCCTATTTTCTTGTTTTTCGGTAGTCGTTTATTTTTTTGGGGGTGACGATGGTGTGTGTGCGTGTGATGAGGGGCTTTTTTTTTTGGAAAATGTCAGCCCAGCTGATTTTGTTTTTATGTACAATTGTGGTGGTGAGAGGGGATTTGTATTTTGGTTGTATACGCACTCCGAAAGCTGACTACGAAGGCATCGAGCTAAAGGAGCGAAGAGAAAAAATCCTGGAGAACAGTCAGTGAAGTTGGCATTTAGTCACTGTTGTTAAGACAGCTAAATTTTTTGATGGATTCTTAGAGTGAATTTCATTTTGCTTACTTTTTGGTTTAAATTTAAGCTATTGTTGACTTTTTAGATGTCTTCAACTTCAATTTGGTTTAATTTTCTTACTTTTATGCCTTTTCCAGTTTCGTAGAAGATTCTGAAAAGAAAAGATCCCAATCGGTGGGCGCTTGATTTTTATACGTTTAATCATTTCTGACTCCTCAAAAAACCTTAATTTTTAAATTCATTAAAAACCGCCCGCATTCAATTTTGTTCCTTCGCTTCTCTGATTTTTGTGAAGTGTCATCGTGGCCGTATGGTCACACCCAGCAGAACTATAAAACAATGTTATATGTCCCCCACTCAACTCGTTAAAATTAAATAAGAACCATGTCAAAAAAATGATAATTATAGTGTAATTCGTGTTAAAGATAAGAAATTCTTTGTTTTCTCCACGCATGGATGCTTCATATTCTTTCATTTTACGATTATTTTCCCCGTTCCGATGGCTTTTCCACCCATAGTTTCCTTACTTTCTTCTGCAAACACCTAAAATCTTGAAGAGGATAAATTATCCGAAGCCCTTCCACCTTATATTTTCCCGTTGTGGTAGACTTTTCGCTCATTTTTGGATTTACTTTGTCTTGCGAAAAGTTTTAATGGCAAATGTATTTATTTTTTTTTACAAGTCATTGATTGATTGAATGAACAGGGAAGAAGTTTCAGTTTTGTATTAGCTTATTCACAATTATCTAAAATTGCATTAAGATTTTTTGTCTAGCAGTTCCAGCGCTTGTAGGAGCCTTTATATTCTTATTTGTGTCTAGTTTGAGTAGTGACATATTCAAATATTGAAAGATCGCCTTATATAGTAACTATTTTTCTTACGGCATCATTCACAATAACCTGAAAATCATGAAAAACTTATTTTTTTGCTGCAATCATCTACGCCTGCGTGTCGTGTAGGCTCAGTTTTACCTAGATTGTATAACAAAAATTTATCATTTACGTCCAGATTTGATAAACAAATTTTAATCACGAACGTTTAAATTTTTGCTGTCTTCACAATCGTCAGCTGAACCGTTTAGATCACAGATCGATTAACTCCATACAACAAAAAACATGAGAAAAGCAATAAAATAATTTACATTCGTCTCTGAAATACACTATTACAAATCAAGTAGTCGTCGTGAGGTTGTGTTAGTCTTTATTATTTTAATATAAAAAGTTAAGACTATGTCAAGTGCTTTGACACTTAAATCTAAGATTATCCGAAAAATGGAGCTAATCAATCTATGTACTGAGCGGCTCAGTTAATTATTCTTTCATGTGGTTGTTTTCATCTACCACCACATGTGAAACATCAAAAACCTTGTTTAGAAATGAAAAAAATGAATGTATTAAAGAAAAAAATCGACTCGAATCTATTTACCAGGCCGCCGACTGTATTTCACCTCCCAAACTTGCGTATAGATATGCGTACAACTCCCTTCCGACCAGTCAACCTCAACCCTCCGCAAGCAGCTGAGTAGTAGCGAGCTTCCACCCGGTGCTCAACTTTACTTCAGTTTATATTCACCGTGAATCACGAACAGATGTTCCTTCTGCTGGAACTGTGCGTGCGTAACACACAAAAAAAGAGAATTACTTGCTTTTCATTCATTCAAATAGAAATTAGCAAAGAAATATAATCTCGTCATCTAATCGGTCGGCAGACGGTTTGCTTAAAATTTTGAGTTTCAATTTATATTTTTAAACAGGAAGTTCAAACGCTAATATCTCCGCGTGTGTGTATTCCGTGAGAGATGATGAAATAAAACCTTAAGTGAGGTAATGAAAGGATATTTTCATCCCCATCCCCTTTGGTAAATGTGAGAAGAGGAAGAAAAAAACGTGAAAGTGCGTGTGTGTTCCTTCTCTTCGCCTCTGTGTATACCTGAAATAATCGTTAGCAAAAAAAAAAAAAAAAAATTCGAAACCGTGGATATGGCACCACCACCAAAACCCCCGCGGGTTAGCTTGCATTTAAATTTACGATGAAGAAGAATATAATTGGACCTTATCGTCCAGGCACCACCACCAACCCTCTCATATTCATGCATGAAATTTATTGAAATTGGACATTTTATGCCCCCCGAAGGGGTGGGCGTCTTTACAGCCTTATGATGACATGATCCCCGATATGTCCTTGTTATGTGGGCATTACGACGGCGGTACACACACTTTAAAGCCATCGTAAAAGTGCGTGTGTATCTCGGTCTGTTGCTGCTTTAAAATGGATTAAGGATATGGATTTCGGACATGACTCATGTGCCTGGATCCAAACAATACACACCCAAAAAGATGAAGCCTCCTCAAAAACTGCTTGCGTGTCGATCGGGGATTTATCACGCAATCACGTCAGAGACGAAACCTGACCGCACTCACGAATGAGAGCGCGCTCCTTTAAGGATCTCCATGACAATCCCGGCCTAATCATGGCGCTGTGGTTGAATCAATATCAATTAACAATTCCAGGTCTGGGTGTGTGTGTGTGTGGTCGATATAAATGACAATGAACTTCCTTTCCCTCTTGGACCAATGCCAGGACAACCACCACCAACGACGACGTCGAAAACAGGCCGATAGCTAGAGAGCAGTTCACTGACTTCACTCCCACACCCCAATTTTTGCTTTTGCACAATCATCCCCCAAACTCTCCAACGTCGTCGTCGATTCTTTTTTCGAATTGGCATGGGAAAAGTGGGGGAAGGACTTTCACTCTCGAATCGAAAGTGAAAGTGAAAATGAAAGCGAAAGTCGTCGTCGTCGATTGAAAAGGAAAAACTCCACTGGAGTAGATACATTTTTCTGTTCCACCCTCTCTCTCGCTCCGTTCGTCCGCCCGTCCTCCACACATGTGAACACACTATTACCAGATTGATTTTGTTTAATAACACTGAAAGTTCCCCTTAATCACCCCCACTCAGACGGTTGCACACTCACCCACACGAACATATGACAAGCCTTAATGTCTATAAATAAATATAATCGAGATTCTTAATGCAAACGCAGGAGGGAATTCGCTCAGAGGATGGGATACTGCAGTGGCTAAAAATATCTCTGCCAAATAAAATCACACTTTTTTTTGCTGTCGATGGATTGGAGCGAACACACACGGCTGTTTGTGCGTGAGGGTGTGTGCGTGTTATGTAAAACATTTTCAAAGCTCTTGAATTTTTGGAGAGTGCGAGAGAGCTTAAATTCCTTTTTTTTTGGGTGGCTGGAGGATGTAGTCTGGCTTGTTAAATATTTGTGAAGGTAGGCCAATTATGAGCTAAAAGCTTTGGTTTTGTTGTTTTTGGTCTTTTTTGTTTCTGCAGGAAGCAACCCGCCTCCTGGTTGCCAGGATAAAATTTGTGGCGACACGTGCAGAGCTCGATTCGAGACCCTGCATTTGTTTAGAGAGGTTACTTGCTCGGGGGTTAGCCATCAGTGAGGCACCCGTGGTTATGTAATGTAATATATTTAGGGGCTGAAAGAAGGAAGGAAATGTCGTGGAGTTTATGGAGCTTCACAGGTCTATTTGGATTTCTTCTTTTTTGTTGTTTTAAGAAAGGTGTGAGTGTGTTTTCTTTTGGAACATCCTTGTTGGAAAAGTTGCTGCGATTGAGTTTTAGTCTACTCAAAGAAAAATAATTATCTGTAAAAAAAAATTAGACGTCTCTGTAAAACAAGCATTAGACGCCAAGTTTTTTTTTTACTTCGTCACGTTGTGGTAATATTCTAAACATTCCAAAGACGTACTTGAATCACATCGCTTGATCCTAAAGCTCAGTGTAGACCTTTTTCAATCCTTGGGCCTGAAAAAAGCGTAGACCAATGGTAGGCTAAGGCGGTCTCTTTTTTGTCCATCTAAAAAGTTCTCGGAGCTAAAAATTTCATTGAGCATTTCATAGGTCTTACGCGACTGTCTTGAAGATTCACGGCTCACGTAGGCCGTAGATTGGCCCATTGTGTTGTAACACTTTTGGTTTGTTCCACACTCGGACTCTTTTGCCTAAAAGCTTCCTGCAAATAAGCCTTATAGAGACTTGACTGTCCTTGTTGTCCTCCCTTTCCAGCCCAGAAATTCCTTGTGCAATATTTGTAGAAGTCTGAGCTTATTCTTTTTTACACCAGATTTTGCTTTATTGGCCTTTTTATAAACCACGCTTGGATTTTGTAGCCTCTATATAGACCGTGCTCTACTTTTGTAAATCTGTTATACACAAGGTTTTTATCTTTGGCCTTTCTTAGAGGTCAGACTATGTTTGTTTAATCTTTTCAAAAGTTGAAAAGTTTTTTTTGGAGACCTTTTTTGGAACATTATTTTAGCTCAAGCTTTGTTTTTTTGTTTTTTTCTTTTTTCGTTCAGACTTCATTGGCTTAGGGCTTTTAAAAACCAGATTCTGAGTTGAGTTCTTTCGAGATCCGAATTTTGTGGATTTTAGATCTCTTGCTTTGTTGGTACTTTTTGTCAGCGTCAAATATTGAAGAATTTTTTTCTGTAATAGTAAATTTTTAAGTTGCCTCTCTTCGCGCCATAACCTTAACCTTTTGGGTTTTAGATTATAAAATCTTAATGAACGAATTTCTTCCCCTGCAGTTTAATTTTTTTTTCTTTAACTGAATCAACCTCAGTCCTAAGTTCTGAGGATTTCATTAAGAGATTTAAATCTAAATCTATGACGTATAACCAACAAAAAAATATAAAATGGTCACAGAAATTTGGAAAAAAGACTGTGTTCTTTCATCAAGTAGTAGTATTTATTTTCCCGATGTGAGTAGAGTCACCAGACTGTTATCGGCTGACTAATGTGCTAAAATGCCTCTACGCTTACACCAAAATTTTCAAAGCTAATTAATTGCGGCGTAGGTGTAGCTCTAAAAACATTTTTTTTATCGCATTCTGTCGTCGGCCATCCCGACAAATTAGCGAGGTCAGTATGCCACTTAACTTCCACTTAACGATGTCCCCTTTCACTTTATAGGTTTTGATATCACTTAACGACATCCTGGCTCTCGAGTTCGATAAACGGGTTAGTAGCTTTTTTTTTTAAAGATCCTCTGCCGATAGTCTTAAGCACATACGCAGTACGCAAACAGAAAACTCCTTCCTGGCAACGCCAGAGGGTGAAAATGAAAGTGAAATCGTCACTGATACACAAACACACGTACACCATTTCCTTTGAAAGCCTATTCAGAGAGTTTTTCCGCTTAGAGTTCAAGGTTTCGTCAAGGCCGCATGCTCAGAATACATTCGAGAATAAGGAATTGCATGGCCTATCCCCGAGAGAGAGAGTGGAAAACATCTGTAGGCCTTTTTTTGTGAGAGAGTGTGTGACATACAAACAAAAACTAGGGTAGGCAGAGTCACACATACAAAAGCTTACACAAAAGCTTTCGATTAACCCGCAACAGGACCTTTCTAGAGGGAAAGTTAAAATACTTTGCACAAGGCCATGGACTGGGGACTGGGGACTAGGCAGGGGACTGGGAGTTTGCTGCAGCAAGCGAAAAGGAAATGCCTCCAGAGTGTCTATGCTGACACTTTCACTGGGTTCGCTTTTCCCAGTTTTTGTTGTCCTATGTCGTAATCAGCTCAGATGAATGTGAAAACGAGCGTGAGAAAGAGAGGAAGAGAGGGAGAGTGGATAATTTGCGCCGTTCGTTGTATTTGAACGGGGGTGAGTTGGGTTCTTTATTTTCTCTTTTTTCCCATCTCCATCTTGATGGTAATTTTTTTTTTTTGTCTTCCGACAAAGACACGTGGTGTTTTCTTTTTTATTTCGGGCAATGGGGGTGGATTGTTTTTCTTCCCTTCTTTTTTTTTTTTTTTTACCCCCCGATGGATTTTGAAGATACCTCTGATAACATCGCTTATCAAATGAAAGGGTTCAGCTCCCTCTTTGTGGGTTGACCGAGTAAACACATCGAGAGTCCTTTTTTTTTGGGGGGGCAAATTTATTCTCTTCCCAAAAATCTGTTTTCCAAGAATATTTACTTCGTTAAGGAAAAATTTTGTCGTTGCGGGGGGTTTTTATAGAAAATTAAAATATTCAGAGGTCCTTATTAAGGATTCACCACATTTTGCGGGGGAGAGCAAAAAAATTATGAAGATGTTGTAGGAAGATATTGAATTTAATTATTCACTCACAATAGAGCGAGAGAGATTCTTTTTGCATAAAGGATCTGTTGAAGTTAATAAGCTCTTCTAATGCTTTTGTTTAAGGCAGTAGTTTGCGTACTAGGACGCGGTTTGTGGTGAAAGGGTTTGTGAGTCATAAGGGAATGTGGGAGTATTTGTTCTGATTGAATTCCGCAACACAATTTCGGGGAAATGGGTTGTGGAATGGGTGTTAACCCACATGAGGTTGTCAATTTTTTTCGACTATCCAAAGACGATCCCAATGCTTTTCCCACCACTCAGCTCCACACGTGCTCCTTATCCGCCTTTCCTCAAACGTCATTTCAAAAAATGTTTATTCAACGAAAAAACACATCAACTTCCACCAAATTGAGCCGAACATTAATAGAAATAGTTCTCTCCAAAACAAAAAAAAAAAAAAAACTCATGCCACATGATGATCATTTGTTTATTACCCCGGCTCCCCATCACCTGACTCCGGATTTTCCCCAGAAGATCCAATCATGCTTTTCCCTCCACGCCATGTGACTGACAAAAAAAATCAAAAAAATCAAAAAAACAAAAACCAACAGCGAAATGAATTATTTCGAATAAAATTCACATCAAATGTTCCTGAAAAGTGTTAAATATTTTGAAAATAATAAGTTCCACTTAGTCACACGGGATGTTTTGTATGTGTGTGTGTTTTCATTCGGACGGAAATGATTTCGGCTTTGTCTGATTGTTTTTTTTTTTATTTTTATTGAATTTTTCAACTCATGTTAAGGCTTTGGGGGGGTGTACACTGTACGGTCGGGAAAGTAAGTGCACAACTTTTAATTATTCTCTCGTAGTTGGAGGGGTCCTTCCAGGAAATGGTCGTCTATATTTTGTCGGAATATTTTTTTTGATTTCTTCGAAATGTTTATTTAGATCTTTAGATACATACACAGGGAAATAAAGAGGTTTAGTTATCTATTTTGTATTTTTACATAATTTTTTTTTGCAGAAGAGGTTTATTCAGGATTTAAGCGCCGCTCATGTAGAAGGCAAATTTGTTTTCATAAATATTTAAATTTCATGTTTGGATTCTAAGTGTACACCAAGTGTTGAAAATGATTGCAGTACTTTATATTTCTTTGTTTCCATTTTTCGGTGGATCCTTTTAGGAAATATGTAGATAACGACTCCTCTTTCATTTTTATGAATTAAATATAAATTTTTCTACAAAAATGACAGACAGTAAACTTAAAGGGTTAATTTTTTAATCAAAGTAGTCCTTGATTAAAAAAATAGATTTTAGAAATAATTAAATTTCCTAAAATCCTAGTGTCTGTACATCAGCCATAAAGGCCTCTTTAGTAGGTTAACCAAACAATTATATGGCCCTCCAAATTCAGATAGAAGCTTTTGGAAGTTGAAAGCAATTGAACTTAAATTCGTTTAAGATTCGAACGCCTGAAATACGAAATGACGGAGAGAACCAGTAACGATATTAGACTACCATGCTTGTTGTTGAAATGGTCGACGGATTAGGGTGTTCCTACGTTTTCAAAATAGCTCCGATGGCATTAGTTCTACCGCCTAGATCATTTCAAAGGCTCTGAAATTCTTCTGATGGAATTGTTTCGATCAATTAGAGAGTTGACAAAATTTCAAGTCTTTTCTTATAATACTTTTCTTTCGCTGGAATAGCTCCTGCTTTTTTCAAATCTCTCTTCGACCTCGAACGACTGCATATCTAAAATCAGAATCTCTGTCATCTTTTCCATAAACTTGCTTACGTGACAAACGAATACTGGCTGATTCGATAATTTCAATACAACACGAAAAGTTTTGAAACAGTAAGATCGTTGCTTTTGTCGTTTGCAAAATATGTTTGTCACACATGATTGAATGTAATTTTGGTTTAGAAATTTTATATTAACATCCATTTTTAAGAGTTTAGCCATTTAATTTTGGAAAAAATTGTAAATTACAATCGTTTTAAAAAATATATATTAAAGGTTTTTATATCCAAAACAGTCCACGATCGTCTTAAAAATTTCCTGCACTCACTTCCACGTCGCTCGGTGTACTTTTTTGTTTACATCTACCATTCGCTGGCAGTTGTCCATTCTTCGCATTTCTTTTTTACATCGTCCATCCGCGTGGTGTTTTCTTATTCCCCTTTATTTATTTTCTTTTTTCTACAAAAAGCGCAAATAAATTTCTTCATATTTTTTCTATGTTTCAAAAACTTAATTAAGTACCACGACAGGAATGGCTTCTCTGCTTCGGGTGGTTGTCTTTGATTTGTTGTGGGTTGAAAATAAATAGCAGGATGATCCCAAGATGGCATCAGCCTTATTAAGTTGATTAGAGATATTTTCATAACCGAGCGGTGAGTGTGGCATGTGTAAATAGATATATTTCACAGAGTTACATAAATAAATACAAAATAAATAGAAATAAAAATAAATACATTTTCGTTTTTTAGTCGTAGGGGTAGACTAAGATTGTAGACATCAAAAGATTGTAAGTGGGCGGGTGGCGATTCTTTGTTGTAGTTCCGATTCAATGGAAAACTGTGCCCTGTGGAAAAAAAAACTTGTTTTGTCATGTGATTTACATTTCTCAGTTACATATAGGAAATGAGTGTGTTAGTTTTACTTTGAAATTTGGAAAATAATCAATTTATCAACAGGTTTGATGGGAAATTATGAATTAAAAATTGTCCGTGTGACAATTCAAGGCGGGGGCAATTCATTCAAGGAAAAAAGAAATCTTGAAAACTCAACACGTTTTGATGACAAGTTCTTTGTTTGTCTGGAAGTGTTTTTGTCTTTCTTGATGTGACCCTTGATCGGTGCTTTGGCGTGTGTTGGGCCGTGATGTCTGATCTTTGAAGTCGGGCGCAGTTTAGAGAATTCTTTCGAGTGTGCTGTATTTTGAAAGGAAAACCACTCTTAGTCTTCTGTAATTTTTTTATGTCTTTGATCGGCTGTCGTTTAATTGTTTGCACGGTAATCGAAGCAAATTCTATCAGTGTCTAGAAGTCGCTGTCGTAATTTGGTTTGAATTTCCAGAAGTTCTGGCACTGAATTGAAGTGCAAACTATTTTCTGCCTGGTCTTGGACCTTTTGGTAATTTGTTTTTTCAACAATTCAACTCAAAGCAAATTATTTTAGTTTCAAAATTGGATAATTTCTAATCTCTATACCAGAAACACGATGCTTCAGCATTGTTTTGTATTTACGCTAGTAGAATTTTCAGAAAAATTATTCGTGGCGCTGGGCATTGGCTGGGCTCTTGTCCATTCTGTGTATATCTTTTGTAATGAATGTTATTCAAGAACTAAGGTGTTCCTGTCCAATCAGATATTGTGATCGACAGTTGGGTTTGTACCTTCGGCCTCTGAACCTGGACAAAAAATGTCTACATAGCGACCTCCAAACAAACAAATAAAACTGCTGTTCAACTGTGCTGATAATCATTCAGTAGAGGTTGTTTAATCGCATGGCTGAATTTCGATTAGTAAGAAGTCGGACCAGCTTCTTTTTGAGGAACCCCAAAAATATACGCCTACAAATTAACTATTTCAGACTCTGATCACCCATTCCACCCACTCGTAGTCTAATCCAAAGCTTATGTCCCGGTCCGATTAAACAAAAATGCTTTTCAACAAATGGGGCATTCATTTGACTTCTTCAATTAACACAAAAGCCTGCTGTAATCATTCAAATGAGATAATTCGCCCTAATTCCCATGCATGACCATCGTAATATTTTTTTTGTGCCTACCCTAATTGAACAAAAAAGTATCGCAATTCACTTGGCTGTCGTTTTTTTTTTTTCCTATTTTTCCTCCTCCATGCTCATCCTTGCAACTTTTTATCATCTTCAGGGAAATCCACACGCTGGTGGGTAGCATATCCCGGGCATATAATGAAAAACGTGCCATAGACCCTTATCTACGAGCAGAAGAAACATTTTATTCCCCCCTCGATAGAGAGAGAGAAAAAAAGAAAGAAAAAAAAAACTGTGCTCTCTGGCCTTGTGAACCGACAGAGAGGTCCCTGAGTCTCCCCATTCTCATGGTTGTTTCCTCATTGACGATGATAAATCAGGATGTCAGCTGAATATGAAATACAAATAGAATCAGTAATACAGTCGTAACTAAAAGATGTGGAAAAATGATTCTGTCAACATACGGAGGTTAATCTTTAAGATGCGGGTCAAAGAAGGGCTTAATAAAATAATTTTCCGGATCAAAGACCGAACTGATGGAGTGGAGTGGTCAGCAACGAGTTGTGCGTTTGTCATCCCACAAAACGTGTTTGGTATTTGTTTTACCTTGAATTTAGGTATTTTCCTTTAAATAAATACACGTTTTAGAAATATGTTGCGTGACTTATTTTTCAGGCACTTCCGAGTCTCTTGCGTATCGATTGACCATCAGAGTGGGCACACACAGATACGCGTTGGGATATTAAAATTTTTCACTTGGTATTTTGATGAATAGCGACGCTCTTGTCGACTCATCAAATTTATTTTATTTAGTTTTTGGTTTGTATTTTTTTTTCTGATTGCGACATTGCGTGTCAAGTGACAGTTATAATTTATCTTGAAGTCAAAACAAGGTAACCGAAAATGGGGGAAAGGAACACGAAGTCAATTAATCGATTGACTGAGCTTTTCTTTCTCTACCGTCGAAAAAAAATATGTAAAGAAACGTGGGCCCTAACGTTAGTGGGATTGTGTCAAAGAGGGAGTCCTTGTGCTTTTTGTTTGATGGAAATCGATGGCTATGTGTGTCCTTACACAAGTCGGTATAGAGAAACGAAGCGAATTGGGTTTCTTCAGGTTGGCGCTGTATGACCTCTGCTCTTTTTTGAGTGGATTTTGTTGTTTTAAATCAAATCTTTGGTTAAAATTTTGAGAGGCGACAACGCCTCTGTGTTCTTGCATAAAACTCGATTTTTGAATGAGATGGATTTTTCAAAATTGGGATCAGTCGATCTTGTGTTGCACCTGTTTTCTGACATTTTGTTTAGAGGGTTAACCTTGTGATTGTGTCTCAAGTCTCGCGGATCGATCACTATCAAACCTCACTCGTGGTGTCAAGAATTTTTACCCAATTATCAAAAGATGACGGAAGCTGTCAAAAAGTGACAAGTGCTGTCAAAAGATGACAAACGCTGTGAAAAAGTCCAATTTGCACGAACAAATAACCCCAATTCAAATTTCTTGAGTCAACATTTGCACAATCACTTTTTTTCCGTTCAACAACATCAAGTTCAGGGCTGTTTATATGCAAAAACTATTAGCAGCTCTAGAACGCATATGTAATTTCACTTTTTAAGCTCTGTTCCGCATTAATTCTTTTGAGTTTGTGATTTATTTTCGCAAATATCTTTCTATTGTTTGTGTCACAAAGCCCGTAGTGATAGGCAAAGTTCAAAAATTAGTTTGATTATGAATAAAAAATTGTTTTGTTTTTTTTCGGTGGGGACTACTCGTGTCAGTTTTTGATGTTTGTAATGACAACAAAAATTAGTTGTTCGTGTTGTTTAAAAGGTTACCAAAAAGATTGGCCATGTGCAGAAGAATTGGCACGAAATGCCACAATTGCTTTGGCAAATTGTCGGACATTTGTTTTAGGTGAATAAGACATGGCATGCGTGGTTCATTTTGCTCGAGGAGATGGGTTTGTGCACGAAATTAAATTGAAAAGTCTTAAATGTTGAATGCTTTTGAAAATACTACTAAGCTGAAACAAATAAAGGGAAAATGAATGAAAGTGCTACATATTCTTCATTAATAAAAGGGAAGTGTTAAAAAATTCAGGCAATAACTTTTAAATTAAACCGGTATCTTCTAATCCAAGCCTGAAAGTTAACTTGTTTTGGTTTTTTCGCTTTTAAGCCAGAAGTTTTATGAGATATATGCAACAAATTTAATAGGAGGCATAAAAATGAACTCAAGCTTTGTGTTTACAAAAGCTGCATGCCTTAAAAAGTAACTAGCGAATTGTTGATGCACTCAGGATTCCTGCTGAACCCCCGCTTACGAAGTTTATTGCCATAATTACGTAAGAAAAACCCCATTTAAATGGCAACTTAAAATTAGATGCAATTATACTTGCCACGTTTTCCCAATTTCACAGCTAATTTGAGTCTATGGTCGAGCGTGCACCCCCGAAAAAAAAGAAGGAAAAACAAAACCAAATCAAATTTGCCCTCGTAATTATTCGATGCGGAAATATAATCCAAAAATTACATAATACACGTAATTTGATAGCGCGTACGAGAGACATTTTGGATAATTGGAATGTGTTTACCTCAGTTTCAGATACAAATTGGCTCAATTTTCAATCGGCTTCGTCTCATTCAATTGTCGTTGGCATATCATGAAGGTGGGTTTGTAATCTTTCTCCTCTCGTCGTTTATTTACATAAAAATTCATTGATCATTAGTGCGTTTCAATTCAATATCTACCGACCACTGATTAGTCTCTGTGTGGTTGTGTGTTATCGAATTACTATAGTCGGATAAATAAACTCTCTTGCCACCATCACTCCCGTCCATTGATGATTTTGTTGTGTTTATTTACCAACCGATTGGCTTGTCATTTTTATGAGTTGCTGCGAGGGTGGATTTTTGAAATTTTGCAAAATCTAGAAAGATACATCATCACCACAGCCGCGGGGAGCTGCGAGAATGAGTTTCTTTTTTTTGAAAATACATCCTTCCGGCAAGACTAAGTCAACACGCGTTACAAGTGGAAACTTGAATTCAGATGTCGGATCTTTGCCTCTGGTCGGTCTGAAAGAAAAACGAACGAGAGAGGAGAAAAAAAAAGAAAAGAAAATGATTTATTGTGATAAACTGTTTGCAATATCAACAAAAATCCTTCGGAGCAAGTTATTATGTGACTGTGTACATGGCAGTTGGATTGGCAGCAGGGCAAGTGCGGGATTTGTTTTGTTCTCTGTGTCAAGGAAACATGTGACAAGACATTTATTACCCCGTCGTCGTTGTGCTCGTTGTTTTTTGTGTTTCACAACATTTTAAGCTGCTGAAAACAAGAGTCTTAAAGTGAACTTTTCTGATCCTTTGAAGAAAACTTAAAGCGCAGATGGTTGCTCGCGTGCCACATGAAATATTTTTTTTTGTTTGGTTATTATTTTAGACCAGTTCGATTTTATCTTAGACGATGTCGAGTAGTAAGCACTCAATTACAACGCAGGTCAAGGACTCACGAAATCTACTTCATGTCGTAAAAGTCGTAGAAGAAGGCGTTTGGTTGTGAGTAGTTACAATTTCGTTAGTAATTAAAAATACACAGTAACTATAAAATTCATGGGCTTCTTGGATTTGTTGTAGAGTATCCTACTCTTCCAGCTCATTCTACATATATACTCTTTCAATAGACTATATAAGAAAATCGCAATCGATTTTGATTTTCAAACAAAATCCGAGACTCTAACTTGCCAACCTTCGAATTCGAAATTGAACATAATTTTCAACGAATCTCTCAAATGAATTTATTGACTTTACCAACTTAACCCGAATGGTGCTATAATTATTTTTTCAACATGGTTCTTTTTTGATTTGAAAGGGTTGAGTAGTAGGGGACTTATAACACTATTAAGGGTTAAGGTACTTATTGTATTTCTGTTTCACAATTACGTTCTTGTGGTTATAATTTTTAAAAAGCTTTTCAATAGCGACGAGTTGGTTTAACAGTTTTAGCGGCCATGTTGTTTCGGCGACACTTGTCGGTTTCTGTTATTTGTTCTTCAGTCAATGATGCCAAGTTGTGATGACAAATTACAAATTGAGCAGCAACTACAAATGACAAAATTTTGTTAAAAAAATTGGAGCTCGTCCGTGAAAACATCTTTTTTTATAGCAGCAATCTTTTATTTATCACCTTGAAAGCTTTTCATGTTTAGTGGCTAAAGAAACGCCGGATTTCGGAAATGGTAGAACAAATCCGTGATCTCAGTGAAAGTGTCGCAGACCTTTCTTAGTCTTGAAATTAACAAATTTTGTATCGGGGGATTAAACCTGCGCACGTATGACCGATTAACTGAACCATAAGATTAAATAAACGTCATTTGTAAGTTCGCTTGTAGGTATTTCGCAGGTAGGCTTTTTGCACAGTATGAGGCGTAGTAAAAAGAAATCCATTTTTTTGCATGAAATGGAATCAAAGCTAAACCCGCTTGTTAGTTCGTAGTTTGCCAAACCATATCAAAGAGGCAGAGGATCGTCTCCAGTGACGGCGTAGACCGCCGATTATGCGTTAATTTGTTGCACAGGGTCTTAATCGACCTTTTCCGCGTTACGACATATCTGCGGCCACTAGAAATAATCGCCTAGGTCTATTTGGAGTTGATTTCTGTCTTTGTGTCATATAAATTTCATAGGAAATTATATAAATGTTTATTCAAAACAATTTTTGCTACTTCCTGATATTCCCACAAGTTTTCAGAAAGAGTTTTATGTTAGAACGAGGAAAATTGACCATTTTACCTTTGTACGGCTCCATTCGGCCATAAAAAAAAAACTCCATAGAACTTCAGCTGCTCTCCTTTTCAAACCACTCGCACTCTTTTCCTAAAACAATCATCAGAGAAAAACTTCCATCTGACCCAATTTCGTAACGTGACAAATTGCTGCCATTCCAAAACTTTTACCAGCATTAGAGAAGGTTCTAATCACAATGCCATTGAAACTTCTGGTCGCACTGAATTGTATTCGCCTCACAAACACACTTCCGTTTAATGTCCACGACAACTCATATCAAAAGAAGAAGCCGTCAAGGACTTCTCAAACTCAAACCCGAACCCATTCACCCCCAAAGGCACGAATATTTATTTAGAACATTCCACCATCGTTTTCCTCTTCAAAAATACAAACTCCCATCTCCAAAACAAGACAAAAGAAATTTCTCTTTAAGGAGTCTCCGAAACTACTTTAAAAAGTTGTAATTTCCATAATCAAACACAGAGAGAGAGAGAAAAAAAAAGTTAAAAACCACCTCCAAAGTGAATGTTAAACATGAACAACGCGAAACGAATTTCATTTGGCTGTTCTTGAATTTTAAGTGACTCTATGACACTTCTCTCGTACTCTGTGCTCGTGTTCCCAGGGACAGAGGCACATGAGTGCTGTGCTCGTGCCTGCTTCAGTCTGGGTGTGTGTGTGTCTGATGATATTAATCGATCCAGTAGTCACGAGTTAATTGAATTTTTCCATTGAGCAAAAGGTTTTCGGGTATCTAGATACATTTTCTATCTACCTCGTCTCCTCCCCAAAAAGACCGCAACAACTTAAAAAAAATACAGAATAGAATAGAGAGAAAAAAAAATTGCTGAATCTCTTAACCATGACCAGAGTGAACGAGTGTCGCTCGATGTACTTAATTCAGATAAATTCGATCAATCGATCGAGATCGAGATCATTAACACTAGTCAAGCATCGAGCACGGTAGTTTGTCGTTCGTTGTCGTTGTCGTCGACACAAATCACACACCAACACAGCCTCATCAATTGGTTCTATTAGATGAATTGTCTACCCTGCAACGCCTTCGAGATAGTGCCATACATTTGTTTGAGTTTAAATAAATTGACGCAGTACAGCGACCTGATTACACTCATTAGGAGAGCGTTTGAAAAAAAAAAAAGTAAAAAACAACTTTTTTTTGTTTTGTGTGATCGTTGTTGTGTCACGTCGTTGTTGGAGTGGAGAGATGACATGTCGCGAAAAAGGAAGACAGCAAAATTAGATAGAAACGTTTGGAAAAAAGTTCGCAATAATGACAAGAGAAAAAAGTCTAGTGAAGTGAGTTTTATCTGAACGAAGATAGGCACCGCCGCTTTACCTGTCAGAGACTGATAATTTTGTGGATTCCCGCCGAGTCACTAAGTTCACAACGAGGGGTTAGGAGTGGGCGTTCTTGGGCGTAGTTTGGGAGCCTAAATAGAAAGATTGAATTGGTCATCAAAACAGAATTTGCTTGCTTTTATTGATACAAAAAGACTTCAGTCTCGAACTCTATTCAAATCATCTCCAGAAAAGTTTTTTTTTTCAGATTTGGAGTCTAAAGTCGTTCAATATGAATTTTTTTTTTTTTTGAGAAAATGATCCTTTGCTAGCGCTTTGATCCTTGTAGCGCTTTGTACATAGCCGGAAAATTCAAAAGACAAAAAGGCGGAAGGGAGATATTTGACAACCTAATATAAAACTTGAAGCCAGAGCAGCTGCAGCCAGAGACACTACACTACTGTGGCAGGCTCGTCGACAAAGCTTACTAAAGTTCAATTTGCGCTAAACCTTTGAAAAGCCAAGCCTTACAAATTTTACCTTTTTTTTCAAAGCTACATATTACTCACAGGCTAGGCTTTTGCGACTTATGAGGTGTGAAAAAAAGAAAATCCACTTTATCACATAAAATGGAAGTTTATACACAAAACTATTTGATTTGGATTAGCTAATGCCTAATTCTAATTATTAGGAATCGTCATCATCAATCATCTCAGTGACTGCACATTTGGTCCAACCTATGACCGTGGGGTGCAAATTTTCGCGGCCGTCACATGCGACTAAGACCTACGACCTAAGATTGTACAAAGGTTGTTTGGCCATTAGTGGCATTGGTGACCAGTTCTGCCACTGACGGAAAAGTAAATCCGCGAGATCGAATCTAAAATCCGCTAGAAATGTTAGTTTTTGTTTTGCGAAAATCCGCTAGAAATTGCTAAAATTTTAGGGGAAATAAATTCTTTTGTTGTTTCATAAAAAAAAAAAAACTCTTTGTACCATTGCCTTTTCACACAGCTTTTGTATGTCATTGAAGACTTATGAGTGAAAAAAAAAACCTCGCCTAGCCAATAAGCCAGTGAATAAGTGAAGCGGAATTTCATCAACAAATGCAAAATAAATTAAGAAACTTTAAGCCAAAGCAACCATCGTTTTAGCATTTCTAGCAGATGTGTAATTTTAATCAAATGCTAAGCTTTTAAAGTAAATGAGAAAAATACATTTTTTGGCCAATCATCCACCACATTTTCTTGGTCTGATTAACGCTGTCGTAATCTTCAATTTGACGCACAAACAAATTCGTCTTAAATTGACCATCGTCACCTGCCACCATGGGCACCTGCATTGTACGCACACTCAAACTCAAAAAAAAAAAAAAAAAAATTTCAAATCCCCCCAACCAGACGATTCTCCACCGTCTATTAGCACATTTTTATAGCCAATTACACACTCAATCATAAATAACTTTGCTATCACTTTTGGTCAGTCGTAACTGAGATTAGTCATGGCTAGCTTTGGAGATCTTTTGCTTAATTCGCTACCGACTATGAAATAAATCGTAAATTTCGTTAATTGATAAATAAAAGTTTTCTAAGGACTTAGAAAAATAAATAACCATTTTTTTTTTTTTGCTAACTTGTTTTGTTTGAAAGGTTTATCTGTTTGGAGTAGGCTTTGGGTGAAATTAAAATAAATACTTTGCCTCATATTCAACTAAATGTAAACAGGTGGCAATAAATTTTATTAATTTTTTAGTTTTTTTTGAATGAGTTTGATAAATATTTGAGATTTTGTAAAGATCTTGGTTGAGCTAGTCGACCTTGTTGTTTGTGAGTGGCTTAGGAGGAAGATTGGACTGCAAGTGTCTCGGAGAACGTGGCTGATTTAGATCATTTTTGAGTCTGTGCGACGAGTGGATTACGAATGAAATAGGATAGGACGCTTGGGGATTAGCAAATGCATCACCACGGGGTGGCTTCGTGACTTCCTTGTGTTGTTATAGCGCCAGGCACGTAAGACATGCATGAGGCAGGAGATAAATTGAGTAAAATGTTTTAAGATTCTGTTCTCTCGTCAGCACCGCCTCTCTCTCACCAGAAACAGCCTTTCGAGGTTTTCTACGACGCTATGAACTTCGTGGAGTAACTGATGATAAGAAAATGATGGGTAAACAGAAAAGCTTGCCTTATTCTGTTCGGCTTCCGATTTAAAAAAAAAACTTTTGCACAAGAAAATAATGTTTTTTTTTTTTCAAATCGGAAGCCCGTCTGAATGCGAAATGCCGAGCAGCGTCTTACACACTCAAAAATTCGCCTTCAGACGCGCTCCTGAAAATTGACTGTTCAGGATTTTTGCAAACGTTCTTTTTGTTTGTTCTTCGTCGCCATTGCTAACGACCTTTAGGGATTCTGGAAGAAATAAAAAGACATCTTTTGCAAAATAGATTCTAGTCAGTGCTCAATTCACTGCTGCCAGCGACCACACGAGCTCCATAACTTTCGCTGTTAAAATCCTCCTTTTATCAGTACTTTTAAGCAGAACTATTACGAAGAAAGATCTGACGTATTTAACAATTTTTTTTTTTTATACGAAAAATGGTGTCAAAGATATATAGTAATTCATTAATTGAGAACGGTTTGGCCGATTTGGCTGAATTTTCTTTAAGTTGTTCGTAATTGCCAGGAGAAGGTTCTTATAAAAGAAATTTTGGGAAAGCGCTCTTGAAAATAGGGGAAATTTGTAAAATCTAAAATTGACTTTCTTTTGTATGTAATTTTGGGTGCAATCCTACGTAGACGAGGTTACGGACAGAAGGTAGTTAAATGTATAAAAAACATATTAATAAAACAAATGAAACCACGCAAATTTGTTGAGCATTTTCTTTACGTGAAAGAAACGAAGAAAATAAAATTCCCAATGTCCTGTTATCTGCAAATGGTTGCTAACCTATCATTAAAAATCTATGCTTGCCATCGATGTTATTTGCAATTCCAAAGATCTCGAAAGCCCCTTGAGATTACAAACTTTGTGCTTAAAGTACCCCCGCATGGTAGGAAATTTGGACTCCCCACTGTATCTCCCCCCAAATCGCATGAAAATCCAGACACGGCACACCCCAAATTTGCGATAAGTTTGCAGTGTCCAAAAAATTCAAGTTCAAAAATAAATCACACACCTATTTCGATGCAAAATAAAAACCCGATCGTTCCACTTACGCAACCGCATCGACTGTTCCACCGGCTTCTAAACAAATGTGTGACTACCTTCCCTGATCGATTCCATTCATTCAAAAATCAAATCACTTCGCTTCACTATCGCAACACACACACTTCGCACACTGATGACTTAATTTCGCTGATAATGCGAATTTCTCAAAAAAAAACCCGACACAGTAAATTTTCCATTACGTTGTGTAAAGATAAAAAAAAAGAAACGCTCACGAAACTCACCACAATGGCATCCAGAGTGAGAGAGAGAGCCATTTGCATTGAAATTTTTTTTTTTAAATTGAGACAAAACACCTCCTCACGGAAACATCGTCTGCTAAATATTCTAATTGCACACAATTACACTGCACTCGGAGGGAAGAAAACAGCGCGCAGTAGCTTGCATCACCCTGTCGCCTCGATGAAAGGGTGAGCTTCTTGAAATCTTTCTCGAGTGTACCGGCGGCGACGCGGCGGCAGCTCTAGTGCATGCGATTCAATTACCAAGGTCTTCCCACCGGTTGAACCGGCCCCCACCCCGTCGTCACACCTCACCGGCAACCTAATTACACTGAGTCATACCCCCGACGAGCCCCTTTTTGTGTGCTCTGTGCTGTGCTCTGTTCATCATCATCGGCACAGATACAGCTCGCGCCTGACGTCATCACTGCCGCTGCCGTAGCAGCTTCAAGTTCATATTTCAAAATTCAAAAAAAAAAAAACAATCGCACACAGATACGAATTCGAGTGTATCTGCGCAGTTCTTCGGCCGACTGGTTTTTTTTTTTTTTTGTATGATATTTTCGTCACAAGCGTATCGAATGTGATAAGTCGAAGGCGCTCGACGACGACGCGTCGAGGAGTTGAATAATAAGTTCAAATTCCACTCAGATTCGGAGTGACACCTCCTCGTCGATGGCGCAGCGAATTCTTGGAAGCCAATCGACGCTGACGAATTCAATTTCGACAGTTCGACGAAAGCTACATCATCATGGGAGGAGGTGGGCAGGACTGCTGCAGATGCACAAATCGATGAAATTCCATTACAACAGATTCCACACTGCTACTACTCACACGCTTGTAAAGTCACGAGGCGCCTCGGGAGATGACTTCGCCGCGCAGAGTTATGATGAAATGATGACGCGGGAGTGTGCGTGCCTCTTTTCGTTCGCCTTCGTCATCGTCATCGGCATGGCAAAACTGGTTTCAGAGTGACTACGTGCTTCGGGTCTAGGAAGGTGTCTGTGGCCGAGGGAACCCCTTTCGGATTCTTGTAAATGATTGATAAGCCTTCTTTTTTTTTGGTTTTTGCGTTCGGCGTTTCGCTGCCACCGTGGCAGTGACGCTCTGCTCGCTGTTGCTGTGCGGTTTCGTATTTGTTGTGCTTCTTTTTAGGCGTCCTCTCTCGGTCTTTCACTTAGCAGCGACGTCACTAATTGATGTGGGCTCGATTGGGGTTTATTTTTGTGGACTTGTGTCGTAAACGAGCGTTTAACTCGGAATTAGCATTTTTTTTTCTGATTTTTTTTCTCTACATCTGGAGATATCGACTTCGCGTGTTGATTCATTGTGATTTGGATTTTTTTTAGGTTGCCAGATGAGTAGATACTTTATACTTAGAGCTGGACTTTGTCCGGGGAGATAGCTTTGGTGTTGGAACCCACTTAGACGGGGAGCTGTCAAAATCAGTGGGCTCTTTTGTGTGCGTGTTGCTTGCCACTGTTGACTCAGTTTCCTTGAAGAGGTTTTTATTTTTTTGTTTTCTTTTGAATTTTTGATAAATCTGAGAGAGGGAAGAAGGAAAAACAAACAAAGTCAGTTAAAACAAGCAAAAGGACCAACGTGTGTGTGTGTATCCACCCATTCCTTTGATTACTTCCGAGGGAGGAGTGTTCACTTTGTACACAACTAAAAGAAAAAAATCAATTCATGAACACGAAACCATTTCGAATTCTTGCTTCGAGTGAATGAACGGAAAAAGAGGAGAGAATATTAAGTCATTTCCTTCTTTCTTTTTTGTTGGTAGTCGAAAGGTGTAAAGGAATAAGCCAAGAGAGGAGAAGATGGCCGCAATAAACCATCTTGGACCCACTTCATAGCTGGTCATTTATTTTTTTCGGAAATTTATTAGCCCTTATCTGGGACACACAACTATTTCTGTGCACCGAGTTTTTTTTAAAGCTACGATTTTCTGACGACTTTTATTAATTACAATGAAGTTATTTTGTAGCAACTTTATTTTTCAGAAATTTTCAAAGTGACATTTACTTTGAAGCGGCTTTAGATTTGAGGCAAAATGTTTTTTTTTTTAACTAGTTACTAGTAGTAGTTCTAGTTGTTCTATAATAAGTTTACACTAAACATTTGAAAAAATTGGCATGGTACAGATTTTATTCCCCTGTTTAATGCTTTACATGGACCTGTAAAAGACATACCAACTGTAACCCGTTGGTATGGACTGTTCGCTTTCAATGGAATATTGTCTTCTATAAGTTACGTTTATCGCAATTTATATTGATGATCTCATGTAACTGGCTGTGAACCACGCTTTCAGGCAGAGTTTTTGGCAGAGAAAGGATTGAACTGAGCAAAAGATTTTTACTTATCGTTCTTTCAAATGTCGAGGACTTATCCTTTACTCTGAATAACGAGGATTCGGAGAGAACTCATGAGCAGAAGCCATAGGTTTAAATCTGATGGCAATCTACATATGTCATCAAGTTATTGTTTATTTCGTTTCAAAATTTAAATTGTGCTGTCGCACAATAGGCAATTTATGTTACAGAGTCATGATCTTATGATTGATCTTTCTACTGAATTATTTTGTCTGTGTACAAGAAGGAAAAGAAAAATTTAAATAGTGTGAAATTAGTAAGTAAATATTTTTTCTAATTTTCTTCTTTGTTTCGTTGGCTTCAGTCAGTTCTATAAACTTCTCTAATCCTTCGAAGTTTTTTGCATAATTTTCTTCTCTTCTTTTTTTTGCGAATAGTCAGTTCTAACATTTAAGATGAAATTATGCAAGTAATTCAATGGTAGTATTTGTTATGATACCGAAGGACTAAAAATTAGTAGAAGTAGATCCGTTTTTTTTAACCCTCATAGATTGAAAGCTGCGGTTGCGCTTTGCATCACAAATTCTTACCCAAATTGTGAAGGCTTTCCTATTTTCAACTCCTTAACGTATTCAATCGCGTCAAATTTCATCATTCCAGGGAAAAATACTGCTCCTCGCTTCTCCAATTTCGTTCCAATATTCAAAAATTGAGACCCAATCCACTACTTTATTTGTATCGTGATACTGGATCCCCACAACGATTACATTACGCGGCTCAAAAGCCTCCTCGTGATGCAAGCAGTGCAATCGATAACTGTCCTCCGTCCAAAGGTCTCTACGTTTCTTTGACACAATTTCCAAGTGTTTTTTTTTTTTTGTTGAAAGCAAAACTGCGATTTTGAATCGAACAAAAACTCCACAATTTGATTGATCACAAACACGACTCGCATATCAGCGACATATGCATGTCTGTCACGTCTGCATCGATCACAAGTAAAAGAACATTCACGAATCCATTAGGGTGGACAGAAGCATTTAGCTCGTGTATCTTCTTCCAATAACGACCAATAATCGTCGCCACCTTCGTTCTCAAATTTCTCGGGCCACTCCTTCAAATTGTGTGTGCGTTTCCAAATCTCAGCACACGTGACACAACGACGATCTTTTGCATTAAACGAAATTTATATTTCATCGACGTTCTCTGTCGGCACCACACCGAAAAACGAAAATCGAAAAACCTTCCAAAACAAAAATCTGTTTGTCCGATCAACTGCACGCATGTGCAGCGGATACACGTGCATCTGTGTCCCGCGCACAGATGCACTCATTAATCGCAATTAGTATTCGAATGATGTAATTCTTTTTCGCGAAAAAGACGCAATGGGGAAAAAGAAGAATTGTTTAGTCATTACTCACAGGCAGTCGTCGTCGTTGTTGCTGCTTGTGACCTGCGAAACATCACGTTTACGACCACAGTCTCCAACGATAAACCACCACAGGGAAGGAATGCGATTCACAGAGAAGGTTTTTGTCCAAAAAGGCAGCGATAAAAAAATACACACACAAAAAAAAAAAAAATACGAAACGAAACAGTTTGCGAAAAAAAGTGCCGGCAAAGACCGGTTTTTCTAATTTCTAATTTCGGCAAAAAAAGAAAATGAAACCACAACAGAATCGGGGAGAATGCCGGCGCTCTAGCAACTTCCAGAATAGACGACGGGAGACGAGGCGCACAGAAATCACTCAAAATGTGGTCTCAAATTGCAAGCGCGCTGCGGTCTTCGTAGTCCGTGTCTCTCTTAGCCCGCTTGAGTGATCGTGCCGTGGCTCTCTTCAGACGTTTGCCTCCTGTCTTGTAAGTACATGCGTTACTGCATGTAGACACATTTATGATGCGACTGCATTCAGTCGCGTAGGACTTCTCACTTTTTTTTTCTTTTGATGGCAGCGTTGGGCGGCTGGCAATTTCTTGAATTGAACCTTCACGGGGGATAAGTTCATTGACTTGACTTTCGAATACACGAAAACACAGCGAACGCAAAGAAAAAAAAATGATTTTCCCGTTCCGTGGAAAAAAAATATGCCAACACTTTCGAAGCCAGACGGATACATGAGTCTCTGAGTCGGCGATGTTGTCTCGAGGAATGTGCACCAGATCAGCAGACACGCATCGCGCGATTGGTTTGCAATAAAAAATTGCACTCTAGTGAGACAGAGAGATCGGCACGCGGGTGATCACACACTCATGTGACTTACAAGGCGCTCGCATGTGAGGCAATTTAGTTTTGTGATTTTTATCTTAATGGGCGAGTGTTGCGATGAAAAGGGGATTTTTTTTTTCTGGCTGTTTTTCAACGGAGCAATTGTCTATTCAGGTCATGTTGCTGTCAAAATTAGTGCACGTCATCGAGAATGTGTTGGAAATGCAAAAAACATGACTTTTGTCGGGCGCCATATATCTTTTCGTTGAAAAAAAAAAAAAAAGGAATGTAGCGACGTTCATCTGCTTTGGCTTCATCGAAGATTAGGAACGATTGATTAAAGACACGTTAATATTGCTAGATCGAACCTGAAACTGAATATGAATGTTTTATGTACCTTCGAAATTGCTGCTAACAGTCGGCCTATAGTTTTTAGCTAAACAGACATGAGTTAAAGACTATAGACTAAGTCTTTAACTAATCGCCTGATTATGAATTGAGCTGAATTTTGTATTTTTCACGATTGTCATTTACATCCAACTCTATGACACTCCTGACAGCACCTAAAAAACTAACTAACTAACCAACCCTTGAAATAATCTAAGAACTCTGAGCCAGCGGTTGAAGCTTCATAAAAATGTTTTCTTTTTTTTGTTTTTTTTTGCGAAAATGGTTGTTAAAGACTTTTAGAATTGCATGCTGCTTGGGATTAATTAAAAGGCTATTTCTTTTTCTTTCGTGCAAAAAAAAAAAAAGTTATTCATAAAAAAAAAATCGACCATATCACTCTACAATGAATTGTTAATTATGCACAAAAATATTGAAACGAAATTGAATAAAACAAAAAAAGGCTTTCCAATAGGCGTGGGTGTTGACAGTCCGTGGCCGCCATACTGGTTAGGCACTATCTGCCAAATTTATTATTTTATTTTGTTCTGTCAATGATGCCAAATCACTGTAGCCCAATTACACGACTTCAGCATGTCTAAGCTATAAGATTTACTTATTCAACATATGTAACAGAATTATTAAAAACTCGACCACTAGAACTTGAGCTACTTTTAATATTCAAATGATATCATATTTTGCACAAATGGAATACTTTTGTCCTTCACACAAAACACACAGCTCGTTTTATTCTATTCCAACATTTTATTGTCTCGTCATAGTTGTTTTTAGGTCGCAGGAGCTTAGACTCCAGTCGCCAATAGTACCGAAACTAAGCAGGTCCCTAAAGTATCACAAATAACTTATTGCTACCGCCACTGCTAGCCCAACTGAACTCCCCGGCATGTAAATCCGCTTAACAATTGCCAACACATGAGAAACTTTAACACACACTCAAATTTGCCAGACAGAACTCTGAATTTCCCCCGCACAAGTTTGAAAATCTCTAAAAATTTATAACGCACGTCTAAATCGCTTCCTACACACCGCAAAAGATCCCTTCCTGGCTTACCGTATCTATCCTTGAACACTCTCACATCCCGCACGCCCGTTGCTCGTCTGCTTCTCGATTTGGTCCCGCGTCTGGGTTTCTGGTTACGTCTGTGTCTAGGTTATGTACTTGGCATTACCGTAATCACTCCTTTGGCAGATTTCAAATTTATTGATTATCGTTAAGTTGGTAGCAATAAATACCCGTCAACCGATTGCAACCGAAGTATCTGTATTCCCCAGACACACGACTGCACTGCTCGACAGACGAAGGTTTTATTTTTGTTTTGACAAAAAAGAAGAAGAACTCGCATATCACACACCTCCCACCTACCCACGTAAATTGACTTTAACCCACAGGAATTTCAAATTCGGATATGAATTAATTTCTTTATGTCACATGATGGTTTCGTTATTGTTTTTTTCTTTTCTGAATCGTGTGCCTTGTGGTCGTTTTCATTTGAAAATAGATTCAAAATTTTTTATTTTTTCAATTCTCGCGAGACATTACTGGATTGCGTAATTTTTCAATGCACATGACTTGAAACCTCTTCCACTTCCTTGAGTTATTTATTCAGTGATTTTGCGAAAAAAGAAAAAAAAATGTATTTTGGAATAATGAATTCTGGAGGCGGGCGTGGAGCACGCGGAGATAGATGCGAAGCAATTTTTTGGTCGAAATCTATTTTCAGCAACCGAGTGGCCGAGTGCAGAGCGGAATTCCACATAAAATTGATGTCAATTGTTGTTTTTAGGAACGATTTTTTGTGTTTATTTTGATTCGTAAATCATTTCGCAATAAAATGGAAATTCATTTTAGTGATAGGGTATGATGTATAGTGCGATTTTCTTTTTTTTTACCCCAAAAGTGGCAGTCAGTTTTTTAGCAAATTTTGTGCGATAATCTGTGAAATTGTTTTCAATTTGACTGCGTTTTTATGTCCCGACATGGGGAAGTTAAATAGTTTCAATCGAAAATTTTTAAAGTAAAAGCAAACGACTGAAAACAAAAATTTCTAGACTAAAATTTGGACATTGCTCCCCAAATTCGTCGTGACATTTGGCTGTCGATGATGACAGATGACGTTGGTGACCTAACAATTCTTGCAAATTTAAAATAGGCGAGCGGATTAATTTGGATTCCGAATTCCATCCATTTCATTTTCATTTTATTAGTTCATTGGAATGTACATTAAGATGCACTAAAAATAAAAAATAAAAATTCTAAACTGGCAGCGTACCACAATTTGAGGAATTAGGATCGTTGCCTTCTACGATCTGTCATCTTGACAGTTGCCTGACATGTTGGTAAACACCAACATCGCTTACAATTCATGTAAGACATATCAAATGAAATAAATCTATCCGGAATGCGAATCATCGAAAAACAAAATGAAAAGTTGAAATTTCTAATTAACCCCATTTTTGTTCTCACCGCTTGACCTCCTGACCAACTGTCTTAAAGGACCTAACCTGTCTCCACTTGCCTGTCATCTACAAAACTCCAAAAATCTAAACACCTCCTTCCACCCAAAATAGAAATTACATTTCCTTAATTGTTTCGACTACAACAACCCCGTTCCGTCCCAAATATTCCCACCTCTATTTCGAAACTATTTACGTATGCATGTCCTTTACCCAGCGAGCTTTGAAATTTCATCATAAAAACAAAAATTGTACGTGATGTGTGTGAGTTAATATTTCATGAGTTGTTCAGAAACTTTCGACGACCTACGATTGGGTTGGAGAGGATTACTAACGTTGCGATGAGGTGTTTCCTCAGTCGTTTTCCTCAACATTCGCTTCGTTTACATTATTAATCTTTCGGTGAGCTTTTGCGTAATGGTTTCTACTCAATGATTGCGGCAGGTACAACATTTTTTTTTTTTTTCGGAAGTGTTGGATCAGGTGCGTTGGTGGATGGAGGGAGGGGGTCATCTGCTTGTGACAGTTTTCAAAATCATTTAGGACTTGGGTATCGAGAATTTGTTTGACGCGGATTTTGACGGAATCATGGACTTTAATGTGATTAAAAGACGCCCTTTAGCCAAAATTTAGGTGAATAAGTCTTGGAATTGTCAAAAATGTGTTTTCGTGGAGTTTGTGGTCAACGCTGATGGTTGCTGAACACTTGTACGTCGTACTTGCACTTCTCATGTTCGGTTTAGTTGATGCCACCTAACCAAATCAGTTTTTCGGAAGTTTGTAAATTATAATTGTAATTTGTAAAGCATAATATAGTAATTGTAGTTTGTAAAAAAAAAATAACTAAATTAGCGCTTTAATTTGATCTGTTTCTTCCAATTTTTTTGGAAGCTGTTTAGTAGCCACTCCGTTTGTCTGTCATATATTTTTTATACATTGATTTGTCAGTTACAATTTCTCCTGCAGTATATTTTTTCACAACAGAAACGTATAAAGGTCCTTCCTCTATTTAAAATTGTGAGTAGGTGCAGGTCGCTTTGAAATCGCTTTTGTGATTTTCCACTGATCCACAAAATTATTCGTACAAGGTTTTCCTAGTTTGAGCCGCATACGTAACACGACGCGAATGCTCATAGTTAGTGAAATTTCCTCTTCGTCACAAGTTCTGTTAAAAAATGATTTGTAAACAAAAACATTAGTAAAAAATCACACCAAAACAGATTGCAACCTCATTGCTATTCATCTAACCCAAAAACCACTTGGAATACCTGCTCGATGTGAATTAATTTGGCCACTCCTTGGCGTAACGTCAGTAATCCCCAAAAACTAATCAATCAAAGACAAAGCTACACCAAAAGAGACACAAAACAAAACAACAAAAGTCTTAGAACAAAATAGAAAATCCAGAAACTAGTTGTATCTGCTTCCTCCCAGAATTCGTCGACTCTCCTCGTTGAAAACAAAGAATTCGACTTTGGGATAAATTTCATCATTTCGTTTGGGAAGAGTACAAAATATCATCTCCCGCTTCAATTAAACGACATTTTTGTTGTTTTTGGCGGAAGAACTGTCTCATTGTCTCGCATAATTGATGCAAACAGTTCAGAAAGGTTACAACATTTTCTCTGAACCTCACGCACTTGTTAACGTCAATATTAATTTGTTTCCTCATGTCTCGACACACTCCACACAAAATGCCGCTCCATTAAAGGCTTGAAATGAAAAAAAAAGAAATTATAGTTTCAATCGATTTTCTTTAAATTTAGTTCTTCCTCTTTTATAAAAATAAATTCATAAATAAATTATTTAGAATATCAGGGACTACTTTGACTATAATTAATAGCACGTGGCGGAAAATAGACCTATTAGAATCGAACAAACAACAAATTTCAATGTCATTTTGATATAAAATTTACTGTGTGTAAGATATTTTATTTTATAAGCCGACTACTCTGCTGACAGTGCCTAAGAATAGATTTTAATTTCATAAATGACTCGAAGAATGCGTAAAGGGCTCTGCCCTTCACATCTATTTTCATTTATTAAGCTGAATAGAGAAGCGAAGAAGCGTTTCCTATTCAATTTGCGTAGTAATTTCCTCTGCACTGGGCAGTAGGTGATAGTCTGGAATTTCGTGGAAAAAAAAACATCGTGTCACCTAAGGAGATGAATCTTTTATCGATGGAGACTGTGTATCCTCTTGTTTTCAATAGAAGGCACTGGAAGACAGATTTTCTATCGAGTCTGCGTTTGGTCAAAATATTCGGTGTTCAAATTAAATTTTCCTGGGATTCGAAATGTGCCTTGAAAACCCTCGATATTGTGATCACTTAATAGACTTTGCACTAATGTGCTGACAAATAAGCTTACTAAGAAGTCATGAACTTTGAAGGTCTGTTTAAGAAAAAAAAAAAACAGGTTCAAAACCTAACTTTCATTTATGCGCGTGCGCTTGGCTCGAATCTGGAACGAAGTAATGTCTCAAATTCTTTGTTGTCGAAGCTTGCTTGGTTGTTCATAAGTAGTCTTTAACGCCGGAGGCACTTGCCTTGAAAAGTCGAAAACAGTCAAAGCACGGGTAGCGAAAACTTTGGTTTCCAATTGAAATTGTGTTTTCTAAAGAATCTGTGTCTTAGAGTATTATACATATTGGGAAAATTTAAATTCTTTTCCGCTTTTTTTACTTGGTAGTTTGAGTTATAAACAAACTTGAAAACCTATGAATTGTCATATTTTTGATATTTCACATTTTTTTGGAATGTATTCGTTCTCTAAAAATCCAGGTCGTGTTGCGAATTTTCGTAAGTCTTCTCAAATTCATTTAAATTCAAGCAAACCTTAAAAATCGAAGTGGACTCTAAGATTAAAATTAAAGTAGAGATTAAATTATGGTTTATTATTTTTTTTTTAATGAAAATCGTCCTTTTCCTTCTTGTTCATTTTGTCTTGAATTAAAAACTTACGAAATTGTCTCTTTTGGAACGATGCCTATTATTTTTGAATGTTTGCAAGAATTTATTTTTGAATGTTTGCAACAATTTATTTTATAAACTATTTAAATAAATAAACAGATAAGTGATTGCAATTAAGACACTAACATTTCGTTGCGCAATCCTTTACTCAGTCAATTCTTTTATTTTCTTTCTTTACTTTTATTTTCGATTAGTGCAAAAGAAATGATGAAATCACTTAATGTTCTTTATTCTTTGTTGTGTGTGAGTTCTTTTTAAGTGATCGTAACCGATAAATTTAAATATTGTTGCGTATGTTTTACTCAGCATTTAGTCTTTAAAGTGAATGTTTGAAAAAACTAGATTAACTTAGAATTCTACTGAAATTTTACTAGGTTCAGGGAAAAGTCGAAAGCATTGGCATACCCTACAAAAGATGTTTAAGTTCGATATTTGAGGCTTTTAAGCATGACTTGAAACTGTTAAAAAAAAACCACCGCTGGTGAAAATTCCCTGATTTCCGGTAAAGATAGTCATCAAACTGTTTTTTTCCCATAAAACATTATTCAAAAACTATGTACGTCATTTCTACTCAACATTTCGGGGATTTGTAGGTGGGATTTTATTAGTCAGAGCGTCTTAAAAGTGTGGGAGTTAATGCAAATACTCCACAGGGCCTTTGGGCTTCATCCTAATGTCCGTATATTATTAGGTCATTTATTTTCAAGTCCACAGTTAATGGTGATACGTTTTTCAATGTCAATACGTTTTATGTTACAAAAATTATGGACTTTATTTTACTTAGACCCACCCTCCCAAGTATAAAGTTTATTCATGCAGGTTAACTTAGAATGAGTTGTGGAGAAAGTAGTTAAAAGGGACTTAAAAAGAAATGTTTGGAAAGCGTCTCAGTGGCATCACCCTAGCTAACATTTTCTTCCCAGTGGATTTTTTGAAGCTGACGACGGTGCGTGGAGAGCTAAATGTTAAGCACCTGGTTCTCTGTAGAGAACCGATGGTTTGGTCACGTGGCACGATTGTCCCCATCACGAGCTCCGAGGCGAACTCTGAATGCGATCCCATCAGGAAGTCGACCGCTGGGCAGACCCAGGATGAGATGATTGGACCATGTCCAAAAGTTCGCCTGGTTACGGTTGGGCATACCTCTCTCTTGATGAGTTGGAGTCGGCGGCGGAGGATCGGGTTGCCGGGAGATCTCCTCTGCGTGTATTGCCCCGCGACCCCATTAGTGGAACACGCGGTTAAGAAGATGCTGATGCTGCTGCACGATGCCAATAAACGCACGACTTCGATTAGCGTCCGCCAGATTTTTTTTAAGGCTCCATTTGTTGGGTGTTGGTTACTAAACCAACGAACTCATAAATGAGATCACTTTTCGAGTGCGACAACCGCCTTAATTTCGATGAAATTACAGAAAATTACACGATTTATGTGCGACAGAGCAAGCCAATAAATGACGCGCCTCCACAGTTCTCTGATCTTTACCCGATACAACACTTGCCCAACCCCCGCACTTTTGTCAGACCGTGAGCCGAAAGCGATATGTAGAGAAAGGGCTACAAATTCTCTTTTTTCTTCCTCTCCATGTATTTCGACTCATGTCCGACTCAAAATCCACCAGTTTTTCCATTCACAACTAAATCGCATATCCAATTGCTGTCTTATCGCGCCGACACACGAGAAAAACACGAAAACAAAAAAAACAAAGTATGCAATCCCATAATTCACCACAAGGAAAACCACTCTTGATCAGAAGCGCACTCACCGCCAGTCAATCGTCAACCCAGTCACTTAGTCAATTGCAGCATTTATCTAATCACGTCTACTTGAGAGCGATAAATGTTCCCTTTTGGAAGAGAAACCAGCAACCACAACCGAAGAGCATAAGCGTGGACCGGCCAGAGCAGCAGCTTCGTCACATCACCCCCATTGAGTGGAAAATTTTCTGAAAATGCGAATCACTCTCAAAAAAAAAAAACACTCCCGGTGTCTTCACACCGCACCGCGCGCCGGAAAATAGTTTTGTTTACATTTTTTCTGCGTCGTTATTTTCTTCTGAAATTCGAGACTCGCATCTCGCCAATTTGTTTTGAAAATCATCACCCGCAAAAAAAAAAAACCGAACGAAGCGAAAAAAAAGCAAAACTTTTCCACTCACCGACATGCGCTCTGCCATTTCCACTCGACGTCCACCGACAGAAAAAAAAGCTCTCGTCAAAACACTCAAAAGAGAAATTCTCCCCAACGAGTGGAACACACAACCATTGAGTATATATCACCGTCCGCACTCGGCACTCGAAACTAATCTTCTGATTCTGTTAGCCGCGTCGTACCGCGCCGCACGTTGATTTTTTTCCTTTTTGATTAGTGGCTACTCTAGCTCCGTTCCATTCATTTCGCGTAACTTAAAACAAACAGTTTTATTTTCAAAATAATCTAATTTGTTTTCTTTTATTATTTTTTTTTTAACTTTAATTTTGTCTCTTCTTTGAAAATCAAATCTTCTTCATCATCCGGTTAAAATATCGTAACGAAATTTACTTTTTTTTTTTGCTTAACTTTTTTGTTCTCCGTTCTTGAAAAAAAAAAAGAAATTCAGTCTCTCCGGGTAACAAATAAAACAAATTTTGCAAAGAAGAAAAAGTTAAACCACAGTGTGTGTTGAAAAAATAAAATCAGGAAAATTCTTGTTTTTCCTCCGTGTGATTACGAGATATACAAAAAAAAAATGCTAACGATTATTATTCAGTGCTAAGAGGTGAAAATTTGAATTTGAATTATTTCTTTTTTATATTTCTCGACACATTTTTCAAATATGCAAAGAAATGAAAAAAAAGTGCAAGTGATTTTCGAAGAAAATAAATCCGAAAAAAGTGTGAGAAACATGCCCCACCACCCCCAATCATTTTGGAACATCAGTCCAAAAAAAAAAAGAAATGCATTTCAATTAGAGTTATACAATGAGATACACTTTTTTTTTTGTTAATTTAAAACGTCTATTACACAATTTTCATTTTGTGTTTGCCTTCATCGTTCTTCTTTCGTCGTTTGTCGTCTCTCATTTTTGTTACAATTATTCAATGAAAAAAAAAAAAAGTCGGAGGCATCTTGTATCTGTTCTCGGTGCTCCCCTCGAATCCTACCCACACAAGCACACACAGGGTGTCTTCTTTCTCTCGTATAGTGCAGCCAAAGCATCAACAAATAGCATCCAAGTGGGAAGAGCATGAATGAGCAACAGACGCAAAACTGACAGAAGCAGCATCAGCGGCAGAAAAGAAATTCAGGCACAAAAAGGAGGTGGAATCTACGAAAACTATGTTAGTAGGGTATATGCCTACTCCCCTCTTCGGGGGATGGGAGATGCGAAGGAAAAGAACAAAAAAACAAACAACGTTAGAGGGTGTGTAATGGACAGTGTTGCCAGTGGTTGGATTAACGGGAAGGGGCTTAATGTTCGTGGTCCTTGTGCCTAGTCTGTGACAACTGGTGACTGTTTTTTTTTTTGGATGATTGTGTTTCAGTCGGCTGGCTCGGCTGTAAAGAAGTGCTAATTGTTTTTTTTCTTTAATTGGTTAGTTTGTGTAGTTAACAGGGTGTCGCGAAATTTTCGCACTGAACCGGATTGGGGCGGCTAGTGATTTTGCTACTTTTTTGAACTTCTTTGTAGTGCTAGTGTCCAGATGTTTAATGGTGTCGTCATGGTGTTTGCCTAAGTCATCTAGAACTGGTGGTGTCAAGCGTTTGGAGTTTCAAAGGATCGTTTTAAATTAAAAGGCGTCTTTAAAAGCAATTTTGTTGTGTTTTCAACTGGTTCTCTTAGAATGACGGTTTTCTGAAATTTCTTTAAGGGGCTGGGGCGGACTTTAAGAGAACTTTTTTTTAGTCATTGCCGGTTTTTTTTTCAAGTGATGTTATTTTGCGATTAAAATATATTTTTTTTAAATTCATTGCCAATTTTTGTTTGTTTGTCCAGTAAAATTTCAGTTATTGCCGATACTGTGTTACTTAGTTCGGGTCATTTTAAAAAAAATTTATTTCAGTTACTTCCATATTTTTCCGTGAGAAGAACTCTGTGTTCTTATTTTTAATTTAAAAGTATTTTTTTTTCTGTCATTGCCGATTTTCGAACCGATCTTATGCTGTTGGATAAAAAGATCAGTGATCGTATGTTGTGAATTTTTCTCTAATCGAACTGATTTTCTACTGATTTATTGATCTTCTTGGTACCTTTTTGTACATAGTTCGATGACTTTGTTGTCTTTCAACTTTGATGCTTCGTTTTTATCGTTGTAGAGCATTAAGCTTCATTTGTTGGCCTCAACATATTTTTATACTGAAATTAAGAGAAAGAAATAATACATTTCAATCTATCGTCTGCGGATTTTTGTTCGTATCTTTACATCTGTTAAGATGCTTCCTGATGCTTTCCCTGAGCTGCTTTTTCTCAATTAAATTTTCGGTTTATGGCTTCATGGCTTCCACACTGTCAATGGTGTTCTTTTTACTGTATGATATTTTCTTAGTTCGATTGTTGGAGAGGACTCTTAGGATTTCTTCTTATTTTTTGATTATTCTATATTCATTTAAACACTATTGAAGGATTTTTTTAAATTTGTAAACATTTTTTTTGCTGAAGCTTTTTGATGATTGTTAGTGAACCGCTTAGTATTGGCTGTTATTTTTTTTTTCAGAAATTTATGTTTCATTCTTCGCATCCTTCGGATATTTTGAGCTCTTTTCAAGGAACTTTTCAATTTTTTTAATTTTGATTTTCTTCTTTCGAATACCCGATTATCGATGGAGAAGCTATTTGTCTTGGCACGAGATCATCATCGATCCCTAATTTATAAACCTATGTAGACAGAAAGGGTTAACGTCATAATAGATTACAGTCGCACAGAAGTAGAAAACAAGTTAAGTAATCATTTGAGACCGAACGAGTCTTAGTGCAGTCAGCCTCAACCTGAAACCCCTTTTTTCAAAACGAGCTCGTCGCCTTTATTTCAATTTAGACAATTCGTACGTCTCTATTTCCTTCAAGACCTCAAAGTCCCACTTTTTTTTCCAACGAATCAAAAACCCCCCGAGATCAACGACTTCATTTTGACAGTTCGGCTCCAGTCTCTGCCATTTGTTGACGTTTTAAAACACCGCTTATCGCCACCTAAAACATCACAAGGCTACGCAACTTGTCATTCGCTCTGTCAAATCACAACCACGTTTCGGTCAAAGTTCTCTAAGATTTCTGGTCACAGTAAATTAAAATTAAAAACAAAAATAAAGAAATAAGAGAGCGTTCAACTGTCATTTTTTGTTTTCATGGTAAAAATATGTGACAGCACTTCACGTGCACACGTGACCGGCACTGATATGTTTGCAACGATGAGGGCATTCACATCCGTTGTGCTCGCTATTCTGATACATGGAGAGTGAAAGTGTTCTAAATTTTTTTTTTAGAAGTCACTAGGATTTATTTAAGAGGGGCTAATTGTAACAGCGGGGAATGCATGGCGGTGAGAAAAGCATGGGGGATCACAGAAAGTTAAGTTGTATCGTTAGGAGGGGAGTTTTTGTGAAATAGAGATTGACCGCAGTAGTGGGGGCTTGATGAGTCAGTGCGAGAGTGCAGTGAGATCGGAAATAGCTGGGGGTGTGGCTTTAAAGTTTGCTCATATATGCATAATCGTGGGTTTAGATAAATTTATCAATGTGTGAACCTCTATGGCGTTTAGAAAGTCCAGGTTTTGGACCATAATTAACGTCTACGCCTAAAATAATTTAAGTGTAGACGTTTTTTTATTCGATTTTGTAATGTAGTTTTGAGATTCTCGATTTTTGCTAGGCGGTCTCCGATTTTAGCCGTTTCTATTTTTCAGATTCAAGCTCCGCCAACTAATTTTCTTTGTCCACCGATTTAGGATCAAATTTTTAGCTTCTTAGGATCTCTTCGCGTCGTTTTAAAAGTCGAAAATTTTTATTTGTTATTTTTATTTCAAAAGTCCGATTGAAATTGATGCAGAAACAGCCATAAGATATTTAGTTACCACTTAATTGCAGGTAATATGCGGTCTACTTCTTTTTTTTTTTTTTTTTTCAAATTTGAAGTCTGCAGAGCTCAGCAGACTTTAAATTTTTCTTCAATAGAGAACGGCTGGACCGATTGTGCTTATATTTATTATTCGTAATTGCCAGAACGTTCTTACGAAAGAAAACTTTTGGAAAGCTCTCCAGAAAAGTTGGAAAATTGGACTAATCGAAAATTGATTTTATGTTTGGAATTTTGTATGCAATTTTAGTAGTCCTGTGCATTAGTGGGCAAGAGCTAGTTTTCAATAAAAAAAAAAAATTAGGTCCTTTGTATTTTCATGTCATAAACTTAACCCTGCCCTACTTTTGTCCAATCCACTTCACAAATTCAAGTCGATTGCATTATTAACACCATAAATATGGTCTACTCTAAGTTCGAGAGTAGCGAATAAATCAGTCTTTTCCGAAGACCTTCGATCTGCTTCAGGCTTCTGGTAAACCGACTGTAAAAAAAGCTCTCAAGTGTAAACATAATTTCAATAATTTGTTGACTCTCGGTTAAGTTCAATTCGGCTCTAAATTGCCAAAAAAAAACTTCTTTAAATCCCTTACCAAACTTCCTCAAGATCACTTCTGAGACCATCCGACTCGAACAGCTGTTAATCAAATGTTGTTTTTTCTCCTGGCAACTCCTCATACACAAAACCAGCTGCAGCGCAAAAAGGAGTGCAAAAAAAATTCACGTTTCCTTATCGATGTTGCTAATTCTTTCTCATTTGAATATGTGTGTAGATTAACATCGTCGCGATGTGCATAGAAGATGCACACACACGCGCCACGATCACAATAGCGCCGCCTCGCCCCCAGCCCGTCTTAACGCCTCTCCTCCCGCTCGCTAATGACGCCAATAAGCATGGCACAGTCAGTCCATTTGTGTGCTCTTCTAGCCAGTGCACACACCACATCTCACGAGGAAAACTACCCCTTTGGTGGTTTTGTGCGTGTATGTGAGTGACAACGCTTCGCGTGTGGTGAAGACACACACCACGGAACACCGCTGATGTTGTTGTTTATTGAATGAGTGCGCGAAAGTTGTAAAAAAAAAAAAAAAAACCAAAAGACAAGAATAACAAGTATCTACGTATCTCTGCATACACAGAAAACAGCAGAAAAAAAAAAGTAACAAGGCAAACGCAGACGGGCAGGCGAGTCAGCAGTATGTTGGGACGGGGCTATTATGTGAGCAAAGCAACGGAGATGAATTATATAATAAACAATTTGCAAGAGACAACGTCAGATACGCGCACGGCTTACAATTTAAACAAAAAAAAAAACAACAGTTCGTCCCAACGAATGTTCCATCTAATTCCATTCAATCAGAGAGTGTTGTTGTATGGCGTATGCCTTCTGCATGGGATTGTGTTAGGGGAGCTTCGGCTTCGGACTTATTGACATGGGGCATGGTCGTGAAAGAAACACACACTCGGCCCATAACAGCTCCACAATGTCGTACAACAACAAGAAACTATCTTATCGCTGAAATAAAAACAATTTTATTATTTTTTTTTAGTTCTACTCTCTTGACTCTTCTCTGCGTGTTGTGGTTATCACTTTTGGGCATTTGACTTTTGCATGTCTGTTGTGTAAACAAGACAGAGAGCGAAAAATAGTTTCTGTAGACGATTTTTGGGGTGTTTTGACTCCCACAGGGGTTAAAGTGGGGTGGGGTGGCCTCTCGTAGCCAGTCCAACTGGCTTGGTCATGAAATCGTGTAGATATCTTAGACCGATCGCGTATCTTGGCTTGGATCAAAGTGCAGTAGTATTAGGTCGTGTTTGGAATTTTCGGTAGAATTTTTTTTTTTTGGGAGAGCAAATCAACGTCATTGGATTTTGATCTTTTTTTGTGGCACATGTTTCTATGACTCAAAGACGTGGGTTTTAGCTGCTGTTTGAAATGCAAAGTGTTTACTTAGATTTTTGATTGACTCACTTTGGCGAAATGTGAGATAAGAGAGTTTTATTTTGAGGGGAAAAAGAGTCATGCCGTGACATTCTAGAGTTCTCAAAACGAGTTCGGAGAGGAGAGTAAAAAAAAACAAACTTCTTTCCTCTGTTTTGCTTACGAACTCTCCGCAATGGGATTTCTTTGCTCTAATTAAATTAGCATCCCCCCGGCCAGCTGCTGGACTTTAAACTTTCCGAAGCAGTGCAGAAAAATTTGCACACGAGTTTTGTTATTTTTGAGTAGTCAGAGCCATTTTAGCGGAAGCGAGTTTTGGAAGTTGTCTTTGCTTTTGTTTTTGCTGTTTTCTTTTTTAAGTGGAATGAAATTTCACACAGAGACGCGTGTGTCAAATTGAATTTATTTCGAGAGTTAGAAGGGGAAAAGGGTTTAATTGGCGAGGGAGAAATGGTTTGAGGATTGGGTTTCGTCTTGTTTCTGGAGTTAGTCCATGGATGGCGTTGGGTGAAGATCGTAAATCTCGAAAGTTCGACGTGTGTCACTTGGACGGGTGATGGAAAGAATTTTATTAGAAAAAACACCTCTAATCAAAAATATTTTGTTTTCAGGGTTTTCAGCCTCTATTGTAATGGAATCGGTCTTTCGCTCGGTTGATTTATTTGTATTAATTACTGAACGCTATGATGGATGCGTCGGTTGTCGATTGGTTTCTATTTTCGTTTAGAAATAGAGTTTCTGTTAAAACCAGGACGACTTAACATGATGTGAGGTGAAGTGCAATCTTAGACCTTCTCTGATTTGTTAGGAGCTATCCAAATAACTTTTAACAGACAGGCAGACATCCAAATGTTGTTGTTTGTGGGGAAATTGAATCGGCTAAAATGAGACTTAACGAAAAGCTATTAGAGCCGATTACTTTTTCGACTTATGTCAATTTGAATTTTTGAGCATAATTTCATTCCCCTTCTATTCCAAACTCCAGAGTTAATTCAGAAATTTGTGACAGTTATTGAAAGCACTACATTCAATTTGTAGCACCCAAAGTTTCAACTACATTAATCAATCTCGATACAAATCGTTCTAAATAGCTGCCTGCTGGCAGAAGAAAAACAGCCGCGTGTCTTGCGAAATTCCCTGATTCAAATGAAACTGCCGTAATCAAATCAAACCAACGAGCTGTCCCAATTCCTCTCCCCATCAACGCAACAGAATTGAATAAATGCAGATTACATTTGCTCCCCTCATTCGTCGACCCTGCCCTTCATCTAACCTGACACACCCTTCTTTCTCGCAATTCCATTCAAGATTTTTCCAGAGTCCGGTTCTTCTGATTAAATTTGTTGATCGTCCAGAGACGACGCGTTTGTCTCGATCGTCGTAAACACTTTCATAACGAATTTTTTCATCTTTTTTTCGCCTTCAATTATAGCCTCGTTTTGTTTTCTTCCATCCATCGGGGTCTTTAGAGTAATTTTCCTCAAAAAGAAATACTTTACTCATTTGAACTGAACTCAAGTTCATGCTTTTCGAATTAAGATAACGTGAATGACGTTGTGCGGCGGAGTCGTCTTTTACTCGACTCCTATGGCACGTCTACACTCGCGGACTACGCAACGCGCGCGTTCTCGTCTCGCTATCGTTCGAAGTTCTTTTCTATTTTTTTTTTTCTTGTTTATTGACCGCCACTGTGTACTACAGCGGCGTATGCTGTATTTGGGGTCCCATGAGGGGTCGGTCGCATATGTTTAGTAATTATTCATGAAGATGAAAAATATTTACTCGAATATGAACTCAAGACGATGTACCCGTCCCCCGTACTGTCGTGGTCGTTGTCGCACCCGTGGTTCGACTTTCTTCTAGACTCAGACACAAGTTTTGAGAGATGGCGTGTCGTTATCAGGCGACGACGACACCGCGGCTTCTTGCTTTTGTTGTTGTCGTGTGTTTTCTTGAATGGAACTTTATGTTTTTTGTTTTATAAAATGTGGTTATACAATCAGAAAATCAAAAAATACCTTTGCATTTAGGCTCTGTATGCGTTAGAAGGAGAGAGGGAGATAAGTCAACAGCTGAGATTGGCAATAGCAGCAGCATAGGAGTGTGGAAAAAAACAAAACCTGTTTGGCAATTAGAATGCGTTGAGGAGTGTGGCAAATGAAACTAGCTAAGTCTATAGCATCGGCTAATTAGTCAGCAAAATTGTATGCGCAGGCGGAAATTCCTTTTGAAGCTGTTAGGTGTTTTCTTTTTTGTTGTTCGCTTATCTCATTCAGTGCGACGTCATGGAGTGTGGTCTCAAATGTGTTCGTCATAATTTATTTCCTCCTTACAACTTATTTTATGACACTAGAACTGATCTTAGCTCACGATCACTTTTTTTAAACTAGAACTGATCTCGTGATCACTTCTTGACACTTGAACAGATCACTCACGAGCAAACGTCACTCTCAATGTCATAATCTTAAATCCTGTGATAGCTGAATTTATTTATTTTTTTCCCTTTTTAGTGTTTGTTACGAAAATGTTTATTCGATAATTGGTTTGAATTCATTTCATTTTCAGTTTTTTCACTATCCCGAAGACAATTGGACGATGACGTGGACGACACAGCTGTCTACGAATTAAGCACCCGTCTTTCAGTCTCTTTTCGATTTTCGAGCAATTTTAGTATTTACTTTGCTTCGTGTCCACTCTGTCAAGCGTCAAATTCGAAACTAACCGTCGTTTTTTTCCCTCTACATCCACCTGGGAAGACTAATCAGCTTCTCTTTTGTTCTATCTCGGTTGGTTTTGCGACGCTAAATTAGCTTAGACAACACTATCTACTCGCACTTTGAGAACGTCAAGCGAGAGAATGAGATGGAAGACTAATTTCAGCTGTCAGAGAAGTATTTAGTTGTCAAAGTGACGTTTTGTTCGAACGGAAATCTGTCACTTGTGAACCTTTCCATTCGATTTCTTATGTCATCTTGTGTTTATTTCTTTGAGATTCTTTTCCATTCAACTTGACCGTGTCAAAACTTCGTAGACTTTCAGTACAATAGAAGCACTCCAATCTACTGTCAATCTTAGGGATCATCGAACGATTGATGTTGTTTTTTTTTTTTTTTAACAGTTTAACAGTTTTTTTTAAACGTTCGTACAATTTGTTTTAATAGCTCGCAAACATCGCGTCACTTTTTAGCCGATATCAACATGCAACGATCACGTATCGCAGCGCCAGACCAGTCTTGCTGCAAGTTATGTCATCCACGAACACCTGTTTAGCCTGCTATCTAATCACGACCGAGTGATAGGGTCGTATTCTAGCTTTTGTTCGCGAATGTTTTTATCGTGGTGTGTTGTTGAAACTGAAATTTTTAAGAACCTTTTTTGGAGTTCATTCTGAACAGCCGGCTACTGTTGATAAACACCATCAGTTTGACATGTGTCTAGAACCCCGGTGGTGTGATACTTTTCTGTCAATATTGAATTGATATTTCTCTTAAAAAATCGCCGTGTAACTTTCGGCAAACCATCGCTTTTGCTGACGTTTCTCCTGTCAACTGAGTTGCTGACACTCGTTTTGGGTAAAATTTCTCCTGTCAAATTTTGACCGTCCGACAGTTGGCTGGCAACTTCAGCCGTCTTTTGTAGAACATTTTCGAATCTGCCTGATTCTCATCTGATGATGAGTGTTTTAATTAGCGCCTTAATTTTAGAACACCGCACGCTTCTCGCACCCGCTGTCAAAGTCAAAGTCACCCTGACACTTGTGTATAAAAGAGCTCCCGCCCTCTGTCATTTTGTAACAAACTTCCCCACCCGCAAAAATTGAGAGATCGACAAAGGACATATGTAAACTAGCAAAAATACATCCCAGCAAATCTAAAAATAGCCATCATAATTTGTTCTGCAGCCCCATCTAAGCACGTTTTATACTGCAATTAAGATGTTATTCTCCACAAAAGAGGCAAAGATGTGCTAAACTGTGTGCTAATCAAACGACAATAATGGTATCAATTACTAACCATCCTCCAGTCATCTGCCAGAAGGCAGAAGAGCGATCTTCATCATCGTGCCTGAGAGAGAGTGGTGCGAAAAAAATACCTATATATTCAAGCCGGGCTTTGTGAGAACCCCTCAGTGATTGAGAGCTCTTCTACGAAAAACTAGTGCCCTCGATTGCAGTTGAAAAATACAAAAAAAAAACAAAACAGAAAAAAAAACATTTGAAAAAAAAACTGATTTTTGATTTAAACTTCCTGCTGACAATTTATTTAAATTTTTTTTCTTACTCATTAACATTTAAGTAGTGTACAGTGAACAAAAAAAAAAATAATTGCATAAAATAGTTTGAATGCACAATTAAGGTACGTTTACATTTTCGTTTAAACGAAGCGCGCATTTTTTCGCACTCGCAATACGTAATACACTTCCCCATCTAAAGTGTGTTTGTAAGAAAGAAAACACGATTTTTTTTTGTAATAAATAAACCAACACACGTGCAGTGAAATCCCCAATGTAATTGTGTGTTGTACTAAGAGAATATTATCGAAGTGCATTTACGTCAAAAGTGAATTAAAAAAAAGAGAGCGAGAGAGTAGATCATTAGTTTGACAGAAGGGACAGAAAAGCTGAGCTTTTTCTGCCGTCCATCCCACACAATTGTGGGTATTTTTTTGAGTGAATTATTGCAGTTTGTCGCGCGCTGCAATCGTCGCACTCTCAAAGTAAAGCCCCCACAAATCATTTACGTCTCTAGTTTTTATTCGGCTCTCCCTTTATCTCGCTCTCTGCGTGTGCTTCTCTCTTTTCGAACGCGAACGTCGTCGAACGTCCTTGTGGTGGTGCAATCTCTCATTTTTTTTATAAATCAACGAGAATCACGTGCTTTTTTTTGTCTTAAGTTGTCAAGTGTCAATTTGAAAAGTGTGCAACGAGAAATTGCGTTTCTTTGCATTTGGATGAGAAAAAATTTTTTGTCCGATTTCAAAGAGATCGCGTGTTTAAAAACGGCTTTAAGTGAAAACAACAAATGAAATTCTTACAGTAATCTTGAGAACAACAATGAGATATATTCCCTTGCTCAATACGAAGCAAGTCAACTCGAGAAAACCGAATCGAATGTCAACAGCAGCATCAGCAACAACAAGAGCAGCAGCAGTAACACTTCGAATCAACAACCGCAACAGTCTATTGAATTAACTGAAAACAAACCCAAGCCCATACAACAACAACCGCAACAGCAACAATCACCACCACCAGAAAAGCAACAGCAACCACAACAAAAAGAACTTACAGTCGACTTAGAATCAGTTCTACCGCCCGAACTTCCAAAGAAGACATGCGTAGACGTCGACGAGAAGCAAACCACCAATGTCTCTGTCGACTCACAATTGAAACGTGAAATTCCAATTGTTAAAACTAATAACAACTTTATAAATAATATTCAACAATCGAAACCCTGTCCATCGGTATCGACATTTCGCGCCTTGCTACATCGTCCAGATCAGCAGCAGCAATTATTCGCACGTAATTCACTACCCGGAGCTACTGGACCAACCAAATTCATTGAAGCAAAACGCCCGAAATCTGTTACCGCATCAGTTTTTCGTGATAAGCCGACCGGATCAGCTGTCAACTTTAATCTACATCAACATAATCAAGTTAACGGTCACAGTTCGATCGCATTGAATCAATCGAATTTGCCACAACTAAACGTAGCGCCGCGTGCTCAATCAGTTACAGCGTCAGTGTTTACACCGATTTCTCAATTGCGTTCGGCGCATAATTTACAAACGTCACAGCAGAAAACTTTGACGCAACAGCAACAGCAGCAGCAGCAAACGTCACGTTCTGTTGCAATGAATAAAGGATATTTGTCATTTGCCGAGGATACAACAGGTCTAACAAGTGAGTACACATTTTTTTAAACTATTTTTTTTTGCTCCTAATTTTCAGTGAAGTGTAGCAGTGGCTTTTTTTGAGAATTTTAATTCAATTATGACTCTCTGCTCTGAGCACTACGACTTAAAGCTGAGTTGTCATGTGACAACTGTCATCACGTGAAAGTGGTTGTCATGTGACAACTGTCAGTTTTGATTTGAAACAAGTTCATAAAAGTTTTGTCCGATTTAGGTTGTGAATTATTGACATTAAGGAAAAATTAGGATGAATTTAAAGGAGTCCTGGATGACAGGAAACAGGTTTTGTGGTTTTGGAAAATTCGTTTTTTTTTTTTTCTTATCTTCGGATTTCACGTGCCTAAGTCGGTTGTGAAATCGGATTTAGTGCGACTTTACTCAGATTACGTGTTTGCTTTTCTACAGCATGACTTCAAACCTGATTGGTAATTAACCAATTGTTCGGCTGTCAATTGGCGTTTTAAAAGGATGTGCCGTCTTTATTAGCTATCAGTTTCAAAATCGTCGTTCTTTGGCCACATACTCGGATTTTGTAGCTTTTCAAAAGGATGTTCCAAATTAGTTGACCAGATTCGTTGAATTTGAAACATGAACTCGAAGGTGATTATTCCCTCCAGTTAATGACCTTTTGATCTTCGAGGGATGTTCCAAAATCCACAGAATCTAAACTCCAACGTGGCTGATCTATTGCTCTTCGAAGGACTGTGCCAAATTCTATGATGAACGACTGTCAAATCATCAAAGAATGTGGTTAAACTCCAACTTGCAAAAAAGACTCCGTTCAAAAGGTTTTGAGATTTGTTAAAGTTAAGTTAAACTCAAGTCTCTTTTAACAAACAATATAATTACGAAATAGTTAAGACTTCTTATGTGGCTAAGGGCAATTCCCATAATAAAACAATTTTCGCATTGCAATTCATTCGATTGTAAAGATATCTAATCCGACACAACAGGCTGCTTCTCAAAGCACTGCAAAACTGACCTATTTCGAGACTCCTTATCAAAAGTGCTCGCCCCATAATCACGCACTGCGATGGTGGCCGGTAAACAAACGCCAATCGGTCTCACCGCCTGCACCGCCTGAGCGAAAACACATTTTGTGATACCAAAATAACACAGAACTCCACCCTAAACTCCATCACATTGCATAACAACAATGATTCCTTACTTTTTACCCTCATTTTGCAAAAAGACCATTCTGATTTATCGGAGAGGGTCTATTTCGGGAATAATCTTAAGCAAACACAGTTCATATCATTTGAAAAGAAAAACATTTCCTGCATTCATTTGCGGATTTGAAAAATAATCATATTAAAAAACTGCATGACGCTCGATAGTGATGCCAACAGCCCACGAGTATACAAATGCATTTTGCTCAAGGCCACTCTGATAACACTCCATCGCAATCTGGGATCACAGCATCGTCTTATCTCCTGACCTGAACTGATTCTCAGTGCAAAACCTGTTGCAAAATTACTTTATAAGTCTATCTGTATGTGTATTCTGAAACAACAACAACGAAAATATGATTTACGTAACACCTTCGAGGCACCTGTGCAACGCTACACACGCCGATGGTGTATAGGTGACTGCTCCTATTAGCGCTCCGGTGTTGTTTTGTTTTTATTTATTTTTGATAATCGCGTGTAGTCGGTAATTAATTTCATGAAAAATGTGCTGATAAAAGAAAACAAAAAAAAAGGACCAGACAGCAACACGCACACGCAAACACACCGGGAGATTTGGCCGCACTCGAAAATCCAACAACGACCAAATGATAAGACACACCAAATTTTTGCACCACACAAAGTGCGATCAGATAAAAGGTTATCTATCTACAAGACACCTAAACGATGACTCATTGCAATGCATCGACTAGATACGAGAATGTTCGATTTTTGAGTCACACACGTGCCTCTGAGTCCTTTCTTGGATCAAACCAAACAGTGTGGTCCAAGTTGCATGCCACAAAACCTCCTCTGACGACTTATCAGGTGAGTGATTTACGATGTGGTAGTTTTTATGAAGCTACTTAGTGTTAGATAGGTTCCCAATTAGTGGAGATTAATGAGGGCGGTGTAAATGGATCTGAGTGTGTTTTTTTTTGTTTTGTTTGAAGCCTCGCTTGTTGACGTGATCACCAGTGATTAGCCTTTTGATTGCATTGTAAGTGTTTATGAGTTTATTTGCAAAACAAGCTGCCGTCGTGCTACGCGTGCTTGATTTTTGACACGGTTTTCTGGTTTCTTCATGGAGTGTGATGAACAAGTTTGAGATTAGGTTAGGTCAAGTGACACCGGCGGTGACTGGATGTCTGTGGTAGAACTTGCGAAGAGTGTTGTCAGGCGGGGTGTTTTACCGTCACTTACCAGAGGTTGACTTTTATGTGCACATTCATTAGAGAAAAACACGAATTTGTAGAGTGCTCATGCGTTGACAGTCAAATGTGCTTCTCAGTATCTGATTTTAGGAATGTTGTTAAATCATTTGAGTTTCTACTTCCAAAGAAGTAAAAGAGAGGAAAGGCGTGATCTTGTTTTATAGCTAAATGGCCAATAACCGGTTTAATACGACGACTGTTAGAACATCTCTAATAGTGCGGAAGCCCTAGAAACCGATTCATGACGAATTCATAAAACTTAAAAGTCTGAGAGGCTAAAAAACTCTTCAAAAGCCAGGTAACCTATGAAATTGCAGGCCTGGGAGCTTCCCTTTAAAAAACAGCAAGCGCTTACAAAGTTATTCAAAAATCATAGACTGACGGCCAGAATACTGATTTGGAAGATTGACTGGGACTGACTATTTTGGGATTTGGGTCTAGGAGGGCGAAGGTTGAATTGAGCTTCTAGAAAAATTTTCTTGAACCTTTAAGGCAAGAGACATCAAGACCTTCAAGAAACTTGCATTGAAATACATTTCTAAGGCCTGCTCAGAAGGTCCATTCAACATCCTCCCTCTTAGATCCAAATCCCAGGTCGTCAGTCTTCCGCCCATCAGACTATGCGTCACAAAGAACCCGGACTTTAAACTCGTCGAACGCAGACTTTGCCTTGTCCACAACTCATTTCATCACCCCGTCGCTGATTACGATCGATTAGTAGTGACCGTCAAAACACAGCCACACCTCCAGATCACGGCAAACTCCATTCAAAAATTCCCCTCAAAAAAGCAGACCAGCCATGTTTTTTTTTTTTTGCTTCCCTTCGCCATAACACCGACGATAAATCACACGATCCAATAATTAAGAGCCAGAATCTTCTCGGAGGACGTTTAGGGGGCTTGCCTCTCCCAATTAGCGTAGCTTCTGCGGCGATCCCCCGTTTTACGTTCTAGAACAAATGGTGCTAACACTCCACACCTTCCTTCCATCGTCTTAAGTTTGGTCCGCCCGGCCAGTTGTGCAACTCAAGCGTAACGCCGCGATTCGTGTGCGTCGAATCAGCTTAATTGTGACATCATAATTAATTCTAAATGATTCACCTCTGCGAAGATCATCGTGGAACCTCCGAGAGCAGGGGGAGATTCCGATGTCGATTTTGAGGCACAATAAAAATGCTGCCTGAGGGTGGCGCTCATTTAAAATTCGAACCGCGAAAATGCCTCGATAATTCATGACTGACCCAATTTATTTATGCGCAAAACTTTCGTTGTCGAGGAGTTGTTTTAAAATTCACATCGACACAGAACCGGCTATCTGCAAAAAAAGATAGAAGAAAATCAAAAAATCCAGTTGTGTCTCATTGGTTATGCGAACCAGACCAGAAAGCAGCAGTAACAAAAGCCGCTGATTACTAGAATTTTTCTCCCTTCCAACTTGCGCATCTCATTATTCATTTTACTTGCAGAGGAATACATGTGTACACTCAATTGTTGTTTATTTCAAATCGAAAAAAGAAGAACAAGAGCGGAACTGATTTCCTGAATAAAATACCAACCTCTACAGGTCATTGGCTTGGCTTGATGATGCGTTGGGAAGCAAAATTTCGCAAAAAAAAAAAAAGAATCTGCCGTGGCTTCCTGTCTCTGCCGCATTCTGCATTTTTTTTTGCAGCTTCTGCATTAGATGCCAAGTCGAGTGGTCGAATTCGATAATTGGTCTTTTCTGAGATAGTTTTCTCTCCTTTCAGGGCTTCTAAAAATAAACTTTGTTTTCTTCTGAAGTGGAGAATTTTTTTTTTCGTTTTTATTTTTTTTTTAATTTTTATTTTAATGAAGAAAACCAGTCTGACTGTGTGCGGTCGTGTGTGTAGGTGTGAATGTAGAGTATCCACGCGTGAAAATATTTTTTTATTTTTGTCGCAAGCCATCCTGTGGTATTTTTTTTGATTTTTGATTTACACCTGCAGCCGAAAAGTATTTTTATTTATTCATTTATTTTTTTTTTCTTAATCCGTAATTTGTGGAGGGAGGAGAAATGTAATGGGAGTTAATGAACTAACTGATTATCGAGGCGCGTTGAGGAGATTAGAGGCAACGTCACGGTTTGGTTTTTTGGATGTTGACGTGGTCAGATGGTCGGCTTTTGGTGTGGACTTTGAGCTGGCTGGGCGATTTTGGATGTGATTTAAACCTCGTCGATGGGATTTTCAATTGCGTTCATTCATTGGCCCATGATACAGAATTGTTTGAGTGCGGATAAACGAAATTTTGAATTTTGTTCGATATTTGTTGTTGGGATTTTTCCTGCATATTTTCACGACTTTAGTTTATAGAATGTCTGTGCATTGTATTATTTGCGAATTGGAACATCTTATTCAGAACTGTCTTCTCATCGTTATCTGCAGCTATTGGAAATGCACCAAATTGTGAATATTATTGTGTCAAAGAGGTGCATGTTCTTGGCTTCAGTTTGATGTCAGAAATATGTTAGAGACAGAAATTCTTTTGCAATGTTCCAGCTGCTGTTTTTGTTAGAGATAGAGATTCTCTTGAATCTAGATCTTTTCTAGCCCCATATTTGGGACAATTCTGTACTTAAAATTGCTGCAAATTGACACCAACTTTGGCTGTTAAAATGGCCTAAGTTTATCATGTGAAAAACTAATTTATCGTCTACATTTTTATGTTGATAAAGTATTTCAATGGTGTTGGAAAATTGCGGCTTTAGCTTGAATGTAGAACTGTTTCCACATAAATTTCCTTTAAGAGCAGGATTTTTAAGCCGCTCCGAATTGTTGACAGAATTTCTATCTGAGAATTGGACGTACCAAAATGTCTGTGTCCTCATGTTTTCGCAAATTAATCCTCATTTTCTCACAACATGCTAAAAATGTCTCTCTTCCAAATTCACAACCTATTTTTCAATTTACTCCCAACAAACGTCAACTTTTCGACACAAATTAAGTTCCCATTACCGGCATTCCACCACCCCCGGTAACACCCACCGCCAGACTGCAACTTGTTTTGAGGAAAACAAGTATCCATCAGACACTAACCCCCCACAACCGGTTCAGTCGGTCGACGAGTACTTCCCCCCAAAACACACACGTGCTCTTTGCAACCGGCAGTTACTCTACCGTGCAAAAAGTAAAAAAAAAAAAGGGGTTCAGCTCAAAATTCATCCACATCCAACCGTCACCATGTTATATAACTCATTTTATTTTTTATTTCGTGTCACGTTATGATGCATCACAAAGCTTACCGCACCTTTTTGTTTTTGTTTTTTTCCAATCCCTCCCTTGTCGGTGTTTATAACTTTTATTACCAATTCCGTCGTAGACACGACTACCAAGATGGAGATGGTGGTAGATTTATGTTCCAAGCATTTAATTGCCCGTGTAATATGAGAATCTTACTCGTGCCAATAATGTGCCGGCCAGTTTGTAATTTGTTTACGTTGTACTGTGGGTGGGGGGTACAGTCTTTCAATTACTACGACGTATCACTCATCAGTCAAAAAAACAGAGGGCGATGCTTATAATTAAATCACATTTTTTTCTTCTGTTCATTTGACACGATGAAGGAAAACAACTTTTGTGTCAGGGAGGGGTGGGCGTGGTGTAGAGTGACAAACATAACTTAAAGTTGACATCTCCATGAAACCGCCCACAAAATGGGCGATGACAACTGTCCCAACCTTAATATGCCTCCGAAATGTTCTTCTCCCGAAACTCCAAGCTGACAGTTTCCCTTCCCCCCGTAGAAGCCACACGAGCAAAAACCCACACACGTTTTGTTGATCCCCAAAATTTCCTTGCCATGTTTGTGTGTTTCTTTTTTTTTTTTTTGCTTTTTTCCACACGCTCTTGTTCTATCCGGTTTGTCTGACATCTTAAATTTTGATTCACTTATTAGAGGCAACCGAATGAGCGATGCGAGCGCGTTTCATAAGCACCACTTCACACCACCCTCTGTGGCGAGGTCTTCCTTCTTCGAAACCTCACCCTGGTCGTGTGAGAAGCTCTCATGTCCGGCAATGAAGAGTATTTTATTGCATCTCGTGAGTAAATAAATTTTTGTTTGTTCAAAACGAAATGGGTTCCGTCATCGTTAAGTAAATTTTTGTGTTCTGCTGTGTGCTCTGCTGTTTTGTGTGACAAATGGCATTAAATTTGTGAAGTCGTCAAAATAGCAAATCATAGCGTCAATCGCAATGCACTTTTATATTCTTCCCTAAATCACTCTCAAACAATTAAATTTGTTTGCTGCCTGGTGTAATTATAAAGTTCACCAGCAATTTATAATTTTTGTTCTTAATTTTTTTTTCGTTTTCACTTGATAACTCAATTTAATGATTACTGTGTACCGGGCGTTATAGGGTGACGCAAGATTTGTTATTTAGCTTATCTTCTAGGAGCTTCTTTCTGACATGAAATTTGGAAAGGAAACAGACTATTCTATAAGGGAACTGATAATGAAGTTAAAAATTGCGATTTAATTAATAGTTAAGAAGTTTTAATGAAGTCACACCAAGCACACATCGATTTGACATTCATTCACCTTCTTGAAGTCGTAAACAACCCTCGGTCCGTCATGAAAAGGATGATGTATTTATCATGTGATAAACTAATTTAGCTCTCCATCATCAAGACGTCATCACGTTGTCATGGTCTTGTTCGAATTCTACTTTACTATTTCTCTCTGTCCAGCCTCACTCCAAAATACGCGTGCTAGTCGTATATTTCTGCCATCCAACTGGTTTGGCTACGTACAAGTTTATTGCGTCTCTCTTATATGGTGAGGTGACAGCAGGGTGACATTTAATGCCCCCTGGAGCAGTAAACGTCAACAACATGCTTCCAACCAGCTGACACACACAGCCAGCGCAACAGTCTTCAACGGGACGTCACTGAGTCGAGATCTTTGTGGATAAAAATTAATAAACGTGATAATATAAGAGTTTCTTCTCAAAATGGCGATAATGGTGACTGTCACCAGGAGCGTGTGTTCGTGTGTGACATGTGGCGAAACTCTCGCGTGATGAAAATGCCGACTGTCTAAATGGTCGGGGGAAGAAGAGACTTTATAGCCCGTCTGGGCTGTTATAAAGTTCACACCTCGTTTTTCTTTTTCCTGATCACCCAAAAAATATTGCTTCATAAGCTGTCAGTTTGCAACTGCACATGATGACAGTTTACTGTCAATTATCTAATTTACTTACAACTGCCAATTCCACGTCATTCACTTTGTCGTCGGTGCACTGCCAACCGTGACTTATCGATGTACTTGTAATAAAAAAGAAAAAAACAAATGCTGTCTCAAGCCCCCTTCCGAAAGCAATAAAATCGCCAGCATTGGTCTCGGACAAACAGTTGTGATAATCTCTTTGGCAATCAATCAGTATAATTGTTTCGTTAAAAATAAATAAAGAAAATAAAAAGAGACTTCCTCTACGCCACGACTGCACACGACTGCAGCACAATTAACCTCATCAGAGTCGCGTCGATATCACGCCATTTCATCAGCGCGCGGTGCATTCCAATCGCGCAGTGTGATAATTTGTTTTTTTTTCGCAACACATTACTTTGTTCAACGTCAAACGTCATCGCGAATCTGACATCTGTTGCATTGAAACTAATGCGTTCGGTAGTGTATTTCAATTGCTGTTGCGAATTGTGATCATAAAAAAAAATCTCCCTTACAAACGACGCCGACGAGAAAATTGAAAAACAAAAGCAACAAAATGTTTTAGTTAGTTTTTTTTCCCACGGAAAATTAGATTTACGACACATGAATCTTGACAAATTTTGTGTTGTGATATTGTTTCTGTGTGATATTTTTTGTTCCCTCTACACCGACTCATAGCAACGTATCTAAATTTAATCTCCTTCAAAAACAACAAACTAAATTCAAAAATATATATGAAAAAAAGAAGAACCTATGAGTTAGTTTATAGTTAAACGCTCGGTCGAATCGAAAGCGAGAGTAATTTGAAATTAATTGACACAACTTGGCATGTTTGATGGTTGTGTTGTTGTTGGTGTGTTTTACTTTTTTAATCATTTTTTAAGTGATCTTCCCGTGACTCTTGGATTTTTTTTTTGCCTTCCACTCGCCTCTAGAAACAATTTTTATGTTTTTGTTTTCGGGAATTAGCAGTCTAAATTTACTATGTGGTGTTTTTTTGTTTCGAAATTAGTCAGAGAACTTGAACTATTTAGAGGAGATGAAAAGTCAGCAATTGACTTTTTGATGACGTCGGACGTCTGGTTGTCGATGAATTTTGCATCAACACCCCGTTAACATACGTGACTGCGCTCATGGTGTTTTTCTTTATTGACATTCAGTTTGACGACGAAAATTGCAGAATAGTTTGACGGCGTCTAGGTGCTGTGAGATACTACGTGCAAGTCGACCATATGTGCGGGCACTTTTGATGCAATTTATGAATGCGACGCAAACGTGAATCATTTCATTGATTCGCGAATTATTCCATTGATGCACGTAGACTAATGAAAGTGAAAGAGAACAAGTTGAATAGACTGCGTGCATTTATTTCTTATACTTCTATTCAACATCTGTCTTGTAAAGCATTAGTTAAAGTTTTTATAAGTTAGACATAAACTGCCCATAGAAATAGAAATTGAGAGAGTCTTTTCACGCAATCTTTATCCTTCCTGTCACTGTTAGGAATACAACTTCGATGAATCATCACTTGCAATCAAAGAACTTTTGTAAACTATTTGAAAACACTGTTCTGAGATCAACGCCTCATCAACGAAGTTAATTTGGATGCAATTTAGATTTGTTGTTTAGGTCGATTTGAGAAAAAATACATTTCTATTGGAAGCCTCCCAACTATTTGACTACAAAGAAACGTGTGCTGTACGTTTCAAGATCAAAAAATTGAGTGGATGAGATTAAAAGTGGGAGTTTGAATTAATTTACTCGTCATTTGAGGAATTTTGTATTTTTGGTGGTTGGGTTTTGTGGAAACCATTTTCCTTTCGTTCGAAGATGAAAAGGTCGCCTTTTCGTTAAAGTTGTAGTAATCGGTCAGAGAGCTATCTTTTTTAAGTTCTACTTCAGGTTTTTGTTCTCTGATGCAATTGAAGCAAAAAGACGAATATTTTCATGTTAATAATTTGCCTGAAAGAAGAGAAAACTGTGCATTGACGTGTAAACAGAACTCCTTTAAAGTCGGCGTCAAGCCGAATGCAGTTCAAAAATCGTCCGAAATTCCTTTCAAATTCGCTTTTTATTACCTCTGTAGCCGGTCGAAAATGAAATTCAATCCACAAATGTAGTCAAACAAAACTCGTCGTCTTACCACCTTAAGTCGGAGGAAAATTTGACATATTTGTAAGTTGGCACCAAAATCGGTAAAAATTAAGACACAGCACGGGTGTATCGAGTAAGAGATGGAAAGGTCAGCCGCGAAAGTAAAACAAATCCTTCTAACTTGCCAAAAACTGGACGTGATTTTGAATAAGCTATTTGATTGGATAAAAACCCTTCCTTCAAAAATGTGAAACAATCCCGAATCAGTCTAAGATTGGGGAAAACCCCGAAGTGGATGCCTTAGCGGATAAATTGCGTCGTAGCAGCTCTTACTATACTACTAGGCGGTTAAAAATCGATTTTGCAATAAATTCTATGATCATCATGATGTATTTTTGGGTAGCCTAGTAGACACACACACCCAATCCAAATTTCATCCCTTAATTCCGATGAATTTAGAAGTTGTAGACAGGTATATAACGGTAGACAAACTGACAGACGTACACCAGATTGATTCTTTACGGGCTTTATTATTTCTTTCAACCGAAAGCATAAAAAATGGAAATCCTAAAGCAGCAAAAAATAGGACAAAATTGTAAAATGGTCAAAAAAACTGGCAGAATCTATCGTACGTTAAGCTTAGCTTTAGAAAAAAATAGTAAACGTGTGAATTGGTCAAAATGAGACATCGTTTTGAAGTAGCCACAAGACTATTTCTATTCTATCAAATAAGTCACATGCTACCATTCCAATGCAACGCCTACCGCCAACGCGTCCTCCAAAAAAAAACTCTCCACCACCTCGCAGCGCCTTTCAATTTCGTGCCAAAAAGATGATCACATGATACTGGCCTCATTACCTACCCCTCCATCAAAAGTCAATGAATACTCAAGTCGAATGTATTCCACCATAAAAACTGCATCGTGCATCTATTTTAGGAGCACTTTCAAAATTCAACTACAAAAACATTTTTTTACGATCTACAATCTCCCCAATCTCCACATGACCAGTTTATTTACGCTCCAGTTGTCTGCCTAAAAAAATATGCAAAAAAAAAAAAAAAGAATTCATTAAACGGAACACTTTGCAATCGAATCAGTGTAAGTCGATATATTTAAGTCAATCAAGTTCGCTTCTCTCGCCACAACATTCGAGTCGAGAGCGTGTTTTACGTTTTACTGACTCTTTTTATTTATCTCGACAGTCGAGACTTTTTTTTCTTGCCTTCAATTTGTAGCAATTATCTTTTGAGATATGTTTTCGATGGTGGTAGAGACTTCATCATCGTTCTCCATATCTTTTTTTTTTTTTGCGCTCCACCCATTTGTCTGCTGATTGTGATGCAAATTATTAATCATATCGTTGGAAGTGCATTTCAATTACTTTCGCCTATGTTCTGCTCCCTGTCTTGAGGAAAATTGCAACCTCTGAGGGCAATTATGTGTATCTTTTAGTGGTGTGTCTATTGAAGTTAATGGATGGCGACGGGTGAGTTGTAATCAAAAATTATCCACCTTATGACACTCTGTCATGAGTTTTGCCGTGGCCTGTTTTGTTTTTAATTTAGTTAACCTGAATTTGGGTGGGTGTTTATCGAGAACACTCGAGAGATCCAAGAAATGTTCATTCTACATCATGTGGTGGAATTTAGTTGTCTTTTAATACGTAGGTATTTGGCGCTGAGTGATTTTGTTGTTGCTCGATTTACTTGGTGGAATCGCTTGCTTTTCCATTGAATGTCCCATCGGAACAGATGGATTGCATTACACGTCGAAAAGTTTCCAAAAAACATACAGCAAACACCAGAAGACTTAAAATAACTTTGTCGAAAAAGGGTGCCTCGAGATTCATCAATTCGTATCCAGTTTTTTAGGTCAGTTTGAGCTGGGATCGAGTTACGGGCGTCAAATTTCATTTCCATTCGATGGAGAGTGATAAAAAAAAAACTATCTACTGTAGTGGCGGCTCTTATGAGATTTTCTATTGTTCCGTTAAGAAACTGCTAGATGGCGCTTTGAAGAAAAAATATAGCGACAAAGTATTTTGTTTTTTATATGTCCAATTGAAATGCACATTATTCTATTACTATTTTATCAGATAAGATTAAGATTAGATTAGATTTTATTCACGAACAATTTATTTTTTTCTTTTACATGTTGTACAACAATCCTTTAGCATGGCTTTTGCCGTCTGCCGGGACGCAGTACAGTACTAATGTTTTATTTTATTTTAATACAATAGTACTTGACTGTACTACTATATTCTTACTGTATTACTATATTCTTACTTGAAATTATTGGCGTTTACGAAATCGGTTTTAATTTCAAAAGCTTTTGCAAGATTTCACGAGTACACCAAAACAAAAAATTTTGAAAAGGAACTAAGACGTGTTCGTAAAAATGAAGAATGGAGATGAAGGAAGGAGTTAGACATTAATATTTATTTTAGGAAATTTTTATTCGATTGCTATTCTGTGACTTCAAGAGGTGTATTTGTTTCATTAAAAAACAGAGCCACATTTTTGATGAAATATTGGTATGAATATTTTTATTGAAACCTAAGTGTGTCACAGTTAGTTTCTTGTCCAAAATGGACTGCTTTAGATGACCAAATGCCTACCAAATGTGACACACTTTGCATTTCGACAATCATCGAGACAGTCAATGATCAACAAGGCTCTTATAGCCTCATAAGATTATAAAAACAGCAACTTCTGCGATTTTCAGACGCTTTGTTTATTTTCGTGGACAAGAGACCCACCCATCATCATTTAGATTCCGCAAATGACTTCTTCTCGTTTTGTAAACAATTTTTTTTTTTATTATTTCTGGTTATATTATGCCACGTGAGGAAAACACATATTGATTATTATTTTTAATTTTGCAAAAAATTTAAAAACAAGACAATCCACAATATTGCTTCATTGCATAATTTTTTGTTTTAAGAAAAATTACGAATGTGGAACAAAAAGATTTGAATATTTCCGCAACGCTGACATATTAACGATTCACAAAAAAAAAAAAAAAATCGCAAAAAAAAACCACTTGAAATTTAATTTCTTGTTTTGTCAATAAAAAAGTATGCATCCTTGAGATACGTTCCTCGTGTCGTGGATTTTCATATTTTTTTGAAAATTTACTTTCTCCATTTCTATTTTCAAAAAAAAGGCCAACATCATGCACATGCATATAAACGGAATCTTCTTGGCGACAGAGGAGCTTCATTGTGATTCTTTTTTTTGTCTCGTTTCACTCGAAACGATATTTTAAATGTTTCGTCAGTTAATTATTATCACATGGAATGCACTTTTTCTTCTATTTTTATAACAACGAAAAAAAAACATATCTTGCCATACGATAGATATCTCAGGGGCATTGTAATTTTTGTAGACAAATTTTGTGTGTCAGAGGAGATTTTCTTTGTGATTTGGTGATACACCTTTTAGTCGTCTCAGGCCTACTCTCCGTTTTTTTTTTTTTCAAAATATATTTTTTTTTGATTATTTTATTTAAAATCTTCGATTTATTTTTGTTTGTGAACGGAAGAGGCAGACATTTATTATAATGACATTAGGGGCGACTTGAATTTATGCGTTCGCCTATTCGAAAAACTTTTTTTTTTGCTCATGGTGTGGAAAGTGTCAGAATGTTAAAAAGCTATCATTCTTATTATTTTAGAAAAGAAATGTCTATTTAAAATTGTTCTAAAAAGAATAACACACGTCGTCTTCCGAGCAGAGAAAGAAGTGGAAGGTTGTAGTCATGGGATGGATATAAACTAAGTGAATTCCTTTTGGGGCTTAGAAACAAGAACTTTTTTTTTTATAGAAGCCTTGCAAACATAAATTCGAAATGTAAATTTGTACTTCTAAATTTCATACTTCTTTATTTCATCAAACAATAGACACTGGGTTAGGAAAGCCTTAACTTTACATTCTCATTTTCGTTACGATCGTTACGATTCTGTTAAGCCCGTTGGCGTTTTTTTGAGCTCATTGACGTTCTCCTCAGATTGTTGACGTTTTGTTGAACTCTTTTGATTTTCTGTTGAGGCCATTGATGTTTAATTGAGTTCGTTAACATTCTGTTGAGCTGGTACGCGTTCTTTTCAGTCGAGACATCCATGTATTGCAGTTTCTATAGCTCTATCAATTTGTATGTCTACTTGTTTGCTCTCAATCAAACCCATTTTCTGATTGTCTCATCTCATGTTCCTTTAAAGAAAATAATAACCCTCTCATCTCTGATTGCATCCCATCCACTCGTTAGACATCCCAACTAGGACACATTTGTCCAATTTAGTTACTCTAAATCACCAATAAACGCTGCGACTATTTATTCCTCGTGATGCTGTCTGGTATTTTCCATAGTTGAAAAGTCGCCTAGAAACGAACACCCAACCATCACATCAGGCTAACACCGAAAGTGTATAAAATTTAAATCAAGTGCCAAAATGTTTGTTTCCACTGGCCATCCAAAATAACAAATAAATCATCTAATTCATATTTCAATTAACTTCAATTGAAGGAACCAATTAACAGCTCCCGAAAAAAAAAATAGAACCCTCCAATCTAACGTCAAAGAGACACCCGTACACAATCATCTCCGTACACACAGAAAGATTCAGTATCTCACTCAGATGAGATACAACGAACCGCGCAGTAATAGTCGTTGAAACTCTATCTGTTCGCCGCACATTTTTTCCGTGCTTATGTGTTCAGTAGAAAGTTCGTAACGCTCGAAAAAAGAAGCAACGAAAACGAAACAAAGACGACACCTTAATTATCTCCTCAACTAGAAGGCGCAAAGAGGTAATGAGAAGCAATTTATATATCTGCTGCAGTTTTTGTTTTTTGCCCAGAGGGCGAGGTGGAAGAAAACAAATTAAATCAACTGCAACAGCTTGCACTTGGAAATAATTTATCATTTTGATTCTAAATAGATTTGTAGCACAGCCACTGCTACAGAGAACCTTCCTTGTTTTCCTTTTTTTTTTTTCTATTCGACTTCTGTCTAATTACAAAGTGCGACTTGACTTAATAAATATACGTGTTTGTTTTTTGTGTATTTTCAGTGTTAAAAGAGGAACCAGACGACTTGGCACATCTGGCACCGACTGGAGTCGATGCATGCCTTCCATTGGATGACGCTGCACCATTATTTAGCGAAATGCTAGCTGGACTTATGTCTTCTTATGGCAGTCTACTACCAGACGATATTAATTCATTAGACTCACAGCACAGTGGCAGTCAAACGACAACAAACAACAAAGGACACATCGATCCGTTCATTAATTATCGCGACGAATCGAATGACACTAATTGTTCACAGCATTTACTATCGCCAAGTGTTACATCAAAGGTGAGGAAAAACTTTAATTAAATCAAAGTTGATCCCATATACCTGACACCTGTCTCCTGCTTTTTTTCTTTCTAGAGTCCCGAAGCCAGCAGCCTCCCATCACTATGCAGTCCGAATTCTCTAAGCCAAGAAGATGACTTCCCATTCATGACCATGAATGTCGACGACGATATTGACCTCTCCATGCGTGCTCCATATATTCCAATGAACGAGCAAGAAGATCTACCCCTGCTAACGGATGACCTAATGTGGGGCGTAGGAGGATTCACATCCGAGGATCTGGGCATACAAAAAGATGACACAATGCAGTACACGTTGAAGCAACAAATGAATTTATCCAGTAATCGAATGATGAACAGCAACAACAACAATAATTGTAACTCACCGAATCTGACAATTTCACCGTCAGCCTCGCCGATGTCCATATCCTCGTCGTCGGCGGCCTCGTCGCCTTCTCCATGTTCGTCCAATTCATCGTTGTCGATGCACAATCAGCAGAGTGGCAGCTTTGGCGGTTCAATGTTGTGTATGGGTGCCAGCCGAGTTGGAAGCGGCGGTGGTGATGGTACCGGAGGTGGCAACTCAGCGCTGAATGTTGACGATAGTGACAGTGGCATAAGTAGTATAAACTCCATGTCACCTCAACACTCACATCAGCAGCAGCAGCAGCAACAACAGCAGCAGCACCATCACCAGCAGCTTCACTCACCGATGTCGATTGGAAATGACAGCTTGGGTTTGATGACATGTAAAAAGGAAATGGACAGCGCAAGTTTGTGCGAATCGATTGATGCCTTCGACGGTGTGTATACTAAGGATTGTAAGTATTTCCATCAGAGGGTGGGGTTACTTCGGTCAAAAGTGCCTTCTAACTTGAGGTGGGCCTCAGAGTTTCATGGTGGGATATGGTATGGTGTCTAGGTTTCAGTGAGGAATGTCGTCCAGGTAGAGTTTGCCATTTTGGTGAAGAGCTGCTGCTCTTTGCTCCCGAGCCAGATAGGCCTTTGAATTAAGGTAGAGTTAGCCAATAAAGATGCAAAGAGCTTTACATTCCCAACAATTCCAACCTCACCCTCCCTATGCAGTCATGGGAAACTCGTTGTCATCAGCGTTTCCAGTAATTCGTTTGAGAAAAACACTCATTCCGATTAAACCTATAAAGTGACACCGAATTGATTGTGTGTCGTAAGGCCCTTCCCCGCTGAAGCGTAACGTGTGCACCTCAAGTCCCGAGATTTGCGGTCATCGTAGGTGCTTACACGTGATTTGTTCTCTCACCAGTCAGAGTTTAAGTGAGTGAACAAACTAAAAAAATCACCAAGCTGTGTGGGCTTTAATTATCCGTCTTGGTTTTATTTTAGAATTTCCATTTTAACTTCGTATTCCTGTCTCTGCATGCCACACTCGCTGTGTTTTTATTTTAGACATTCATTCTTCTATTCCAACCTCACTGACGTTGGCTGTCTCTGGAACGGGAACGAGACGCTCTTCGTGGCGTCATCAGAGTTGGCGGCACATCTTGGAGGAGGGGGATAAATTTCACATCATGTGCATATCCTGTGTTCGAGTGTCACCTCTCTCGCGATAGCGAGTAATTTACGAGGCATGTGGGCTTTTTTAAATTTCTACATTCTCCATTCACTTTTCTCTGCTGGAAAATTTGTTAAAAATATCTCTTAATTTCACATTAAAAAGGAGAACACACACACATCTGATGTCCGTCCCTTTTTTCGCATCCCTTTCGTCGGTTTGTCAATCACCAGACCGAGGTAGTTGTTAACAGAATAAAATCACATAAAATTTCATTCTTTATAAACAAAAAAAAAAAGTGATCAACCCGGAGAAAAATCGACGCTATGAAGAGACAACATCGTAGTCCGCCAGCGCCGCCGCCGTGTGCTATTTTTATTTCCTCACTCTTGGGGAACGCCGAAAAGACAACACGCTCTTGAAAGATGATGAAAGTACAGATGGAGAAGAAGATTCTTCTTCTTTTCCTCCGTTTCGGCGTTAACTAAAAAAAGAATTCCTTTTTTTGTTTTCATTTTTTTTTTTTTTTTTTGTGCGTAGTTTATTCCATAGGAGCAATGAAATTCGCAAAATAGAATTAATTTTAGCTAAACCTGTTGGTCGTACGCGACTTTTGTTTTTTGGATGGAAAAAGAAAACAAAAAAAAGTTTTCGTTTTTTTTTTTTTTTTTGAGTAATTTCTTTTATTTTCACACTGGCAATTTTGGGGTGGAGCATGTTTGGTGGGCTTCCAAGATTTTGTGCGAGATGAAATTAATTTTTTTTCGCCTCACCTGCATGTGAGTTAAGCCCGACGGGTGAGACATTGTTTGGATTTTTTTTCCCTGCACGAGCAGACAAACTTTGTGTCAATCAAAATTGATCGTTATTTAGTTAGACGGAGAGAGATTTTTGAGTCACAAGATGTGTGTGGCCATTTGTGCAGATGGTGATGACAGCTTGCGAATTTTTCCGTCCTTCATTTCATATTTCATTTTTTTTTTTGTCAAAAAAGAAATAAAACTTAGTTCACTGGGAAGTAGGAAGAAATCGTGTACCTCGTGATTGTGTCGGCGAGCTACTTTTTTGAAGCACGAGGTTGTTTTAGATCTGCATCATTAATTTGTTTTTTTTAGTGGTCTTCTTGGAGCCGGCTCTTCTTGCCGGCTCAGTGAAACGCGTGCGAAGAATTGAATGTCGATATGATTGGGTAATAGGTTGTGTTGAGGAAAAGATTCTAAGAATAGGCTTTTATTATTTGAAAGAGTATTGTTGCATGTGAGATCGTGGGCATTGAACTGTGCCAGTGGGGCAGGCGTTATGTAAGGGTTAAGAAGTGAGATCTAAAAGTGGCCAATGTCGTCGTTGCTGCGGCACGTGTGGTGATGATATTCTCATGGCGAAATCGTTTTTGTGAATCTGAAGTGAACCAGTGGGCTCTGTTTTGTAACTTTATGTACTTAGGTCTATTAAGCAAGTGAGGCTAGGTTCGAGTCCAGCCTGTGGAAATAGCAAACGTTTTTCATGGCTCAATCCTTTGCAAGTGACGACAACCATCTAAAAGCATTTCTATCTAAAAAAGGCTGCCCAATTCGTTGTTCAGAGCCGGCAAAAAACAGAAAGTAGGTGTTAAATTAGGGACACAAATTATGTAAAAGATGCGAAGGGTGTCTTGACGTTGACGAAGTAATCGAAAGTCTAGGTTTTCGCATTTTTGAAAACAAAAATTGATTGAGTGTGATTGCATAGTAAGATTTTCAAGTCGTCCATTCAACGCCTTAGCATGTCACAAAGATTAAATTATTTTGTGCAGTAACACAAGTAACACGAATTTTATTGTGACGTCTTTGAAGTGAAGAATTTTGCGATATTACCGGCTTCTGTGTGTCTACCTTCAAGCAAAGCTTTTGAAAGGACGCACATTCCCCAGCTTAAAATACCAAGCAAAACACCTTTTTCGTGCAAACATAAATAAAGAAGCAAACATAGCAATTAGCAGCATTCGCTAATTGTAATTGCGTCTTTGAAAATTCCATTTTCATGGTCATAAGTAACTTCTGAGCTTCATGGGTGGCCACGCATGGGCGGTAGCAGAAACAAAAATATTCAAAAAAAAAAGCGATAAATATTAATATCTTTATCTTTATCTAAAGACGATGCGAATAAAAAATATTCGCGTCTATGCGTCTACGCATTCAAGCGTATTCTTGAAGGATTTCCAAAGTTGTATACTTGCCGTTTGTCGTCTGAACAGCGAGTGATTTTTTTTATCGAAAGCAACAAATCAACAGAAAGATATTTTTATTTTTTTATAAGTGATTCAATTATTATGTAATGGCCCATCCACGAGCCGAAAATCATTCGTTGAAACCATCACACATCACGGGAGACTTTTTGTATTATTATTTTTCTTTTTTATTTTGAAAAAAAATTATAAAAATTGAATGTCACGGTCGAGGTCCCATCGTGTTTTTTCTTTCCTACTTTCATCCCAATTTATTGCGTTTATTTTTCTGTGTTCCTCTTCTATTCTTTTGATCCGAGGCTAAATTAATAGAATTTAATTAAGCTCTGTGGCAAATGTGACACTCGCTGATATAAATTTTTCTGGGGGAACGATTGCAAGTAGGAGGCATTTTTGACCGCAGGTTGCACGTGAACTTAAAAATTGAAAGTCTTACTAACTCAATGTCTTCCCCTTTTTTTCCACAAAAAAAAATGTTTAGCTTCAAATCTAGATTCTTGGACTGTACAGGAATTCCTTAACATCAATTCAAATGATTCAAATATTGCCGTTGATGATTTGCAACAAACACACAAGCAACAAAATATAATCATAAATACGGTGACACTACCGACCAATACGCTGCACGTTCCCCTAATCACAATTCAAAACAATAAAAATCTTTCAATGAACCAACAGCGCACGACTTCGTCGTCACCATCGGGAGCGGCAGCAACAGCAACGATACACACAACATCGTCATCAACATCATCAAGCTCCGCATCGCAGTCGCCCTCGGCGTCGCCGTCGACGCAGACGTCGTCGATAAATTGCCACAACAATTCTAATAGCAATAAAAATCTTTCAATGAACCAACAGCGCACGACTTCGTCGTCACCATCGGGAGCGGCAGCAACAGCAACGATACACACAACATCGTCATCAACATCATCAAGCTCCGCATCGCAGTCGCCCTCGGCGTCGCCGTCGACGCAGACGTCGTCGATAAATTGCCACAACAATTCTAATAGCAATAAGCAATGTGGCGGCAGTATAATTTTGAGCGAAGAAATTATACAAAACAGTAGAAAACTGACAGGAAAAGTACCCACCAACACCACAGCGGCGACAATTCGAATTTCAAATGGCAACATAAGCGCTGGCCGCCATCAGAGCTCACCGGCCAAGGCGACCATTCTTCACACAACCAATTTGACGGCCCTCCAACAGCAGCAGGGCAACAATAACAATCACAAGCGTCACCTCTCAACCGTAGGTGCTTCGGTATTGGATTCGAAGCGATTAAAGAATTCGTCGACGGTGGAAATTCAAACGTCGCCGCATCTTCTACAGCAGCTGATGGCCCCGGCGCCTCAGAAGCAGAGGATCGTGGTCAAAACGGAAGGCGGATTCGATAAATCACAATCGTCGTCGCGTTGGACTACTGATACTGCACAGCTACAGCAGCAGCAGCAATTGTTACGCAATCACCAACAACAGGACTGCAATCTTAATCAACACCTCAATCAATCGCTGTCCTCGTCGTCATCGAACTCAGTGCTAAAGAATCTTCTCATCAGTGGATGCGATGTAAGTGCTGGTTATTGTATAGTCCCTGTGCGGCCGAAAAAGCTCGCCAAGGCATAAACTCTCACATCCTCCGATTTCTCTCTCTCAAGTCCCCACCTTTCCTCCCCCCAAAAACAGACACCATGCGTTGTTGTAAATTATATTTCTTTAAAAAAACAAAAAACAATTTTAATTCATTTCACAACAATTGTGAAGTGGATCAATCCACGGATGATTTAGAGCGACATTCGCCACCATTAATAAACTCTTTTTTTTTTTGGTATCGTTTTCTACCAAAAAAAAAAAAACTAAAAAACAAAAAATGGAAGCGAAAAAAGTCTAATTTAAGTATAAATCAACTCTAAAGAAAAAAAAAAAAAAAAAAACAATTTTTAGATTACTAAGAGAAAAAAGTGTAAATTTTTTTTAACAAATTTTATTGTTATTTGTACAGTGCGTAGCAAACCATAAACAACAAAAAAGAAAATTCTAACAAATTTTTACATTTTGTAAATGGATCGATTTTATTATTAACTTTTTGTTAGTTAAAAAACAAACGTATATGATAAAAAAAAAGAGATAATGATTAAAAATCGTTCAAAACAATATTATTACATTATCATTTCATGTTAAGTTAGTTTGTAGTGATGAACAAAAAAAAAAGGTCAACACAAGTTGTTTTAATACACATACATAAGTTATACATACATATATATTTTTTTAATTATTATTTAGTTTGTTTTACTTTGTAAATAAATTATACATTAATCGAGAGCTGACTAAATAAATAGTAAGCTAATTTTTTTGTTTTACTCCATGCATCACTGTTAAATTAAAATGATAAAACAGAAAAAAAAAACAAAAAAAAATGTGGTAATTTAAAAAGAAAAAAATAAAAAAAAAATCATTGCGACTTTAATTTTTTACTGTGATAGATATTTCCTTTTGTTTTGTAATTGTTAAACATAAACATATAACTAGCGAAGAAAAAAACAAGTATCAAGGAAAACAAAAAACTCTGATCGAAACCAAAAGGAAAAAAATATAAGATATAATTAAAATTACTATTACTATCTAATCTATTGTAGTTAAAAAATTCGAATAAAAAAAAAAAAGTGTTTTTTAGTTGGAAATTTTTATGTTTGTTTTTTGGAAGAAAATTAAATTATACAAACACAAAAAAATGGAAGAAAAAATTTTCAATTCGAGCGCTGACGGTACAAAGAAAAAAAAAAGACAATTTAAAAAGAAAAATAAATTTCTATACCAAATAAAACATTTTAAACAATTTTAGAGAATTTTTTAAACAAAATAAAAATATATAAATAGCAAAATTTATACCCGTAAATCATACACAACTAGTTGAATTGAATTTATACATATAACAAAAAAAGTATATTTATACATCTTTGAGAAATACAAATTCTACACTCTTTTGGAAAAAAAAAAACAAATATTTTGCCGCAGACGCCGCTTCACGAATAAAAACATACACATAAAAATATCCGAAACGAAAAAAAAAATTACATTTGTCGAAAAAAATAAACTCTTTTTTTCAATTTAATTTAATTTTTGACCAAAAACAAAAACAATTTTAAGTTATTTTTCTCTTCTTTTTTGCTGTTTCTTTTAAGCTAAATTCCCTTTTTTTCTTAGAGAAATCAAGCAGCAAAGTTTTTAATTCGATTGAACTCTCTTGAAGAGAGAAAAGTTAAGAAAACAACATAACTAATATACTCTGTGTTTTTATTTAATTTTTAAGTTTTTAACTATTTTATTCTCTTTCACTTATATTCAAGTCAAAAGCAAGCAAACAAACTAAATTGATATAAAATTTTATTTATAAAGAAAAACAAAAGAACAGAACGAAAATAAGTAAAAATAAAAACTGATTGTTATAAAAAAAACACAGCTTTTTCCAAAATTTGTTTTATTTTGTTTTGCGGATTTATTACATAAACGTGAATATTGTTTTTTTTTTTCATCATTTTGAATTTATGAATTATTTTATTTGCTCCTTTCTATTTTGCAAACAACACTCGAAATTTTTATTTCAGTTTGTTTTCTGTTTGAGTCGTACTGAATGTATTCAGTTAATTTTTTGTTTACTTGGAATTTTGCGAAAAAATTGTCATTTAAAATGAATATCGTAGACCTTTGGTCGACATTGATTTCTATTTATCCTGGATTTATCCTGCATTTCGACAATGAATCTTCTCATCTCTAACAGCAAATGTTCCTTAAATCAAACTCTTAGAACTCTTCGAGTTATAAAACTCATTTATTTATTGTAAAAGGTTTTCCAATAAGGAAATAAAAAAACGCAAACCATTTGAGATGTTTCAAAAATTTTGTTATCAACTTGAAGTAGAATCAAAACATTTATGAATAGAACTCGACTTCGTTCATACGTCCGCAGTGACCACGTCCGTCGATTCGGCCCACATTTCTGCCGAAATGGCCGCTATTTCGCGTTCAATTTTGGCATAGACCAATGACTTAACATAGCCCCAAAAAAATAGTCTAGAGGCGTAAGATCGCACGATATTTCTTTGATAGCAAGCTCATCAATCTTACTCTTCAATAAATCGATTATAACGTGTGCGCTTAGTGGCTTCATCCTGTTGAAACCATATGTCCAAGTTCATATCTTCCGATTCGGGCCAAAAATAATTGGTAATCATGGCACCATAATGCTGGCCATTCACAGTATTGTGACGATTGGCTTTGATTCTTGAGTCGGCTTAATCTTGCGTCGGTGTAGACTAAGATCCTTACGCAAAATACACCATAATGTAGTCTAAGCAATGCCCAATTCTTGAGAACGCTGTAGAATTTACTGATTTGGATCGTTTGCTACGGACGCCTGAACGGCAGCGATATTTTCGACACTTCGACCAACCCGTTGTCTCACTGACAGGGCAACATGACAACGAATATGTAGACTCAAATTTTTGCACTAAACTTGTTATTGCCTGTCTACTAGGGCGAGAATTACCACCGAAAATTAAAGCTAACGCTCTTAAAGTTGCGGTAACCGACTCCGAATTTCGGTAGAAAATTCTTATAATTTGCAGACGTTGCTGGTTCGTGCATTTTACCATGATGAAAACGTGTAGTTTACTGAATGAATTGACAAAATTTGACAGTTCGATGATTAGTGAAAGGGTGCGATCATAAATTAAATTCATAGTTGTCAAGTTCCTATTGGAAAACCCTTAATATACAAAAATACTAGAAGATATGAAAGGAAGACGGTTAAATACTAAGTTTAATCTCGCCTCGAGAAGCTTGATCTTTCTGAAAATTACTCTTATCGACTTTGTTTGAAGGATGCGGAGACATAAAATACCCTTACCATAATGCTCCGACGCTTTGGTCAGAATCATACTTGTATATACAGTATGAACACTACCGCCCAGATCTCAGGAGAAATCTGAAATCTTCATTTCAGTACCACGAAAGGAGTTGTCGGAGAAACCAGTGGTTTTTTCTTCGTTTGACACTTTCTTGGGATTGTATAAAAACCTCGAGCGACCTGAAGCCAGGTAAAGACCGGCACTTTCAATGAAGAGACTGCCTTTCTGGTTTTTGTACGGTTGAAAAGCAAAGTTAAATCCACAAGAAACAAACTAAAGCTGTAATTTGACTTTTTTATCTGAAATTCAGTCTTTCTTTTCTTCTCAAACCAGGAGGTTTTGAACGTAAAAACACTCCTAGTTAAAGCTTTGGTGTCGATGCGTTCGATGAAGTAGCAGAGTCCTTTCCGTCTACAGATTTTGTGTAGGCTCAAAGATTCACGGTTTGATATAGGTTTCTAATTGATTGATAGATGAATTGAGACTGATTTCAAAAAAGAGTTTCAAAAGGCTGAGAGAATGCAGAACATCTGTTTTCATTTTTCTTTCCGAAATACTTTGCTAGGTACAGTCTTTTCGAAACAAAATTTTATTTAAATTCTATCAATGACAATTTGAGCACTGCAACAGCCATGATTCTCATATTCAAATTTTTACATAAACAATTGTCTGATACCGTAATAACTTCCTCGCCACCCTGTGAAACACGATCTAATTATCAGCCTGCTGCTTCTGACACATGCTCACAAATTCATTAGTGAATCCACTTTTCTTGTTCCAGTGCAACTAAGAGAAAATCCTCATCACAGAACTAGAAAGGCAAAACAATTTACTGGTAATTTGCCAGAATAGTTTTCAATTTGGCCCCTCACGTGACACTCCCACAGGTTGATGATGTTTTCTCGTAAAACCAGAAAAGTGATGCATGCGTGTTTTTGGATTTATTTTTCGTTTCTCCTTTTGACACTTTCAACCTCTCGTGTGGTTTTAAATGCATTGCATAATTTTTTTTGCTTCCTAAACACGAAGTCGTCTTTTTTTTTCTGGTCAAAGTCCTACACGCGCTCTTGTGAATAACATCCCATGACTTGTTAGGAGCCTATGACGTAGCTAAGTGAATGTTTGTTAGAACAGGAATTTAGTTTTGGGTTTTTTTTCCGTGTTTTATCTCGCCACGGGGACGGGATCATGTGTTAATGAGTGGTTTTTCGAGTATTTTTGGAATTCATTTGAAAAAAAAAAAAAATAAAAATATTTTGCAATCATATGCATGGGGCAAGTGTAACGTTTTCATGTGGCTCATGGTGACGCTTTAGTGCGGGCGTAGAATTGGGTGGGTGCCCAGAGGTTGGATAGTTTGTTCTGAAATTTACCTTAGGATACGTAGTTTTTGAACTTGTCTTTGAGACACGTTTACTCGGAGTTTGTTAGAAGACGTTGTTTGGAAAAAAGTTATTTTTGAAAGCCGTCACTTACGAAAGTGGTTTTTAAGACTGGTTCATTTGGAAAATATTTGTTGCTGATAGACGATTGTTTGTAAAATTATTTGAAGAATGTTGTTTTTTAACGAAATTGAAAGTTTGAATTTGCTTAAAAAGAACAGTGAACATATCAGAATTAAGATTTCGCTGGAAGTATTAGACTCGCTTCAAATGATTGTCTCATCATCGTCATCATTTTCAGTGACCCCATGTTCCACTAAAGGTGTTTCGTGGGCAGTACACATAAAAGAGATCTCCAGGCAACCCGATCCTCCGCCGCCGACTTTAACTCCTCGGCGGGTATGCCCAATCGTAACCAGGCGAGTCTTCTCTTTTTTGTGACTTTTTAAACGAGTAAAATCTCCAAGCTCCTCACCGTACTCGTCATAGCAAAGGATTGGCTTTAAATTTGAAGAAAACACTTCGATTCCTAAACCTTGCGTGGCTTTAAATGAATTCATCAGGCCCAAAAATAGTTTTCTTTTTACGCTGAGTGGATGTCCTGCCATTATATTTGCCGAAAGTGCTTTTACCATCGATTTCTTCCTTTAACCTTCTCCTGCCTCAATCTGTTTCTCCAAACTCCCCCTCAAGGGCGTTTTCTTGTTTATCAAAAGCCCACATAAATATCCGTCTAATAGCTTCCCCCGCAACAACCGGAAACTCTTTAATATCAAACAAATTAATAAAGAAACACCTTTTTGAGGTGAAACCATCCTCTTTTTGACATGCGTGTGTTTGGACAATTCAACTGAAGGATCGCATGAATCCTTCGAAAAAGACGTCGTTCACTTCTCTTATCGCGTTTTTTTTTGCTTTGTGATGTTATTGTTAACCTTTCGCATGTGTTCTGTACATTTGACACAAAAAATCATGAGCACGACTGCGAATAATGTCCTTCGTGTAGCCGGTGTACACTTATTATCCGTTCCGAGTGCCTGAACATCAATATTTGAGAAGAGAAGAAGAAAATTTGCATAACAAACCTGCTTGTCAATTGAAATCGAGAAAGCGGAGGAGGGACTCCGCCCAATCTCTAAAAAAAAATCTCAGATTTTCTTCGAATTCTCTGTGTTTACTCAATAATCGAAAAGGATATCTCGAAAGTTATTTTCTCTTTTTTTAGGGCTTTTCGTTTTTTTTTTTTGTGTATTGATTTTTGTTTTGTGACAGTGGAGGCGGTGGCCTACACGATATTCGGGCATAATCAGGTGTAGAAAAGTGGGAATATGTCCTTGTGAAAAGAATCGGAAATTGGGTATCCACGTGTTTGTGGTATTTTCCATCCCTTGCTGCGGAAACTTTAATTTTATTCACTCTTGATTAGGGAACCGATGTGGTGCGAAGGACACCAGAAGGGAAATTCTTTTTTTTCTCGAAGGCGTTTCGTATTTTTTGGTTTCCTTTCCTGTGCGTTACATGTGATGAGCTTTGGGAGTGTATACATTTGTTGCTTGCCTCTCAGAAAGAAAAGAAGAATCCCAACAAATTGTGCAAATAAGTTGAGCGTTTGCAATTTAAAAGGTGTCCCCATTAATGAAGAAAATGAAAAGGAAAGCAGTTGTGTGCTGTGCGGAATCACTGACCCAATTTCTGGCAATTGGCTTCATGGAAAGGTTAGTTTGTAAATGCGAGTAATTGAGAGGAAATGTTTCTTTTTTCTTTGAGAGGACCTTTTATCGCAAGACGAACATTAAGTTGAGGCATTGGACGGACTTTTACTTGGAATCGTAGCTGGAATGAGTTTTTCATCCGCTGGGAAACTCTTCTTCTAAATGTATGTCAAGATTGGGACATAGTTCCTTAACATTAACAGGCAGAATTATTTTGCATAACTTTTTAATCCTTAAAAGTCTCTTCCTAGCGTTGGCAGAAGTTTCTGTGCTTCTGAAACTTTTCTGCATTTGATTAGTGCACGTTTCTTCGCCACCCCTTAAAATCTGCCTTGACACGTCTCCACATATGTAATGAAACCTCCTTTCTGTTCCTTGTCATGTATCTTCATTCAACTTAAAAGCCTCCGCGGTTCTTTGAGAAGTAATAAACAAATTTATTTTCCTCCCGACTCTCTGAAAACAGCATCGGGCATGTAAGTCACGTGAATCTGTTCTGCTTTTTTTGCTCATTTTGTTTTTTACTATCACAAAGTTCCATTACATTTCTTTAGGCTAACATTTTAATGACACGCCTTGTGACACACCATAAAGGTATTTTACGATGTGAATTTATTCATTAACTTCGCGAGTAATAAAATTACGAATCACAAAAAAACGAAGGTGGCATTTTCTTATTTTGCCACATTACGAGTTTAGGAGGTGGAAACGTGGGTGGTGAGCAATTAACATGATCCGCGAATAATTTTCGTTGATTGTAGTAAAAGTGCTTCTGGGGAGATTTTGGTCAATATGCTGTCTGACTATAAACGTTTTATATAATAATTTTTGGTGGGCAATAAAAATTTGCTGTGACGCAAATGGTGCTATCGGTTGAAATAAAATGCTTGCTCTTCTTTTGACTTGATCAGAAGTTTTTATGATTCACTTATCTGTATATTATTTATTTGTCTAAATGCCTTTCATTTCTCTGAGATTCATTCATTCATTCAATTAGTAAAGTATTTTCTTTTTAAAAAAGGGGTGCATTTGACAGCCCAGCTTCTTACAAAACATGCCTTAATGTGATTCTCGTTGCTGCTTGATGATTTTTTATTTAACAAACTTGTATACTAATTAATTTATTTATTATGTTTTGGTCGACAATAACACATTCTTTTTATTTGAATAAGTGAAATAAGTAAAAATAAACATCTACCTCAAAAAAATAAAAAATAAAAACAAACTACACAACTACCTCGTACATGAAATAAAATAAAATATTCTCATGATCACGGAACAATAGATACAAAAACTAGTGAAATAGATTTCTTAATTTTTTTTTTTTCATTTTTATATCTTGTTTTTCTTTCTAAGAAAATAGCATTCTTGTAGTATTTCATTACAAGAAGAACAAGAGTATTTGAATTATTGATGATTGCACAGCTGCGAACACTAAAGCAAAATAAAACCCTCAAGTTTTTCTGTTCTTTATTTTTTGTGAACAGTGAATATTTTTAAAAGTTCTATAGAATCGTATGAAAAACTTTTCAAATAATTTTCAAAATATTAAATAACTTCCTTTATTTCAAAATATATTATTGTTTTATTACGAACAATTCTGGACCAAGCAAAGAAACCAACTAAGTCTTTCTTAAACGATTTTGGAAATAAGTGTTTGATATTTTAAATCGTTGTGGAAGCTCGATTTTAAATTAGAAATTTAAAAGAATTGTTTGGGAGAAAAACTCTCTTTCAAATTCGTCCAAAAAAAACAAAACCGGTATAGACGAAATAATATGAATTTTGTCTTAACTCGACTTAGACGGTTATTCTTTGGGACCACAAGTTTTTCACACACAATCCAATCTAAATTATTACTAAACTAAACTTCGTCTAATTTAAAATAATTGTTTGTGTTAAAAAAATTTAAATTAACTTTGGTTTTCCCAAATATTGATTAAGTCCATTCTTAAAAGTTGATTATATTTTTTCCCGTGCTATTTTCGTGTTCTCAACTGTGCTAAGTAAATTGCAGTAATAAATCAACATCCATATTAACTTATAATCTCCCATAATGCTTTGAGCAGGTACATTTAGTGGATACTTAATTAATATAAATTCAAGTTTATGATATAAAATTAGACATACGATCAATAATGTGATCGTTTATAGATTATTCTAAGCTTAGTCTGTATTTATGTGGAGGGGAAGAGAATTGAAGTAGACAATTTAAAAGTGTTGGCGCACGTGTTTTAATGTTTCCTTATTTTTCTCTGTTGCAAATTGCAATTTTTGTTTAAATTTTCATTCCAAATCTTATTTTCTTTTAGTTTAGCACTATTAATGCCCATGCGATCATCGTTCAAAACAGTTGTTGCCGAACGATCCATCTTAGAACTGATTATTTCACTAAGAGTGTGTTGAGATCAATTTTGTTGAATCAAATTTCCCGCTAAATTTTAACGCGGCATCTTTTTCTTAAGAGACCTTTGATAAGTCAATGACTTTCTTAGTTTCCCGTGCAATAACTTCAAATGCGGCAGCACTCCTATCGAAGCTGATTACTGTCGAATATATATACGCCTTTTTCTTTTACCCCCAACTTTTAGATGACTTCTGTCGAATTATCACACATCGTTTAATAGACAGCTGTCAAATTTTCAGCAAGTTGCCTCGTTTGGTTTATATTTGACAGCCCTTTAAAGCAGACAACGTTGTGGGGTTAAATGAAAATTGGCACATGTCTATAATCACCTTGGCAACATTCCATAAAATTGGCTACGAGCCAATCCACCATATTGTCCAGATTCACTGCCTATTTCCTGTTTTGAAACCTGAAGAAATGGCTGGGTGCCAATATATAAGTCAAAAGAGTTCATTACTGAAACAGACGCCTCTAATTTATTTCAGATATTAAAAAAGTTAGGATTCTCTGGAGTAAATAAAGAATATGTTGGAAAGTCAACTGCTTTTTTTCTAAAAAAAAAAAATTGTATTCAAAAGGTCACTGAATTATTTATTAATCTGCCAAAACCTGTCAACGAGTTTTCAATCATTTGAAAGTCCTAACTTTCCTGTCTTAAATTTTATTAACGATTCTTACAACACAACGCAACACTGAGATGTGCCTTAAAAAAAACTTTTAAGGAACACTCTACTCACCCCATTGACTACTTCTGCCCTCCTTTAGAATAATTTTCCAAACTAACATATAAATACATTTAGTGTAATACAAATAAAATACAAAAAATCAATAACATTAACGAACTAAATTAATGTAAATTAATTATAAATAAAAGACTGCGAGCGTACACTCTTAAAATATTTATTTAAAAAATAAAGAATAAGTACATGTGTAAATTAGAATGTCATTTAGCCTCTTAAAAAAAACCTCTTCTATGTGTGTTACGTAATTTCTAAAGGAAAACTTAATTCTAATAAGTAAAACACCATGACATATTTTTTGTTGTTTCCTTTGGTTCTTAGAAACTAAGGAAAAAAGAGAACTAAATTTAATTCCAAATAAGTCGTAAACATAAGTATAAAAAACGTCCCTCAGTAGAAACGATTAAAGTTTATAGGTATACTATGTAGTAAAAACTTATTTAATTTATGGCTTTAACTTGAGGATTAAAAATCAAAAAAAACAAAAAAAAAAGTTTTTAATTTCTGTTTTTTAGTTTTGTGTACATTTTTTCATATCCAGGAATATCCCCCACCGGAGTTGTGAAAGAAAAATAAAGAAAAAAAAATCTAAAAAAAAAAGAGTATAGCAATAATTTTTGTCTTAGTGCAAATTAAATAAAATTTAATTTTACAAATTTGTAAACAAATAGTACACTAAAGGATTACCTCCCTAATAGATGTCGTACATACTTACTACCTCTCAATGTTATGCAAGAAAACAAAAAAAAAATATACAAACATATTGTAAAGCTATTATATATATATGAAAAACATAGACATATTGTGTATATTTCTTATAGAGTGCATTTTATATAAATTACCACAAATTGTAGAAGAAGAAAAGAAAAAATATCCTACGAGAAAAATAAGGAAAAGAACGTTAGTTTAATTATATTTATACCAGAGTCCCAAATAGACAAATTTTACGCAAGTAAACAAAAGCCATCTATATGAAAATAAGTAGACAAATTACCTCAAAGGATACAAAAAAAAGTCCGCAAAATAAATACAAACAATACGATACAATTACCGAACAAATGAGAATACAAAAGTTTTATCTTCTACATATCGTTTAGACATAACAGTTTCCCTTTTCTTTAAATTTGCGAAGAAATATATTTTTTTTTTGTTTTTGGAAGGATGTTTGGTGTGATGTTTATTTGGTAAGGTAAGGACCATGTTTCCTAAATGTAAAAATCTACTTGAATTGACCGTTGTCCATGACTTAATTTACTTACAGAAAGAAAATCGTCTATACTTCGTTGGGTGCCGATCTCAACTAATTATAGGCCTGCAGTCGCTGCTAAAGACCGGCCCCAAGGACATTTTTAATACTTTTCAATTTCGACCTTTAAGCTTATTACAAAGAAACTGCCTTTTTTGCCTGTCATTAAAAGCTTTTCATGTGATTCATGATTTACTTCTTAAAAAAGTACTTCCATGGAGTAAAACAGCCTGTTAAGGTTTAAATAAAATTTTATTGTTGGCGTCATCTGAGCATTAGAAGTCACTGAGCATTAGAAGTCACGGTCACTCCGAAACCGTCTACCTCTTCCTTCTACCTTCTTTTTTATTTCTCAAAGGCTGACACAGAAAATCAAATGAATTCACAACCGCCTCCGCCATCGATTATTTTATATTACCAATGTCACTCCGTCAAGTGCCCCATTTGTCAGCTATAAAGACGAAAAAAAGTCGTACACCTTTTTTTCTGCTTGTTTCATCCTCATCCCCCCATCACCCACCCTTTAACGACTTATTTCGCTCACTGTTTACATTCAACAAGTCAGTCTCTCCGATTATAGACAAACAAAAGGCTGATAAGCCATTGTCTAAGCAGTCAATTAATCAACTTGTCATCTTTATATATACAATCCTCTGTCCCTCTCCGCCACATGGCCTTATTAGCATTTCCATTAACGACACCCCCGACACTCCCGACACAATAATAAAGTCGACAACAAAAAAAAAATGAAAGGATCTCTCTTAAAGAAATCTCAGCGTTTTTGTTTCCTTTCATCCAGATGACGAGGTCATGATTCACCACAACTACCACATGAATAAGTGGAGTTTTCCGTTTCATAATTGCTATCCTTCGTTAAGCATGAATTCTTGGAAGACATGTGTGTGGAAGCCTTTACTAATCCTTTAAATCAAATTAATAACATCGTCCCTGGAATGGGTGATGTCAGCAGATAAAATTTTGTGGTTACACCAACCCTTCCAATTTTCAAAATTATTATTTTTTTTGCTTTGTTTAAAATGAAAAGATAGAAAGAAGGAAAAATATATTCAAATTTGGAGAGATAATTAAAAGAAAAAAGAATTATTACCGTAGTTTAGAGAGTCAAAATTTAAACGCTTAAAATTAAATCTAAGTTATAATGATACACCAGAAAAAGATTAGGAGTGTCTAGGCTTAAGAATTAGAAAACAAATACACACTTTACTTCAAAAGTAAAATTGTTCTTTAAAAGATCTAAGTGTCGAACTATTTTATATAAAAAAAAAACAAAGTAATGAAGAAATGATTGGTAGAAAATAGAAAAAAAGAAGTCTTAGAAATTAAGTTTAAATAAACAACAGCAATTTATATGGTCTTATATTTATATATTTACATAAAGAATACCATATACATATAAATTTATCTCATAGGCATACGAGTAACTTACTTGCTATTTATGTAAGAAGATAATCGAAAATCATTAAGCAGCATTTTATTAAAAAAAAAATAAAAACCATAAAAATAATAAACAATAACAATATATACAAACTATATGCAATATTAAATAAAACTTAAAGCATAAATGCGATTTTAAGAAAAAAAAACTTTAAGGAAATGTAGTTTTATTCAATTTTATTTAAAATTTTTCAATATTTTTGGCTTAGTTTTTCTGATTCGAGGGCCAGTGCAAACTCACGTTTTCCGCTGATTTTGTATCTTCGAAACCGTTCTATTCAATATTTTTCAAATCTATCTGTTTTTTTCGCTATCAAAAAATCATTTTATTTCATTTCTTCTGGTTAAAAGTTTTTGCATCCTTTGGAATATGCCTACATACATCAACGTTTCTTTTGCGAATACAATTTTATTCTTAAATTAACTTAAGTATTCTTTTTTGTTCGTTATAGATGAAAATTCACTTTTTGCAAAACAAAATGAATAAGCACATCAATCCAACTACAGTTCATCGCTGGTCGTTACTTTTTGCAACCTCTCAGACAATTGTGCAATTCCCTTCTGAGGCGATCTAGGAATCAACTCACTTCCTGGCTTCTTTATATAACGTAAAGGGTTTCTTGGCCAGGGTATGAATCGTCCTGATAGTAGGAAAGGAGCAATATTTAATTTCGCAAAGCTTTCTGTTTAGTTTTCAGCTTTCATGAGACTCCCTCAGCTTTGCGAAACTCTCGCTCTGATTAGTTTGGAGCGTTTTCGTCTTAGAACCTCAAACAATTCTGTTTGCGCCATTGAAAGCAGCTGGCTCGAGATCGTGCAGGGTGGAGAAGCTTAACACGTTGAATGCCATGGGGGCCACCGGTGACCACCGAAGCCAAGATTATCAAATTTTAACAGCTTATGAAATGAATTAAAAGCTTGAAATTTTTTAAATATTATTACTTTTAGTAAAATGGTTTGAGTCAAGCGATGTAAAATAAGCGTGGCATTCAATATGTTTAACAGACCCCCAGGTACACCCCGGTCTGTAGCGCCGCTCAGAGAAGAAGTTTTTTCCATGAACAAGGTTCTACTAAAATTTTCTTCCAATTAGGGCAAAATAGTACAACCTCGCAACCTTGTGGCTTGGTAAAGAAATTCACATATTCAATATATAATAATACCACGATTTTCTAAAAAAAACTGAATGATCTAAACACAATTCTGTTGATAGATGTCTAACCTTGATATCGATATCAGCTCATCATGCCCCATTAATACCAGCTAGAGCTATGCCTTCATATTGTTAGAAACAGCTTTCGAGATTGAGCCACTATCAGTGTCAATGCTTGATATCTAAATTTCCTTAGAGTCGTGGCTTTTAGAAGAGCCATCATTAAAGTGATTTCTTTCATTTCTTAAAATGCTTCTTCTGAAGTCTACTTCTGAGCAGCCTATAACAAATTGGATGGCATTTTTGAAGTTGAAGTTTGAAGCTGATATATAAGAACACTGAAACCTGACAAATATTAACTCTGTCCTTGTTTAGGAAGAAAATATTCTGGTTTGTCTACCTTAAACTGGGTTACAAAATATCAGCCAACATAGTCTTTCTTGGACTGCAAGCACGTTGGAATTGCCGAGCATGGAAGGCAACACCCACTGTAGGTTGGCCCTACATTAGCGAAGCGAAATAAATTAAGGCCCAAGACGGATTTTGTGACAAAAATTAGAGTTTTTTCTTCAGTGCTTTATGTCCACGAAAGCCAGCCTATACTAACCATGCTTAAAAAAAATTATAAATTTGGAGATTCCTTTTAAAATTTGTGACTGGCATTTTTAGACAAGTTGCGTCAGTCAAATCTGTCACATATGCGTTTAGAAGTAGTTAAATTAATTGAATTGGATTAATTTCTTGAACAGATCGTCGTATTTACAAATACTTGAAATACAAAATGCATTTAGCTATTCAGCGATGCAGATGTCATAATAAGTACGAAATACTTTTACAACTTTCTTTGGTAACTGGGGAAAATGCTTTCCATAACCATTAACAAGTTACTTGCAATCGCAAAGCAGTAGGATCACGTATACTTTTGTACTGACAAATTTTATTGGCTCGTAATAAACTACACCTTTTTTTCAAACAAAAAAATTAACTATTCCCTGAATATTTCAAGCAGCGTTTTTGCTTTCTTAAATTTTTTTATTTTTTTTGTCTTTGTGAATTATGTGATCCGAAAAACAAATAAAAAATCGGTCTGTATAATCATTTAAGACGTGGATTGACGTTGTCACGAATTGATTTTTGACAGAACGCCAGAATCTTTTAAATGCATTTTTTTTGTTTTGATTCTAAGGTGCTCGAAATCAATGATCAAAATATCGTGTATGTAAATATCTCTTTTGTTGATATTCTTTACAAAATATTACCTAATTTTCGAATTTGTGGCACTTTTTGCCGAAAACACTTTCTCTCGAGTCCCAAGTTGAACTTTTTCCGATTGTGTGCCTGTATTCAACTACCCCCAGAGCCTTTCACTGCCATTCCGCCATCAAAAAATCAATGTACGACTTCTTCCTAGTTCCTTCACTGCTGCCTAACCACCAATTTTGTGCGCCATAAATGTGCTTACAACGTCCAATAACGATGAGTTATTACCGTCATATTGTCCCGATAACAATTCTCGGTTATCCCACATGAAATACCTTTCCACCTCCTTTGCAATGCCCAAATTCCACACATGCGTGCACCAAAAGACAAGTCGCCATCCCTCCCACCAGATCACCCCACTCACATCCATGAAAACAAAACAATAAAGCTCATAATTGGCGATATCATTCGGACCGAAGAGAACTACTCCACACAAATGCCTTTACTGCGCCCTTAATTGTGAATAACAATAATCAATAAAGACAGAGAAGCTCGGAGAGAACTATCATCTAGCAATTCACAGAAGGTCAAGATCATCAGCCCAGGCACCACCCCACCCGGTAAGGCTAATGGAGTTCCATTTCATTCTCGATTCTCGGGGACACCAGTATGTTCTGGTGGTGATTGGTTCTGTCACACGAGTGTCTTTGATTTTGATACTTTAATTGAGGGTCTGCGGCTGGCACGTGAAGCCGGAGGAGGAGACTTCCTGGTCGGCCAAGACGTTGACCCACTTCTGAGTGTAATTTGTGTTAAATTCGATTTCTTTTTTTTTCTTCGTCCTGTCTTAATTAATTTTTCCACTTGAATTATCATTACCTGATGTCGTTGTCGATTTTCAGTCAGTGAAGGACTTTTTTCTTTTTTCCTTTTTCACTGTCAGTCTCACGTGTCACGGCACAACCATTCTCGGTGTGTATGTGTCAGGACGAGAGTGGAGTTAATCGCCTGTCGCCTGCCATAACTTTGCACGTGAATGCGCACACACACATTTGTATCATTATATTGTTCTCATTCTCCGAAATGTAACTAGGATGCTTTAAGATTCAATTCAATTCTACCTGGCTTTACGCAATTTGGGTCTTTGTCTGTGCTGTTTGAGTGTTTTGAGATGTAACACGGGCTCAATGAGCCCCTCGTGCTGATTAGTTGTGGACGTGAGGGGTGAATTTGAATATTCAAATCAGCTTTTGACCTGCGCTGAAAAATGTGTGTTTGTCTAATGGATGAGGAAAAGTAAGAGTACCAATTCTCACTCTTGTGGAAGGCCACATTTGGTCACAAATGTTTAGTGGACCAATTCCTGAGTCCTTTGCCAGATAACAACAACCCATATATTGTGTTAGAGAGCTTCTCTACTGTTCAAGTTCATGATAAAGTTCATTAAAAGTAATAGTTAAATTTTTCATCACACTAGCTTCTTCCAAAAATTGCTATCAAAGTAAAATAAGCACAAAGTTGCTCAATATTCCCCATGCTCCACTCTTACGATACAAACACTCAACGCATATCAATTGAAAACCCAAAGTTTTTCGTCATACCTTGGAGGCTCAGAGCGACGTGCAGAGAGGCACACACATCTCAAAAATAACTCACAACTTGTACAAAAATGATCTCCCAGGCCAAAAGTTTATCACACGTCGTCTACACCTACACACACTCGGGTGAAAACCCACAACGAGGCACGTGTCGCATGGAATCTCTCCCCTAAGTCAAAAATCCCTCAAAAAACGAAATTCCAATTCATCCCCCAATTCATCCGCCGCCTGCTCATTGATACCTGTCCCCCGTCGATAATCTCATTAAGGAATCGAAGAATATAAATAAATAAAAAAATCAAGTATTCGCATCCAAAAAAAAAATTCACTCTACAAATTGCCATCATTTAATTTAACAAACCTCCGCCCGTGTGACACACATTCAAAATCTAACCAACCATCCACATCATTCATCTATACAGTGAACCATTCAAGGATACTCTGATTGAATTCAGACGAATAATCGGGCCGAGTGAAACTCACAAATTTATTCCATTTGCCTGACGCGAGAGTTGCTTTTGTTCTGCTGGCATCCTCTCAATCAAACACACCTCCGCAAGGAGTCAATTTGCTCCCGGGGAGGGGTTGTGCACAGCATACACACGTTTAAATTGAAAAGACTACACACATACAATTCCGTCACACCCACCCAGCCGCCCACACTCGCTCACAATATGGCGAACTTAAGTGCTGAAGTGGCACCTACTTCCTGTTGTGGGTGGTGGGATTTTGTTCCGAGAAAAGAATTTTTCATCAAAAACTTTAAGAAAATTAATTTTTCAGCAAAAAAGAAAGAAAAGAACCTTTACACCCGACCCTCTCGAGGGAGAAGGACACGAATTCGAGTGTATATACTGGGGCGGAGGGAAGAAAAGGATAACAGAGCGCGCCTGAGGAACTTTTCATTTGAGAATAGGCTCAAAAGAAAATCCTCGCGAATACAATTTTCTGTTAATTTTGCTGTTTTTATAATTTTCTATGTTTATCATTCGTTCACTTGTGTCCCGTCCCGTTCCGTCGTCTCATCTACTCCATTTTGCTTTTGTTTTGTGTGTGTGGTGAGAGAGAAATGGGGAGGCGAAGCCTCATTTGCAATTATTTCATCTTAAAGAAAAGTTATGCGGAGTCGAAGGATTTCCTTTAATGACCGTTGAATACACTCCGCAACGACAACGACGGCGATAAAGGAATCACGTGCTTAGTCCTTTCTGGTTCTGGTACAGGATATCGACTGAGAGGCGAGAAGCAATTAAGGAAATCAAGCGACACGTGATCGCAGTTATTTTTAATGGCGTGTCGTTGGCGGAACTGAACGCCTTGGGACTCGTGTGATGGGCGTATGGTCTTTAGGAGATTTAGTGGTGCCTCTATGAGCTTTTGACCTGGTGTGTCTTAAAAACACATGTGAGTGACATTTATGGGGGCATTTGGGCGTTCACATGTGACAGCTTGATCGCTTTAGTGATGAAATTAAAAACGAAAAGCTCTCAGGCGTATTGGGTCAGGTTAAGGGGGGTTTTTTGGCAGATGACTGTGGCTGTGGCATTGGCTAAAAGCGGGGTCGATTCGACAAATTACACCTTGCGTCACTTAATCGCAATGTTTTTGAAGAACAGCTGAGACTAAATTCAGATAAATCATCAATACAGAGCAGGAACTTGGATAAAACTGGGTATGTGTCTTCTGGTTTCAAATCAAATCAAGTGGTTGCCACTTCTGTTAACTTTGCGAAATTCAATTAAAGATAACATATTTTTCTTTGAAAGACTCAAAACAAAATTTGTTAAAGTATAATATTTTTTAACAATTTATTGAATAAAGCCCAATGTCGTATTTAACCAAGGAACAGAACTTATTAAAAGAAATGAATATACAGTCGACTCTAACTCTAACCATATTTTGGCATTCCGCTTCACAATTTTCCATACAAAAACCATCCTCTAAGTCGAACTAATTTTGATGTCCCATGAAAATTCGACTTAGGGATTCGACTGTATTTCAGTTGCACATTCAATTTGTACCGCGAAATTCAATAAAAGGCGGTCAAAGTAAACTCAAACAGATGAAATTCTTGCATAGAAAATAATCTAAAACTGTAGATTAATAGTGAGTCCAACCTACAGGCGGCTATAAGTTCAAAATCCGACTTGTCATAAAATTTAGAACAGATTTTTCCACATGTTTTCAAAGGGCTTTAAGTCCGGTAAACGTGCTGGCCATCTCAAAATTTACTTCTTTGCGTGAAATCATCAACCAACGGCACATGAACTGCAGCATTATCTTGCTGCATAACGAGATTTGAATCTGATTTATGTATAAAAAAAACTTCCCTCCTTTCTAAAACAGAGTAATCAAATTTTCTGATTTCATTAGACCCGTAGTGTTCCATATTGGCGTCTTACAAAAGAAGTCTAGACCATCAAAAATCCACCTACAAAGTTTCTCTTGGTGGAAAAGATCCTTGGACATTTTATATCATGCCAATAATAATTAAAATCATCTGTTCCCTCTAGATTATAATTAAAATCATTGGTGGCGTAACAGCCCGCGAAGGGCTAAAGCCTAGCTTTTCGTGTCTCCACTTTTTTGTGCGCGTTACAATTTGACACATTTGGAGGGGACCTACAGTTTATTACCAGTTTCGAACGGCGAATTGCGATAACTTTCCATGACAGAAGTACTCCAGGAGGATTGTCAGTCGTTCGCTAGAGGTGGCGCCATGAAAATTGTTTGTGGTATTTTTATCAACCCTAGCATAAATTGCACAGTCCCGGGAGATTGTGAACTTGTCTTTAATTGAATTTTGTTGATGTAAAGCATCGAATCGACTGATTTAAAACTGCAGAATTTCGAAAATTCTATTTCGTACATTGTGCAGCTATGTCCAAAGGCTTACTAAGACGTTTAGCACTGGCGCTGAAAAGTAAGAAGAAATAGCAAAATCTAGGCGAATTCTGACGCGTTTGACAAAAATATTAGACCTTAGACATTGAAATTATGGTTAACAATGAAATGATTGCTTAAATTCGTATATTTGTATATACATCAATTCTACATTGTAGATAGAAGAGTGTAGCCTCAAGAAACTTAACATTTTATAACAATGTGCGAGTTAAAATTTATTCAGGTCTTTTACATTTATTCGAATTACTCGCAGACGTATCAGAAAATCTGCCAACAGTGTCTTACATTATTAATTACATCATTAATTTTTGAAAAAAAAAATACAATATTCTGCAGACAAGTCTCCAGTATTTACAAAAACTGTTTAAAATAATGTTGAAATCTATATAAGTTCGAAAAATTTGAAAACTTGAATCTTAGAAGTTATCGGGTACCCGAAACTCACCGCAATACGTGAAACGAGTCTTCGATGAGTCTTCGCTTCCTGATCCTTCCAGCCTTATTCATGAGAACCCTCTGTAAAAGCAGTCACATCTTCAAATTGCAGTTTGCAGTGTTCTGCAAACATTTAGTGTTGTGTGCTTATTTAGAATTTGTTTATAAGCCAACTTCAATTCATCTTAATGCGATCAAAAAAATGTTCCCGGAAAGTCTGGCGTTTTTTAAATTATTGTATTTTGGAGTGACCGCGAGCTTAGTTAAGACTCTCAGCTTTTTCTATCCAACAATCGCTCGGCTTGTGAGTGAAGTGTTCGACCCCAGGATGAGGATACTAATTTCTGCGTATTTGTGCATCGAAAAAGTTGCACATAGTTCTTATAAGTTTTTAATCATTCTCATTAGTACTAGTCTTCTAAATCGAAAACATAAAAGTGGAGTTTCGTGAAAACTCAGTTAGGAAATAAAGAAGTCACTAATCGATTACCAGGATCTCATTGAAATGCAGAACTAAAATGTTTGTACATCAAAAAAACTCAAATCCATTAACAAAAAATTAGTTCAAATTGTAGAGTTTTAACCATTTTAATTTCTTAATGTCCTTGTCAGATGTAATACGAAACACTTCAAAATTCGTAGACTTCTTAATTTTGTCTCCTTTTCTGCGAAGACGACATCTATAATGTGAACTTAAGTTAAGTTAAACAGAATTAAGTACCTAAGGCAACGATTTGCATCTCGGTACATAATCTACTACGAAAGGCGAAGGATTTATTCGACACTGAAGAGAACCCAGAGTAAATTAAAAATAAAACTGCATAGAAAACGAAAGCGTAGAGAGTGCCATTTATCAAGTTCGTCGCCTCCTGACCTTCAACTTCACCAAAATTCTGACTCACAACTCAACTACGTCGCAAATTTTTCTTCAAAGTGAAGACAGCTCTCTTCCCCACTTTCATACCTTGAAAGGTCTCCTCCAAGGCTCATTCTGTTGAAAAGCACTCATCTGCTCTCTTCACACGCGACATGTAGTCCTTGGTAAATTTGCATTGTCAACTGAAGAGACACCACACACCACACTCAATTCCAAACTCCCAAACCTCATCAAATTAATTAACTTCTCGTCTTGACTTTCACATTCATTAACCAACCTCGTCAAGGATACGCGCCGCGGAGAGCCTTCCCGCAATTAATCCAGCTTCAGATTTCTTCATCCACGCGACATATTTTACATTTGTCCCCCAAAAAAAAAAAACGAAAATCGTCCACGAGTGACTTTAGAATAAATATTTTAACATCCAAAAGGATCCATCATCTTTGTCATTCCTCCAGGACATGCCCCGCTGCCGCTGAGGAATAATCGCATCTAATTTTCATCATCATTTATTTCAATTCGCCGTTTTCCCCGCACGGAAAAGCGAATGAAAACAGTTATTTCTCCCTCCCCTCCTCGTCTTTTTTTCATATTTTTCCAATTGCAAAGTCAAATTCTTATTTCCATTTCCTTACCAAGTGTTTTTATTGTTGTGGAGGACAAAACTGAGCAGAGCGAAGGAAAAAAAGGACATAAAACCCATAAATGAACGAAGAACAAAAAAAAAGCCGATAATATGGATTTTCTTTCCCCTGTGAATGAGTGGTGGGGGGGGGCCTTGAACGAGCCCCCAAAATGGAGGGCCATGTACATTGCGGAAGCTTAACTTTCACTTTCTTCCAAGGAGTCGGTTCTTCCGCTTTTGTTGTTATCCTTATCTGACGGAATTTCCCTTATCTCTCTTTATGTATTTGTGTATTGACCCAGTTCTCTTGTTCACTTCCTCTCTCTCTCGCTCTTCCTTTGATTTCCACTCAAGTTTGAGTCGTTTCGAGGAACGATGACGAAGCTTTGGAAAGTTGAACGTATACCTACAGCTGTTGACGTCACAGTCCGGAGGAGGATATACACGCACGTTTTCGCATTTACACAGAAAAATAGGAAGGACATTTATTTTTCAAATGTCCATCTTGGGGAATGGAAAGTTTTTTTCCTTTTAAAACTTTTTTTTTTGTTGGGCCCACATGATGTCATGGTTTTCTTGTTGTTTGGGTTAACTTTTGACACATGAGATTGTTTTTTGTTTATTTTAGATTTCACATGACATTCTGAAGGTTCCTTAAAGTAGATATGTAAAAAAAAGCGATCTATTCAGTGGATTCGGGATTCGATGAGATGATACAAAAAGGACATTAAGCAGACAATAAAAATGATTTATTGGCGGCTAGGATAATGCTCCGTCAAGCTGTGCAGAGCTATAATAATTTTGTTTTCCTTATCCTCTGGGATTTTCTCTTAATGTGCTCTGTGTTGTGTATCTCTTCTCTCTTCAGTTTGGGTCGGTCGTCTTTTTTTTTTTTGTGACGTTTAGAAAACTGCAGGATAAAGACACACGGCACGGGCATAGTGATTGATAATCTTTAAGAGATTGGTGTTTAAATTTTCCTGGATGAAGATGCTAAAAAGCTGAGTTTTTCTTAGAGTGGAGGTGAGGTGGATTTTATGTGCGATGTTATTCTTGGGGTGGTGTGGCGCTTGGCTTAATTTATTCATGTGACCCTGATGGGAAGACTTTCTTTGATTCGACTTTGCATACAATCATGTCCGGCATCGAACAGAGGTATCAGCTAAACTTCTTATTGCCAGCTTGTGGTTGAAAAGGCAAATGCGGTCCTTAGAAAAGGACTCTGGCTTTTCTATTCACTGTAAAAAAACACGCATGTCTAATCTTTTTTTGGGAGCTGTATTTCAATCCCCACTCAAGTTTTTTAATAATTCTGGTTTATTTTGCAGTCGCCTGTATCGAAAAGTTCACAAAATGAATGATTGTTTTGAATTTAGACTGCACCATTTTAGGCCTTTTTACTAAGCCTGGGCTTTCTTTAGACCCAGTAAGTTCGTTACCATCGTAGAACTCCTTATTCTATTTGTGATTTTTTAAGGCTTTTTTCTCGAAAAACTACGCAAAACCTATGTTATATCCAAAATTCGATTTTTTGTCCATGTAATTTAGACATTTAAGTAACTCAGAAAACTCGTAACTCATCTGGGGACTTTATCTTGTGACAGAAGTCGAAAAAAAAAAAAAAAAAAAAAAAAACAGGTGGACGAGCTCATGCCAACAGAAAGTGTTGATTGGCAACAAATTGTAGAAGAACTCATTCTACTTTCAATTGGTGTGGAAAGTTCTTTCTTCTCTTTTAAGATCAAAATTTGTACGTCAATTAAAATTTAGATTTATTTTTTTAAACTGCTTAAAGCAATTGACAAGTTTCTAGTCCAATCTTTACTAAGGCGCATTTAAAAAAAAAAAACAAAGATATGAATTCAATTTTGGAAAAAGCAAAACAAAACCTATTTAAATCATAAGAAAAAATTAATAATGAATAAGAAAGCAATAAATAACAAACTAAACATAAAAATGTATGTATGCTAAAATCGAAAAAAATATGTAAACTTAAACATAAGCAAGTCGTATGTTAAACAATACGTAAACCAAATTAAATTCATAATAATGTAAATTAATGTAAGAAACTTTTTTAAAGATTTATTTTCAACAACGCATTTCCCAAACCTCATCCTCCTTCTCCTTATTGTCCTTCTCATCTCATCTTTCTCATTCAGTTCTTCCTGCTGGTACACTTTTAAAACTATTTCCGAGCCGCAAAAGACACACACCACAAATGGCAAGGAGTTTGTGACATCTCCAAGACGATGTCACATAAATTTTAAACAAAAAAAGAAAAGAATAATGAAATGTCGCCATTAAAAATTCTTAATGAATCTACTTAACAGCCATTTTAAGTGTGTGTCTTTGCGTAGTAAAAATCGTAAGAAACATATGAGTTTTAGAAACACAGCATGCAAAGAAATTGGATATTGAATAGCCCAGCAGGAGAAACTCATTCAAACATCAAAAACTTACATGAACTTAAACATAAAAATAGCATTACCAGGAGTTGTCATAATTGTGTTTGATTCTAATTATATTTTTTTTCTATTTCTTTTAAGAGAACAGGTTGGAAACCATATGATAAGTAGCTTTTGAACATTCTGATTGTAGTTTTAGCTTCAGTTCATTTTTTAGTGTTGAAAATACATTTTAAAACGAAAGCACATCAATCCATCGGCGAATAGACCTTCTCCAAGGATTAGAAGAAGCGACAGAATTGAATATAATATATTAATCTGCAGACAACATAAAACAACTTGCATCTTGAGTCAGTTTATATTGCCTAACTTTTCACTACAAAATTTAAAACTCAATGTTTTTGTCATTATTCAAAGCTAAGACTCATTTTCAACTATGTGTAAAGTGATCATACGATAAAATGATTTTTCAGTTAAGAAAAAATATGTGGGCGCCGTGGCTTAATCGTTAGTGCGTCGGACTGTTAAGCGAGAGTACCTGGGTTCGAATCCGGCTCGGGGAAATAACACCACAAACATTTTTCACGGCCCCACCTCCAGCGAACGACTGACAATCCTCCTGGAGTACTTCTGTCATGGAAAGCTTTCGCAATTCGCCGTTCGGAACCGGCATTAAACAGTAGGTCCCCTTTACATGTGTCAAAATTATAACGCGCACAACACAGTGGAGGTGCGAAAAAGCTAGGCTCTGGCTCTCAACGGGCTGTTACGCCACCTAATACATTCAAAATAGTTAAGAAAAAATAAGCGAAGATGTTCTTCTCGCACCTTGAAAAAAAGTTTTCATCCACATTTTGTCGACCCTGTTCGCGTCTTCTTTGAAACTCCGTCGACATTAAGATGTCATCAGTCACCATTTACCACTTGGATTAGCAATTTTCTCGACTTTCTCAACAAAAATGTATTTCCAAAAATCAACAGCCAACGGTAAACACAAGTAAACGGAACTCGAGCGGAAGTCTTATTGTTTTGTTTTCTTTTAAATAATCCGCTTCATATACTTTTATGGATTAATCCATTTTGAGGGAGAGTAGAAACTCCCCCAGGAGGCAGAAGAAAAGGGTGGTTGAGAAAGGTTAAACTTCAAAAATTTTCTCCAACATTTCACAGAATGTCAGAGTTTAAAATCACGTTGTAAAAGGGATTAGGCAGTTTAAAATGATCAGATTAGGATAAACAGCATATTTTTGAAAGGCGTGTTTCCAATGAAAACTCAAATTCCTGTTAATGCTATTGATGTTCTTGAGAACAACTTTTTAAACAACAAACTAACTTAATTTTATTTTATCGCCCCTCTCTAGGACGATCTGTTGAAAAATGCTCCAGAAATAATGATAACCGATGAAATAAGTAATGACTCCATCGCTCAACTCTCACCATGCGACAGCTTTACATCGATGCGTTGTGAGACATCAACGGCCAAAGTAATGCGAAGCTACCGGTCAAATCCAATGATCGGTGGTCCCGGAGTTCTACCATCGCCACCATTTCCAACCGAAGACTCTAATCCACCGGCTCTGCTCACCATGAGCGACACCGAATCCAGCAGTGACAGTGGCATCGATGAAACATGTACACCGAATAAAAACCTTTTAAAAGACGGTGTCCTCGGTGATGAGAGTACAAAATTCTACAAAAAGTTTGGTGCAATTAATGCTGCATCCAAAACAGGTGACGTGCTCATTTCGAATGTTGACCAAAACGCAGTCGTACCGGGGAATGTGCCAACAACTTCAACCACCTCACTGCAGGCAGCAACCACTTCGAGACAACATCATCGTAAAACTTCTGAATCTTTTATGGAAAATGCCAATCCCCTGATGACGACGTATTTGATGGACCTCTGCAACGATGACTACCACATGAACGGCAGTGACTACATCGACAATGATCTGGTCCAGGTTTTAAATGAATTGACTAACGAAATGGTTTTGTCTGAAGACAAAGCTTAGCATAAATAAAATAAAGTAAAAAAAAATAGAAAAAAAAAACATAAATACACATATTATAGATACGTTTAAAAACACAGCAATTCAATTAAAAAAAATGTCTAACTCATCGTATTTTTCTTTTCTTTGATATCAAATCAGCATTTATTTATGTGTCTTATCTTACAAATGTTTTTTAGTTGTTTTCTTTTAATTCTTTAATTTTTGCATTTACAAAAAGAAATCTCTTTTTTCTGTTGCAAAAAAATAAATCTAAATAAGTGCTGATCATAAACAAAAAAATTATTTCATTAGTTTCGTTGGAATTGTTGCGAGTTTAACAAAAAACAAAAAAAAAATAATAAAATATGAATGTAGTTTAAGATAAATTTTTACTGCCTAAAAAAAATATAAAAAAAATTGTAATCATAAAAAAGAAAGTGTAAACATTTGTGGAAAAATTTCTTAGATTCTTTTTAATGTATGTAACTTGTTCTTTTTTTTGAAAATTGTTCTAAATAAGCAAAAAGATAACATTTTTGTTCAAAATACGTATATCTTTTCGGTTTTAAATAAATTTTTCATTATTATTTTGGTGTGGGTTTCAAAGAAAATTTTTATCTTTTAATTTAATCACTCTTTAGGAAGTTGCAATCTCTCTTTAAATTTGTTTAACTTAACAATAGGTATGATTACATTTTAACAAAAAAAAAAAAACAAACATAAGCATAAACACACAAAGCCAACATAAATGTTTTTGTTCTTTTCTTTCTTTTCTTAATTCAAAATGTAATAACTTTTCTCTTAAGTTGGAATTGTTAAATTAAGTTTCTTTTCTTTTTCTGAAATCGTGGTAACACAAAAAAATGTAAAACTTCTTACACAGCTGAGACGGGAATTAGATTTATTTTTTAATTTTTTGATGAAGAAAAAAAAAAATAGTAACAGGAGCACAAAATGGTTGACAAAAAAAAACATCAATAGAAAATTTTAATATTTTATTTGATATTTTTTAATTATGTGCCGTATAATCTTATACAAAAATTTTGTTTGCAAACGTGTAAGAGGTGGAAAAAATAAACGACAAAATAAAGCATATGGACATTTTGAAACTATAAAGAGTAATTTTAAGTTCTAATAATGGATTTAAATAAAAAATGTAAAAAAAAGAAACTGTCTTTCTTCTTATGTTGGTCGTTGTGTTGGATAAAGTTGAAGGATAAAATTTATTGAGAGATACAACATGTGTCGTTTGTTCGGCTGGGACTGATTGCCGTTAGGATAGATACTAAAAGAACATGGAGATGGGTAAGCTAGAGAACAAATCCAGGGAGGTGTTTGTTTTGAAATATGAGCCGTTCAGAGCACAGATTGATAAAACAAAAATTTTAGAAAAACGATGAAATATTTTTCATTCGCCTCAGAAATACACTACGTTTTTTTGAAATAGTTGTCGTTTAATGGTGGTAATCTTTACCATTACGGAAAGATATTGCAAACATAAAAAGTTAAGCTTTGACACTTAAATCTAAATTTTTTCAAAAAGTGGAGTTAATCAATCTGTGCTCTGAACGGCTCATATTTTGTTGTTAATTTATTTAGCGATGTTATTTCTATCAGCGGTTCTCTGATTATCACTAGAAGAGCAAAATTTGGGTAAGCTTACAACGTATAAGACAAAATTGTTTGACTTCGACTTAAACTGGTTTCCACTTTTGGCGATCGATGAATTGCAGCCTAGAAGCGGCCTAGAATAACACCGTGTTCGGACTACAGAATTTCTTAAATGTGCTCTTTTAATCTGAAGTTGGGTAAGCTGAGTATTTAATAGGAAGACAATCTGTAAGACAAAAATTAGATATAACTGAAAGGTTTGCGTCGATGATTGCTTGTTCTCGGCTTCTTATTGGACAATGAACTCTAACAGCACTCGAAAGAATATCGGCTCAATACTATTTTGTTTCAGAAATGATGTTCTGTTTTAATGTATAATCAGCATTTAAGTCCAACTCATAAGGTGACTTGGAGATGTGAAAGCAATAAGTAAGTAAGTAAGCAAAACGGGCAAGATAGACCCTTGTGCAGCGCTCTAAACAGGTTTGTAACCACATCGTATTCCTATGATGTCCTGTTTAAATATGAATTTGGGTAAGCTTAAAAAGTAAAATTTATTGAAAGACACAAAGTATGAGATAACAATTAGGATCAAATCATTACGTGGAAGTATTTGCAAAACATGGATATGCTATAGCTTATCAAAGCATTAAATATGTTGCGACAAGGAATAGTCGCTCAAGTCGAGTTACGGCAAAATTTAAGTGTAGCAAAGCTACAAACCATTTAAGTTTATTTTATTTTTATCTATCGAGCACTTGTGGACTGTAGGTGGTATTTACTACCAAGGACATTTACTTACCAGTTTATTATAACTTCCAAAACATGTAAAAGAAAGGGACGATGAAGCTTTCCAATATTAGAATTAGGGAACTTTCATCAAGTGCAACTTGCTTCGTCCCCTGCAGTTTAAATTTGCATTTCCAGTGTGTTATTTGGATGATTTCATATCATCCTCGAAAAATTACGAATACTTTTGCGGTTCGCAAAATCGACGATATCTACTCATTATTTTTTTTCTGACACCGTTAAATTAGTAAAGCTTCTTGTCTTTAGTATTTCTTAAGAAGAAAAAGACAAGGAAAAAAATAAAAAATTAGGTTCATACGCCTAAAATGAGTCAGTTTATTACATTTTTAAGACGAAATAATCAAATTAAGAATACTTTGCGGGACACTGTAAATGAGTGTTTAACACAATTTTTAGTATTCCCTGACTGTCACATGAGCTTCCAGGAAGATGTTAAACTTCAAACTTTCTTTTTGAAAAACGTAAAAAAATGACTTAGGGATCATTGGTTTTAAATTGCAACCACAGAAATCAGTATTAGAACTTAAAAAGGCGTCGTTTCAGAGTTTCTGTTTTGGCTATACTACACTATGGGCCTACAGGTCTATGTGATTGGCGACTAGACTGCACCACATCTGTTTTGGCGTAATGTTGGGTAAGCTTGATTAAAATCATAGACTGCATGCAGTTCGGTGATTGTCTGCAGAATATAAATATATATGAAAGTATTCTGCAATTAATGGAGATCTATAGACGTCGAATCTATGTTGTCTACTTGTCCTAATTAAACATCCTTAGATGTACTGATGCTCCTGCTACCTTTTCAGAACATAGATTTGGGTCAACTCTGAATTATAGTTTATTAAGAGGCACAAGTACGATTTTCTTGCAGAAAAATTAAGTGGAAAGGAAGACACAGTCCAATAAAGCTCTTATATAACTAAAGTTATCCACATGGACTGTCAGGCAGCGCTCAATTCACTCAGTAGCAGGACGATTATGTCTAAGACGATTAGCAAATGCTGCAAGGCATTGCGTCAGCTGTCGGGTAGGTCCTCAATTACCTTATATTGGATTCCGGGTTATTAGGACGTAGAGGTTAATGAAGTTGCGAATGCTCTAACAAGGGAGGATGTGTCAAGTTCCTCCGAACTTGTGCAGACGACGCACAGTGGAAAAAATAAGCGATTTAAGTGGAATCGCTCATAAACTTAAATATTTAGACTAATGAGCTTTTATTTTATTCAACCCTTTCATGACCAGTGTTGTTCGCAAACAACATAAATTTCATCTGGCGACAACTCAAAAATATTGGCAAAATTGGAGCAAAAGTTCTAAACGTTTATTCTGAAACCCAATTTCAGTTCATATTTTCTGCATCAGACATATTTTATTGCTATAGGACATTCAACATCTCTTACTACGCTTCTGTTGACGTGAAAAAAAAAATATATTTTTCCTGCAGCTCGAATTAGATACGGTCATGAAAGAGTTAAAAACCTAGTCTACCAAGGTGACTTGTAATGTTGAGTTTTTTTTGCCAAGATTTTATTTTTCCAAAAAGTCACTGATTTATCAAACAGCATTCGTAGCTTCCTTTGTGGCAAAAAAAAATACTCTACAGCTGACCTGAAAGATGTTTTGATCACTCCGAAATTTACGAATCCATTTCAAACTTAAGAAAATTTGTCAGCCAATGCGACAAAAAGTTATTTTTGTAAGAATTTAAATTTTTTATGGTTTTGCTGTCGTCAACCATTTTTAATAACAGTGTATCCTTTTTTTCGACATTCGGTTTTGATCAAAAGTCTAGCGATTTCACTTATTTTTCTCCCTATCCCTATTAAACATTATTTCAGTGAATTCATCATCAAACTGATTGGTTTAAGGTGGAACCAGAGAACATCCTGTCGCATCATCAAAATCGTTTGGTCTGATTACTGCCTACATGAGACGGAAAAAATCCTATTGCTTCCCATGACCAAATGCATCATGTTGCTTACTGGGGTATCACGCTTTCAGGCTGTGTTTAATCTCATCGAACACCTGCAGGAACAGCAGCGACTTATCGGCAGCGAAACGCTGGAACACGTGCTGAAATTGAAATATATTTACTTAAATAAAAATAATTTATGGTGCCCAAATCAGCTTCAGTCGTAGATTAATAATTTATTCGATTTGATATGTTAGAAAACCGCTAAAATATTGCATTATTGTGATGAGTTCACTGTATGTTCAAAGCACAAATGAGCCAATACAGTTGGGTGTCTATATTAGGTTGTCTGTGGTTCAAAGTAAAAATAGATTAAGTATTTGCTTGTAGTGCTTGCTGGAAAACGAATATTTAAAGCATTTGTTCAACAGTTACCACAATGTGTACCTATTTTAGAAATAGTAAATCATCAATATAGAAAATGATCTGTGAATCTGTTTAAATTAGCAGTCGCAATATATATAACATCGAAATGGGTAAACTCATCGTGTACACGAAGTGAAGGAAATACATTTCGTTGCATACCTGGAGGCTATAAAAATAATGAAAGTGAAGAAGCTAGTTGCAGGAATTTGGTCAATTTTATTTGCACGATTGTCTATCAGCGAGGTATAAATAACCGATTCTTATGGAATAACTTTAATTGCGGCTAAAAACTAAATAAACAATGTAGTATTTTCTTTGAAAATATCGAGAAACTAAGTAAAACGAAGAAAACTATAAAGGGTTTCAAAATTTTCTGCTTAGCTTGCACAAGCTGTATAAATTGCCAAACTTTTATTTAAGAGGTTAGTCGCAATCATACGAAATTAGTGCTATGTTTTAAATAATGATAAATTGTGGGATATGTTTTTTTTATAATTATCGTGAAAGTGGAATTCATGAGTTTCCAAGTAAGTGGAATTGGGATGTTTTTCAAAATCCATGAACTGGAGCTAACAAAATTCTTACAATCGTTGGAGAAATTGATTGCAGTGTTGCATTTGATCCTGCATCCTCTGCAGAGCATCACAAGAATTGCTATTGTCTTTTTTTCGACCAGCCTTTTTAATTTGCTTAAAAGGTCGGTGGAGTTTGCAGTGCTATTACGATGCTCAAGTTGCACGTTTTTATCATTTTATTATTAATATTATTTTTTTTTTTATTATAACTAGCTTATAATTTAAATTATAATGTTAATTTAGAAAATTAAAGAGCACAAGGTGCGAGATCTTCGGCTCAAAGGGCTTTATTAAATGAAAACTGCTCTCTTGTACACAACATACTTTCTAGTCATAGCCAAACGCCACCATTTTGAAAGATGACAGCAATGAGATGTAGTCGCTCCCTTAAAAGCGCCTGTGCTATTCTTGTACTGACATACAGATGGACTATCCACGGACGGTTGTTGAATCCAGCTGGCCAGAGACACCAACCGAAACGTTACGGTTGTGAAATAGGCTAGAAGATTGCACTTGGAACCGATAAACATTTTTCTGCTGTTCCCGAGTAGATGTCCCAGTTATAGTTAACGGGAATCGCTGTCAATTTGACATTAGCCTGCTTCTTACTTTGTTTACATCTACATACGTGTCAATATGTATTGCGATTCTTTAGTTTGCTGTGCCGAAGTACAATGTAATTAAATATTTACCCACCCAATGGAATCAAAACTTCAAGAATACCGGCTACGAAAACGACGAGAGCAGAAATTCGAAGAATTCAAAGGCGTCTTGAGAAGCATGTTTACATTTGGATCTGGCGCACGGGCAGAGAAAGAAGAGCATCAAGTCGTCGATGTACCAGTAAGATAATTGTGTATTTTTTACCTTCGAACAAATTCCGATGCATTAATTCCGTAGGAAGAGTCTGTCCAAGAGAAGGAACCTCTGCTGTCTGACATTCCCTCCACCACAGATGAGGACGAACCACAAGCGGGACAAAATGTTGAAGAATCCGCCGAAGTGAGCGAAGGCAGGCAATACATCAAGTACACTCTGCGAACTGTGTATTTCCTGTTTTGGGCCACTTGCTATGTGATTGCAATTGAACTGCAGTTCGGGATCGTTTTTCTGATGTTCTCCGCGCTGCTGGGAATTTACTTCAACACAAGAACTGGACCGAAGTCGAAGCGCGAAATCAGCGCGTACAGCGTGTTCAACAAAGATTTCGAGAGTATTGATGGGACTCTGAAGGCGGAGCAGTTCGAGAGGGAAATAAGATATGGGTCCAATAGCGTGAGGTGAAGGAGATTCAAGAAGTCTTGGAAGGAACATTTCGATAGATTTATATTTATTTTATATTTTAAAACTGTCCTACAGTGACAACAAATTATTATACAATTTAAAAGGATGTTGAAGTGGTTTTTCATTCGTTATGCTTAGTCTTCCGCTACCATTCCCTGCAGTTCTCTTGAAAAGATAAAAAAAATCGGTGAAGAGTAACAAACTTTAATTTACACCGAAAATCGGTTTGATTCAGTCTATTACCTAGTAGTTTTTAGGCTGAAAGAGCGTGTTCCTAAGTATATCAAGTCATATGACCAAGCAGTCCAATGTTTCTTTAACCCTTATTCTGGCACAACAAAGGACCGGTCACCTCCAAAAGAATTTTAAAACAATGCCATATTTCCATCATATAATCAAATCTTTCCATTAAAAAAAATACATATAGCACAATTCGGGTTAATTCCGATATGCGTCAGTGAAATGGAAATATTTTTATATATTGTTTGCAAATCGTGACTAATGTATAAAATCTTAATTGTCTACCAGACATAAAGACAAAATCTGTGGTCACAAAAGTTAATCGCCTAAGTCCTTTTTTTACGTTTTAAGAAAAGAAAGTTTAAGCCTTAAGATCATTTTGAAAACTCATGTTAACATCAGGAAGTAGCAAACATTCTATTGAAAACACATTCATTTGATTTCCTTTAAAATTTGTATAAAATAGTACAATTATTTCCAATTCTATGACGTAAAAACCAAAACAACCTTAAATTTGGTTAGCTGGAACTATGAGGCTATTAATTCTGGCCACAGAAAAGAACCGACGCGACGCTTTTAGCAAACATCGGCATCTATCAGCAAACAATAGGGAGGGATAGCCTCCTCAAAGATAAAATATTTCCATTTAAAAGCGAAAGATATGCAATGTCTTAACTAGTTCCTTTCATTCATTATCTTAGTTGTCCGATTAAGATTAGACCTCATAAATTTATTTTTATTGTAAAATCAAATCTATAGATAACCAAGAATGTTATTGATGACGTTAAAAACAGACATCATCCGATATGGTCACTCGACTTTGCAAGTTTAATTCACACGCAATTTATTCATTTATTGCAGAAAACTATGGGCTGACTGTAAAGACAGGGCCCAACAATTTTTTCTAAGGTTTTTGTATTTAAAGCAAATACTACTACACTTTTCGGCATCATTGTTATCTCTTACGCTACCATTTCTCATAAACAAAGATTCTACAGAAAGTTCGGAAGACAGAAACTGTAAGATCACCTTCTGTCTTATCCACGGGACAAAAGTTGTTGATGAAAGTAATTTGCTTATGCTGTCTTCGCATATTAAGTAACTTACTGACATGTTTCGGACTTTGTGGTAATAAATACATAGTTGGTCTTGTATGCTAGTTGTAAGTTAAAGCTTTTTTAAAATAATCTTTTAAGACAGGCGTTGATTTCATTTTCTGGTGAACACCTTTCAATAACAAGTAGTGTTAAGTTGTCATGAATAGGTTCGTAGTAAAAAAATAATTTACCTTAATTAATTTACTGCCTGAACTCTTGCTTTCAAAAAGTAAGGACTGGTGTTGCTTGTACTTTAAAGTTAGATTTCTTCTGATACGATTTCAACTTAATTAAAATAATAAGAATAATAAATTCTTAAGTTGGCTCTGATTTATCAAAATACAAACTCTTGTCGGGTTTGTAAAGAAAAAAAAAATTGAGGCAGTTCGATCACTAATCTGCAATTTGAGAAAATCAGAAAGTAGGTACTGTACGCAATTGTTGCGTTCTTTTTATGGTAAGGTACATCCACCTGTAAGTTAAAGTTAAATAAAATGCATCGAAACAAAAGACAAATCAATCTACCTTCTGAATTTTAACGAAAACGGTCGAGGTGTACCTTCCAAACTCTGACAAGAAAAAAGTTGTAAATATTCAAACGTCAAAACTTTCAAGTTCTATATTGTACTTGCTAACTCTAGGGACCTCGGTTCTTCCAATATTTGTTGTATAAAACGGAATAAAAAGAAGTACTAATTTCATTGAATCCAATTTATATTATATAACGAGTAAAACAATGATTGTACTCGATTTCTTTTAATGTATTCACAGAGAGCCATCTCTTTTCTTTTTTCTTAACCTTCACGTAGAAATTATGAACAAACCTGTAGAGGAAGATATACATTTTGGTCTAGCTTTTTCAGGTTTTAGCTTAGAGATTAGATTTTAAAAGCAAACAAATCGTGGGAATTGATTTTCGCATATATTTTAGAAAAAAAAACCTTTGTATCATGAAGACACACTGATTTCTTTCTTTAATCACTACAATTAGCCAACCATGAAACGCATCTCGTACATAAGGCCCAACGGTATACATGGAAAATGTAACTGGAAAATTGTTGGTAATAACAAGAAGGCGATTAAAAAGAACTCGGCTAACAGGTTTAATGGTCTAAAAAAACCTTATGTATTTATCCTCAAATGTTTCTCCACTGGAAATTGTAAGCTGTAATTATGTTACAGTACTTAACGGATATAAGAAAAACGTTTATACAAAAAAAAAACTGATATAGGAAAGTATTTCCTGACGCTAATATCTAAAAGTATATGAGCAATAATACGCTTATAAGAAACTGTCCCCCAAAAAAAGCATTTTATTTTATACTTTACAATACCTCCTCACAAAGCATGGCTAGAAAAATTTGTTTTATAATGTGCGTACATAACCTCCTCAAACTTAATATAAAATGTTGCCGGAAATAAACGAAATGGCAGTTGGTTTTGATAGTTTTTTTCATTCAGCTCGCAAATTTTTGTGTTGCTTATTAGAAAAAGTTTTTTTTTGTTTTTCTATAAGAAATTATTTTCTTGTATCTGTTTATCTCATAAAAGAAAAAAAAAACGGTTAAACGTAAAAGATTCTTTGGAATTTAAGTTTTTCTTTTATGCGTTAAGTACTGTATGTCAAAATTACTATATGACAAAAGTAATTTAGCCTAAGAATTTTCAAAAAAATATTCAATTACCAAAAAGTACTCCATTAAGACAGATGCATACAATAAATTAGAAAACAAAAGGGTTTACCTGACTTCAAATTGACTCGAAATTTTCTTTATTTTTCTTAACTATATTACGCAGGATTTTTGCGCTTCGATAGCGACTTAACGAAATTTTCTCCAGATACCTATTAGGCTTGAGTCGACTTTGGGTTCTGTGTGAGTTTCCTTCCTTAACTCCAAAGGGTTGAGATTCTACCAGAGTAAAAAAAAATAATCTTTAGGTATGCAGTTTTTAAAACCTTATTTATTATGCTTGCTTCTCTTAGAGTGTCAGCTCCTAACCTATTGGTAGAACATTTATGTTGTTCAAAACTGGAAAGACTAAGTTTTTTTTACTTTGCGATGGCGAACGCTCTATCTGCTTCTCCTTCTCCAACCAGAATGATCAGACTAAAAGACTTCTTTAACTAGAGCATTTCCTCGCACTTAATATAGCTAAGGCAATTTATTTGACGCGTTTTTATCTAACGCACTATATCTTTGTAGTGTTCAGAAGCTTGCGGTTTCGTCATTCAAATACATAATTCTTTTCTCTCGATGAAGCTAACAGTTGGTTTGTTATCCTGCCCAACGTCCAGATCTCGATAATTAGAGTACTCTCCGGATACAACCAACACCGTACATAGCAAAACCCTCGTAATGGCAACAAATTATATTCAGTTGAGATTTATCAACGCCATTTTATGCCCTACTATAGTCCCCGTTTAGTAGGATTTTAATTGAAATCGGCATTATAAGCACCACAATTTTATATCCATGTACATGTGCTATTGTCCGGGGAGTACTGTGCCTTTCAAATTGTCCTTAGCTAAGCTTTTTGTTTGAAGAGGCTAAGGCCCGGTGCGGCTTTTTGAAGCGGCGCCATCGCGTCATATAATACTACAAATCAATTAAATGTCATCGCTTGCTCGTGGGCACCACGATTTGATTTGCGAGTATCGATTGACGCTTAAGGGGTCCTGCAGCGTCACCGCCAAGACTTTCTTATGAAACACAAACATGGTTGAATAACAAATCCAGGGTATCCCCTAAAGTATGCAATCATAGCTTGAATTTGTTTTCCCTTAAGCAAAGTGATAATCTTCGATTTCTTCTTAAATAGCACATTAGTATTTTAATGGCTTCGTATTTTATATTGTTTCTTTTTCTTTCAGAATTGTGTTTTAGAAAAGAATTTCAAACTTATACAGGTTAAATATACAGGTTGAGTAGACTGTAAAAGGGATTTCCAAGAACCACCTGCAATCGGTTGCCGACCGAGCAACATTAGTCCATCTAATTGGACAGTGAGCCCCAACCGTTTGTCTAATCTAGCACGCCCATTAATTGCCAAAGATATTCCCTAAAATTGTCCATCTTCAATCCACCTGCAACTGTTATCGAAAGTATACGCATGGACCTAAAGACTTTATTAAGGAACAGATAACCGACTTTTCATGGCTAGAAACTTAAAATTTGAATTTAATACAAAACAGAGTCGATAGTACAATGGGCGCGTACTCAGTATTATTTTTTTTTTATTATGGTTTAGTCGCTACGGAGCGGGGTATCTACCTATCGCAGACGTCCCCCGATTTGATGTTTCACAGCTTTGGATTGAAAATTCTTGGACAGTAAGTAGATTGTGCATGGCCTAATCCTTTTATAATTTGTGATTAATTCTTTTTCAAACGTCGGCATAACAAATATGACCCAAATTTGTAGTAAAAACCTCGTACATAGCGAAGTTTTCAGTTAAAAACATGGACGGCTTTATTGCCTCTTCGAGATGGGGCTCTGCTTCTTGATTACAACAACTGAATTTGATCTCATTACTAATATTTAACGAAACTATTACAACTTTAATACAATTTTCGGACAGGGTTGTTGTCCTTTTCAAACGGACGTCAATGAACACTAGTCTTTGTGATGAAGTTGCATATTATATATATATAAGATTTTAAAGACAGATAAATCCACAAATGCATATGCAATTTTGTGAATGTATTTGCCGTTGACTGCTATTTATTGGGTAAGTTTACAGTTAACTCTGCGATTCGATCCCTTTAAAGATAGTCGCTAGCAAAGCATCCGACTTGACCGATAGGATTCACTCAAGTGCTCGTACCTAGAAACTCCACGCTTCTACTGTTTAAAGTGGTGCAATCATCAAATACTTAACTTTTTATTGCCACAAAAATGAAAAACCGGTTGTCCACATTTTTATTTCACCAGTAAAAATGCATTTCCCTTTCATAAATTCAGTCGCACGTCAAGGAAAATAAAATTTTCCGTTCCAGTTATGGTTCGCTTATCCCACAGACAAAAAAAAAACTCAAACAAATTATTTGGTGTACGAAATAACAATATATTTGTTTTGTCATTTTGTTTGCTTTGTTTTTTTTTTTTTTGTTTTTTGCTTTTTTTTTTATTACATCAAAAGTGCAGATTATACATATTTAATACGTTTGCTTAGACTAAATGTACATTAGTTTGTGATTTTTTTGTAGGCATTTCTCCACTAAACATAATTAATTTATAAAGAGACCAGTAAATAACATAATTAAAGCTTAGTTAGCATTAAACATTGTTTTTTTGCATTTAAATTCAAATTGAAAGTAATTTTTTTTTCGTAAAGAAAAAAAAAGGAAAATAAAATAAACAGAATACATTTGTAGGAAACTTCATACCATAACGCTGGAGTTTTATTTTTCACAGCATTCATTCTTCAAACGTTTACTTTTCAATTAAAAAAAAAGAAAATATTAAAAAAATACTTTTGTTGTTTTATGCTCCAGTTTATGAAATTGAAATTCAAATTGCATGCTCGTTTGGTGATGAAAAATTAAAACTATTTGAACGCAGAATTTCGTGTTGAAAAGTCTGAAATCTTTTTGTTTTATTTTTGGTTCGGTTGCGTGTCCTTGGACACGTTTTTGTGTCAACTGCAGTTTTGGTAGATTAAAGTGGTTGTGCACACTTTAATGAATTTGAATCGATTCTAAATTTGAATGTGTGGCTCACATTATGTCCGGTTTGCGATTAGATTCTCTGTTGCTGGTGTGTGTTTGTGTACTTAAATTAATCAATTCCATCGATTGTTACTTGGTGCTAGGTGCATGGATAGTTTCCGGTTGTGATTATAAGTCAGCTGTGTCAGGCATGATATAATTGCGATTTTAGTTTAAAATTCAGAGTGGCATTTAATCAGAATAGAATGAATGCCTTTGGTTAGGCATCTTATTGAATATTTTGGGGAAATGAATATGGCCCCAATAACGAACTCATTTTCAGCGCTAGTTCATTTGGTTTAGCAGGCGTCAGAACGGCTCAGTTTATATTTATTATACCAGTAGGACACACATAATAGCAATTAAAGTATGGAATACAGTAATTTCATTGTACATTTTAATTGGCCATAGGGGCGATTTGTTTCATTTCCGGGCTGTCGATCTCATGCCCGGTTAGGTATAATTTTTTTGTCGAATGTTGACGTTAAATGAATTTAACTGATATCCAAAAATTAAATTTAATTGTCCATACACAGCACAATGAGCAGCCACCCCACGATTGGTGCTTTTTTTGATTTTTTATTTCCCGCTGAGTGTTTATTTAGCATTTGTTAGTGTATAACTGCCACTTTAAAAATAAAAGCAGCGGAAACTGCTACTGGAAAATATATCCTCTCTTCGATAATAATTTCAAACGCCCGAAAGAAATTCACATTTCATATTTTATTTGAGGTTCACGAACGAAGGTTCAGGATTAGCATTTCCCCTTAACCCGTATTGTGCCAGTGCGATCGCATGGTCACACCCGGATAATCTATATAGAGAAAAATGTCATATGTCTTTCACAGAAATTCAGTTTCAACCTGTATAAACTTCTGTGGTCTTGTTAAAGAAATTTAGTAAGAATCCATTTCCATTGATCGTCGCTGATAGAAGTATTTACACTAAAAACCTGGCCAAAAGTCGGATATCCAAACTATAATACAGCTCAATGCTTACAACGGTTAATGATAGCTGAATAACAGTTTTATGATAAAACACCACATCCTATGCCATTCGTTCAAACCAAACTTCACACAAGTAGTCAGAACTCGGTAGTCGCGTTATATGCTTTGTTTTTTATTCGATGCTTTTAGTCTTATAAGTAATTACACATAGTTTTTTGGGTCTTTCATTTGCTTTTTTTTTAAATAAACTTTATGAATATGCAACGCCGAAGTATGTACTTTAATAATAACTATGTTGCATTTAATTTGATTTACGCAACACTATTTTTTTTCATTATTGAAAATAAATACAAATATTCTTTTTTTCCAAAAAAATATTTAAACGAGGGAGTTTGTGTGCATGTTCCGGGGCCTTCCGAAGACCAACATTTGGCTTTAAATAATTTGAGGCCAATCTGAAGATAACCCCATTAAAATAATTTCTGCTTTTTTTAGCCATTTTGTTTACTAATCATTTAAATAGTACCAGATTTTATATTTTACATTGTTTGCAATAAAGATTGATTTATTTTAAGGTTCAACTGATAAGTTTGTGATTATAACTAATCTAATAACTAATGTGACTATAACTAATAAAATAAAGAACAAGTAAAACGCAGTGATGACGAAGAAAATGATGAGATAGACTTGGACGATTAATTTACACTAGTTTGACATTTTTTTTGCTTTTTCTATTCAACAATGAGAAAATTACTGCGATTAGTGCTCATTTGTCCATATCTGAATGAAAAATTAACGAAATAATTTTGGCCAGGTTTTTAGTGAAAATACTCCTATTTGCGTCGGTAACTATCTTTAATCAAAAAACGGAATGTTGGTCCGAAATTTTGTGTCTAAGGAATGGAAGTTGACGTAGTCTCTGACTCAATTGTTTCGGGAAGATGCACGACAGATGGAAAAATCGTCCGATGAACTCCCTCCATCCGGATTTTTATGTAGTTTTCACCGATAATATTCAACAAAATTATATCAGCCGTTCGAGCACATATCGTTTAACTCCATAAAACAAAAATTCATGAAAAGCGATGAAATAATTTACATCCGCCTTTAAAATACAAATAGTAGTTGTTTAATGGTGGTAAACTTTATTATTAAAAAAAAGATATTGTGGACATAAGAAGTTATGACTATGCCAGTGAATGTCAATTCAAATATAAAATTTTTCAAAAATCCGATCCCACCAGGAAGGCCGCTCAGCAAGCCCAGGATGAGATGGGTGGACAAAGTCCAAAATCTCGCCTCATTACGCTTGGACATACCTTCTGATGAGTTAGAGTCAGCGGCGGAGGATCGGGTTGCCTAGGGATCCCTTCTGTGTGCTTTGCCCCCGCGACCCCGTTAGTGGATCATACGGTCGAGATGTTGATGATGATTTTTCAAAAAGTGGATTTAGTTTATCTGTGAGGGCCTCAGAGCGCCTCATATATTGACACAAACTTTTTCATCAAATAGTTGTTAAATTTGCTGTTAATTTTACTGGCAAACCGCCATTTTAACTTAAAATGTCAAAACAATTTTGATTACACAGCTTATTTTGATATTTTAAGCAAGAATTCGAAGTGGATTTAAAGTAGATTCGAAGTGAATTCAAAAAAATACGAGTTGATATGGATTTCAGAACATTGAATCTTATTTCAATTCGAATTCAGTTTCACTCGAAATGCAGAACAGGTGCTATAATATATGAAAAAAAAAGGAAATTAGTTTTGTTCATTTAAAGAAGAAGAATTGTATTGTAGACCGTCTATACTCGATTGGATTTTCGAAGGTTTTTTTTTTATGAATGGTTCACCATCAAAATAACCAAGCTAGGTTTATTTTAAAAGCAGGTGCCCGTCTGTGTTTGACAGCAGGGTAGTTTATTTTAAAGTGCGGAAACCTAGACTGGTGGTTTTTGCTGCGAATAATTAGACCGCGTCAATCCGATTGGGACATCTCCCTTCGTAATCTTCTCAGACTACGCCATTGTGGCAATAAAAAAAACACTTGCTTGCGCGTAATGGTTTTTTCGAATAATCGGTGACGTTTATTACATCTTCTTAAATATCGTCGTAGGCAAGCGGGAAAATCATTCGATCAAGAATCAAAAACCTTAGCGGTGACTTGTTTCCTTCAATGTTCGAAACATGTGCACAGGGTGCGCGTAAATTTATATTATTGGTAGCACATTTCATTCAAAACCGCCTACACCATCGAACTTTTTCATTGATTTAACAGTTTCAAGTAGCAAAGAAATATGATATCTCCATATATTTTATTCAAAATCAATTCATTTTCATCAATCCGGATATGACTTAACCTTGGACTTCCTTAAGTTTGTTCTTTAAATGTTGTAAAGCGAATATGAATCTATAATTTATTTATGAATCGATAATAAACTTTTCATTAACATTGATTTTTTGCAAAAAAAAAAAATTGCGAATATTTTTTTGATAATATAGAAAAAAACAGAATCACAAATGTTTTTTTTTCCGTCCGCATCAAATTTTCAAATACATCATGGATCACGACTGCCGAACTTTCAGTAGCCAAATAAAAATACCATTGTCCTCACAAGTCGTGCATAAAGCCAAGAACGGATGATTGCCCCAAATCACCACAGCAAGCTTAAAAATTCAACACACTGGACAACAAAAATAAAACAAAAAAATTAAATATTATAAAAAAATGAGATTACAATATATTTACCATCTAGGAAATAAAAATGAAATTGAACCTAAGGAATTTAAACTTAACTACAGAACCGGCCTCAAAAAGTGCCCCACTTAATAACATTCATAGGAAACAACACGTAAAATCATAACTCACTTTGAGCTTGCGGAATATATATGTATTCTCTACTTAAATTCTAAGAGTTTTTTTCTGTTTTTATTTTCAAAAGCAAAACGCCCACAAAACAAAAAATAAGGAGACTGCTTTTTTTTTCCAATACAAAATAATTTCGAAAACAATCAGAAATTGTTAGGCTAGGCAATATTCTCGTATAAAATAGAGCACACTGTAAATAGATATACATCTTCTATCTCATCCATTACAAAAATGTTCTTCTTTTTTTTACATTTTTACGATTTGGTTTGGTTTGTTTAGCTCCCTACGGTGCCGATACCCGTGCGAGGGGCGGCGGTTATAGTTAACTCTCTTCTCATCTTGAGCTTCTCTAAAATATACATTACATACATTACATTTACCAATATACATTACATTAAACATTTATATTTGTTGTTTTGTTTGTTATTACTTTACTTTATAAATTACTGTTTGCTTATTATATGTTTTTAGTGTTTTTTGTTTTTCAATAATTTGTTTTTTTTTTTTCATTTCTAGTAAGGCTCTGTGATTTTTTTTTTTTTTTTTTTGTTTTTTGTTCATTCATCAAAAAATATTTAATCTTTCTTTTCATCTTCTCATGTACGTCACACTTAAATGTAGGTTTAGGTCATGTCCTCGGAGGAGGAGGATGCACCTCCGCCACGTGTGTGGTGGTGGAGATGGGCTCAGTTGTAGTAGTATCTATAAAAGAAGCTTGATTTGTATTTGCTTTTGTTTTTGTTTTTGTGAGTTTAGTTCGCAGAGTATGTTTTAGCTGGCGTGGCAAAAGTGGCATAGAAGAGGCGGAACTGCTGCTGCGGCGTCGTCGGCTGCTGCGAAATTCACATATAGAACTCCTGTTCGATGAGTAGAAACTCCCGAGTATAAGCCGAATGCTAGCACTTCGGGATGAAGGACTTCCGGCTGGGCAGGAGGCAGAGGATGCTGAGTGCCATGACGATGTGCCATATTGAGTGGACGATGTGGTAGTTCTGCTTCGTCTGCAGGAAGGCGTAGCAGACGAGGCCGACCATGACGAGAACCGCGCCGAGGGGCATGTAGACGCTGAGGTACTTCCGGGCGGGGAAGAGCTTGCGCGACTTGTGGCAGCGGAGGCCCCAGCTGGCAGAGATGATGCAGATTCCGGTGAGCGCGGGCGCGAGGAACACCCAGAGGCTCTGCTTGTTGAGTTCGGTACCGAAGGCGAGCAGGATGGCGCCGAGCATGTGCAGCAGCGAGACAAACTGCGGCCGGATGTGCGCCATGGCCACGAGTGTCACCCAGATGGCCAGCAGACCGCAGTAGAAGTCGCAGAACTGGAGCACGCCGATCTTCACCAGACAGAAGCTGTACTCGTCCTCGCCGGAGTCGCACGCGTGGTAGAACGTCGAGAAGAACATCGCGAAGAAGTATATCACAGACTCGGTGTAGTACTTCCGCCGCACGCCCATGTAGATGCTGGGGATGAACAGGAGGTTGCTGAGAGTGAGCAGCAGCGACGCGACCAGGATGGAGATGCTCGACGGCACCTGCGCGTCCTCGGTGCAGTCCCAACCGCGGTAGCCCTTCATGCAGACGCACGTGGAGAACACGAAACCCCCGGACATGTAGTGGTAGCAGCGGCCGAAGCGGCCACAGCGGCCCGCCACGCAGGGACTCGACGAGATCGTGAACACCACCGAGGTGTTGCAGTTGTCCAGCGCGAAGTGCTGCTCCGTGGCGAACTTGTGGTGGCTCTCGAACTTCTTGGTCATCTCGACGAAGTCGTCCGAGCACTTCGAGTCCATCATGCACTCCTTTATCTTAAGCGTCTCGGTCTCGTTCATCGCCGCCAGGCACTTCCTGTCGTTCACGCAGCCCTGGTAGAACTTCGCCGCGCCGGCGCACGCGCACGGTGGCCGCATGTTGTCCAGCATCGATGCGTACTTCTTCACGAACTCCTTCACGCTGTCAATGATGGTCACGCGGGCGGCGGTCTCCGCACCGTGGCAGTAGAGCCCCATCGTCACGTACCACTGGCCGCTCTCCGGGAAGGGCACGTGGATCAGGCCTGTGCTCGTGTTCGAGTCGGTGTTGTTCACGATGCTGGACGCAGGCAGGACCTTCCTCCCGTAGCGGCACTTGTCCGGCCACGTCGGCTCCCCGGGCTCGCCCAGCCGCATGCACACGATTATAGTCTGATTGCTCCGCGGGAGAGCCTGGTCGTCCTCGTCCTTGTCGCCGCCCGAGTCCTTGCCCACGGGCGGACGGCCGATCAGTTTCTCTGCCAATATGCCACTCCGCTCGGTGGACGGCAGCGGGGTGCCCTTCAGATCAAGCCCCTTCAGGCCGTGCTTCATCGACACGGCGAAGCTCAGCGTGCCGCCGATGTCGTAGACGTCGCCCACGCCGAAACTGAAACCAGCTGGCGTCCCCGCGGTCAGATTCAGCACCAGCGGCACCGTCCCATTCGCATCCGGAATCAGGTCGTAGTCGAACATGAAGAACTCCCGGTACGTCTGCCGCAGCAACGGGTAGAATTCCATGTCCCGGTAGGACACCGGCTTCCAGGGCACGCTCTCGCCGCCCGACTCATCCTCGTCTTCCTGCGGACTGTGAAAGTCAATCTGCAGAGAATACTCCAGCTCGTACCACGTGCTGTTCGCCGCGGAGCTTCCTCCGTCGTCCTCTGTCAGATCCGCGGACATGGCCACGCCACCCTTCGCGTTCATCCACGGCAGGTACTCCACTCCGGCGTACAAATGTCTGATCCTCTGGCTGTTGGCGAAGCCCTCGAGACTCACGGACGCGGACGCCCTCGACGACCTGCTCACCGAGGAGGCGGCTGTGGATGCCGGCTCTCCTGCCGCTGCCGCAGCCGCACCCGCCGCCGTTGACGCCGCTGAGGTCGCCACCGAATCCAGGTACTGCTCGAATCGCAACCGGATGAAGTGCCACGCACTCGAGTGCACGTAGAACTCGATGGAGATCTCCCCTGTCTGGTTCGGCTTGATGATGGTGCTCTGGATGTAATTGGCATCCGTGGGCAGTGCGTTCGCCTGGATGTAGAAGCCGACGTCCGGGCACGTTAGGCAGCCGTTTCCAATTGTTATTCTTGCGGTGGCCACGCCAACATTCTCGGGCACATAGAACTTATAAATGATTTCACTGTTTGTGGCGAGCGTGGCGTTCGTCGTCGTGGATGTGGGTGGCGCCGCCGATGATGATGATGATGTTGCTGGTGGCGGTGTGGATGCTGCTCCTGTGAAACCGGCAGTCACTGTGGTCGCATTGGATGATGTCGCTGTGTTGTTGTTTTGATCGGTGCTCGTTAGGGTGCCATTATGCACTTGTCCACTGTTTAGAATGATTGGATGGAAGCGTGACACGGACATCTCGGCCAGCAGGAGTGTATCGCAGGAGGCAGCCAATCCTGGGGATGACAATAAAAAGGGTCGCCGCGTTAAGAGTGGTCACAAAAATTTAGATGTACATATATGTAGTTGTAAAATAGTGGCCGGGTGAAGGGGACTGCTTTGGGTCATCAGCAAAAACGCTCCATTTCGCTAATGCAGAATGCTATCAGTCAGCGGATTGTGTTTTGGGTCGCAGTAATGAGAATTGGAGAGTCGGGAATGATTACGATTTTATTGGGTATTTGCAATGGGTTAACAGCGAGTGCAACGAATTGGAGACTGTAGAAAGTAGGCAAAAGCTTTGAAGTTAAATTTTCACGTTGAGAATGGTAAACTATGGCTTTAGTTTCAGTAAAGGGAAGGAATTTTACCCTCGACAACCTTTGCCTTTGCTTCGGCTTGTTGGCGTCAGCGAAACTTAATTAAAAAAAATAATTCGATCTCTGAAATTAAAACAGGGCTCATTCCTTCAGGTTTTCTACAATGAATTTGTCACAATGAAAAAACAGGTCGTAATACATGGAAGGCTTGTTCTGTATTTTACTTAAGCGATGGAGAATGCTGAAAGACTATAACCTTAGAGAGACTTAGGAGAATTGAAGGCCATAGGTTTTAATAATTTTACCAAGTTAACATGAACAAAAAGATCGCAGCAACTCGCAGATCGCAGTTCAGTTTTTTTCTTAACATTAAAAAACGAACCAGGTAAACGTAATGACTCAAAATTAATAAACAACTAAAAATTCATTTAAAAAAGTAAAAAACTATTTTTATTGTCAAAAAAAGCAAGGAATTTAAAACAATTGTTGATTGTCTTCTTAAATTGCTGTAAACTGCCTGTATTCCTGGACTTAAATTGTAGTTAGGAAAGTAAAAATAATTTTTCGATTATATGCATCGCATCATAAAAATAACGCAGGTGTTCAAAGTACCCTTTTTTCTGATTCTGTCAGCCTATCCGATTGACATATCTGTATTTTTTTTTGAAGCAGAGGTTAAAATTGTCGTGAATCAAGTTTCTTTGCGATTTGTTGCTAGTTAAGTAAAATTAATAAGAAACGATTTGGCGATTGACGCAAAGAGTAGATAAACCATTTTTGCAGCATTTATTCAAAACACTGCCTCAGGCTCCTAATAATAAAACGTGTACTAACAAGTTTTTAAATACAGATGTTGGTCAGAAAATTTTTTTTAAGGTGTAAATTGTATACATTTCTAAGCCGGCGCATACGAAGTCGCGAGTGCAGCTAGTTTAAAATAAATACATAGAGTGATCCGATCGAAATCAAACTTTCTGCCATTTTGGAGAAAACTTCATTACATTTCTCTCCTAGAAACACCGGTCTTTATGGTAAAAAAAACTGTAGCAACCGATTTTCGCAAGCCTTTCTTGAGGTGAATTTTTCACCAGCAAAATCCTTCATCATAGACAGAAACAGAAGCTTCGACAGTTCGGTTAGGAGGTTGTTATGCAAACACCTATAGACGATGTTAGGGTGCTTATACTGGCTACAGTCACCACGAAACGCTCAGAAAAATCACAAATCGCTTAGTGCCTACGTGGCCGCCCCCATACAATTTCATATGTTTAAATTGTTTTGCGTCGCTCAGTCGCTAGTCGCTCATTGCGTGGCCGCAACCTTACGAAGGAGATGACAGACTGGTTTTCATGGATGAAAATTTTAAGAGTTTTGCGATTCTTGCATTTTATTCTTGCATTTGGCCCAAAACACCATCAATTTGCAAATGCAGGGGCCGTATATACATGTATTTTCCGGAAATTTAGAACCAGTTGGACAGGCAGGATGGTTTTATAAATACATTTATAAATACTTACAAATTACTCTTAACAGGGTAGACACATATGCTAAGCAAAACATCTTTGTAATTGGCCGGTCCAATTAGAAAGGAACCTCTAAAATCGGACCACATTTCTTCGGTCCCGAAGGTGGTCCGATTCGACGGATTTTACTGTACTTTTTTAGCACTCAACCATAATTTCTACAATGCCGAGGTGCAAGATGTTGTCAAGCATGGCCACAGGAGAAGAAATCTAAAGCACGATGTTCCAGTGTTATGAATTCCCAGATTAGTCCCCAATTTTGGTTTTGATTGAAAGGACTAGTATCTCGGTTCCCAGTCGAAGCTATTTTCATTCACCCAAAACAAGAGATCCCTTTTTCACATCTACAGCTCCCACCATGACCACATAACAGACCTGACCCTATTCCAGACCGCATCCAATTTGTCAGAATTTCCCTCTTATTTTTTCTTGCTGTTCCCATTCACACCTTAGATCAGACCCGCTCCAACACCTCCACTCCCTTCGAGCGAGGACCAACATCGTCTGCATATGAGCCAGGAGCAGAAGGATATCCCTTTACGTTTAGATTTCAAATTCAATTTGCTTGCAAATTAACACCTTCACAGGATGCATTAAATGCGAATTCCAATTTCAATTTAGAATAAATGAATTCCTCTTATGAAATGGGATCTATCCTGGTTGTCATACAGTTCGACTGCTCTCCTTCTGTGTCTGTGTGTGCGTGTGACTGTCTCTCTGTCTCTTGGACTTGGATATCTCGAAGTGCACACCTCACCGTCAAAGGAAAGTGCAAAGCACCAAAACAAATCCAATTTGAATCGGAAAGCAGAAGAGAACGACAACGACGAGGATGGCTGTGTCGTCATGTCGTTGTGTCGTCGTGTCGCACATACTCCGCCGGCAAAGTCCTGATGTACTTTGCTTCCAAAAATGAAACGAAATCACTGCATTCAACTCCGAAGCATGGAAGTATGATAATGTTCCTACAATAACCTGAATTGCTTGAGTTATCCCGGGGAGGGGGCCTGAGCATCTGCTATAACTCTTAATAATATAAGTAGTAGTCCCTGGGCGCAGAGGCACATCCTTGGAATGGGGGAGGACATCCTTTGCGAAGGACCGACACACATCATCGTTGTGAAGTGGATCGGTCCTGAAGCCACGGTGGTGGTTGGCTAGTCTACTCATGGTGGTGGTGACGGTTACTTGCACGACTGAGTGCAGTCTCGACGGACGACGACAAGTTGCCCGTCATTTGCATTCGCCCAGCCACCCACCCGGCCACTCGTCCACACGGCTTACGAGGTACTTGCATTGATTCTTGTCAATGCACGCTCGTTACACATCCTTCGAAGGACTGCCGCCCGGAGTGGGTACTTCATTTGGGTGTTTGGGAAAGGATCCTGTGGCTTTGCTGCGGCATCGTCAGGTGCTTTATGTGCAAATTGCGTAATATTGGGAATTTTTTTTTCTCTTTCTATCCTTCATTCTTTTTTTTTCGTTTCTTGTTTTTTGTTGTCCGTGCTTGGAGGGATGGAGATGCGTGTATGAATAATGTGGTCGTCGTCATCGTTGGTGAAAGGACTCTTTTGCTGAAGAAATATTTGCATTTTTAAGGAGAGCAAGTGGGCCTCCTGCCTTTCATGGGGTTTTAATGAGATATTCGATCAAATTTAAATATTCGTTGTGATGTACACAGCAGCTGTAGGGCACTGTTGTGTCAAGATGGGATCTTGTTTAAGTGCAAATATTTGACAACTTAATAAGGAAGGGATGAGATGGGGATGGATTGTCTGCATCTCTACGTGTGTGAGTGTGTACTCAATTCAGTACGAGTTGTTTGTAAGGTGACCTGGATCATGACTTTTTCGGGTCGTTGACGAGATTGAATGTGTACCGTAGGATGATAATGCTTTGCTTCGGATACCTTTGGCTGGCTTTGAAGGCTGTTGTTTTAGACAGACTGGATTGTGTGAGGACATCAATACGACTAAGTGCCTTAGTGTACAGTTTCACTCCACAACATCCCCAGAATGGCACTTCCTTGCTGAGAAAATTGCAGGGTCCGTCTTTCACAGAGAGAATCTGAATGAAAAATGCAAATGTAAATCGTGCTCTGCTAATGAAACCTTCTATGTTTATGAAGAGAACGCTTTTTTGTAGTTTCGTTCTAAAAAAAAAAAAGAAGCCCTTAGAAAATCAAAACGGTGTCCGTCTGTCTACTGTCATTAACATATTTGCTCATTACTTTTAAGTAATAGTCTCTTTTCAAGTCATAATCAATTGTTTGCATCGATGGGTCACGCATTTGCTGATCACTGCTTTTGTCCGTACGAAAATATAAAAAATAGATGTATCGCTTGAATACTCGCCCGATATTGAAGTTGTCCGAAAGATCTTGAAATTGAAAAACAAGCGATAAAGCACTTTCACGAAATTATCAAGTTTTTTTTAAATACATATTCTCTACTTGTTTACTTCATCGTCATTAGTGGCGTAACAGACTTCGAAGAGCCAGAGCCTAGCTTTTCGCGCCTCCACTGTGTAGTGCGCGTAATAATTTGACACATTTGGAGGGGACCCACTGCTTACTGCCGGTTCCAAATGGAAAATTGCGAACGCTTTCTATGAAAGAAGTACTCCAGGAGGATTGTCAGTCGTTCGCTGGAAGTGAGGCCGAGAAAAATGTTTGAGTTGTTTTTTTCCCCGATCTGAAATCGAACTCGGGTATTTTCGCTTAACAGTCTGACGCACTAACCGATTGAGCTACGGGGTCCATTTTTTCTTTTGGTTTTAATTTTCCATAATTTTTTTTTCTCAAGTTTCACGCGAATACGCTGTGTCAATTTTAGAAAATCAGGCTGTAAACACTTGTCACTACTTAGTCCTTATAACAAACGGTCATTCATTTTTCGGTGTCGTAAAGTAAAGCTAAAACACAAAACGATACATATTTGAGAAAAATGTTATTTCATCTAAAAGCTTGGACTCAGCTATTAAGTGTGAAAATCAATAATACAAATGGTGATTTCAGGAAGCAGCAATTCGATTCTTTTGATGTAATATTTAATTACTTTGTCACATATTTCGGGTGGTATCTTGACCATAGCTTGAGAAATTTTGGTTTTTAATGCGTTTAGAGTTGGGGGACTATTCGCGTAAACATGATTTTTTGCTTAGCCCCCCAGAAACGGTGTTGAATCGCCTAATCTTTTAATGTCTTTTGTTCCAACACCCGTAAATGCGTATCTACGACGTTTTGAATGGTCAACAGTTTTCAATTGTTACGCAATTAAAACTTTATGTGGATGTAGATGCAAATCCAAATACATCGCAGCAGCAACTCACTGTGTTGTCCGATTAATAGTAAAGGTTAAGTTATGGCGAATTAGGTTTTCCAATTTGTCTAAGGTCTAAGGGTGATGTGACTGCCGTGAAGACCCACGGCCCACGTAGGCCCATAGGTTGGGCTATTGTGTTGCCACTCTTCCGGTTAGTTTCAAGCGGGCTCGTTTGACTAAAAAGTTTTCTGCAAATAATAAGAGATTGTATAGTATTCAAATAACATTTCGTCACTGCTTCGCACGTTAGCAAAAATCAAAGGGTACAGTTTCCAATGGCAATGCCGTACTGCTGGCAGTCCCTACATCAGAAAACGAAAGTCTAATGGTGCGATCTTTGTGCCCTATTCACGTCATCACTTGTACAGGCGACCAAATTACAAAAACACTTAACTAAAATTAGAAAACCAAAATATCTTCCTAAGCCAACCCGATCACGTAAAGCCCTTCGCTGCAAAATGCAAATCCTTGTCCTGATTCGTCAAATCTGCAGCACTGAGCCAAAAAAATAAAAAAATAAATAAATCTAGACTGCCAACCTAAAAAGCTCAATGCACTTCCACTTGAAATGATTCCGGCCATAACCATTCATTAGTTCGCATGTTGCACGAAGAGTTTCCCCTTTTATTAATTGCTAATGACTTTCCATTAAGCACGGCCATGGTTGGCACTGCTTCTCATCGTCGTCACACTGGGACACTGTGCCATTACCAACCCTAAAGCTAGGACTCTGAATTTTTTTGTTTTTTTTTTATAATAAAATCCACTCAGCTAATAACCACAGAACGAAGAAACCTACCCCAACAACAAAAACAACCCCAAAACCTATATTCATCCCCTAAAAGCCTTACAAGGCTCCCAACCGGTGGTGGCTCTATTTAAATTTTAAATATTCACAAAACGTCAGGTTTGCATTTTATTTTTATTTTTGTAAAGTAACAATTCCTCCCAACCAACCCACCACCTCTGAAGGGCGACACATTTCAATGGGTGGGCAAAAAAAAAAAGAAAACTGGAAACCAGAAAACAGAAAACAAATATGTGCCACAAATGCTAAAAGCGATTCTCGTCCTTGGTTTATAATCCAGCACTAGCACCGGCAGTCAACGACAGTCGTCGTCGACGTCGTTGTTGGCGTCACCAAACGACGGAGCCTGTAACACGAGGGTGCATCCAAGCAATACTCCTGGACGGGTGTGTAGTATGCATCAGAATTCCACTTACTTTCCGCTCATGAGTAAATAGAATGCGGGAACTCCGGGACATAACCACTAACGTTTGCAATAACCGGCAGCTCTCCTCCGTCGTTCCGGAATTGGAGTTGGAGTCGGTAACCCGCCATGGTGGTCTAGATTTCGCACACTTGGCTCAGTACCAATAATAAGGCCTCCTCTCATATTTACTCGGGGCCTCAGCATTATGTTTTAAGATTATTATTCCGAAATGACATTTGTACATACACTCACACAGAGACTGGGAAAGGATCTATGAATTACATCACACAACATCCACCACATGGACACACACACACAACGAGAGCGGCTGTCGCAGCACCAGTTGGTGAAGTTGCATCATCCTCTGAAAGGACATCATGAACGTAATTTGAAGACAAAGTGCTGTGGCTTTCCTGTTTTGCATAATTGTATTTATGATGCAGTGTGTCAATGGCTGAGGCATTGAATACATGAATGCGGTTGCAATGGGGTGGCGCAGGGTGGCTCTTCACTGTTTGGAAGTCAACATATGGCGATGGCACGTTGTCGTCATTGTTGTTGTGTGCGTCAATATTGAGTGCCCTGGGTGTACTTAGCCGAGGCCCTTTGGGCGAGAGACCTGCAAACTCGGGCAGGATCTTAATAATTACCGAGCAGTAATGAGTTTATTTCAATTAAATACAGTCGTAGGAGACCTTCTTAGAAAACTCTGAGTTTGAGTGGCGGTGGTGGGAGTTCTCCTTGGCTTAGCCCAATGTGTGACGGTGTATGAAATCGGACAGGATATGCAATGCCATGGATGGAGGAACCATTATGTTTAATCGGTGTCCTGAATTTGCATTTAAATTACTTCAATATTTGTGTGGGTGAGGTCGACGAAGTGCGTTATCTGATCGAAGCTGGGCTGCTTTTGTGGTGTGGTTGAACGTGGTGATTACTCGATGCTCAAGAAGGATGAGAGATTGGAAATGAAGTACCGAAATTTTGGTATTCTAACACTGGAAGTTGTTGATGTTCACAATTGCACAGCTTTCTAACAAAATTTATACGAGTTTTTGGATTTCAGGACATTGATCGATTATGAGTAGAGACTTCAGTGATCTGGAAGTCTTCTGTATGACAAGGAATCTCGATTACAGCGATTGTCTAATGGACACACTCATTGACAGCCACATTGTTCCTGTCTGTTACAATAGGGAGTAGAATAGATCTTTTAGGTCGCAGTATAAGTGGCTTAATGACACTCCCTATTTCAACTGTTCGCTGAAAAAAATTTTTTTTAGATGAACGTAAAGTGGCTCAAAGTGGAACTCGGACAACCCGCAGTAAATATGGGTTAATACAGAAAAAATAGTTATACGTGGCAATTAGTTTTTTTTTATTTAAAAGTTCAGTAGTTGCTCTAACTGATTAAAAAAAAAACAGTAATTCATGCGAACAAAAAAAAAATTAGAAATGAAAACGTAAGACACTATCCGAATTTACCTCAAAGCAAAATTAGGACAATAAAAAATTCCTAAATGCAGAGTACATTAAAACCTGCCAAACTGGACCACCCTCGGGACCGAAGAAAAGTGGTGCGATTAGGAGGTGATCCACTTACAAAGGTTTTTTCCGTGAGAAAAAAGAAATTATGATCAGCTCGCTACAGCTACAGAATTCGGAGAAAAAAAAAAACGAAATATGGAGTGCACATTTTTTTGTATTCTTTACGCTTGGTCTGATTAGACAGGTAAATTTATATAGCAATCGATGTTATAAACTATCGAACAAGTGGTCCATGGTCCGATTAAAGAGGAAGCTTTGTATACAAATAGCAAGAAATGCATGACGTAGTGTCCGATTAGTGGTGGTCCGATTATAGTGTTCCGATTAGCAGATTTTACTGTACTGACGAAAAAAAAACTATGATATTCCCTGCTGATTCAAGCCTGTGCCGTTTGAAATTCACAGAGCACAGAGAATACTTTTTTTTCAAACAAATCTACCGCTTGGAAAAAATGGGCATCGTGGCTAGATCGTGCTGTTGCAACGTCTGATATTGCAACCACACTTTTAGGTGGCGGAAGAATTGCCCATTCTGCTTTTAAACTTCCATTGAAATTTTGCAGTGGCACTGTTTCAAGTGTCTCCAAGTAGAGTAATACTGGCAAATTAATACGGGATTGTTGTTTAACAATTTAGGACGAGACTACAATGTCCCACAAAACGTGTATTGAAGCTTTGGACAGGATACTGCGAAACTTACGTCAGAAAAATAGGCCAATAATTTAGTTCTCTGAAGGCTTTCGTCAAAGTAGTAAGAAAAGGTATCAGAACAGACGCAGTCGTGGCGGTCATGCTTAAGGCCGCACTTAAAAAATGGGAACTTCAGGCTAATATGGAAGTTGCATGTGGGCAAAACAACACACAACTTTCCAGTAATGTACTTTAAATAGGAGCAGTTAAATTTTAAGCAAGAAATGGAAAGATAAATCTCGGAAATTAGTTTTGGCGGCGAGTATTTTGGAACTAATTGAGAAGGTGTATTTGGATATTGCAAATTTATTGACTAAGCCACTCAATTGATTTCAGGAAAGAGCAAATCAATAAAAATAAAATGATTTCTTTCCAAATGTGTGGCACCATAAAAGAAAGATATTATTTAGTTGACAGCCTTGAGGCAGTGCGTTATTCCATCGTGTGTCTGAATTCATTAACACTTAATGTTATTTCACCTTATAAGCTTTGCTACTAAGATATCTTAGATAATTAGTGTTGCCTGTGCGAAGCAATACGGTATAGAAATACGAGGGCGGCCTGAAAAGTTTCCGACCGAATGATACAATTTTTTTGACAGTATTCTCCAGATAATAGCACATGCCATAAAATTGTGTTGCTTATAAGCGGGTTTTCTATTAAATTCCTACTAAACGGGGACAACAGCATGGCACATGATGGTATTGGTAAATCCATCCAAATAAAAATTGCTATCTGGGGAAGTATTGTACATAGTCTCCTTGTAACTTTACACACTTCTTCCAGTCATGCTCCCATCTCTCTAAACCGTCCAAATAGAACTTAGCTTTTTTCTCTGCAAAATAATCTTCAAGAAGGTAATTGCCTCCTCATTTGATGGAAATCTCTGTCATCCGAGCGCAGTTTTTTGATGAGGGAACGAAAAGAAGTCGCTTAGGGCTAGATCTGATGAGTAAGGCGGATGGTCAAGTAGTTCCAACCATAATTCGTTGATTTCCACTTGGTTGAAACAAAAATATTCACAAAAAACACTCACATCGTCGAAACACTCAAACGACTGTCAACTAAAAACTGCGCGTCCAAAAAGGCTGAAACTTCGGTGAGTAACTGTCAAAAGATGCACAACTAGCATTCATTATTAATGAGTGCCGCTATCTTTACGTTGCGGTCGGAATCTTTTCGGAAAATCCTTATAGAATAAAACCATGTAAATCACTTAACACTGTCGCAAATATTTTTAAGGTTTCTCTTTATTTTTTTTAGACGCTTTTACAACTCAGATCTTTTAATCTGTTAAGACTTATCTCGAATTTGTAGGAGAGCCTGAATTGATATTAAGATTGATTATTTATAGTAATAAGGAAAGAAATGATTCTTTAAGGGAACCAGTGCTTCCTTTCGCAATGGAAAACGTTAAACGCCTTTCGACGCCTTTTTCCTTCGGGCCATAAGCTAGCATGTGGTTGTCGAATACACTCAATGTCTTTCGCCGTGCAATAATTTCTTCAACAGACCTGTACAGGTTTAAGAAAATGTAAGCGACCTCTATATACAAAATCTCTATCTCTATAAAATTATTTGCAACATCATGCCAAGTACGGCCACACCACCACTTCATCGGCCAAATGTTGTGCAGCTTCCACTCAACGAAACGCCTCATCGTGGACACTTGGAATTCTCTTTCCTTCGCCACGATCCTTGAAAAAGTAATTCTCAACAACTCCTTCAAACCATAAGAACATCATGAAAAGTTCGTTCTCTACCATCTACCAGCACCCACCGCAGGTGAATATTTATGAAGTCCTTCCCGCAGGACGTAAATTGCATCCAGCAGCATTCCCACTCATTCATTTATTCCGAACCATGTCCACGTACACAAAACAAGGACCCCACCACCGGCTAATCCCCAGAATAGGTTACGAGGAAAGGACTTGCGACCGAGCTTACCCTGCTGCTCAATCCGATCGTTGTTCGGATCCGTCCAGCTCAGGAATGCCACCGCAAACCAATTGCCCATTTGTGGTCCATCGACAGTTATGCGCTGCTGCTTGCCATCAGATTGGAATTGCAGATCGTATATTTTGAATCTGTGGACGAAAAAGGAGAACAAAAATAAAAAAAAAGAATTGAATTAGAATTTAAGGCAAATAAGATTGAATATAAATTACGCACAGGCACAGACGGAAAGGACCACGACGAGGGCGGGGCAAAGCGGCTTAAAGCAAACAAAAAACATGAACCACAACCACCACCATCCCACCCGGACATTCCTTTCCGATTTAGCATTTTTCTCGACTCTCCTTTACTTCCCTGTCCTTCTTCGTGTCCTCGCCGCCTCGGTCCTGTGTTGTGTGCGGCGGCCGTTCACCGCCGAAGGACGAACTTTCGCCAAAGGTAATTTCAATTTTCTCGAATTAAAAATGCATTTGTAGTGCTTCGTTTGTTGTTCGAAGGATATTTCCCTTAAACGGATTTATTTACATTTGATCGTTGGTCCTTACGACCGCCTCCGAACACACACAACACAAACAAGGACTTCTAGGAGTTCGCACAACTTGGAGGGCGGGATTCGTCATTTCCATCACTCCACCAGGACCTCCAGGGCAGGAGGTGGGTGTGGGATGGAAATATTGAAAAGTTTTTCCGGACTTTTTATGTCTTTGGAATTGTTTGAACTTTTATGCTGTTGCTTTCCCTGGCAGGACGACTTGGGCGCGTTTTAAGGATTTCGTTTTTTTTCATTTTCCTCGTGTTCATTCACAGTTTCGATTGTGTGAACACTGCTTAAGGATACTTTGTGACTATTGGTGTGTGCACGGGGACGCGGATGCGGACGCGCGCTGCTAAGTGACTGTGAAGATGAAGAAATCGAGAAATCTATTGAAAGTCCCTGGGTGAGAAATGCTTCGAGGCGGAAGTGTATGTTAATGGGAAATACATTTCCAGTGTTTCCATTTTCGCTCAAGGATATGTTGTTCTCGCGCCCGCTCTTTTGTCGATCACAGAGCCACCTCCCGCCCCTCCGTGTTTTGTGTTGTAAAAAGGATGCCATCGAATTAGACACCTGAGGCGATAATGTTTTTCAAGTAGATTGGATGGCAGCGCGGGTACTTTTTTTTTGTGTTTTCATGTTTTGTAGGTGTGCGCGGATGTGTCGGAGTGAAGTGGAAAGTTGCCCGGGAAGAGGTGGTGGTAATGAGGAGCGCGCAATGAACTTTAGATTAAAGTTGAGTAATTCGGTGGGCGCTGCGACTGGGTGGTGTAAGCGGATTAAGTGGTACTCAGGTGGAGAAAATGCAGTGACATTGTGATGTCGCGAGGGACACCGGATCTTGGTTTGGGGTAAGATTTCGATAACTTAATCCAGCAGTCGTGCCATGGCGTCGAATAAAGGGATTTGACAAAAGTCCTTCATTATTCAAATGAAGCTGGGGCGTGAGACGCCTAAGTGGAGGTTTAGGTTGAGTAGTTTGAGAGCCGTTGTTGAGGGTCACAAGAGTTGGAAAACAAGTTTCAAACTTGACAAGTCAAATTATTTCACTCAATAAGTTTCAGGGTTTGTTCGGGGGCTGTTCAGGAGCTTTTAGTACGAGGATGTTCTTTTAATAACGTCTTAAGTGTTTGTAATCTTAGAAGGACTCCTGAAGCAGAAAATAATAGCAATTTATGTTTATAAGAGGGTTCAAGAGAGATCAAGAGCGGTTAAGTTTTAGCTTCAGAATTAAAATAAAAATAGAAAAGCTCAGATGTGCGATGAAAATCTGTATCAAAAAGTGAAGGACTTGATTGAAGTAGTAAGAAAAATGAAAAAAAAAGTGTAAAGGCTTTATTTCATTAGTTAAGTTACGACAAAGCACAGCAACCACTTTTATATCTAGCTCCAACGATACCTAAAGTGTTCGACATTTACAATTATTAATTCATTTAAATACAACTATAATAGAAAAATCATATAAAGAAACTGATAGAACTTAATATGGTACTAGTTAACTGCGCGGGAGGTTCCAGACTGCTGACGAAAAGGTCTTATGCTGTCATGTTGACAGCTAGTGGAATGGCAGAGTTCAAACACTACAATACCAATGCCAAGCATCTACATAGGAACATTAATTTGTTTTTCACATTAAGTATTAGTACTAGCTTTATTGCTAAAATACAATATTTTTACATCATTTGATAGAATTTCATCTAAGTGATTCAGCTGTTACCAAGATCAAAGTTTAATGACAGATGCACATGCAATCTAACGTTTCCTTCAAACTACGACTAATTCCGAAAACAATGGTAGATACATTTGTTGTCTGGATTTCCCTTTACTCCAAATTTCATCCCTTAACGCTCGCATTTGGAGGCAGAAGGAGACACAATATTTTTATTGGGGAGACAAAAGGAACAGGTAATCCCACAAATTCCTCTTATCTGCGTTAAATACGGCATTAGCTATAGCCGTAAGAAATCATTCACCGAAATTCACAGTGGAAGCAAAAGTAAGTATCTATTCATTTGTGACTTAGCTTAAACGAAAGCCTTATCTGTCACTGTGACAATGGTTGGAACTTGTTTTGAAAGTTGGACAAAGCCATAACCGGCCTACTCACTGTCAATATTAATTGTCAACTTAACTTAAACGAGTTATCATTCATTTTTAATTTGTATGCTTTTCAATGTTTTTGTCAAGTAACATATTTATGAACATTAAAACTAAAAAACCTCTTTGCGAATTTTTGGATTGGTTAGTTCAGTTGTGCATGAGAGCGCTTCAAAGATAAACACAAGGCGAGCAGATTACGCCTTATATTCCAAACCTGAATTTTTTTCGAAGTAAATGAATCGCAGTTTTGATTTCTTTGTTCCGATGATTCAAGACTTTAAAAGAGTATGGAAACCTAAGCAAATGAAATGATATAAATTGTTCTCTACCATTGCAACGTAAAGCCCAAACTAAGGACAATGCGGTAACCAATCTTAGGTGGTCGCGTAACACTACATGCAGCGTGACCCGAGAAATTTGGCCAAAGGTAGATCCTGGATGCTCACGTATTGTCCTAATACTCAAGAGAATTTATGTTAGGAATCTTATCAGTGTCATAACTAGGCACTTAACCTTCGGCGAACATGCCATCCGACTGGGTTTTCCGGCCAATGACTTCTGTAGGAGCTGCAGAGACGACGAAGATGAACCTCGCTCCACCTTTTAGGGACCACATTTTAGGGCTCTTGAGAACCGCAGAAAGAGGTATCTTGGCCAATAGTTTCTCGATAATCTCGGTTAACTGACTGATACCACCATGAGTCGAATCCTCAGCTATATCAATAGCTCCAACTGGTTTCTGGATGTTTGCATCCGCTCCATATGCTGTCACAATGGGCCTCGTCTAGCCTAGGTGCTTGGCTGCCCTGCGCCGCCCAGCACACAACGTAACCTAACCTAACGTAACGCAAAGCCCGTAGTAACTCGGGTGCAAAGGCGATTTTTGCTTCCATCACTTGCTTTTGTCTATAAAATATGTCCCGAAGAAAATATTAGCGCAGTTTTAGAGCAAAAAAGGGAAAAACATTTAATGGATTGGATGGATAATTGCTTCAAAAATTCCAAAATGTTATCAAACAAAAGCCAACGCATAATTCATCCATTGTTTTATGAATGCAAAATAAAGTCTTCAATTTGTAAAAAAAAATTCAAAAATATCTTCCAAATTCTCCTTCAACTGTGAACTCTGGCATCGATTGAATGGGTCACATTTTTAAAGAGTGTCAAAAGAAAAGTTCCTTAATATTTTCCACAGATTGTTGTTCTCCTAAAGAGACGAGCCCTTTTAGCTCAAACAGAGACCGCCAGATGACCTGTCAATATTCCCTTTTTTTGTTAAAAAAAGTGCTAGGAGACTTTTTGAATTGATTCTATCTATTGCTCAAGTGGAATGAGTTTTTATGAACTGGAAAATGGGTTGCAGACAACGATTTCAAGGACTTATAACACACATAAGTATGTATAATTAAGTATGTGTCTAAAGTCTAGACAGCAACATTAATAGATAATGCGTCAGAGTGAACACAGAAGTCATGAACTCCGCTTTTAACTTTTGCCCATTCACCATTTTTTAACGCCCGCATTGGATTCCACTACATAACCAGAAATTACTCGTTTACGAGAGTCATTCGTCTAAATAGAACTCAATTACAATGGACTCCATGCAAATTCGGAGAACGCAATTCAGAAAAAAAAATGGGCTGCAAGTGTTGAATTCAATTTGAGATTCTCCATCTAATAACCTAATTTATCATTAAATTCAATTCACATAAATCCACACCACACTGCACAGCAATCCATCGAGGAGTAATTTCACCAGCTCGCACACACATACACATGTATTCCCAGGACGAAATTAAGTGACAACTCCATGGAGCAAGTCTCTGCTGGTGTGTCACTAATGTAAATTCCCACAGCACTAGCAAGCAGCTTCCACGATGACGATGATTACAACAACCATTTGCAGGGATTCCCCAGACCTCATAATTAATATGGCAATCACTGGCACGTCATGCCTAGCTACATGCGGCTTTATATATTTTCACACATTCAATTCTGCCGCAGCCACCCACGAACAGACAACACATCTTTGGAGCACACTCTGTATGTCACCGGCAATCCCTGTCTTAACATCCAGTCCATCCCTCCCCCCAGGGCAGTGGTTAAGTTGAACCAAATGCAAATCTCAAAATGGAGCTACATGCACACGTAGGTGTGTGCTTCATTAACATGCGGCTTGTTCAGCGCCACCATCAGCCAGGATCTCGACGGTCGCTGGCGAGCGCCGGACACGCCACGCACATCCTGGCGTAATGTTTGGATTTTAATTATGATAAACTGGTGTGCATTATTGGGAATCGCCATGGCAATTCATGGTCTTGAATGTGTTAATTAAACCGACGGACGTCCAAACAATGATGATCATGGACACAAGAATTCCTCCCCTAATGGCGTGATTATAACAAAAACCCATTCGACCACCACCAGGACACCTTCTTATGGGTGCATGGGACGCAGGACATGCCCGCATATGTGCATGTTTAATTGGCAATCGGATTTAATTTAACAATTCATTTGGTCCTGTTGGCTAAATTAATAACACGACGACGACAAGTCGTAAGGACTTTATAACTTTTCTCTTTGTTTTTGGTTCCTTTTAATATTTATAAGGTAAACTCCTCCCCCAGGGGGGTGGTGGGGAAACACGCAAAAAATGTGTCCTGGGAGAGTCAGCAGTTAATAATACGAGCAGAACAGAGCAGAGAAACATCTCTACCTTGTTGCCTTGACCGGACAAGTCTCCCTCTTTCTTGCTTTCTTGTCCGGCAAACAAGGATAATGCCATCCACACATACACCGAGATACACTCACCCAGTGGGGGAGGGCGAGTAAACTTTGTCTAATGTTAATAGAATTTTTGGCACAGTAGTTGTCGGAGAGCTGAGTGGGCGAGTGGGAGAAAGTTCATAATTTATTAGCATGTCCTGGCAGTGGGAACTGTTTCATTGTTTTACGAGCATGTAACATGAAAAGCTCCCTGTCGAATGTATATTATATTTTGTTGGTGTTCACTTTTAAACACGACTCTTTGACTTAGAACCGGTTGTAGTCGTTGTCGTTGTCGTTAGGATGGGGGGGCACCTCTTGCCACGATGATTGAGAGTGACCAACGGTCTGTGTGCCAAAAGTTGCCGAGGACGGTGTTTTCTTGTGGACTCTGCTGGGGCTTAGACGACTTTCGAGAGTTTTTGACAAAAGAGAGGTGGAAACGTCTGCTATGCACTTTTTTCGAAGCAACGATTTATGTGTGGACAACACTGGGGTCGACGATGGTCAGCTTTTATATTTTATTCCTACACGTGCTTATCCTCTATGAGGGCGGTCGTAACTAGTGGAAAGTCGAATTAATGAATTTAGGAATTAATGAATTTAAGTTTCGCGTACTACAATTAAACAGATTTAATACTCAAAACATTAAAAAAAGAATGAAATGCAAAGAAGTCACAGCAAATCCAGAAAAAAAGTCATGCATCTTTCTCAAAGCTCCTCTTTTTCGGCTTAAACAATGATATTTAAGGATTTAAAAAAAGGATTTGACTTTTCTCTTTATGAAACGTGTGTTTGAGTTTTTCATCCTCTACGAAGGCAAGCATTCACGATTCTTCGTGATTAGATCTTCGCTTTTGTTTCAAATTTCATTTGACCACTTAGAGTTTATTTTGTCGAGCCTTTTTTCGTCTTGACCCTGAACATTAACTTGTCCCAATAGCTCGAATTTTCGCACCAATTTCTGTAGTGCGGTCCGACAAGGTGCTTCACGACGACCCAAAAATGTTATAGCTTTACGCTAAACGTTCCTGCCATATTTTCACCATGTTTAAAATGAATTTTAATAATTTCAACGCGTTCAAGAGTATCGTTTCATTTTTATTAATGGCGTAGTTTCTACTTATCAAATGTCAAAAAATTACAGCTTCAAAAGTGACATTTACCGATATATATACCGGGCTATTCAAAATAACACCTCTTATTGAAAAACCATATAATACAAAACGCAGTCATCAGTTTTTCTCCCAGAGTTTAAGCCCAATTATTTTACATCATACACTTATTTGATTAAATAAATCTCATCTCCAGCATTACAAAAAAGTATAGATATCGTTTTTGCTTCAATTTGTTTTCGAATGTCGAAAATGCAAGCGTTAAACTTAGTCGCAGATTTTACTGAAACTCATAAAAGCTATTGTGAGAATGCCATTTTCGCTACTGTTGGAGATTGCTTTAAGAGCCTGTGACAGGAGAGGCAGCCGTTTTAAGGTGGATAAGTGACTGGAAAGGCTAACCGACACAACTAGCAGCTTAATCTGCATATTTTCCAGTCATTCGTAAGAACAATCCCACTGGTAGTCTCTTTCCTTTTTGTTTGAACCCAGGTGTGTTCTTTAAGCTTAAACCCTGGGTCTTTAGAGCGTAACCAAAACATGTTGTTAATCGCACCCCAAAGTCCTCTTTCTTCGGTTGGTTAACTTAATCGTCAGTTTCACTCGATTAGTGGGCCTCTCCACACCCACGCTGGCCCGCACATCGTTTTCTGTTTTGCTCTGCTGATGAGTTAAATATTCCACATTGACGTTAACTTTTGTAATTATAAATATTTTCATTTTCGTGTCCTTCAGCCATCAACAACAACAAACAAAGGGCTGATAAACAACCGTTGTGTGCTTGCTAAATTAGAAATTCAATAGTTCCCTCATGGCACTGCTTTCGGTAGAGGCCACAAAGGATAAGACTCTCGGTTTGTCTGCTCCTGCTCCTGGACCGAAGATGATCAACACACACAAACCCATGTCAGGATGTGGGACGGGAGGAAAAACTTAAATAAACCCGAGCGGGGGAAATGTTTGTCTGAAGGATTTTAATTATGGTTCGGTGTTGTAACGGGGGGAGGATTGATGCCTTCAAAAACTCAAACGGATGTCCGTCATCATACGTCAGAGTCTCGGTCTCGGACGACGATGCTGATAAGCACGGACACAGAGCGGAGATGGTGCTTCATTTGGAAGGGAATGTAATCAGAATCAATTTGTTCCTCATAAAAGGGTCCCGGAGTCGGAACGATAAATACTCTTAAGGTTCACCTAGTGGGCGGGCGTGGACTCCCTGACTCTTGACTCGCATTGTGTAGAGAGGTTTTGATCCATCGATGAGTTCCGATTCCTGGTGGGTCTGGGGCATTGTGATGTCTCCCCTTTTCGTTACTTTGTTTGCTTGGACCTTCAATTGGATTTAATTGATTGAAAAATTTAGCCCCAAGGGCAGAGAGCGCTTATACAATGTCTTTTTGCGAGAAGACTCTCGAGTGAGTGTGTGGGTTGGAGCGGAAATGGGAAGTTAAATTGGAGGACTCTTCCAATATTTGTTGGGGGTCTGGAGAGACTCGGACATGCAGTGTGAGACGTAAGAACATATTTTGGCTTTCAGACAGATTCTCAGTTGGCAGGACTCTGGTTGGTTTGTTCAACTTTGAGTGTAAAAGTGACATCAAAGCTTCCTCTGAATTGGCGGTTCAAAAGGGAATTGAATACAATGAGCAGAATATTTTTTAGACTGTTAAGGGCGACGGAAGGGCACAAAAGTTAGAATAAGAATGAGGCTAACACTCCGATCTGCAGACAATTTAAAAAAAAAAAAAACTTTCGAAAAGGATCTCCATAGCTTTGGCATACTGGCTCGAGTTATTGTCAAGCTTTCAACACTTATGTCTGCCACAAAGAAGAAAAAAAAGGAACACCGCGACAACAGATTAGCTGACACAATTCGTCGTCAAAAAGCGACACCAGCAAAGACAAAATGCTATTTATCAAAATTTTTATATTTTTATGATAAGATCGAAAACGGAAGCCAGCCGGCTAAAAATATCAAAAATCTTTCTGTTTCTGCTATTCTACGATATGCTGTCGTTAGTTGTTACGGTTTTTAACTTTCAAATCGTCGAATCTGAACTGAAAAATGTCGAACATTGGTTCCGATTGCCGAGGACATAAACATAAAGTCATGTAGAATTCGAAGCTGGATAGCAAAAGAACTATGTGACACTTGAGTTAAGCCAAGAAAACCTTGTGTCCCGAACTTGCACTTGCAAATCGCTGTGGAATCATAAAAATTTCATATTTTTCTTTAAGTCTAGAGTTACTCCTTTAAAATATAAGATTTCACTGAACTCCTCAAAAATAGCGATTATTTAAGCAATTCGCTTGGCTCTTCTCTTTAAACAATTTTTAAGTTACGGAAAAAGGAAAAACTCAAAGGAGTCTAAGTTGTTAGAATATGTGTATTGGATGGGGTAGCAGTTCATAGTCGAATTTATTAGTTTTTGTCTCTCACAACCGGACGGTTCTAAGAGACACAACGGTACCGCGATTATTGTCCGGTTATGAGGAAAAATACGACATTGACAACTTTAGCCAATTAGTATAAGAATTTATGGTGTTCTTACATTTGCCACATGAGCAATTTTCACCTCTTAAAGCTAATATTTTATAACGAAGGAGCGCGAAAAAAAATCTAGTCTCATTTACATTGTGAGCAACTTAGATCGGGCACTTTTTCAATAAAGCTTGCAATATTGGGCTCGTCAACATTTGCAGCTTCTCCCGAAATGGTCAGAAATGTTAAGTTGTTCCACTTCTTAAATCTCTCTAGCCACTTAGATGATGCATTAAACTTTTTGCTTGGAATAACCTAAAAAGTTAGGTTTAAAAGCGTGGTCGATCTAAATTTGTGTCTAAATGATAAAGTCTAGTCCATGGTCAGAGGATCACTGATCGTGAAGCAACGTTTGGGCTTCAACTGGGTTAAGAATGGTTAAGTGGAAGTATAGAGGATTTCCTAGTGGGATTTTGGAGGCTCTCTGGAGGCAAAGTGTTCAAAGATTTTTTGCCATCGAGTTCCCTTCAATGAATCGACTTCTCGTTCTTCTATAACATCCCGATATCATAAGTTATGTGAAGATCACGTACAGGACCTCGTAAGACAAGCATTTGCACTCCGCAGTAACATCAAGTATTCATTTGACGTCTGAACTTTATGACAAACGACAGTTACCACTCGACTAAGTATAAAAAATAATCGTTTGCCCTAAGCATCATCCGTAGAAGATAAGGGAGCGCGGCAAATCAAATGGCAAAATTATCCGCACAGAGCGAGCGTGACAAATCCAACAGAGAAAAAATAAAACAGAAGCAGAAACCCTCTACCAACAGCAATGACACTAAGTGAATTATAAGGACATCAACACACAGCTGAAGTGCGAACATGCGGCACTCTATATGTCACAACAATGATTCCCATCTCTGACGTCATTAATTGATGAAATCCACCTCCTTCCACCAAAAAAACAAAAAAGGAAGCTAATAAATATCCTGCGGCGATACACAAACACACAGACTCAGAGACGGATCAAGGATTGGAGGGACAAAAGAGACGCGACATGGAAAATCTTTCATCCATTGACTTTCATTAAGGATACAGACACACACATATGAAGATCCAAGACAAATAGCCTGTTCTCATCTGCTCAAACGCACACACTAATTTCCCGATGACAAATTGTTCAGCCAGAGGAAAAGCGATTCCATGTTCATCGTCCTAGCGATGGCCATCATCTCTCCCACCAAGGAGGGCTAAGTCCAATCCAACCCAATCCCCGTGTTCATTAGAGATATCGAAGAAATTTTATTACCCACCAGAAACAAGGGTATCCTTCGGGAGAGGCCAAAGGAATAAAAAAAAAAAGAAAATAAATCCCGGACAGGATGTGCTCTCTTCTCGGAACATGTTTTCAGCTATTTACTCAACATTTAGTGTGTGTGGTTTGTTTTTCTAAAAAAAATGGATGATTGTAAACATCCTTTTTTGAGCTCGCCTCCGTATCCGTATCCTAGCCGTGTTTAGCTGAATTCATCCCAAGTATCCTTTGTTATTGTAGAATAATATTTGGCCAATTTATTTTCCATTCCACCACACATACTCGGGATCATTACAAAACAGGATACAGCGATGTAATAATATGTTTCATCCTGAGCAGGGACTCTCCACCACCACTAGCAGGAGGAGCCAGAAAAAAAAATCAAAAACAAAAGCGCCAGCAGACTCACAAAGAACATAACATAACTAAGTGGATTATTATACAAAATATAACCGTTTTAGGTTTCTTCCTTTTTTTTCTGTCCCTGTGTATGTTCACTTTCCTTTTTTTTCTCTCTTCGAGCATGTCCTGGGCGTACCACCCCAAGTCCTCTTTTCACATCGTTATTGCTGTCAATTTACGAGGAAAAATGTTTTAGTTTCAGTATAACGAAGCCAGTTGGGTCAGTTTATCTTGATGCACTGCTTTAAGGCAGTGAAAGGAAACGAGTGGAGTGCGAGAGTACCAGGACGAGAACGAGAACGAAAAACTAGCCCGGGGTATGGAGATATCCTTGTTCCTATTACTAATGGTGGATGTGTGTTCACAAAACATTAAGGTAGCCGAGCAACACACATGGGTACGAGACCGTCGTGTATCGACGTGTGGGAGGTGCACTTTTTGACTTTTCAAATTGGAATATTCCTGCAGGATGTGCTTGTTGCCTCTTAGTGCAACGTCATAAATTTATAATCAACAACAGAGCTTGTCGCCATACCTGAAGAGTGTAGAAGGAATTTAAATAATTTATTTTCCAAGATGCACACATATGCACAGTCGGGCAGAGAGAATCTTAAAAATTTAGGTTTAGGTTAAAACGGATGCTGCTTCATCCTCTGCGGTCCTCTGGTTTGTGAGACTAATGTCAATGTTTGATTTGGAAAATTTGAAATTCATATATCAGCAGTAAGTCATCTTATTTGCCGTAGTCCAGCGTGTGAGTGTGTAGATTTAAATTCAACTTACCTCTGGTCGGCGTTGAGGAAGTTCCTTGGGAATGTTATGTTCTCCGGACTTATTACAGGATAGCTGCCAGCTTTTAGGTGAAGTGTAACATCACGGGGCTTACATACTCTATCTAAAAGGGGGAAGAAAAAGAGAAGATGGTAAGATTTTTTTTAAACAAAATAAATTTATTGAATGACTTTGGCGTGTTTGATGATAGGGGGCGTGAGCAGTATTACGCTTCTTATTTGCTTCTAGGGTATCTGAGATTGACGCAAGCTGTCAGAGAAGGAGGCCAATAAAAATTCGTTTGAACAACCAGAAAAAAGCTTTTACATAGAATAGCATATTTTTTTTCGTAAATGCAATAGCGCATATTTATAATGAGTCGCTCTAAATTCATTTTAACGTAAATATTAAAGTTTTCCTATTTTAAAATTTAAACCAAAAAATGTCACTTTTATATTTCAGTGTTGACTTTAAATCATTTTTCATATAACCAAAGGTTTATATCTTTTCCACTAGCCCACGTTTGTATCGGATTCATTTAGAATTTATTTTAAAACTATGCCATTGGTATAAGTAAATAGAAAAATAGAAGTGATATTAAAATGTTAGAACCCTTAATGCTCTAACAATTCCATACTTTTCAGTTTTTTTTGTAGTATCTTTTAAGTGAAACAAGTAATTTTTTCGGACTTCATTGCTTACAGCTGGGGTCGAAAAACTGCAGTACTTTAAACTTATCGTTATTTTGTGTTTGATGGTCAATTTCTTCTTTTTATGATCGCCGTTTAGAATAGAGAAACAAATATTCTTAGATGGATACATCAAAAATAAACGACTTCTTCAAGATTCGTAGTAGAGTTTTCAACTTTTTACAGCAGTCCCCGTTTGATACTCGACGAAGATAAGTGGTTGAAGTTTGATGTGAGCTCTTAACTTTTATTTTAAATACAACGAAGATGGGGAACAATTTTAAAATATTTGTTGATGAATAGATTTGCTGTAAATAAAATTGTTTCACAAAAGTTGATGCTGTTTTTATTAATTAATCAATTGTTAGAATAAAAAGAAAGATGGTGTTATCAGGAAAATGTATAATTATTAGGACCAAGGTTTTTTTTAAAGTGACTGAAAAACTGGATAAAGTCATAAAAAGAAACGAATAAAAATCTGTTTGAGACTAGAATCTCCTTTTGTCGGTGAAGTGAATAAATTTGGACAAGGAATTGGCATTAAACATAAATTAAACATATGTAATTCCAAGCAACCCATGACTGCAACAAGTACATTTACATACGTACAATTTTGTAAAAGTCAAAAATTTATATTTGTTTTCAAAACGAATGGGTTTGTATCATCGCTGTGCAAAATATTCGATTTGCATTCACAATGGGTCTACGACCAAAATCAAATTTGGTTCTATTCATCGGCGAAATTGAGCGATGCGATTGACCGATTGCGATATTCGATAATTATTCTTAGTTAGAATAGGATGAACTTAAAATTTGGTACAAACTACACAACTGGTGAATTCATTAATCCATTGAAAGCTAAGTTTTCGTATTATTTCGAAAATGGATTATATAATCACCTTGCCGATGCGATTTGACTCAATTGAATTTATTTTTATGACTTCTTACTTTAAGCACTTTGCTTATCCCCAAAATTCAAAAACATGGAATAAGCTGTTAGTAACAGTATCGAATATGAATTTAACAACGCCATAGATATGTGTCGAAAATGTCTGCAAAGAAACTATCGCGAAAAATCTGTAGACAATCGTCATCGCCTAAGTAATTTTTTTCACACTTGTTTCTTTTTTTTAAAGTTTGGAAGAATTATTAAGTGCTTTAAGTGAATAACCTTAGATTTTAATTTAAATTAGAATCTTTTGAAAATAAGCCATGAAAAGCGATCTGGGCTAACATTTTATTGCTTAGAAATTTCCTACAAGATTTCTTGCGGTTTTCACCTATCCCTATTTATTCCAATTTAAAAACCTATTTAGAGGTACAAAATCGGTAAGCGAAGCAATTATGTAGTTGCTTCAAAAAGAACTTCTAGCACGCCGTTTAGACTCCTTTAAACTTCTGTCCTTATACTTCTACAGAAATGGTTGCCTAAACATATTGCATCAAAATATTTGGTTTCCATAAGATTCTGTTTAAGCATTTTCAAGAAATGTGTAAACATTTAAAACGATCTCAAAGAATCAAATAGATCGAATTTAGACCAGCTGGCAGCCTTCCTTAAATCAATGGATGAAAATTTGTTGATTGCCACTTGTGTACTACCCAATCAAACAATCCAAAAAAAAAAAAAGTGAAAGGAAGGAAGCTATACTCTATGTTTCTTAGAGTACGCTCGCCATTCATTTCGTCTGAAATATTGATCCAAGTCAACACTATCCACTGAAGCACATGAACGGAAATGAATATCCTTTCTGTCAGCGGATATAAAAAGCCATTCATTACGGTTGTAAAGTCCAAATATGACCATTAGGGCTTGACGTCTTTATTTCCTTCAATTAAAACTTCAAATTGAAATCATAAACGGAGCACACTCGTCCGTCATAACCCCACACCACAAAATAAGGACATCTGCTGGAAAAAAAACAGGGGAACGTGAAAAAGCATTCCCCCGTGCCGAGTAGCACTTAATAATTGCCATTTCGCTTCGTTATTATGTGTCAATCAAAAAATTCCATCCTTGGTCAAAATGCCATCCCGCTCATCGCCATCGAGGGCATCTTAATACGGCATTACACACATCTTCTCACCCTCACGGTGTCTATTGACACGGGGAAATACCTCTCTCGTCACCACCCGCCGTGGGAAAACTCAGAACTCATCTCAACCATCATACCCATCGTCATCCTCGTCGTCACTTGCGCAACAATCGTCGTCGCCGCAGCCATGCCATGCAGTGGTTTCACAAGATTTCGGCCCACATCCACCGCAGACATGACCCTCCATCTCCAAGGAATCAATTGCTTTTAGCACGCCACGTTATTTTGTGGGCAAACAACAGGAGGAGCCTTTTGCCTCTGGCTTCCGCTCCTTCGAGGATACTGTGTGACAGTAAAATCATTTTTCTTTGACAGTTCCGTTCGGTTATAAAGTTGATTGCACTCGAACACCGATGGGGTCGTCATCGTTCATTTCATCTCCCACCGCGTGTCGGTGTTTAGGAGAATTCCTCAGGTGCCAGGAGATGATGTCCTTTGAGGGATCTACTTTGACTGTGACTGCCGCCCTTTTTGGTTGCTCGGCAGATCCCACCCCCGAAAAGTAATTTCTGATATTACTTCGACCCCCACACATGCATTGTTGCGGGCTTCCGCTTGTGTCGTTCGAGTGTGCGAGTTAGAGCATACATCGGAACGAGGTGAAAATTTGAAGACACTTTGCAGGGACATTATGAATTAATTTGCCACGAGAGCAACCCCTGCCCAGACCGGGTTGTGGGGCTTCTTTCAACAATTAGATGTGCTTAATTCAATTTACGAGGCCGTTCCGGTGCGGGCCGTCTGTAACTTTGTGCAGTTGATGCGAGTAATTAGATTGGGGAGGCTTTCGATTCGATGGAATTTGAGTTAAGAGCATTGTCGATGAGGGTAGGAGAAGCAAGTCCTTTGAGATCGAACGAGGAAGGGAGAAATGGTGGTGGTGGTGGGGGATTCTTTTTACACTACAGTTGAACGCCTAGGTTCTTCTGAGACACTTTTGAAGTCTCGCCTGGGGTGGAATCAAATGTAATTTACTATCGCTTTTGAGCACCTAAAAAATGTAACCTAAGGGCTGAAACCACGACAACACTTTAAGCACTAATTGTGATCTTTTTCTTGGGTAAACATTTTTTTCGGGGAACTTACTTTGTGGCAATCTACCAAGAGCTTGTCTTTTTTCCCCCTTCAGTGGTAGTTGTTGAAGGTCGCAATTATGGTAAAATAAACATTTCAGTTTTTTGAAATTTTTTAGCACACCAAAGATTTGTTTTTTTTTTTTACTGAAATGGCGACGATACGAGATTAGAAAAAAAGTCTATTAAGACTTACTAAATAAGCCTAAAAAAGTTGTATAGTAGTAGTTGTGTGTAGTTGTGTTCGTAAAGGACGTTGGAAATGAAAGCAGTTTACCATGTCTAATATAAATCAATTAATTGTAAGATCAAAGACAGCAATTTCCTTAAGTTCCTCTAAAAAGTGTGAGGAAAACTTGCAGTAAATGCATTTTTAACTACGTTTTTGTATTGGGGCTTAAGAAGCTAAGAGAGATCCTTCATTTTATTTCATTGGCATTGCCATACAGTCTTAGGTACGCGCAAAAAAACATTGAACATCGGACCGCATTTGTTAATCTCATTGCGTTTGTCCTGTTCTGTTATAATAAATTTCTGAATCTTGATGATTTGTAGACATAAAAAAACAACATGAAAATGTAAGTCTTGACTGTTGCTGAAAGTTGAAGAATGTGTGTGCATGAGAATCAAAAATTTATTGGAAAACCTATAGAGCGAGAGAGAGATTTTTCTATTGGAGCATATTGTTTGGTTAGTGGATCACATTTTTAAAGACAATGCGTCAACAAGAAGCTCAATCTTATTTTATTTCTTTAGTTAAAAAAGGTTCAGCTTTTGGATCAATTACTGTGCTATCTTATCGGATTAACGACTTGAGCCAATAAAGCCAAGAAAAGTAATCGTGAGTTTCCGTAATCTAGCGAACTCTAAAGTTGGAGAAACCAATATTCATTAGGGAACACTGAAAAACCGATTTAGAGTAATTTTGGCAGACAATGAAACACAAATTGCTGCTAGAAATGTGCAAAATTTTGTAGCAGCGGATATTTAACAATTACATTTACAGGGTTTTCCAATAAGAGGTGTTATTTTCATATTCAAAGAAAAATGGCCTTTTTTGCGATAAATGTTCGGATGTTTTTTTTTCAATATAAAGAGGAAGATATGCCATTAATAATGGAAAACAATATCAGAACCGTATCCTTTTCATGAAATTTTCCATCACTCAATCGTAAAGTGGCTGCTATATGCTCTCAAACTAGCTTCACTAATTCCATCTTTGAGGTCTTGAATCAACACTGGGCTGTTGGCGTTGACCGTATCTTTCACGTAGCCGCAAAGGAAGAAGTTGCAAGGTGTTGAGTCACAAGATCTCGGTGGGCAATGGTGATCACCTCTTCGAGAGATGACACGGTCCGGAAAATTTTCCCATAAAAGATCGATGGTTTCTTTGCTTGTGCGTCACGTAGCGCCGTCTTGTTGAAAGTAAACGTTGTCCAGAACAGTACCATCCAATTCCGGTCACAGAAAATCATTAACCATCTCTCGATAGCGCAATCTATTCACCGTACCAGCCACATTCTCGAAAAAGTAAGGTCCTATGACCCCGCCGGACCATGAACCGCACCAATCTTGGGCTTTCGCTACAGAGGTGGAAATGGGCCCTGTCATGATTTTTCAATGAATTTCAAGGACCCAATCAGCAAAGCCACGATGTTGTTGATGATCGACCGGCTTGAGTTCTTGTGTTAATCTTGTGTTCTTGTGTTAACTGAACTTAAGAGCCAAGTCTTTATGCAAAATACGGTGTAACGACGTTTGTGGAATGCCCAATTGCAAAAAACGACGAGGAATGGACAAACCTCGGTTTACTTCAACACTTTAGGCTACAGCAGCGATATTCTTAATTGTTCTTGAGCGACGTGCATGGGCTTTATTCTTCACATAACTTACTTGTCCTCAGTAAAAAAACAGTTCGAATTTTTCCACCAATTTCTGTATTGCTGTCCGAGAAGGTGCTACACGACGAACCAAAAAAACCAACCATTTCTTTGAATATCAAAATAACACCTGTTATTGGAAAGCCCTGTATAAGAATCTCATTCACCGGGGATGTGTGGAGTTTATGTGATGGCTAAACAAGCGAAGCTTTCTTCTAAACACTCGACTATCTTGTAAGATTTCGAAACCTCCTTACATCAAACAAATCCTCAAAAACTACCCCTTACAGGTACTTACGAAAGGCACTCTTTGACTCCTCCAATGCTTTGAACGTAAAGTACGCTGTCCGCGAGTCCGACGGTATTCGAAAGTGCAGTATGGATACGTCCTTGTAGGCGGTGTACTTGAGCAGTGTGTTCGACGGTAGCCTGACAATCAGCGTCTGATCCTTGGGCAGCGGCACCTGATCCATCTTATCCACCGGAATCTCATTCGTAACATGTTGCGACTGATGGTTCACCTGGACGCTGGCATCGCTGTCGCTTGTGACCACTACGAGGAGTATTCCAAAAATGACTAGCGCCTGTCTGTACATGGTGCTCAGTGTGAGTGTGCTGCAGTAAGAGGAGGAGATTGATGAACTCACACAACCTCGCAAACGAAAAGTAGAGTAATTCTGTGCCTAACTAACGCTATTGGTCGTCCGGTATCCTCCAGAGACGGTCATAGATACACCGATGCTCGTCGAAAGTTAACTATTTCATAATTTTGTACGTGTGTGCTGGCGCATGTAATTCGCTTTTATCTGCAAGAGAAAGAAAACGAAAATAGAATAAATGTTAGATTTTGGCTGGTGGTTGTGTAGAGAAAGTTTTTTGCGGTCAGCGTTCTGAGTGATTGCGTGTTAATGTTCCATAAGTCAGAGTAACCGGAGGCAAGGTGGATGCCGTGCCACCCCATCTGCTACACCCTGGGATCACTTGGCTACCGGACTCTGGACCGACCTCAACGAGGCGGGGGGGAGGTAACATAACAAATCACCCATCGAGTTGTGTATTTGAGCTAATTTGCCAGCAAGTTTATTAATTCGCGGAACGAGCATAATGAGTTTGATTTTGATAAATTTCCCAAAGCGAATTGTGTGCAGACAAGCGAGTTTGTGTGGATGGAACTGGGTGTGGGTTCTATTTGTTTGGTTAACGGTAATGAGAGCGGAATTAGTTTTCCACATCAGTCGAGTGCGAGAAATGGAAGCAAGTGTTGAGTATGGTGACGAATTGTCAGCGAGCTAGTAGGGTGCTGTGTGTTTTGTTAGATATCGAACATTTTCTTTTCCGAGTAATTTACAATCCCTCCATTCTGGCTCCAAGAAAAGTGTCAGAAAATCAAGCTGGCCCTTCTTAGAGTGCAAGAAAAATAATTTCGAATAGATGACGCCATCATCTTCAAAGGTTTTCAACATAAAACGTTCATTGCTACAATAATTCGTTAATAATATTCTGTGCTCTGCTGTATTTAGCTAAATTAAAATTGTTAAAAATCTGTCCTTTCATCGAAATTCACTTCGATTCTAAAACAAACCTCGGAAGTTGAAAAAAAGTTTTTTGAAACAAAAAAGCGGGACTTATGATTCAGATGTACAGTTCAAATTTTAGCAAACATTTCATTTTCAGTCTCATGTGCAAGCACAGCGACAGCTTTTAATCCAAATCCTGCGTACATTTTCTGTGCTTATGTGCGAAATTAGAATATTTAAAAACTGAGAATCTAATAGCTTGTAAATTATTCGGTTCATGTCCCAAGCTCTTTTAGAAAAGTTTTTACTTCAATTTCTCTAAATGTCGCCGAATGGTTCCCAGTATGTTTTCTCCGAAACGAATAACCACAAATCCAATGACAGCCTTGACATCGAGAAGAAGAGACATTAAAAAAAAATTTTGTTGATTTGCTAACGAGTTCCATTTCCGATCATGTATTTAGTTTGACCATCTATTTGTATCCGCCGCGCAGTAGTAGCAGTCGTTCGCTCATCCACGCAGCAATTTATGATTTGCCTTGTCCATGAGGGATATGAATTGAAAACTAATTTCATTGACTTTAGTTGCTAATTGGATTCCATTGGGAATTATGTTAAATTGATTATGCTGCCAAATGCGATGACTGGGTAATGAGAATTCATGAATTATAAACACAGACACCGCGGCCGGTGGCTACACAAACATTTCGACTACCGGTCAGCTTAGAGATGGTTTTTTTAAACGGAAATTGCCCTCGCGGACACATTAGGCAACTGCCAATTGAACCATGAAAATGACGTGTCAAGTGAAAAAAAGTCCTCGGACAGCTGACGGCCGTCCATTGCCCACTCCAGTCAGGTCTAGCGCCATAACAATGCTCAAACTTCTGCTTTATCTTCAGTGACCGTTGCTGCCTCGCTCATTTACTATCCGCTAAAAGTTTGAGATTCTTTTTCTTTCTTTTACCCGTCCCTCTCTTTTTATATATTTTTTTTTTGTATATCGTCTAAAAGTACATCACGACATCGCCCTCATAAGCACGCCTTACAACTCTCCAAAATGGTCAAAAACTATGATAAGTACTTTCAAAGATAACAACGAAAGTGGAACAAAACAAAAAAAAAGAAAATCTGTTTGTATCTGAGGGCTCTCGGTTGGTCTTCTTTGTTTTTCTTAATAATTGCAGATACACTGAAAAAAAATGTCGGGTTCATTCAAAGGGAGTGTTAATTAATTGAGAAGAGGGAATGTTCGTGTTTTTTTTTTAAACAATTGTAATTGTGAAGCTTATTATATACTTATTGTTAGAAAACAATTTTCAAAAACTGAACTTGAGGAGGATGTGAATTTAAATCTTATGACCCTCTTCTGGTCGTGATGTAGTCATAAATCACAAATATCAGTGCGGGGAAAACTGTGATAATACGCCATCTGGATTTTTTTCTGTTGTGGACAGCTAATGACCTGCTCAATCGCAGATCACAATTTTGACAGTTTTGGGTTAGAATACGTAAACCTCTCAAGTTGTGAATTACCCACACTCTAGTTAGGTTGTTGTGACATATCATCACTGAGATGCGCCAGAATAGGGTTTTTAAATTAACTGGATTGACGAGGCGTTTATTTATCTTTTTTATCTTCGAATTTAAAAGTATTTAGACAGAAGAGAGAGTAAATTATTACCAAAGTTTTAAATTTAGCACTTTATTTTTTACTTACTGGTTGCATGAATTTTCTTTCTGAATTCCGCTACGGTTTTGGAAGATATATTTAACCTTTATTGTGCCATTTGGTCACACCCAAAAAATTTTAAAATAATGCTATGTGTCAAATCTTTCCATTAAAAACAAAAACAGAAGGTGTTAAAAAAATAATTATAGCATAATTCGGTTAAGCACCTTATAAGAATTAAAAAAAATATTGGAAGGGATTGAGATATATTAGGCAGGCGACTACAAAAAAGAATAAAATGAGAAATAAATTTAAAGATTTAACAAAAAAAATTGCATAGAAAAGTAAAGGGCAATGCTGGGCATAGCTTCTATTTAACCATTTTCGATTTTTTTAATACTGAATGGTCTCTTCTTTTTTCTCCCGTTTGACTGCAGAAAAAGCACAATGCTCGGAGAGAATTACCATAATAAATAAAAGAACCAAAATAAGTATGGTCCTTTTAGTTGACTTTTGCTGACTCCAACGCTAACGCTATTTGCGAATTACGAAAGTTCTTTTATTCTTTTTGGAAAAAAATGTTCTTTATTAAAATGGGCGAAAGAAAAAGGCTTCAGAATATCTTCAAAGAGTTGATGATTATTGCAGAATTCAACAGGAGTCGTAAAGTAACAATGCTTTTGCTGAAAAGTCCCGACAACAGCCGTAAGACTCGCAGTAATGGACGTCCAAATTGTAGAATGTACTGGAGTTTTGTCGCATAGTGTATACGAGATACACAATTCAGAAGGCGTTTGCAGGTAAATATTTTTACCGACTTACCATTTCATATTTCTTACTTTATTGGGGACCTACAACCAGAAATATAAAACATTGCAATCTTTTGATTTTAAAATTCAATTGAATTCATATCTCTGATTTTTCAATTCATAAATTAAATCTGCAACTAGACTGCAACATTGAAATCTCTCATTCTTTTTGAAGTCTTGACTGGAGCAATCTTTACGACCAATCAATTGATTGCAAATCAATTGAATACAAATCTTTAGACTAACATATTTGAGAGTTGTTATTGCAAAAATTTTCGATGAAGTCTTCGGGACCTTGTTCACCTTGTTAACAACAATTACCCTGTGCTATAAAGGAATTACTATGTTAAGCTAAATATTTATGAAGGCATTTTGGAATTACTGATAACCAATCCAAAATACACTCGCCTTAACACAAAAGAATGCTGTTTTCTTTGTAACTAATTTGCTTCCATGAAACACGCGACATTGGGACGTAGTAATTTTTTATAACCGAAAAATATAAAAAAAAAATTGTGCAACATAGTCCTTGTTTTATTAAGAAATAAATTGCATAATTTTGATTTTTGCATTTTGTCCAGCTAAATTGACGAATCCTACCACTGTGAACTGGTGTGAACTACAATTCATTCACATGAGTTCCATTTTAAGTAAGATGACTTACATACATACAAGGAAAGAAATGACAAAGTTATTCTTCTGCATGATATCGTTCGGAATCGGAACGTTTTTGACGAAATTTGATGCTTCCGTTGGATGGCTCATGCGTCACACCATTTATGAACAAACTTAGTGCCGGTCACCGGTGACCCCCCTGGCATTCAACGTGTTAATTGCGGACGTGTCGTCGATAAAAGCAGTAACAAAATGTCAGTCTAACTAATCTCAATGAATTTGTATGCCATTTTTTTGAACGATCAACAAATGTAAAGGGTTTATGACAGTTTCCAGGAACTCTTCGTGATGTCCCAAATACTCAGAAAAATCCACATCAGAATTTTCACAGATTTTCCTTTTTCCAATACTTAGAAAGTCTAAACCGGAATCTTTATAAATTTTTCCGAGTATTTGGCTATCACAGAGAATTCCGGGAAATTTTCTTTGCATTTTAATCGATTCGTTTATCGTTCATTAAAAACAAATGGTACAAATGGTACACAACTTAATTGCAATCGATTACCCGATCTCGTGACACTGTGCTTTTTCCAATAATTTTTTATGGTCATAAAGCCCGTGAATGTAGTAAAACGAGCACAAAAGAAACGTTATTTGAACAGGTACCGGAACTTTTGCAAACATTTTTGAAAGATACGAAGTTGATTGGTTGTGAATCTTAGTTCAGAGGAATTACGCCTAACAAAAAAATACCCAAACGTAATACTAAGACCTCCCACGCATAAATTTGAAAAAGAAAAAAAATTTGGTGCAGACATTTTTGGGCCCAATAGAATGTGTGTAAGTTTGAGTCTTTCACTATCGTTTTGCAAATTATCCCGGAGTTTTGTAGTTCTTTTTTGATGCAATGGCAGTTAGATCTCTGGTAACATTATTCAACATTATTTATTGTTTTTATTAAGATAATATATGATGAATTAACAATTTTATTTTACATAGGTACAATGTAATTAATGTAAAAAATTGTCATGAAGAGTTTTTTTTTGATGTTTTTTACTGTGCGATTAAATGAACAATGAAGTACGACGAATGAAAATCTGCAGAAGCTGAATAGAATCAGGAATTCAAAGAAAAAAATACACAGTACAGTAGTGTACGAGTATTGTTCAACGAAAGGAAATAATAAGGCCAGGTCTAAGGTTGTAACCAGAGCACTCGTGCCTCGTCTAAGACAACTTCGAATTAAGACCGTTGTCCAAAATTCCCAATTTCCTTAAAATAAACAATAAATCTTCGATTCAAACATCAAATTCTGTTTACTTAGTTTCCGGTTGAACTTCGTCACAAAAATTTGAAATCTTCAAAATTCCGGCAAATTTCTTTAAGAAAACACGTTGCAACTCATACACCGCCAAAGTTAGCCCACTTTTCCGCGCAGATTCACTAAAAAAAAATTGCAAATTTCTTCTCGAAAACTTCACCGACCATCTCCCTGAGTTTACAGCTTGGCCTTTGAGGACCTCATAACGTCCTGTCACGACTCCGTCATAAAGTTTTCCTATGCAAGAATTTTCAAGCGCCACACCCCATTTTAATTTTCATAAAATTTAATCCACTCAGCGAAATTTTTTACTGTGTGCCCCCCGGACACACACACAAATACAGAGAACTATCTCCTCCTCAAAAGCCAAAAGTTTTCCGTAAAAGTTGACAATTTATTATGTGGGCTCGCCATATTCGTCCACAACGTCGTTGTTGTCATTTTTTCCCTCATCCCCCAGTAGTTGTGTCCTGGATAAGGACGAGCAGTCACTTGTGTGTGCTTGCGTTGGGGACTTGGCTTTTATTTTTTTCTGGTGTTCGTTTGTTTTCTTATCTCGCTCTGGGAGCGATTACTTTGGCGACAACGATGCAGGCGAGCGGCTGACTGGGTGACTGGCTCATACACAATCACGGGGTCGGGAGGGAGCGCACCCCAGCGTCGTCGACCCCCGAACTCTGTCCTCAGGGGGATGGTTCCATTGTGTGCGATTGTTTACCAACGACAACGACGTCGAGCTCTATAATTAGTGGTGCCAAGGATGTCGGCCGAATGGCTAGAGATAGATATTTGGCTCGTTGGCAGGCGTAGCCCGCGCGCTAAGCGAGTTAACTTGCTTGGACGAAATTCAATTAATTGCACTTGCCTTGGAAGTTGCCTAAGTAGTTTGTTTGAGAAGAAAAATCTTTTCTCGGCGGGGTTTTCTCCCTCTTTTTCTGTTTATCCCTTCGGGAAAATGACGATATAAATGGTTTTTCTGGACGCAGCAATTAAATATTCCGAAGTTGAAACGGATACTGGGGTGAAGTGCATGCGACTGGCTGCATTCAAATTTTTGAATGAGACTCTGTGTGTATGTGGAGGGTATTCTGGAAGAGAGAAGTCGCTGTTTGTTGGAATAACAAAAGCTAAGAGTTTGGTTTAGATAGCGAGTGACTGCACGAGATGAGCTGCTAATTGCCACAAACTTGGTCTTTGCCACGGGGGGACGTGGAGAGCCTCCGTGATTCATGTTCAACGGCGAAGAATCAAGAGCCTCTCAAGTGTGCTTAATGGGTTTTCTTTAAATTGAGAGACGGGGTGGCACTTAAAGCTTGACAGAGGGGACGACAAATGCACCACCAAGTGGGAGAAAAAGTTCTCAATTAAATGCTGTAGAGGAACGTTCCAAGTAATAGGGTGAATTGTGACAGATATGGTGGAGACGTCCTCGGGATGGGTTGTAACCATTGGGGCAATATCGCTCAAGGCAGATTGGGATTGACTTTACATGAACTTAGTGGCTAAGGTTGACTGCTCTCAAATTTTGATTTAACCCGACATTAAGTTACCAAGACGTAGAAATTGGCGATTTATTTATGAGAATGGACTTGAAGAAGCCAACTGACAAAAGAATACGAGTTCTTTCAGAGTTAAAAATGTTGGTAAGGAGAAAAAGAAAAGAGAACCTCTGTCGTGAGTGTTGAGAAAAGTTAGAAAAAAAAAATAAACAGAAAAAATGAATTTGTAGACAAATTTATGAAGGCAGAACTAAGATCCTATTTCAAAGAAGAAGGGTAAGATAGATCTTTTAGGTCGCAGTACAAGTGACTTAATTACACTTCCCAATCCATTAACAAGTTTGTAAAAAATAATTTTTTTGCGCTTTTTTTTTAAATCCAGCTTACTCAGCGTCTCCAATTTTTTAGCACAATGTAGATCCTGTGTCAAGGACAATAGAAATATTGACCGGCCCATGGCAGCCATTAATTGTTTTCAATGATGAAAGCAATTGATTTGACAGTTTTTTTTCAAATACGGCGAAAAATGAAATCACAAAGGAAAGAAGATTGGTTGAGAATCGCAAGCATGTCGGAGTTAAAACTCTTCGACACACTGAATTAATATTACAACGCTGTTGTACGCCATTTCGACAGTTCACAAAAGAAATTGCTAAGCACTGAAATGTCCAGTGTAACGCCATTGCTACTTCCATTGCTTCAAAAAATGTCAATGGTGACGCAGCGTTAAAGTAATACTTCTGTCATGAAAAAGCTGTCGCGATTCGTCCTTCGGAGCCGACATTAAATAGTAGGTTCCCTTGGCATGTGTCAAACTATAACGCGCACAACACAGTGGAGGCGCTAAAAAACAAGGCTCTAGCCCTGTACCTGTTAAGCAGATTATTTATTTTTATTTTAATCTGGGGGCAGCAGAACAAGCACATAGTAAACAGCTCAATTGAATGTCCGCATAAATAATCTGAAGGCGGCTACTCGATCAAAGTCAAAATAATCCAAGCAATCACTCAAAATTAACCCTATTATGGACTCCCTGAAGTACCTCGGAGTCATGCTTGACAATAGGCTGCGCTTTAGGGCGCACATCGAGTACGCCAGCAGGAAGTCATCGCTGATGCAGGCAGCACTCTCCCGAATGCTTCCGAACATCGGCGGTCCTGGCTACGCTCGCAGAGTCCTGCTATGTAGAGTGGTCAGCTCAGTCCTCCTATACGCTGCCCCGATATGGGCCGGCGCACTGGCAACTAAAGATCTAAGGAGGAAGCTGTCGGCGCCGTACAGGCTCTGCGCAATCAGAGCAATCAGCGGCTTCCGGACTATCTCCGACGAGGCGGCCTGTGTGCTAGCCGGAATGGTTCCTATCGACATCCTCGCACACGAGAACCAGAGGGCGGCGCACAAACGGCATAAGCATAGTCCAGAAAGAAGAGAGGGAGGCATCACTGGCACTGTGGCAAGCCAGGTAGGACGCATCCACCAAAGGTAGGTGGACCTACAGATTGATCCCTACAATCGCGGCATGGAGAGAGAGCAAGGGGGAACTTCCAGCTCACGCAGCTCAAATAACGGCAGTCCCGCGGGGAGAGTGGTTGATGAGTGCAGGGGTGTGGTTTAGTAGGCAGTACGACATCCCGCGAATCGTATCGGGTTGCCAGTATCTTACGAAGATTACACATCCATTCGCGCAAACCATAAAAAACAAAAAAAAAAAACCCTATTATGCACAACATAAACTTCATCTATAGAGAATTAAAAAAATATTGGCGCAATTAAAACAAAATTTGTGTTAGGTTTACTGCTTTAGACTAGAGTTGGGTCGTTCCGGGCGTGCATAGTTCCAGGAACCAGTTCCTCATTCGGAAGATTTTTTTTCGTCAGAGTCGTAGTGAATGTCCTAGAGAGTTCTACTTACACTTTTTCGATTAGCAGGCGTATTTACTGTTTGCAAAACATCCTGCGGTATTGAGAACTTGTTTGTTTTCACTTGTATCATCATCACATCATGGGTCTACTTCCGTTTATTTCCTTTTACGGTTTTGACGCAGCTCTTCACCTCGTATGACCTCCAATGGTCACAGCTTGGCTTGTATTAAGCTGCTTTTCTATCGCCTTTTTCGATTACCCATTTTTTGTCACAGCTTAAGCACAGTCTTCGATATATTGAGGCCGTTTCATCATTCTTTTGAAAATCGTTTGGAATGAATACCATTTTCGATTTTTAGGTATAAAAAAAGTCTTATTACACGCAATTAAGCACACCATAAACAAAAATAATTAAGGTACTGAGAAACAAGCCAAAAAATGTGATCATAATGGTTAATTTTTGACTTTTTGGGGCTAAAATATCTGAAAAAATGTTGGGTGCAAAATTGAGTACACACTCGTTGTTCTTTGTTTTGCTCGTTATTTCTTATGCTTTTAGGTTTTCCGTCTTATATTATATACCATTCTTTTCGTCTCTGAATGTAGTAATAAAGTGCAAAAAATATTTTGAGCCTACCTCATTCCGTTTTTTTCTATGAAGTGTAAATTACACTTAAAAAAAACATGTACTCATTTGTGCACCTCACTGTACATATGTATTTTAAAAATTATAAGATACTTTTTCAGTTGAAATGATTAGTTTGGAATATGATGCAATTTTAGGTACTACAGATGACCAGTGTTGTATAGGAGCCAAATCCTAATATCGTTATCCTTTCGTCCTTGAACATATATTTTTTAAAATTTGGCTTAGCTGAGACATCATTAGCTAGATTCTATTTTTCTTTGGTTTGAAATAAAGTGCGGTCGTGTAAGGGTTAACCAGGCGTATGCGATAGCCATTGAAAATTAGATTTCTCGGATCCATTCCAACATTTAAAGTTGACGCTTTCATTTAAACATATTCAATAATAGCATAAATGAAAATCATTTAAAAAAAAACAGGATTTTATTAAATCTACCCATACAGCTTTTTTGAATCTAGCTTAATATAAACTCAAAACTCTTCCGATCCTCGTCTATGAAAACATCAGCCTGCTATTGTAATCTGATTGGGCTTCACCAGAGATTCCATTCAACTAATTTTTAGGGCCTTTAGTCCTTTATGGCTAAATCAACATAAGATTGATGTCACTAGACTTAAAGTCGAATAATTTGTTGCTTCGTTAAGGGAATGGTGCAATGTTTACAGAACTGTCAGTGAAGCACAGGCAACCATTTAAATAATAAACATTTTTGAACATACTTGCATGAATGAAGTTTCAAAGCTTAAATAGATTTCGCATCTCACAATTGTGTCGTTTCAATTCAATTTCTTTTTAGATAGTTTTCATCTGGTCATCTTCTACCAAACTAATGGCAAACCGAAATTGGAAAATTCTTTGAAGAGCAGTGAGCATTTAATACCCCAATCCATGCTCTTAATAATACCTAGATCCAGCTCCAAGTTCATCTGTTTTCTATAAAAATCGTCTTCTCAATACTATGGAACGCATCAAAACAGTGGCGCTTTAGAGCTGAGGTCAGTGGATGATCCATTTTCTTTGTTCGTTCCCACGAAAGGAACTCCTGATTATTTGAGATGCTTGGTAACTAGGTCCTTACGACCGAAGCACGAATAAATTTGAAGAATAAAGTCCTTGAATCAACTCGCATTCAACGACAAGGACATCCGAACCCACTGTGGTCCTTATTACCAAAAACCCGCAAGCATATCTCTCCTTCCACCTCGAAGAGTTTTCGCTCCACAGAATTTTCTGATTTCCATACCCGCAGATTGTCCAAGGACAGAGGAAAAAAAAAAAGAGAAAAGCTCTCTCGCCCTTTGTCTCTCGTCTTTTTTCATTATGCTAATGCACCAGGAACGAATATTGAACGAAAATTTTTGCAACCATCTGACAACGGCATTGAAACAAAATCCCTGCCAGGCCCGACAACGCACGACGCGTGTTCACACCACCATCGTACAAAATCAAAGAAAATAAATATTCATTGGAATGTTTAATTTAACCTCCAGGGCCATTGTTCTCGAAAAAACAACCGCATTAGCGCCCATCAAAGCAAACCACCTGTGCGCCATACCGTACTCTTACTCACAGAAAATAGCGGTAATCGGAAAATTATACAAAGCCGATCGCAATGCATACGAATGTGTTATCTTATGTATAAAACATTGAATCATCTTCGCAGGATGTGTGCTCCTGCGGCGACACAATCACACAAATTATCACTTATGACGATTTCTGAGTTCTGCACGCATCCATTCTCCCTCTGGCGGTAGTGTAAACAAAAAGGAATTCTTTGTGTGGGTGGCTGTTTGGAGTTTTCTTTCTTTATTTTTTTTTTTCTTGTCGACCTCTTATTTAATCAGGATAATGGGTCCCAGATACATGGCCCTAAATACTCAGTGGGAGACTTGAAAACATTCTTACGGTCCCAGCAGGCTGCCATTCAAACGACTCCCACACCCCGAAACTGTGCAAGGACCAAAACTAGTTTGGTTTACTTTTCCAATGAAAATTTCATGAGTAGGCAGCTGGCTGTGCCACACCGTCACGTAAGGATTTAAGCAGACAGAGAGCATAAAGTAGCGACGGCGACGAGTGGGAGGAAATAAAAACGAACCCGCACCGACAAACAGCAAGGACTCCCTCCCTCTTTTCGGCTCGTATAATATTTGAATATATTCGAAACGGTCGTAAAGCATTCAGTCTCCGGCTGGTAAGCATTCCATTCGACTGGGAGCGAACTAATAATATCCAGGACATAACTATCGTTATGGTCTACGTATATAGCCTCGTCCTTATTGTCAGTTATACCTTTGGAACATGCGAGGATTTTCAGTCTCTCGTTTTTTTTTGTGTGTTATTGTTGCTGTGACTATGGCGTGTCCTCAAAATGGTTATATAAACAGAATGCCTAATGGGCGGACGGTTGGTCCTGCTGGTGTCCTGTGCGACTGAAGGGCGCTGTGTACGCCCGTCGACTTTTTCGACAGGCACAGTGCATAAATTATTCATGTCGAAGAGCTTATATGGGAATTATGGACAATTTTCGTTGTAGAACACATTATATTCGACTGCACACGGATATTTGCACTTAATTTGCAAAGAGAAGTCCTTCGCTGAGTTCTCTCTTTTTTTATGGCAGGCGGGAGTACCGTTTTACAATGTGGGAGAAGTGAGAATTTTAGGGCTCGACGGGAATATAGGATTACTTTTGTCCGGAGTTGTAGGTGGAGCACGCCCCGTGAGTGAGTGATGAATGAATGCGTTGGCGTGGGGTGGCAAATTCGATGTACGGGAGCTGGTGAATTTTTTTTTTATGGAATTATACGGGAATGCAAATTTCGCTGAGAGTGGGTTTTGTGCCTTGAGGCATTGTGGATTATTGTTCGGGCAATAATCCCGATTGCAACTTTTATGAGCACTGCCGATGTGGGAGATATAATATATCGTAAAAATTTGAGCAGGGATTTCTTCAGTCCCCCAAATTATGATTTGGTGGATAAGTCTTAGTAAAAAAAAAAAAAAAACGAAAAACCGCAAAAGTATGTATTTGTTGAAATTTTCATAAATTTCATTTAAGTCTTTCTTTTAATATCTTTAATAAAATTTGAATCATGTTTAACTTTTTATTTGATAACGAATTTATGATTTAAAATTATATCCTTCAAAATTGAAGTAAAAAATATTTTAATTCAAAATTAACGACATATTTTTCGTTCTTTGGATCTATTTTAAGGTTGCGTAGATACACCCCCAGTCCAAGTTTTATTCATTGCATAGTTCCTAAGTTATAGGTAGAGAAATACGTAAAAGTCGGCAGACAAACGGACACCGAAATGATTTGAAAAGGATTTCGTTATTTCTTTGGAACAAAACCCAAAAAATGAGTCGGAGTCTGAGTGAAAAGAAAGTAATAGGACGGAACATTTTTTTCGGCTGCGAATATAATTCTTAAGCTTTGTTGTCTTTCCGTCGATATATGTATATAAATATGCCTTTAACACATTGAATGCCACACCATTTACGAACAAACTTAGTGCCGGTCACTGGTGAGCCCCATGTCATTCAACGTGTTAATGGTTGGGATTGATTTGTGAGATTTTTCAGTCAATCGTTGGAATTAATTTGTCTCATGGATGACAGATTGTTCTCAATAACATTTATGAATTCAAGCTTAAAAAATGTACTTTTTAATTAATTTAATTTATTTCTATAAAGGTTTGCGCAAGTAGAACTTATTGCCTTTTGTAGCGCAACAAAAGCGGTTAGAAATACAAAACAAAGTTCCAAAAAATTACAATTGACAATTGACTACATGACAATGAAATTAAAGGAAATATTGGAGAGAATTAAAGTTTGCTCATCCTATCCTTATCCTGTCTCACGTTAAGGTTTAAGGTTGGTCTGAAAAATAAACAAATAATCTGCATACAGGGCCAGAGAACAGCTTTTTTCGCGTCTTCATTGTATTGTGCGTGTTATTATTTGACACATGTGAAGGGGACCCTCAACAATTTACCTAAACAAATCAAACAATTTACCTAAACCCGGGTACTCTCGCTTAACAGTCCAACGCACTAACCATTTAAGCCACAGCGACCGCGCTCGGTGCAAAAAATATACTAAAATCGGTTTAGCCCTTGATAAATGTGTCTAAGACATAAATTTTGATACACAGAAGCTTTAACCAATGTTATCCAGCTTAATCAATATTTGAGAGACAGAATCTTGGAATATTGCCCATTCAATGCACTTGTTTTAAATCTGGTTTGGAGCTGGTAGGTCTTGAATCACGGCGTATACTTCAAAATATCTTAAAGCCTAGGAGAAAGCTTAAGGTTATGTTAATTCTTCGATTCATGATGGGGATAGAATTGTCTGTCCAAAAATGCCACTTTTTAAAAACACTAAGAAAACAAATACCTGCAACACTAGCTTTAGTCTCGGTTAGATTTTAGTTTGGTGGCAAGAAAATTCAGAATAAGCCTCGGGTAAAAGTGCACCCTAAAGTTCCTCTGAGTTAGACTTTTTTCTTAGATTTTAATATCTTTGGACCATAGAAACGCCTCAAAAGATTGATCAGAGAAGCTCTGTTCTCAGTTTTTGACTGCTGCAAAACACACATCTAACTGATTTACTATCATAAACAATAGACGAAACACAGAACAGCAAGGCTATTTCTTGTCTTTTTTAACTGCTTTATTTTGCATTAACAGATTCTTCAGTCGACAGAAACGTTTAGAATTAAGTCTTCGGTCTTGATCGCATAAAGGCGGTAAGAAGAGATGACAGCAAACTTCTGTCCGAAAATTAAGGAGATGCCAACGATAACGGATCGATTTCAACATATCGAATGAATAGAATTGATATGTTAAACCTTAGAAGGTTTTACGTACTGCAGAAGGTTCAGGCAAGTCTTCAGTATGAAATCTACGTCACGGCGGTTGTAGAACAGATTGGCAAGTCTAAGGTAGAAATTAGCCTGATAGCACAGATAATAGCTACCCAGCCTCTGTAGTTGGTAGTTTATTAACTGTGCTTATAGTCGGGTTCATCCCAAGCTTAGACGACTTGACGTGGGTAACTGGCTTGTTTTTCACAAAAGATAGGAGAATAAAAAGAAAGAAGAAGGCGGTTTCAATTTCACTCAAAATAATTCTTTAATACAATTCAGAGAAAAGGAGTTAAAAGCACAAAAGCAAGACTACAAAACTTTTCGGGCTTAACAAAATTCTGACTATTCTGAAGTGAAAGTTATGTAATAGAACAATAGAAAATAAGAAAAATGTAGTAAAAGATTTTAGTTTGGTAATAGGTTTAAGTATTAAAGATATTTACGATATTTAAGTAAATTTTTCAATGTAAGTGCAATGCTTTCTTTACAATTCTCGTAAAACTGGACACCTCCAACAAAAAAGATTTTTGTTGATATATGGATTATTATTTAAATTATTGTAGATGCCCGGTAACCAGCTGGTCAAACTCAGTAAACTGTGACCAGCGATCTCCCTATCTCTGCACAAACAGGTGAAATAAACCACCATGAAACTTACAACTTAAATTGCATTTTATTTTCTTCTGAAAACCATCATAGTAATCCTACTTCTCCGAGTACCCATGTTGCAGTCCACAGCATCACAATCCTAAGCCTAATTTTCACAAATACTAATGCCCATTTCATCGAAAACAATAGCTGTGTAAAGAAGATATATAAATTCATTACTCTCTTCACACACACCTATAGGCTGGAATTAAAATTTACTCATCCGTAACTCGATGATGCACTTCAGATACTCATAACCATCAATCATTGGCTTCCTGGAGTGCCGAGCTATTGTTGAATGTCAATTATATCAACATTGTTATTAATAATTTTCTGTAATGTGGTTTAGTCAGCTGGGTAGGTACGGGCGAGGGAATGGGGTTGATTATATCGAATGTGTGTTCTCCGGGTGGCTTTTACGTCAACGGACTATCTTAGGGAGGAATTCTGTTACAGTATTTTGGGATAAGGTCATTAGACAGTTTCCATAACGAAGCTTATAGTATGCGTATATATTTCAAGTTATTACTTCCCTGGGCAGCTAGGCCATGCAAAGCTTTTCAGGAGATAACAATGAACTGAGCAAAGATTGGGGGAGGGATTAAAAAAGTGAATCGAGTGTCAGTCGTGGATAAGAAGATTTTGGTTTCTTTATTTTTATATAAGAATAGTTCTGTTACAGACAACTGATTTCGAACTGTGCTGTGTCTTCACCCGGGCACTTAAGGATAACCTGAAAAGTTTTAGCGCACCTAAATTATGAAAATAAAAAAATATGAAGCTTAAATTAATTTAGTTTTAAATTGAAACCCGCGCTTCTTGGACCCAAACGCATTCAAAAAAGCAATTTTCGAAAGATTGCAAATTAATTGACAGTCACTGAAAACAGGCATACCACAATTATGGAAAAGGCCTTTATCGCTCAGCAAGGGTTAATATTAAGTCTAGGGACTTGAAAAGTCTGATACAGTCGGATAAACAAAATTTTGACATTTCGAGTTTTGAACATTCTTTCTAAACCTGCTTTTAAAGCTTTTTTAATTCTTTAGTATGTTCATCATCATCATCTTTTTGACCGCGTGTTCCACTAATGAGGTCGCGGAACGTTTGAGTGGATTATTAATTCAGCTTCACTGTCAAAGTACCTTCGGGCAACTTCGAGTCAAAACAGTTAGAAATTTTGAGTAAAACTTTTTGTCGGCCTTTTAAATATTTCGTTAAAAGTCAAAAAGCTCTAGCCTATCGAGTATTCGATTTACTAATTCGATCCGCATTTACACTGCCTTGCCTTTTTGCTATCCGCCGGGTGAACTACAATACAATATGTCGAACCAATTTGACATTCACGCAAACAGCAAATTATTCAAATTGTGTTATTTATTTCAGTGGTTATTTTAGATTTTAAATTCACTATTAACAAATGTGGATAGGATTGAACTTTTCCCCGTCGCTTCTTTACAGGAGAATAAGGCATTCGTCATACGGGGAAGCCCGAGGACATTAGACAATCAAAAAGATTTGATTATTGGCAAAGCTGTAGGATGAATTGATGGGCGGTGATAGAGTGAATTAAACACATTCGTAGTATTTTACAAATTTTATTTATTTTGACATGATGATAAAGCATGATGATAGAATGTTTTTTTTTTCAAGCTGCCCGCACGCCAACTACATTATTTTTTTCCCCTACTTTATGGAATTCCGGATAAAATGCATTTCCTTTGATCGAATATTTAAAAATTAATATTGTGCTGCACATTTGTTTGTTTTTACTCACATTTTTTGATTCATTACACACAGAAGCAGACAAATAAACGAATCACACACAAATGCAAAGAAACGTAGCAAAAAATTCACAAATCAAATCGGCAGCAATTAAGCTGCGGATCTGAATTGCAAAGGACTTGTAAGTCCACGTGAATAGCAGAATACCACACCGACTTACCGACATTGGTGATATTACTGTTGTCAATCGGCATTAGATTCGAATGAATAGCAGAATAGCAAATAGGGAAAATTCGTGAAATATTCCCCCTGATGAATAGCAGACAATTCCCTTTTCCATCGACAGAGAAGTTACAGTCATTAAGCCAGGTACGTTTTTTTTTTGTTGATAAAACTGCTCTTTAGTCTGATTCGTAGGAAACTGCACAGGGGATTACTGTTTCCATTTTTTAATGGCATCGCTCTTGAAAACAGATAAAATGGACTGACAGCTACATAAAATTAAACACTGGACGATACTTGAACTTCTTTGTTAGCAAAATTCCTGTTCCAGTTGAATGTTTGTTTTTTTTAGAGAAAGATTTTGCCTCAAATATCTACAGACTCAGAACTTTACAGGCAGAACAAAGATTTGGATTTAAATCGAAAGGTTTGTCGACTGCAATGGCCAAGTTAGATAAACAAAGCGATCAGTAATGTTTTACTTCTAATCCACGAGTTTGACAAGAGAAGAAAGGAAGTTTGTGAAGGAGGGAACTACTGTCGATAAAGATAAGATCATCGCGGGTGGACACTATCTTGGTCCTCTAGACTGTTAGCAGAGTGTTCAGAATGGAAGGCAGGCTTGCTCGGGCCCTTGATCTAAAAAAAATAAGCTGCAGACGAAATGAATAAGAAAAAGAAGATTTTTAAAAAACTCCGACAGTCTGATCTAGTGCTCTGAAGTTACTCCTGCTGAGACCAAAATTATGTCTCAATAAGAAGAAACAGAAGAGGCTAGGCTCTGGCTCTCAACGGGCTCTAACGCCAAAAGAACAAGAAGAATCAGAAACGAGAACCCCGGGCTAACGGACGCCAACAAGAAAAACAAAGGTTCTTGGGCTCATCAACGTTCACTCAAATTTCGACCTCTCTCCGTTCCAAGAGCCTTCCTTCACTTTCTTCTAACGAACATAAATCAGTACTCTAAATGATTCCACTTCAATGATCTCCTTTCACTCCCAACTACGCGCAAACTCCCCTCGAACTCATCCAAAACCCAACCAACAAATTAAACAAAGATTTACGCTGTCAACTGCCCACAGGCTGAACAAAAAGGCGTTCCCGTCCTAGTTAGACGTCCTCTAACTTTATCACTTCTTCAATTACCGTCTCATCCAAATCCCATTTACATCAACCAAAAATGCCAGAAAAAAAGAACAAAAAAAAAAACATTTTTCCAGTTCACTGAGACGTGTACGCATCCAAGTCGGCCAATTCAAAATTCATCACCCACCCTCAGATGCCACCCCCCTAAAATAAAAGAGGAAGTAAATTAAAAAGGACAATCACAAAAACATCACCAAAAAAAGAAACAAAAAAACCAACTGCGTGCCAAAGTCCCCACAATCACCCTGTGGCCGCACACGATGACCGTTTTATTCGTTTTCATCAAATTCAGCGCAAAGGACACCACGAAAAAAAACACAAAGGACACCAAAGAAAATCTCATTTCCCAATTTAAAGTGAAAAGGCAACTTATTCAAAAGGCGCCAAAAAAAGAAAGGGCAGAGAGAGCGAGTCCTTCCGCCTGCCATCGACAAATTGAAATTATTATCCAACAAAAACAACAGCAACACAGCCGTCCCAAGGACACATTCAACAGAATCGAAATCCTGCGTGGATATGCTTGGTTCAACATTTTTTTTTCATCCCTCCCACCCTGCAACGGCAAAAGGCACAAGAAAATCCAACCCGAAGCCATAATTTGACAAAGGCCGAAAAGAATGAGAAGAAACAGAGAACAGAGGAAGACGAAGAAGGAGAAGTGAGTTAGTCGGTACCGGAAAACGGAAAACCCTCAAAGAGCCTTCGGCTGTTTCAATTTAGAACGAAAGGACGAGAGTAAGGGAGTCTGAGGAACGAAATCAAAATCAACTCCCGTCGACCGTCGACCAAACAAGCGACCGAACCAACCCAACCGGCAATAAATTGTAATTTTCTCCATTTTCCGAACCGATGAACGAGCGCGCCGCCCCGAGGGGGAGGCTGACGATGTCCTTGCCAATGAAATTGGAACCCACCTATCATCACCACTTTACACAATGAGTTAACGATGACGACGACGACGACGAAGAAGGAAGGACACTCCGACTGTGACTCGCTCATTTCAATTTATTTTTCACGCCAAAGTCTGGGCAGTGGTCTCTCAGTTTTTTCGTCGTCCTTGGGGTGTGCTTTAAGGGTTCCCATTTATATTTATTCGTCCTCCACCACTAGAGCACAAAAAAAAAGGACACAAGTGCCAAGGAAATGATTTCGTTTTCTCCGAAACAATGATGATGACCTCCCTCCTCCTAGTGGCCTGGTGTTGAGGCTAAATGGCCAAGCACACACCCGGGTACATCGGAAGCGAAGTGAAATCCAAAACAGCAAAAGTCCTAAAGTATTCATGGTGAAGAGTTTTCATGTAGACAGGGTGTGGTGCTGTGTTTTTAACTTTGTAAATTTTTTTTTCTGTTGTGTCCTTTTTGGGCTTGTTGTAGCTGCAGGACGATGGATGATGAACCGGGGCGAAAGGCTTCTTCGTATTCTGTTTCGTGTTTTGTCCAAGGCCCGGCTGGGGCTTAATAGGGATCTGTTGTTTTTTTTTCCATATTTCCAGGCACATAACTATTCCATCTTCTCTCCTTTTTTTCGAGGTTACTTGGTGCCCGCTGCCATTCCTTAAGCAGCTGAAAAGTTAAGGACTTTCAAGTATTTTGTTCGCTGGCGCATTCTGTTGTTCTTAGCAAATCCTGAAGAGGCGTCCTTCTCTTTTTTTTCTCAGTTTTTCATTCTTATCCCACCATGGCCATTAACGGCGGAAAGAAAGAAAAAAAAAAACGACGGGTTAGAAAAGTATAATTAATGCCTTAAATGAAGAATGAGTCTTAAAAGTATCTCCAGCGGTGCATGAGCGGATTGGCGGGGTGTACATTGTGTGGACCGCACTCTAATTTGGCCGGCATTATTTTTCATAAGGTCGTTTTCGGTTGGAGGGCGGTCGGTGCGAAGAGCTACTTGGATACTTATAAGCTTCTTCCTCGGTGTGGTTGCTCGGATGTTTTCGGTGGCCGGCGTGTGCTCGCATTTGGATGCGTTCCAGCTGGTGTTTTAGGTTATTAGATGCCCAGCGACTTAAGCCGAATAAATTATGCACGGGTTTTTTGTTGAGAGCGCGGATCTCGAGCTAATTCAGTATCATAATGGAAATTTACTGCGGTCGTTGTTTGGCTTTAATCCATAAGCGAGCTTTTTTTGTGAGAAAAGAGACGAGTGCAACGTAAATTGAGTGGATGCCCGGGCATATATCAGCGCTGGAACGCCATTTTACTTTATCCCTTCGTTCGGTGCTGAAGTCCACAAGCTTTTCAAGAATTAATTAATCAAGTTTCAACCAGCAGCAGAAAAATTATCAGAATTCTATGAATAAAGAAATAAATGTACCTGCGACTTCGGCCATTTCGACTTGAAACGTAAGAATTTATAATATATATTATAAAAAATATTATAAGAAAATAAAATTTTTTTGCAGATCTTTTACAGATTGTCTTAGTTCCGATTTTTTTGAAATTCTTTTTCTGGTTGCTTTTAATTAATAAGTGATATTAATAATAATTACTATCTACCGTTGCTTTTAGAATCTGAAATAATTGGCATAAAATGGTTTTGAGTAATCAGTCGTTGAGAAAAAAATATGCATTAATTTTTCGAAAATAGATTGTGTTTCTAGGAAATCTTTTACTAGAGGTACTTCTAGGTAATAATCATATCTCCCATCAGAATTAAATTAACTAATATATTAAAGACTCGTGTCGTATTCCTTTCTGCGTTGATTTTAAAGAGTACCTATGGTATTGCTTTAAAGAAACGAAATTATGTTTAGCAGCAGGTCGCAGTAACTTCTCAAATTATGCAACTAGAACTTAAGAAGCCACGATTTCGATACGAGTCTTCATATACTTTTTTTCACTTAAGCAAGAAAACCTATTCAAGTTGTCAATCGACGATCCTTGATTTGAAAACTTTGGAAAAAACTTTAAACACATGTTTTTGAAATCTTTTTTTCAATTTCTTACCACAGTCAGCAGCGTGTGTATGATTCAAAAATGGCTTGAAAAATTTTCGGAGTCTGAGGTCAGGAGACGAAAAGTTTGTATAAAAAATCCTTTTAATTTTCTTATCAATTGACTCTCACTTTTATTTATGTTCTTTTTTCCGTACCACATGATTTATTTTGGAGAAAAATTACGACGTGTATTGTCGAAGCGAACTTTTTAATTTCGCTGACTAAGCTTTAGAAAACAAAATCATTGAATTTCGATGGACTTCAGTCGATGGTTAAGCGTTCAGAGAATGCTGCGGTAAGTTTTGGTAAATTTGTTGTTAGTATGATTAGCGAAAAAAGACATTTACACACATTTTATAATTAACTATTCGCAGTGTTTTACATCTGACGATGGAAAAAGTGCTTACTCTTTTCAGAACATCTTTTGTTCGCTTAAAATATTCCGATTGTTACACCGATTCGTAGGTCTAGTTTCATCGTTGGGCGTAAGTTTTATTACAAACTGTCTGTTTTTAAGGATGGCTGTGGAAAAAAAATAAAAAAAACAAGTCTCCTTTTGTCACGTCATAATGCCGAAAGTTTTAAGTCAACAGGTTTACTTGCTCTTTTGTTCAGCTGTACTCAAAATTTTCGAAAGAAGAATAATTGTTTCAAAAATAGCTCGTGGTAAATCTCGACGTCAAAATGCGCAGCTGTTCCTGCTATATTATTAAGCCGAATTCCAGTATATTTGGTATGGTCTGGCAAGTTTTCCGATGCTGTGTCGAACAGAATAACAAGATAAAGCGCAATAGTCCTTATGTTGAATTGAATATCAACGCCATGTAATCTAATCGAAAATCTAATCGGTTTTAGTCATGAATGCAACTGACTTAGCAAAATTCATCATTGCAATTTATTAGGAACTCACAGAAAAAGGTTTCTTCTGCTGAGAAGGATCAAAACAACTCCTCTATTCACCTGTCTGCAACAGACGAATCCAGCATTCACCCCATGAGACTGACATATCCCTTCCGCCCTAATCTGACGACAGAGTCTAGGGAAATCTCTTCCACTCCCATTTACCAAATCCTGAAAGTTATATTCCCCCAAAACTCGAACGCAAATCACGTCGCATTCTTTTTTGACAAAAATCAGACTCCTCTCGTCATGCAGATCCTTTTCACCACTCCCCCCTGCAGTCACTGCAACGCATGATGCTCTACCGTGTGGCATTTACCTTGAGTCATAATCATAAATTATGTTGCACCTGAAAGCAGGAAGCCAGGAGCAGGAGCATGTTCGACATAAACTGACTTGGCTTGATAAGCCTTTGTCAAGGAATTCTCTTCCTTCTCCTGACGGTAAAATGATAAATCAGCTTTCATTACACAGGATCATCCGTCGAATGCATCACATCTACACTCACTCGTCCTCATCAATCGCGTTCGTTATCCTTAAATCAAACACACACACACACACACGTGTGTGGAGCATGCAATTCATGAACTTTACTAATCAGGACATTTGTTTGCCCGACGGAACACTCTAAACATTTATCCTCCATTAAGCGCGCTCCGCGTTAGCTCCCAACACCACACGACGCCAGCTACCAGTCGCCTTCTCGGTTACAGTCTGCGGCGTGGGTGAACCGGCCCAAGGGTGATGGCGGTGGCGTCAGTGGCGGCGTCAGTGCACCATAAATCCTAGCCATTATCTTTTCCTGATTTTCAACTCCCTCATGAGCGCTCATATCTCTCTCTTTCTCTCCGCATACACACTCGCCGAGACTCTACTAGAGTGGTTCTTCCGCCCGAACTATTATTCCTCATTCAAGTTAAATGTTATCCTGGAATTCTTTCTTGCTTCCATAATTCATTCATCCTTCTTCCTCTGCTGCGCCCAGGCTCAACTCAACTCAACTCAACTCGACGCTGCCGCCGCCTTCGTCGTTCTTCAGCGTCCTCGGTCTCTAGTGAAGAGTTAGCTAGAACTACTTGTACAGTTTTACTCCATTCCCTCTTTTTTTTCACCCATCCTGCTCCTCAAACCTCGTCCTCGAATCCTTATATGCAGGATGAAAAAAAAAAGATCTTAAACCATGTGGGTGGAACGGTGAAATTAAAAAAGCGAAAAGGACGAGTTGGGAAGAGGAAAAAAAGGAGCAAAACACACCCAAACACATGTTCACTCCTTTAAATCCTGTTTTCATTTTTTTTCATCACTACGCACACTCACACACCCATGCAGCACATCCTTTCGTAAACTGACGAGTTGCAATTTCACGCGACTGAGGCTGGTGTAGTCCTCAATAAAAATTCTCGACTACGAATCCTCGCTGAATTATTTACGCCAGATAGTTGTGTTGCATTGTTATTTGTGTTTGGCGTGAGGTTGTGTTTTGTTCAGAGGCGGATCGGAAGACAAGCGCCGTGATGGAAAATTGAAAAATTTAAGTTGATTTTTGAAAATCGTTTCTCGTCAAGTTGGTGATGTGAGATGTCGGACTTGCTCTAAAATGCATTGTAGGTATGTATGTTCTCTTCATGAAAATCTTATAGAGGCAAAAGGTTTATTCAAATCTGAAGAGAGAAGCTGTCAAAATTTGAGTTACAAGAAAATTTTAATAAATAATCGATTTTGTTGGACAGAATAACTTTGCTGCTTGCTTATTGCTGGCTCTGATGAAATTTTTAATAAATGAGAGTTGATTGATTTTGATGTAGGATAACGATTATATTGCTTGGAATTTTTTTTGCGTCCGTTTTATCCATTTCAATCCTATGGTATTTTACAATATGCTTCCTTCATTAAGCCATAAGACAACAAGAATGACGGAACAGTTAAAACAATGGATTTCTGTGGCAACAATCGCTACAATTAAGTGTTTGACTAAATAATTTTTTTCATTTTTTTTTTTGTTTGCTTGATTGTGATCAAACAAGATTTTAGAATGAATTCCTTGTACACTTCGAGCATAATCTTGCGTCAGAGTTACTGATTTATCAAGCAGCTGTCGTGTACAAAAGCAAACGATTTGAAAATTGTACCTGGTTTCAATAAGTAAAAAACTTCACTTTTGACTAGAATTTCAATTCTTTAAAAAAAATTAAAAATGAGTTTTTCGTAATTGAATTAAAAAAATTAAAAATAATTTTTTTTTTCCATTGGTCACAAAATCTCGGCTACAAAAAAAATTATTTTTTTTGAGCTAGGGTTGTGGAAACTTTCTATTGTCGGTAGATGGCTCTGAAATGTAATATCTTTGGGTATATGAATGGCATCAGACATTGTTATAGCTGGGTCAAAATATTATTAAAATTGGATTTTTTCTTGAAAGTTTTTTTTTTTTTCAAAAATGGGCTTTTTTTTCCTCCCAATGTTTTGTACATCTGTATTTTGATTGGAAACTACAGTACAATATTCAACAACAACAATATTCTTTGAAATTATTTTCATATTTATTCTGGCTATCTTCTTAGATTAAAAAGATTATTGCCCAGTTTCACAGTAAGAGTTTAAACTGCAGTTCAGCTAAACCAAAATGAGTTTAAACTTTTCGTTAAACTAGTTCGGTTTCACAGTCAAAACTAAACCTTAAGTTAACTAAACGCCGTTTTCCTATATATCATCATATAAGTCGTAAACCAAAAGTGGAGATTGTATCGACGTTTAAGTCAAACTACAGAATTCTCTCGTTTAAACTTCGGTTTAAGTAGTGGTGTCGGTGGGGTGATTTGAACCACTTTTCAGATTAAATTCTGTTTTTCAAGGTTTTTTTTCAAGTCTCAAACTTTCAGATACTCAAACCAAAACACGTCAAAAGCCGTAATTTGGCATCTCAAAACCCTACAATTTCCCTAGACATAACTTCCAAAACTGAGTTTAAGTTAAGTTTAAACTCTTACTGTAAAACTGTAAGCTTAAAAGGCAGTAATTTAGGTGCAGTGCAAATTGAAATAACAAGAATCAAAGATATAAAAAGCGGTCAAGTTTGAGTTTTACTCTCACGCCGAGGGTTTCGTTCTGCAGCAAATAGATTAATACTTATAACTTAACACATTGAATGCCCCTCCATTTACGACCACACTTAGTGCCAGTCACCGGTGACCGCCATTCAACGTGTTAAAATAAGTCACAGAAATTCACAAATCAAAATAGCATCAGTAAAATTCTTCTTTTCATTTCGAATGAAACTAAGCAATAGAAAATCAGTTCCTTTTTGCTGACCGCAACAGCTGTGTGAAAATTGTTCCAGGGTTGAAATGTCCGCAATCGGCACTGAGACTGTCGTCAAATTCATTGCTTTTAGTAGGAAACTGGTCCGATTACAACCGTTAATATATCTCCAAAAATTGCGTGAAAATATTTTTTTTTTTAGAATTGGGGGAAAAGCTCACTCAACTGTTTTCTCTCCATTACAAAAGAAATTTTATTGACTTCGAAATTGTTTTTTAACTAATTGCATATGCATAAAAATCATAAAACAAAACTAAATTTTGTGATTTATAAACTTTTCATTTTTGTTTTTTGCAATGCTACTTCGAAGACAATGTTTTTTTATGAGCTTTTGCTCGAGTTTTAATCCTTTGCTTGCTCCTATGTCAAATGTTCAACGCGATCTTTCTTTTATTTTCTAATTGCAGCTCACTTAAATTTTCAATCCTTTCTGATTCTCTTTTCAATGCTTTCCTTCAGTAATTTTCTTTTTAAGGTTGTTAAGTGCCCGCACAAAAGAAAACTAATGTTGTAAAAAATACTTTCGTCTGTTTTGCAAGCGCGGCTTTTATTTTTTAACAGAGAAATATTGCATAGTCTTTTTTGTATAATAGAAAGTCGAAGATATTTTTTAATTGGACGGTGAACGCCTTTAATTCGTCTTTAAAGCTTAATAGCCTGACTACTTAGCCAAAAATCAAAATGGAAACTATATTCTTTTTACAAGACCAACGATACCATACTCAATGGATTCCTCAAATTGAGACTGTGCTCTGGTGGTCAATAGTTGTAGCCAGACCGGTACATAGAATTTTTATTGCTAGTTTGCCAGAGTAAATTTGTATCAATATCAAATAAAAATACAAATTTGAATGGGAAATACAAAAGTTAGAATTATAGTTTTAATTACAATGTCTTCAGAAAATGTGTAAGTGTTTATTAATATAGTTGTCAAGTCCTTAGGAGTGAAATTTTATTTACAAACCTGCTCTTAAAAAAGTAACCTAGGCAATTATGTTGTATGTGTAATATGTGATATGTGATTTATTTATTACTTATGTGTTGGTTTACAAATTATGAGCTTGGATACAAATAAATTGATAAAAAAAAACAATTTTTGGTTTTATTTTACATCTGGGCGTTTGCTATGTGTGGGATTTGGTGTGCGCTCCACATTCTTAAACCGTCTACAGTGAACTAGGGCGGAGGTTCATTTGCACTTTTGTATTTGAGGGGTTAAGTTTGATTCTGATTCTTTTCCTTGCTCGTTACTTGTGGTTAAACAGAGCCCCTTCTACATCAAGGTCGTCTGATACTGAATTCAACTTTAGAAGAGGCGAAGCCCAACTTGGATATTGCAGTACCTCCATAAGATTTCTATTGCTGAACTTCCCAATTTTTTTCATAGTTTTTACTTCTTTTAGTGCTATTGCCTAAATTAAAATCACACAGAGTTAGAAGTAGACATTTTAAAGGGTCAATTTCACTTCGCAAAAGAAATAATCTAATAACTAATCTTCCGAAAAGTGAAATAATTTCTATGCACAATGTACATTTTCAGCGTTCAATGTACAATGTTAAAAATCACTTCCGAACAATTAACAAGCACTTATATGAAGTGCTGAATGTTCTTTATTGGTTTCTGTTTTCATAAACAGATAACAATAAAGATTTTGTTTTCCAAGAAATTTTTAAAAGTCCATACAAATTTCTACCAGGCAATAAACTGGCGACATTTTGTGTACCTCTTTTCCTCTTTAAATCTTACCACTAGAGGCGCTGAAACTAGTTTCCGAATAGTGAATTGGCGATTTATGATTTCGATTCGGTCGGTATTTCACCGCCCTTTGAAAATCCAACGCACACTATTGCTATTGTTTTCCATTGCACCTTGGCTGCTATCTTATTGTTAGTTTGTTTTGAATTCTTTGATTCGGACGCTTTTCATCCGCCATTTCAAAATTTAAGGCACACTACAGCTAAATGTTGCCCCTTGGCAAACTTTTTTGGACTCGCCAACGTTATTTTGAACAAAGTTTACTACTTTGTTTCTTTAAATTAACTTAATTAAGGTCGCTACAACTTTTGACTCCCAGAGACATAATGCCAGGAGCTTAAACTAAAACGTACGTCAGTGTCCAAAATCTTCGATAGTACATGATTAACATTCGCAGGATTTTTTTTTTAAAGAGAAACTTTTCGAATTAAGAACAATTGCAACAAAACTTTCTTGAAGCATTTGTTAGTTTTAGTTTTGCAAGGACGATATTTATCGCTAAATAAAATGAAAGGGTCACATTCGCATTTGAAAAAGTCGGTTGTGTCATTTGCTTACTAAACTTTTGATGCAGGAAACATGAATCCTGCACGAGTGAAGTTAATACCTGCGGACAAAAATAGATGTGGAAATAGTCCCGTCCGTCAGAAATTTGACTGTCAAAAGTTTTTTTTTATGGTATGTGTGGCAAATAGTAATGGAACAAAATAGTTTGCTAAAATTTTTGGCCACAAAAAATCACTTGTCATATATTGATGGGTGTTGGCTTCAATATTTCTTTATTGTTGTTCTAGACTAATATTTTCTTTATTGAACTTGCTGAAAGAATATGGGAATCGCTTCGTGAATGGTTAAAGAAGATGAGCCACAATATCGAGACTACAACAAATGTTCTCACCAACTTTTTCGATAGACCGTCTTACGACTCATGTAACTCCATATCCGAAGATTCTTTCATGTCTCTGCCAGTTCCTTTAAGTCAATTAGAAAAATGGGGGACTGTGGAGTTCATGCGTATGTTTAGAATTTGCAGTGCGGAATAATTTCCGCACGACAGCTAACGCATGTTCTTTTCATTCCGCCACAAAGTTGGATCTTTTCAAACAGGACAATACAACAACAGAAACCCACACAAATCTCCCACACACAGCGCCCTTTTTCCCACCAGCCACTAGCTGGCAGTCAATCCCACCCCGTCTATTACGCGCATCTAACAGCGGTATAAGTCATCTCTGTGTATTTAGTGAGCAGCGCAAAGGACTGAGTATTTTAGCGATTCGTTCTGCTGCCGCTTCGCCAGAGGTCCTACGGCCGGCGGGGGAGTGCCGCTGTGCTGCAACGCCGGTTTATTTTCACTGCTGGTTTCATTTTTGAAATTGTTGCAACCCTCATGTTTGTTTGGCCAAGAGCACCGCGAGTGAGGGAAGCAGTAATATCTCTCGTCCTAAAAAAAAAAAACACCAAAGCTGAAGTGAGAAGTATTTTGCTAATTCACAACGCTAGTGCATCGCGTGGAAACTCGCTCGCCAGTCACTGGTGGTGCTACGCTAGTTCTGAAGGATACGTGTGGACGTGTGTGTGGAGCGATATTATTATATTCATGATGGATAAGCCGAGTAGTTGTTCCTGTTTCTGCTCTTTTGAAAGTTCTAGTGGGGATACAGGGACGAGACAGTGGGTGGGAGTGGTATGAGCACGTGTTCTCGTTTTTATTTTCTGCTGCCGCTGGCCTGCTTTAGCCTGAGGAAGGCTCTCGACGGCGGAGTTTCTGTGTGTGAAGAAGTCTAATTTGGAAAATACAAGTGGGTGGTGATGAGGTGGGTGTGGTCGTGGGATTGGAATGCATGTATGTATGTGGTTTACAGGATGTTTTTTTTTTAAATGCATTTGCTTGTTCGTTTCTAAATATTTTTCCCATTAGTTTGTTTGTTTGGTTTTCGCTTTGATGGGGATGTTATAGATTCGCAGGACTCTGTTGGATTGGAGATACGTCATTAACTCTAATTAATCAAAGGATAGGATTTTTATTTTGTTCGAAGGAGCGTGCATCACTAGATGAATTGGAACTTTTAAATGGGTGGAAGGCCATTAGCCTGAGTGCTGGGAGACTATGCGGTGTACTAGGCACCTCCGCGTTGCATAATTGATTAGCTCAGGGTTTTCTTTTGAGTGGTGTTTAGAGGGAATCTAATGTCGATTAGTCCAGTTTTATGGGTGATTAGGGCTTTGCATGACGCTGGTTGGTGATCCGCATGCGATGGAAGTTTGGTTTGTAAACGAGTGAATTGGATCCAAAGGAACTGAGCTTAGACCTTGAACCTTTAGAATGTTAAAATAGTGGAAATATCGATGCAATTTTTCAATATGTTTGCACAGAAGAGCAAAACAACTTTTTGTCTAAGTGAGACCAATACTAGACGTGATTTTTTGCTGACAGAATCTCTGATATTCCATATAGTAAAAAACTTAAGTCGAATTCAGTAAAATTCAAAATTTTAAATAATTGAATAGATTGAAGAAAGCTTTCTAATGGGGATGGCGGATAGTGACAGTCTTTGGCGGCCATGTTGCTCGAACGGTATTTGCCCGTGACGAAGCTGACAGGCTAGCGAGGGAAATATCCAAACTAGGGCTGGACCAAGCAATAGTAACGATCGATCGACCAATCTGCCTCCTCAAGAAGCGGATTGGGGATAGGACAATTAGATTAGCGAATGACAGACGGCAGGCACTATCTACGTGCGAAATGACTACGGTTATGTGGCCGGAGTATGACTATGCCAAAACGAAAGTGCTGCTCTTGTATGACAAGTACTAAAGAGCAAGCGCCTTAGAAGGTTAGCAATTCTGCTGTGAATGATCAGACGCAGAGAAAAGGAAGAAGACTATAGAGCTCAACCATCTGTTATTATGTAGAACAATTTTACATCATTTTAAATTTTCTTCAAAAGATTTTGAAGAAAAATATGTCTGGAGAGAGTTTGAGAGCAACAGAAGTACACCGTTGCTCAACGCAGACCATAAAAGGCGTTAATAGTTTGAAACCTCTTAACCATCCCCTTGTGTACGAAGACGGGCAGTCTCTTTTAGTTACAGCATAATAAACTGAGCACCTGGAAATAAGCCTCTAGTTCTCACATAAATTTGCATGGGCCTCCGGACGACTCATCCTCCTGACCGATGAAGAGAGCCTCCTTCACCGAACGCGATTCTCTGGCCAAAGTAAGTCTCTCCACCTGGAGATAATTTGTTTTGCACTTTCCCTCGCAACTAATATCCACAATTTATACACTTCCCCGTAAGGACACTTATCCATCGTGCTGGCAAAGGATTTCCTCCCACTTGGGAGAAATAACAAAACGGAAAACAAAAAAAAAATTAAACTACAAAAGTGAGAGGAAACAAAAAAAAAAGAAACAGCTCTAAATAGCTTCTTGATTAATGACTGCAATTTGTTATCGCAGGATCCACAACCAGGGGTCTTGGCATAGTGTTTGCTCTTTTTCTCTCATTTCGTCAGACTTCAGGACACATGACCACCGACAGCGAAACAACAACAACGAAATTATTTGAATACGGCAGCATACGGGCAGGGAAAAAGAAAAACCAAAAACGAAAAAACAGAAAAAAACCAAAGAGAAACGGAAATGCAATTTGGAATGTCAGTTGAAGAAACATTAAAACGAAATTACGCTCACTTCCCGACCGATTTTCGTCCACTCGTCCATGGGATGATGTGGACGATGAAAAATTACGCGAACAACGGTGGGGGAGGTCCTCGTTTCGTTGGTCATTTTGAATTTTTATTTTCTCTTTTTACTGCAGACGGTAAATTTGAGCTTTGGACGTCCTCTTTTTTTGCCTTCCACGTCGGCGTCAATGCGATTAAGGTCCTTAAACCGTTTGACTCGAAGTAAATGGACAGTTTAAGTGGCTGTGCGAGCAGGGCGCGAGGTGAGGAGGTCAGTGAAAATAGTTTAACTTAAGCTGTTTGACAACGACGTTGTTCTGTGCTGTTTTTTTAATAGACGTCATTGTGCTGGTGGAGCACGTTGACCTAATGAGCCAAAGGGGCCTGTTCGGGGTCGATTTTCGTCGTCCGCTTGGAGCAGTGACATTTGTAGAGGTCTGCAGCGATTTTTCATGAAAGAACACTCTTCGGAAAGAATCTGCATGCGCGATGGACAATGGAGAATTTTTGATGGGAAGAGCACTGCACTGACGTAGACGACATCTGCTTCGTTGGAATAAGACGTGACAATGGTGGGAAATTTTTTTCCCAACTGTTTAGCTAACAGCCAGTAGAGAAAGTGTTTGGAAATCGCTAAGCGACGTTGGAAAATTGTGGGACATGATTTTCAGGAATGAGCAAAATTCAGAGACCGACTGCTAATGAGGCTTATGCAAAAAATCTGATTATCGTGGGCTGAAGACAGTTTAGAATTTTGATATACAGGACTTTCCAATAAGAAGTGTTATTTCGATCTTAAAAGAAAAATTAAATTTTTTGAGATAAATGATCGGATGTTTATTTCAATGTAAAGAGGAAGGTATGCCATTGATAATGGAAAATAAAATCAGTCAAATGGCCACCTCGGCTACGCTTACAGAGCCGTATCCTTTTCATGAAATTTTTCATCACAGCAGTGAAGATGATTTTTCGATGAAATTCCGGATCATTTTCATACATTTCAAAGACCCAATCAGCAAAGACTCGACGTTGTTGATGATCGACCGGCTTAAGTTCTGTGTTAACTGAACTTTATAAGCCTTAAGAACCAAGTCTTTATGCAAAATGTAATGCAATGTGTAATGGTGTTTGTGGATTGCTCAATTCCAAAGAACGACGAGAAATCGACAAACCTGAGTTTTCTTCAACACTTTGGGCTACAGATGCAATATTTTCAGTTGTTCTCGAGCGACGTGTACGTTCTTCACATCAGTAACTTGTTTCAACAGCTCGAATTTTCCCACCAATTTCTGTATTGCCGTCCTTCTGTATTGCTTCACGACGACCCAAAAATGTTTTAGTTTTACGAAACCTCTCCGCAAATTTGCGGCATTTTTATGGTTAATTTGAATAATTTCAGTGCGTTGTATCGTTCCATGTTTATTAATGGCGTAGTTTCTACTTATCAAACGTCAAAAATGAAAGCTTCATAGGTGATATCTACCGAAATAGCGGGCTATTCAAAACAACACCTCTTATTGGAGAACCCTATATATTACCTTAGAAGAACCAGCAAAAATGTCGAAGATATGCATTGAATAGAACTCGAAAAAGTCATCATCGTCATCATCGTCATCATCATCTTTAGTGGCGTAACAGCCCACGAAGGACCTGAGCCTAGATTTTCGCGCCTCCATTGTGTTATGTGTGTTATAGTTTTTGCACATGTGAAGGCGATCTACAGTTTATTGCCGGTTCCGAACGGCGAATTGCGAATTGCGAGAGCTTTCCGTGACAGAAGTACTCCAGAAGGATTTTGAGTCGTTCACTGGATGTGGGGCCGTGAAATGGATTGTTTCCTATTTAATTAACCGTAGACAAAAAGTTAAAATTAATAGTTGTACTTCCTATAGTTTTACTGTTCCATCAGGCGTTCCACAAGGTAGTCATCTGGGGCCGTTATTATTTCTATTATTTATTAATGATTTACCATCAATATTTCATTCCTCACATTGCCTCCTTTTTGCCGATGATTTGAAGATCTATAAAAGGATTGTATCTACGGCTGATTGCGTACTTTTGCAGGATGATCTCTCGCGTTTGTCCCGATGGTGTCGCTTAAATGCACTTGACCTAAATATTTCGAAATGTGTAATCTTTTCTTGTTATAGATCAAGATATTGTATACCGTTTCAGTATAATTTGAACGATTTTCAACTTAATAAAGTTTTACAAATAAAGGATCTTGGCGTTATATTTGATCACAGATTAGAGTTTAATGCTCACATAGATTTTATTGTAGCCAAAGCCAATTCAATGTTAGGTTTTTTGAAACGAAATACTAAGAAGTTTTCAGATACATTTGCCTTAAAGGCCTTGTATTTTTCATTAGTCCGATCGTCTTTAGAATATTGTTGTATCATTTGGAGTCCATACTATAACAATGCTATTGAAAGAATCGAGAGAGTCCAGCGAAGATTTACCAGATTTATTTTTGCTAAACTGAATTGGAGTATAGAAATACCAGCCTACAAGACGAGATGTCTTTTATTTAACATTTGTCCGTTGTATCTGCGCCGAAGGTACTCTTCTTTAATGTTTATTCGAGATATTATTGTCTCTCGAATCGATTGTCCACATCTCTTATATCTTTTAGATTTTCATGTTCCCCTTACCAACCCACGAAATCGTATTATTTTTCGAACTAAATTTCATAGAACTAATTATGCTCGAAATGAGCCTATATCCAGATGCATTCGTGAGGCTAACTTAGCTTGTAACGATTTAGATTTTTTTGAATTTTGCTCTAGAGATCTATTTAAAAGAAAAATTTTGTTATACCTATCTAGGCTTTTATAACTGAGTTTGTAGTATGTATTTAAGTATTTATAAGTCTAAAAGATAAGTCTGCTTGATGAAATAAAGAATAAATAAATAAATAAATAAATAAAAAATGTTTGTGGTGTTTTTTTCCCCGAGTTGGATTTGATCCCGGGTACTCTAGCTTAAATAAAAAGGTTTTACTGTATTCTATTGACCATGTAAAACGCCGAGCTCTTAAGATGTAGAAATAACTTAGAATAACTATAAAGGAAATGGTCAGTAAATTTTTAAACAATTGCTCTGTAAAGGCTAAAAATACTTTACACTTGATCTCATTTGATACATTTAATTATTCTACATTTTTTCCTACTATCCTGCTAAGATTGTGGCAATTTTAAATATTAAATCCAACTTTGTGAAAAGACTATCGATCTCGATTGTGTCTGCCCTAGATAAAACTCTCACTCCCACAACCGCCTCGAATTCTTAAAGCACCAACACAACTTTTTCCGTCCCACACCGGGGGTTTCTCGAATTTTACCATTTTGCTTCAGACACGTTAAGGTCGAGAATTCACCGTAACCGTATAATCAAACGAACGAGCATTAATCACTTCTAATTAAATTCCGCTTATCGTACCCGTTCTCCCCTGCCAACATCATCACCTTTCTTTCAAAGTATTTTTGAATTATTCAACAAAACTACCACCGTCCATCGTCCGCTTCAAAATACATTCCCAAAGCTTTACCTAATTGAATATTTCAATGCGAATTCCCAGGGACCCATAGATTTCCACTTCGGATGTCGTACACCTACTCACATCCATCTGCACCCGATTGGGTTGGGCTTTCCTGCCACTCCAATCACTTTGCAGCTCATTTTTCAACTGCTCGCTCACACACACACAAAAGAGGGAGATTCAAATCGAAATCCCATAGCCAACATATGATGCCCTTCCAGATTCAGCCCTCCTCCCCGGTGACCACGTGCAAAAAATGTCATGAGATTTACCAAATCTCTCTCATCCATCAAATCGTCCATTCAGGTGGATATACATTTCGAACATGATGTTGGAGAGGAACCGTTGAACTCCCAGCACACGCCAAAAAGGACCTTTTATCTCCTGCATTACGCTCTGCGTCCTACTGGTGATCCTTGCTGGCTTACAACCATCCCCGCACAGAAACACTCGAATCCGGTGTGGAAAATTTGCATACAAAGCACCTTTTGAAAAATTCTCGAAAAATAAGCGGAAAATACAAAAAAAAAAGAAAAAACCCGATGGAAGGGCGCCATTGGGGGTAAATCTCCCACTTTCAACGATTTTACCATTAAATTGGAATTTTTCCCATGATTTATGATGGAAGGACATCGGCTTTGTCCTCGTATTCATATTAGAAAATGCCAGCAATTTCTTTGATTTGTGGACGAGAAAGCCTGTGCCACAGAGAGATGGAATAGTGGTGGTTGGTGGTGATCTTTCGGTTGATATAACGCAGGAAGTCGGTGCTTCTTCCTCAATTTGAAGTACCGGATATAAATCAACTTCCGCTCTAGTTCTTCGTCATAAATTGCATTCGTCAACTTCGTGTAACGAGGAAATCATCAAAATTGGTTTCCGTTTTTGCATAACACACTCAAATGTACACTGCCATGACGACCGCACATGCACACAGTCAAACGGAAGGGATGATGTGTACTAATCTCTTACTCATACCCTTAATATATTGGAGAAATTGTTTTTTGTCGATAAAAAAAAACTTTGGATGGAGTTTATTTGCAGACTGTGGTTTTGTTTCAGATAGAAAGATGGAACTATTTCTATTTACTTGATTAGCAGCAAGATGAAGGGTGTTTCATAACTCACGCGAGATTTTAGTTCATTTTACCAACAAAATTCGATAGCAAATAAAGAACAACGCATTTTTTATATTTAAAAAAAAATTAAATTTAGTTAATACAACTCCTAAATCTTCTTGATTCGTGCAAACATTGATTCAATTACACTACAATTACAAACTCAGGATGAATGGATCGCAGATTTTGGAAGTAGTATTCTATTTAAAGCCACTATGCGAACAAGTTTAAAAAGTCACTGACATCAAATTGTTTTCGTTCTTGAAAATAAAATTATCACCCGATACACGTGGAGCAACTGAAAAAAACTGATTAACGACGCAAATTGGCAGCTAGTTTGCGTTGAGTCATTTCCTGTGTAATGAAATGGGATGCCGCACACGACCCTATTGGTTGAAAACTCAATTGCTATTCACAAAAACGGTTTGTAACCAGTCAACTATTGATTTGTATGTCGGGTTGCCTATTGATTTCAGTTTGTAGTTTGCGAAAATTGTGCGAACAACACACCAACCTGTTGTTAGGTTTTGAAATAGAACTAAAGATTTTGATTAGTGATGAACACAGATAGGATTTTGCTAACTTTGCCTCTCTTTTTTGGTGAGTCAGAAGATAATACCGACTTTACTGAAATTCATTTTATTTCCTTCTGGTTCTGAATATATTTATTTTATTTTGCCTTTTTACCTTTTCTTACCCTTGTTGCCATTTTCTACCTATTTTGCTTTTTTCGTAAAGTTTATTCGATAAAAAAAAAACTTAGAAAAGTGGATACGCGTTTATACATATATTTTGGTAAAACGCATACTTAGCTTAGAATCAGACGCTTAAAAATGTAAAGCGTGCCAAATTATAACGCGCACAATACAGTGGAGAAAAAACTAGGCTCTGGCCCTCCCTCTGGCTGTTACGCCACCAACACCAGGAATACCTTGTGTTATGACGCTTCGAGTTAAGTCATTTCGACTTACGACGTCGAACAAATTACTAAGCTTACCTAGACATAAGTGATTTATTCTTCGAGTTACGACAATAGATGCGTGAGACAAATTTTTCTTTTTTAAGTTTGAGCCAATACAGATATCCAAATTCCTCTTCTCTTTTCCCCTGATTTCATTTGACAGCGTTTTCAATTTATAACATAATAATTATAATTTTGTGTCTGTGCTTTAAACAACAAATCAAACAAATGTGCGTAAAAATGATCAGTTAGTGTTCAATGATTCCTGAATTACTGTCAAAATGCTTCCTGTGTTTTAGATACATTCGTGAATTACTGTCAAATTCATCGATGGTCGAGGGGAAATAGCAGCTGCCCAGATGGGTGTCTATATTGGGTTGTCTGTGATGTCTGTTCTTCTTTTTTTTGTTTCGACTTACGACGTGTTTTCTCGGAACGAATTAACGACATAAGTCGAGTTATGCCTGTATTATTAATAATCAAACAATCACAATACTTTATTATTTTATCAATTCAGGCGTTTTGAAGCCTGTGAAGAGTCACAAGCTTCAAAACGCAATTCAAAAAGTTCGTTTATGACAGAAGTAAGAGCTTAACTCTACCCATCAACGGACTATTACGCCGCTTAATGTGAAGGATAGCTGTTACGCCAACAGTATGAAACGGTTCTAGCACTTAAGCATCAGTTACATCCAGGAAATCTGTGAGCTACAGCGCGAAACTGTCAACAAGGGCCTGGAAAATTGGAGTGACCGAATTCGCCACGGCGAAGCCAGTCGATGCAGTCACTTGAATGACATGATGTTCCATCATTGATAGGAATATTTGCTCCTGCTAATAAAGCCATAATATAGGAAAAAAATTGATTTTAATTATTTTGTTGCATTTTTAAGAAAGAGAGAAGGGATGTTTTGCATCCGCTCCATGTGGATGTTTGGATTCTTTGCGCAGTCCATCACACAATCTAACCTAACCTAACCTTAGAAAGACAGAAGTAGTTTGGAAAATGGTATGCATTCCCTCCACTCAAAATCTTTATGTTAAATAATAAAGTAAAATATGGAAAACATCAATCAGAAGAGCAAAAGTGGAGTTTAAAGGAAAAACAAAAGGAAAAGACCGGCATTTGAAGTGAAAACTTTTAAAATCATTTGTTTTTTACTTGTGATCGAAAAAGTTAATTGGTCTCTGTTTTAGAATTTCACGTCGCAGCTTTTATTTATGCAAGCGAATGATATACATACATACATACATGCATGTTGCAATTCGATTGACTCTTATTTGATCTAAAAAAAATGGATAGAAACTCAAGATAGGAGATTGGAGTGAGTGCATGAAATATTTGTTAAAAATCAACATTTAAAAAAAAAAGTAGACAGACTTCTTGACCTGTATCAAGTTCTATGAGCATATTTCCCCGAGTCAAGAGAAATGTCTACACCACCAACGGATATCCATCCCATCGCCCACCTCCATGAGTTTTTATCCAATTTTTAGTCCCGTCAAGCACACTCCTTCATAGAAATTCATAAGACACCGCCATCCAACAGAAATCCGATCCCTATTCCACTTACGACCTAAGGATCTGCTCTTTCTCACAAACCTCCTCCAACTGGCCCACATTCATCCACTTCGTCGACCAGCATCGGCAAAGTCAAATGAAGTGTCTTTTTCATTTTTCCACCATAAATAAGAAATCCATTCAATTAAGCTCGAATCATCGCTGGATTTTATTGCACTCCTTGACCCAATTCATCTTCGTAACACAAGAATATCATATGCGCTGTGCACACAATCCTGCTCCCCTGTTCACATTCGGAAGACAAATTGTCCTTAAAATTGATGTTTCAACTTTAACTGCAATCAGTCTTTCCCCGGGAGGGTGGGCGGCAAAAAAAAAGGAAATCAACTGAAATCCAACAACGAGAAGCAATTTTAAGCATCGTCCTTGCTCGTCGTGCAGTTGGGGGGGAACGGAAATGAAATTTCGGTGATAAGAACCACTCTGACTGCAGTTAAATATCAGTTTGCCGGTTTTGCTACTCGCGGGGTGGACTCATCCTACGAGGACGGTTGGCAGAGTTGCCACGTCAGATTGGCAGAGGAAATTTATTTGGGTTTGTTCAAAATACAAAAAACTTTTTTTTGGCCACATAAATTCATGTAGAGCACCTGCATGAAGCCAAAATAAAAACAAAAAACCCCTATAGATGCTTCAAAGTTAATAAAACATTTCCCACAGAGTTGGCATCACTACACCACCAAAGCCATTATGGCGTCGGATCGTACCCAACTATTTCAAAGTACAGTTTATTGGCTTCCAATTGGGTAGTCAATGTGGTAGTCCACCACCAAAAATAGACCGCCACCCACACTCGCTCCACATATATTTTTTTGTTTTTATTTCTTGGTTTTTCTGAATTCGTCGAAAATTGAAATGGCTCGGAAAAAAACACTCAAATGGTACACTCGACTGGATGGTGTACCACCACACCACGTAACACGTTGAGGAGGCCGGACAGGACTCGAACAGGAAGGGGGCCGGTCCTGGGGTCGGGAGGATTTATTGTTTTAACCCCGACAAAAATATTGGGACTTGCTGGAAAAGGAATTCAATTGAAATTCATACACTGGCCGACTGGGGTTGGCACTCACCCGTTGGTGGTTGTTCACTGTTCACTGTTCACCCCTAAGACACAACAATCCCTCTCATACACGACACGAGCAGAAGTAAATCACACCACACACACACTACTGAAACGGAAGGACGAAAAAAATTCCACAAAAAAAGTCTCGAAAAAAAAAAATAACCGGAAAATAGAGCAAAGGAGGACGGGAGGCGAGCAAAAAGAGTCGAATCAACTCCGATGACGAGGACTACGCTGTGTCGGATATGATATGAAGTTGCATCCAGCGGGTGGGGGTGTAGAAAACGAGAAACGAATTTATTGCCATAAAAATCAATTTCAAATATCCTTTTCTTCGTTTCGGTTCCCTCTTTTTCGGTTGCTTTTTTTTTTTTGTTGGGATACTCGAACAATTCGAATAGACAGAGAATTTTTTTTTGTTTTTTTGTTCACCCCTCGAAGTGGGTCGAAGTCAATGAGGGAGGTCGGTAGAATGTGTCGAATGAAGACGTCCTTATGCATGAGCCGCTTGACAAGATTCGATGTTTCATGTATTTGCTACGGGTATCGATTACAAGGGTTCCTACTTTGAGAAATTGCTCGTGGGTTCACAGGTTAGGCGGTGGGTGGAATGAAAGAAGAGTGGGTGGTGGTTCGACAACTTTTTAAGTGGTGTACAAGTAAGGAAACTATAAAAGGAAATTATGTTCGAGAGTGAGGAGGTTTTTTACGACAATCAACAACCGGCAGGTACACAAATCCGAAGAGAGGTTCTTTTTTGTGGGTGGTGGAAATTACCATTTGAATTCGAAAGACAGCGTTTGAAAGATAATTCCATTTTTCGGACAAATATGGATGTGGTGGGAATATAGGTAGAACGATTTCTAAACATAAGTTTAAGTTTTGAGAGAAGAGTAGGCTCTGGCCCTCTGTAGGGTGTTACGTAGATAATTTTTTTTATTTTAAATTGCGTTCGTCGTGCTAGGTTAGGTTAGGTCAGGTTGATGTGGCCGGCTGCAGCAAATAACCCACAGCCGCACTTAGGCCAGATTAGGCCCATTGTGACGCCACTATGCGGACAAGACTCCGCATTACCCGTCGAATCAATTGGAGCTTCGTACGAAGCTGTGCAGCCGTCCGATGCTGATGCACGTCAGATCGATCAGACTATCAAAGAAGTACTCTCCGAGATGTGTTCTTCTACGAAGCGTTAAGGCATCGCACGAACAAAGAAGGTGGGAAATGGATTCCTCCTCCTCTTCATCTTTGCAACTTCTACATAATTCATTAGCAGGGACTCCTAGTCTGCTGGTATGTGCAGTGCAGTGCAGTGACCTGTAATAACACCTATCGTGCTTTGACTCTTGACAAATCGATCGATTTATATATTATCGAAAAAGCTGTGATTTTCAAATAACCAGCTATATTATTTATAATTTTCCTGGAACACAAATAAAGTTTAGTCTTACGATTTTTGTATAAAATGGCAAATTTTACTAAATTTTTGACAGCTGTACGTCATTCAAAGCTTTGACAGCTGCTGCAACATCATAATTAATAAAATTTTCATCACTGTCCGATCCCTCAAAACTTTTCCAATAATCATGGAAGATTACAAATCTCATTGACAACGCGATTCATTCAAAATCTTTAAAAGGAATTTTGTAAGCTTTAGCAAAAAATATTCTTTTAAAAGTCGAAAAGAAATCATATTAAGGGTCGAGCAATCGTGCAATCGCGTCTTTAAGTTTTTCATTACATTCTTAAAGTGACTTGAAACTTTGTCACACAAAAAAGGAAGATGTGATAAACTCTTTTGCCTTGCAGTAAATCTACATCATCTACCACACACAGATTTAATTTTCATGTTAAAGCCTTTCATATGGTGCTTTTAGGGGTAGAAATGAAGTTGAACGTTTTTATGGACAATTGTGCAAGAGAAATGTAAATATCGGACATCTTGAAAACTGGCCTGGAATCAATTTCATATGCAGTTTGTCTTGATCGAATACAAAATTTTCTTTTTTTTTAACTTTTAAATTGGCATTCCCAATATTTTATATTTTTTATCAGTAGCTTAAAGACATTAACTGCTGGAGAGAGTGAATTAAATTATATACCGATGACATTTAAGGTTTTTAACGTTTCGTTCCAAGGGAATAGCGAAACCCTTACAGAATCACGTTCCGTGTCTGTCTGTAATTCATAAAGAAAATTTCCTTTGCATAATTTTAAGGAATAAGATCGGATATGGAATTTCTAATTTATTATTAGCGGGGTTAACACCTAACAATTTGCTTGATGGGGCCAAATTGTAGAGTGTGAACGCTCTTTCAATTTTTCATCAAATTTGTCATACCGAAGTTCAATTTTTTTTGATGATAAATTGTAAGGTGTGTACAGCTGTCGTACAACTTTAGAGTATTTTTTTCATTTTTGTTTTGACTTCAGAGAGTGAACATCGAGCTTGAGCGGAAGGAATAATTAGAAACATTATTTTGTTTTGATTGAGAGTATGGAAATACATATTTCGATGTTGTAATTTGTATTTTTCCTCATTTTCAAGTATTTCATTATCAATTATAACCGCAACAAGAGCGCGAGCACCCATGTTGATGCTTCAAAATTTTTATCACAAATAAAGTCTGTCAAGCAGTCGTATAGTATGAACGCTTGGCATTAATTTTGATTGTCAAGCATATCACTAAGCAAATTGTAAGGTGTGAACTCCGCTCTTTGAGAACCCTTTTAAACATCTCAATAAATTCAATCAACTCAAAATGTTCGAAATTTGCTCATTTGCGGGCATTTTGCCTTTTTTATTTGTATTTTAACTAGAAACACCTAAAATGATCTTTTTGTTTTCACCATACTACAGATTACACATCCACATTAGGAGTTTGCCCATCAAAGGCGGAAAGTGCGTAAAGTAGCCCGTGCATATACTTAGCAACACTGACATTTTCATTGGAAATCGATAAGTTTTTTTTTTACAACACAGCTTTGGTAATTACCTGCCCGGCACTTTAATTATTTAACTAGTGACGGTAAAGGTTATTGTACCGCTTTATGTTGGCTTCTCTTTTCTCATGTTTATTTCAATCGGCTTATAGGTCGGAAAATATGTCTTCGGAAAGAGCTTTTGTTCCATTTTTCATTCATATAAATGAAAACACTTGATTCGTACCTTGAAGGGAGGTGTTTTTTTATGTGACTGTACAGGTGAATCTCTTAGAAGTTACAGAAAAGAGTGAATGATGGCCGAGCATCCCAAACTCATGTTTTGTGTTTTTATCAAAGACCTTCGCTTATGACTTAGGAGCTGTACGACTGACTGAAATTGGACACTCAGTCGATTTCTAATTAATGTCTATTATGGTATTGGCTCATAGCCAAAATTCAAAATTCATTTTCAAGGTTTTTTTTGGGTAAAAGTTGAAGACGATGACTCTTTTCACGTTTGTCTAGATCAGTAGAATTACATGAAAGATTTAGGTGATTTCGGGCAGCAATTCTTGAATAAATTCTGTGGCGTAGCTTTCTTTTGCGATCATTTCTTCGACAGTCTTTGCCCAAATTTTTCAAACACTATATTTTCGGCAGCTAAAATACTACCCTCGATCCCCTTACAACTTCTAAGCCCGTAAAGTTGCAACCCTGCCCCCGCATCTCATTAAACAAGAACTTTTCACTGGCGCAACAACCCCGCCAAAATTTTTCGCTCCTACACACACACACACACGTTGAGCCTGTTCGCTGCAAGATATTTGACTTACGGTCTTTTTCTCTTTTTATTTTCTTTTTTGGTTTAGGTTTCACAATACCGCTGCACGCTTTCAAAAATAAACCTCATATTTTATGCGAAGGAGCTCACCGTTGATAGGACTACGAAGGCGGTGGTATAACGAAAAAAAAAGTGAAACTCCTCAACAAGAGAATTTCGCACATCCTTCAACCGCTTTACGCGCGCCACCACTTCCACCCACCCACACCTGGAGCTTCTTCTTTCGCAATAAATTTACCCCGCCCAGGGTATTTTAACGGATTTAAATTTTTAGCAATTCCTCAGCGCCTGTTTCTTTACGATTTTATTCCAAAAGTTCATGTGTCTCCCCTCCTTTTAGAAAACTAAAAAAAAGAAATAGGGGAGGATGAAGACTCACCCCCCCGCGAAGGCGGCTTGAGATATCAGCGGAGAAAATTCCAGCACGCGGAAATTTTATCGCCTTGGAATTTAAATAATAAATTACCTTGCGTGGAAAAACTTTCATCTGCATGAGCCGGTCGTATGTGTCCCCGTCTGTCTGAGGGGTGTTTGGGTGTATTTTCTCAAATCGAAACCCACCACAAGGAGTTTGGTGGGTTTGTTTTGTCTTCTTATAGATTCAAGCAATTCGAAGGAATAACGGAGAATGTCCTAATTAATGCGAAAATGCAGTGAAACCCCCGGGAAGCGAAGTAATTAATGCTAAGTAAATGCTGCCAGCACTTGGGGGAGGGTGGCGTTAGATATTTACATTTTCACAGGGACGGCATTTTTTTTATGTGGAATGAGACTTCGGGAATGCGATGCTTTTGGTTGACGACAGTCATCCTTCAAATTCTGTCCAAGTGCAACGGAGAGTCGAGGCTGCATGAGCACATTCCGGAAATTATTTCAGTTTTCAAAGAGAGGAGATAGAAGTTGGACTTTGTAGAGTCCCCTTGGACTGTGGTGGGAATTTCAAATTTAAATTTTGTGGTATGCCTACTTCAAATTCAACTTTATTGACAAATGCCTTTTACTACAAACTGTAAACGTTATACAGAGGCGTTATTTATTTTTAGTATAGTTTAGTTGATGATGCACAAAAAATCTCAATTTGACCAGATTTACGCAAGAATTCTTTCGAAATTGTAGATTTGTTCTTCGGTGTGCTACGATTTTAATCAGACTATGTCACTGGCTGAACAGGCTGTTCAACAATAACAGAAAGTTTACGTTTTTCTCTAGCGAAACTGTGATTGTGCGTCAGTAAAATGTTTAGCGGGGCGTCATACACATTATAATTTTAAGTCTTACTAGAAAGAATGGTATCGTTGGAAAGAAGACAAAATTTCTCGTCAAACTGCTAAGCTTGTAAGGCGTTGGAGGTCGTAGGTTTGGAGGACTAAGCGCTGAAAGGTAGGATTTTTTTTGTTAAAGCCAGGAATGTGTTTTGCTTGTTGGGCATAAAAAACTGAAAAATATCTTTCACACTATTTTAAACAAAATTAAAATATATGCCGGTATTTTATGAATACTAGAGATCAATTTAAAAGTAAGAGCATCAAAAAACAACAACTTTTTTTTTAGTTTGAAAAACAAAAACGTCATCAAAATTTTTTGTAAACGACTTTTTCTCCATGTAGGTCAAGAGGCTTTTGAAAGTGGATATGTTTTCTAGTAATTTAGATATTTCTTTCTTAGAAACAAAGGTCAGAAGTGCAAGCCTCGTGCTTTATTTAAAGAAAAAAGCCTTTAAACAAAATTGGTGGGTGACTGATTTCCAAATTAAAAAAAAGTTATTGTTGTATTCCGATGCTCCTACTTTTAGATTAATCTCTAATATTCATAGAATACCGACATATATTTTTATTTTGGTTAAACTAGTGTGAAATTCATTTTTTCCAGTTTTTTATGCCCAACAAACAAAACACATTCCGTGCTTTTTGCGAAAAATCTTTCAGCGCTTAGCCTTCTAAGCCTGCGACCTCAAACGTCTTAAAAGTTTAACAGCTAGATGAGGAATTTTGTCTTCTTTCCAACAATACCAATCTTTCATGTTACTCTTGAAAAGTTTTTTTTTGTACAATATTTTGAGCATTCGCTCCATTCAGCTGGCCCCAGGGTGCGTTGTTTACAAGCGATTTAATCTGCATAACTCCGGGTCCTTTTAAAATTTAAGAACTAGCTTGAAGTAATCCCTGTAAAAAGGGCGCTATGATTTTGCGAAACGTATTGAATTGCCACTTTGTTTGTGCTATCAAGTACTGAGCGAGATTCCACGCCAGTTTGGGAAAGCCATGAAGTTGCCTCTTACTAGATAAACGTAGAAATCAAGGGTATCCATTCTCGAAAGGATCAAAAACGAAGAATGCCGTCATATCCTCCGATAAGCTCAACTAGATTTCTGCAGCATTAAACACACAAAACGTCTGTCTGTTTGATAGCAAAAGAAAAACATGATTTCAGGAGTGACATAACACATAATTGCTCACTTTCTAAAAGTGCTTGTCTTCCTTGAAAAGGTGATGGACGCATGATTTTAGTGGGCACTGATATGAGTCCACTTCTAGTCCATAACATGAGAAACCCATTAAATGACGCTTCCAAAGCACACTCCACCGAGCCACACCGAAACCTATTGGACCAAAGTCTCTAAACAGAGCTAACAAAACACCGACCAATCAACTCCTCGCTACGTGCAATTTAGCGCCTTCTGCAAACACACTCAAATCAACAACTCCCCATCAGGAGTCGTCCCCATTCACACCCATCACGCACACACGCGTCTACACCTCGAGCATATTGGCGGCAGTTGATCTTCATTTACACGCGTTCGTCGCCAGCCCGCCCACCACCGGCCTGTGACTTTAATTTCGACTTTATCGGCCTGTTTACGCCCCCGTCCGAAAAAAACAACCCCCGGCATTCAGTGGAACCCGTGTAATAACCATTTAGAACACGAAGATATATCGTTTGAGCAGCGGGAGTAGAAAGTAGAAAATATTTGCTTATCTCCTTGGATATGACGCGCCAAAAGGTGAGGCAGATGGAACAAGGAGCAGCGAGTCCTGCCACGCAACGAGCGCCAAAAAATTTGAGCAGTCTTTGGGGTTGTTGTGTGTGGCGGAAGGGATGTGAATGAAATTGCCTCAATACACGCTCTCTGCTGTGTGAAAAATGATCCACTCTCAGACGAGGCCTGGTCCTTTGTGTCGGTAAGTGTGTTTGTGTGTGAGATGAGGTCGACAAGCGTTTAGTTTCACCTGCTCCTTTAATTAAAGTCACTTAAAATGTTATCCACTTAATTCCGCATGTTTCGAGCGCGTTCGTTTGGTTGCGTTTGTTTTCTCCTCTCTGTGTCGGGCCAAAAGAATTCGCAGCAACTGTGAAGGATACTCGCTCTTTCTCTCTTTGTCTCTCTTAGCCACACGCACCTGTGCGCGCATTTGTTGGGTTTATTTTAAATTTATCTGTGGGCCGGAAGAGGTTACTTTTTATTCCATCATTTACGGTTGATGGGCGTGCGTGTGTGTGGGTGGGCGAGAGGATAAAGCTTAGTGTCGGAGAGCGGGGCCATTTTGACGAGGAAACGAGGAAATGAGGACACCGACTATAATTTGACGTGGATCCTTCGTGCGTGGGAGTGGCTCAGCGTTAGAAGGATGCAATTAAATTTTTATACCACGGCTCAGTGAGTGAAATAAGTGAAATTTCCGGATGGAAGTTTTCGTGGCGAAGTGCGGCGGGGCGGGAGAGAGAAATTTACCCGAGTGTCAGGGTGCTAGTATGCGCTCGAGGGAGAGTTGAGAAGTTTTTTTTTTTGTTGTTCGGATTCATTGGTGATGTGCTGGAGAGGAAAAGGAATTTTTATTTTTATTTTGCAGCTGGCAGATGAGTGAGGGGGTGGTAATTAGCAGCTGTCAAGTTCAAACCGCGACAAGGAGGTTTCAATTAGAACGAGGCGTTAGCGGTGGGTGTTGGAGTGGACTCGGAGTGAGTGACGTTGGAGTTGTGTGGGACGAAGTGAAGTGAGTTTGTGTCTACGTGTTCAACAGCTGCTGACTGCAGCACCTGTCAATCCAGTCAAGAGTCTATGAGCAGCCAACTCATTCAGTGGTTGGAAGTTGTTGGTTTTAACACGGCGTCTGTTGAGTTTATGAAGAGTTCTATTTGTAGTGACATTGAAGAGTGAATTCTTGTTTTGTTTTTTTTTCGGAATTCATGTTAGAGTTGCCAAAAAAAGGAGTAGTAAAACTGCTTTAAAGCTTGCAGTCTGGTTTATGCAGTAGTACATGTTTGACTAATCTGATGACTAAATTGATTTTGATTTGATAATCGCTTTCTAGCAGTCTGAGAGTTGAAGCCTCCTGACGGTTTGGTTATGATAACACTCTCTCATAAAGGATTGAGCAGGCGATCGCCATGGAGCGAATAGTTCACGTGAATGCTGCCCATTTCTTGGCCAAGATAAACTTTTTAAGAGTTTTTCCAAAGAATAGTGCTATAAAAAGAAGGCTTGGCTATTTTCAAGATGAAATATATAAATATCTTGGAATACGCTTAGGTGAATTTTATCAGCAAACCATATGCCCTCCAATAGTTTAAAAAAAAACTACTTAACGAAACTAAAATATATTCTTTTTATTTAAAACTGCTTCAAGCAAGTAACGCCGAAAAAATAGATAAAAATGTATTTTAGTACCATTAATTAACTTTATTGATAAGCAATAAAATTTCAAAGGCTTAAGTGCCAGCTTCCATATCGTTTGGCTAGTTGAAGTAAACTAAAATATTTTTTTTTAATTTTAGTAAAAGGGCTTTCTTAGTTTTCGAGTTCCTGTACGTTCGGAAATAAATGAAGCTTAGAATTTATTTTCTTTTCAAAAAAAAAAAAAAAAAATCGGTAGACTGCGATCATCTTTATTAGATTTTTTTTTCGGCAGACTTAAATGAATTCTCAACAGCCAGTAAAATCCCAGAACAAAATTGAACGAATCCAATCCAGTGCCTAGTTTGAGACGCTGCTTAAAGTGTGGAAGTCACTTGTAAAACGATCCTAAGCAGAGATACAGTTAAATCTATGAAGCAAAAAATTATTATGGTCAGATATCTATTCTTTTGAAAACTTATTGCTAAAAATAGTTTAGATGCTACAAAATTTACTAGAAGAGTTGGTAAGCCTGGTACTTAGCATCTATTAAACGACCAAATTTTGGTTGCTTTCAATTCACTTTAGTGAAATCTATTTTATTTTGCTGGCTTTGGGCTTTTTTCATTCATGAAATGTGTAAAAATCGGCATATTTATGAGATGAGCTATTTATTCTGCCCTCGAATTACTTGAGTTAGCTAAATCATTTCAGCCAGTTTTTATTTTTATTTTATACGTGCGTTAACGATTACACTTTTTCACTTTCTTTACTTTGTTTAAGATACACTGGCGTAGGATCTTTATGGATTATTATCACGAATGTGATAAAGAATGTTTACCCCAACTTTAAAATTTATACAATAGATTTCTTCAAATTTCGCTTGCATTTTTCTTACACTTACTCAAATAAAGAAATTGTAGATGAGAAAATCACTCTCGAAACTATTTTAAGGCCTTTCGACTATTTGGCACTGGAAAGACATATCGAACCAACAATTAAATGAAAATAGACAACGTCAAAAGAGCAGACAAATAGCAGACCAGACAGATGACCAACCCTGGTCACAATCAACTCACACCTTTAAGGCATTCAATTCTCCATAAACCAGCGCATCAACTTTCCAAACTCCACGACACACCCAATGCTTCCGGGTCTTTAAACACACTCTAAACATCAAAATCAAAAGCGACACGATTCTAATCTCTCCCCAAAAACCACAGAGGTGACTCAAAAACTGCCACCAAGATTAGGATCAGTGCTGCCACAACAATGAACTGATTACCGACGTGTTATCGTACGACGTGTTAATCTTCCGCTGACGTGACGAAACCCGCCCCAGACAAACGAAAGCCTCTGCTGATTGACACATTCGTGCCTAACCGCCACTAAACGTCATTTGAAACCACTTTTATGTGGTACACCCCACGACGAGCAGCACAATTCAATGACCTCCAAAGAAAAGAAAACGAGCAGAGCAACAAGTTCGTCACTGACCCGGAGATAGATCCAATTGAATTCAAGTCGAAAAATAAACGATGAACAAAGCACAACAACAAATTAATTAAAAATTTAATTAATAAACGAATAACTTCCACATTAAATATGGATTATGGCGCATTAATTGAAGGAGCCTCCTCCGCATCCTGATCCTGGAAGAGGAAATTCCCATTTTTTCCTTGTAAGAGTCGTTTCTTTAAAAATTTAATTAAACCAGCAAGCCGACTCCAGCCCACCCACAACCACATTCCAGTCAGTCTCTTTCGTTTTCTTGTTGTTCCCATCCAACCCCATCACACCCGAGCACACACGTGAACAGATCCCGAGAACTCACCCTTTCCGACCGACACACGAACACACACACAAAAGGGAGGCGGAATCACAACACACACAGCCCGAGTTCTTTGAAATGGAAATATGCTTGTTTAAACATTCGACAGACATGCGACGCATAACGCTTGACATAATTTAATAAAGGACATGTATACATGCTCCACTTGTACACATTTGCATAGACAGATCCACTCGCTGGAAGCGGAGTCTATGGCGGTGGGTGGCGTTGGGTGTTTCGAAAGGACGACACATATTTATATTCAAGGCGAAGGATCGAGTCGAGCTCTCTCTCTCTTCGTTTCGTCGTACATCTCTCGCGCGACATAATTCTACAGCATGTTGTCAAGTTTAATCCAATGCGAGCGACGAATGAAAAATGGTCTTTGACAGTTGTCGGAAATTTAAGATAATATTGTCAGCTGGGGGTTGGGGGGCAGGGTGGTGACACATTTGGCTGTGGATGGCTTTGACATCACACGCGACCTACGAGCATTAAACGTGATCTTGTTTTCGAGAAACAGCAGTAGCACAATAGATTAACTCAATCAATCTCGAGCAGTGCCTGCCATAAACCGAATGCTGTCAGATTGTTTTTCTTATTTTTGCTACGCTAATCGAATGCGAGAGTGTAAACAAACAGGGGGATGCAAAACAAAAAAAAAACACGCAATAACGGAAGTTTTTTTTTTGGAAAAAGAACTGACTTACGTGTTTTTGGTGTTTTTGGTTTTAACCTCACTAATCACGGACACTGTTTCGGCCTCAATTGACGGTAAGAAAAACGATTTAACACAATTTGAATGTAAACGTCTGTGGCGGGTCGAACATTTACAACGAGCAGCGGTATACTGACGGCGGTTTCAATTGTTATCAGAGTCGAATTGGGTCTTATCTCTAGCGCGGGCGTGTGTGTGTGTGTGTGTGTATGTGGTTGCTGATTAGAATGCTTTGAGAGCAGCACATGTGCCTGGGAAGGGGATTCCAGTTGAGTCCAATTCTAAGACCTTCAAAAGCTTTCTCAAAATATTTTTCTTTTTTCTGAGGACGACGTCATGGTCGTGTTTGGTGTTGGGAAATTTAATCTTCGATTGGTGGCGCGAGTGACGTGTTCAGATAAAAATTGCTGTGAAGATTCTTAGAACAGAACACTTGAGAGAAGAATAAAATGCAAGCTCATGAGACTAGCAATGAGACGATACTCTCTAGATAAGTTTTTTGGCCAGCAGTAGAAATTGGTGCTGCAGTTGAGAAGCGATTTTCGTCATACGAATCTGGTTGGGATTATAATTTCAAATAATGGTACTGATTATGTTTTGTGAACCTTGCTATAATATTTCAAGGTCCCATAATTTTAACATGAGACACCTCCAGGGATATATGTAGGTGAATAGCAAATAACTCAAGTTCTAGAATGACTACTCTTTTAACCATATATTAATTAGCTTTTTGACTGTAGTCCTGGGCCCGTGCTGTGTCTTGGACTGGAAACTTAAGTGTCGCCCTAAAACCTTTGCGCACGCCAATTCTAAAAAAAAAGTAAAAGTAAAACAAATCACTGCAATACATAGCTACCAAGTTTACATGAAAATGATTTCAATTGCAATCAAGAGAAACAGAAAACGCAGTCATAATTTAATTCAGTTGTTCGTAAATTGTAAATCATTTTGTGTAAATTTAATTTCATGACATTCCACCAACAATTGCAAGTGCATTATCAGCAATAGTTCGCGAAAAAGGCAAATCAATATACAAATACGAAAATTCTTTAAAATTCATCAATGTTGCATTGCTAGCAGATTGAACGAAAATAAAGAGCATCACTGAGGTCATTCAGATAATCAAGTGAACTTTTTTTTAAACAATTTTGTTTTTTATCATGCAAATAAATCTAGGCTATGAAAACAATTCAAAATGTAACCGGAACTTAGTGGAAACAAAGCATTGCCATTGTAATTTAAACACAAGAGAACTTTTTTATTTTATAAGTATTCAATGTGGGACTCATTCATGAATTTGAAATCTAAAACGTCATAGTTGAGAGTCTGAAAAATAAATCCCATTCCAGACCAAATGTGAGTGTTTGTTTTCATTTTAAATAAATGCCATTGCAACTCAATATTTACTCAAATTCAAGTTTCAATTATTTGATTATTTTTTATGAATTACTACATATTAATCAAATTCTACTTTTCTCTTCCAATTAATGAAAGTTGAAACCGATTGGAGAAAGCTTTGTTGTTTTTTGATACGAAAAATATAAAGTTTATTTTTTTGTCAAATATTCACCCATCTGGGAGTGACACCCAAAAGCTACCAAAGAGAGTACTATTAAAAAAAATTGCGACATTGTGTCTAACCTAACTACCACTTTCTATTTGCACAATAAAAATATTATCGGCGAGCCTTTGTTTTTTTCTTTTGTAAATAAAGTCCAACGACATGTTGCTGTCAACGAATGACTTACTGGTTTTTTTTTTTGTTTTTTTTATTAGGATGGTCCCACACACAGGTTTGTCGACAAGAAGATTAATTCTTGGATAGTTCTTAGATACGGCTATTTTTGGTGAGTTGGTCGATACAGGGCTCTCATCACGTAACTTTTCAGACGATCATCGTCCAGACGATTGTCGTCAACTCTATCGTCAAAAGCTTTACGTATCACTATCGTTATCGTCTCGTCTATCGTTACAGTTTGAGCGCTACTAAATGCTACATTCCTTATGTCAAATTAAAAGCAGCTTGTTATCCTTCCTTATCCTTTCAAGTCCAAAAACGAACATAAAATATAGATAATAAGTGCTTAGAAGGTTTATCGCACTCATCATATCACAATAGCTTATAAGCTTGAATTAGTTAAATTTACATTTATTTATAAGCATTTCATTTCCTCCCTACAATTGACATTTACTTGAACAAGGACTCAAACCAAAGTTCTGCAAGGTTTCGAAAGGTGAGAATTCTGTCAAAAAAAAAATTAGCAAAACTATTTTTCCAACATTCAATACAATATTTCATTTAAAGGGTGATTTTTTTAAAGTTATAGGAAAGTTTTTCAAAAAAACTTTAAAATTTAAAAAAATGCATGAAATATTTATTTGAATCGATAGTACGGTCCATATAATTTAATGTTTGAATATTATTTCATGCAAATGTTGACTTTGACTGCGCCTCAAATGTCCCATCCGCTTAGTCCAATTTTGGCATACTCTTTCCAACATTTCGGCCGGTATCTCACGAATAAATGCTTCAATGTTGTCTTCCAATGCGTCAATTAAAGCCGTCTTGTCTGTATAGACATGAGCTTTAACATAGCCCCACAAAAAACAGTCTAAAGCCGTTAAATAGCACAATTTAGGCGGCCAATTGACCGGTCCCGAACGTGAAATAAAATGTTCACCGAACTCGCCTCTTAACAAGTCCATTGTTGCGCATGCTGTGTGCATGTGGCACCGTCTTGTTGAAACCACATGTCATGCAAGTCAATTGAACACAATTCAAGAAATCTGTAATTTCTTTATTTCAATAACAAATATTTAATGTCTTTCTCTTTGAACGGAGTTGTATTAATATAGAAAGCCTTTCGTTTTCCTGTGCAATTCCACATTTCCACAGAAAAATGTTTTCTTTTTATCAAAATGTCGTAGAAATGTTGATTTTCATTGATTCGGAATTGTTAAACATCTACCAACATGTGAAAGATTACTTCCTTATCAGCATTCAAAGCATTTTCACGTTAGAAAATAAATCCTATAAAATAATTTTTCGACATCTTATGTCTTATCATTTTCAAAACAATAGAAAACTCTACAAATTAAATATTGTTGTATTTGACGACTGCAGACAGATTGAATATTTTTTATTTAGAGTATATAAATCGCAATTGCTTTGAAATTAATTGAAATTAAGAATCAATCAAACAATTTCAAGAAAAATAAGAGTACCCAGGCTTTAATCCAGCTCGGGGAAAAACTACAAACAATTTTCACGGTTCCACGTCCAGCGAACGATTGTCAATTCTTCTGAAGTGCTTCCGTCGTGAAAAGCTTTCTCAATTCGCCATTTGGAACGGCATTAACAAGTAGGTCCCCTCCAAATGTGGCTGTTACGCCGCCCAATGTATGTGAATGTACATATACAGAAACAAGTACAAGTTGCGAGACCATCTTAACTCTTGACCAGGCTGAAATATTAATGTATTTTGTGTACAGCTTTGCTTCCGAAATTCGAGATTCGGTTGGTTATTCGTTTATTATTCGCTTTGCGTTTGATTCGATTGCGTTTGAAACGAATCTTGATCAAGTATAACTTTATGATGCAGACACAAATCGACTAATGTCGATGGCGTTATGTTTATAAATACCTAAGCTTATTGTATGATTCTGATAACCACATATGCTACATGCTAAAAACCGCTATGACAGGCGCTTCTTCTGCAACGTTTACGAGTTCCCAAAATGATATGTTTTGTTGATGTTGAACTATAAAATATTTTAGAAATTTGGACGACGTTTTTCGAAATACAGTCAGATTATAAATTCTTTTCAAAAGATCTACATTAAGGGTCTATCTGCTGGATAAAACATAAATCTTACAATTGCTAAAATTTCATCGGTTAAAGATGACAAATAGACAGCGTCCAGCTTTATAAGGGACATTTCCACAGTCGTTCCCCAACTCCTGGAGATCCACGAAAGCATTTCAACTCCCAGGACGACAATCTCTGCTCTTTGTCTGAATCCTCAGTCCTTATTCCCCACGAGACATCACCACCTAAAATTATCATAAAACTAATGTCCTCGAACGTGATTGATAAAAACTCAAGTTCATCCTAAAAGAACACCTCTCTGAATATGTTTGAAAAAAAAGAAAAGAAAAAGAAACCTTTTACACTCGCATTTGCGCTTAATGTTCTACCTCCCCCAATACACTGTTAGCAAGTCCCACTGAAAAGTCTTTTGCTTGGTAAAACTCCTCGATGACCTCGATAAAAATTCATTGCTTGTGCATTTCACCATCACGTACGCTCGTACGTGTCGACTGGAAAAAGTATCTCGTAAACCCTGAACTTTTCTCAAGTTAACTTCAATGCACACACATACCTCGCACAGGAAAAAGTGCTTTTTAAAAAACTCTCACTCGAAGATCATCATCGGTGTCATCATTGTGCCGTGCTCAAATATTCACGAACTTACTCCTGCTTCCTACTAGGCAATCATCAATAATTCGGATTCAGAATCCTTAAAACACACACAAACGCCGACGACAAGGGAACATCAAAGAAATGACAAAGATCTCTCACCCCCACAACGACGACGACGACAAATCAAAAATGCCTAATCGAAATAAATCAAAAAGCAATATGTTCTCCTCTCCGGGAGGGTGTGCGTGTGTGCCTGTGTAATTCACCATGCATGTAGGGAGGTGTACTCACAAACAAAATCCCGATTTATTTCCTTCGCTCCTCAGTGACAGTAATCAGCTTCATCATTCCTGGCATGTGTCTGAAAGAAAGAAGGAGGAAAAAAGGAAAAGTTAGGCCACTGTAAAATATACATAAAAAAAAGGAAGACATGGCACTTAGGACCCGGCCCCGGCTCCGGCTGACGAGGGTTCAACGCCATTGAAATTGAAGGACGACAATAAGCTGCCAAATTTAATGCGAAAAAATATTAACAATCTCGAGTTTCATTTAATTTCTATGATGAATTGCTTCGGCGGCAGTCGGGGGGCAGTTGGGCCAGCCTCAAGATCAAAAAGGCGATAGGAGCTTGCCTAATTCATCCTTCTGTGACTCTGTGTGTGTTTGTGCGGGTGTTCCAGACAAGAAGAATGGGGCAATCAATCAAGGAACTGACACAGATTCGACGAAAAATACCCCGCAAAACACACACAAACACTTCCGGGGCGAGAGAAAGATGAATCCATACAGAACGTGAAAATGGATTTCCAACAAACACTCACACCGGACGAGAAAGGACGAAAGCGAGAGAACAAAAAAAAAAAAACGACTGAGGACCGGAGGAAAAACTTAGACCCACAAAGGAAATAGCAGCAGACTCCTAGCGTGAGATATGAGCAGGAAAATGATTGAGATGCAAGGATCCTGAAGGACTGCAATCATTTGTGTGTGCCCGCACATGTTTGTCAGCATAAATTTGTTGAATCGGGAAACATTGTGCAACAAGGGAGTTTAAACGCTGATATGCATGCATCGTCTGTCCTTCCAACCCTCTGTGTGAGTTGGTGTCTGGATGAGGGATGTTCTTCTTTGTCCTTTCGGCTTTGAGAGCGCTGCTTCCCTCCCCGAGCTCAGAAACGGGAGAGAAATATGGATATGGGATTTGAGAGATTCGTCGGGCATTAGGACGTCTCATCTCTTCTTCCTTTTTTTTCCTGTGTTGTCTGAGTCCTGATGGAATTTTTCTTGTGAATTCCTGGGATGTATCCTGTTGCTCTTGTGTGTGAAGAACTTTTGTGTGGGATGCTTTAGTTTTCCCCTTTCGCAGTGGCTTTCAATCAGTTGAATTCACACGGCTCGAGAGAGATGTGGAACTAGCCATGCTTTTGTTTCACTTATTATCCTTTTGGGTGGGAAAATGCAAATGGAAAACTATGCAGTTTTCAAGCAAATAGCTTCTGACTGCTGGTAAGGAGCAGCCGAAAAAAAAATGACAAGTTGGGAATGAGGAAATACCCAGGACAGGTTTTGTATACGTTCTGGTAGAGTCTGCATTTTTTTTTCTTGGGAAGAGAGGTGACAGAACAGCTTGTATAACATGAAGCACAGAAAAACTAGAAAACTGGAGAAACCCAATACGCATGTATGCCTAAGTTCCTGTGAAACAAGAAGCATTTTTGGTACCCCACAAGGTGGATAGGTGCTGTTTGTCCAGCCACACGGGCTTGGTAAAATATATTTTCAAAACTTTATCTAATACATTTTAGGAGAGCTGCTGAACGATTTAGCAGGCTGAGGTTATGCCTCGTTGGGGATTTGAAAGCGACTCGAAATTTTTTAGGGGACTTAATACACATTTGTAAAATAGTCCAACTAAGCTGCGCTATTTGTTTGTTTCATACTATTTATTTTCTTTATTGATTTCGTAAAAAGTTTACTCCCATAAAGAATATAAGCAATAGAAAAATGTTTTTCGCAAAGCAAAATGGAGTCAACAAAGTGTTCAAACACACTAGTTTCGCAAATTCCATTAGTTTTACCATAGAACAGAGACACAGCAATAAGAGTCCTTAGGAACTCTTTGAATATAAGGCTGACTAAAAAGGATGCTTGAATGCTCCACGAGAACTCAGGGCCTGTCTGTAAGTGTGCATGGTTTTTGCAATGAAGTCGAACATTTATAAATAAGATAATGATCTCATGAACATTTCCTTAGCAGAAGACAAGGCATATGTTGATGATGAAACAGGGCCCACTTTCTTTGAAATGAAGACGTTCGTAGACGTTGATGGAACGAATTAATTGTGACGAAACTCGGCAGACGGCAAACAGACATGTCTGAATAATTTTATAATCCGATATTGTAAAAGTTTTATAGTTTTTTGTTTTAATAAAATCAATTCTAATTCTGAAAAAAATTCTAATTGTGACGATAATGGTTTTGTTCTTTGGTTTGCAAATAAAAAACCTCCCATTTGTCCGATTTGAATGATTTTTGTTGAGAGCTCCTAATATCTATTTTGATGTGCGGTGAGAGAAAGATAACTTTGTCACCAAAAATTGATGACAGTTTTTTATAAAGTGTCCAAAAACGAGCATTTTCTGCTATGGGCGGGGGTCTATCTCAATCTATTTAGGTAGGAGCAACTTAAAATTAAATCAAACAATATGAAAAAAAAAATTATTAAAAACTAATAGCAGCACCGACAATAAAGTACTATATGAATTTTCAAAGCCAGAAACATTCTTTAATTATACATCAAAGTTAAAAGTTAAAGTTGAAAAACTCGCACACATAATTTTTTCCCCCAAAACTGTGAGTCGCAGTGCTAAATTAGGACCTTGCCGTTAATGCTGTTTATTGTTTATGTTTATGTTTATTCTGAGTCGAACACAAAAAAAAACGAATAATTAGTTCAAAAGAAAATTAGAATGGGCCAAGCACAAATAAAAATAACACAATAATCATTCAAATTTGTCAAATGGGAGGTTTTTTTATTTACAAAAAAAAAACGAGTGTGCCATTTTTGCACGGCACTGTAAGTGAAAACTTAAGTTGCTTAGCACTTCATCTCATGCTGGATTCTTTACGTGCTTTAGAGCTCAATAGTAAACTTTATTCAATGACCTTAAGGATTATGAACTTTTCAGTGAGTCACCTTCACCACTCACAACTGCTTTAAAGCCACTAATGTTCAGCCAACACCGTAGAGACTATCACCACCCTCTACCCACACGTAAAGTGTAAACACAAGCCCCCTCCCACAAAAACTAGAAATACCTACAACAAAAAAAAAAAAAACTCTTCAAAACTTTAATACAAAACAGTAACAACAAACAACAACAAAACTTTCAACTGATGAGAGTTATTCCCGGAAATGTTGTTGATCAAATGGCGCCCTCTCTACTCCGCAGCGTTCATAACTTCACAAGCACACTAACAATTCTCAGTTTTTCAAATATACTCAGGATATTAATTTAAGTATTTATTTTCCTCGCAATGAAACACGAGTGGAAACTTTTTAATTGATTCCGACACGAGTTTTATAAAAAAAAAAACAAAGCCAAAAAAATAAAAAGTTCCTTAAGTTCTTCTGCCAACATTCATTCGTTTTGCTAAATGCCAACAAGCGCTTCTTTATTTAACGGTAGGTATTCGCGTGGGTGGTGAGGGGAATTATATTTTAAAAATACAAGCGCTCCAAACTCAAGTCATTATGGAAAACGCGATATTTACAGTTCGTGCGAAAGTGTAAATGAATCCAATTTTCTGTTTATTCAGCCCTTTAATGAGCTCTCGAATTACTTTGAAAATTTATGTGAAATTTTTTGTTGGTGGCGTCTTTTTGGTTGGAGTGGTGGTGGTGGATCAGTTCACGAGGTTTTGCTCTGATCTGATGAGTGCTAAACGGGTATTAGACCGTCAGGTTTCAAGAGACTCAGGCTGGTCTCCGAAAGGGTTTTTGTTTTGATAAAGTCAGCGGAAAATTCACAAAACCGCACTCGAAAAGATGGACTCTGCTCACTGGAAAAGTAGTAAGCGAGCAATTTGCATTTTTCAACAAATCAACAACAACATTTGCATTTTTCAAGATCAACAAATTAAAAAACTAAACTGAAAATGAAATGTTCGGCTCCGTGAATAAAAAGGTAGATTGTAAAAAGTTTATGAAACACTAAGAAAAAAACCGACATGCATTCAACTGTACGTACTGGTACTGATTCCAAACTGTTCTCATATCGATTTTTCCGGGAATTATTTCATAGGCTTTGTTTAAAGTTTCAATCCACTATTCCACCAGAAAACGGTATATCTGCTTTTACCCATAAAAATAACCCTTACAGTTTTTAAAATAGCCGGATAAACAGCCAGTGGAAAAGGATAAAAACCCAATAAAGCAAGTCAAATTCAGGCACCGCATAGAACCGAATTTCAAAACTGTTGTACTAAACTCATACAATACACAAACTTTTGTACATAATTTTCGGGTGCAAACATCGAAACCTATTGTAAGATCTATGCAGCAGGCATGGAAGCCTTTACAATTTGTCATAATTAATTATAATGAAAATAGCCTAATCAACAAAGTTAACTGAGTAAAACTCGTTTGAATGGATTTCACTTATTTCACTATATCTCACTATTTGTCAACTTAGAGACAGACACGAGTTCGGTCCTAAAATGTTATTTGATTTTATCCCCAGCATTTCGGACACAACTTTGAAGTGCAAAATAAGCTGGTAAATGAATTAACTTCCATACAAAAGTATGGAATCGAAAACCAGAAAAACAGCCCTCGTACGGCCACCGACTTAAAGGCTTACATCACCGCAGAGTCTTTTCTTTTGCCTCCTGATGGTGGAACTTGCGTCTTGCCGGGTCACTGGTCATTGTTTGAAATTTCGATTTCCGTCGAACACACTCATTGGTCCATTCAACAGCTTTCAGATAATCCATCCTGTATACCCTTTGACAAAAAAAAATTATCGCATACCAGCCCATGGAGGGAGTCAGCATCACCACAACTGCGTTATGCAAAGTGACGGGCTAATCGCTTTCCAGATACCAACCACCCGCAGACGCCTCTCTGCAGCATGCCTGCTGCAAGAAATATCAGCTTAACGCTTGGATACAGCTGTTTTAAGAGGCGTGTAACCAGAGACATCGACAAAGGAGGAGAGTTATCTTCGTGTGGGTGAAGACTGGGAATGGGATAGAGAATAGGGAACAGTGCCTATGGAGATGACGTCGCTCTGAAGGCATTGTGATATCCCGCAGATGGAATTGCCAGAGGGATACATTTTGCGTTTGGGACAGGGACACCCGACGTCAAGGGATGCTTAGGGATACACACAAAGAAACTGAGTCAAGTAATGAGTTGTGCGTCGGTGTGTATATGCGAGTGAATGGAAACGTATTCTGTGTGGTGGAATGAATGGTTGGCCTTCAATGGATTGGGGAGAAGAAAGAATTCAATTTTCTTTTCCTATTTTCTAAACTCGAAAGTTATTTTTCGATCGGGGTATTGTGATCTATATTTTGCAGCCAGTGGTACGCTAGATTTATATTTATAAAGAGAAAAGTTTAGTGAGCACTTATTGAAATGCACGATTGGAATTAATCATATGCGATTAGATGAAAACTTACGCATTGTCTATTCAATTAATTTGACTGACAATTAATTTTTTAGAAAAGGGATACAATTTTTTTTGCTTTTATCGCCTCTTGAAAGTTTAACATTTGGAAAATAAAAGAAAAAAAAAATTGTGTTCAACTTTTTTTAGACTGTTTGGCGCGGGCAAGACTCGAATTTGTTGGTTTTTTTATGCAAATTATGAACTGCACGTCTATTTATAAGTATCCACAAAAAGAAAAGGGATATAATCGAGTATATTCCTTTGAATGAGCCTCTGAAGTTTCTTTGAAAATGTTTGAAATAGGACCCCACACACATTTGTTTAAAAAAAACACGAAAACCGTTTTAGACCATGAAGAAACTGTGTTGCCTGAAGAATTATATGCGATTTCGTGTAGTCCATCTGTGGAACGCAGCCAAAGGCCAGTCAGGAATATACCCAAGACAGTCGCGTAATGGCTAAACCCTTCTAGATCAACCACAACAAAATGCTAAGACAATCCAATTTCACTGAACGAATCACTGGTTAAAAGTTCATGCTAACAACTTCTCGAAGAAGCAATCTAACTTCGTGATTTCCACCCACAAACGAAAGGAAACCAATAAAACTCAAGCTTCAACTTTTTCCACTCGCCCACGAGTCGACTTGAAAACAACAAACTTTTCAAATTGTTGTTATTTGCCAAAAAAAAAAAAAAGAAGAAAAACTGGAAAAACTACGCACACACACCCATCTCGTTCAGCCTCAAAACAGAAAAAACTAATTAAGTTATAATGAGACACCAACACGCGCCCCGCTGTCACCACTTTCGGCCTCCTCACGTGGCAAAAGCAACAAAAGGATCCGATGAAGTTGTGTGTGAGTGAGTGCGGCTCACACAAATCGCACCCTTAACCACCGCATCCCTCACCCCAAATAATCACTTAAACCAAATCACTGTTGGTCTGTCCTCAACCGTTCCGACCACAAATCCGGCATCATTATGTGTCCTCGCAGTTTCACCGGCAACTGGAAGTGAAGGTGGATCAAGGATGTGACAAACTTTTTATCCCTCGCACAGGAGGAGGAACTTTTTCTTTTTGTTTCTGTTGTTGTTTCGTTGTTAGTCTCTGTCTTTTTCGCATCTCTCTGCAATGGAACATAATTAGAACGACACTTTTACACTCGCACCGCAGACTCCATCACCCATCCACCCCACAGGTTATGAGTTTTTCCCAGTGGCGTAATAAAATTTTTGCAATTTAATTAAATTTATGAGAGTGGAGGGCTAGGCAATTATTCCTGCTCTGGGATCAGGTGATTCTGAGAATTTAAGTGAGCGGTTATTATTATCTTTGTTGCTGTGTCGTGCAGGTATTATGTTGTAGTGGTAGTGTAGGCATGAGGCAGAGAGAAGTTTTGCAATTTATTTCAACAACACGAATACGTTTGGGGACCGATTGTGCACGAGTTTTGCGTTTGTACGCGTGGCACGAACTGGCGGTGGGCTAAATGAAAAGTTTTGGGGGAAGTCCTCGCAAAAAGGGAGAGTGCCTGAAAGCGAAATCGGCAATTATATAGTTGAAACGAAAGAATTTGGTTAACTCGAAAGTTATTTAATGGTTTTTGTTGCTAAAGTAGTAATGGCGCAGGTGGGACATGCCGCGGTCAAATGGCGTTGCTTTGGGTTGTTGTGAAATTGAGGGTGACATTTCTTTGACAAAAAAATCTTCTGGTTAAGTCGGTCTGTTAGCACAGCTTCTAAGGTACTCCCATCGCCATTTCATTAGGGGAGTGAAAAGTTTCGTGCAAACCGATTTGTGAGTGTACATGGATGTATTTTGAACAGAAAAACCATAGTGGGCCATGATTCTTTGAAGATAAAATGTTATTTGGGTAGATATTTTAAAATCGCGCAAAGACGAAACCGCGCAAAACGATGAATGTAAAACATTAACTCAAATAAGAATATTATGCCTTAAGTTAAATCTGTCCATCTAAAACACAAAATTTTACAAATTTCTGTAAGACCTGTGGCCTATTTCACCCACTTTCAAATTTGTAGTTACAAGAGTTTCTTCAAAAATTTAGCAACTCTTTTGATTTGTTTCGTTTCACCACTTCGGTATTACAAATTTAAAGTTGTACTTTACAACGGGAAGTTATAGAAAATATAAAATGTTCATTTTATCGAAACTGATTTGTAGTTGAGATTAAAATAAATATATAATATGCATAACAGCCAATACAGGGCCAGAGCATAGCTTGTTCGCGCCTCCACTCTGTTCTGAGCGATATAATTTGACGCAAGTGAAGGGGACCTACTGTTTAATGCCAGTTCCGAATGGTGAATTGCGAAATCTTTCCATGACAGAGATTATTTCAGGAGGATTGTCAGTTGTTCGCTGGAGGAGGGTAGTTGAGATTAATAACCGAAAAATTTGTAAAAATGCTCCGAATTTGTAAATTTACGTTCCACCAAAATTTATGATTTTACAAATCATCTGCTGTTTGTAAGAATATTTCACAGGAGAAAGTTCACGTGTAGTTTTTTCTATAAGTTTTATTTCTAAGCATCAGAACTGCTATTTTCACAAATTCGTAAATTACATGCGTCGGTGTTCCACAAAGGAATTGTCCTTGGTCCTATTTTATTCTTGCTGTACACTCGCGACATCCCCCAAACTCCCGGTACCTTAGTAGCGACGTTCGCCGACGATACGGCTATTTTGACAACCGGAAAAATGTAGACAATTTAATTTAAACGAAACTAAATATTTGCGCATGACGCAAAACTCAAGTGGAAGGGCCACGTTGAAAAGAAACAAGATGAGCTTGAAAATCTCTACAGAGAAATGTATTGGTCCAGGCTTTCTATATATAATTGACTGATTTGGAATTGACTGATTTGGACGGTTTGCTATGAACGCCTGAACGACAGCGATATTTTCGACACTTCGACCAACTCGTTGTCTCACTACCACGGCAACATTACATAACGAATATGAACACTCAAATGTTTGCCCTAAACTCGTTATTTATTGCCTTATCGAGATTGCAAGCGGGTAACTGACGTCAGTGTCAAAATAACCCATGATTTAAAGAGAAACCACCAGATGGTTCAGTATTTACATGCCTAAAGCGACTTGGCTTAGTGTCGGCCTTTGATTCCATAGAACTCAACATTCTATTTTTTTCTGCCGTGAATCTTAACTTTCTCTTCCTCCTGCACCTCAGAATAAGCTGCCTTCCAACGTTGACGATCTCGGGTATGCTGCTTTCAGTCCTGAAGACTAAGTTGTCTTGCACCCGCGATCACTTGGTCTCTGTACAGGAGCGACCAAACGCCCTCTTCAACAAGGATGCTTCGTTTCGAAGACCTTTATAGCAAGAGTTTTTATATTTATGCGTTTGATGTGTCCGAGCCTCTGTAGTCGACGGATTTTTGAACTTTTCTTTCTAAGGAGCCAAGAATCTGCTCTGCAGTCCTGCTTATGGTCCAATTTTCGGCTCCATACAGTAGGACTGGCAGGATAGGGGTCTTATAGAGCATGACCTTAGTTCTTCGGGTCTGGAGTTTTGACCTCAGCTGCTTGGGCAAACCGAAGTAGCAGCCATTGCCGAGGGTGATTCGACGACGAATCTCCGTGTAGTTTACAATCGAGACATACGAACTGCTTAATTACCTCGAAGTTAGTCACCTTATGACCTAAGCGGTGGGTGACTAATTTTTTCTTTGTCGACAGCATATATTTTGTCTTATCCTCATTTATATTGAGACCAGGTCGTTTAGCCTAGCCCTCAATCCCGGCGAAAGCTTCCACAATGACTCGCTGGGAACGTGCCATGATTTAAATATCATCTGCGTAGCTCGGCAGCTGGGCCGAGTTGTGGAAGATAGTGCCTTCCGTGTTGACGTTGGCCCGCCGTAATATTTGCTCCAGCACGAAAGCTTGACCTGCCCTCAAAAAAGCCGGCCGCTTTCCTGAACCGCAGCTGCAACCCAGCTTCTTGTAAATCCGCGGAAATGTATTTTTAGCGCCTAATTGTGTTTTCATAAATCTACTCAGCACAGCGCCTGCTCCCGACGTGCACCCCAGTAACGATTTTCTTAAAAAAAAAAACACAACAACAAAAGAGAAAACAGAAGATTCTTCCAGAATCCACCCCCGACGAGGACACCAACGACGACGTGGCGCTACCAGCTGAATCAACTCTCATCTCTCTTTTCATTTTCCACGCCTTGATACGTCTCGCTTCGTGCAACAAATAAGGCAACCTGCAACCAAGTTAAATATTTGCTCACAACCACCGCATACCCTGAGGCCGTTTATCGTTGCGAGAGTCTGCCGTCACCGCGTTAGCATTACCGCCGCTGACATCGCTAGCGCCAGCGTTCCACTTGTCTTTTTTCTTCGTTTGGTGCATGCATACGCTGCGCCGCCTTCGTCGTCGAGCGGCTGTATATGGTGAAAAGTTTCAGAGGGCGAGGAAAAACTTTCTCCACCTCATCCTCCCACAGAACTTTTTAGCATATTCTTTGAAAAATTAATGAGCTGCGATCCTGCACTCGAATTTCAACAGAGCCGCAGAGGACAACACAGCCACACCGACACACATTCCGACAGCCTTGCGTTGTTTTTTCCAGCGTGGCCCCCCCGCGTGCTGTCCATGTTTGTGTTTGCCTGGAGAATAATAAGCTGACTGCAGCAGTAGAGTGTGGGTTTTGAGTGCACCGCTGAAGGAAAAACCCCAAAAATAAATAAAACCCGGCGAGGGGTGCAGCCCAATCCACCCCGCCATCTACTCGCTCATCTTATTTTTTTGAAATTGCATGCGCTGCGAGGGGCGCACATATCTGCCCCGCATTCGTCCTTGGCGGTGTCATAAAAGGCTCCGGCTACCGATCCCGGCGGAGCTGTTGCATAACAACGACTGCAAAGCAGGTAATCTCTGCCTAACTTATGACTTAATTTCGGGAAAACTTTTCCATATTTTCCAAGTTTCGGTGTTTGCCGGTTGACTTTTTAGTATCTGATGGAATGGGATGCGACGGGGATTGGCTGATGTGCAGCAGGCGGAGGACGAACAGGATCATATAACCTATGACAGAACAGAGGGTGGTTGGTGCCACCCACAGCTCGGAAGTTGTTGTATACAAAACCGTAAATCTTATGAAATTAATTTGTGTTCGTGAAGTGCTGGAGTGTTGGAGTAAAACAGAAGTACTCGAGCGCGGCAGGATAGTAGCTTTATCGGCGCGCCGCGCTCTGACGGAATGCGTCGAAGGGATGACGTACGGAAAAAGGTAAACTTTTGCGCAAACTTCAATTATATTACAAATGTAAGCCATTAGGAGCACTTTATTACAGGATAAGTGACTTTACGGGGGTTAAGAAAGACAGCCGAGAATTCTGCTGCATTAAGGGCGCGATGAAATTTCCATTTACAGAACGAGGATGAGATTGGGATTGGAGTTGGTTTAATGAAAAGCTGATTTCGTGGGAGGTATTTTAGTGAATTGCAAAGGTGGAAATTAAGCTGGTGGAGTAAGACCCAGCAGCTGTAGTTTAGGAAAACCAAGAGACAGCTGCCAAATAGGTGGCGGTGAAATTTTATTAATTTTTCAAGAGGCTATATGTTTCGTCAAAGCAGCAAAGTTAAAAATGTCAAAATAATAAGCAAAATTGTACAAGTAAATAAAGTGAAAATGTTAAGTTAATATGTGAGCCGTTCAGAGCACAGGTTGATTAACTCCATAAAACAAAAATTTGAGAAAAACGATGAAGTGATTTTCATTCGCCTCAGAAATACACTACGTTTTTTTTTTGTTCAAATATTTTTTGCCCAAGTCACAACTCAACTGATTAACTTAACTCGACTCAACTGAACTGCAGTGCGGACATTTACTTTGTCTTATTTATACTATAACCAGACGAGAGCAAATTTTACAGGCCGGCAGATGATCGCCGCATGGAATCGGAACAGAACTTTGTCGGTGCTGTCAAACTTGCTGACGCTCACACTAACATTTTACAATCTACTACATTATTTAATGGTTAGTGGGAAACACAACTAAGTTATGACTAGACCAAGTGCTTTGATACTTAAATCTAAAAATGTTCATAAAGTAGATTTAATCAATCTGTGCACTGAACGGCTCATGTAACGTAAGAATGAATATTGCTATATTGCTTGTAAGCTAAGTGTCCTTAAAAGCAAAATATGTATAAAATATTCTGTAATGAACCGCCAAAAGAACCAAACGTACTTTTTTTCCGCAACATTAAATTTTCCTTGCAAAAACGAATTAAAAATTTTAACTATACGTTGGATGTGAAAAGTTTTAAATTTGGTTCGTTAAGAATTAAAAAATTTGTTCAGGGTCATCAAAGTTTGTGTGTCCAGGGCACACATTGAGAGACAGGCAAAAACAAACTCCCTTCTGGTCGCTCTTTTTTGATTGCTTTATCAAAACGTTCGAGTCGTGCTCAGTAGAGGATCGAATTGACCGTTTCGCCGCCTTCCAGCAGCTCGGAATAGACAATTCCCTTCCAATCCCACAAAACACTCAACATACGTTGATTGTCACAATCCAGACCTTGAAATCGTTTGCAATCGGTCATCCTAAACTCGGCATAAATCAAAGTTTTCTGCTTTCTTATTGAATAATTAATTTGTTTATTTATTTATTTAAAGACCAGCTAAAAATTTAAAAATGAACAGCTTGCGAATATAGCCAGAGAAACAAACGCCTTCGACTAAGCCGGCAAAGTCATTGGCGAAATCTTGAATCTTGTGTTCTGAATGGATTAAAAAGCAGAGCAGAAGGATGGAAAAGGATATTTTATTTTGAGAAAAATAGAATCCTAGGAGTAGTAGATTGTTTGGATGATATACACATTCGATTTACCAGGCCCAATCAGAACTTTATGATTCCTTTTTAACAGAAAAAAAACAGTTTTGATACAAAGGCTACTGAATTCATTTTCCAACACACAACCATAAACATTCACATAGAACAGCAATGTCCATGTTCGCAAACCAAGATTACTTTTATGATTTCGATTGAAATGCAGAACCCCTTAATTTCTTTCGAACACACAATTCCAAAAAGACCCAGAACACCTAAGTCCACTTTTTTGGATTGAATTGATGAATGCACAAAATTTGGAATACTCTGGCATAACGCAAAAACGATATAACGTGATAAGAACGTCCTTATTCACGCAGTGGTAGTTCTAGTTAAAACGCATGCGTTAGTTACATGTAGAAAATGGTTTCCTTTTTAATTACACGATATTTTGAAAATGATAGCTTTTATGCATAGCAAAAACTGAAACTGGAACTGCGAAATCATACAAAATTTAAAATAAACAAGCCTTTTCGGTTTGTCAATGTTTTCAAATATTTGAGAATTTTATCGGCATACATCTTGGAATAGCCTTATGGGACTTACTGGTGAGGTTGCTAGGGAATTATTGCTACGAATCTAAGGATTGCCTACTACGTTGCACACAATTTCTTAATTAAAACTTTCAAATGAAACTCTGAGGAACGGAATGAAATAAAAGTATTAAATATTATTATTAATTGGAGTCAAGGAGATTACCTACTCTCTACTGACCCACTGACACTCTATACTGACCCACTGACATCATGCGATTACTTCAAATTCACAAATCCAGTCTAATTGGTAACATTGGAAGTTGCAAACAAGCTTAAGGGATCATGGGATGCCATCTGGTCGAGTGTGAATACAAATGGTTACAAATTCTCATAAAGGCGAACTAAGGGAGCCTAATTGAAGAAGTTTTATAGCTTCAGTTTTTGTATGGATTTAATTCCTTTCTGCTAAAATTTTAATATACAACTGTCCACAAATGTAAATTGAGAGATGTCTTATTGTTAGAGGTGTCGAATCGACTGATTTTGCTTAGTTTTTGCTGTGATGATTTCGGTACTCCGAGACGGAAACAAACTGAAAGTATAGCTACTGGACTGGAATTTGTTTATCGTAAGACGCACAGACATTAGTTTTTCCGCAGTAACTATGAGTCAATTTTAAAAACTGCTCGTGAATTTACTCTTTAAAATGTAGACCTCGATTAGCGTCTCGACGCTGACAGATTATAGACAACGGTTAACCTACTTTTGTTTTTTCTTACTATTGTACGACAAAAAGGAAATGATAACCAAAGAGCGATTGCCGGCGTCATATAATATATAAGAGAGGAAAAGGATCATTCATCCTTCGAATTTCGAATGAGTCGGACGCGTTTCGAGCGACAATAATTGCAGAGTGTTTGTAAATATAAAAAGAAGTGTTTTATTCCAAAGATTTATTACAGTGTTAAGATTTTCAGCCTCCTACAGTATGAAAAGATTTTGACGTTAAGATTTTCAGAAGTTAGTACAAATTGTTACGCACACACCACAATCACTACGTAACCTGGAACTGTGAGTATTATTGGTAATCTTTCAATTTGGTTGGGCCTTTTATTTTTTATAACTCAGTTTAAAGTACTGTTATAACTTTTTTGGACTCCCTTTGAATACTTGGTAAACAAAGAATTAAATTTCGACAAGTTATACAGTCAGTTAATTTAAGACAACAGCCAACACTTGCACCTTCTTCTATTAAAATGTTTCTTACGACCGACAGATTTAAAAGAAGATTGTTGAAACTCACGGGTGAAATTCTTAGCCACAACAATAGATCAAGTTATCCCCATAAATTGTTTTTCCTAAATCTTTCAAAAAGCGACCATCTGCCAAACATTCTTTTCTCGCTCCAAAAACATATGACACCCCCAAATTCGAACCCAATGTCCTGCATCAACCAGTTGAATTCCCCTTAAGGTCACAAGTCACGACATCCTCTGTTTCCCGGCCAAGTTAAACTCATTCAAAAGTTAATAGAATCGTTTAATACGTGTTCTTGTTGTTCTCGTTTCGTTTCTCCAGTAAAAGAAAACAAACTTTTCCAACCCTTGTCACTCAATCATAGAGGGACGACGACGAGAGGGCTAGAAACTCTTTCCCCCACAGCACCGCACAGAAAATAGACTTTTAATTGGTTTAGTCGTCGCCCTGCCCCCGCTCTAATCTCCAACTATACGTCTATTCACCGCTCACTGTGTTCTCCAGTTGAATGTTCTCAATTATCTCAACAACACAATTTCAACTTTTCAAAACTTTTTACCCGCAATAATAATGTTCCACAAACAAAATTTTCAATCTCTCTTCGTCGGTTTTTTTTTTTAATTTTGTTGCAGAAAACATTTTCACATTAAAACTCACTCTGGCGTGCAGAGGGAGTCAGAGGAGGGCGGGCAAGATTTGAAGTTGTACATAAATTCGCAGAACGATGCAAAGTCCTTCGACGGCGGTTGGATGTGATTTCTTGCAAAACTACCCCCTTCGACGGGACAGTGCGCACTTTTATATGGAATTGCAATTGAATTGAAAAGTGAATTCTCGATATTTTCTCCAAATGCAATTTGTAAATGAAAATTTAATTTTGAAATTCCTAAGCAGGACATGCAAAGGACGAAGGCAGTCTTGCTCACACACATACCGCACTACTGCCGGGTGCTTAAAGGCGATTCTTCAGAGGGGCAGCTGCAAAAAGTTGCTCCGGCAAAGCATCGATACTTTTGAGAATTTACCGGAACGGAAAATTTCGGCAAGGATATCCGCTTCAGGTCAAAGGTGGAACCGACGGCGACGGGGGCACGAGAATTTCCTCCCGTCGTCGTTGGTCCACTCGCATAGTGGCATCGCCTCCTTGTGCTGGGACAAATTAGTTGTAGTTGAAATCGGCAAATATCTGGAAAAAGGTATTTAGTAATGAAAATGAATTAGACGCCACCCCGCCCGTGTGAGATTAGGGGATACGTATTTCTGAGGAAAGTGCAGTAATTAAATTACTTCTCTGGATAGGGTGGGGGATGTTTTGAAATTAATTTTCATTTTCCTGAATAAACTTATGACGTCCTTTGGTCCTTTGGCCGTTTTGCTCTTTTTGGTGGTCATGCTGACGATGTCTCTATTAAGGTGTTTGTTCCCGAGTTTCAGTGGAGGCGTTGCCATGGTCACTTGTTGGCTTAAATTGTTATTGAATTTCCTTGCCCCCCGAAAGCCACATGTAACATCTAATCTGCTGAGGTATTCCTTAGTAGTATCGGATTACTTTGTCTGAGTCAGTGTCCTTTGTAACCGAAGGCAATAGACAAGAGCTTTAAAGACTTTTGTGGGGGTTCGAAAAGCATTGAAACTCGCTGCTATTTTCATTTACATTTTCGTTAAATACAGATTTCCAAGTCCGAAATCTCGCCTGGCTACATTTGAGCATACCCCCTTGATGAGTTAGAGTCGGCGACAGAGGATCGAGTTGCCTGGAGATCTCTTCTGCGTGCATTGCCCCTGCGATCCCGTTAGTGGAACACGCGGTCAAGAAGATGATGATGATGACAAATTTTCAGCAATAGTTTTTTTAGAGTTTGTATTTCTTATCTCGTACTTCGGTTCTTCAGCTCGATGCAGTGCTAAAATGTCTTTCAGTTCTTTAAGCCTCTAGTGCAATCCTATCAACCAGTAACAGCTAATAATGAAGATTTTAACGCAGGGTTAGAGTTATATTTTCTATATAATCGCGGTTTTTAGAGGGTTTTCCAAAACCTCTCGCGTTTTTTTTAAATAAAACGCAAACCATTTGAGATATTTCAAAAACTTTATTACCATTATTACTTGAAGTACAATCAAAACATTTATGAATGGAGCTCGACTTCGACCACAAAAGGAAGTCATTTTTCCTAATCAACGGCAAAGCCGAATATCCATGGCGAGAAGGTAACTCTCTCTTTGATGGGATCAGAAGGGTGTGCTGCATTATGAGCTGCTAAAACCGGGTGAAACCATCAATGGACAACGCTATCGAACACAATTAATCCGTTTGAAGAGAGCAGTAGCCGAAAAACGACCGGCAATAATTAATCCATCATGACAATGCTCAGCCCAACGTTGCTATTCCGGTTAAGAGCTATTTGGAAAACAGTGGATGGGAAGATTTACCCCACCCGCCTAATAGCCCAGACCTTGCGCCTTCTGACTACCATGTGCTCCGGTCGATGCAGAACGCCCTCACTAAATCAGGATTCACAGAGCAGAATATCAAAAATTGGTTTAATTCGTTCTTGGCTGCCAAGACGGCGCAGTTCTTTTGGGATGGGATGCAGAAATTGCCAGAAATAATGGGTCATTCCAAGCAGGATCGCCCAACGTTCTGAACGACCCCTCTCCGATTTGGCTCAAAATTGGTAGAATTAGTCATTGAAGTGGTTCAAGTCATGGGACAAAATATTTTTGCCCAACTCAATATAGTTCGCTAGTAACGAGGGTTCAAAAATCGGTAAAAAGTCAAAATACAAGATTTCTTTTAAATTTAAAAAAATCATAACTTTGTAAATTATGTCTTAATGAATTCAAAAAAAACTTGAACTTTTAAGTAACTCACACAATTTTAACTTGCAAGGACGAAGGAGATAGTTCAAAATGTCCTTTTTGTCACATATCTTTGAATATCTCAAAAAATGGTATTTTAATTTTCCTAATTTTTTTATATGTTGGAAAAAAATATTTCACCCATCTGCACTTCAAATTTCAAGTTGGAATCTCAATGGGTTCGGCCAAAACAGTTTTTTTTAAAAATTCATTAAGACATAATGAAAGTTTTTCTAAGTTCTTTAGACATTGTAAAATGTACATGTTTTTCTTAAACATTCAAATTAAAAAATATGTTGTATACTCAATACTTCCCAAAATCTGTATTTAAAAAATGTTGGCGTAACAGCCCGTACAAGGCGAGAGCATAGCTTTTTCGCACCTCCACTGTGTTGTGCGCGAAATAATTCGACACAATTGGAGAGGATCTACTGTTTAATGCCGGTTTCGAACGGCGATGTCGTACACTAAAACATTAACTAATTTGTTCATGGATGCAATAAGTTTGACTTCAACTCAGAAAGCAAGACCAGCACATTGCAGGCGGACGCTTAGATAAATTCCAAAGAACTTTGCCACTGCGCACACGTGTTCATATATTCGTCGACTGCTGTGAACCACAACACAAAGCTATTACACAGTACAGTATACGATCGCCGAACGGAAAATCAAGCAAAAAAGGTAGTTCGAAAACCTGCGTTCTTTTTATGATGCGTTGCATGCACTTCAAAGTTGAAGACCAACTTAATGCATCTAGACAAAAATACACTAAAATACACTAAAACACAGCACACAGCATAAGCAATTTACGTTCCAAATTTGCGGCCAAACATGCCAACATTTGCCAGAAATTAAAAAATTATGTAAAAGATGTGCACTTGTACGAATTTAAGTCAAAGTTTGTCCATCAAGGAATAAATTAACCTATGTAGTAAGCCATAATGCTAGCAGTCTATCATCCAAATATTATTCAAATCCAACAGAAGTTAATCCTACTTATGCTGAAAACGTGAAATATTTTGTGACTTCATATCTGACTTACGTGATTCTTTTTTCTATATCTTGGCCAATTCAATCAATAGCCTTATAATTTATGGCCTATATGTTATTCGGATATGTAAGCTACAATATATTATTGTAAAGTTTCATTTTTTTTGATTGATTGATTAATTTAATTGTTTATTTCTTAATAATACATGATAGTACACATACAATAATTCATTCGATATACAGGTTCAAACTTCAAATAATCAAAAAGAAAAAAGAAAATAAGGTGGCATTCTATATTTAGATACAAATAGCAAAATAGAACTAAATGCCACTTCTGTAGGATTAAAGTACAAGAAAAAGAGTATGGGGTGGGGTGACCCTTAAAAAGATAGAAACACTTGCAAAATTAAATTACAATAATTGAATCGATGAAAAATCAGTAGAAAAAAAATAATAAAATTAAGTTAATAGTTACCAAAAAATAAATGAGAAACAAAAATAAATAGCAAGAAGAGGCAAGATTAGAAATTCATACTTAGACCAAGACATCAGAAATAAGAGATTCAAGGGCTGTGAAACTAACCAACAAGAGCCAATTCTTAACGAGTTTTGTGAACGTTCCAAGTAGTATAATTGAGCGGAAAGATTGAGGAAGTTTAATCAAGAGCCGTAAAGATAAAACCGAATAAAAAATACGACATGCAGTAGTATGGAAATTAGGCACAGAATACATGTTTGAAAGGTTTCCACGTAGGTTAAAATCAATTCACTTGTTTTTGCGTGAAAGAGTAACAATCATCCATACAAACATTCAGATTTATAATATTAATAGGATTATGTCAATAGATAGGCCAAATGCTTTTTTAGGGTTCCGTTTCAAAGGAAAAAAACTGAATACTTATAGAATCACTTCTTTGTCTTGTGAACGTTTTCAAAGTAAAAAAAAGTCCCAAAATCGGAGCAGCAGAACCCATTTTATAAGTCTTTAAATATTCGAAACCTGAGTGTACACTTTCCTTTGATTCTGACCATAGGTCTGACTTACAAGTCAACCAGTCGACTGTTGTTGATACAAAAAGTGCTCCAACGCCCAGCTCCACAAAGAAATTAAATACAACAATTACAGTAATCCATGTGTCTATTACTCACATCCTTCCATTTCCACCGACGCGATCATCCCTCACCTCAGCGACCTAACACTTGAATGCAATTTCAACTTCAACTAGAACCAGAATCGTAAAACCGACGGCACGCATTCCGAACGACTGAATTAAGGCCCAAGCATAATGACGGAGAATAAACATCAGCGACTCACTCAAACACCGTCGGATAATCGCAGACAAGTTGCCTTCGTATTGCATTGCGACTCCCCAAAGATACACACTCAAGTGGTGTGCGTTTTGTAGCGTTCAGCAGTGAACTCGGAGATGGAGTAAGTAGCACGTTCGTTTGCTTCGAGGATGATGGCACCAAATATCACGACGGCACTTTCCTGGAGACACACCGTTCATTTGTTCTACGCCAGATACTTTTCTTAATCATTTAAATTACACCGAACAATGTGATGATGCAAAATAATTCGCAAGTGGGCGTCGTCTGACGTCATCAAATCAATTACACTGCAAAAGAGAATTTTTAATGGCGCACTGCTGTGTGAAGTAGAACTTTATGCAGAAATTAAATCGGCAGCTATATCTTGCACGCAAATCGTTCATTTATTCATAAAGAGAGGCATGGCACACGAACCCGGCTGCCAGTTGCACGTGGGATAGGAATGCGATTGTGTCTTTGTGTGTGACTCCGTACTTTTTTATGAATAAATAATCGCTGCAGGGTAACGAGAATGAAATAAAGCAGCAAAAATGAGAAGGAATGAAAATAATAAAAATGCTGGACTGTTTTCGAAATGTTTTATGCACTGAACCGTCCAGTGGACGACGCAAGTGCACGGGCGGTGCGGTGCGTTTGTGTGACAATTAAATGACGTCCTGGTTTTGGATACAAGTGAAATGAAATTGAAATTGATTTAATTGGGGTATTACAGAGTTATGGGAGTGGCGCTTTATGAATCTGTGAGATGATAGCGAGTTTTGATTACTGGTGTTGGATTTCAAGTTATAATTCTGTGATGAATATCGAACAGAACTACGACGATTTCGATGAATTACGTAAATTGAATGGCACAATACAAGCGACCTAAAAAGTTCTTCGAAATTCAATAAAAATAAAAAATTAAACCAAAACTTTATTTAAATCAAAACAAGGCAACAACTAGCGGTCACCGAAGGCGAAGCCGAAGCCGAAGCCGAAGCCGAAGGCAGTTTTTTAAAGCGACGCTGAAGTTGAGTTTTTAGTTTTTTAAGCTCGTAGACTGTTCTAGTTGAAGACAAAAAAGAAGACGAGGTTGAGACCGAAGTCAAAGTCGAAGGCAGAACCCGTGCTCAAGCTGGAGCTTAACCAAACTCATGTCGACTTTTTTAAAACCAAGCCGAAAACAACTTTTTGATTGTTTTTTGCTTCTTTGAACCTTTTATTAAACATAAGGCAGAAGTCGATATCAAGAAGACAAGAACAAGGGCAAGTGAAAGATTCAGTTCAGTTGACTTTCAACAGAATTTATTGTAGAAAAACTTTCGAGTAAGGTCCACCTCCGTCAAAGTTTTTAATCGGGTTTTGTTTTGTCGTTCTTTCCGTTTTTCAAGGTCAGCGCAGGTACAAAATTGAATTCAAATGCGAAATGTTTTCACCTTTCTGACTCAAGAAACTTAAAATAATGCAATCTACCTTCAAATGCAATATTTTCAGAATTTTCTATGCAATTTCAATGAATTTTCGTTCCCAGAACTTAAGAAACATTCCTCTCAGTTGAAGCAGATCAAAATCACACACGACTGAGATCCTAAAATCCCACTTTCTCGTTCGGGAACATGCCTACGTTTTCAGTTTCATAATTCCAACACATAAAAGCCCGCTCAGCTCAAAAACCAAATGCAGCCTGAGTCAACAGTTTTCATTTACGTCGACATTTTTCACTTCCATCGTCACCCGAACATCCGAACGCCGCCCTCTAACCTCCGACTGAGAGCTCTGTGGCCTCGTTTCAATATCTGCCTCTGTTCGCCCGGAAGCAAACTCGGTCCGCTCATAACTCTTAATGAATGCGGTGGAGATAACATGAATTCACTTCGCTCCACATACGCTCCCCGGCCGACGCACCTACATTCAAATCGCCGGCACCACCCCCGAACTAAAAGCCATTTTTCTTCCCGACAAACAACAAGGATTACAACACCAGAAAGGATACAAGGCTATTCATTACAATTTCGGTTTCCACCACATCGAGTGTCGTCATCTCTCCAAACCAAAAACGACCGCAAATTTGTGCAGCACACGCACAGAAGACGCGCCCCGCGCCAGCACTTTATCTTTCCACTTCGTAGCCATTATGAGATGTTACGTCTAAAATCGTCCTTCGATTTGCCCGCAGCACACTCGGCCCCGGCCGGAGAGAATTTATTATTAAACGACACTCTGTCTGCAAAATTGGGTGTGGGTGAAGAGGAGCTTTTTACCATAATGACTGCTGCTCGTTTCGCCATTGAATTAACCTCAACTACAGCACAACACCACGCACAGTGCACTTCTCGCAGCAATTTTCTCCACTCCCCTCGGCGCGACCCACGGTTTATTGCTCCCATCCGGACGCTGGAGGAACGTTTGCCATAATCGCATAAATATACCTCAGACCGCCACCACCCTACCAATTCCATAATATTGTATTAAACACATCGGTGGCACTCGAGGAAGTGCACTAAAGAGTGTGTACAATGGCTTGTCACAACATGTGTTCGGATACACCAATGCCACCGATGCTACTGATGGCACCATCACCATCGCCATCGCAAACGACGACGACGACGACAACGCCACGAAGCGAGTGTTGGCGCGCAGAGGCGGCCATTATCAAGTTGCCCATCGGCACGGGGGTAGCAGGCGGCGGGAACAACGGCATCGGCAACAGTGTCTAGCGACGTCTCTAATGCAGCCCACAGAACATCGCATCGCCTGCAACGTTGTATCATTGTTTTAGCAGGTAACCCGACGGTTTGGGCAAATTAGGTGTAAACTGTTCCGCGTTCATGCACACGTGCTTCAAGGATGTAGCCCATCATCTCTTTCAATTATTAGAGCTTGAGGCAGGCAGACAACATCCGACACCACACCCGCAGCAGGAACAGCAGCTGTGTTTGAGCAAATCCATTTGTGTCTTTGTATCTTTCGGTGTCATTTGGTAAATTGAAGTTTAATTAAATTTTATTTTCACACTCACCCGAGGGCTCTGGACCGGCACGGAGTTTCACAAAATCTCTAGCTCTAGCACACACAGCAGACGACGACAACGACGACAATCTGCACACAAACGTAACGCGCAAGAAACTGACTCATTGAGCCATTGCCCCGCATGGTTTTAGATACAATTTTGTTTTGTTTATTTGCTGTAGTTGTAACGACAAAAAAGCTTTCTTTGTGTTGGACAAGAGGGCAAAAAAAAGCTCTCTTTTTATTTTATAGTGGATCGGAGCGATAGATACAACACTGGAGGTTAATTAACCTCCGGTGACTCGACTCTAGAGTGCGATGTGGTCATAGACCAGCAGCAGGTGCAAGAAAGCGACCTTGCTGCATATTTGTGGTTCTCCTGGGAGGGTGGAATGTGCGTTAGTGTGACGACGATGGCGGCAGCTATCCGGGAGCAGGTTTCTTGTCTTCGGAAAATTAATTTTATTTCTTACTGCACACTTAACTTCATTAGCAAGTGTTTTGAGTTTCGATGTGTTTACGGTGGTGTTATGTAAAGAGTTGTGGTGACGCGTGTGGGGGGGCGACGACTTCATGGAAAAGCAAATTGCTCACGGAACTGGTCAACGGTGTGCGACGCGTCATCAGATTGAAGCGATTTATTAGAAATTAGCGCGAATATCTGGCAGTCGTGTTGTCTGAGTTGCGTCATCAACTGGATTTCGTGTCTCAAAATGGGGGCAGATCATTTTTGTATCTCTATCACATAGCAAATATTTTGGGTGTTAATTGATTTGGTTTCAGCTAAACGATTTTCCAGAAGGCATTCTATGTTTATTGTAGAATGCTGCGATTGACAAAAGACAAAACAAAACAAAAACGACTCTAGGAGCAAAAATAGAAATGTGAGGAGTCTTTTCTAAGATTCTAACTTTAAGAAATGATAATAACTGTTCTGTCATCGTTTTCACTGCATACAAATTTGGTTCTATATTATCAACTTTAAAAGTACGTGTACATTCAGAGTAAAATTACAATTCATTCATTCAATCATTCAATCATACATACACTGTCGGACAAAATAAAGTGCAAAACAATATTAAACAGTTCTATATAATTTAAGTGCGCTTAACTGATGATTAATTCAGTATCACACAAAAAAAAAAAAAAACAAATCCCTAACAAGGCAAATAAAAGTATTCAAAGGTAGAGAAGACAAAATAAAGTGCAGATTCAAAAAACATAGATTCGCAATTCGCCGTTCGGCGAATGTGTCAAAATTATAACACGCACAATACAGTGGAAGTGCGAAAAGCTAGGTCCTTCATGGGCTGTTACGAAACCAATGATAATAAAGCTGGACTTCATTTTAGTGTCGATTTTGACAAGGTTTCCAGACTAAAATTGAAACGCCTCCGTGTTTTATAGTCTGATGAAAACACCTTTGACTGAGTCTTCCAGATGGCCCGCACCACACACTTTTTTGAGTTTTCAACTCCAACTTGCACTAATTGGACCAAATAACGTTCTGCTGGAATGTTTGTGACTTCGCCAGACACTCTTTTGTGAAGGCTAGTCTTCCATATTTATTAAACGAAGCATAGACTTCTTCTTTGCAAAAAAAAAACTTCTCAATCCGCTTTTTTGCAGTCTTGTGTATACTATTCTTGCTGTTTAATTGAGCTGCAAGTCTTCCTTTAAATTTCTGGCCGAAGACAAGTTAGTTTTTCTGGCCTCAATTTTAATTGTACCATCATCAGTTGCTGTTGTCTTCTGTTTCCTCCTATAATTGCTTTTAAGACTAGCAACTGATCGTCGTTTTTCGAAGTTTCGACGATTTTCCTTATTCCGGATATTTAAATTCCACAAGTCTCCAATAGGTTCTAAAATGCCAATACGTTCTGGTTGCCTAAAACTAGCAATTCATTCACTTCTGAGGTTAGTTGTTTCATAAAGTCTTAACAGAATAATATGAAAACTCTGCCATATGATTTCAAACCAATACTCCCAAAAACACAATGAAATTGTTGCTAATTTCTCAGTTTGCGCACATAAAATGTGAATTGGACTTTATTTGCTCGCGTTGTAATTAGAAATGCCGCAGACTTACATATTTTAATCATCTTGTAAAAAAAAACATTCAGTTCTTCAGTTCTTTTGTAAAATTTGAAGGATTTCCCCATTTTCAATGACAGCTCCTGCATTTTCGAATTGATATCGTTTTGGGTCAAACTATAGCCCAAAATATCAAGAATACTTTTAAAAAAACTGGGTGCGAAAATAATTTTTCTTATATTTTTCCCAAAAAAAAACATCGTTTGAAAATTATTCTTGAATTAAGGGTTTCCTTTTTTTTTGTGCATAAGTGTTTTTATTTGTTTTATAGATGTTAAATCTAAAAATCGTAGTGACCATGAAAATTTACAAGCCTTGAACAGTGGTTAGTCTGAAAAATTCCTTCTTGTTTGATGGCTAATATAAAAAATCGATTGATTGATTGAATCTCTCAAACTAAATAAAAGTCTGTAGAGTAAATTTTGAACAGGTGTGAGCTCTCATTCTTAGAAGTGAAGCACACTCTTTATGGTCAAGAGACCATGGCCTCTAATGGGCTGTCGGTCTTATTCATACCAAATGTAGTGTGAGAAAAATTGGTTTCTGAACTGAATTAGTTAACCAATTAGACACATTACGTCTAAACATTTTCAGTATAAACCATTTGTCGTTTTTCTTAGATACTGATGGTGAAAGAGAAATGTTCAAAGTTTTTCTGTTTGTTTTTTTAAACCACAGAACTAAGCTACATTGATAATTTCTCACAGACTAGTTTCTGTCTTTAACGATTCAAGCCTTAAATTCTCTGCAACTGACCCTAACACCCAAACTCAAACTACAAAATCACCAGAAATTAAAAGCGCAAAACTCGTTTTACGACCTTGGTGCGTTCTGAAAAAAAATGTATAGACTGGCGTCATACTCAATCCAATTGCATCCTTTTTAAAACACGCAACGAGAAAGTAAGCCACTGTTTGTTGTTATGTCACATCGTCCCGCGTCATCGACAAAGACTCAGCAAAAATTAACAAACACAATTTCGTAACGAAACAAATTCAAAAAAAAAAGAAGAAAAAGATACCATTCATTCTGCCCACTGTTGTGAAAAAAAAAGAAACCCACACACACTCTCCAACAAAAGTGCCAATTCATCGACTGGTAAGCACCACTTGAAGCTTAAGATCAATCCATTCGTTAAATTTGACATAATCCAACTGATCAGCCGACAAAAAAACCAAAAAGAAATTTACCAAACAAAAACGTAAACAAACACCGAAACGTCAAAATCCCGAACCAACTCCAACTTACGTTCCACAACTGCTTCACGATCAATTCTCTCGATCTCCGATTCCACCATCCACATTCAGCCAAATTGAAAGTTCCAACTGCTGTGCCGCAGAGCGAGTGAGAAAAAATATTGACCAACTCTTTCGTTTTTTGTCAGCTGTATTGTTAAGCACAAGTAACTTGAGTTACAGGTAACTTCAATCAGTTGTGAGATAGCCGAACAAGAGTGTGGAACGGATCGAGTTCTGGTTTTTGCGAATTTCTTTCTCTTTAAACGCATCTCAATTATCCGGGTTATTTGGGAAGATAAAAAAAACATTGCGAGGTGTGCAACTCGATGTGACACAAATTCATTTAGATCGCTCGGTGTGTTCGCTCGAACATTCTTCCACCCAAACGAATAAGGTCTTTGTACAGTTTTATCATCATCATGGCTAAGAGTGATGATAAATTTACTTGATTTGAACGCTTTTTTTTCTTTTGATTCGTGTATCTGTGCTGTGTTGCATCTGTCTGTGTGTTAAAGGTGAAAAAAGAGAAATCGTCGTGTTTCGTGGTTCAATCGTCGTCGTCGTTGTTGCTGCCGCCACCGTTTGCTACCGTGTATGAACATCGTCGTCGTTGTCTGCAATTCCATGCACATAGACGAGAGCAACACGTCTGCTTTTGACTGAAACGAAAGTCCTATACATAGTCGGTATACCATACATTTATTTAGCTGCGAATGAAGAACGCCAAGTATCCAAGAGATATAAATGTCCGGTGTCCAACAACTGACAGTGAAAATCTCATGCTTATAAGTGAAGTTGAAACAGTTTAACGGGTTTGAGATACAATTTTTTTTCTATTTTGGTAGGAATTTGTACAGTTGCCAATTGAAAACACGAAAGTCTCTCGGTGGATTGAGTGAAAGATGATATTTTTTTTTTACGTACTCGACGCGGTAAAGTGATCTTCAATAGTACCTGTAAGGTTTCAGTCTCATCTTCAGTTGAAATTTTACGATGTTTTTTGACCATTTAACGCCATAAAATTAGAAAAAGCGATCTTAAGTCAACATTTTAAAATTTTTAAGTATTTTATGACGTCCAATGAGATTCTAAATTCAAGTTAAATCCTACATGATCTAGAATTAAAAGTGAAATTATTAAAATTATACGGTTATATTGTGTTTTCGGTGATCTGGAATTCAAATTGAGCTTTTTTTAGTTTTCTAGCCCCGAAGTAAGATTTGAAAAAAATTGCAGCATCATTTCTACTTCTTCAGCGATCTTGAGTCCAATTCTTGCATTTGTCGACAAGAAATTGTTAACGCCCTAAAGTGAAAATAGAACCAAAATCACGATCACTCCCTCGAAATTACAAAAAATACACGATCATTTTACGTTTTCAACGATCATGTGTCCAAAATTTGAAATTGTCAAAAGTTTTTGATGTTCAAAAGTGATAATTAATAAAAAATTAAAATTGAGCTGAAGTTTAGATGAGAAAGGGAAAAAAAGTAATTGCACGATTATTGTTCATCTTTCGCGCGTCGAGATTTCCAAGTTTGTAAGTTTCCAACGCGAAATCAAAAAGTGTTTCTTAGTTTTTTTAAGCCACATTCTGAAGTGCCAAAGTGAAAAAAAAGTGTTTCGCAGATTTTAAACCGCATCGAAATATTGCATTTTCACGGAGAATCCCTCATTTTAAATCTGCCTCTAAATCAGATCCGCGAAAAGAATCTGTCACTCAAATAATAATAAGCGACCATTTAAGCATATCCACTTCACATCGGAGTGAAATTTCAAATTTTCCACCCGAAAAAAGAGTCTCTCCAAAGCTCCAAACCTCGTCACGTATCCCATCCACCACAGAAGTGAATGTAAATTCCAATTTCATCAGTCGGTCAACCAAAAACGAAAAAAGTGAAAAATCTATTTGTTTTTTTTTTTTTGTCATATAGCCCAATCAAAAGTGTGAACAATTTATTGAAATTTATTAGAACGCGCGCGTTAGCTCGTTGACCGCGTCGACAACGCTCCGGGCATTTACTTGATTTCCCAATTTACCAATTGAAATTCGTAAATTCAGAAGATTCAAAAACCCAACCGCATGGGATCGGTTTCAATGTGAGAGAGAGTATTTTTGTAGTGTACTGCGGTGCAGGTCGAAGTTTTTTTTGGGTGTAAGACTCCAGCTGCATGGGGAACCTGGATAAGTGAAAGTTTAGTTTTTTTTTTGGTTTTTGCATGTGACCGTGGTCGCTGTTGTCGGTTGAGCGGTGTATCTCAGCAGAGTTTTGTGTTGTGACACTCTGCTGCTCATGACATCTAATTAATTTAAATATCTGTGCGGTTTTTTTTTTCGCGTGGTGTCAGTGTGGGAATCCTGTCCCCTGTGTGCTCGCGGTGCGAGTTTGAATGCGGTTTATTACATGTGCCATCCGTAGCAGCAGCAGCACCAGAGACTATCCTCAATTAAATGCGATTATAACCACAAATGAAATACAGATAACACATGTGTATCCTGCATTTTGTTACTCGGTAATTAATTAGTTTTGTGTGTGAGTGGCCGGCACGGACGCAGAGTGAAATCCAACATAGTGCAGGATAAGCACCGACGCTTGCTCTCTCGTCACTAGCATATGTGTCACAAGAGTCGTTGTGTTTTTTTTTTTTTTGTTTTTAACCGGAGACAAAACCAGGAAGTTTTATCTACGCCGTGTTTTTGTGTAATTTAAAAAAATTCAATTTCATTAGTTATGATTACCATGGATACGAAAGGTGGACCGAAATGGAATTTATCCGCGATTACAATTGCGGCGGTGGTATTTGCAGCTGCGGTCGGACCAGGTGAGTGGTGTTATGAAATCACAGCGTAGCGTAGTGTAAGCGGCTTTCACTGGGGGCGAACGGTTCGGCGCTCGAAAAGTGGTTTATAATGTTGACCATGATACGAAGTGGGGTTGAACATTTTGGGGTTTTTTTTGGTGAAATTCTCTACCGAGCATTTATTTGCTTTTCAATTAACTGATTTGGAGGCAGATTAGATAATTATCCCCTGTGGGCTTGTTTAAAGCTAGTTTCAATTAGCTAGAAATTGCCGATAGAAGTGGTTAGGTGTCGGGTTTTGGGGGTGTCTACGAGTCCGGATATCCGGGCATCTGTGGCAGTTCAGATCGAGTGTCGAAAATTTTCGGCGCAATTACGTAAATAACGTTTTAGGGATGTTTGAGTGTGTGGAGAGAGTAAATGAATTGGTTTATTCTGTTTGATTATGAAAATGTGGTCGTTGTTGCGTCGATAATAAACTGGCTCCTCTTTTGTGGAACCCATTTTGGCAGGACGTTTTAACTCTGGCTGGAGGGTCTGAGGTCTCCTCATTCGGAGACCTTCCGTGTCCAATGGGTCAAGCAAAATTGTGCGTAACTAATTGAATAGAGACGAGGTGAAGGGCCGAGAGACGGTTGTCGATGTCTTAAGGTTTTTGGGGAATTTTCAATTAAGTTCTTTGTAAATTGCAATTGTTCGGCTGGGTTTGTTTTGCATTTTACCATTCCTGAGAAACAGAAGTATATTCTGTTCTTGCTTAGAGCTCCGACTGTCTTCAGGACAGAAGCAATATTAAATGTAAACCAAAGAATTTATGTGGCACAGTGGAAGAGGTTTGGAATTGTTGGGATAGTCTTTTGACAATTTTCAATTAATTTTGTTGCAATAATTTTGCGTGCGGTGGAGAAGGATGGGTTTTTGGGGTGTTGTCTGTAGAATGAAATTGGATACTTGTTTGCACAGGTTAAAAAGGCGATTGGAACATAAGATGCAATTCGGGTGGACTTCGGAAAACTTTAAATGTTGTCTATTTGGGAGTTGCACTTGAAACAAATTTATTTGCATTGTCTAAAGAATGCACTAGATTTTGGACCATAGAACTAAGAAGCATAACTCGGATTTCAGCATTACAATTACATGTTATGGCATATTTTGATCGCATCACATATTTTAGGTTCTTATGAGAGAGTAAGGAACCCGATGCAGTGCATAAGTTTGGGCAGTTGCCAAGATTTCCTTGTAACTTAATCATCAGGTGGATTTTCTACTTGAAACAAAATAGTTTCTCTTTTAACTTCCTTAAACATCTGCTTACAATCATGGACATATTTTTGATAACATGCAAAATGAAACCTTTTCATTGAAAGTTATTTTTATATGAAACTCTTGAATGCTTTATAGTCGTTTGTGAATTTCTCTTCGTTTTAAGATAATTTCACAATTAGTTCAAGGATCTTTATTATTTCTATTTCAATTTTATAAAAAAAAACATTTTTTAAAATTAGAATGCGTTTTTTGTGTCTGTGAATCAGAAGCACAACATTTGTACTTTGGTAAAATAGACAACAGAGAGTAAACATTCTTCATAAAGGAAGAAGTCGATTTGAGCCATAATTAAAACTTCAGTTTAAATCTCTAAAAGACTCATTGAGTCATTTATAGAAAAGCTAATTTTCATCACGACGCGGTAATAAACCGCATCGGGGTCAGCTTCGTCGTTTGTTTGCATGACATGACGCAACGAAGTGATGTTGAACAAGATTTTTTCTTCTTTTCATTGTCTGCTTTATCGGATTTTTTATGCAAAGGTTTTTACGTTGAAAGGTGTGTTCCCATGGTGTGATTCTCAGTCTAATGAGACTGCTTGCAAGTGTCGGGAATTTCCGCAACGTAAATAAATTAATCATATTCCGGAGAGTGTTCCGTAGTCTACAATCCTCTTTTATTAAATTAAAGACATGGTTTTGGGCTTAGAGACCTAAAAACCAATTTTTGCCCAGCGAGCCTTGCAACCAAGAAAGCGCTGAAGATACCACTTAGAAACAATTCAAATTTTATGTCAGAGGATCTTTAAGTAGAGCGCTTAAAAGTAATTTTTCATACTTTGAAGTAGCTTCTAATCGATCTTGTGGTGGGTTTCGTAGGTTAATAGTCAATGCGTCGAACGGTTTGAATCCAGCCCAGTGAAAAACATCACACAAAATTCCACACACCAAACAATTTTCACGTCACCACCCCCAACGATACTGAGAACTTGGTGGTAATTACAGCTGCGGTCAAAATAATATCAGTGCAGTAATAGTGAGCTCATTTTTCTCTTGGATACTTTGAGAATGTTCTTCTACTTTAGAACAATAACTGAAAGGAGTAAACGATTTTTCAATTACTTCAATCATTAGCATGACCTCCAGTAAGAGGTATTCTTCAGAAAACAGCACTGCACAAGATAAGTCTTACAATGTAAAGTACAGCAAGTTCGTACGATACAAGTGGTGTTATTGCTAGTTTCTGAAATGATGATATTTGCCCTGAGCAGCATCCGGTTTAAATGACGGCGGGAGCTTTCGCAGAAATGTCTAAAGGTTATTTCAACAAACTACCAACCTTATTTCTGCTAACAACTTTCAAAGGAATTTTAGGATGAATTCCTTCATTTACCGATGGGTGTAATTTCGTGAAGAAAATCACAGAGCTCCCTGGCTTATTACTTTCTAAGTTTTTCTGATAAAATTAAGAGGAGTAGCAGGTGAACATTACCGTCCTATATATATATAAACAAAGTCATTCATAGTGTTGACGCACATCAACATGAAATGAACTATTTGAGCTATAATACTAATTTCACTTAATGTTATACAAATTTTGAATTTTGTGCCATAGAAAAAATATGCGCCATATTTTATTTATTTTTATTCATACCAATTAGAATTAAATGGACTAAGACCACATTGTATATAAGTCAAAGAACACGAAATATCTTCTTTCTGATCAGTCTTCTTGCTAAATTGCTTGCACACCGTTTCAATTATTTCGTATTTATATGTACATCGTTTTTCGTTCACTTTTTCAATTTTCTTCTATCGCTAAGCGTGGTTTTCCGACCAAGTTTATTTTCTATATTCCAATGTAACAACTGGACAAAAATTATAATAATGTAACCGGAACCCCACTTCCAAAGGGAAAATCCACGCCAAATCCAAAATATCCAATGTGGAGTCGAGATTTCTAAGCCTGATTTCAAAAGCAAAAGAGACAAGTCAATCCTACAAAGAATTCACCTGAACGTCGGTGCTCTTTTTAGTCCCAAACGAAAAGCCTACTTAAACCAACCCACAGATCAAAAAAATCTAACCATTCTTATGAAATGACAAGAACTCCAATAAAATCCCACAATTTTGTTTTGGGTTATCTTCAAAGGACCAGCTGTTAGCTAAGTCTTAACCTCAAACTTGAGCTATCTCCCTTTCCAAATACTGACCACTGTACCGAAAATCCTTTCCATAAATACATTCCTTAACTTAACACACCCCCATTCCCGTTCAAAAAAGCACACACCAATCGTGTGGCCAACAGAGAAGACCAAAATATTTGCACAAGTGCGTCCCAATTATTGCCCCTCTGTCACATTGTTAAAAAAAACCCTTTCAAAAAGGTAAACCCCAACCATACTTGACATTTTAACTACACTTTACATGAATTACCTTTGCAACCTCAACCATCGGTTCAGACAACCCCAAAGTCTTCTCGGGGTCTCCACCCTCCACCAACCGCCCTCTGTGCCTTTGGGTGCTTATGACCCCAAAAAGCAAATACATATTACACTTTACGGCTTTCATCTTCGCATCTCCGCATCTCTGGCACTCCGCATCGCCGCATCCTCCTCAACCACCTCCACCCATACATGAACATAACATTTTTATTTAATTTCATCTCTCCCTCCCCCGCCATCATACAAAACCGCGCGCAATGAAAAGCACACACGTGACAAAAAAAAAACCAAAACTTAAAAAGCCGTAAAAATATCTAAAATGAAAGAAAACACTGAAAACCGCTTGAATACGTTTTTTTTTTTTTTTTTCATTTTTCGTTTTTGTATTTTTATAACTGTTGAGTTGTCCTTTTACTTCGCCTTTCGACAGGACCGATGTCGGCGGCAGTGGGTATCCTTACGGGAGGATTATGTGTGCTTATTTCTGGTGGTGTGCCTCTGAAAGAATTGGTCCCAAAGGGACACACAACAAACTGACACAAACATTTGCCAGCAGACAACGAAGAGGAGCAGGACGATGCCCTTCCATTTTTTGGGGGCGCGTGCAAATGCGAAAAGGACCAAATAAACAAAAAAAAAACAACTACAGCACACCTAAGTCATGAATAAAAAATGACAGATGAGCATGTGTGTGTCTTGTGTATGCAAAGTGAAGAGCCTTTTTTATTATGTCCTCGTCTATTTTCATTTTGACTCCAAACGGGAGATGAAAAAATGAAAGCCAAAGAAGGACCCATAGAGATGTAGCCAATTTTCCAGGCAGACAATTGGGAAATCATTTAAGAACACCTAAAGGACTCTTTTGATGGCCGGGCCAATGTGGTTATTGAATAGCAGCCCAGAGGAGAGGAGTCTCTGGTCCCGGCTTAAGGAGAATCATCCTCGATGACAATTTCGTTGATGAGTACTCGTGCTAGGAGAACAATAACGCGTAAGGACGATGAATAAGAAATTTTCGGGCACTAAAAAGGAGCGTTGACGCAACAGTTGTGTGACAGTGGGAGTGGCGTTTATAGCGGTTAATTGCGGAAGGTAAACCGGAGTGGTGGAGACTTGTCTCTAAGGTATAATGTGTGGCTTGTGTGTGAGTTGCATGTGGTTTTGAATTTTTGCTGACTTTTAGCAAAGCAGAGGGGAATATAGATCGTGAAATTTTTCAGTTGTTTTCATTCTGTTGCTGCTGTTGTATTATTTTATTTTTTATTTTTTTATTTAGGAACAATACAAATAAATTTGCACAGTCCAAATGTGAGCGTCGAGGAGCAGAGCACCTCTCTTGTATTATATCACTGACATTCGACTGAGATTGGGCCCGAACTCTGTCTTCGTACTTTTGTTTGTTGTTATTCGTATTTACAAAAGCTGCACTCTCAAATGCTAGTAATAAGGAAGGAGTGACTAGTTGAACTTGAATCTTATAATTCTAGATATTCAAGTCATCACCATTGCTCGACTCGAAAAATCGATGTCATCTTGATAAATTCAAATAATGGTATTTGATATTTTCTTTGCTTGGGTTGAGTGTGAAACAATAATTGTCTTGAATACTTAAATTTGAACATGAATTTGCCACAACGAATTCTTCTCTGATGACTTCTTCATTTTGATGAAAGTATGATTTCATGCCGGCATTTTTTTTAACACAATCTGAACTTATTATTTTAATACTCGATCTTAAGAATTATGAACATTTTTTCGCTTGATCCAAATTGCTTCCTGTCACCAGTCGTAATCATTAAGTGCTTTTATTTTTCAACACTAAATCTAGTGAACAGTGAAAGTTTAAACTAACATTTTGGTTTAAGCTTCCATTTAAAAATTGTTCGGTTTCACAGTACCCGTTTAAACGAAAAGTGGAGATTATCTCGACGTTTAAGTTAAGCGACAGAATTCTCCCGTTTAAACTTCGATTTAAATAGTCGTGTCAATTGTGGTAATTCGAACCACTTTTCAGATTAAATCCTTTGTTTTTTCTAGGTTTTTTCAAGCCACAAACCAACTTCAGATGACCAAAACACGTCCAAAGCCGTAGTTTGGCATTTCAAAATTTTCCTTAGACACAACTTCCAAAACTGCGTTTAGTTAGCTTGAGGTTTATTTTTGACTCTTACTGTGAAACTAAGCATAAGTATAACAATTCACAATAACTGGTCTTTAAGAAGAATGCTTAGTGAGGTTTCCTGTCTTTATTCACTTTAAAAATAATAATAAAAGGAGTTCAATTATATTTATTGCAATACATAAAAATGCTTAGTTATAGCTAAAAATGTCATGATATCATTCCAGAAAAAAAACGTTACATGCAGTAGGAATTTTAAATTTCAGTTGCAAGTCTGATAAATTTATGTTAATGTCTTTGAAATCCGTAAACATGTCTCTGGAAATACTACAGAAACTTTTATGCAGCTCCGAGCTAAACTTGTTATGGGTTACTGACTAGATTTTAAAAAGAAAGACACACTACAGAAAAAAGAGAACACCGAAGTGATTTTCTAAGATTTTCGTTATTGCATTGGAAAGAAACCCTAAAAAGAGACTAATAAGTTCCGACAAGTAATGATGTTACTTCAAACTTTAAGGATCCTTAAAGAAACAACCTTTAAATTGTTTTTAATTAGTTTCAAGAAAAAGTCATTGAACTCTCAAGAGACGCGCAAATCCCTGTTCAAATAGCCAATGCAATTCACATCGCTTCATTAGTCCCCATTACTCTAATTGCTCAACCTCTCCCCAGCTCCTTACCACTAAACAATAACACTCCCCAACATCCATTCAGAGCAATTAAATAAACACGCCCGACTCTCAACAAATCAAACAAAATCCTTATCCCATTCTCTAAGTAACCAGGACCTCTGCGCTTCGATGAGCACCCCTTTCCACTCTCGCTCCCTTTCTCAGAAGGTTAACACGCACCGCCTTCACCGCAAAACTTTTGCATTCACACAATGCTTCGTATAATTTTCCAACAAACTTAAGAACAATACTTGTCAACAGTTTATTGTTTCTGCTCGGTTCTTATTACTAACTCCTGTGTGTTGGCCACAACAATCGAGAAGCCATTACAATGCACTAAAGTTTTCCCATTCAAGGCGTCTCTGTCGGATTTTCTTTCCCCTCAAACACAAAAAAACAGGTGAACGAGATCAAAAAAGGGTGAAAATTCTATCCTTCCAACTGGAGACTCATTAAGCGAGAGCATTCCTAATCCCGATGTATTCCAACTGAGGCGTGCTTAAGCTCATTCAAAAACTTCAATTGCATTCCCCGGCACTGCTGATGAATATCCTCCTGTCAGAGTATCTGGCGGCCAACGCCGCGCGCCGATTCCCGCTTTAATCACTTCCGTCATCAGCTTAGCTGCGGCAGGGAGTGACTGGCAAATGGATTCTGGATCCTGGATCCAAGCGACAGACGGATGCTGGACGGGGGAGATTGGGCGCAGTCGAGTGATGATGAACGTGGTGTTCATCGCCATTGGCGTCGCTGACGTCGTTGTTTCTGGATCGGCAAATTAGTCCGAAGCTGGAATAAGCCGTTTGCGGTTTGTGACCAGTGTATGTTTGGTTGGGTAGTGTTTTTTGTTCTTTTTCGAGGAAATTGGGATTTGCTTTTTTGGTATTTTTTTTGTGGTTGGAGGGAGTGTTTTGCAATCAAAATCAGTCTGGCATACATTTTTCGATGAGTGTAGTAAGTCCATTTTTTTGTTCAAATTTCTGCGAGCTATTCAATCTCTTCTGGGAAACTTGTTTTGTTAGAAGACTTGTTCCGACAAATTAAAGTTTGTGAATTGATTTTGAGAAAAGGGCAAATAAGGTATTGGAAATCACATGAATTCGTGGCATTTTTGCATGTAAAAAATTTTATATAAGATTCCGGTGTTGAAATGATTGTTAAAACAGCATACAAATATCGTATTTTTTTACAGGAGAGACAAAAATCAATATTTTTTGTAGAACAAAATATACTGTTGATGCTGATTTCGCAATCAAATATGAACGTGTTAGAGGTATCCAATTATATCTTTTTGCTGTCCACGCAAAGCTCTGCCCATAAGCAACATAATAAAAGTGATTTCGAAAAATGTGTTGCTTATGTTGTTTTAACAATCATCGATTCAAGTAGTGTTTTTACAAAAAATATATCAGTGCTATGCTGATCAGAACTCTAAAGAAAATTTCGGGCATATTAGACCAGAAAATTCAAGGCAACAATAATACGCAGTGCAAAGTAGTAAATGAAATGATTTTCTTATCTATCCTTAGTGAGGCATTGAAAACCTACTTAGTTTAAACGAAAATCGGGCAACTCAGTGAGCTCCGACTTGCGTGTTGCGACCCATTTATCACAAACGGTCGCCTTAAAACTTTGAACTACAGTGGTGTGCAAAATAATAAGTGTGGCCTCAAAAACACAAGAATTGCTCATATTTGTTTTAATGATGAAAGAAATAATAGAAACTTAAACAATTCTTAATTAATTCTTGTTGACTAAACGTTGCGATGGGTATATTTTAATGAAATGACGTGGCTCACGTTTGGAAAGCTAAATCTAATTTAGACTTCGATTTTATATATGTTATGTTAGAGTGTCCGTAGCTGCACTGTAAGTGATCAGAATTAAGAAATTCTTCGAAATATTCTTCACATCTCAAGATCAAAGTCAACTTCTTTCCACAAAATTAATTGCGTCCCAGACAGCCGCAGACGTAAAATCCTTCCGAAAATAATCTTCAAACATAACCTTGATGATCAAAAGACAGTCTTTTATCGGGTTTCAAAGGAAAAATCAAAACAGGACCATTCCCCCTACTTCTCGAGGTCAAGCAGACTCAATAGCGTCCTTGAAAAGTCGCGACAAGCCAATTACCATACCCACCTCAGAGAAAACGAAAAACAAACTCCGGTGGCCACTCTTAATTTCCCAGACACGCAAATGCGTCCCAGTCTCTTAACTCCACACTCAACTTTTAGTTCACCGGAAAATACTCGGGTCACAGCAACAGTCAAATTTTCAAGTGGACCCCTCGCACACGTCGTAGTCCTTCTTTTTTGGCAACAAATGTAAATGGCATCTCGAAAGGATTCCCCCAGACACAAGAGATAAAGGACGCCTTCGATAATCCTCGAAATAACTTTCGGCCGACCGCCACCCCACGTCCATTCTTCATCCCAGCAATCACCATGACTTGCAGATATATTCAACTTTTCTTCCGACGTGTCAAACGATGAAAATGGAAAATCTCCAAGTGCCTTCAAATGTGTCACCCGGCCTGAACACACACCCTCAAACACACGCCACGCCACACCGCACGGCACGGCAGGGTACTAGTCTAGCAGCAATCTTGGACAATCTTACAGATTTATGTTTAAGAAGACTTAATACAGATTTTTCGCCCATAAAGAGATTATCGTAAATTTATTAGATATAGCAATCCACCTTTTTTTTTTTTTTGATTTCCACCCCTCCTCGGTTTTATTGTCGGAGTTTTTCCGACATCGAAGTGAGACGACACTAGGGAAAGCGTCGCGTCGTTTCTCCTCTGACTGGATGTGACGTGGGCTTCCTCCTTTTTTTTTGGGGGGGACTTAGTGTCGAGATTCTTTATTGGCCTTTAAATGGAGTGACTTTTGGTTATTCCTCTTCCTCGTCTCCTTCTTTTCTCGTCTCGCAAAAGAAAAATGACCAAGTTTAATGCAAGCGATGACGAGAAGGGAGAGTGGAAGACAACCCACGACAAAGAAGGCGAAAGTAGGAGGTGAGAGATACAACACAAAAAAGGAAAAAAAAACTTCCAAGACAGCCGGAGAAGACACAAAAAGGAGAGAAGAGAGAAAAAAAAACTTTTTCAATTCCTTTTGATGGAATTTAAGAAATGAAAGTGAAAAGTGGTTCGGTTTTTGGGATTGTGTGTGTGTGTAAGGAGACTGCGAGCCACGGTCCATTGACTGAAAATGGAGGGGACGATGGACAGGCTGACCAGGTTGCTTGGTTGGTTGGCGTCCAGACATTGATTGGTCATTTTGTTAACAATATAAGACCTTTCTCTCTTCCTCTTTCCGTGGATGGGGTGCAATTAATCTTTCTTAAAGTGGACGACTTCAAGTGGAGTTTGTTGGCCATAGTTTCGAGACTGAAACCGAGACCGAGAACGCAACGACGGAACGATTAATGGTTCTGGATTAGGTGTGTACGTCCCTGTGTATTGTTGGTTTCAAGTTGAAAAGTTCGACGTTGGTCAAATTAAAAGGGGGTCGGGAGGGAGGGAAAAAAAAGTTCATAACACAGGTACCTTGTCAAGTTGGTCCCTTTCTCTTGCTGGCGGCGACGTGAAGGCGTCCTTTCAATTTGATTAATAACGAATGGCGCCTATTGAGAGAAAGTAATGATGGGGTCGATTTGGCAGACGCGGTGGCGTGTCGGTCATTGCGTGCGCGTATGTGTGGGGATGTGGAAAGTAAAAGTTTCCTGGTTCTGAGGCGAGCGACGGAGTTTTTTTAAGTCTTACTTGACTTAAATACTTTCCATTTCTTGAAAGTTTATACGATTTTTAAAAACTTTACACTGGTAGTGCAAAGAATCTGCACAATAAAGTGAATTATTTTCCACGATAACTTCTAAGTCTCTTCGGTCGTTTTACTAACGATGTTTTTGTTATAAATAAGAATTCATTGCGGGCCCTCTAAGAACGGAGCGAGCACCAGACCTTTTTATTATTTATTTGTTTAAAATTAGATTTGCAATTCGACTTCAGCAAGCTTGTTCTCGACCATAGTTGTGGCAGTTTTAAGCTTTGCTTTGATTTATTATTCTATCGTAGACCACAGTAATCATAACAGAAAAAAAAACTGAACACCTCAAATTTTAACAATTTGTGTTCGGCGGGCTATTTATGTAAAAGAAAAATGTCTGTACGTCCGCTTTACGGCTTAAAATTGCGGGAGTCGCTGACTACGCCTTAGGGGTGAAGAGGGGATTTCAAGTTTTTTAATGTTTTCGGAACGATTTTTAAAAACTGTAGAGCCGAATTTTGTGAAACTTCGCTCAACAAAAGAGTTAGGTCTAATACAGATCTTTAAGTTAAACCACAATGGCCGGACTACCCTAAGTGGGGCGTAGTACACATCCTGTCATCATTCCTTTTTAAAGTTCCTCGAACAGTTTCGGTGTGTGATTTCATGGACGTATTCTTTCAATTCAGAAGCCAAACTTAACTCCAGTAAAGTATGTCCTCCAATCTAATACCTCCCTTCATGTTATTAGGTTTTTCAAAAATCCCCTCCGAACTTTATTTAAACATCAAAACTTACTTGCCACACTCTTGCTCCAATTCCTTCATATAAACGACACAATTTAATTTTTTTGTGTAAATAAAGAGCGCTTATTAAAAACTCCAGCATGTCGAGAAGTATCTCGAACATAACCCGTCCTGGTGCCCGCGCGACATCAAGCAACACGACACGACGCAACGTTGCGTAGCTTCAGTTGATGAGTTTACGTATACACAAACTGACGGATTCATTAGTGTTGTGTGACATGTTGAGCAACTACAAAACTTACATAAATCTAAAAAGTTTTATGAGTCCTCCCTTTCAGGAGTCCTATGCATCCATCGGAATTCGCTGTGGAACTGTGTGGATACTTTCTCGACTTTATAAGTCCTGGTGCGAGTGCGGGAGATGACTTTTGAACTTTTGACACGAAATGTCACGTTCGTGCGTGATGTACGGAAACAGAGTGTTGCGACTGAGCCTTCACATTAAAGTCTCACGCCAAAAACAGCCATTCGCCGGCGAGCACACGACTAACGATGTTGTTACGGTAAACTTTCGTAATTATATATTACGCGCTCTCGGAGGATGGTGGCGAAGCTAAGGAGTCACTTGCCCAAAAACGCTTCCGTGTGGAACGCACCAGAGATCGTGTCAGCCTCCAGGACCAAGGACCTCCCCACACAACCGATGTTATCGCATAAAACTTTCATCGGGTGAAGTTTCCAACACACAAGAAACATTTTTGTCATCCTTGTTGTTTTTTTGCCGCCGCGACGTCCTCATCATCATTACCATCATCGTCATCATCGTCATCGTCATCGTCGTCATCCCGAGACAAACAACGCCAAGTGATTTCATAAAGTGCCCGGGATTGGTGCACGTTACCGTTGTGTGCTGCTCGAGTTCCGCCAAAAATATTTGAAAATTTTAAATAATTTGCATATTAAGTGCTTTATGAAATTATTATTACGAAACTTCCGCAAGTTAACTAAACAAACATCAAGACGGTGTGTTGCTGGCATTTGGCGTGCAGGTGGGTGGTGAATGATGAGGAGGTGTACTCACACACACACACATCACGACTTCTCCTGCTGCTGTTTAATTATGGATGAACTAATCTTCTCCCGGGTGTGCGCTCTGTTCGTACACTTACGTTAGCAACTAATGAAATAAATTGTGGAAGAGGGAGAAGTTTTTCTCTTTTTTCCTCATGTGTGGGGTGCGGGAAATCCGTGTGAGGTTCGTGACACGATGTCTTACAAGGGGAATGAATCGTTATCTGGGAGGATGTATCAGACTGGGGAGCGATTAATAAGGCGACACGTGGTTGGATGCGTTCTTTTTTATTCGACAAATTAATTTTTGAGATTTTTCCGGTGAAAGGTTCTTGTGAAGATTGCTGTGCTCGTATCCTGTGCGTTGAGAGGATCGGTTTTCAATAGATGTGCAGAAGAGAGAAATGGATTCTGCTGCGATTAGTTCTGGATGCTGGCTCTCAAGCATCGTAAGACTATTTTGTACGTCCCCATTATGCTGATGGTGAAGTAAACAGAAACTCACTAGTTTTGTATGAAAAGGAATCGCTTTTTCCGGTCAGATTTGTGCCGTTCTGTTCAATGACGGTAAAAAAGTAGGAAAGTCTTATTTCCGAAATCTTTCTGCAACTGAGTTGTTAACCAACAGAATGGTTGTTACGAACAGAAAAGGCGCGCAGACTATTTTAAATTGACATAAAAGAACTCTCTGACAATTTCCCTTTTAAGTCACTTTTAATGAGTGCCTAATTATGGGACAGAAATTATGTCCTATGAAACATAATTTCTGTCTCTACTTACCAACTCTGGATGATTGTTTTGATCATGCAACTCAACAGCTCACAGCATAGCTTCGAATAAAAACATTTGGCAATCAGCTGATAGAAGACGGTTCTGCTCTATTCTTACAAAACATATAGCAAAACTTTCTAGGCCGTAAATCCTGAATTGATCATCGTTTGTACCGCGTTAGTGGTATGCAGTTCAAGTTTTTGTCATCATTTACTTCAAAAAAAGTTCAACTCGATGACGATTTACAAATGGATATTCCGTTTATGAAGTCTTCTCTCCAATAAAGATGAGTTAATTCTTTAATTTAGAAAGAGATCTGTTTTAGATGTGTTTAGGCAAATCACCAGTACATTGTTTATGTTAGGAGTTACTATTAGTAGCCTCGGGTAGTGCTTTGTAAACACGACTACTGCTATTCCTTACATCGCAATTTGAGATTTCTTCTTATGCCAAAGCGGCAAATACCTCTTCTACTTAACCAACAACTAATCCCTAAAAAGTTTTTGATCCACTTCAATCTGCCCCTATCTGCTTCTGGGAAAAAGTACAGTACTGTGTTGTGCGCGATATAATTCGACACAATTGGAGGGGACCTACTGTTTAATGTTCGTTTCGAACGGCGATGTCGTACACTAAAACGTTAACTAATTTGTTCTTGGATGCAATAAGTTTGACTTCAACTTAGAAAGCAACACATTGCAGGCGGACTCTTAGATAAATTCCAAAGAATCTTGCCACTGCGCACACGTGTTCATATCTTCGTCGACGGCTGTGAATTTGTGCACAACACGAAGCTATTACAACCCTTTTTCTTCAGAAAAACAAAAAATTATACGGTATACGATCGCCGAATGGAAAATGAAGCAAAAAAGGTAGTTCGAAAACCTGCGTTCTTTTTATGATGCGTTGCATGCACTTCAAAGTTGAAGACCAACTTAATGCATATAGACAAAAAATACACTAAAATACACTAAAATAGTGCACAGAGCATAAGCAATTTACATTCTGAATTTCGGCAAAATCGGTCAAGCGGTTTGGGAGCAAAGAGAAAAATTACAAACATGCCAACATTCGTATTTATAATATTCCCAGAAAATAAAAAAATATTCAAAGTGGGGTATTTCGACTACCTACTTTGATGTGCACTTGTTGTTCGAGTTGAACTCAAACTTTGTCCATCAAGGAATAAATTAACCCATAGTGTAAGCCATAATGGTAGCAGTCTATCTTCCAAATTTTATTTAAATCGGACTATCCAAACAGAAGTTAATCCAACTTATGTTGAAAACGTGACTTTGTGACGTTACCTTTTGACGTGACGTTTTTGTGACTCTTGATATCTGACTTACGAGACTCTTTTTTCTATATCCTGGCCAATCAGTAGCCTTATAATTTATGGCCCGTATGTTATTCTGGCGTGTAAGCTATGTTATTGAAAAGTTTCATTAAAATCGATTCACTCGTTTTTGCGTGAAAGAGAAACAAACATTCAGCTTTATAATATTAATAGGATAAGATTATTCCAAATCTTCTACAATAGTCTACAAGGCCTATGATAAATTGTAAAAAGTTAGGTTACATAGATTTAAAAAAACAAGAGGGTGCGGAGATGCCTTGAGGCATCAGAATGAACCTGCTCTAACCCAATTGTGGCTGCGAATTTTTGCCAGCCTCTTACACCTTACATCTACCCACCTTTACTGGATAGCTTTTTACCTGTATGAAGCATCGAACTCTTGAAAAGATTTCATTTGAAACTCTGAAGAATTGTCCTTTCGAAATTTTAGACAAGGTTGAGAAGTGGTATGAACTGACAGCTCCAATGAAAAGCTAAAGACTTCTGTCGGAAAAACATTCTTAGTCTTAAAACTGAAATGAGTTCGTTTCGACGTCATCTGTCTAATGGTAGTCATCTTTCATCTGTCCCATGCCTTATACAGCGTTGTTTTGAAGCAAATCTAATTTAATCCGAAAGGCGCACTAAAGGCAGCCGACACGCAAGTGTTATGGAGCACAAGAGACAACAGTCCAGATTGATTTTGAATAGCTGCCTCCCACTCGCACCCCTCCAGGAAAATCTCATTGCAACCGAACTAGTCCAAGTCTTGATTATTCCCCTCCAGCCACATGGGGCCTCTTTCAAAATTTCCGTCCTCTTTCCAATGTTTTGTGTCGTTTTTTTATTTTTTTAATTGCCTCGAAGAACAAACACAGATTCCATTAGGTTGGCCAATAAGTTTCTGTTTGTGTTTTGTTTTCATCTGCACCGCAGAAAGTGTGTCTCTGTATGAGTTTGTGGCCAGTTCCAATGTGTCCTGTGTCCTGTGTCCTGTGTAGTCCCCATACTTAGCCCCCAGAGTCTATTCAAATACAATGAACAAATGCAAACAACAAATTAATATCCATAAAATTGGCACAATACGAAAACCAAACAATGAAACCCCATCACACATAAAAACCCGCCCCAAAGGGGAGACTACAACAGAACACAACAACAACGAAACAATGAAAGAAATCCTTGCTCACACTAGACAGAGATGAATGAAAAGCGACAGAGAGAGAGACAGAGAAAGAAAAAAAAAAAAAACTATCATCATAATGAACGAGGCAAGGACTCCCTGACTGCGGCTGCACGTTCGTATATCGAAATCACTCGAGGGGCGAATATGTTTCAAGGAATTAATTGAAGCAAGGATTCCAAGTGGAGCGTTACCACATAATAATTATATTGCTGTGTTCTGCATATGCCATCATCCTCGAAGGAGTATGTGTTGTTTGTTTCTTGTAGGATCCATTCCATATGGGACCGCGAAGAAGATCCACTCGCAAGAGCGCATTCAACTCACTAATGAGACAAAGGACAATGAATCCCCAATCCCGTTCGGTTTGGCATTAAATTGTCCCCGGTATCTAGTGCAGTCTTCGATCAACTTCCTTCCGGAGAATCGGGAGCAACTCTGTGCAGACGACGATGCGTCGTCCGTCCGAGGCGGAAGAAAGTTCCTCGACACGGGCGATGCCAAAAAATGAATTAGGACACAAAGACAATGGCTTTGTTCCTCGGCCGTCTTATTGTTAATTTCTGGCGGAGACAGTTCTCCGAACTCGAGTCAAAGTGGAGCCTGTGTAGACATCAGCAGGACACCCAGAGACACCCCGTAGCCTGTTTCTTTTTGCTGGCAGCAAACCACTAAAAGTTCCTCGTCCTTTATCGACTCGGCGCACAGCCAGGAATAGATTTTGGAATCATAAATGAATTCGGTCGAATGGGTGGGAACATAAAACGCGCTTCACTCCCCTTTTGTTTGTCCCGTGATCCCTTTTCTCAGACAACGCCAGACTCTCCGAGTTGAATTTCTTTTGTGTTAATTCCGTTTCGTCGCAGGACGTCGCTGCGAAATTGGCAGTAAGGACACAGTCAACAAGACGGTCTGGTCGGGTTTACTATCTCCTTGATACGTCAATTGAATGCAGCAGGCTAGTCGGGGGCGTGGTACTAAATGCAGGTGGCGGTGGCAGGTACCGACCTACGAGTTTTTCTTCTTGGTTCATCATGCCGTTGCGCCGACACGAAGGACACTGGAGAATTAGTGCTCTCTGGTGTGGTATTGCTGTCGTCATTTCAGGCAGAGAGTCACCCGCCCACCCGCCGCACGGGTGAATGCATTTTAATGGAGGCCAAACGACCCTCTGTTGGATCGTTACTGGGGATTTTGCCGTCCGCCCTCCACCGTCATCATTTTCGTCGTCATAACTCTTCTCGACCCCGCACCCGCCCGGCGTTATTCCGACGACGCGACGAGCAGGAGGAGCAGGAGTTGGCCTGTGCTGCAATTTCCATACGAGCATTGTGATGATGTCCGCCGTTTGGTGTGCTAAATGAAAATTTCCACTCATGCATGAAAACGATCTGAACTTTAATGCAGGAGAACGGAGAAAGAAACGACGTGGAGGGATGCAAAAAAAAAGAAAGAACGAAAAGAGGAGGAAAAACTTTTTCATCTTGAAACTTTGTTAGCATTGCTGACTATTGGTGTGTGTGTGTGGCTGGCACTCCGCCCCACTCATCGTCTCATTGCCGCCGTGCTACGCCACGCCGCGCCAGGACTACTTCGACAACGACGCTGCGACTACTACCACCATTACAGTTATGAAAAATTAATGCTCGGGACAGGACGACGGTCGCCGACAACACGAAAGTCGAGTACGAGAGCCAAGTGCATTATGAATGACGTGGCTAACGTGCCGGACGGGGAGGGGGTTGGAAATCCCTTATATTAGGGCGGGAAGTTTATCCTAAAGTTAAACGCACACACGTATTATGCATGTATATGGAGCGGAAAATATGAATTTATTCCCCCGGCTTTTCGGGTGTGTGGGGAATGGGGGTCTACAAATAAAGTTGACTGAAGAGCTCTACCCCTTCTTTGTGATGTGGGTGGGCTGAGCGTTGGAGGGTTGGGTTTCCTTTTTTGTCGCCATTGACACTTGGCTCTGCCTTTAACTCTGGAAATTGACAGAGGGGAGTCGAGTGGGTGAGCTTAGCAAGTCGTTCAATATGAAGGCGATTAATATTCAGTGAAGGAGAAGACGATGGCACACAGAGACAGCGACAACAGCAGCGAGAGTACGCAAGTAAATCGATGAGAAAAGACTTTAATCCTTGAACTTATGCACTGAAGCTGCTCTGATTGGGTTCAGATATCGCCTAAAACTTTGAAACTTTAATTAAATTTTGTTTGCAGTTGAGTTTTACGTTCTTGTTTTTTTTGTCTGTTCTTGGGACTAATATCGCTGGCTCGACAGACATTTTCGAGAGGATTTGGGAGATTGATCAAATGGATAGGAAGTAGGTCTTTAACATGAAATATAACTTTGAGCTAACTAGATTGCAATTTAACATTGAAAATCGAATTTTCCAGTGCGTTTGAACGGTATCAGATTTTGTAAAGCTGTCTATGAATCCCTGGAGCAACACACCAGTCCGATTCAGAGAAATCCATTTTACAACTTTTTTTTCCAAATGGCCGGAAAATCTGTTCCGTGAATTGGACAGGTTTCACAACTTCGTGAAAAACAATCCAATTACTGAGAGTCGAGATGGAGTGTGTTCAAAGAATTAAGGAATAGTTCATTTAGGCCATAATAGTTCATTTTGGCCGTAAAAGCCAAAAAATCTTGCACCTCTTTGCTACGTAGTCGGTGAACTAAGACCAGCTTATTTCAGGTGGTTCTCTGTAGTGTTCGGGATGCATCTCTAGTTTTTCATAAAGCCCAAAAAAAGAAAAACGCATTACGGACGGAAATCTGTCCTTTTATGTTTTTCTTGCAGTGGTAAAGCTGCATGGACCTCACTTTCGTTGCTTTGACGAGTCTCAGTTCTTTGATTCCGTGTAAAAGCCCGTGCTTAGCAAAAAAAACCATCAGACATTAGTCGGCTTTTATACCACCGCATAAAAGTCCTACCCAGTCTAGCTGTTTCCCTTTAACAACAGTCCAATGGCGGGAGGATATTGATTAGAAAAACACTCCGAAAATGCCTCCAACCCTTTCAGACAGTAATCATCGCTCTACACACATCTGAGGGGAAATTTAAATCCCTTCCTCTCTTCAAAGTAGGACTCCGTCGCCGGTGGATGGGTTACGAACAGCATGCAAGACGTGAGACTTTGTGCGTTCACTCGACAAATGAATGTGCAAAGGAAACGGGGCAACTCAAACAGCCAGAAATATTCATTTGACTTCCGTTCTATTTTTTTAGCATCGTTGAGTTCCTGGACGAGTAAAGGCTTTGAATAGCGTTCTCATTCAATTATCTCACCTGGAAAAAAACGAAAGAACGAAAGAACAACAACACAGACTCTGGGTAACATGTCCACCTTTCTGTAAAATTGTGATTGCTTATCGAACTTTGAATATTCCTCCTCCTTTCCTTCCTGCCCTTTTATTTCCAATTTTTCTTCAATTATCCCTTTTTCCGAAAAACGAGCCAACTCCTTCTAATTGAAAATCCAATTTGAGTACCAACTCTGATTGAACAAAGCAAATCAACAGCCATATGGGAGGACGACGATGGCGCCGGTTATACAACAACAGAGATCCTTCCTACACAGAGAGACAGGGTGAAAAAAAACAGGTCCTTTGGCAGAAAAAAAAAAGATAAAGTTGCTTCTCTGCAATCATCCGTTGGCGGGAAAAAGTGTTTAAGCATTTTTTTTTTTATTCGGCTAACGACCAATATTCAGGTATTCATAGACAGGTTGCGCGTGTAGTACACAATCACTCTATTATTTATGCAAATTCAATTAAAAATTATTTTTTTCCACAATTACCATCCACTCAAAAACGCGTGTAACATAAAATGTATCCTTATTACCCGCAGAGTTGCGTTTATTTTGTTTTAGCAACACTGTTTGTAAAATAAAACCGAATTCATGAGGTTGGAAACGTATTAAAAAAAAAAATCCCCAAAACGATGTGTGAAAAATCACCCGTGTCCAGGTTTTCGAAACTCACTACGACGGAACGGTGGGATGTGTATGGGTGTGTGTGTAAAGACTCGGTAATGAGATATATTCATACGGTTTTTTATTCATTTTTTTTGTCTGCAGAATTTAAAATTATGAATATTCTCTGCATTTTTCCTGTCGGATGGCCGAGGGATGGCAGCTTAAATTTATTGAACTGAAAAATTACTTAAATGTTCAAAAAGAGTATCGATTAAGCGGAAAATAGCTGTAAATTAATTTTTTTTTAGATGTTCTAGTGGGATTTAATAAAATGTTCGGATCTGGTGATTGTGCTTTGATTCATTGTTTGTCCGAAAGGGATTAAAAACACGTATGTATGTATTTCGAAAATCATCAAAATGAATTGATGCGGTTGCGTTTATAAATCAGTTGGCTTTTTTTCGCATTCAAATTTCAATGCAGATTTGCTATAAGGTGGATTAATGAGGAGAGGGCAGCTGTTTGATATTTTGCTATTTTTGTGGATCACTGATTAATTTTTATTATTTCGAAACAAAGAATTTTTTTTAGATACAATTTTTCCAGTGAAAGAAAAACGATCCCACCCTGTTGAAAAGCGATGCGGTAAAAGCATCTGCTTTCCTAAAACTCCCAATTATTAGTTTATGCCTCTCTTTAAAAGTTTATGCTTCTCTTTAAAAGGCACCGTGATAGTAATGAGCCATGGTATTAGGACTCTACCCACAGGTAGGTTAGCCTGAATCGAGTCCGAATGCAGATCGCGCGACATAATCAGCTTTTATACGTTCGTAGATCTTTTCGAGTTGGCAAGAGTCATCGTTAGAAGGAGCTATCTTGTTAAATTTAAACGTAATATTTTGTATATTGCTTTTTGAGATTAGTTCTAACTGTTCAAAATTAATGCTCTGCTTAACCAACAACAAATGAATTCGGTATGAGAGACCGGAGAGGGACAGGACCAGATTTTTGCCTACTCACTGATTTTTTTTGTGACCGATGTTCTCTCGATGTTCCCAAGAAGTGGAGCAGTAAAAATTATTAAAACTGTCAATCATATTTTTCAAGCTCACTTCGAATTTGCCCACATTGACTTTAAATTGTTTTATCCAGCCGAGTTCGGGGTTGAGGTTTAATAAGCTCATGCTTAAAAGTCAGCTATTTGATTCTAAGATATTTCCAAGTTTACCAGACAGATAAAACCTTAGAGCAGTCTGCTCGGAATTCATTAAAACAAGTAGCTCCTAAAAGCTTTGAAAAATGTCATTTTCTAGGTACAGAAGGGACTAAAATGTTGTTTGAGAACACCAAAAGAAGCCTGAGACATGACCGTCGACTCAATGACATGACATAAGTCCAATGCAGTAGCTACAAAATCCGGCAAAATGCTAACGAAAATTAATGACCATAATAACTTAACTAAATTCTACTTATTTCCAATGGGGAACCGAAAATCATTTGATGGAACTTCGACAAAAGACCGACACAGCTTCCAGGAAATTCTAACGCAGATGAAAAAAAAAAAATTAGACCAGCTCTTATGGAAGTACCAAAAAGATGAGAAAAAATCCGATAGAAACTTCAATGAACACCTCACAAGGCCCTGATATTATTCCGACCAAGACTTGACAAAATTGTGCAGAAGTTTCGATATATATAACAAACATTTAATGGATAATTTGGACAACATATTGACGAAGATCCAACAATATCTCACAGAATCTCTGATGAATATAAGAAAAAAAATCGTGTAGAGGTTCCGAATGAAATCAAAATAAGAAGCAATTCCACCGAAAATCCTACAAGAAACTTTAAATTTTTGTCAACGACTTCAATTAAACATTTTAAGCTAACTTGAAGAAATTGTTTTGGGTTTTTATTATTCTGTAATTCTTAGTTGAATTAGTGCAAACTCAATTTTTAAAAATCAAGTCAAAATCAAAAATGCCATGTAAATTTTTAAGAAGGTTTCGCACAAAAATAGGAGTGTGTGGTGGAGAAAAACTGAGAGTGTGGTGAAACCAAACCATAGCTCGTGCTGGAAACTCAATGTTCAGTGATAGACGTTAGTATTTGCCTAAGTTAGTCAGGTTTGAACAATTTATTGTACAAGGTTTATCAATAGGGACTCGACAACTTTGAATTTAATTTGTGAAAGCACCCTTTTACTAATCATCAAACTGGCATTGTCAATTTATTCAGTAATCCAAAATTTTCATCATAATAAAGTACATGAACGAACAACGTCTGCAAATTCTTAAAAATTTCTACCGAAATTCGGAGTCGGTGATCGCAACTTTAAGAGCGTTAACTCCAATTTTTGGTAGTAATTTCCGCCTGTCTACTCGCGAGGCGATAAAAAGTTTAGTGCAAAAATGTAATCCTACATATTCGTTGTGTGATATTGCTGTCTCAGTGAGACAACGGTCGAAGTGTCGAAAATATCGCTGTCGTTCAGGCGTCTGTAGCAAACGATCCAAATCAGTCAATTTCCTGACGTTGTTAAGAATTGCATCGCTCAGATCACATTGTGACGTATTTTGCGTAAGGATCTTGGTTTACACCCATACAAGATCCATCTAACTCAAGAATTGAAATTGATGGACCATTTGAAACGACGTACGTTCTCCGATTAGGCTCTGGAGAAGATCCGCCAAGATGATAAATTTCCTAGCAAAATCATCTTCAGTAACGAAGTTTATTTTCGGTTCAATGCATTCGTCAATAACCAAAATATGCGTTATTGGTCGGGTGAAAATCCACATATGCTTCATGAATCACCACTTCATCCACAAAAAATAACATCTTGGTGCGGTTTGCATGCCGGCGGCGTTATTGGGCCATGTTTTTTCGTTGACGATAACGATCGTCACGTTACTGTGAATGGCCAGCGTTTTCGCACCATGATTACCGATTATTCTTGGCCCTAATTGGAAGATATGCACTTGGACGACATGTGGTTTCAACAGGATGGTGCCACACAGCCACACAGCACACGTTACAATCGATTTATTGAAGAGTAAGTTTGATGAGCCTTTTATCTTCAGAAATGGGCCTCCTCGTTCGTGCGATTTTACACCTCTAGACTATTTTCTTTGGGTCTACGTTAAGTTAATGGTTTCAAACCGATCACGATGACAAACCGAGAGCTCAGAGCCAACATTGAACGCGAAATAGCGGCCGTTTCTGTGGAAATGTGTGGTCGCGCTATCGAAAATTGAGACCGCTGCAAACGTGCCCGCGGTGGCCATATTAACGAATTCGAAATTCTTTTATAAATGTTTTGATTGTACTTCAAGCCGATAATTAAGTTTTTGAAATATTTCAAACAGCTTGCGTTTTATTTTTGTGGGCGCCGTGGCTTAATCGTTAGTGCGTCGAATTGTTAAGCGAGAGTACCTGGGTTCAAATCCGGCTCGGGGAAATAACACCACAAACATTTTTCACGGTCCCACCTCCAGCGAACGACTGACAACCCTCCTGGAGTACTTCTGTCATGGAAGCTTTCCCAATTCGCCGTTCGGAACCGGCATTAAACAGTAGGTCCCCTCCACATGTGTCAAATTATAACGCGCACAACACAGTGGAGGCGCGAAGAAGCTAGGCTCTGGCCCTGTATGGGCTGTCTATTTATTTTCTTTATTTTTTTTGCGTTTTATTTAAGAAAAAAAAAAATGCCCTCATTGGAAAGCCCTTTATTAGCAGAAATTGAAAAATGTTTTTAGCTTTATTGAAATGCGTTCCGATCGATAAATACAAAACAATTTTTATTTTCAAAAATGATTGCCTTCTTTTACAATTCTCCTTTGTAAAACTCATTTTTAGTTATCTTTGCGTAATGAATTTTTGTGGGTCTAGAATATCGCTGACTTGCAGTCTGAATTGAGACTTTAGACAAAAAATGACCGAGCGAGAGTTCTTCCCTAAAACAGATTTTGATCACAAGTTCAGTGAAAAAACTTTGCATTTTAAGCAGTAGACTTCCAGTGGTTGCTTTAAAATAAAGCAAAGCAGGTATTTAGGAATTTTCAATTTCAAAATTATGTTTAGCTTGAATAGTCACTGTTAAGCTTAGTGTAATTTGAAAGTTAGTTTGTAAAAAACAAAATACACATCTACTTTTTCCTCAGTGTCATTATTTCACGAGCGCAGTTGACAAGCTCTACTTCAAATCACTGCACAATTTGAGACACGTAAAATTCAGTGTGCATCTTCAGTTAAATCCCTTTTTATCCGCCCGTGTCACACATCCAATTTCCGCATCGTTGTCGGACTTAAGGCAAAGAAGATACACCACACCATTCCTTCACACAACATCCAGATGCTGTGTACGCATTTCCCATTACTCGTGTTCAGATCTCGATTATGTTAGAAAACAAACCCTGACCCTGTTGTTGTCCGTGTACCTGCCCGCATGCACTCATTCACTTAGAGAGAGCTAGTGTCCTTGTACTGTAATGCCGTTTCCATTTCGCCCAAATTAATCCTTCAAAACATTGATGCCTCCATTCGCTCACCTCTAATCTTCTCAACTATTACGACCAGTAAATGGAAGTTCATACTAAATTAACATGTGCTTACCGAAAACATGAATCTATGTGCACCACCCACCCAACCCCACCCAAAAACAAATAGACCAACCCGACCGAAATGGCCAGAAGCTCCTCTAAGCTGCCACATGACTCTGAACTAAGATTACGCAAAGCAAATCCATTTGCAGTCAGCACAACTCTACAGGAGCCACAGTTACAATGCCCATTTGCATCCCCACGCACACACACAAAAAAGGGAAGGATGTCTTTATTAAAAACCTGGATTTTGCCTAGGCAGGAGCACCACCAGCTTCCACGCCGCAGTCGACATCGACAGTGCATACGAAATCCAGAAAACGGCTGCCGGCTCGAACAATGTCTGGTACCAACAGCAGTCGGGTCGGACGCCGGTATACGCCCCGGCCAGGCCAGAAAGACCGACCAATCGACCACCTATGGCAGCAATTTGCCTGATTAAGTTCTAGGAGCTCAGGACTGGGAATATTGTGGGACAATTTATGGACTAAAATGCGCATTGTAGCGAACTGCTGCTGGGCACCGACACCGTAGCCTGGACGGAGCTTCAGTTTTCCTGTTGACATGGTTCGTTTGGTCGTCAGTTGCTTTTTTTTTGCTTTTTTTTTTTCTGGTTCTTCTTTACACACCCACACAGAGGGTCTCCCCCAACACACGAGGATGGGCACTGCACATCAAGTGTTTCGAGCTTTCTGCATGAGTGCTCGACAGGAGGGGTGCAGTCACAGGCAGCGGCACAGACACCGGCAAGGACATCTCTTACACACACACGCCGACAAAGGCAAGGGGAATAAACTTACAAATCGAATGAGCAAATTGGAATTGAAATCTCTTCCAAAAAAATCCCTGTAGTGGATTCCTCCGTCGTTTGTTGATGATCCTTTTGCCGAGGCTTGAAGTGACCAGCCAGCAGGATTCGGATTCCTATTCGTATTCGAATTCGGTGTTATTGGTGAAGAGGAGGAAGCGTACGCAGACCCTATGGTTTATTTTGGAAGCTGGCAGTACAGGAATTGGATTTTGAAAATACCAAAAATCGAAAATTACCAGTGCTGGGCTTTTGTGGTGCTTCATCTGCTCTTTAGGGTGCATGGATGTGGCCTCTGGCTGCGGGCTTGTTGCTCTTAGCCGATGGAGTGTAAATAAAATTTCTGTTTTACACAGATTTTTGAATGGGAATGTTACGGGTCGCATCACATGGATTACAGATGGGGCATTGCTGAGAGATGTGTGGACTTATGAAACGACCTCAAAACAAGGTGCCCATTAATCTTGTTTTGTGGAGCAAGGTTGGTTGAACCATTCCCAGGGCCGTGTTGTGTCTAAATCCAATGCGACTTAAGACCACTCGTAATCCTGTTTGGGTTTGCAAAGTAAAACACGGCTTAAAACTGAGAATGGACACTGAAATCGTATTCACTAGCTCTAAACTGATTAACAGAGAGAGATGTTTGTTGATCTATTACAGAGCTTAAGCCTATTTTTTTGTGCAGGCACAGTTTTGCCGCTTTGGTTGATTCCTTCCTCGAAGATTTTAAGGGTTTTCGAATAGGAACGGGATGTGGTAGCCATTTGAATTCGACGGTGTCTAGTTATTTAGCATTTAGGTCCTGGAATCGCCTTACGCTAAGCGATAAAGTGATAAAATTTAATTATTTGTTTTTATTTATTTCGTTACGAAAGTTAGATGTAATTATTTCAGAATTTACCTAATTCCACAAGAAACCGAAACATGGCAATTTTTTAGTTTCATTTTTTACATTTGGTAAAAAAAGTATTTGCACACCCAATTTTTTAATGATTTCTCGGGTATCTGAAAAGTTTGTATGGAATGTCATATATGAAAAGAAAGAGTAGTAAAACATCTTGGTAGGCATGTTATTGTTTGAGGCTTCATAGCCTACAAAGGAGTTGACAGCCTGGCTTTCATGAATAAAATTTTGAATGGTTTTGAGATTGTTGATATTTTACTTTTTTGACTTGATGTTTTTTGACCCAAAACGCCATAAATTTGGGAACTATTTTTTTCGAATAGGACAAAGGGAGTCATTAAAAATGAGGAAATCCTGCAAGGTTTACGAAAGATTGGTTATTGCATATTGTACCGAAACAACTTGAGACGTCTTCCAAATCAGGAGACGTGAACATTATGCAAAATCTGTGCATTATTTTAGACTGTGAAGAACAAAACAGAAGGCTTTCAACCAAAACTATTTAAAAACTGCGTTTTTGGAGGAAGTGCTTTAGATTAATACTGAAATATATCACAAATTTATCGATTTAAATCGGAAAAGATAACAAATTATTATCAATGCAAATAGACGGCTCATAAAATATTATTGAAACTTGTAACTTATTTATTTCCATTATATGTATCTCGCTCACAACATAAAGTGTGCACATAACATTTGACGTCAGCTTTGGGGTTTTTCCGAAATAATTGGAGTAATTCTTCACCCTTTTTGTGTTCTACGAAAGGTTTTTTCTTACTCTTTCTTATCATACATGACATTCTATATTTTTCATATTATAGAGAGATCATTAAAGAACTGGGTTTGGAAAAACTTTTTTTACCAACTGACTTTTTTTTACTGACCTTTACTTTTTGGGCGTCTGTTTTTCTTCAAGTGGTGAATTATTGAATAATGTGTTTTTCGTCAAACGATGGTCAAAGACAGACTTATTCATCGGATCCTCTCTAGTATTTCTTCCCTGATCTCACATTAAACTAAGAGAAATTTATTTTACATATTTGACCTCTTAGACAGCATTTCAATTTAATGCCAAAATCTAAGATTTAACAATTGTCACTGCAGCGCAAACTCAACTACTTCGACACGATCACAAACCTCACAAGACAAACGCTTCATCTCACACTCAATCAGCCTCCAATTATAGTGACTTGGCTGCACCTTAATCACAGCAAACTGTTTTTATTTAAATTTGGGTCAAAAGCTCTGCAAGTGATTCACTGTGTGCACGTAACTGACTGACGCGTTTTTTTATTTCACAGAAAAAATATCGATCGCCGTCTGTATGCAAAAACACACGCGTACGTGATCTAAATCTCATGAGATAATTATTTCGGTAAATAAAATTCAAAAAATATTAACCGTTACATTTTTTTGATATGAAAATAAAACCGAGCCGTACCTTTTCAATCGTTACTCATCATCATCGCCGTTGTACTTTGTCTGAAAAAGAAAAAAAAAAAGACAAAAATGAATAAAGATAAACATACAAAAAGCAGACAAAAATGATTGAGAGATGATTTTTGAAAACAAAGACGAGAAAATTATTTTTGTTTTGTTTTATTTTTTGCGCTGATGCATTTAGCGTGAATGCGTTAATTTAATTTAACGAAAGTAGACAGAGGGAGATATGATGGTAGGCTATGGGTCTAATGAATGAGAATTAAATAATTTAGGGGAGTTTTTTTGTTTGTCGTGGGGCCCCTTTTAGAATCAGATTTTGGGGTCAGCCGGAATGACAAATTTGTCGGACGAACGTGAGTCATTCGTTTGCGGGTTTTTTTATATCTATATTTTAAGTTTTATTGCGGATTTTGATGAAATTTAAGTCTGCCGATGAGAAAAAGAGAAACAGTCATTAAATGTGGGCCACTCTTCATCGTCAGTAAAGTGCCTTAATTAATTGGAGCAGTGCGATACAGAGAATTCAATCGAATAAGTCATAAAATAGGAGTACTAAAATAAGACTTATGATCGTCTGTTATACAGTCTGTAAATCTATGTTTTTTAACCGCAGCTACATAGACCTTTAAGAGTTTTTATTTATTAGGACGGGGAAAGGATTTATATATTTCTCCCTTTCGAGTTGAAAAACTGTCCACAACAGATATGAATCTCTGCTGAAGTATTGTCGCGAATGGTGGAATCACAAAAAGTGTTCGATCACCTCCATGTCGGTGGCAAATCCGACAAATTTTTTTTTCAATGGAACAACAACTTTGCTGTTTAAATCTCTCATCGATGCCAACGATTTGACCAAATTTATAACTCCTCATCGCCATATCATTGAGCATAAAACCGGTTCTCATCACATTGCTACCGACATCCCGGAGAAAAGCTCCAACTTCAAAAACCCCATAATCGAGGTCATCCTTCGGGTGTAATATTTTTTTCTAAAATTGCTCAAGTCACCCCATAATCGCAACGAGTCTCATTTAGACGACAATCTAAAAAGGAATTCTCTGACTCGAATTTTGGAATGTGTCCAACTTGAGCACTGCGCATCGTCCTTCACCGATGGCCTCCTCTTTTCATCCATATACATGCAGATTCATTTCTCTATCCATAAAAACACAGAAATTCAAAAAAAAAGTGAAGAATTCCCTTCATGCACACAGTCGTTTGCAAATCAATCCGCTGTAAGCATACAAGCGCCCACTTAAAGCCAAGGCCCATCCTACCCCACTCCTAAATAACACGTCAACTGCAGATCCGTTTTTATGGGCACACACTATCCCCGCACACACGGCAGAATCTCAGAAGCGATCAATTTGCGTTCACATTTCAAAGGCCGAGCCCATCCATCCATTCTCCCGGCACGACAAGTGGGCACTGCATGTGTAGCAGCACTTGTGACATGTGCATGTGCTTGGAACATACACCCCCACCCATCCACCCTCTCGTTCTAGTGTCATCCGCTGCTCGTTAGACTAAGAGTCGAGCTCGGGGAGTAATTACGCCGGTAGACTGCAGAAGGGAACCTTGAACCAATTCTCTCCGTGCCCGATGCGAAGCGAAATCAATTCCAACAGAAGGTCACAGAGTTCGGGTCAATCCGATGCAAGACCTTGTGGCGCCTCTCTCTTCGTGTGCAGCAGGAGGCTCCACCATCCCCGGCTGACGCAAGGACGAAAGCGTGTCCAAACGAGATACTCTCGAGGATGAGTCGACGTGCATGACACTTCATAAACAATTTTTGACAAATTATTACCGCAGCACCTCACGAAAGTGGGTCAATGTCGTGTCAAACTCCTCGTGGCTGTCATGTTACGTGAACCGCGTTGTGGGCGTCGCGCAATTCACCTGTGCCGTGTTATTTCACTTTCGCATCTCGCTTCGCCGAAGTAGTTCAATTAATCATAATCTCGGCATCTTCAACACCGCGTTGTTGTGATGGTCGTCGCATCGTCGTCAACGTCGTTGTTGACAACAAGCGGGCGTCGTCATTGAACCTCATTCATGAAATTGTATCAACAACGGAATTGAGATGTTTAGCCCCACGCCACCGCCCGCCCACATTCTTCGAAAACACACGCACAGGAACAGCTTTTTTTTTGTCGGATGCCTGGCAACTACTCTCGCCCCCGGAAGAGTGGTAATGAGATCACAGAAAAAGTTAATTCGACTGGAACATGAAACGATTTTTGAAATACTTTGGCAATAGATGTCAAGTTCACTGTTACGTAATAGAAATCGCCTAATGGGGATGTGATTGAGTTTTTTTTTTTTCTCGTGTGTGTGGCGTTGTGGGAATCCAGAGGAAAACAATTTCTCGCCAAAGGTGGAGGCGGGTTTTGATGGGAATTCGAATGGATTGCACGCGTGTGGGTAATCGGAAGTTGGCCGTTTATTTCTGGGGCTGAATTGATTGTGAATGTTATGGGGTGGAGTGGATGTGAGGTGGCACTGCGGTGGGAAATTCCAGTTTCATGTGCCATAAAGGGTGACCACATAGCGATCATAGTTTGTCTTCGCCTGTCAGACTTTTCAATGACATCCAACTGCCAAAATGTTTGTCAGCTCATCATATAATAAACTTGTGCTCCTTTTTTTGTTACACTAGGAATCTGTGGTTCTAGACCAGCGTTGTCAGACTATTTTGGCGGAACAGGCACAGTCTCTTTTGTTAATTCCTATCTTTCAAATACAGTCGACATCCTCTAAGTCGGATTTCCCTCTAACTCTAATTTTTTCGCCATATTTTGGCATTCTCCCAATTTTCCATACAAAAACCATTCTTTAGGTCGAACTAACTCTAAGTCGAACTAATTTTGATGTTTCGTTAAAATTTGACATAGATCGGTTCGACTGTATATTCGGACTTCATTCGGTATTCATTCAATACAGCACACTCAGAATACAGTCAGAGTCAAAAGAAAGTGTATACATACATCTATTTCTGGAACATTCAAAGTCTCATAAAATAGGTTCTGATGTTTCGATTTTTTAGGTTTGAATTTTTTTTTTTTTATGCTCTAACAAACGTGATAAAAATTGCAATAATAGATCCAGTAAACAAATGTGGACGCCGTGGCTTGAACTGTTAGTGCGTCGGACTGTTGAGCGGGCGTACCCGGGTTCGAATCCAACCCGGGGAAAGAACACCACAACACAATTGTTACGGCTCCACCGCTAGCGAACGACTGATAATCCTTCTGGTGTAACCTCTGTCATTGAAAGCTTTCGCAATTAGCCGTTTGGAACCGGCAGAGCAAACCTATTCACTTGTGTTAAATTATATCGTGCGCAACACAGAGTTAAAAAAAAAAGTGCAGACTTTAAACACAAAACCAAAAACTCAAAACTAACACAAAGCCTGTTATATTTTTGTGTTTAAAATAGCTTCTAAACATCTTAACTTAATCCCTTTTTAATCAATTCTGCAAGAGTTTTATGCCATTCTTTCATTAAAATCAACCTGAAAGACATTTTTCTTGTTTTCGAAAATAGTCAAGGTTACTTTGCTGAGAAGCCAAACTTATGTGCGAAAGCCATTGAAAAAGTTTTTGATTCAAAAATGATATTGCCATGATAGAAATGGATGAATCGTTATGCCTCTTCCGCTCGAGGTTGACTCTCTTTTCTTTTTTGTCTGGTTTTTCGGCTACCAGACAAAAAAGATTTTAAATAAATTGGTTGAATTTGAAAAAAACTAAGGCATTCAAAGACTTCAATAATTTTTACAAAACGGTTTAATTTTTTACAAAAAAATATGTTCCTTAAGCTCGAATTCATAAACCTGAAAAACGAAATTAATTTTGAAATGGTTGAGGATCTGTATTAAACTTGAAGACTTACAGTGATGGACAAAAAAACAAAAAAATCACTCAAAATTCACATTTTTCAGCTATCTTAAATACTGCACTAAAACTTTAAACTTCCAAAGTACCTACTGCTGCACAGAATTCAGTTATTTTCAAATAATACTTAAGTGTGGTACATTTGAAAAAAAAATTTCAAAATTGTAGAAAAGTCGAATTTTAATGTGACAAGAAATTAAATACATTTTAATATACCGTCAAAAAATTGACTAGTGTTGTTAAAAAATTGAAGCAAAACAACAATTATATTTCAATACTTAATACTTTATTGCATGGCATTCTTGTTTAATAATTCCGCTTCCATATGCAATAAATCGTTGGTATGCCTCTAATTATATTGACTCTCATGTTTGTTTCCGAACGATTTCAATTCGATTTAGGTCCAGACACTGAGCAAATCATCTTATAACAGCAACACCATTATTGATGAACCATTATTTTCCTATTTTTTTTTTTTAGTAAGAATCCTTTAGTTTCGAAATGTGTTCGTATTTATTTTTTTGTTTAGCCATATGGATTTTTATAATTTTTCTCGACAGTAGTCAAGTTGCTGGTTTTGTTTTACATGTGTGATTTTTCTATCTATCACCTACCTACTCCCCACAAGATGGGTCGATATTCAGTAGATAGTAAAAAGAGGAGAAAATTGCAGTAATATTTGTAAGAGTATGTTGTATTTATTTTTTTGTGCACTGCACAGAAAATATACCAGCTCCTTAGCCAGTTTCCTAAGAAAAAAATGATTCCAAGAGTATGTTTAAGCTAGTTTTCTTTATATAAGGCATCCCAACTTCATACTGTTTTGCTGAACGAATTTTCCAATTCAATTTAATGGCAGAAACAAATGTTCCGTAATTTTAATTAGAGCTAAATTACTCATCCAATTCAATCTGAAACATCTGTGCAGAGTTCTTCAACTATATTAAAGAAAAAAAGGAGAAGTCTTGAAAGATATATAACATAAGTAATTTGTACTCACTCGACTTTCTCTAAGACTTAGAGACAGTTAAAATAAAAACGTTTTCGACGTAAGAGTCCCGCTCTTTTAATTAAAAAGTTTCGAAAACCCGATTTATCCGAAAAAAAAACTGTTCTAGACCGTCTTAATGAGTGAATTTTACAGGGAGCAACCATTAACGCAAAAGGCTCTAAAAGAAAGCCTAAATAATAGCTTCGTTTTCAGTTGGACGTCTCACACCTTATGAACTATTTAAGATAGGCATGCATATATGCTAAGTTTCAAGTTCCCTTAGATCAGTTTTTTTTTATCAATTCTTCATTTTTCCCGATTGACTTCAGAAAACAATTTGTAAGCCTTTAATGAGAGCTTTCAAGCATTTGTGCGCTGGTAAAATGTGCTTACACCTTTAATGAGGTCGTGGAAGTTAAATAGCTGCAAGTTTTGAACTGAAACAAATTTAAGGTTCTCCCTTTTTTTTTGTTTTTATATAGAAAATTCATAGATTATAGCGTAGATACTACTAGTAAAAGCCAAATCAAATTTCGTGTTGTGGTTTTCGAGACTAGCCCAGACCACCAAAAAATGTGGTGTTAACGTTGTGATGTTCATACATAGACACTGACGCAGTAAAATAAATAAACTGAAGAAAAGAATAAAACTATCGAAATTTAAAAATTTTAAAGAATAATGAAAATCTTCCTCGAATTCCTTCAAAAAAGCACCTCATCGTTGGTTGGGGTCTATAACCTCATAATGTACCCCAAACACAATCCACAGCGCCCCACAACATCTTTAAAATCTGAATTTTAGTCCGCAACCTGAATCATCGTTTGGCGCAAATAAAAATTTCAATTTAAATCAGATTTCTAATGACCTCATCTCCCTGCACCCACTCATGGATGCAAATTTAATGAAACAGGTTTCTCGGATATGCCACTGAACTGAGCCACAGCAAAATCCTGTCATTCGAGGATCCTTCGCCAAGCCAGCCTCATTACGAAGCGGATTACCAGTCGTAGACTTCATAAAATAAACCACTTCCAGATCTCTATCGAAATTCCGATATCATGTGCTGTTGCTCAGCAGTAAAATCTCAGCTCTGAGCTAAACAGCGATGACCTTCGACCACGAGGAGAGATAAATAAACCACTTCGTTGTGCTCTTCAGAGCTGTCAAGAAAAAATACTACCAACAGCCGGAATGTGTAAATCCAACCGGTTTTTCTACGCAGACAAAAAAAAAAAAGAGAAAAGACAACAACAGAAACTCGTCGTACGAACTTCCGCCGCTGTTGTCGTCGCCCGTATTTGCATCGTTTGTGTCTTTTTTTTGGAGCCAAAGAAAAACCTCTCCTAACAGACACAAGCTCACTTAATTCGATTTCATGGATTCGGCTTTTGGATTCTACTAGATTCTCTGCCTCCCCTTTTCGCCCCCAAAAAAACAGACTCACTGTCAAATTGATTGCGCGTGAAGTTCCCAACGATATACTCAACAACAGACGCACACAGACAGAGCCACAGACAGCTCAGCCGTTGTGCTGTCAATTTGACATGCGGCAGAGCTTATTCCGCCTTGACGTGAGGTAAGGCACAGAGATTATGCGATGTATCTAGATACTTTTGTTGTACAAAATTTGGTGGTGGTGGTGGTGGTGGGGCGCCCAACGTCGGTCTCTGTGTGTGTTTGTGTGACAGGCGAAGGATAAACGAAAGTTGAAGGTTGTTAAAGAGTGAAAAACACACCAAAAACGCGAAAACGGATCCGGTTTTCGATTGTCACCCCGATTGTTCTCTCAGTTCTGTGTTTTGTTTTCGTAGCCCGGCGTGGGTGGGTGGCGGTTGCGGGAGGAGGCTCACGCACACGTATCGCTTGGTAATGAATATTTAATGTGCGACTGTGGATTGGTGGTGTTCTTAAAATGGAATATTAACGGATTTTTATACGGTTATTCGAGAGAGCGAACAGTTTCAGTTAAAGGCACCTTTTGGCATATTAATGCGACGAGATAAAAGCTATTGCGCAACCCCACGTATGGTCATCCGACGATTTCCTGGTCATCGCTTTCACTGAGATGCGATGCGGAGAAATGCCCCATGAGTCAGTTTCTCAGCTCTCTTGCGAGAGGGTTACGAAATGTCGGGTGGTAGTCTTAGATTCAACGATCGGCTGACGAAGGCGGACTTCGAGTCGGGGAAAACCAGCCGTGTTTGTTTTTCTGCATTGAGACGCGATGGGAGGTTAAATGTGTGAATTCCAATTGGCAGCGTCCGCTCTGACGTGCTAAGTTTCTCCTAACTTTGTTAAGAAATCAACTAAGTGGCGATTATGTTGTTAAGCCCGACTGCATGCCAAAAGAAGTCTAGCAGATGTGCTTAGAGGAGCTTGCTGTGATTTATGTAATCGTAAAAGTCATCGTTTTATGTCGCAAGGAAATTCTTCACAGCCATTTGAATGGGTTCTTACAAAATGTTCAAAGTTTCTACTCAAGTGGGTTCATTATGGCAGACGTGAAAGACGTGAAGAAGATTTACCAGGCTCTGCACAGAACTTATCAAATGCACAAATGTTATATGCAGACCATAACCCTTTCATGCCCGAATAGATGGGGTTGCTTGAGTGTGCATTCAGCCCAGATCAGCTATAAATGATCACTAGCAATACTAATAATAAAATATTCGCAAACAAGCTTGCATAAAACATCAAGGTACACTCATCGCTCGTTTTGTGCGGTCTCGTTTTACGCGGTTTCACCGTTGCGCGATTTTCAAATATCTACCCAAATTCGATTTGCGACTTTGCTGAATGATTTGAAGAGTTCCAACCCACTATGATTTTTTTATTCAAAAGACATCCATGTACGCTTATAAATCCTTTGCGCGGTTTCGGTTTGCACGAAACTTTTCATTCCCCTAACCCTCGCGAAAAGCGAGGCATGAGTGTTCTTTGAAATAAAAACCATTAGAGAAAAAATTAAAATTACGAAATATTGGGCAGAGATGTTCAATTCGAAAGATACAACTTTGGAAAAATGATAAAAAGTGCTTCAATCGAAGTATATCGCATTTATTAATTTTCTCCACGTCATCGTACAAACTAAAGCAGTACTTAGAAAGTGCGTAGCCCAACAATGTAACCAAGCGAGCATCCAAATGAGTCCAGTCTGGTGGGCAACCTACAGAAAATAGAATTTCTCCGCTGAATATTTTCAAAGAGTTTTTAACCAGCTTTGCAGTATGGGATGGTAGATTGCCAAGAAGGAAAATAACTTTGTGCAGCAAATAGTACAAATCCATCAATTGTTTGTGTTTATAACAGTCAGTTTTGATCTTTTTTCAGCCAGGTTTTGATACCTTATGATAGAGACTACGCTCTTTTTGATCCCGCCATACATAGAGCACCATCTTTCTGTCAGATCGATTTACTTTTGTGATTAATGGGTCTACCAACGATTCTTTGAGCTGGGGCCTCTCAAAATGAATTTGCTCTTGCGAAAAAAGGGTTTATTTTTATCCAGCGAGCAAAAACTTCACATGTGTTTTTACAATTCTCTATTTGCCAATCTCTTGTAGCTTATCTGTTTTAATATCTGCAAGTCCACGTTTATCCAATAATATCTGTAAATTATTCTTATTTGCATTGTTTCGGCGGTTTTTCGTTCTCCTTGTCTGCAACATTGAAGTCACCAATTATTAAATGCCGAGGTAAATAAGTCAGTTATGTATGTTCAAAGAAAATAAAATATTGCCATGGTCTGCAAATTATTTTGTTTTTAATTGTATCGTATTATTTATTAGTTCAGAAGAACTCTTTAAACTTGCTGTAAAATTTGCTCCATAAACTTAGTTATACTAGTTTCTATTCTAATATTAGCATCAACAAATCACGAAAATCTCTACAAACACTTTGCATTCATGTGCATCTGACACGCGTTGATGGCACAAGAAAATGAAGGTGAATATACAATGCACATAAACTGCATCGGTACGTAATCTGTCATCTGAAACCGACATTGCAAAAATCTACAAATGGCACTAAAGTAGGAAAAACTTAAACTCCACTGTTAACGAGTTCGAAAACTCGTTAAACTCAACACTTTAAACTTCTGGGACTGTGTCACAATATTGTTTTGGGCATGACCCAAAATGTCATGTCAATTCTGTCTGTTAACTGGACTGGAATTGGGCTTTCGAATGATCTTAAAACATTTTTACTGCAATTTCGCCCAGCTTTTTAACTTGTCAGCAAATAGAATTCATTTTGTACACAAACAACATCGCACAAGAAAAGATTGAATTTAACGACTTTGAATCATTTCTTTGTACTCCATTCTAAGATAAATACTCTCTTACTGATCTAATTCTAATTTATTCTAATTCATTCATAACCGGGGTGTGCATGGGAGAATCAATGACGTTTAGAAGATGTATTCATAAAAGTGAATGACAAATGTTTAAATATTCAGTGTTAGTTGATATTTACTGTTTTCACACAAATATTTTCAACAATTCAAAGATGACTCTCGAACGAAAATTCTATTTTCCAATAAGATCGTGATCAATGAGACACAAATTAAGCAAATTTTCTCAATAAATTTAAATGGGCTGCATACACTCTTAACCTCAATCCAATAAAGAATAGCACTCTACTAAATGACCTCGCTAAATGTCCGTAATGCAAATTTTTTAATGTAAAAACTTCTTCACAGAAAATTCTACTTCCAGTTTCGTCACCAGCTATACAATCAGTGGAATTTAATTAAATTCAATCTATTTTTCTTTGAAATGTCGAAAACAAAATTTTTTAAAAGCTTATTGATTAAAGTCCAATGACTTATTTAATCAAAGAATCAAAGAACTGTTAGTTAAACTAAAAAAAATTGTACCGCGAAATTCAATAATAAGCAGTCAAAGTAAACTGAGAACAGAGGAAACTTTGTATAACAAATTATGTGAAACTTTATATTAAGAATGAGTAAAACCTCCAGGATAGGTCATAGATTCGAAAATTTAGCTTGGCGTCGAATCAAGCACGCTTCTGGACTCCTGAGCTGGGGTTGGAGTCCATTTCCTTGTAACGGCCTCCCATAGAGAAAAATTGGTTGCCTTTAATTGAATTTTGCAGAGCTGCAAATTGTTGTTAGACACTTTAGAAATAGCTGCAAAATTAGTGTTTGTGATTACATTTAAGGTTCTTTGCTTAAGCGATGGAAAAATGTCGAATCAAAATTCTCGAATAATAAATTTTGATTTTAAACCATCGTCTAAACTATAGTCGATGAGAGAGTAGCCACTCCGTATTTTTTGAAGCATTAAATTAATGACGATTCAATGGCACTCAATGACTAATTTAGGTTTCCCACAAAAAAAGCTCCATCCACTAATAAATCGTCCCCGCATGTGTCCATCAAACTGCCAAACTTTTCTCTCCATTCTCGTGTCGACTGTGTGCCCTAACGACTTCGATTAATCAAACGGCAATAATAGAGATCGTTAACCCGTCTTACAATCAATGCCATCAACTCTCGAACCCACCCACATAAACTCGACGAAAAAAAAAAAAGACCTCACTATCGCTTTAAATTTTTTTTCTGTTCATAGTTTCCTCGCCATTAAAATAGCAAACAATGATGGAACAGGAACTAAAAAAATGAAAACCAGAAATTTTGCATCGAGAGTAACTCGAAGCTGTGTGTTTAAAACTTTTCACCAAAGTTTGCACACTCCGATGAATCTTGTTCTCCTCTCTTTTTTTTGTTTCTTCCTCCCTTTTAGAACTTTTTTTTCGTTTTTCTAAAGGTTAATTATCGAAATTTATTAAGTGGTTCTGCTCTATTAATTTTCGACAGTCTCATTAGTTAAGAAAAAGATAAAAAAAAAAAAGAAATTCATTCGACAGATGCAAATGAAAAATGTAATCATACTCTCTCGTCCGCCCGGTCCTCCCACTCGGTGTGTATTTCATTTCCAAGCGAATACCCGACAACAGATGTCGTGATTCGTCGTAAGGTAGCGATATCTTAATGGAAAGTGACAGATAAGTGCGTCTTCCTAATGAGTGCATCTTACAAGTGTTGTATCAAAAAGACAGGCATTCTCCTTCGGGTGCATGCGATGCGACACACGAAGCCCTCCTTCGACATTATGCTGTCATTCTTATCCTCATCCTCGTCGTCTCCTGGCATTGTCACATTCGTTTGCCTTGGAGTGGAACTCCTTCGCATGCACACACTTTCACTCTTTCATGTGAGACAAGTAATTTTTTTTTTGTGTTTCGTCTTTTTCTTCTTCTTTTCCTTTTGTTGTGCGCGTGTTTTTGTTCGACATTCACTTTTCATTGAAAGGGAATAATCTGGAAAAGGGGACGGATTCGAATGCAGTAAGACGAGGACTTGCAAAAGTTTTAGTGGATCAGTCAGTCTGCTGACACAAATATCCTCAATACACGTCTACTCCCTCGGGTGTGGGGGGGGGCTTTTTTTGTTTGTTGTCGAGCATTCTACATCATTTTACTTGGGATTCGGTCGAACCGCACATGAGGTGGACTGAGACTCTTTTCGATACAGGTGCACAGGGTTGGATCTGGCAGTAGATCAGCTTTATAAGATAATATGCATTTGAACAAGTAATTCTAGATCTCCGAGAGAAAAGTTTAAGTTTGGTCAAAGCAAATAATACAAATCTTTTCTAAGCAATCAAAGTCCGTTCAATCAATAGCAGATCAAATGTTTATAAGCAAAACATTTTTGCGGAAATTTGATTGATAAGCCTGAATTGAGTGAATCAAAATCAAAATTCTCTCCCTATGATAAAACAAAACTTTTTAATAGTGTATTGTACCCAAGAAAACATTCAAGAATTCAAAGTTCTCAATAAACAGACACAAGAATGATAGAATGACAGAATATCAATCTTGGGGCAGACAGAGTATTCTTGGTCTTCTTTTGTTTTTCTTTCGTTTTTCTTTTCTTCTTTTTCTTTCTTTTTCCCTTTTTTTGTTTTTTCTTTCCTTTCTTTTCTACTAGTAGCTAGTATTTACGAATTTCAACGAAACCGAAATTCTGTTCCATTACGTAAAGAAGTTCCCTTCCTGTGCATTTCAACATAAGAAATCTACGTTGGTTGTTTTATATAACTTGTCAAATCGCTGTTCGAAATTTATAAATTCTACAAAATACTGCAAAAAGAATTTTACAAACTTGCGTAAACTATGCATACTTTGAGAATTTAAACGAACCTGGGAACCCTTCACTTACGAATTGTGTATTTAAAGCATTTAAAAAGCCGGCCGTAATTTCATTCTCTGTCGTTCTTTTTTTGGTTATTCTGGTTTCAGTTTGAGAAAATGGGCAGCTGCTATTTCACTTCGCCCATTGATGAATTTGCCAGAAATTTAACAAACTTAACTGAAATACAAAAAGCATTTTGACAGTAATTCAGGAAGCATCGAACAATAGCTCATCATTTTTACGCACATTTGTTTGATTTAATGTTCAAAGCTTTCACACGTATTCACAGACACAAAATGTTAAATTAAGTTTCTGTAATGGCTTATTTGTGATGCTAACTAAAAACTTATACATTTTTTGAAGTAAAGTGCAGAAAATACGTGGAAAGATTTAATTTTGGAACTAAATTGACTAAATTGGATTTCGTGCACAATTTCTGAGTGCAGTAATACAATTTTATAGTTTTTCAAATTGTTCGTGAATTTTTTCTAATTTGTAAAAACGCGAGAATTCGGTCCCATATTTTTCTAAGACTTTGTGCCATGAAAAATGCTGATCGATCGAAGCAGGAAATAAAACACTTCCATATGTGATTCATTTAAATACGCAAGGAAGGCGAAATTGCATCAGTACCATTTTTATGGATTTACTGATATTTTCGGAATTTTTTCCCTATAATTTGTATAATTTTTTCCATTCCTATCCATGACCATTTTTTCCTTCAAACAAACAAGGCACTGTATGTTTGATGAAGTTCACAATTCATAAACACTAGGAATTTAAAAGAAATATCTATATTAGGACGCCTATTCAGTTTCGGTCGTTAATAATTGTTCTTCTGGACAGTCTTAGCATGCTGTAGTGCATAATTTGGAACGAATGTTAAATAACCAAAATTAGTCGGTATCATTGGCTTACAGCAATTGAGAGTGAGAATTTTAGCAAATTCTTAATAAAGGCCAACATATACATAGGTCATACATTTTTCGTTGTTGAAAACAAATTAAATTAAAATACACGCAGCGATATATTTTTTATTTATTTCATTATAGAATTTGGACTTTTAAGTGAACGTACTCAGGTTCGAATCCAGCCCGGGGAAAAACTCCACAAAAAATTTTCAACACTCCATTTCCAGCGAACTTCTGATAAATCCTCCTGGAGTACTTTTGTCACGGAAAGTTTTCGCAATTCGCCTTTTGGAACCGGCAGTAAGAAAAAGGCTCCCTTTACATGTCTCAAATGTCTCAAAACCTAGGCTCTCAACGTGCTGTAACGTCACCCCTATAAATTACAATTATTGTGTAATGCGCGAAAAGTGGCTACGTTTAGAACCCCACTTTTGTACGTTTGTAGAGGCCACTCCTAGGTGGCGTAAGTTACGCATTAAGGTCTTTCGGAAGAAGGAAGAGTTCGGATATAAGGAGAATTAATTTTTCAGTTTTATTCGTTCTACAAGCGTCATAGGGACCGGTAACAAAATTGTAATCGCAGTAATAAATAAATAATAAATAAATGAAAAGTAAATAACAAAGTAAAATTGCGTATAAATAATAAATAAATGAAAAGTAAATAACAAAGTAAAATTGCGTTTTTCACTTTAAATAACAAAGTGGAGATCCCAATACGTTTTATTAATTTTAACGTTGTTCGATCTTAAAGCGATCTATTATCGTAGCGATCTATTATCGTTTTGACACTTCAAACGACAGATAGCCATCGCTATCAATTTGGACCGCGAAAGGAATGACACTGTACTTTCACAACACAAAGTAAATCCAGGAATTGAAAGCTCTTCAAAATCTTAAAAAAATTCAGGAGTCTTACTCTGAATTACAATTCCAACTTTAAAATTATTCAATTATTTGCGAAAATTTGACTTTGCTTTTAGAGCTACGGAATGCCTATTTTACGAACTTGAACGATTTAATATCAAAGTAGCCACACAGAGTAAGGGCCATGAATTTCATTGACAAATTTTCTATCTTCTTGTCGCTTGTAGGCTTTTTCAATAAGTCGATTATTTGCTATTAATCAGCAGATGCGTTTCAAGAAGTCAAACTGCATTCATAAAATGTAGCCGTCTAATATCAATTTGTGATTTCTTTACGAAGGTGCAAGGTGCTAAGTAACAATTCGGAGTGACTTAATATTAGTCATTGGGGCTTTGTAACAGAATGTCGCTGATCAATCACTTGGTCTGTTGAAGAGGAAGTTCAATACAACTGTACACTCCAATCATCGAGTAATCAGTTTGCTTATATAACCAAGATCCACCCACCAAACAGAAAACTCTCAACTATTCCATTATGCAATAAACTACGCAAAGAAAGCTAGTTGCCGAACTAGCAGTCCTCGCGAAGGCATTCAACGTCAGCAGACGTATTTTTATGAAGTTTTGTTAACAAGGCCGCAACGTAATATGATCTTAGGAAGAATATTGTGACTAGCATTGATTTGTGTCTAAGAGTGGTGGAAAATCGGTCTTATAAATCAATTAAAAATGAAAAAAACGAACGCGTTTTCGATTATCGGCTAAACGTGTTCGAAAACTATTTTGGAATTCAAAATGTGCAAAAGAATCGGGCAAATCATAGTTGAATAAAAATCGGGACTAATAAAAAAAACATTTTCAAATTTTGGTCAATATCAAATTAAGTTTATTTGATATAAATAAAGAAAACAAGCAAACGTTTTTAACTCATTAATAATTGAGTTTTATCAGTTCAAATTGCTTGTCGGTAAATACCAAGTCGATTTGCATAAAATAAATGAAACGCATTTTAGAATGATATCCCAGTTATTTGTTAAATACAAAACTGGCGAGTTATTCTTGAACAATGCCCGCTGATTGTTTCGAAGTGATTACATGTTGAAGAATTCGCTTGAAAATCTGACCAGTTTTCTTGTGTTCTAGTTGTGAGCTGCTTGCATTAAGGTGTTAACAAAATGTCTTATTATTTCTGATGCTATTTATAAACATACTTCATTGTATCATAGACAAAAAATCATTCGCCAAATACAGTTGCTTAGCCATTATAAGACAACGCAATGTCAATTTCTCCCGAACTTGCTGTTTTCCCACGATCAACAGGGTCTGAGAGGTTATTCCTCAATGCAAGACGGTTCAAAAAATGTGCGCGATTGCTTCCCCAAGTGGCGCCCCGAACAACCTCAACCCACAGGCAACCTCCGGCCGAGGAAGTACAACCGATTTTGCAGCAAATCCTTTTGGGAAACTGAAAAGCTTCCTGCCTTGCGGATGGTTGCGTTTCGAGTATCCGTTTGCACGGATAAAAAAGTCTTCAAAAACGAAAACTACCGACGAATGAAGAGCGACAAAAGACTTATTCGGAGGCAAAAAAAAAAGAAAAAGAAAATGCTTTACTTTTCTCCTTCTTCTCTCTCACTTTCTATCCAATTTTATGTGCTTAACTTATTCCCGGCTCCTGTGGGACCGAGAATAAAGAGATGGGAGGTAGCAACACTCACACACACACATCCAGGAATGATGCATGGCAAGGAAGCATGTTAGTCAGTTGTACTTCTGGTGCACATTTTAATGGGGTTGAGTGGATTCGGTGGGGGTTGCCGGTATCATGGCAGTACAGATACGTGAGTGAATTACCTGTATGCGATATAACCTGTTGACCCGAGTGCACGAATTTAATGCCACTGCTGTCGCCTGCCTTCTCCACCAGAGCCTCACCATCCGTGAGGGAGGAGGTTGGAGAAAAACGTGAATTTTTACGCTGCCGTGGCTGAGCAAATATGGAGAAGGACGAAAAACTCGCTTTCGCCTTTTGTGTGTGTGTAAAGGAGTTTCAGTTGAATATTTTTTTGTTGGTTGGTGAATAAAGTCAGTAACTCCTTTTTGTGGGGAGGAAAAATTCACCCCACACCCACCGACGAGTAATAGTTTCGACAAAGTGAAGATTGAATAGCGAAGAATAAAAGCAGACATGTTTCGGGATATTTAGCTGCAAACAGCTCACAGAGTGCAGTGCGAATTTACGATATTTACTTTGGAGCACGTTGCAGTGCTAAGTTAATGTGTGTGCTCGGTGGTGGGAAGCTCGCCATTCTCGGCATGAGACCCAAGTGAACAGGGTAGTTACGCCATCCAGGAATGACGTCCTTGCCAGTATATTTCACGTTAATGCAGCATTTGTGGGTGGCACCGTCTGATGTGGCTGAGAAAGCGAACTGGTTTTATTCCGCTCGCTTGTTTTTGCCTGCACGTCGTTCGGTTGGTGTGTCTGATGGAGGTGCATTTTCATTGCAATTTATTTCGAGATAAAGGGACTTAATTAAAAGGAAATATAAAGTACTGTACATGAATTTTAAATGACTTGGCAATGTGGGCGGATCGGGCGCAGGAGGTGAGTGTGTGATGCAGCCTTTTGTGCTGCAAAATATGCTCCGACAAGCTGTTGAGACTGCAAAGAACTAGAGAGAGACGCCTTAATAGGAGCGTTTCTTGAAGATGCTTTCGGGATTTATGGCTACGGTAGCGGCGGAAGCTTTTTTTTTTCTTTTTTTAAGTGCGGTAATAAAATAAGCATCGTTTTGAGAAGAGTTGTGTAGGGGTGGTGGCAGTAAAAAAATCAACGGCTGCTGAGCATTCACGCTGCGACACAGACAGATGTTTCTTGTCGCAACAATGTTCTTAGTATTTTCCAGATTTTCACGGGAAAATTAAGCTAATTTTCCATTTTCATGAAGTTCATCGTGATCGGAGTGTTTCCGAAGACAAGTTATAATGACTGAAATGGAAATTCTTCCTAGCGTACTTCGTTCGTTTAAAAGCTTCACTCTTCGGAACCGTCATTAAATAATAGGTTCCCTCTCTACATACATATATCAAACTACACCGCGCACAATATTTAGTTATCATTCATTTGTTGAGGGTCCCTGCGACTTCAAGAAAGGAAGAGTTCATTTATTTTTTTTTTTTTTCAAGTTCGCACGTTTGAATTCTGAACGCAGAGACTCGGAGTACTACCTAGGGCCTGCAGTGACCTATGTGAGGCTCAGCTTCTAGTATTAGTCTTCCTATTTTCTCAGAAGTCTTCTTTAGATTCACAGTTCAGGGTCGAAAATTAGCTTGAGTTTTAATGGCAGAGACTTAGATGTTGTGCTGCGATGTTTCTACGAGATTAATGCATCGAAAATTGGTGTACGTTTTGATTGGGGAGATTTAGGAATCGGTTGATAACTTGGACGAATTTAGACAGTCTGAGAACATAAATGACGCTGGTGATTAATTGAGACTAAGGAGTCAAAAGTTAGCATGGATTTAGAGTCTGAAAGTTTAGAAGTTGGGTTTGGAGGGCTCGACCTTTCTTGAAATCTCAATGTAGAAACTTAAAAGTAGTGCCTCATGTTTCAGCAGGGTTCAGCGCTTGGAAATAAATTAAATCTGACTTGATTTTATTTGCCGATGTTGAAAGAAAAGCCCTGGCACTCATTCAACTGTCAAATTCACTTTAAGGGGCTCAAACTTGAGAGTTTGCCAATTCAGAATGCCGCTGCTTTTCGTTTTTCAACGAAATTTTTGATATTTCTTAATTTCTCTCCTGAAAAAAAGACCTCAGCCATCCATCAGTGGCTGTCTATGTATTTTTTCAATAAAAAAAGTAAAGCGCTCCGAGGTTTTTGCTGTTTCATAGTCTCGCTATCTCTTTGATTGAGGTTTACCGCACACCCTATCACGCGTAAATTTGAAAAAAAAAAAAAAAACTTTAAAAGCCCACTAACACCACCTCCACAAAACCACGCTGCATAAGCGAAAATTTAATTCTCAATTCAAAGGAATCCCTCTGAATCGTTGGCAACCCCACCAAACACACACACACACCCACCCAAATTTAACCGCAACCAATTAAGTCTTCATTACATTTACACCACCCGCCAAGGAACGAGAACCTCCTCTAGGCACATCGCATCAGTGGAACTCTTTAATGTGATTAAAAAATCAACGCTCACAACGCCTCTCCCTGGCTCGACACCCTCGCTGCCAGCAAGGCTGCTGCGTCGCCTTTGGCATGACAAATTTAAATCAATTTCTCAGCCGCACACAAACACAAGTTTTCGTAATCACCCATGCACAGAAGGAGGGGAAATTTTTCATAATCCACCGCTATTCACAAATTGTGGTGGGTTACTACCCAGCCCCCGAGACAAAACGAAGACTCAGGATGAAATAAAAACTAATCTACCCTTAAATTGGCCTGGACACGTTTCAGTAGCCGTCGTCCCTCTCTCCCCGTCGAACCAAAGGACGAGGCGAATTGGAATTAGGTACACTTTCCCACATAATATGCGGTTTGGTCTTATTTATTCTCTCTGCGCCCCACGAAAGCGAAAAAGGACGAAAAAGTGGTCTCCTCTCTCTATTTCGGGTTCACCACCTCATTCTTAAATTATAAATGCCTCTGCCAGATTGCCGGAATGAGTGGGGATTAAAGGGCTTCGCAGGGAGAGCTGTCCGGATGAATTGGGGTGTATTTCGGTGTTGGTGGAAAAATAAAAATCACCTTTAATCAGAATTTGTCTTACTCCCTGGAGGCGGCGGCAGTGTACCGGACACATGCTCCAAATTAACCATTTTTCGGCACAAGCACCAGCTGCATCCACTTAAGCGTTGCTCACCCTCTCCACTGTGTCGTGGTCAACAGGCGGACAAAAAAGTGCAAAAAAGGACTAAATTTCATTTTCATTTTTTTTATTTTTCGTGTTGGGTCCTTTGTAACCAATTCTCTTTCTCTTTCTTTCTCTCGTTGCAGCAACAAGTCAGAATTCATTATTGAACACACCTCCGGTTATGTACGTCGAGCGAAACTGGCGCATCTCGGAGTCGGAGCAAGTCGGCTCGGTGATAGCCCGGGTGCGGGCAGAGGATGCGGAAAATGATCTGCTGCAATTTGGCCTGGAGCCACTTTTCCATGGCAACTATGCTAATCCGGCCAATGTTGGTACGACCAATGATAAATTACCATTCCGCATAGACCCGGACGGAGTTGTTTACCTTAACGAGAGCCTGGCTGGACGGGTGAGTATCTACTCTTTTTACTCTTTTTACTCTTTTACTCTTTTTTGTTTTTTTTTTGTTCCACTCTGTGTATCTGTTGGGTTGGCCACCACAGACACCCGTGGATTTATGCTAATTACTAAAAGGTCCTAGTAGCTGACGAGTTTTGTTTTGTTGTGCTTTTCGGTTCGCAGGGCGGCGAGAACTTCTTCCTCTACATCACAGTATCGGACGGGCAATTAACGGCCAAGAACGAGGTCTACGTCAACATTTATGCTCGGAACGATAATAAAATTTACGGCTCACGTCCGCCGTCGATAACGCAGGCCGCGCAGAACATCTCGCAGTTCCTGCCGCCGTTTCACATGCTGCCGGGGGTGCAATCAATTAGGGATCGCCCCGGAATGCGGTACCCGAGTAGTAATCTGCCGCCAGGCTTCGAGTTGAATAATGTTTACCAAACGATTCCGCAGCCACCGAGGCCGTCGTATGTGGACGGAGGTCACCCGGTAACCAGCGCCTCCGAGGCGACCACGGACTCGACGACTACGACGAGGACGAAACTGACGCCAATCGCTGGTAGCGGCTCAAAAACGAACAACAGTCAGGCAAACAGAACGAACACCAGCTCCACCCAATCGACGGAGGATGACAATGGCTCGTCGACGTTGTCGTCATCGTCCTCGCATGCGATTAGAACCATTATCCCTGTCATAATCACAGTTTGCGGAATGTTTGTGGCAGCTGGGCTCATCGTTCTATTTATTTATCGCAAGCGTCTGTGCGCCATTAGCAAGAATCTGAAGAAGAAGAGCAAAGAGGAAATGGCTAAGAAGTCGAATCAAAGTAATTTGAGCAGCAATCTGACTGATGACAGTCGAAACTCGATGGTGCTCCAGCACTGGAATGGTCCGATGGCGTTCGGGAATAGATACGTGCCCTGGGAGAGGGATCAGCAGCAGCAGCCAATGGTGAGTTCCAAGTCATTTCAAAAAATGTTTTTTTTTTTTGTTTGGTGATGGGTCGATAAGGAGTGGGATTGCTCTCAGTTTTCCGATGGATTAGGAGTGGGATGATGGAACTCTCAGCAGACTGCTGGATTTGGGCTAATTACGGCTCTTAAGTGGTTCGAACTCGGAAGTTAGCGGTGGGTGTAATGAGTTTTTGATTGATTTTCTAATCGACATTGGTTGGGGGGTGTAAGAGTCTCTAGTTTCAAAGGGACAACCTTATTGACCCTAACTTCGATTAGAAGAGGGCATATGAGTTACAAGGCTGAAAAATACTTGGGTAGCCAAAAAAGATAACCAATTGAGTTTATCGGTATCGTGTAATAGACCACCGCACCACCGCAGTTGCACATCACTTGCTACCAGTAGTAGTGTGGTTTCTATTCTAGAGTGTCAATAGCCATTTCTCATTTATTTCAGTACTATGTACTTTAAAATTGAAAGTTAAAGAAAATTCTTCATTCGCATAAAATTGTATCTTGAATTTTTTTTACTGCTCATTCTGGAATGACCAGACATATGGCTTTAGTTTTTTGTTCTTAAGTTTAAGCTGGTAGCAAGAACATGAGGTAAAACAATTATGACTGCACGGTGGTTGCATCAAAACTTCCCAACCAAGCTCCGTCAATTTGTTCCGGGTCATCAAAAATGTGTGTGGGTTAGCATTATCCTGACAGAAGACAACTTGCGTTTTTGTTGGCCAATTTCATTCAAACAGTCGAATTATGCACAGCAGGAAGTGGAATTGACCGTTTTAATACGTTCTAGCTGGTCATAATATACAATTTTCTCCCAACACCACCACATACTTAACACTATGCAGTTAATCCAGGCTTTGAAGTCGTTTGTGAAGAATTGTTCTGCAATTGGCTCCAAAATGACGCTTGAGTGCACCGCTCCTTAACAACCCATGTATTCAAAGCCGGTAGAGCGGTTTTTTGATGCGGCGGTGACGCTGCAGTCTCGCTGAAACCCGCGAGCACTTTTGCCCGCAAACATGACGCTTGAAGCCGCCGCGTCAAAAAATCGCTTATGTGCACCAGGGCTAAATTCAAAATACGAATTGTGTAGGTTTTCTAAACATTAATTTCTAAACTTTGAATACATTTTCGATATTACGGCTATTCGATTAAGAGGAAGAAAATAAATTTCGAATTTGTATCGACTTTTTCCAGAAGACTGCACTTCCTTCTTCTATGTTCAATGTCTAAATCAAAAAGTGTACAGAACTGTTGTTGCATATTGAGAATTGAAAGTACAATCAACCAAAATGTGCTCCACGCTTTTTGATTTAGTCATTCGACATTAAAGAAGTTATTAGTTTATTTTCCGATTTTTAAAGCGTGTTTTTTACTTTTTCAAACTCAACAAACTTTCAATTTTTTTTTGACTTTTTAGTCTTTTGTATTCAAATTGTTCTTACAAAAGCCTTTCACTTAATACCTATATATATAATGGTAGTACATAGCGAATAGCTAGTCCGCCATTTTTAGGAGTCAGCCATACTGAATTTAGGATGACGTCACCTAGCTAACAATGCATTGTCACGCAAATGAAACGTGTGTGCAAAATTTCAGCTTGATCGAAAACCGGGAAGTGGGCTAAATTTAACTTTCAAGATTTGCTTACATATTTTGGAACTCGACGAGTTGTGTAAAATAGAATTTTTTTTTTTTTTGACTGGCATATCAAAGCTGAAAATTCCTTTTTACCACAAAAGATCCAGAAGTTATATAAAGTTTCACAAAAAAATTACAGAAACACACGGATAGGTTAAGTTGAGCGGAACCACAAAAAGCACGGGTTATAGACTAGTTGAAACAAAAGAAAAACCTTTCAAATGAAGCCCGGAAGCAGTGTATAAATCGAAAAAGTTACAAGCTACTCTACTAGCATGCTAGCAACTGCTTAGAGTCCACCGCTCTATTTCAAAATCACCCCGTTTTCTAACTAGTTTTAGTAAAGCCCACCATAAAGGAATTTCGTGACATTTTGCGTTAAATTCCCTGTCAAAAGACGACCTACACACGACTGCACATCTGATTCCCCGAAAATTGATTGCAAACGCTGAATATGCACCCAACTGTCCAAAGTCTTTAAGTTTAAGCGGCTTATTTTCAGAGCCCAGACCGTATCGTCACACATGCCTGGATCCAGGTGGAGCACAAAATACTAATTCTATTCATCGCGGCGCCTCTCTAATGTCGTCAAAGGCTATACACGATGTATCTATGTCAATGGCTCTTATCGTTATGCAAGGCCTGCGAATCCCCTTTCACGGAAACCCGCTGGAATCAATTGCACCGTAAAGGGTGGCACCTTATTGTCAATACATCACGCTGAGTCTTTTATTTATTTTTATCCTTCACCAGGAAGAGGATACGCACGGTATCACCGCGTCGCGTAGCGCAAAGCGAGGTTCCTTTAAGCGCGCGACGGTATTATGTGTGTGCGACAGGCGAAAACGAAACCCACTTCATATCAGGAAAGGATAAATCATCTTAATTCGTTTCTTTTTTGTGGGTATCCTTAGACTGAGTCCTCGGCACGGTGATAGAATCTCCATACGCCCAATGATGTTATTCCGCATCCACACGTGCTTAGCGTCGAAACGTGTGACGTTCAGACGGTTCAAGTGTCCTCTTTAAGCATTGGGGAGGAATTTTTTAAGACACGCTCCCGAAAGGAGGAGAACTGATATTTTGGACTCGTTTAGCTGTCAGTTCGCTTTTTTTTCTTCGTCGAGATCCTTTTTTGTTCCGGTTTGGTTTGTTGACAAATTACAATCTTTATTGGGCTGGCATGCCTTGTCGCCCTCATCAGATGCATGTCATGTCAGCGTACACGCTTTTCGCCTGGCTTTGTGTGTGTGGCGGTCGGCTATCATGGTATTATGTTATCCTTTTGACAGCGACAGAGACACACCGTGCGAATCCCTTTACCGTCGCAGTCGACATTTGAAAATTCAAGCACGACTCGAAGAGAGTGGGTGGAGAGGTGGCAGGAAACGGGCTATTTGAAACCATCTTTCATCGTTCTAATTACTTTTTCCGTATCCTCGGAACGAATTTGGCTTTCGCGATACGACCGAGCGACCGTGACGGTGGCGGTGGCGGAAGAGTGACGTGACCTCCTTTTTGTGAGCCTGTCGGTGGTGCTGGTGTTTCCAGCAAAAATCAATAATTGACAAAATCTAATTAAACAGTCACGGTGGCGGAAAAGTGAAAAGTTACATGGCCGATAACTCTGACAGTGGAAAATGGGTGGTGGTTTGGGCGGGGGGTGAAAATTTATATCCATTGTATGTTGGATTTAATTAAATAGCGAGTGAGAAAAAAGGCGGTATGTAGTTTTAATTTATTTAAATTTGACAGGCAGGTGCTGATGGTCTTGAGAAGGGCAACGCAAATTAAACTCACTCAGCGGAAAAGTGCTGTGACAGGTGTGGAGGAAGTAGAGACGATCACGGTTGAGTGCTCTGATGGTGTTCGACCAAATGTCGAACACTGGGCCAAGCAAAGTTCAGAGTTCGTTTTAAATGCTTCACCGAAGCTAAATGGGAGGCTTTTTAGGCGACAGTTTCTGATAATTTTAACACTCGATTACGCGTTGTAAGACTGTGGCAATTTGTGTAGTAACTTGATGTGATGTTGGTGCTCATATTGCTTCCCTGAGTCCAGGCTTCGTTTCCATAATGCCTAGTTCTCAGCCGAAGCCAAATATAAAGAATCCACAATGTGCCGTTGTCTGCAGTCAAATTAAAAACCAATTTAAATATTATTACGGTTCGCAGTGGTACAAAGTACTGAAGCCCTAAGAGCTGCAAACGTTTGATTTTCTGTTTACTAACGAATTTGCAGATTTGTAATCTGTTCTCTGAAATACTACAGATTTGCAAGCTGTTTAAAATCCAGCGAATAGACAAGAACATTTTTTAAGTAAACTGACCTCTCTTTTAAGGTATTGTTGAAAATGCACACAGGGATCACTTATGGAGTCACTTTTGTGGTTGTCCCTCTGTTTGACATCAAATTTAGACGAAAGAAGCAGTAACCAACTGCAGTTAGCCCTTTTAGGCGCAGTGTTGTTCCTGTACAACATGAATTTCATCTACTGCCAATTTCTGGCGTAATTACAGTAAAACTAAAGTCATTTTATTCTAACATCCGATTTTAGAATATTCAAGTCTGCATCAGATGTCTCTTGGTGCAAAAAGAATATTCGTGATCTTTTACTTCGTTTTCCGTGAATCGAAAAAAAAGCATATTTTCCCTGCGGCTGTAATTAGACGTGGTCATGAAAGCGTTAAAAAAGACCAAATACGCATTTGTCAATCACCTCGACTGAATAGAGAGAGAATCACTCAGTCGGACTTTCGATATTACGGTCTCTGAAGTTTCAACGCCCGACCGTGCCATTTCGATTTGTATAATGCTTTCACGTGTATTCTACTTTTAATTTCGAAGTCTTAGCGTCCGAACTAATTCGTTAATTCGTTTTGTGTCATCCGCTTGGTACGATCATATCGTTTCAAAATTAATTAAAATCTAAACTGCCTTGTGGCAACTCCTCTAGACCTTAGATTTTAGATAACTTTCTTATTATTAAATCAACGCCACTTATAAAATTCTGTTGCAAATGTTGAGCTACGAAGACTCTTAATTTTTATGTTTGACTTAACCCTGTGATATAGTTATTTTTTTGACATGGTCTGTTTTTGTTTTTAATGGAAAACAATATTTAATATTTAAAAAAATCGTTTAATCATACCTGACTATTCCATCCACTGGCCGTTTTTTGACAGCCACATTCACTCATCTACCGTTGTCGGTGAATCATCTTAAAGCTCGTCAGGCTTAGCCCACTCCCCGCTCTTGAGCTCTGACTTTTATGGACTCATGAATCGCCGATCCCTTAGGAAAAAAAAAATATTTTTTCCTGCATTCATTCGCTTCAGAAGCGAACCCTTTTTATTCGTGTATTTGCATTTTTCCTTTCAAATGTTTTTGACACTAATCCAAACATTTGACAGTTATCCTTTTTTACAACACCACTCCTGAACAGATACATTCTTATTCCCCCGTACACACACACAAACACATTCCCGTCTGCCGAAAGGACTACAAAACATATGGCGCGCAGAGGATTCAATTCCACTCTATTCACGATGCGATTTTTCTCCTTTTTTTGAGCTTCGTCCTGTTGCTGTTTATCTTGCCGGGTCCCTATGCAACTCATCGCTTTTATTATTCTCCTGTCGCCAGTTCGAGGTGGCGACACAGAAGAACCAAGCGACGAGGTCCTTTGCCATTAGCCAAATATTTCGTATTCATTTCTATTGCACACAATGCCGTGTGTCCTTTTTTTTGTGTTACATGTATCTAAACACACATATTCGTATGTATTTCCAGGCAACATCGCAGCTATCAACAAGTGCAGCAGGATGTGTCGCTGGTGGAGTCGTCGGCGCTGGGATGGCGAACGAAAACGGAGCTGTGGGCGGATTTGGTGGGCTCGGTGCCGGAGGCGGTCCGGGAAAGAATGGGAGCGCTAGCTCAGCGGGAGGCGATCGATGGGAATTCCCAAGGCATCGATTGAAGTTCTTCAACATATTGGGCGAAGGCGCCTTCGGGCAGGTGTGGCGGTGTGAGGCCACCGATATCGATGGTAAGTCGTTCTCAGTCTCTCTTTGTATGTGCTTTTTGTGGGGGGTTGGCCGGCGCCCACAGGGAGGGCTAATAAATAAAATCTCCCCCCAGTCGTTGTCGCGTATCCTTTTGGGCCATCGAGAGTCGATTCGATGGGGTGATTATTATTTATTTGCGTTGTGTTTACACGCCATATGTTATCCTTTTGTTTTTATCGTCGTGGTCGTGGCCGGCCAACGAAGACGATCACAGACAACAGTGGCAATAAAGGAGGCGTTTTATTTCGATAGACCAAAGAGCTTAGCTGCAGATTACGCACAGTGCGTGGGTGAGTGGGTGGGATAATTACGATGGGTGGATGGGAGTGCTGCTCGTTGGCTCAGTCGTCTCAAGTGCGTCTTAGTGCTGAAAGGTGAATTTACTCGGCCCGGGGAAGGGATAAATGTATTTACTACCAAGGGGAGGATTGTTAATTAAGTCCGAAATTACTGCTCTGTTCTCCTTTTACTTTTTTTTCCCAGAATGAGATAATTAATTACACTGCTCTGCGTCCTGTAAAAGGGTTAATTTATTCTCTAATTGGCGGTTGGTTATTGAGGATGAATTTAGAAGGGTTGATTGGTTTGACGACATGATCTGCTTGTAATTGATGGCACTGTGCTTGCTTGGCCCTGTGTGTAATGCGCAGTGGATCAGGAGATGGTTTAGTGGATTTGCCGACGGGATTTGGAAATATACTCATGGCAATTGATTTTGTTGTGATTTCCCGAGAAGCCGTTTGGTGGGTTAAGTGCTGCCGTGAATTGTAAGCTGTGCTGGGGATTGGAGGCGAGTTAAAATATTTGCTTTTTCCGGCAAGAGTTGAGCTGATTGAAATACGATTTCATATGGAATTTTCAACGCTTCGAAGCTACACAACATTTTCAATTCTTTATTTCTTTAAAAAATCATACAAATTGGAAGATCGAAGTTTATTAGGTCACTTTAACATCATGAGAGCATCCTAAGTGGAAAATGTTGCATTTTTCCGACGAATTTTTAAATTTCAGGCATAAGTGCTAGCGTGCTGTGCTGTGGGTGGGAGGCGACTTGAACGATTTTTTTTTCCAGGAAACAGATGGATACATACATACAAACATTGAGCGGCTTAACAGCCCGTTGAGGGCCAGAGCCTAGCTTTTTCCCGCTTCCACTGTGTTATGAGCGTAGTAAATAGAGACGTACGATTTAATGCCGGTTTTGAATGGCGAATTGCGAAAGCTTTTCATGAAGGAAGCACTCTAGAAGGATTGTCAGTCATTCGGTAGAGCTGGTTCCGTGAACATTTTCTGTGGTGTTCTTTTTTCGGACTGGATTCGAACAGTCCGACGCACTAGAGATCCAACCATGGCGCCCACGGATTTGACCATTATGTGAGTGAAAAAAAAAATTAATCCATTGTAAAACCATGGTACCATCACATGAATTAAGTTAAAAACCATGAGAACGATTTTAAAAATCTGACACATATGGACTTGTTGTTGTGGTGAGAGTTTCATGTGTCGGAGCATAAAAGAACAACAGAGAAAAACAGGTAAAGCTTGTAGCATTTCTTCTCGACCGATTTGAATAGTCAAAATGCGGGGCAGAGTCCAATGTCTGCCATCAAAACTCTGGATAACTTTTTTTTTTCAAATTAAAGGAAACACTAAAAATTAAGTCGTGTGCTCACTTTTTATTTCTGTAATATCCGAAATTGAATAAAACTTCGTTACCATAATTCAATGATTTATTTCATAGCAAAAGATGACTTAAATTAGGTTAAGAGTGACAAGAACGAATGAGGTTATAAGTTCCATGTGTGCTATTTTGGGAAATGACGGATGGCAGGGTGTACCTGTCATCATGACAAGTGTACGATCAGTGGACGGACTATGTTGCTGCTTTAGCGTTGCTAAGCTTGTCGGAATATACCCAACAATTTTCATTCAAAAAACATTGATTTGTGTAAGTTGCAATGTTCATTTTATGTGAATATAATGGATACCTTGTTACACTGTTTAGGGTGCTTAAAGATATTTGCTTTGGTGTTTTTGATTCTAGGCATTTAAATAATTCGACAAAAAAAGTTGAGAACTCTTACAATGTGAAGTGCTTATACATACAGATCTTCTTAGTTTATTTGGTCATTAAAGATTTAAAGCCACCCAAGCTCTCTTCACTAAAATCAGGCTTCATTTGGAATTTTCGATTCTACAAAAACTCAAAGTATTCAGTGATTCTTTTCTCCCAAGAATCGTTAAGATTGAAGTTTGGCAACATTACCATCATGGGAAGAACCTACATAACTGGAAAACGCTGTGACGAATTTGACATCAACTTGCAGGAGAACTGGCATGAGTGCAGTATTAAAACTTTTTAAAGTCATTAGAAGAATTCGCTCTAAACTGATTTTGCAAACGTCCCTTAGCCATCGGGACTTTCTTGAGCCACCAAACATTCTCACGTCTTGGCTTCGAATCGGCCTCAAAAAGGTTGTCGCTTTGTTTTGCTGATAAGCTACCAAGCTTATCAATTGAAACCAGTAATCCTAATCTTCAGAATAACGAGTTCAACTTTTCTCATCGACTTCAACGTGACTTCCACCATAAGAATGGTTAGTTGTACTCTGTCAGTGTCTTACGAAAAATCTTTCAGACAAATACGTCTGCCCGAATTTCTTAATGTCCCCTCAAACCACACTCCCAATGGACACTCTCTAATGCACATAATTCCCTCCGATACATCCGCATAAACAACCAGTTTGTAGAACAAAATACCGATTGTTTTTCTTTTCGGTGAAAATCCATCTGATCCATTTGCTGAAGGATTGCATTTAAGTATCGCCAATGGTTTACAAGAACGCCCACCCAAACACCCACCGTCGAATTCTAAAACTAATATATTTCCCACCCAGTCAGCGTCGTCCATCCCTCAGATATCCTGTGAACTTCACGTTCTATAAATTCCCAGAACTCAATAAAGCGCATTGCTCACATAGCCGGACGCATTCCAAAGGAACGCTTCCACACCGAAAAAGGAATTCCTCGCAATGGGTTGCCATTCTCTTACAAATATTTTTATCTCAGCTTTGCACTTGATTGCATTGTCCACAAACCCACATTTGGAGGGAGGTCATAGCGAGCATTTTATAATCCCCCCCACCGCTTCTTGAAAATTCAGTTACCATTAACTACAATGGCCATTGACGTTGCTACTGTCAGAGGCACTCGTTGAATGTGTCGCCGTGTCCTTCGCTGCAGCACACCCACACTTCTTTCTCAATGAATTTCCACTACAGTTTTCGGATATCGGATCTTCCACTGGCGGTCTTTCTGCCACATTGTATCGATTCACTGACCATCTTGTGAGCTGTGAGCTGTGAGAGCTGTTCGAGGGTTCCCCCACCAACGCACCCAGCCATCGCCTTGTCTGTCGTCTCTTGAACAACACTTAATTTTATCCTCGCTTGGCTTCGTCCTCGCTCTCGTCGTATGTCGCCAATAAGCATGTTACTGCGAGCGCATGCACTCTGTCCATCGATCCGAAATACGAGTATTTCCGGCCACAAGGACATTATCTGCACTCAATTTCCTGTGCAAGGGCATTTGCACCAGCCACCCACTCACACGGCGCTGACCCTTGACGCTGAGAAGAAGCAAAAGATAAATAATGCCAACAACAACTACAATCGAATTCACAGCACGACTTCGGGCTCAAGCATACGCCCCAACAAGAAACAATATTGTCCTTCACCCACCCACCCACGTAATCCCCAACCCATGTGACACGGCAACAACTTGTGAGCATCGTGTTCTCCTCTCTGCGTGGATGTGTGTGTGGGTTTTCGTTTTCATTTTGTTTTTTTTTTTGCAGAAAAGGCGCTTAGGTGCTGCAAAAATGCAAATCAATGTCGTTAAGTTTGAACCGATTGTCCTCTCCGCCGGAACAGGATGCGAAAGAGCCTTACCGGGAATTCTCCTCTCTCTCTCACACACACACACACAACCATCCTTCCAATGTCCTTTTGACAAAATGCATGCATAAAACCGTAACGCAAATCCTTGACAAATTGCCGTCATAAAAATTGTTGATGTGAATATGGAATTATGGTCGATTGTACATTCATTCGGAGGCAGTTGTGCGCCTCGCCTCTTTGAGCGGTCGACGATGTCCTTGTCCTCGTTCTCGTCCTTTTCGCCGCCATCGTCGTCACCACCGTCGGTTGTGGCGGTCGCCAACCGGCGAAAAGCCAATAAACCGTATCGTATTAGTGGAAAATTGAGAGCCAGCCACACATATCCTTTTTTAGTTTGGCCACAACTCAATTGGCCGGGAATCGAGTGAATAGGCGAATGCCGGAAGCCTTTTGTATGTGTGTGTGTGTGGGGAGTGAGGGTGGGTGGCTTATTGTTGAGAAATGGGCGTGCAGCCGCATTTTAGGCGGAAGGCAATTGTCGCACACACGGGACGGGAACACTAAAGATATTCATCAGGACATAAAGGATTTGCATACAATTCCCCCATTTTTTTGGAATAAATATTCTTTTTTTTTTCTTTGATGGCGTGGCTCTGCTTTGTAATCCGTTTTGAGTCAGTTCTTTTTTTTTGGAATAACGAGAAATAGTGAAAGAACATGTTCATATGCAACGGCTGAGCTGATGTCGATCGAATTTAGGGAAGATTTTGGAAAAGGAACTGGAAGCTGTAGTAAGTTGCTTCTTTTGAAATAAGGAAGTTGAGCTTTTAATGTTTTTACAAGGATAACGAGGATTATCGAGGATTTGACGAAATGTTGCAGTCAAGAATAAATTCAGGGGCAAAGTTTTAAGGAGAATTTTTTCGGAGAGAAGAAAGAAAGACTTTGAAAAAAAAAGATTTTCTAAAACGGTTTTGTAAAAAGATTTCGAGCCAGTTTGGAATTACGTTTTGACACGGCTTTTTTCCTTGTCCTTTCCTAAGTCTTGCTTTGACAAAGGTACAAGGTCTACAAAGTATTTCCAGTTAATTGTTTCTGTTTGAAAATCAGTGCCAAATTACGAGAATGGTCTGAAAAATCTCCGGCCGAACAGAGATGCAAGACATTTTTTCTGTTTTTTTTTTTGGACACACTCCCCTTTTAACTCTACACACTTCTCCCAGCGACGCTTACATCTCTCCAAATCATCCAAATAGTAATTGGCGTTTTTCTAAGCAAAATAATTGTTCACGAAGATGATTGGCTCCTCATTTGATGAAAATGTCTATCCGCTGACCGCAGTTTTTAATTTAGACAAAAAGAAGTCGCTTTGTAGCTAGATGTGGTGAGTAACACGAATGGTCAAATAGTTCAACCCGTAGTTCGTGGATTTTCCACACGCCAACAGTTGAATTATGAGACGACGCGTTGTTTTGGTGAAACTAAAAAACTCGCAAGAAACATCAACTCACACAAACGACTGTTAACAGAAAATTGCGAGTCAAAAATGGCTGAAACTTCAGTGAGTAACTGCCAAAATTTGCTCAACTGGTATTCACTAGGTTTTATTGACGAGTACCGCTATCTTTGTTTTGCTATCGGAAACTTCTCAGTCAACTCTCGTAAATTTAGCCATTTAAATTTGTGGGCCAGTAGCATTTTCTTATTCTATTTTTTGAAACAATGGGAGGTGGTCAAAATATCACTGTCAATGGCACACAAAACAATAGCAACCCCAAATTGAGGTTTTTGTTTGTAGCGGGTGAACTTCGAAAGAAGTTACGAAGCTAAATTCTTTTAATAATGGTTTACTTTTATTTTAACTTTTTTGAACAACTTTAGTTTTGCCGCGGTAATTTTTCGGCTTTTTGTGTTTTATGAATTTCTTTTTTTTTTATAAGAAAAAGGTATATCTAATGTTTACACGTTTCTTTTTTTTTTTGCTCAGTTAAGAAAATAAGGGAAAAAATGTCAACTTCATAACTTCTCTCGGTCACTCGCTACAAGCAAAAACCTCAAAACCATCAATGCCTAGGGGGTGCTATTGTTTTGTGCGATACTGTGTATACATGTATGTATAGTCAAAGAACACTGTTTCTAAAAATGCAATAACTTAAACGGTGTAACCAGAGATAGATCGGTGCCAACACCTACGTATGATCAAGTCTTCTTATTAAGTCATTGATGTAAGCTGATAAAGCAGCAACAATTCACTGTTTTGAATTAAAGTCAACATTTTCCATCAATTGTTCAAAAAATTTGTCTATAAAGGATTTTTATGAAAATTTGTAATTTATTTTAATTATGACAAAACTTTATTATTTTTTTTTAATTCAAAATAGACAGTTCAATAAGTTCGTTTATGAAATAAGTAAATGTAGTGCTAGAAAGAATGTGTAGTTTACTTTTTTGTAAATTGTTAATGCTTATTGCTTAGTTTTTCTTTCCAAAAAAGCATAGGTAGGAAATTTCATCTTTCGTTTACCCTGTCATGCCCACTGTTGTTTCTGTACAACATGAACTTTATCTACTGACAACTCGAAAATCCTGCCGTAATTACAGTTTTACTGTAGTAATTTCAACTCGATTAGACACCATTTGAGTCTGTGGTCATGAAAAGGTGCATACATTGATCAACTTAAATCAAAAACCTTTTTCCGATACTTGTTAAAATAAGGTTTACATTCTTTAAAATTTTGACTTCGAAAAATTTTGACTTTGAAAAAGAAAGTTGGATCTAAAATATGACAAAACAGCAAGGCAAAGAAAATGCCTACTGCTTTTGAAACTGTGACCTCTTTGGACAAAAAACTGAATAATGATCACAAAAACAGTGGACAAATTTGTGGAAATTTATAATCCTTGGTCCTTGGTATGATCGCAGAGACATAAAAAAATTGGTATAAATCAATTCAAGAAATTGCTCAGTTGGTCAGTTTTATCACCTCTTGCTGCTGACTGTTGGCGTCACTTCTCCACTCAAAACTGGACACAATGCGGTGAAAATTTGAAATTTCCCAAACTTTGTCGCAAACTAACAAAAAATTCACTCCATAAAGCGCAAACGAGAAAGCTTTTACCAACTCGATCACAAAGCAAACCATGTTAGCAAAGTCAAATATCAATATCCACTCAAAATAATCAATTTGCATACATAAAATAACTACACCACCAAAAGGTGGGCAGCCACATTCATTTTCCACGCACCACAAGAAGAAAGAGAAAGAAAAATCAACCGAAAATAAACCACCACTAAAAACACGTCATCAGTGGAACCTCAATGGTGGATTCCCACATTAAATAAAATTGTTTACCAATCAATAACCTTTTAGTCCGCAATTCGCAGTCCGCAGTCCGCACTCTTAACCAACAGTCAACTAATTACTATTCATTCCCCTGATTAGCCTGAAAAGTCAACATTCGCGAATGCATCATGCACAAAACATTCCCTGTCCACCACCGTCACCGGTGCCCTGATGGTATTTCAAAAACTTCTCTAAATTCAAATCACGTATCAAAATATTTACATGAAATTATTATGAAAACAACGTGTCAACAAGAAATAAATTCATTCACCGTAAACACATTAAACACTGACCAGAGAGTGCTTGGTCCGGGCACGCCACACCCACGCCCAAAGCGGGCGGCAGCCTGTCTAAAAGTTTCATATTTTTGTCCTCAAAACACACGCAGTCTGGTGGTGCAATTATACACTGCAAAAGCGTTCTCTAAATTTCATCAATAGTGCAATTATTTTCGGAAGTCCTCCCTGCCATGGGCATGGCCGGGCCGAGCCGGGCCGAGCCGGGCCAGCAGTCCGGGCTCGATTCGCTGGGCTGTGAAACAACAATCATATCACCATAATCAGCAACGAATAATTATTATCATCAGAAGTCCTTTAAGCGGATATCCATAAAATGAATTCGATACTCTGGTGGACGATCAGTGACTTACGTGCATCAATCGTTTGAATTGAACTGCGGTCGTCATATAATTTAAAGTCTACAGGCAAATAAATAGGTTTGAGTAATAGGAGCCTCAAGCTTCGAATTCAGGAAAAGAATGAAGTTTCTGTAGATTTAGTTGAAAAATAATTAATTTTAATATACCGGGAAATTTTGGTTTATTATCCTATAATAAACCTTTGTAATCGTAACAGAAAAAAAAAATTTAACACCCCCTCAAACTTTCACAGTTTGTGTTTTTTTTTTATATGGTTGCTTAAATGGTTTGTCCAAAAGAACAAATGAAAAGTCTCCACTGATTATCCTCGAGAGATACATTTTTGGAACATTATTCCAAAGCTGTTGTTGCAGCTTTAAGAGCATTGATGCTCTTAAAGATTTTTTTGTGTTTTTTTTTTTTTTCAAAGATCAGATCGTCTAAAAAGTTTCTGCGATTTTTCGGTACATTTTGAAAAAAAAAATTTATTTAAAATCAATTTCAGTCAAGTACATATTGTCCATTATTATCTATGACCGTTTGCCATTTTCCGAAGAGATTCATAATTCCATCGGTGTGGAATTTGTGTGGTTTATTTTTCATGATTTTGCCGTGATTTTCAACGGCTCTTTAGTCTGCTAAATTTCTACAATCAAATGGGTTTTGCAAAGACCGAAACAAATGGTAAACAGGGGGCAAGGTCCGGGTCATGGAATGGATATTCAGACCTTCTTAACGAGGCTTCGTCAATTTGTTCAAAGATGTGTGTAGCTTTGTCACGATGGAACACAACTCCCTTTCTGTTACCCAATTCTGGTCGCTCTTTCTTGATTGGTTCATTCAACCGTTCGAATTATGCAGTCATAATAGACGATTTCCTTCCAAACTCACCAAACACTCAACACAATCTTTTTGCCATCAATCCAAGCTTTGATGTCGTTCGTGGTCGGCCACAGGCTTTTTACCATGATCGCCTGCATTGGATATTCTCGTATTTAATCCATTCTTCATCGCCCTTAATGACTCGCTTCAAAAATGATTCCATTTCATTAAGTTTCAACTTTGCGCTGATGATTATTCGGTCAGTTAAATTTCTTTGCGTTAATTGATGTGGCACTTAAACATCGAGCTTCTTTGTGTGGCCTACTCGTTCTTAATGATTTCATACTATCATACGGTTGATCTTTAGTGCCTCCGCTATTTTTTGACAGCTTCCGATCCTGCTGTAAAATTTCATAGATTTTTTCACTAAAATCTTTTTTATCGAAATTTCCGGAATCGAATCGAATAAACCACTTCTGGCTTCATTTGTGTTACGCAATGAATTACAAAGCGTCATCGAAGAAGTCTCAGAAATGTCTAATGGCTGATCAGCTGGCTTATTCTGATATAAGAATTGGGGCTTTATCCGCATACGATTTTGCACTAAAAACGAGCGGCCACAAATAATGTAAATTCGGCACAAACCTTATTTTGGATCGGCGACAATGTTAGCCAGCAAAATTGCTAAAATTGTAATCGACTGGATACGAATTTATCAATCTCTCGCTCTGCTCTGTTTTTCTTGATCCATAAAAAGTGGAGAGCTTCAACCTTTTTGACGCTCAGAACGAGGAAGTATGAACCATTTGCCTTAAGGGTCTCACGTAGAGAACGATGTAAATCGACTTTCTGTGGTCAGATCTCCAGAACATTGATTTATCCAACCTGTTTGACGTACTACGGCACCCAATTTCAAACAAACAATTTACGAATTTAGCTCCGAACCAAGATCTGGCACTAATAGTGAAGGGCTAGGGGTATTTTTGCTAAGGCTACTCAATGTTCAAAGTTTTGACAGGGATATTTTGTTGACAGGGTCATCCCACAATAATCTGCAACTGGCCGCAGTAATCGCCTTTAAAAAAGTTGATGCATTCATTTCAATAATGTTGACACGTACAGTCAGAGTCAAAAGACAGTGGACACCAATGTTTCGAGCATTCAAAGACTAATAAAACAAGTTTTGGTGCTCTGATTTTGAAACTTTTTTCAATATTGGAAAGATTTAATCATTCTCTAAAAGTTGAAAAAAATTAAAGCACCAGATTCAATAAGAAAAATTTAAGAGCAAGATAACCAAAATAAGTCCAATTTTCAAAGTCAAAGGAAAGTACAAACCTTAAAAAACAGACTAAAAACTCAAAACTAGACTAAGACTGTGTCTTTTTGTGTCTAAAATAGCTTTAAAATATCTTAGCGTTAATTCTACTAACGTTTAAAATCAATTCGACAAGAATTTTATGCCCTTCATCCACTAAAAATAACGTAAACTATTTTTTTTTGTAATCTACCGCAAACGGGCCTGCCTATCGAAATATTCCCACAAATTAACCGTCAAATTAAAGCTTGATACGAGAAGATGATCAATCATTTGCCTAAGTGTCCAAAAAGTAACCATTTCTTCATTATTTCTGCGGTATTTTTCAGATTGTTGTCCTACTAGAAGACATATGGCCCATCCAGTCGCAATTTTGCAATCCTTGATAGCAAATTTTTCCTTAAGATGGTCAAAGAATCTATTTTATTAATTTGAGTATTATTTAACACCAATTTCTTATCACCTGATTTAGATATACAACCCCCACCATAATCAAGTCACTATTTCATACTATAGTTGGCTTAAAGGGATTCGGATTCACCGCCCAATATACCCGAATCACTATTATGTACTAGAGCGAGTAACGATCATTTTGGAACGCAATTTTGCAAGATAATTCAAATAAAACATTTATGAGAACATTGCCTATATACGCATCCCCACAATCGCATTTTCTAATAAAATTCACAATTTACTTTTTAAGCAAATTAAAATTCTCAACTAATAAATTTCCTTCAACATTTCAGGCCTCGAAGGCGTAACAACCGTCGCCGTGAAGACTCTTAAAGAGAATGCGGCCGAAATTGAAAAACACGATCTTGTCTCAGAACTTCAAGTAAGTACCAAAAGACGAAGAATATAATCCCCTCACCGAGCTCCTTATGAAAATTCGCTTAATTAAAAATTCAACGTTATGTTAATGAAACCAATATTACATCCCCAATCCCCACACACCATACAGCGCACACACTTGAATATTCTTTCGTCTACCTCAACAGAGAAAGTTTTTGTCGGTCTGAAATTCGCTTTCGAAAAATAATTTCGAATTAAGAATTCGAACTCTGACAGTGCACCCTCAAAAAAAAAACTGCAAAAAAAAAGTAATTAAAAGAAATCTGAAAAGTGAAAATTCGCCTCACCAAGGGTAAGAGAGTAAAATTACAACGACAGCGGTGGTTGGTTCCGAGAACGAATCGCTTAAGGGTGCCGACTAAATGGGGTTGGGGCTGGGGTTCTCCAAATCACTGCAAAAATATTGGACGAGAAATGCTGTTGGAGCGACGACTATCACACATCCCCCCATCGCCGACAAAGGAAATCAACAGCAGCAGTTTTGTATTTGAATTTGATCGAAAAGTTTTTCACTGATTTTTGCAATTCCTTTATTCTACTTTCAAAAAAAAAGTAAGAACACAAAAAAAGGAACGAAACAGTGAGCGAAGTTCGTAGATTTCTGTTGCCTTTCCGTTTCTATTCAAAGATTTTCATGATGAAAAGTTCTCTCCTCAGTTGAAGTATTTTTTCAGCTGATTTTGGTTTTTCTTCTCCTTTTTTCTTTTCTCCCCCCTGTCTGTTTTACTTTCCCGCATACAATCTAGACGGAGAAAAGCGAAAAAAAGAAAAAAAAACCATAAGCATCATCATCATCATCAGTGGGCGGAGAAGGAAGGACTCTGGTTGAAAATCCTTGATTCTTGAGGAATTTTTGTTGATCTGCAAATTGCTTTGTGAGTGGAGTAGGATGGAGGCGAAGCAAGCGAAAAGAATAAAGAAAAATTTAAAGAGAAGAAAATAAAATACTGAAACTATTTGCCAGACTGTCATTAGCACTTTCGTCTCGAAAGAGGGGACGAAGCCGAATGGAAAACAGAAAAAGACTGAAAAGCGGGCTTAAGGTATTTTTCTTCGGCTCGATGGATGAGGGTTTCTTTGGTAGCCGGATTCTTTTTTTTTCCTTTTATAAAAAGGATTTTGAATCAAGTTGAAGTGATTTTCTTTTGACTTTTGAGTTTATTCTTGATTCTTCGTTTAAATTGTGTCTTCAGTCTGCCGGCGTAATCAAATGTCTAAGTCTTACAATTTTTTTTTTGTTCGGAGGCGAAGCGAAATATTTGGGACATAAAGAGAAGGACTTTGTCAGCGAAATAAATCAACTCATTTTTCTATCTAAGTTTCGGCGATGCATTTATCTTTCTAATTGTAATCTAATGATTATCCTAAATGACAATGACTGAACAATCAGCATTTATAACAGTCCTGAACTATAAGCTGTCAATTTTGGTGAAACTATTTTTATAATAAAACTCTGATAAATCAATAAGGAGGAAAAATTGTGACGCCAAAATTTGGATGTTAGTCAACCGCCCTTCATCATTAAAACCAAAGACTAAGTCGACAAGTCTACCCATCTATAAATATACTATTATAAAGCAAAGCCCAATTCAATGTTTAGGGACGATGACTATTTATTTAAGCCAGGACGGGTTGTTAGTGTTATTATAAAAGTAATATTTTGAATTTCGCAGGTTATAATAAAAATCGATGCCCAGCATTTAAAATCACATTCAATACGTCTGATGTCTATCCATGTGTATAAACAACATTTTTCATTGTCTAGAAATTCAGAATCAAAATAGATGAAAGTGTATTACAACACAAACAAAAATTATAAGCCAGCAGCAATATCAAATTACTTCGTCCTGGTTTCATTTTGACTGAATTCAAATTATTTGAGTCTAGCTAAACGTGGTTGGGTGTTGATTTTAAAGTTTCGATAATTTCGTGTAGTAGACAATAATATCAAATACACTTTTTCTCGTTTTAAAAACAAATATTTATTCAGTGCATCCGTATGCGTCGTTTGTAATATTTTTTTAAATCATTTTTTCAGAAAAAAAATTATTGAGAATTTTTTGCATCGACTAGGAATGGAATGAAATATCGCTTTCAATTACTACTTTAAAGTTGCTTAAATGTCTCTTAATTATTTCAAGATATCTGTTCAATTTAAAACTTGATGGCTACGCTCGGCGGCTGAAAAAATGCGTACAGAAAAAATTAGTTGCCGACCACATTTCGAAAGCTTTGCGTGTTTTTGTTTTTATCACAAGCTCTTTGCAATCCATATTTAGACTTATTTGAAGACTCTTTTTTGTGATCTTTCAAATATCTTTGAAAAACCAAAAAAACCTTAGCATGATCCTGGTCTCCTGATCATCAGACAGACAATTGTTTCAGCGTCTCGAACCGCCGCCACTCAGCAGAGTGCCACCTTCTTCCGTGCCTAGTTCAAATCACATCTGCCCCACTCGATGACAACTCGAAGTCAAGACCTACTCTCCGTAGCATTTCCGCCATAATTCAGACCCATCTCACTTGTATGGTCGTGCATTTACCTCATTTTCCATTAATCAACAGGAAAAAAAGGTCAAAAGACCTATCGTCCCCTACGCCGCAGACTGCCCCCCTGAAACTCAGACATTGGGGTTGTGATAGTAATAACTAGCACACTGCGACACACGTCGTCCGTACAACGCGAGCGAGTGAGAGGAGTGAATGGTGCTGTCTGAATGTCGAAGTGGCAAAGCAAATATGTAATTTAATCGTCTTTCATCCCCAACCAGTGAGAGAGAGCAAGAGAGATTTGCAGAAGAGAGTGAGACCAACACAACTGAATAGGAATTGCGGTTAGTCGGATGGCTGGTCGAGGGTAAGAGTGGATGGGGTGGGTTGTGTGGCTATTGCCCTGGCTTAATCATACACAGACAGCAGAGGGGTTGATCGGTTAACTTGGCACAAAATCGACCTCAATTCTAGACAATTCCAAATGAACTGCCATGTCAATATAAATGGCAATTCGATTTGTGATTATTACACCAAACCACCCCCGGAGTGGAGATTGGGCAACCTTTCGTTGGCTGTCGTTTGTCGAACGGAGGTTATTAAACTTCCCCTCTGTCTGTCGTGGGGTAACTGACAGCCGGGAGAGTTTGTGTACTTTGTCTGGACGGCAGTTTCCCCAAGGTTTGTCGGCAGTCCTCGGGGGGGATTGCTTAAAAAATCATAAGATTTTTGTTTTTCGGTTCGCGCGGTGAAATTTATGATCATTGTGTGTGTCCTGCGTCGTACCTGGCAAAGGGTACATAAATAAGCTTTAAGGATTTCCCTCTTTTCTTTTTTTTCCTTCGTTCTTTCTTTGTAATGAAATTTAATTATAAAAGTTTTCTTTTTTTTCTTCTCGGGTGGGTGGGGTCTTTTTCTAAGCCTCCGTTTTTTTTTTTGTTACCTAATTTCGTTTCCCGAGTTAATACTGAAGTTTTCTTTTATTCCTTTTTTTTGTGTTAATTTTCTTGCGGTAGAAAGCCTGCCAACTGCATAATTTTATTATGAACTCACCTAATTAAGGACGACGACGGGTTGGCACGTATGGAATTCTTTTTTCTCCCGTTTTTTTTTTTTGTGTTCTTTCGAGTTGATCCCTCTTTATTTAGGTTTCTCGTCGTGGTCGTTTTTTTCCTCTTTTTGTGGGTGAATTAAAAGGTTTTTTTCAATCTCCTTTTTTTTTGTTTCCCGTTTCTTTGTGGAGGACGAATCAACAGGTGTGATTTTTGAAAGGATAATCAGTTTAATTCATTTGCAATCGGATGGGGTGGGTGGCTGAATGGGGGGAGATAGTTTTTAGGGTGGTTCTTTAGAATTTTGTACTCGAATGAAATGTAAAACGTGTGTGAAAATTGGATTTGCTAATTAAATGGGATTAAGAGTGGCTTTGCAATTTGCACACCAGAACGTTATCGCCGGTGGAGAGATTCAAATTAAACGGGCAAAGTGATTAGGTAGGTGTTTTCACAGTGCTCTCGGAACGGCAACCGTAGAAGTGTTTATGATGGCGTAAGGGTTTTTCTTTCGAAACTACTGGTCACGGTATGGGGTTACATGTGTTGGGCTTAGTGCAAGGACAGCGGACTTAGGAGGATAATTAGGTACCTTGTTGTCATCAGTGGTGCTTAGTTGTGCAAGAACTGGAATTGATTGTGGCGAATGCAGTGATTTGTATACGAGCACTGAAGGAATGTGAAGTGGCGTCAGAGCAGATCTATAAACTTAGATTTACGTTCCGTCTTCAAGTTTTAATTATTTTGGTTCATTGCATAAATTACTGATCAACGAAAAAAGTAATGCATAAAATATTTTGGCTAGCGTGGTCGCTTTTTTCGCCGACGATTTTCTAAGGAATGCAGGAAATTCGTATTATTTCCTGTTAATTTAAGAACAGATTGTAGTTGTAAAGTGAGTCCATAAACTATTATAGCGTTTGTCTGTTGGTGACTAGTTTTAGATTTCAAAAATCCTGTATCTCTTAAAACAAGTTTACAACCAAAACCGAAAACAAAATGTCATCCCTACTCAGTATTGCCCCACACCTACCTAATCTCACTAAAAACACGCTCATACACATCTCACACACAACAAACCCATTTCTAAATCCACCTCCCCAACTTTACAAAACAAAGAAAATATCCCACTTACACCATCAGCACATACATCCATATGTATGTATCTTGTATCCACAAACCTCCCGGTTGTTGTTTTAGTTAAATTAACTTTTAATTTACAAGAGTAGAAAACAAAATGCACCAACACCGAGAATACAAAACATATTTCCATAGAAAAAATGGTATCGAATAAATACGAAAAGGATTTTTTTTATATTTTCCCTCCAGTTTCAGGACAATTTGTAGGGGAAAAAAATTCTCCCGTATCCAGTAACTTTCACTCAGCACTAATCAAAGTGAATTTCGTCGCAGTCGCTTAAAATATCAACACTGACTACCACTTTGTACGAAAACTCAGAACAACAAAAAAAAAAGTTTTTGCCGTGATATGATACAGTCGAGGCTGAAAGTTGGGTAAGAGCTTGAAAAAAAATTTGAAAGTAGGAAGGCTCGGTTGGAGAAAATAGGTTGGGACATTCAGTTCAGCCCTTGATTCAACTCTGAGGGACAAATCTAATCCTTCAAAACTGAAAGAAAGAAACGAAACATTGGAAACTGAGAGACGTCATTTCCTTTACAATTAGATAAGAACGGCAAACGATTTTGGGGACTGAAAAGACGGCAAAAACACTAAAGGCTTGCTAAGCCTACGAAGAACAGGCGGGCAAAATCTTCTGTTTTGGCTCAAGTTATGGAAAAGAATACCTGGGTGAACTGGAATTGGCTTGGCCGTAAAAATATAGCTTTTAAAATGAACGGGAATTACGAAAAAGAATGTATTGATGGTGTTTGCTTATGACTTTTTGAAAAATCTTTAATTTACGTGATAGAGCACTTGGTTTGCTCATAACATTTTATATTTCATAACTTTTCTGAATAAAAGAGATTATCACAATCATATGACAAAATTTGGTTGCCCACTGAATAATTAGTAATTTATTTCAGAGACCAATGTACAGTGGCGGTCAGAGAATTACCACACTTCCTTGTATTCACTTAAAATAGCAAATGCAAATGAATTTGCACATTGTGAAATTAATTCATTTTAAAAGGATTACAACAAGTATTCTTCTCATGTTATGTTGAACACGTGTTCTACTTTATCACACGCCTTATCACGCCTTCCACTAACCCTTGGCATCAACGAATAGGACTGTTGTTCTATTCTCCTTCGATGGCTACACAAATCTTTTCTAAATCGACTAATTTCTTATTCCAAAGGACTACTCTACATAGTTCTATACGTTTTTCATTTAATTAAGGTCTGGATTCTCTCAGGCAATGACCGAAGATTGATTTAGCGATCAGTAATGCAACGCTTCAGCAACCGGGAGGTGTGACTAGAATCGTTATCATACATCCACGATAATGGCAAAGTGTTATCTGCAAAGGGCTTCAATATTATTTTTCATTTATACTAGTCCAGTCATGAAAAGCTTTCGCAATTCGCCGTTCGGAACCGGCATTAAACAGTAGGTCCCCTCCAAATGTGTCAAAATTATAACGCGCACAACACAGTGGAGGTGCGAAAAAGCTAGGCTCTGGCTCTCAACGGGCTGTTACGCCGCCTAATACAATACAATACTAGTCCATTTGTTGCTCTATTTTCATGATAGCTCGAACACCATGCCACGTAAACGTTATCGTAGGCTTATCGAATTTTTTTGAAATTTTCTGTGCTTTAGCAAAACTATTTCTTTTGTGTAATATTATGCTAAGTATCGAAACACTGCTTACATGGCATAGAAATACCCAAAAAAATGTCTGTTACAGTGTTACAGAGTTACAAGAAATTATTGATCTTCTTGGAATTATAGTTACCAGTCACAAGATGTAAATACAAGAAGTCAGAGACTATTAGAGACTGAGTCGTCGTAGAAGGCATTGATAAACCTGAACAATTTAAGGAAACTCCGGGTGTGAAAGCGATAAAGTCAATCCACTTGCTCTCAAAATAGCTAGCTCACAAGCGAATTGGATGAAGGAACGATTTCCAGTTTGCTGGTAATAACAGCAGGCACAAAAGGTAGATTTCGTCAAGCTATCAAGCAAGGTAGAGGGGACAGTGGGCACATTTAAACACGGATTATAAAATTTTAACTTATCGCTCTTTTTTGAAGGTGATTTAATATTATATTTTAGCTCGGCATTGCCATATCCGTTAACGTTGACTTTCTTTTATTCTCTCAGGTGTCCCTCCGATTTACAGGTTCTCAGATTTTTAGAGTGGTAATACTTTTTTTTTTTTTTTTTTCAATTTTTAGTTGTGTGTAAACAATTCTAAAGCGCGACTTAAAAACGGAAAACACATTTTCTAAAGAGTAAATACATTGCGGATACAGAAATATGCTAACAACGGTAGACTTTGAGCTCCCGCCTAAGCGAGCCGAATCGATAGAACAAATAAAGAACGCTTCTTGGAATTTGTTTATTTTTCACGAGTTACAAAATATGGAAGCAATGACGTGAATTTTTTCTACACACTTGCATACAATTCTTTGTCAAACATTTTGTGAGGTGGATGGACTGATAATAGTCTCTATAATTTCTCATTGCGGCTACATTCAAATTTGTTCAAAAAACAAACAATTCATCAGTCGAAGTGATTCTATTAGAGACCCAGCCATTCTTTCGAGAAGAACTCTACAAATTTTTTACTACCTCAAAACAAAAAGAGAAAAATAAAGCAATTCCAAGGCTTCACACTTTCTGGCAAGAGTGTAAATAGAGATTGCTATCATCCTGTGTCATGTAAAATTGTATCCTATCTTCCTGAGCGCGGTGTGGGGAAGGCTGTTTTTTTTTTCTTTTTTTTTTTTTGTCAACAAGTAGAAAGTTTTTTCTCGTGGAAACTAATTTTTTTCCTTGTTCTCTGTAGTGTTTCCTATTACAACAGTTGTCATCGGGAGCGCAGTAGCATGGCCCCGAGTGTGGATACAGAGTTAAACATTTTTTTTTTACCCACCATCATCGCTGCAACTTGCTAAATTCGTTTTTCAAGCGAAATAGTTTCACATCTCCCCGCGTGGGGAACACAACACCAGGAAACCCCACCAGCAGCAGCATTTTAAAAGTTTGTTACAAAAAAAGAAAAAATGGATGCGACCAAAAACCGTTGTATATGCACAATCAAACATGATGCATCCAATTTACCGGGCTGGGCCGTGTTGCCTAAGGCCATGGGGTCCTCACCAACAAAAGGAGTCCTGTGTGTGAGAGCGTATTTGCAAAAAAAAAAAAAAGAAAAGGAATAGTTAAAATAATTTCCATAAAATGTTAATGAACATGTCGTCGCATTATTTTTATTTGGCAGCGGGGTCGAGGATATTTATCCCCTCCCTCGGACGATCCCCACGCACACACATAGTATGCCCCAGAGGCATGTCGGCTTAATGTTGTGAGACATCGGGGTTTTAGTTTCATCGCAACGCTGTGTGTCTCACAAACGGACAAAGTTTACCCACACAATTAACGGTAATTGTTCACTCACATGAATGTTTGCTGCATGTCCACTGAGTGACCTTTCCTCCGTCATCCGGTCAGCAGGATGCAGGCGCTCAGCAGGATGGGTGATGGTGCCCTCGCTCCCAATTGCGGTGGACCCGCCAACGGCCGACGGGGTCCTGGACGATCAATCCTAGTGATATTGGCCAAGTCGCTTTGTACCCATTGCCGTATACGTATTATAACGGCTTACGGTTTACGGTTTCATGGTGGCCTCGCTTCAAGTGGAAGTGCCGCAGCGGCGGAAATTATGCAGTCGTCCAGCGACGGACGACGAACAAGAGTTGTTTGTTTTTTTTTTTTTTCTTTTTTTTTTGGATATGAGGATTTTAATTTCCAAATGGAAAAACCTCAGAAATTTTCTGCGGTCCGGGCCGAGATGGAAATGGCGGTCCTGCGATGGTGAGCCAGAGAGTGAGCTGTGCGTGGTTGACGGTATCGTCGTCGGTTGCAACCGAATAAACCAACAAATTGAGCGGGCGAATTTCGGTCAGTCTTAATGTTGCCCTTAACCGATGTCTGACCCTCGGCGGTGGCACCGACAGCAATTGTGCTGAATGTGTTGCTGACTTTTGTTTGTTGCCTGCAATGCGACGGAGGGAAGTTGCAATCGGGTGGATGTTTTTACGTTGAGAGGGTGGGTGGGTTGAATTTATTATATCTGCTGTATGTTGCTCGTCGGATGAATTATTGTTGGGTTCTGTTGGTCGATAAATGTGACGTTGTCCGTCACACACATACACGCACGTCCCTCCTATGGTGGTGGTTTAGAATTTGCAATTATTGGGTGTTTATGGGTGTTGATTTATTTATTTGCTTTATTCCGCCACTAATCAACACTTCATCGTGCATTACCACAATCAGGTGGATTGTTGTCCTGATGGTGACATGCTCGTATCCTGTTTTGTGCTTTATGGCCAGGAGTGGTTTCTGCTCTGGTCGAGAGTGTGTGTGGGTGGGTGCTAATGGCTTTTTATTCTTCACTCAGACTGGCCTTAAATATGCCCATTTAAACAGACAATCACAGCTTGTATTGATGGGTATTTATTCATGTTCTTTATGTGCATGGGTTCAAAGTGATTTATTGATATTACAGCATCGTACTCACCCAAAGGTATCCTGCAAATGTAGGCGTTTTTTTGTCGAATTTATTTTATCTGAAATTATAAAAAAAAAAAAAAAATATTGAAAATTATGAATGAAGGGGGAAAATATTTTAATTACGTTTCAATAAGCTGACCGAACAACAATATGGCATTTTTTTTTCGCTGCGTTGTTAATGCGATGGTTCATAAAATGTGAATTGTATAATTTAAGCGGACCGATCTGTTCGTGCATTTGGCTTTTGTTTAAAGCGTAAACTGCTTCTGTTTAATGCGTAAGCTACTTTTGATTTAAAGCTTGTTTGTTCCATTTTTTTTCGAAAAAGAATAAATATGGCTGACGACATGAAGACGAATTTGTTTAGGATAGTAAGAGTCTCTCAATGTCGTCCAGTTGAAATAGACAAACTGAAATTCTTTCCTAATTCTTCTTGTCTATCAATATAGGCGTTCAATGAAAATTTGCCGTATGGTACAAATCTAAGAGGCTTTTAGTAACTCTGCGTCATAGACGAATTAAAATTTGAGTAATGGCCTGCGTTGTATTCATTTCGAACGTATTAGTCATTTCCGACCCATTGGTACACGCCATGCGTTGTAGAAAATTAAAAACAAAAAATAAAAGGAGTCCTATCGCAAGACTTTGGTTACTTATTTTGGATCCAAGCGAGAGAGAACATACGCCCGAAATTCAACTTTTACAATATTCATGGTAACCACAATTGTCACTTAAGACGAATGGTCTTGTTGGAAGATATCTACACATCATTTACATCTACTTCGTTTAATTTTAAAACAAAAACCATTAGTCCGCAACAAAACAAAACGCAGTCCTTACAGCGTTATTTTTGATAACGCCGACGGACTAAGTCACACCAAAAAATACCTGATAAGCCTTGTAAAGTTTTTTTTTGTTATCAAATTTATTTTTCTTAACATAGCATCCAAAAATTTGTCTTATCGGCTCGTCCACAAAAAGACTAAATTGGCTTCTTAAACTGGCTTATAGGTTGAACAAACCTCATGAACTTTGAACTTCTGGCTCAGTTGAATATAATACGGTTGAATATCTAGTTTGTCAATCAAACAATCAATAAAAAATTCGCAAGCTTTCATTTTCAAGGTCGCGGAACAGCGGTGGTTTTCACATCCTTTGAATGCGACGTAATATCGCACTTTCTTACTAAACTTTTAGAGCAGCCAGTTTTTTTAATCTTAGCCCAACCAACCAGAACACTTTTCTAATTTAATTTTGTGCATTCGAATTCCGAATATTTTTGTTTGTTTTCAATAATGTCCTAAGCACCTTATTATGCAGTATCTTGCACACTACTGACTGAAAGAAGGTCCCTAACGTCAATAAGACGCTTTTTAAAAGAAAAAAAAAATGACCCATAAAACACAGTAAAACGGTTTCCACAATTCAAACAAACAACAATAATAAACAATAAATTGTATTAAATTATTCCTATTTTGGAGGATTTTTTCCTAGAAATTTCTACTGGCCATTTCTGCCAGAGATATAATAGAATGGAATTTTTCAATTTCGTAAATCCATTGACTTAATAAGCGGCATTACTGATTTATGAATTCATTTCACACTTCACTCACTAGAACTAAGACTTTAATTTTGAAATCACCATTTCCATTTGAGGTCTTAGTTGCTCAAATCTTTTAAGTCAAAGGATTGAAATTAATTGAATGCTAGTCCTTAGAATTATGTGGATTCTTTGAAGACATTTTCAAGTCCCTACCATTCACTTGAAGTCTCACCAATCAGTTTAAGACTTCAACGAAATTTACTCAGGTCCCAAAGACTTCAAACGAATGCTGTTCACTTAAAGTGAATGGTGGGACTTCAAAGAATGCAGATTAATGGCCCAAAAAATTGATGCAATGAAGACTACAAAAAAGAATGATGATTTTAACTTCAAAATAAACTCATCTAATAAAGGGTGCCGTTGGCTCGATCGGTCGGTACGTCGAACTTTTGAGCGGGAGTATCCTGGTTCGAATCCAGCTCAGGGAAAAAAAAAATACCACAAACATTTTTCGCGGCTCCACTTCTAACAAACGATTGACAATCCTCCTGGAGTGCTTCTGTCATGAGCTTTCATAGTTCGGCGTTCGGAACCGGCATTAATCAGTAGGTCCCCTCCATATGTGTCAAAATTATAACGCGCACAACAAAGTGAAGACGCTAACAACGCCTTCTTATTCAATTCAACTATCAATTATTAATTTCAGCTAATTTAAAAGTTAAACCTTTTGGTCTGGGATTGGGCTTAGCTCGAAACAAGCAATAACTTGGCTCGTAGTCAAACGCTGGCCAGGTTCGGTTTATCATCTGACAAGCTTTACAAAAATTCATTATTTTAGTACATCCTTACTAGATAAGTTGTCAACCTATTGTTATAAAAAAAAAAAAGAACAGCGATGCAAATTAAGAATACGTTCAATTAAATGACAGTGGTGATGAAAATCAAATAGCTGCATTGGCTTCATGGACAGTGAACCATCTTGTCAATTCAAGTTTATAATTTACTTTAGACAGTCCTGGCGCGATTAAGTGATTGACTAATGCTCTCATTGAGTTCATAAGTCACTTTAATAATTAAATTTCTTAACTTAATGTCAAATAGGGACAGCAATTCAGCAACTTATTTATTTTTTTAATATATAACATATTGTATTGATATAAACGTATTTGACATCGTGTTCAAAAATGAAGTACCCGTCCCGTAAATTATTTATCAATCCTCATTTCGAAATAGTGTACAAACTGTACCTTGATAAGCGCTGTTTCCTTGCGAACTAAATCTAAGACTAAACCAAAATATATAAAAAAAACTTGTCTAAACCCTGTTGCACGATAATGTTTTTTCTCTTTTATGTCAATAATTTGCTTGTGTCCCACTAGCAAAATATAATTTCAATTCTCAAGCTTTTAGAACCCCGTACAGCACACGTCCGTCCGAAATTTCATCGCAATTCAACAAGGAATTCGTCTCCATTCCTCCCTGTGGTCTCCACTTTTCCATAACACCTGAAGTAGTCAAAAAGCTTGAAATATTTTTGACTGAGCTCTCTGTACTCACTGCTCACAGAATTATAATCATCCCTTTGAAGAACCAGGTGAACAGGATCATTAAATGACTGACTAGACACTTCAACAAGAGGAGGATATCCACAAAACTTTTCCCCCTCTCACTCCGCACTCAGCAAGTTGCTTGAAAACCCATAATTCAGCCTTTAATACACACACAGGCAATTGAAAAAAGGGCAAAACCCATCAGTTGATATAACACAAGCAAAATATGTACCCCCACATTGCAATATTACCTCCATCTGTACACACACACAGAGACACAGAGAGAGTCACGCAACAGAAGAAGGAAGGACTTCTGAATATTGTCACGCATACTTTACGCAAATAAAACGTAAAATAAACACAAATAATATTGAATATTTTCAAAATGCAAATATCCTTCTGTATCTGCAACAAACATCCTACCGTTCTCTCTCTAGCTTCCTTTCGTTTCAGTGCCAATACCGGCGCCAAACGACATCACAATATTGAACGACTCCCAATTGGAATCCTTACATCCTTACACACATATCCACACACATTTTACAGTATTCCGTTTCAAGGGCGGGGGAAAGACAGTAGCAACAATGCTCGGTTACCGAAACTTTGTCATCATTCCTTAAACTGTAGGTCCTGTTGGCGATGTCCTTGCCGGCTCACCACCACCCACACACCGACGCCTGCAATAACCACAGGCAGAGGAACGCTGCAAGGATCGTCTTTCCTATGTAAACACCTACACGGCAAAAAAAAAAACGATGACCCGTTGCCAAGGACATTCAGAATTGATATACGTAAATATTATCCACTTATTGAAATTGAAAACTATGCCCGACACAAACACAAGAGGACAATAATGACGTCCTCCCTCACCGGATAGAAAAATGCTGCGCTGCTCTGCTTCAGTTGTTGTAGAAGTTTTGTGTTTGTTTATTTTTGCTCTGTTATCCTTTTTTATCATTCTTCGTCTATGTCGAATTCGAATTTTTTTGGAAGGAGCAAAATAACACAAAGTGGTAAGCGTGGAGCGATATTGTTTTTTGAATTTCAAAAATACTTGAGAATTGTGACAGCCCTGTGTGCGTGGGGAAATGTGAATGCGAAATATATCATCCTTTTGGGTTTTTTTTTGTGGGCGGTGGGGAATCAAGTTTCGATGAAGTTTCACAGAATAGGGAATCCACGTAGTGGTAGTTTATTGGCTTGTTTTCGAGTGAAGTTCGATAACTACTGACCGTATTTAGGTATGTTTTGGATAAAAAAATTCCAAAGACTGAAGGCTTACAACGCTGTTAAAATGCTCGGAGTGCAATGAACAATTCAAATTTTTCAAAGGAAATGTAAAATGTTAAGGAAGAACTGGCTAAATATTTTTTTTTACTATCGAATTAGCTTTTCTCCAGTAGAGAATCCTAAACTTGGAATTAGTAAAGCAGTTTGGAATAAAAATTATTTCAATTTTGTCTTGACTACATACTGTTGCGGTCAAAATAATAGCTGTGCTGCTTTCTGAAGGATACCTCTTTGCAAGTTGAGTAATATCTTGCTTAATGATTCGAGTAATTGAAAAAGTAGAACGACATTCCCAAAGTATCCAAGAAAAAATTATCTCTCTCACACTAGTACTGCTATGCACTGCTATTATTTTGACTGCAGCTACATCCTACATTGCAGGGCAATTAAGGGAGCGACGTGCAACGAATACTTATTACAGCTTGAATGTTTATCTAATTTTATTTTTCTTCAAGAATTTTTGTAGGAAATCGTTCGAAAATTAAGAGTTATAAAAAGAGAGACCAGAACTTCAAAAACAGAGAGAAGTCACAACCTAGGTTAAGCGAAGAAGTATGTTGACTGAGGCCGGTTAACCCCAAACCATAGACAAACGCAAGCAGACAAATACTACATGGATAAATTACTTTGTCTAGCTTAACAATCAGTTAGCAATCAGTTTTATTAAGAGCTTGTGTTGAACCTTAGTCAATTACATAAAGAAAAAGGTTTATTCTGTTGACTGAAAGACAAAGATGTGATTCAAATCGAATCGACAACAGAATTTCCTGTTGCTGTTTTTTTTAGTAATCTGCTCTGAATAAAGCACTCTTGAACTGAAAAAATTCAGCATGTCGCCTGGCTTTCAATCAAACAAGCCAAGCGACTTGATTTAAATAAAACGCCAGTTTCGAAGTACGTTCTTCATTCCACGTAGTCGTGCTGATTTTAAATAAACCCTCTCGGTAACCATTGCAGACATTCCTTTAGTTCCCAACTGACCGACCACCCTCCATCCACAAATTCACTTTTGTCCGATTCCCAAATAATGCGTTCGGAAAGACCAAACAAAAAACCCAATAAAATATTTTCTCTCTCGTAAAAAACATTTTCTATAACCACGTCATTCCATTCGCAACAATTTACCGCTGAAGGATTAAAGCATCCTGCCCGCGTCGAACGTCTGTCACTGTAGCAACTGCAAGAGAGTGATTTAATCAAATTACTGTCAATTCACTAAGAGCTGGCGAGCAACAACTGAGCAAACGCCGACGCAGCAACCAACCGCATTCAAAGGATTCCAATTAAATGCCAGGACGTATGTGATGACTACAATTTACCGCTCAATGGTTTGCCGAGAATTTCCCCAAATCGGCTGACTACGACTCAGTCTCGTTCCCTCCACAAAGAGCTAATGTTATTTTCTCATTTTATTTTATTGTTGTTGGTTTTGCATTTTCCTTTTTTTTTTGTTTATTTCTTTGCCAAAGAACAAAAGAAGATTGTAGCCGTTCTCGTTTTGGTTTCTTTTTTTTTATCAAAATTAATGATCTTCTTTGCGGGCAAATTGGAATAAATGAATTCACTTTATCCACTTGGGGAGAGTGAATGGTTGGGGTGGGTTTTCGTTCTTTTTTTTTTGGTTCCGCGATGGCATCTGAGGCCGGGAGCAGAAGGAAACAGGACGTTCTCTAGGTATTCACGACCACCAAGTGCCATGATTTATCTCCCACTAAAGACTGAGAGGCTACACACTTATCATCAGTTATCAAATTTACTCGGCTCGGCCTTCTTTTGGTGAGGAAAAAGAAAAAAAAAACGACGAACGAAGGAAGGAACAGAGAGAAAAAAGTTTCGTTATTATTTATGGGCAAACGCCACAGGGGGTAGTATAATTTTATTAGAAGCGAAAACTTTTCCCGTCAAGTGAACAAGTGCGTACACCATGCTTGAGGGTCGCCCATCCGAAGGGAGTGCACACACACACAGGAGAGAAAAAAAAATGGAAAAGAAAAACCATTACGAGTGACTAAGACAATGGGCTATGGAAGATTCAGCACCCTCTGCATCATTCAGAATTACATTCATCGACCCACCACAACAATAGTCATCGTCCTTGAATTGATACTGAGGATACGATTTCATTTGTAGCAAATGAAAATAAATGTCAGATGCTATTAAATTTCCAAAGTGAAATGAATAAATCGCAATCAAATTACGCAATAAAACATTTTTCCAAGTGGTTTTCGTTTTTTTGCGGCGGACCTGGGGTGGTTGGGTGGGTCTCATTAAATGAGCTTGAGCGACCTGGAACTGGTGTAGGCGGTGGTTGGGCACACGTATAAAGCGCTTTATTTAGAGGCGGTAATTAACTAGGTTTCGGTGGCAAATTGATTGACGATGATCGGCATGTGGGTGTGTGTGGATTGTATTGTTGTCGTCGTGATTCAAATCAACTGGGGTGGCGAGTGCTCCAGTGGAGTGGATCAAAGAAGTCAGCGGCAACATGATGCGCTCCTGCACAATGCACCTAAGGCGATGACACTGATGAGAGGAAGTGTGGGAGAAACACTTCCGTGTTGAAATTAATTATGAGACATCTAATTACGGGTGACAGACAAGATAGAGGACAATGGGGGTGGTTTTGTATTGGTTGTGGAAATTTGAACGGTGTGATTGTGGTGGTGGAATGAAGTGGATTGCATTAAGGGAAGCAGAGCACAGATTGGGAATTCGAGCGGTTGCATGTTTGAAGAATGGGAAGGAAACTGAATTGCATTTTTTTTTAGAGTCGTCTTAAGGCTTCGTGAAAAAATCGTGGGTTTTAATTTCAATTTTCGATTTTCTCACAAGCTAGAAGACATAAAGCCATTCGGTTTTTCGTGTTTGCTTCAGAATTAAAATGCGCATCGACCACAAAAATTGACCACTACATTTCAAAATTTGAAAAAAAAAAATTTGTATATTAGGTTGTCAAATTTCTCCCTTCCGCCTTTTTGTCTTTTGAATTTTCCGGCTATGTACAAAGCGTTACAGAGCTAATATAATATAAATTTTCAGTTTGCCTGCGAATTTTTCAAAAACCATTAACAAAAAAAAAGTTTAGCTGTAGAATTAAAGAGCAAGTTTCCGGCTTTCAAAACTGTCATAGTATTGCACTGGCATATATTGTATTTTAATAATTTTTTTGTCATGTTAACCTTCTAAACGAGTTTTTGACTCCTCTACAAAAGCCCGACCTAATTTTTTGGCGCCAGAGCTATCGTACTGCTGTTCGCAAAACTGACGACATCTACTCATTATTTTTTTCTGGCACGATTAAACTAGTAAGGCTTATTGTCTAGTATTTCTTAAGAAGAAAAAAAACAGGGAAAAAACTAAAAAAAAGTTCCTACGCCCAAAATAAGACAGTTTATTACATTTTAAAGACGAAATAATCAAATTATGAACTTTATATGCGGGGAACTTTATATTGAAAACACATCTAGAATTAAGTGAGTTAAGCCACAAAGACACTACATTTTTGCCTATAACATCAAGCATTTAATCGACTGTGCATTTAGACTGCTTGGAGCGAAGAAAAAAAAATTGGCACGACCATCACAGTTCTGAGCATAAATTATAACATTCCTAATAAAAAAAAAAGGGCTCGCGAACGTATTAAATCACGATATTGAATTTCTCTTTCCATCCAGCGCAATGCAATAAAATCTTCCACCTCTACATAAAAACCAAAACCCTACTCAACTCACCTCATCTGTACTCCTTACAGAATCAATTAACAAGAGCAATAATCAACAATCAATCATGCAATTATTTTATTTCCTCTGAAGGATTTCCCCCGATAATCACGCGATTATGCCACCGCACATCCTTACACGTCAGTGTCGGAGAAATTACTTCGAATGAAAAGCAAAAAGCACAAAAAAAACGAGTTGTCGATGTGTGTACGTAATTCAACTTAATCCCACGGCCGTGAGTACTATAAAGCAAAATCATAGCGAATTAATCGTATTCACGCAGTTATCCTTATAAAATATTGCGTATGTCACACACAATGCACACGCGTACACCCCCGTTGGCCACACGCAAGGTGGTCAACAGTAATTAAACGTTGACTAGGTTAAAATTGCATTAAAAGCTATTTGTGTCAATTAATAATAAGCGTCAGCGTAAAGTTGGCAAAATTATGGCAACCCGAGCGGTAGCCATTCATTTCGTCATCCTATATTTAATGCCACAAATTTGTTGAAATTACTACGTCAAAAAACGCCAACCGAGCAGAGAAAATCTCGTATATTTTTTTGAAGATGAAAGGAGAATTTTAATTTGGAAATTAATTTAAAAAAAATGAATGTTGGTCAACTGGTGGGTGCGTGGGTAAAAGGAGGACCGCGTGCCAGTGGTGCAATCAATCAATTACCATAAGATGGCTGTTTATTTTGTCCAATTACGCGGACTGGATGGGCTCTGTTAAGTGGATTTATTAACGTGGAATGCAAATAAGCAATTAGCTTTTGCCGAAGACAACATTCGCGGGTGTGGGCAGGCGTGACCGCAGCAAATGCTTTGCAGCCGGGTAAACGGCGTGATTCAAGATGCATTTTTGCGGTTATGGGAGTGGGGTAGGATAGTTGGTGGGAGATTTTAACAGCGGTTGACGGGGTTGATGACTTATGAGGAAGTCAGTTACTTAAAGGAGAGATTAGTTTCATCTGCCTTTAATATGATGTTTGAAGGAATTTAGGAAGCTAAAAGACAGATGAAACCAATGTCAACTAACAACATTTTTTTAAATGAATTTTAACAAAAAAATTATATGCAACAACTCAGAAATATGAATATCTTAAATAGATTCTAGGGAACTCAAATATTCTGAAAATCGTTGCTTTAAAATATTTAGAGAAGTCTGTTAAGTGCACCTTGGAGGGAAGCACAAATTATATCTTCGTCCGCGTTCTCTTAGACATCTTCACCCTAATCGCCATCGATAAGATTAAAGTTCACACTCTAGCGTCGATTTTGAAAGTCACAAGGTACTGTAAAGTAGCACACTTAAGATACAAATTATGTTGAGAGTTTTTATAACCAAAAAAATTGCAAGTGAGATACTTTCCTGCAACGAAGGCTTTTCAGTGGAAACCAAGTCTGCCGCATTGCCGACCGCTTAAATAGGCTCTTTATTCCAAGATTGTCCCCCAAGCTCGTTAAAATCCACCCCCAGTTTAAAACTGGCGTCACACCGGTCGCCTGTCATCATTAAAAACGCAAGAAATGCAAAACAAAATAACCATCAAATTTAACGAACACGCCCATTATCCCTTATAAGTTTTCTTTTATCAGGTAATATCCTGAAAACACCAAATAAGTATTACAACCACATAATGCCATCATATTACCTTAAGCTACCCCATAAAGTCCTAGCTTAGACCGACAGAATTAAATGATTGTTGGAAAATCATGCAAACGGGAGCGATACACCCGGGCACACCTCTCTCGGATGGTCTCATTTGGAAAACATTGTCATCCCAAAAAAAAGCAAACCCTGATGTGTACGTGTCCTCCCGCCCGCCCACCGAAGTACTCTCTTAGGTGTTTTAAAAAAAAACAGACCCACCCACCCAACTGTTTCTTTTTTTTATTCAATAAAAATTGATGTGCGTAGAGAGGATACACCCGGCCCATACAAACTACAATTTAGACCAAAAAAAAGGACGAGAAAAAGAAATACTCACAACAGGAGCCAGAGTGCGGGTGTGAGTGCGAGTGTATATATCCGTATCCTGATTTGGGAAAAAAAAGAATCTAACGTGCAGTGAGGGTGTAATAATATGTTCAACAGCTATAAAACGCTTCGAGGATGTAATATCGGAAATTTGAATAAATTTTCGCACTCCGCGCGTCGTACCGTGCTTATTACGTGTTCTTCTTCCCACACATACCTCCTTTTGCCCCTGTTCTTTTGTGTTAATCTTAGCGTTTCTCATTTTCTTTTTTTTCTGTTTTTTTCACACAGGTAATGAAGTCACTGCAGCCCCATATAAATGTCGTACGCTTGCTCGGCTGCTGTACTGATAAGGATCCAATTTTCGTGATAATCGAATATGTAAATCGGGGAAAACTTCAAACGTACTTGCGGAATTCGCGTGCGGAGAGGTAAGCAGTTTGTCCTTTTTTTTGTTTTTTTGAATCTCTTCCTTTTCTCCCTTTCTTTTTTCCCAGAACTTTTTTGCAGGGGGGGTATTAATGATTCAGAACGTGGCTCGTGTTCGGCTCGTATGTGTGTGTGCAGAGGACTTTTTTTTTGTTTGGTTATTATTTATTTACTGCGGATTCGCTGATGTGGCACAGGGTTTTGTTTGTTGTACGTAAAACGATATGAAAGAAAAGAACAAACACCAGAACAGGGCAAGGACACGTGGAGCTGCATGAGCTGGCTCTCGGTTTTTTTTTTTTTAGTTTTAATCCTTCGGTGCTTTGAACTTGGCAAACAGTTGAAATTAATTTTGCAAAAGGAAAGTGTCATTTGGAGTGGGTGTTGACGAAGGGTAAAGTTTTATTTGAATGAAAATTTGAAGTAAAATTTAAATTCATTTTCTCACTCTGGGTAAACAAATTCCCATAAATGGGTAATTAAAAACGAAAAATATTTATTCAAATTTTATTTGAATTTCAGTCGACATGGCTTGCTTTTGATTTTAGAAAATCTAGTGCGTTTGTTGTGGAACACAAATTTTATGCATTTTTGGAGTTTTGTTAAATGTATCAAATTTTGAATAAAACAGCAAACATTTTTCGAAGGAGTTTTTTCATATCTGGGACACAGTGGAAGCTTGTCATCTTCTTGAAACAGGATGGTTCAGATTTCATTCCAATCGTCATTTTCACCAGATTTTTGAAAAGAAAATTAAGTGTCAACTTGAATGGCCACGAGAAAGGTGTAAGGCTGCACCTACATCTTCATCACCATCACGACCACCACTACACCATCAATTGTGTCTTCATGAAAGGAGGTGCATTGAGAGTGCGTCGATGTTAAAATAGAATCAAACAAGTTACGTGTTTTTTTTTTCAAATAACTGTGAAGCCATGAAGGCATTGAAGTTTCGAAAATATCAAGTACTTATGCATTACTATGCACCTTTACTTCACCGCAGAAATTTTCACAGCCAGCTACAATGTCCACGCCTGTCGGGTTAAGGTTATTTGACGGTAATCTGACATAATCATTTGAAATTTTGCAACAAAATATCTAATAGGGAGTCTACTTTAATAGGACACCATGTGAACGCTGTCAAAGAGCTTGAGCGGCACGTTGACCTAAAGAAAATTCCATAGCAGACTGTTAATGATGTACTTTTCTAAACTTCGAATTTGCGTTAATAGAACTTTAATGATCGTAGAAGTTAATAAGCCTCTCTGAAGTGTGTTTAGGCAGATGAACCAAACATGGAAAGGCATCAGCGATGACCTCTGGCCACTTTCGCATACATCTCGTTTAGAAATCGAGGACCATTTTTTATACAAAAAAATCGTTTCAGTTGGAGCATCTGTTTAAACAATGATGTCCACGCTAAATAGCACATTGTGTTTTAATAAAGACAAAGATTTCAACAGGCGCACAACAATGACAATACAGAAAACTTAGCTCCGCTCGACTTAGAAAATCCTACAACGATCGAAAATGTAGTTTAACATATTTAACACATTCGTAGTTTAACATTTCAAGTGGAAAAAAAGTGTTTACGTAATTTACATCAAATCATTTAAGAGCATGAATCCGGAATTACACTTCAGGTTTCTCCAATAAACTTAAGTAACTGCAACCACTAGAGAAGGGTTGTGAATTGAAAATATAAGAGTTCGAAGGAAAAGGTAACGACTCTTTTGTAGAAGTTTATGATTTAGCGTCACTTTCTCTTTTGGCTTAAATTTTCCGTTGGTTGTTCGTTTCTTCTTTTTTCTTCTATTCATACCTGCCAAATACAATGTCTATTGTTGCGTCTAACTTAGGCCTTTCTGCACGGATTTGATAAGATGAAAAAGTAATGAGTCTGAGGTAAGGCTGTCTTACATCCTAAGCAGTCGCAAGGTCGCACTATTTCCAGAAGAATTAAGGTACCTGCAGTGATTTGATCCTTATACAAACCGCCTCCACCTTCAACCTTTTCCTCCATCTTGAACAACAAGACTTAAATTTAAACAAACTTTTCATTGGAATTTCCTCTTTAAAAATTTGTCTTGCATTTGCACTCCTCCAATCTCCTTTTCTTTTATACACCTTTTTGACAAACAAGAATAACTTTTCTACCAAAACCAGAGGCCTAGTTTGTCAAACTAAAGAATGGACCAGATACAAGTCTCTTTTTAAAAGTGCAATCAAATGAACAAAATTAAACTTTTTCCATGTACTTTGGCTTTTTAGCAGGAAAAGCCATTCTCATTAATTATGGAACAGAACGTTATTCAAATGGCTGTCTTGCCTGGCCTAGCAGTGCAGCATTCTGTCACTTCATATTTCCAAGATCTTGTTAATGATTTCAGGTTGTAGCTTGGATGATATCGGCCCAAAGTGCTTAAATCGTTTTTGGATTGTTAGCATTGGTACTTCACAGTTCTCCACAATTCCAAAAAAGGTAAAATCACAACTCCGAGAAGCCAATCACTAAGGCGGCTGAGAACACGATTTTGGAATTTGATGCGCAAAAAATCGATTGTGGTAGGGGCTGCGTGGCATAGCGCGCCATCCTGCATAAACCAGAGGCCCACGTCTTCAATTTCAGTGAAAAGAAGTCAGTTAACATTATTCTGCAACGCCAACTGTTGAGCAAAACGTTATACGCATTGTGTGACGATGGGGACCATGAGTGTTGTCCTCTAGCATGCCAGTCTCACGAACTTTTTGCATGAAAGGAAGTGCAAAGGTTTAATTTCGTTCCACAGAGAACTGCCTTTCTGTTAAGATCTCCAGCGGGGAAGCATCTGGTAGTGTCAAAATTACCTATGATTTAAAAAGAAACTACTAGATGGCCCACACTTAACAAATAACAAACTATCAACTCTGGATTAAAAGCAACAGAACAGAGAAAATGTTTAGTGGTACAGTTGGTTGAAACGACTTAGTTAAACATTTACATAACTTACAGGTTACAACAAAACAATGATTTTTTTTTTGTAAAATTGTTCCACTCACCCCATTCATCCTTTGCGTGACTTATCTGTAACGAAGATTTAAGTAAATTTTTTTTATTTTATAGTCACCTCTTGCTAAGTAACAACTTTTGAATTACTTAAGCCTCCTAAAACGTACAATTTTAAAAGCTGGTTTATGAATAAAAATTCAATGGCTTTTAATATACGAGGGACAGACGAACATTCAAGAACTCGTGAGGCAGTAAGCATTATTGATCTAAGGGAAAATCTGTTGCTAAAAGAATTCAAAATTAGAAGATACCATAAACTCGAAAGCAGGCGACCTATGTATGTGCAGGAAAAAATTACATCCTTCATTCTTTTGCTCCCGCTGCCTTGGTTAGCTCCCTATTTATTTATTTTTTTCAAACCAGCTACCATAAGTAAAAAAATAAAGAATTGCAGAAACAAATTTGTTTCCATGATCCCTAGATCTCCCTTAAGCTGCAATATGCAAGATTCCAAAACTTGCTGTTTTCCGAGAGGCATTCCACTCAGCTCACTCCTCAATTCACCTGTCAGGTTTCACGGAATTTTCTCTCTCTTTTTTTCTGGAATAACCTTTTCCAATGCCCCCGAAGAAACTATTAAGGAATTCCGAAAAACGTCAATCACAGGACTGAAAAATTCGTAACGACAGCACTCGTTAACCGATGCGACGTGCACTTGCTCTCTTGCAGCTTCTTATCGCAGGTATTTTTTAATAAAACTATCTTAAGCCCGGAGTCGGGAGCAGCTTTATCTATTTACTTTTTGCGAGAAGCAGTAGAAGGGAAGGGAAAAAAACCAACAAACGCAGCCATTTTAAAAATTTCCATGATGTTCCCACACACACGTGAGAGTGCGACTCTTCATCGATTTCGACGTCATTGTAGTTGCGCCAGCATCGTAGTCGTTCTCCCAAGAATTATCAACGGCAGCGGCAGGATTCACTCTGCACACCCACAGCCTGTTGCCGCGATATCATATCCCACCCCCAAAACCATCATTCCTACCCCCACGCAAATATACATCCCTACAGCGTGATGTGCATGTGCCCTACTCATAACCATTTTCCTTTATTGCAGGCATTATGGCAATACACACGGAAAATCGAATATCCTGACGTCAGGCGATTTAACATCGTTCATGTATCAGGTTGCCAAGGGTATGGATTACCTAACATCCCGAGGGGTAAGTAGTACAAACGGGTGGCGGCAGCAGCAGCGGCTTGCTTACATCACTTATTCTTATGCGCGGCGCGGCGCGGTACGTCGGTATCCATGTGTGAGTGCGCAAAAAAAACGACACAGAAAAACGAAAAAAAAAAATTTGCAGAAGAAAATTCAAATGAAAGCTCGGAATGAAAATATGTATAAATCCAGGACGAGCAAGGATCACGCAACGCAAAAAATCAAGGCGCACACGAGGAACACCAACAGCAACTGTGTTTACTTTTTATGTTGTGCTGGGGATGGGCGGGATAGTATATTTTCCACCCACCCACCGTCGCCATCGTCGTCTAAACTTCGTATGCAAACAGATAGTGTGTGTATCCCGTTCAGAGGAAAAGTGCAAACTCGATTTTTCAGACAGCAGGCCTTGAGAGCGTGAGCGGAACTCACGTGCCCCCGCAAGCGGCACGTTCCTGCGAAATAGTCGACGACTAAACTCGACTCGACTCAACTCCACGTCGACGACGACGACGACGAGAAGTCTATTGTATATACAGGTCGGTCGTTCGGTAGCATATAATCTCGAGGGTGCTATCCGTAATGGTTTGTGAAATGCATTTGAAAGTTTTATTTTCAACAAGCAGCGCAGCAGCTGGAGATGCAGCAGCAAGGAGTCGTCCGCCCACCCGAGCGAGCGAGCGGGAGATGACTTAAGGACGCAATCCGGCTCCACTGTGCTGCTCGCTGCTGTTGCGTTTACCTGTTGAATCAATTTGCCACAAAGGATAAACAAAATGCGGTCGGGGACTAACGATGATTTCTCTTCTCGTTTCGAGCAAATCGGATTAACTTGAAGTACATTAACCTTACTTTTCTGCGTCTCTGTTTTTCTATGTGTGTGTGTGTGTGTGTGTGTGTGTGTGTGTGTTGGAGGGCGGTGGATTGCCTTTCCATCTCATCCACCATTTGTGTGAGAATAATATCAAACAGATTTAAAAATGATAAATTTCGTTACGTCTGTCGCCCGGAGGAGGATTGCTGAAGGATTTTTTTGCGGTGAAATTGTAAATAAGTTGTAAGATCCTGAAAATTGAAAATGAAGGATGCGACGATGGGCGCGGATCTAGCTGCGGATTGACAGGCGGGTGCGGAGGATGTGCTTTCGTTTTGATTTAGAATGGAAAAAGTTTCGTTTGTTGATCTTGTATTTGTCACACCCCTCGCCCTGTCTGGATGCGAGTGAGAATGACAAATGGGTTCAGTGGCTTAAGAGGGGATTTGTGGAAGTTATCATTTTCGCAATATTTTCAGAAGCTGTTTCCTTTCGCATTTGTGATGGGGATTCATTTTCTTTTCGAATGACATCTTAAATAAAGGAATTGGTGTGAGACGATGGATTAATTTTTGAAGACTTAAAGAAAATTTATTTTCGGTCATCAATTTCTAAAATAATCATTTGATTTTGTAGCAGGGGAAAATAATTCTTAATAAAATAAAATTCATACTTGTCATTAACATAAATAGATAGTTCTTAGTACTCATTTAAGGATTTAAGGTTTCAACTTCCATGTAACGTACGTGGGCGAAAAAAACAAAAGTTTTGACAACTTCCGTTGAGCTTGATGACTTTAAATCTTAAGATTTTAGAAAATTAGGAATACTAAGAAAAAACTGAAAATTTGAGGGGGTGTTAAATCTCTTTTTTCTGTTACGATTACAAAGGTTTATTATAGAATAATAAACTAACAAAGCTTTTGAAAAATAACTATCAAAAACAAGGTCGCAATATTTGCATCAATTATACGCTACAGTTTTTTTTATGGGAGTCTTCGCTGACCGACAAAACATAGCGATGTCCCTCCGACTTCCGGACTACTGTATGTATTCCAAGCAGAAATAACAGCTATTCATGAGGCAGCGCGCTTGCTGTCCATGGGTTCGATAGATGGCCAGTCTATTGTACTCTACATAGACATTCAGGCGGCCATAAAGGCTCTGAAAACACCATCGATTAGATCAAGAATGGTAAAACTATGTCGCCAATCTCTTAAGGAGATGGCGGACAGGTGTAGTCTCCCCTGTGTTGGGTCCCTGGGCCCACGGGTATTCTAGGCAACGAAAGGGCCGACGAATTAGCAAGGATAGGAGGGGAGATGCGCTTAAACAATAAACAGGGGACCCCATTTCCATCTATGCAAGAGGTTGGCTTACAACTACTTGCTGAAGCCATAACGGCAGCAAACTCCAGATGGAGTAATCTTCATTCCTGCCATATCTCTAGGCTAGTGTGGCCTGAACTGGATAGGGGTAGGACAGAACAGCTGCTCTCGGTAAGCAGGGCTAGCATAGATAGACTAGTAGGCATTCTAACTGGCCACTGCCTCTTTAGTAATGACGCCAGAAGAATGGGCGCCCCTTCAATAATTTCTGTAGAAGCTGCAGGGATGAGGAGGAAGAGGAGACGACACTACAGCTTTTGGGAACATGCCCAGCACTATCACGTGCTAGGAAACGCACTCTAGGTGCATACTTCTTTAAGAATTTAAGCGACCACGCTAACTTGGATGTAAGGCGCCTCGGCGGTTTCATCAACAGATCCAATTGGGTATAGCCCAAGGGATATCAGACCACTAACTTTTGTGCGTCAAACAGGTAGTATGACATGCCAACAATCCGGATGCGTGACAACACAATACACCAACAAATGGCCTACGTGAGCCTGCGTTTAGCGCAGGCAGTCACTAATACCTAAGACCTGCGCTACAGTTTGGTGATGAAATTGACGTTTCAGTTGAGTCACATCAGATGTGTCAAAATAAGTGGCTAAAACTTTTCATAAATATTTCATTTTTCTTTGTTTGCTTTTACTTCATTAGCCATCATTACTTGCAGATGAATAAAAAGCAGTTTAACTGTTTTCGAGATTTTTAGAATACGGAACGTTATCCCTTCTGTGCATTTTATAAAAGTCACTGTTGTCAATGAAACAATGTTATTTCCCCCCTATCCACATTTTTTTTACATAGACTAGTCAACTAGCTCAATGCACAAATCGACTCCATTTTTTCCTTTTTTCATTTTTTTTTTTTTTTTTTAATATTTTCAATTGAAGTCATAACTTTTTATATTTTTATAATAACTTTCCTATATAATAAAGATTTTTTGCCATTAAATAAAAAGTAATGTATTTTACAAGCGAATGTAATTTATTTCATCGTATTTCTCAAATTTTTGTAGCATGGATTTAATCGAACCGTGCACTAAACGGTGCAGTTATCCTCATAAATCTTTGAAAAAAATTATCCGGATAGTCGGCTGAATCAAAGTTATAGTGCACCTGTTTAACATTAAGAATGAAATCACTTCTTTAAAAATAATTATCCGCCAGTCTTTCACATCTGCCAAAATGTTGACAACTTCCATTTCGATAGTCAAGTGATGTTCTTTTAAATTAGAAACAAACACCTTTACACTGATTTGTATTCATTCTGTCGAATAATTCGAAGGACGTTGCACCTTTTCCTAGAAGATTTGTGAACGCTAAATTGTCCTTCGTTTTATTCCATACACCTATCGAAAGTGGAAACGTGTAACTGTTGGTATTTTCGGTCGGTAAAGTAGCTCGACACAAAAATCGGCAATGGTCATTTCAAGCAACAACTTTCAAAACAAGTTTCGGGTTGCTCGATTTCTGTCATATTGACAATTTTCTAGTACAAAATCGATATAAAATAAAATAGAAATGGTTCATTATATAAGGCAGGGGGTTTGGGGCACACGGACAAAAAGTAAAAAAAACTATAGACACGTCTTGTGGCGATGATGAGTTTATTACAACTAACTTTTAAAATTTTTTCCAAAAGTACCAAAGATTTGTTTACATAAGATAAGCTTACATATAAATTACATCGCATGTTAAAACTGCAAAAATCATACGACTCTACAGGAATGAACAATTGAGCCGTACTTTTACGTAACATAGTTTTTTTTTTTAAATCATAATATGTACATAATGTCATTTTTTTGGAAATCGGTCAGAAACAGGGCGGCCGGCAAGTTGAAAACAAAATTTACAAACAATATGATCTCTTACAATTGTGAGTTTTACTCAGCCACTGGTAGTTTCGTTCTACCACCAACAAATTAGTTAGTTTTTGTTATTATCTAAGATTTGATGTAATTGGGAGAGATAAACAAATCAAAATAGCTTTATTATAATTCTTTGTCACTGCATTTTTAATGAAACTAACAAAGGACAATCCTTATTTCGTGCTAAAATTTGCTGGGTGCATAGGATTAAATTGTGACGAGCAAATTCACTAAGGCAATTGTAACGAACAAAATGATGCGAAAATTGCAATTTTGTTTATTTTATATTTTGTGATTCTTTCTATGAGATATACAAAACTGTGTTTTTAAATCTTCGAAGTTCCCGTGTGGTTATTTTAACTCGAAAACCATTAAAGCCAAAAAACCTATTAAGTATTCGTTATGCCTTTGGAACAAAGGAGCGAGTTTTGGCGATTTACGCATAAAAAAGTTTTTCAAAAGCAATACAACTTTAGTCGGAAGAAACAAAGAAAAACTTTTTATAATTATCGAGCTAAAAATTGTTATGGGAAATGACCTCTCATGTTGCCATCGGCCACATATTTATTTGCATTTGTGATTTTAAACGGAGGTAACAATATTTTTAGTATCTTGGCCGAGTCGTTAAGTCAATGGAAAATGGCAAGGACGAGGACGCCTATTTTCATGAGACGTAGAGAAGCATACAATGTGGATACTGCATCGCATAGGAGATGGAAAACAGAACACAACTTATGTACAACTTGTGTCACACAAGTTGTTGTTGTTGATTGACGTCTAAGCAGATTTATAGATCTGTAAAAAAAGACTTCTTTGTCTTGTATTTGAATAGAATTGGAAGTAGTCGAGGATAATTCCTCCAAAATAATTCCTTCCAAATTTTTGGAAAGAAAAGGAAAGGGAAAAGACAACTCCTAAAACTATACGTTTACGTCTATACGTTTTTGTCAAAACAGTTTTTTGTGTGTTCAGGACAGAAATAAAATTCCTTTATTTCTGGTTCAGGAATAAAAGAAATGCTCTACAGTTCTTTTTTCTTTTTCAATTGCTTCTGTTTTTATAAAATGTTTTGTAGGTTTGCGTGCGTTTGACATTCCGCAACAGACTTGAATTCAAATATTCATTGACTACTTTGATCTCAGGAAAATTTCGTATTTAAAATGTTAACAGGTTAATTGCTTATTAATGACGTTGGACACAAACGAATCATGTATACAAATAAATCCTTTTATTCATCGATCTTAATTTTTGTAGGAATTTTTAATATATTTTGTTTTTTAATTGCATCATAGAAATTAAAAGGGCACATTTCCACTATTCTTTCCGCGGTGAGACCTACATATGTCTAAGTTTCTAGGGTACAGAATATATTAGGTGTACAACTTGAAAGATGCGCATTGTTACTAACTTCATATATATTCACACGCGCTATTTTTTGACAGTGACAGCTATTGTATGTTAAAGAGCGTCGAAAAATCTAGTTAATTCCATCTGTGAAAGTATGCACAAGTTAATTTACACAAGTTTTGTTTTCATATTCAAATAAATGGTTTTTTTAACAAAAAAATACGCGTCTTTCAAGTTGTACTCCTAATAACTTTTTTATCCCCCTAAGCCCTAAACGTGCGACCGTCTTGAAGTCGCATTGTGTGTTGCAATCTCGCGACCTCGGAAGAACATTCTATATATTAAGTTGTCAAATATCTCCCTTCCGCCTTTTTTTCATTTGAGCTCGTATCTGGCAATACATCATTTGAAAGGTCTTGACATAACCTACAAAACGACGCTAAGCATGATGAGTTTGGATACGAGCTCTGTAGCGCTTTGTACATAGCCGGAAAATTCAAAAGACAAAAAAGCATAAGGGAGATATTTGACAACCTAATATTATCACAGAAACGATATAACGCGTACCAAAACCTGTCAAACGCACATTCGCACAGCGCAGTTTCTATTTCAAAATTGAAGTTTTAAAGTAAAAAAGAGTTTTCTTATTTATTTCATAAGCTAACAAATTAGCAATGAATTATTTAAACTGATTGATGAAGCAGATGTTTATATCTCCCACAATAATGTGGCATGCATGTTATCGACTTGTGAGTGTGGGCAATCTAATCAAATTTGTTTGTTTTACGTGTTTACGTTTCTTTAAATTTTCGGCAGTCCTTTTCGACCTGGTTCTAGTGGAACTGTGAACTAAAATTAACCATATTCAAACGTTCACCAAAAATATTGATTGTAATTCTTTAACCGCATATCGAACCTACTCATTTCACTGTAATATCGCACTAGCCCGCCTACCCGGTAATTTTGGGTCACAGTTTCACAAAATTATGAGATTCAATCATATTCTCACTCATTGACTTTGTTGCTCTACCGAAATACAATACGCAGAAATAAAAAAACTAGTTAAAAATTCATTACTATGAAAAAAATATTCCGTGATCATTATTCACCACCCAATTCACTTGGGTAGATTAGGATTACAAAAAAACTTTTCACTAATTAAAACTCGCGCTACTCAATCAGACAAATTTTCAGTAAACAGTTTCGCAGCAACACGAACCGAGTTCTCGTGCAAATGAGTCGTTTGTTTAGATGTACACATAACGGTATGGTTGCAATTAAAAACGTTTTGTTCTTCACTCCCTCACTTTTTTACAAAGTTGTTCAAATTTCATAGGAAAATCCAATTAAAAATGATTTTTAGTTCGATCAACTTAAAAAGAAAAACAAAAAAGAAAACCTTTACTCTCACTCGTTCCTTGCTCTTTCTCTATCACTTTTTCTAACAGTGACAGAGGTCATCATGAAAGAAGGGGATTTAAAAAAAGAAAAAAAAAAAACAAAAAAATGGATCTCGCGTCACCGCACCATCCCTGGGCCTTGGTGTGAATTTCATTTTAATTACAAAAACTCTGCCGGCGGTAACTCATCTATACCAACGAATTTATCGGCAGGATACAATTTTATAGGACCAAGCCGCTCTGTTTATGTTGTGCTTAGACCACACTAGGACTGCGCATAATTAGTGGATATTTAAAATTTAATCCGCGCAATGATTGTGGCCACTGTCCAGTGATTCTTTGTAATGAGTTATGACGTTTTCGGCGCAGGTGGGGTGGATGGGGTGGTATTTAGCCCCAAGTCTAAAAATCTGCTTGAGGCAAAACGTATTATTTTGTGATTTCAGGTGTACACACTTAAAAAGCCAATGCAAATATTCAATATCAATTAATTAGTTCCTGTGCGGTTGTTCATTTCAATCGAACTAAAATGCATCCTGTGTGCTGCGGTGCGGTGTGGAACGTCGATGTGGGAGCTGCTTTTTAATCCTTTGGTTGACTGGGGACAATATGAATGAATGCGTATGGGAATAATCACGAGAAATCCTTCAATTAGAAGCCTATGCGTAGAATAATGAAGCCTATGCATAGAAACGGACCAGCAGATAAAAGATTAGCTGAGAGGGAAAGGTTTAGTGAGATCCAATTATTAATTAAATATGCGCGAACTGAACTGAAAAGGACTGTGTTCATAAGCTGTTGTGGGCTTAGTCCAATCCAAAGCCCGGGACAAAGTTTGCCATAGTTTTAGGCATGATATTCCATTTCGGGTGAAAATTGCGAACATGACCACGGACCGTAAACTTTTTTTTCCGTGCCTGCACTGTGTTGTGCGCTTTAAATTTATGACACATGTGGAAGGGAACTACTGTTTAATGCCGGTTCCGAACGGCGAATTGCGAAAGGTTTTCATGACAGGAGTACTTCAGGAGGATTGTCAGTCGCTTGCTTGAGGTGATGCTGTGAAAAAGTTTGTTTTGTTGTTTGTTGTTGGGCTAACTTTCGGCATTGTCTTTTTTTGAATTAGTATAGAAACATAATATTTAATGCAGTGATTTCGTGTCGATTTTTATACTTCTTTAAACGTCTAACAGGGTTTAAAAAGTACTTCGGAAAAATCTCTTACACGGAGCGCCATGGCGATTTAAAAACAGAATTTATTTAATTTATTAAATTCATCTACAAGTTGGTACTTACATAATAATTTTGATTTGTGTATTTATAATATTGATAAAATATACACAAATTTTAAAACAAGATTTTTAAACTGGACCCGATCTAAAAAAATGCACAGAAAATTGTTAACTTCATCGAAAGCTTGAGCTGAAAAATCAAATTATAACACCTTGGACGTCAAACCTCACACAGAATTCACTCTGCAACTGAATCTAAAGCCAATTTCGCATTCACTCGAATACCTTAAAGTATCTGTAGAAAATTTAAAGAAAAAAAATCTCTCCTTAAACTCATTTTAATTTCCCCTTTTTTTTCTTTTTTCAGATTATTCACAGAGATCTGGCAGCACGGAATATTCTCATAACCGATGACAACACATGCAAAGTTGCTGACTTTGGATTCGCACGTGATGTCGTTACATCGAAAATCTACGAAAGAAAGAGCGAAGGAAAGCTACCAATTAGGTGAGGAAAAAAGAATTACAGAGAGAAAAAAGAAAACGACTGAGGGAAAAAATGAAATTCTCATTTGATTACGACGCGGGGGTGTAAGTGGAGGCACTTTTGCCTCTCCGTTTATTGCCATTTAAATATGAATGAAAAAAGTGGTGATGAAGATGTGTAAACGTGATGTTGATTGTGGCGTGTTCAGAAGAAAAAAATGAGCCAGACGGGTGCAAGGTTCACACAAGTTTGAACTTTCCCAATCAAAACAAATCAAATTCTCCCAGCCTAACGACATCCTTTCTACTTAACAGACTTCCCTTCATCTATCAAAAGACCCACCACAAAAGTTATCGTTTGCAAATTCATCAAAGCCAAAGATTCCTTTTCAACTCAAAACGATTGCTTTTCACAAAAAAAAGTCTCCCACACCCACCCACTCCATCGAAGGAATCTAATTCCACAGAAAAAGAAATTTTCTCCTTTTCTCTCCCTTGGGAAACGATTTTGTATTTTCCAGACATTCGGTTGGCCGAATTTTCAGATCACAGCCAAAAGCCTCCCCTACCCACCCACTGCTTTGCTAAGCAGTTTCATTCGAAACTCTTACTGCTCATGAATGTTTACTTTGTGCTAGATTCCAACTTTCAAATATGGCTTTTAACTCCCTAAAGATGCGAGTGGTTTTCAAAGCGAATCTATTCCCCTGTGTGCCCATGTGTGTGTGTCCCTCCCTGCCGCATTCCGTGAAAGGGAAAAGTTTCTGCTGCCTGACTTTACGCAGAATATGGCCCCGTTCAAAAATCGCAGGTGCAATTTGCCTGAGAGATCCTTCACAAAGAAACGAGAACTTTCGAGACACACAGTTTCCTTCTCCACGAATGTTATCAAATCGAGTGTATGAAAGCGGAATGAGCGACCCGAAAGAGTTCACTGGCTGGTGGAATTTCTGAAACGTTCCACATTTCATAAACACCGTCATTTTTGTTATGACGATTTTAGTGCCAGCACTTGGCCCAAATCAATACGCGCCACCAGTCGTCCTCGTCGAGTCGTGGAATGGAGAATGGAAGTAAAAATCTAATTTTGCAGGACCCATGTACATACGTAATGCGGAATATACTTATGAATATGAAATTACCCTCGGATCTTGAAAGTTACTTTGGTGCTGTCACGTGCCACGAAATGAAACGCGACCAAACGCAGTCTCACTGCGCGCTTCTGGCATGGCCAGAGAAAAACGAAAAACGAAAAACGAAATGTAATGAAACATCGAAGTTATTTGTGAATTTTTCATAACACCAACACTGCCACACCGCACCCTTATGAAAATCCAATTTGAATCCTGGTAATTTGCTCCGAGGTGGTCGTATAAAAATCAACCCTAGTCTCTGGGAGACGCACGTCATTCTGCTGGCTTTTGGGGGCGGCGAGTTTCGAACGCAGGCTGTTGATTTTTTTTTGCTGGGTAATTGGGTTAGGATGTTTGGGATTGCTCGGCGGGAAGTCGAAGGCGAAGAGGTCGACTAGAGCAACCGGAAAAGACTGCCATTCATCGTGGGAGAGGGTGCAGCTAAGCCATGCGTCTGCAATTGACACAAATACCTCACGCGAGTTTTGAGGCAAAACATACTTTGGCTTCGATCGCCTTATGACTTCGTATCAAAGTAAGCAAGAAAGTTAAAATGTTTTTTACTAAAAATCTATCTGCTTGCGAGGCGATGGCTTTGATTGCGAACAGGTTTCTTTAGTGACACTTGTATTTATTACAAAACTGAAGAATTTGTGATTTGAAAATGCGCCACTCACAAAGATTTTCGATAAACGTTCAATTGCAGTCATGCTCAGTACATATTTGCATCAAAGCTAGACTTTAGAGAGCAACCTTCAAATACTCGTTCCATTTGTTTTGAACGAAGAAAAGAAGAGTCAAAATATTTCAAAATTTTTTTTTACATATTCGGGATTTGTACAGCTACAGAATTTAGCACATCTTATGCCTATGTACTTTTAATAAGCACTCTTTTTACGATATTTTTTAACACCATTCGAAAAATCTGTTGACATCAAAGCGACAGTTGGGTTATGATTTTATCACATTGTAGTGATAGATAAATACGGTGATGGAGCCAGTCGGCCACTTAACATTGCAAAAAATTGATGTTTGTAGTCACATGCCATCACCCTAGATTTATTTCAATTTTTTCTACAGAACTCAACATTATGTTTCTTACAATTTATAATTATTGTCGTCTGCCGCTGCTGATTGACCACTAGAGGTATTTCTTTTTTTTCTTTTCTTTGCTAATTTAAAATGTGTCAGTGTATCACCTTGCAATTAAAATGCTTCATCTCATGTTTGGTTTCTGTACTGAGTGCATTTTTACAATATGAATATTTTTACCAGAAACGTGAGTCTGTGCAACTTTCCTTCCGTTTTTTCAATCGCGTGGTTTTTTACTTTACAGTAGATGGACTGAGGGACTCTGCTGTAATGTACTAGCCAGTGAAAAAATGGCATGCGGTTCAAAATTAACGAAGTTAATTATCTCCACATCAAACGTTTATGCAATTTATTTGAATTCCTGTACATTCAGCCAGCAGTCCAGTATCAATACATCAATTCATAGAATAAACCATTCAAAGTAAAAGATATCGAGAAGCGTTAAGTGATTAGTTTTAAAGTGAGCTAATTTGTTGATTTCACTCTTCCATAAGTGGCAACCTATTAGTCGACATTGCTGCTGTTACGATCTTATCTCTAAAAGATCAAATAAACTCAGGGTCGGAGTCTTGATTCTTCGGATCGTTTCAGAAACCAATTTCTTTCTGGCTCGACTCCTCAAAATGTAGAGCTATATCGCAGCAATACCCACGAAATGAAATTCCCAGTGTCCGAACATATTTGCTTCAGCAGATTTATTCATTCCTCGACAGAAACAAGGATTGTCCATGTGGACAAGAGACTCTAATGGCACAGCAAAATATGGCCGTTTGGCGTGGATAACAATTAGTTTTCTGTTGAATACAATTCGTTGTTATGCCATGTTGAAAGCCTGATTTGGGTCGAAATACAGGCCACACATGTACATAGCTAATGGATTTATTATACCAAAAAAGAAGTTACTCAATCATCTAGTCTGCAAAAAAAATCGCTGTTGATCACCAAGGTTTAGTAATTAGTTGATACCAAGAAGTTAACAATTCTAGGAACCTTATTAAAAATAAATGTTTTATATTCCACTAGCTGTACCCGGCGCGCTTTGCTACGCATAAAATAAATCAAATTTTAAAAAAAGTCATCGTATATGTACCTAAACGAATACTTTTATAGGGGGCACCCTTTTTCCAACTTTGGAGCTTCACTGACAAATCGGAAAGAAAGCTCAATCTCATATTCAAAGACCTTTTGGTTGATATATCACTCCACAGGATCAGGCGAACTTTAAAAGTCAGCACCCACTTCACCTCAATGGGAGCCATCCCCTACCAAACATTTTGGTACCAAAATCTTTTTGACAAAATTGCCAAAGACATCAATACTCTATCTCTTACCATTTAGATGTCTATAAAGGACTAACAAACAAACATTAATTTTTATATATATAGATTTAGCACTCGAAAATTGAACAGCCACAGCTTTCAAAACGAAGAAATTTTAATGTCTCCTAAATTTGTTGAATTAAAACATTGCTTTCGACGAACTTTAATATATTCTCACATCGAATCCAGTGGAATTACATTTAAGGAATCTTCACAAAATAATGTCGGCTGCAAAATTGCGAACTATAATATTAAACATAAAAGTTTTGTAAATCTCAGACCAATAATAAATAAACAATAAGACAAGGGGTCGTTCATTTGCAGAACTTTTCACAAAAATCATTCAAATCGGTCGAAAGGAAGGTTTTTTTTATTCAATAAAAAACATTAGATCGCCAATTATGTATCCATTTTTGCACAGTATTGTACTGTCCCGTGGGCGCCGTTGGCTCGATCGGTTAGTGCGTCGGACTGTTGAGCGAGAGTACCCGGGTTCGAATCCAACTCGGGAAAAAAAAAAACACCACAAACATTTTTCACGGCCCCACCTCTAGCGAACGACTGACAACCTTCCTGGACTACTTCTGTCATGAAAAGCAATTCGCCGTTCGGAACCAGCATTAAACAGTAAGTCCCCTCCACATGTGACAAAATTATAACGCGCACAACACAGTGGAGGCGCGAAAAAGCTAGGCTCTGGCTCTCAACGGGCTGTTACGCCGCCCAATACATATACATACATTGTACTGTCCCAGTTAGTCTTGTATTTTGTTTCACTGCACGGCAGCCACATTCGTTGGCTTTTGAAACGTAAAGTAGACGATTAAATTCTGGAAAAACAAATCAATAAATCCGTTGTTTTTTCCCTAGTCCTCATGATTTTAGGTATCTTACAATTAGTTCCTAATGTTCTTGTTGCTCCCATCAGATTAATTTAATGACGACAATTTAACAATTTCCTCAATTTTTTGTCATCTTTGATTACAACGAACGCTTCTATTAAACTAGAAGTCTTAGAAGAATTGAAGGATGTTGGCCAATTATGTAAACGATAATTGATCAATAGTGTAAGCAGAGACAAATGGCTGTCCTCTTTAATGGACATCATCGGAATTAGACCACCACCGGTTCGACACGTAGGCATGCGTTTAATTAACCTTCCACCCCGGAAAGAACATTTGTTGCCATTCACGTGGCCCCGCTGGGTATAAGACCGCTCTCCTCCACTCCACTCCAATCCTAGTGATTCAAATTAAACAAAACTTCATAAATTCCACTCAAACACCCACCACCCCCAATCCAACTGCATTTTGATATTCCATACGAGAGCTAGAGAACATTTTCTGGATTCACTCCAGATGCTGTACAATTACCTAATTACATCCTCCATCCCGGCATTCGAATAAAATCCATATGCACATCGCATCCTCGAGACAATCATCAATTTTCCTCCGCTTGATGGACATCCATCGTGTCCTCGACATTTTCAATATCATCCAGGACACACCACCACATACCACACCAGCTGCCAAACGAACATTTGCCAGAAAATCACAAGGATACCATTAACCACCCCCTGCTCGTTCGTCCTGAACTTTTCTTTTTTCTCTTTTCTTGCTTTGTTTTGTTTTTGTTCTCCATCTCTGAACGACATCGTCGTCAACTACACATCGAAGTACATTCCTACACATTAGGTAATGTCCTTGTCTATTCCGATGCTGTGCGCTGTAGATCCAGCATCTGTTTGCTCTCCATGTCGTGCAGAAAAGGACGAAGACGAGGAGGGGTGGCCATAGATCGTAGTTTGAATTCTAAACCCAAACAACCTGTTCAGCGTTTGGCAATGAAGAAGAAAAGTGTATAAAACGATAAAACATTCCCAACTGGTGCGCGGGAAAAAAAAAGCATCGGACACGATACACCGCGCGATGGTGGGCGAAATGAATTCATAAATTTTCAAGCGATAGCGTCTCAGTGGAGAGTCTGTTCGGAGTTCAGACGATAGACGAGAAAGTATCCTTGCACAAGGATTTCATCTCTTCTCTTCTTCTCACGTCTCACTCTTTTTCTTTTTTTGTTCTACTTGCAGATGGATGGCAATCGAATCACTCTACGATAATATATTCTCAGTAAAATCGGACATTTGGAGCTTCGGAATACTAATGTGGGAAATAGTTACACTCGGCTCAACACCATATCCCGGAATATCAGCTGCAGATGTTATGCGAAAGGTAATCTAACAGATACTCCTCTCGGTCTGTCTGTCGGTCTAAGGCTGCTTCTGTGATCGAAGGCGAGGCGAGGGCGAGAACGATGATGGTAGTGATGATGATGATGGGCGCCCCAATTGCAGCCGCGCGGTAAGAAGAATCCTGTGCTTAGGATACCCATCCTGTGTCATTGAGCAAGCGATTTTATTTGCACCATCGTTTCGTTTTAGTTTTTCGTCGTCCTTTCGGTCGTGTCCTTCGAGAAAAGACAGACCGACAGACAGACAAAGAGAAAAGGAGGAGAGTACATTTAATTGCAGTCATTCAGCTTTTATTATCCTTTCACTCCACCTAACTGTGTAAAAACACAAGTGCCATCGTATCCGTTCACTTAAATGGTTGTATCCATTCTTCTTTCCACTCACTCCCTCCCATCCTGTTCGTCCTGTAAAATCGAGTCTCTGTGTATTCTATTTTATTTTATTTTCCTTTTTTTTTTACCTCCCTCTTTGTTCATTTTGTGTGTGATTATAAATAGGTGAGGGATGGCTATCGATTGGAAAAACCAGAGCATTGTCGTCGGGAACTGTACAACATCATGTACTATTGTTGGGCACAGGACGCCATTGAGCGACCAACATTCGCAGAGATAGTACAAATGCTCGATAAACTTCTGCACACGGAAATGGACTACATTGAGCTGGAACGATTCCCTGATCACAACTACTACAATATACTCAATTTAAGTGGTGAGAAGTTGTAATGCTTTTGTGTGTTCGAGCGACGACGACAACGACAACAGTGAACAGGGGTGCGGCGGCAATAGCGGAAGCACTGGATTCCAGAGGTCAACAGCGGAAGGGAAGATGATGGGTTCCGATGGGGATGTGTTGGGGGGATCCCACATACAGTAGTCGTTAACATTTTTTAGGGTAGTGGGTGATGAACGCCCGTCCCAGTTAGTCCTGTATTTTGTTATACGTAGATTTTTTGTTTGTTTTGAAGTTGCGAGATTTTATTTTATTTTCTAAACAAAGACTTATTTTGTAACACTTGAGTTTATTTATTTTGTTTATATTTTCTTTTAGACTTAGGAACTGTAGGATAGCAAATAAAAAATAAAGAATAAATAAAAAATTAAGTTATGAATGGTACCAACACATTTGTTTCATTGTGCTGGTTTTGTGTTATTTTGAGAGCCATTTACGGAGGCAGGACACCTACACTTTGCCTCCTACCAGAGGCAGAGATTCAGATCCGAATGTAACGCGTAAGTATGCAAGGCACTCTATACAAAAGGCGGGTATATTGAAATTTTAATTTTGTTTTTCATTTCATACAATTGTATTCATTACTTACAATAGGAAAATTATAGAAAGATTATAAAATAATTGCAAAAGTTTAAAATAAATAAATAAGTTACGTTACCTATAGCCTTTTCGTGCCTCCACTGTGTTGTGCGCAATATAATTTGTGAAGGCGACCTACGGTTTATTGGCGGTTCCGATTGCAAAAGCTTTCCGTGATAGAAGGAGGATTGCCAGTCGTTCGCTGAAGGTGCAAAAGTTTAGTTAATGTTTATTTGTGGCAGAGCGGAACATGTTTGATTTTGGATTTAGCTTGGTTTTAGAAATTTGTTTGATTTACTAAAAAAAAAATAATAAGCAAAATAGAGACATATTATTATTATCTACCAAGAATGGTTCATACATACAACAACAGAAAACTTTGAAGAAAAATATTGTTTATATTCTCTTTTAGACTTAGGAATTGTATTCTTTTTCGTTTTTACCAGAAAATTGTCAGTAGAATTTCAGTCATAAATAAGGAATAGACTGTAGAGAAGACTCTGAAATTATTCTTTTTGTTACACCTCTACTGCAGCCATACAAGACTTTGGGTTTTTACCTTCCAGACTACCACTGGAATATCATTTAGGCAGTTTGGATAAGCTCTTCATCATCATTTAATCATTTGTTGTTTTTTCCATTTGCAGAATTGCAGAACACCAGTCAAATTAAACAGTTTATCATTGAAAAGTAAAACGTGCAGTAGAACGTTAAAAATCAGGAAAGTTTTTCAGAAAGACGAAAGTTCTTTCTTTCTTTTTTTTCTAATTTATTTATGCACAGTGGAATCAACAAAATGTGATTACTAAAGAGAAGGATTACTTTAGAAAAGTCTTACGTAAAAAGAAAACATTAAATTGGAATACACACAATGCAAAAAAGTTTAATTCACGATCTCAGTTATTAAATTGAAAAATTAGCTGACTGTAGCTCTGGCCCTTACCAGGCTGTCACGCCACTAAGTAATATTTTTTAATTTCTTTTTACGTTGGACTTAAAATATTTTTTGTTTTTTATGTGAAAGACAGGAGAAGCTGTAAAAATAAATGTATATATGAGCCATTCGATTAACTTCATAAAAGAAAAATTTAAGAGAAGCGATGAAATAATTTACATTCGCCTCTGAAGTATGTATGCTGCGTTGTATTCAAATGGCTGTCGTTTAATCGTTTCAATCTTTATTATTAAAGAAAGATATTGTAAATATAAGAAGTTATGACTATAACAAGGATTTTAGCACCTATATCTTAAATTTTTCCAAAAAGTAATCAATCTGTGAACTGCGGCTCATATACACATTTATTTTTACTGCATTTCCTGTGTTTTACATAAAAAAAACAGCAAGTATTTTAAGTTCAAAGTAAAAAAAACAGCTGGGAGAGTAACTTTAAGCTTTCAAAACAGTTTGTTTTTTTTTTATTTAACGTTTAAGAGACTAATTTATGATAAGATTGAACAGCTAAAATAGATTTTTTGTGGATTTACAGTGACCAAACCCACATTTACAACTTCAAACGAAGTGCACAAGAATCCGGCCAAACAAATCGACTTGGTATTTACCCATTTGATTGAAGCAAATTGAACTAATTTTTGGTAATAAATAGGTTATAATTATTATTATTGTTATTATTAGTAGATACTATCATAATTATGATATAATGTTCAGAATTCGTCGTTTTTTTTTTCTGCAAACGGATGGTGATGCCACAAAAATTATTGAAAAGTATTCAGATAATCTCGTCATTCTTATCACTCGTCTCTTAGGATATATAAATATATAGCAAAATTTCGTGGAGCTTAAATGAATAAATGTAAATGACTGAGGATTAATACCCCGACACAGCCCACAGATCACAAAGACGTCATGAGGATAGAACGAAAAAGGGAAGTGTAACGTATACGATAGTGGCAACCAACTGGTTAAAGTACTGTCCAATTCTTTCTTCCTTTCACGTCACTGACATGTTTTTATACAATCTCTATATTTATTAAAAAGTTTTAAAAAGTAGATGATTCGAATGAAAGATCTGTGGTCACAAGTCAAAATCGCCTAAGTCGACTTAGGTCAAAATCGCCTAAGTCGACTTAGGTCAAAATCGAGTTATTCGTACCACAAAATTCAGAATATCCAAATCTACGTGAAATAAATTGTCTGTATCGCTACTATTAAAATTGCAAAAGTTATGAGAACTTAAGCAAAGCTTAAGCCGAAATTCTCACCCTTTTTTTTGTAAAACAACCTAACTTAAATTTCTCAAATTTTTAGGGCCTATAGAGACTCCCTACGATTATAACTCAAAAAGAATTAGAGCACAAAGAGTCAAGAAGAACTTTTTGGTCCATATTTTGTGACACGAAACCCCAGCCAAATGTCAACCAATATCACAAATTCAGTCAAGCGTGCTTTTTATCACAAAATGAGGACGCATAAACACTGTTTATGGATTTTTTTTTCGTTCACAGGCGTCACCTTGAGCCGAGAACTTTTTTAAAAACTTTGCAAATTATCCTAAATCCTTTGGAAGGACGCCAGATTTGTTAACAACAACAACCCACAAAAAAACTGAAGGCCGTTTAAACGATGTCATAGCTGGCAAGCGATACCATGACTCATGTCCTGAGTCAGTCAAGCGGCGGCATAATTACTTCGCCAAAGTCGCTGTGGTCTAGTTATTCGACCGAAAACCAAAACTCGGTATTTTGATGGCAACAAATGGGAGAAAAAAAACCTCATTCTCCATTTCTCTTTTTTTTTAGTTTCTTTCCTCATCTCGAAAACAGTTTGAACTACAATTACATTAAAAGTGCCTCTCCGATTAGCATTTTCTCCGTCAAGACAACGAGTGTCCTCAGACAGGAAAAGAACCCATTATGAATGCCATAATTGAATTGAACTCGCCTCGCTCTGACGTTGCATAAGACCACTCTCGGGCAATTGGAAAAAACAACGAAATTTTCTCTTAGGAATAACTCTCCAACTTCAACTCGTCCTCTACCACTGTCGTTGGGCGCCTGTCTTTCGACGGACTAATAAATTACATTACGCGGAAATATACCAACTCATGGAGAATAGGGTTGGTCTTCGTTTCCTCCTCCTACTTTGGCGTCGGGAACAACTTCCAGAAGGACCGATTTGAGAACTTCCACTTAAAGAGGGCAAAACACAAATATTAGCAATTCGAAATGGATAACAAATCGAATTCAAACGAGTAGAAGCGGAACTCTTCAATTTTTTTTTTGTATTCATTCTCCTTCTATTTTTAATTCGTAGACGGATGTGGGGTAGGAAGGAAGGAGGTGACTGAAAAACGAGAACGTGAAGCTTCGAATGAAGGAAGGAAGGCCACCGTCATCGTCAGCGCACCGGGTCGTCGGTGGAGGACAGCAAAACAGTAACAAAAAACCGTTCTGAGCAGAAAACAATATGCAAATAATATCACAAGCCCCTGCTACTCTCTGAATGCAGACAGGACTCCCTGCTCCAATGACTCCTGCTCCTACTTCCACTCCACTATTCCACCCCATAGTTCTGCGCTTATATTTCTTTATACGCTGAAGGACTCGTTCTTTTTTTTGTTGATCTTTCATTGAGGGTGGAAGAGGGAATGGGAATCCTTTTTTTGTTTTAAACTCGCCAAGGTAGATTGCTGGCAAGTGCACGGGGTTAAGGGAGCAGTGGATACTTTTATCGTGTGGCTTAAAGCTGTAGGGCACGGAGTTCGACTGGAGGGAAATTAGTTATGCCATCTTCATTTTATTTTCTTTAGTTTTTTTGCAGTCAATTCCGAAGGACTGCATGCTTTGTGGGAATACCTGCAGTTGGCTGGAATAGCATGACGCTTTTTGCACGATGATTTTTTTAGATAGAAAACGAGTTGGAGATTAGAAATCACAATCAATCGGTGATGTAATTTTTGGTAACCTGCAAAGAGTTCCCACTCGCTTCTGTCGACTGAATAGGAGTGGTGGCCGTAATACCACAAAACATCGGTGGCAAAGATTTTCATCTAGCTTAAATTGAAGAAGGAGAATTCTAACCTATCTCTGATTCAATTTAACACGTTAAGTCTCTCCTAAAGCCACAAAAAGATTCCGTCAGCAAAGTAATACAATTTATTGAGTTTGTACCATCGTCAAAGGTTGGTCACATTGCACTGCGGTGGTGTGAATTTTAATGAGTCTTCTAAACGAGTTAGCGAAGTCCGCTAAATAGGTACTGACCAGATTTTTGCTCCTTTCTTTCTAAAAGTAAACATTCAAATCTGTAATTTGCGTGAGTTACTGACAATTCCGAATTGGAAAGAAAAGACTGAGCAGATGTTCCGCCCTCGTTTACCACAACAGTCTGCAAAAAGGTCATCACCGCTCGTCTGCTCTCCAGTCTTCGGATCTCAGACCGAAAACTGAAAACTACTCATTTAAAACTTCATCATCACGTCTAAAAGCCCTTTGCAACTTTCTTTTATCGTTCTTGAGCATTTTCATAATTCAGTAAATCCCCTTGCTAAGGAGAGAAAAAAAGATGCGACTATAAACCATGCTCCCCCTTTTTTTTATCAGCACTAAGAACCAACTACGTTTTAACTTTGTCTTTATCGTCTCAAACACTTGTCCTGTTCGTCCTTGCGCACCCGACCGATCACGTTTATATTCATGACAATAACTCACCTGCCATGGCGGGGTGACAAAACGAAACGAAACGAATTTGCCGAAAGCAAATAATTTATCCTAACTCCTTCGAATGGCTCCCTTCAACAGTTAATTAACTGGAGATACAGCAATTCCAAAGACATACACACACAGAGGCACCTGCTTGCAAACACACACACACACACACATTGGCCTTAAATGCCCTCATGAACACGCTCCAATGGACGAGAAGGACACGACACGACCGACTGAGCAGCACCAAGGACGACAGAGCATCGCCACAATAAAACGCAAATTGTCAAAATAAATTTTCTTAATGATTTGCACGACGACGACGGGTTGGTATTTAAAGTGAAACGTGCGATTCAACTCAAGGACCGGCCAAAATGATAATTCAACTCCCTCCCTCTGTGGAGGACCAATGAACCTTGGGGCAGACCCCGGAAACTATACAATTATATAAACATTTTCGACCATCGTCCTGCGGAGACGGGTTCATTGGGAGTATGTGCCTGGAATCAGAATGACATTCCTCGATGCTAAGAATTTCCATCCTCCGCACAAACACTAATTGAGAAAGTTTTTCACCCGAAATGTCGTCGGTCGTCGTCCTTGGAGCGCCCGAAAAATCGACGTACACAAAGAAACCTCGAGCTCTGTAAATATATATGTATTTATCCTCATCATTTGAGGCAAAGGAGGCAGCATCGTCGAGGAATGTAAATAGAGTTTTCCTTTTTGTTTCGCTTGCATGATTGCTCTCCGCTCCGCTCCGCCGGATGGATGTCCTCTGTGTGACTGTTAATCCGTCAGGAGATTTAGAGATGATGGTAAGGCGTTTTAAGTCGCCCGATCACGTTCAGCTCACTCTCTCTCTCTCTGTAGCTTTTTCTTCGTGGAATTCCTTTCTTGTCGACGAATGAAAGTGCGGCTGTCATTAAACATCATCTTTGTGGGTGAAGAGTTGGTGGGATAGATGAACCTGTTGGTTGAGTGTTTATCAATTAAAATGAGAACACTAGTCACGTGGTACATGACAATTGTCACTTAATTCGAACGCACGTTCAAGTAATGGCGTTAGATGAGTGGGAAAACGATTTTTGATGTGAGGCGAGGCATGTGGATGGGCGAAGTTAAAAGGTCTCCGAAGGACAATTAGACTTTACGACAGTTGGGACATATTGTGCACAGACACGAATGGAATTGAGGGTTATTGAATGTTTTCCGAGAGATAGTTGTGATCAATTAGGGAAGTTGAAAGCCCTTTTGTTTGCTCTGAGTTACATTTTCTGAAAAAAAGAGAGAACTATCCTTCAGTCAGTTTTTAGTAGCAAGTTGAAGGCTCAGAAAAATTCTGCAATTTTATGTGGTAATCGGATTAGTAGAACAGGAAAAAAAATTCTATCAAATCAACAAGTTTGTGTTTTTCTCAAGTTTTTCTGAATGTTAATTGACTAAACAATGCAAAAAATCTGTATGAACGAAGTCGAGTTCCATATATAAATGTTTTGATTGTATAGGGTTTTCCAATAAGAGGTGTTATTTTGAATAGCCCATTATTTCAGTAGATGTCACTTTCGAAGCTGTTATTTTTGACATTTGACAAGTAGAAACTACGCCATTAATAAACATGGAACGATATACGCTTCAACAACGCATTGCAATTATTCAAATTCACTATAAACACGGTGGAAATTTGGCAGAGACGGTTCGTAAAACTAAAAAAATGTGGGTCGTCGTGAAGCACCTTGTTCCGCAATACAGAAATTGGTGAGAAAATTCGAGCTGTTTGGGACAAGTTAGTAACGTGGAGAATAACACCCGTGCGCGTCGCTCAAGAACAACTGAGAATATTGCTGCTGTTGCCCATTCCTCGTCGGTCTTTGAAATTGGGGATTCCACAAGCGTCATTGCACCGTAGTTTGCACAAAGACTTGGTTCTTAAGGCTTATAAAGTTCAGTTTATACAAGAAATCAAGCCGGTCGATCATCAACTACGTCGTGACTTTGCTAATTGGGATGAAAATGACCCGCAATTTCATTGAAAAATCATCTTGACTGATTTCCACCTCGGTGGATACGTCAAAAAGCAAAATTGTCGCATCTGGAGCTCGGAAAACAAAAGATTTATTATTGAAAATCCTCTCCATCCTCAATGTGTAACTGTTTGGTACGGTTTATGGTTCTGCGGGGTCATTGGACCTAACTTTTTCGAAAATGAGGCTGGAGGAATAGTTATGGTGTATGGATTGCGCTATCAAAACATGATTAATGACTTTTATGGCCGAAATTAGATGGTATTAATCTGTACAACGTTTCCTTTCAACAAGGCGGCGTTACGTGTCACACAAGCAACGAAACCATCGATCTTTAACGGAACAGTTTCCGTGTTATCTCTCGAAGGAGTGATCACAATTGGCCACCTAGATCTTGTGATTTAACACCTTGCGACTTCTTTCTTTGAGGCTACTTGAAAGATAAGGTCTACGCCAACAGCCCAGCGTCGATTGAAGACCTTAAAGATGGAGCTATTGAGGGCATACAACAGCCACTTTGTGATTCGGTGACGAGAAATTTCATTAAAATGATACGGTTCTGTAAGCGTAGCCGAGGCGGCCATTTGACTGATATTATCTTCAATATTAATGGCATGCCTTCTCCTTTACATTGAAGTAACCATTTGATCATTTATCTCAAGAAATGCAATTTTTCTTTGAATATCAAAATAACACCTTTAACCTGTAATTCAAGCCTTTACTACAATTCTTGAAATGTCTCAAATGATATGCTTTTTATTGAAAAAAAAAACACTATATACTGCGAGATGGGATAGATAAAATTAAATCAACAGCGTTTGTTGGTCCTTACATATCGTGTCATTGGTTAAAAATTTTAATAAAATAATAAAAATATAAACCTTGTGACTCTAGTATTTCGCTACGTGAAGCAGATTGAGCGCACCATATAATCTGTGAACGAAGTATTTTCAGAATAAGCTTATTTAATGAATTTCAGAGTAAAGCTGTGGACGAAGCGGTCTTGTGGTTAACTTCTGACAGTCACTTACGTCGAAAAAATAGTCAACGAAGAATCCTGTAGAATTCCACAAATGAATTCATAAATTTTCATCTTCCATTTGAAAAAAAACTCGATCAAATTATGGCTTAGCCTCTCTATGTCCTCTATGGACATCAGAAAATAAAAAAAAATGAAATAAGACAATAAAAAAGGTTTACGAGAAACTTGCCCAAATTGAATATAACTATGCCAAATTTCATCAAAATCGGCGACCCCAAGGATGTGCACTTTCCTTGTTAGTTTAGAATCATAAGCAATAACAAAACATATACCAAAACCAACACACTACTGATATTCAATTTTTCAACCTATGATTCTTCCGTAAAAACTTAACCTGCAATTATAATTTGCAACACTGCAAGGCACCAGTCATACTATATTCCAAATTTCATCATTTTGTCGGCTCTCAGATTCAGAGATGTTTTCCTTCGCTCGTTCGTGTAAGAGTTCCAAACTTATTGCAATTCCGTCCAAAATCCTATTCTCACAAGACTTGCTATCGGAGCCTTCCTTTCGTTATAAGACTAAAATCGTTTCCAATATGAATTGAATCAACAGATTTTTTTAAGAATCTACCTCGAAAGAATTGCACTAAAATAGAAATACATTCTACCGCACCGTGTACCTTGTTCGTTGAGAAAGAAATTCATTCGCAACTGAAGAAAGACATCAGGATCCAAACCGGCAGAGTTAATTACTTCCGCCCCTTCCAACTCAATATGGATTCAATCAATAGATTGCATCAAACTATTTCAATCCCAGTTGCAAATTGCATAAGTTCCAGGAAATTCACTTAACAAGTGTTGAGAATAAACAGTTGTAGTCGGCTCTGACATGTTGACACTCGATTCTGAGTCACGACATTTGATATCCTCAACACAGGCCAGGAATAAAAAGAAAGGATTTTCAAGGATGCATCTCGAGGCTATCAGCTCTTTTACAACGAAATTCGCCTTCCTCCAGCTGCAGCAAAGTACCTCCTCTTCCAGGGTGACATGCGATTCTGTCTTTGACTTCTGTGAAAAGTTAATGCCACGCCACGTGTGCGTGTACGAGACTGCAGATGACAGGACGAGAGGGACGTGTGCGCCTGCTGGCAAATGGGCAGCACCGGTCCGGGCCCGGACGTGATATGCATTATTAAGCAATAAATATTAAAAGGATCGATCGTGTATGGTAAGTTCGGCAATGTTTTATCCCTTTATTGGAAAAGTTTAAATTAAAAGTTTTCGTTTTGCAGCGCTCAGCTCGAACCGCCGCCACCGCCGCCACCGCCGCGCCGTTCCCTGGATGTCCTTCCACTATTTGCCTTTGCCGCCTTCATCGTCCTCGTCGTCCTTCTGTCACTTTGGGTGCTGGGGACGAGGACGAACAGTCGAAAAGTATACATGGAAAGTTGGCTAAAGTTTTCCGAGTGACAGTTCCGTTTAAAGATTATGGGCTTTCGAGTGAACCGTTGTAAAATGCCTTCGGTAATTGTTGGGAATCTTCTTCAGTCGTTTTTGGGGGGGAGGTGAGTGAGTAGTTTTGGGGTGAAGTTTTCTTTTCAATTCACTTTCCTCTTCCTTTTAGGTGTGACAAAAGGAGAGTACAGAGTTCCCTCTTTTTAATGGCCCCTGCAGGGGCTCCCCGAGGCTAGAGGTGTCTGCAAAAACAGACGTAAAAACAATTTAATTGAAAATGTTGACCGAACGCACATTAATTTTATGAAGGACTTCGAAGGTAGTTTCTGGCAGGATGCTCAGTTTATGGGGTTCTTCTCTTTGGTCGGATGGCAAAAGTTGGTGGAAGGACATGTTGCCCACGTCCACGTTCAATATTGACGTGTTGTTGGTGTCTGCGTGTGTTGTTCGGGTGAGTCCTGAAGAAAGCAGTTTGTTGACCACACGGTGGTTGAAAGCAGGCAAACAGGACGTGTTCCACAGCATAGTTGAGAATTTTTGTACACATAGTGTTCGACTTAATGGTATCTTAGAGGACATTCAGGATCGTACAGAGTGAAATATTTTTAAGTCTAACAGGGAAGCGGCATCTGTTGAGCTAATGTGTCGTGTTGGAAACGGGGTGGAAGTTTTAGAAAGTCTATGACAGCGATATTGGTTAAGACAGGTTGGAAAAGTATCAGAAAAAAAAAATCAACTCTGTTATGCTTTCGTCGTATCTCATCGAAGTTTCATGGCGACTAAATTTATACAACTGTACGCTATATTGTGTTGAAACAGATTTATCAATGGATAGTGTTCCATTTTACACACGAAGTAGAATAGCACAAATCTAAAATAAAGCCAGAATAAATTGCGAAAAAAAAATAGAGAAAACCACCACTTAACGAATCTGGAAAAGAAATTCATCTCCAAAAGTCGGGGTGACAAAAAGTGACTTTTTCAGATGAAAAAATAATAATTATTATTATAATTATTTATTAACAGGTAATTTTAAATTACAGCTTATATTAGGTTGTCAAATATCTCCCTTCCGCCTTTTTGTCTTTTGAATTTTCCGGCTATGTACAAAGCGCTACAGAGCTCGTATCTGGCAATACATCATTTGAAAGGTCTTGACATAACCTACAAAACGACGCTATGCATGATTAGTTTGGATACGAGCTTTGTAGCACTTTGTACATAGCTGGAAAAATGAATATTAATTCATGACCTTTGAAAAGAGAAGCATTATTTAAGCAATGCTCGTGGTTGTGGAGGCAGTGCCATGGTGTGGAGAGCTACTTTCTTCTACAGAACTGTGAACTCTAATTCCTTATATCCAAAGCGGATCCACAGATTTTTTTTTAACTATTTTGACCAATGTTCTGGATATTCCGACAGGATATCTTCCCTGTCCACACAGCGAGGACGGATGGGGGGCTAAAATGTTTAAATTTCTGTGCGGGCTTCACACTCATCTCACCTAAATTTCATAGATAATTTACGAGTCAGCGAGACAATTCGATGGCATAAAGTCATAATCGAAGCAATAATTCGCTTCAATATCTGGAAAAATTATATGGTTCCATAAGAATCGAGTTTACGAGACAATATCAAAAAAAGGGGTAGCAATACTCATTATTAATTATTGTTGTTTCAGTTCTACCTATAAAAAAGTGCAAAATAAACCATTACACTACACTACATTCTTGTTTTATTCCATTTCATTCGTTGAACCTATTCAGACGAGCCAAAAAATTTGCATGTTTTTATGAATGCATCTGATTAAACTTGTCTGTCAGATGCACGGCAAGCTTTAGGAAAAAACTTTTTGGGTTTAATTAACTGTATAATGATGAACTTTTATTGCATGTATAACAAGTTTGTGGCATTGCAATATACAGTGCTCCACAAAAGTTTGCGTACGATAGAAAAATCAGGCGAAAAAGGGCGTTTATTCCCAAACCATGTGCGGCAATTTGTTTTGAAGGGGATGAAGTAAGACGTGAAATTTGGAATGAATGTGTATCTCAGCAACCCAAAAATAGATCGTGAATTTTATTCTCACGTAATTCTGATCACATCAATCGGAAGATCACTTTAACTAGTTGTCAAAAATTTAAGGGTGTTTCTTCTGCCACTGCGAAATCTTATAGCAATCTCTGAGGCCCCTGTAAGGTTGTGCTAAAACATTCTTCTACTAAATTTTACGCAGAAAAAGGCTCTTCAGTTACATTTTTGACATCATCCGAGCAAATGCTACATTTTTTACGATTTACTGTTGAGATTTGGATTACTAAACTTTTGCGCAATATTTTTGAAAAGGAAACCTTACCAGCTACGCTATTGTTTAAGCGAATAAAATTTAGGACTTGAATCATTCGTGTATTAGAAATAATTCCATGGAGGGCTGTAAAAATTGCAGTCAAGTATAAACTTTCCAAAACTTCAACACAAACAAAAAAAAACAATTTTCCACATTCCTGTTTTATGTGTTCCAAGCAAACAGTGGCCTCCTACAATTCCTCACTTTACATAATTTTTACAAACTCCGAAATTTATTTGACTCTTTTAATGGACTTCAAGATAAAAGACCATCAACATTCCTTCACAAAGTTAAATTGTCATTTCAAATGCCATACACAAATTAAACAGACGTAATCTAATAAACTTCCATGACGTCTTTTGGCGATGGTACTTCGGTAAAACTTTTTTACACTTCTCCGTTCCATTTTTAAATTTGTTTAAACTGAAGCACGAACACGTTTAATAAGCTGTATTATACTTTTATGGGTATCCATGTTGGGTAAATCTTTTCCCATTTGGGGAGTGTAATAAAGATTTTAAAATGTGATTTTCCACCCGCTCCCCCACCATCAGCCAGCTAAAAGCAATTATATCCGTGTTGTTGTTGTGTACAGTGCGTCGTCGGCACTTTCTGGCACACTGGGCAAACAAGCACAACAAAACAATGGCCCAGCCCAGTCTCATCGTAAAATGTTTAAAGCCCACGTAATTACTTGAGTGTTGAGCCATAATGAAATTGAACCCACCCACAAATACATCTACATACGCGAACCAGTGCCGCGGTACACATGTCTAATTATCCTGTGAAATAATAAACTTTAAGTGCTGATCATGCAAACGACAGTCGAAGGACACGCACACGTGTTGTGGTGCTCAGGACTCAGAGCTTGGAGCTCTGCGTGTAAACCCATTACAATTAGCCGCTTTAATTAACATATAAAAAAAAGATGTGTTTGCTATCGCTTCCGAAACACATGTCGGAAACTAAGACAATAACGACGCGCGTCAGCCGTCCGGTGATGAGACACCAATTTAAGTTTTGTTCGTGGTGGTCCTGCGGCGGGAACCTTCAGAGGAGACGCCTCGCTCCTGGTGCCATAAATGGTCGGGTGTTTTTACAATTTGCGGGTATTGTGTAATTGAGAAACGAGCTTTTATGGCCAAGGGAATATCTTAAAACCTCGTTACAGGCGTAGATCGCCGGGATAACGAACGAAAGAGCGGTTTTATCTGTTTGCACGGGGATCCATGGAAGACGTTCATGTGTGGCGTGTTAAACTTTAATTTGCAGTTCTTTTTTTACGGTCAGGGCGTGAAGTGACAGGAGTGTAAATAAGTATCGTCTCTAATTGTTCTTGTATTTCTCAAATGCGTTAAAAAAAAGCTGCGTTCAAAACGACAGGAGAATTTTTCGAGAAAATTGTCCTTGTAATGCGGTTGTTACTGGAGATTATGTTTAAAGTTAATTGAAAATAGCAGCTTTAGTTGTCTCTCCACAAACTCCGTTTAGATCAGTGCAAAATTTTTTTTAAAAGGAGTCTGGAAAAGATAAGGGTTAATTTTGCTTAGTTCAAAGTACTGCTTAGTTTCACATTTTATATAGAAGGCACTTTACACACTTGATCCATATGGATCATCCGTGCATAATAAAACACGGCTATTGTCACAAACATCTAGAGTTTTGCTTTGATAGTATCCGCAGTTCTGTTGTTAACCCCCAATGTTGCCTATAGGCAGCATTATATGTTTTGAGCTTCTTCCCGTAATTTTAGTTTGTTCTCTAAGGGTTTTCTTTTCTCAAAAAAGCTTGATATGTTGTGGAACCTTGTTGAAAAATATTTTATAGTAAGGGTTACTAGGGGACAAGACCCTAACATTTGAAGTCATTTTTGAAAACTGTTATATATTCGTTTGACCAGTTAATGGCCGCACCTTATTCCAAACCAAAGAAAAAAATATATATTCAAGGACGAAAGGATAACGATATATAGAATGTTGTTCCCAAAATTGCATTATATTTGAAACCACACATTTTAACTGAAAAAGTCTCTTTTAATTTTTAAAACACAGACATACAATGGAACTAGTTTCAGAATGTTTTTGTGATTTAAAAATGAGATCTGTTGAAATCACAAGTGAGCCGATACAGATACCCAACTTCTTCTTCTCTTGCCCCTATATTTTATTTGACAGCATATTTTATAACATTTTGTGTCAGTGAATACGTGTAAGAGCTTTGAACAACAAATCAAACAAATTTGCGTAAAAATGGTGAGCCATTGTTCGATGATTCCTGAATTGCTGTCAAAATGCTTCCTGTATTTCAGCTAAGTTCGTGAATTACTGCCAAATTCGTCGATGGGCGAGGGGAAATAGCAGCTGCCCAGATGGGTGTTTGGTTGTCTGTGGTTGAAATGTAACTTTTTTTTATTGAAATTGCCTTTCCCCAAAACCAAAGTAATGCGTCCCGAATATAATATTCTTATTGCACCAATAAAAGTCTGAAGCAGTATTCAATGGCTTAAAATACAGTCGAACTTCCTCTATGTCGAAAATCCCTCTAACTCGAATATACTTTTTCGTCTCTTAGTCTATTTACAACACCTCTAAGTCGATTTTTTTTCTTTTGCACAAAACTGTCCTCTCGCAATTTGTATCAAGCACGCACGCTCATATCCTCTGACTCTTTAATATGGCCCTAGACGATGAACACATTTCGTATTGATTCTTGTAGTGTAAACACCTCGGAGAAAAAAGCGCGTGTGCTTGCCCTTATGATTGTTTACCTAAGCGAAAAAGAGAGAGCAGACGATATTCACAGCAAAAATGAGGATTTGCTCGCGAACATGCCCCACATGGCGAACATCGAAACCAAGGATGCGAACAAGGTCGTCGTGTAGGGTCGCATCGCGCTAACAAATGTGGGTCTGCACTGCTTATTCATTGTTCTGTTGGTTGGGCTCCAAAAAAATTCCTTTTAATCTGAAAATATTTAGGTTTCTGAGATGCTTTCTTGCTTCATTTAGTGCTTATATTGGGAGTTAAGAAGAGTAATATGCAAATGTCTGCTAGTGGCGTAAACATTGCAATGCCAAGAAAGTTTTTTTAACAAAAAAATATCAATCCCTCTAACTCGAACTAATTTTGATGTCCCGTAAAAATTCGACCTAAAGGGATTCGACTGTAGCTTTAAGGAGTAACCTTTTTGTTTGATTTCGCCAATATTTTTGGAGTTCTGAGTGAATGAAGTGCATGTTGCGCACAAACAACACTGGGCATGAAAGTGCTAGAATTTCACTCTTGCCCCTTCCTGAACAAAACGAAGCCATTAGCGAGGTTTCTAGAGTAACAAATTTTCAGGTGAAATTCATTCAAAAAACATGGAAATGCAACAAAACGCTCATTGTTGGCCCCTTAACCCGGTCAACTTTATCACAGTAACTCGTTGTTGTGAGCTCTTCATTTCAGTTTGCACACCGCTGTTCAACCCACGTTTCGTAGGCTGAACGCCAACGTTAGCCCTGCGAACGCCGTAATTGACCACTAACTTCTCATTCGCATTGCAAACAGGACTAATGCACACCGGTGGGCTTTCGTGCTCGGTCAAAAACCCTTCGCACGCGTGTGTGTATGCGTTTACATTCGTGTCCGAATCAACTTCAAAATTCCGAATTTCTCATTCGGCACGCACCAACACAACCAAATACAGATTAAGGGTCAAATTAACGTTAATTTATACCTTTCACCGGGACAATAATTTATTCCCGTTTTCCACGTTACGCTCAGTTGTAGTCCCCCACTCCTCCTTCACGCTGTGTGTTCGTGTGTCCCATCGGCTATGGACATAAAATTAGTGAAACAAACCTCGTCCTCGCTGGCAAATATCATTTCATTTTGTAAATACCATCCTCATCCATTCGACATTCATCCACCCACCCGTCGACAAACAAAAAAAGAAAAAAAAATCATCAGCATCGTTGTCGTCGTCCTGACGACCCACCCCCATCCCATTTCGTCACTCATTACTGAAGCCAGGCACGCTTAGCTGTTTAACAACAAAAAAGAGGGAACAAGATATGAACACACACTAACACGCTGACACACCGAGTCATGAACGCGCGCTGAGCGTTTCGACGAAAATAATCCCTCACGTCCTGTGCCCATCCCCCATTCGTCCTTTTTTCTCGCTCGGCTCGGTGGGGCTTTTTTCTTCTGCTCTTTTTTTTTATAATAAATTCCGCTGGCATCTTAGATGAAACAGGCGCCCTCCCCCAAACTACTTTGACGCATCGGGCAGGATTTGTTGTCGATCACAAATCGAATCAGAGGCCGGGCGCATCATTTTCGGATCACATGGGCAAGATGGATATCCGTCCGTGTTTGACGAACACGAATGATGAATCTCTTAATGATTGCGATTCGTGTTTGATATGCAAATACTGGCTCGGATGGGCGAGATAGTGAACTTTCACGTATTCCACATTAGCACGCACATGGATCATTTCCGCACACGAAGAGGGTTATTTGCGTCGGAGAAAGAACAGAGTCAGGCAATCTAGGACCAAGCCCCATTGTTGTGACTGCGGAAGAGGAATGTTTTTACAAAAGCCGCCCTGTGGATTGCCCCCGGCGTTGATGGCGCAAAACGTGCGTGTGCTTGAATCGACGAAAGAGTGGGTGTCACTTGGCCTGTTTGTGTGCCGCTTACACACAAAATGGGGATAAGTGGCGCTTGGCGAGGGCGTGCGTATTGATCGGCTGAGTTGTGTGTGCGGTGCATCTGTTGGGGGCAGAGGTGAATGTCATTCAACGTGACTTCATTTGGGTTCCAAATTGTGGCATTCAGAGAAGAGTGGAATGAAACTCAAAGACGAAACTTCACCCTTTCCCAGGTGTGTCAAGAACTCGGAGGAGGGCGTCACAAGTCTCCTCTTACCCTCGATCCAGTTAATTAACGAACCGAGATTTCACCAGCTCGTCATCATCATCGTCGTCGAGATTTCAAACGCGTTCCCTACCCCGAGGGAGGGTTCCTGAGGCGACTCAATGATAAAATTTGCACTTAAGAGAGGAGTGCGCATAAGAAAATTAGGAAAAAGGAGAAAATCTTCGGTCTGAGACATGAATAGAATTCGCAAATCCATTCAATATCATAACTTTGTCACTTTGATTGAGTGAGAAGGCAAATGGAAGTGCATCTTAGAAACGAAGACGACGACGGTGAAAGAACACTGGGGGAAAAAAAAGAAAATCAATGGCTACAGCTGAGGAGCGCACTTGGGTAAAAGTAAATTATCGTTTTGATAAAAATCGCGTCAGATCTAAGAGCAAAGGGATTCTGGTAAACAAATTGAGAGCGTCCTTTCTAAGACCTTGGCTCGTCATGAGCTTGTGGTGATGTTTGCGTTTCAACTTGAGTCCACTCTGCCTTAATCAAGGACTCTTTGATTGTCCGTGGATGCAGGAGTCAGTTTCTGTTGAATGATTTTGCAATTTGAACGGATGAGGTGGATAGCATCTCTTTGGCGTTCTTGAATGGTTTCCCACCCACTTCTTTCAATGCGAAATAGAAGTCAAGAATAGCTGACTATGATCCAGGCTGTGTAGTAAAAAGCAATCAATTATTTCTTCTACAGATAATTTCAATGGGCGCCGTGGCTTAATCGTTAGTGCGTCGGACTGTTAAGCGAGAGTACCTAGGTTCGAATCCGGCTCGGAGAAATAACACCACAAACATTTTTCACGGCCCCACCTCCAGCGAACGACTGACAACCCTCCTGGAGTACTTCTGTCATGAAAAGCTTTCGCAATTCGCCGTTCGGAACCGGCATTAAACAGTAGGTCCCCTCCAAATGTGTCAAAATTATAACGCGCACAACACAGTGGAGGTGCGAAAAAGCTAGGCTCTGGCTCTCAACGGGCTGTTACGCCGCCTAATAAAATAAATAAGATAATTTCAACTAGCATTGTCTGCGTGAAACTGAAAAACGCTAAGCTCTGGAAGAACATGCTTATTTTGTATGTATAAAGAATATGCTTTGTCGAATGTGTGTGGTATACTGAATGCTTAAAAATAAAATTGTTTTAAGTGGGCATAGCTAAAAACATAACTAGGCATTTGTGTCATACATGGTTTTCCAATAAGAGGTGTTATTTTGATATTCAAAGAAAAATAACATTTTTTGAGATAAATGATCGCATGCTTGTTTGAATATAAAGAGGAATGTATGCCATTAATATCGAAAATAATATCAGTCAAATGGCCGCCTCGGCTACGCTTACAGAATCGTATCCTTTTAATGAAATTTCCCGTCACCGAATCACAAAGTGGTTGCTGTACGCCCTCAATAGCTCCACGAACTCCATCCTTGAGGTCTTCAATCGATGCTGGGCTGTTGGCGTAGACCTTATCTTTCACGTAGCCCCAAAGAACGAAGTCGCAAGGTGTTAAATCATAAGATCTCGGTGGCCAATTGTGATCACTCCTTCGAGAGATAACACGACCCGGAAACTGTTCCGTTAAAGATCGATAGTTTCCTTGCTTGTGTCACACGTAACGCCGTTTTGTTGAAAGCAAACGTTGTCCAGATAAAAACCACCCAATTTCAGCCATATAAAATCATTAATCATCTCTCGATAGCGCAATCTATTCACCATAACTGTTGCTCCAGCCTCATCTTCGAAAAAAAAGTAAGGTCCAATGACCCCGCCGGACCATAAACCGTACCAAACAGTTTCACGTTGAGGATAGAGAGGCTTTTCAACAATGAATCTTGGGTTTTTCGAGCCCCAGATGCTACAATTTTGCTTATTGATGAAGCCACTGAGGTGGAAATGGGTTTCATCAGTCAAGATGATTATTCGATGAAATTCCTGATCATTTTCTTGTATCAAGGACCCATTCAGCAGTTATTGTGTTAACTGAACTTTATACGCCTTACGAACCAGGTCTTTATGCAAAATACGATGTAATGACGTTTGAATTCCAAAGAACGACGAGGAATGGACAAACCTGGGTTTTCTCCAACACAGCAGCAGCAATATTCTCAGTTTTCTTGGGCGACGTGCACGGGTTTGATTCTTCACATTACTAACTTGTCCCAAGAGCTCGAATTTTCGCATCAATTTCTGTATTGCGGTCCAACAAGGTGCTTCACGACGACCCAAAAATGTTTTAGTTTTACGAACCGTCTCTGCCAAATTTCCACCGTGTTTATAGTGAATTTTAATAATTTCAATGCATTGTTGAAGCGTGTATCGTATATTTATTAATGGCGAAGTTTCTGCTTGTCAAATGTCAAAAAATTACAGCTTCAAAAGTGACATCTACCGGAATAGCGGGCTATTCAAAATAACACCTCTCATTGGAAAACCCTATACAAAAAACGAACACAATAGAAACCGATTAGGTGTCAAATTGTGACGACGATTCGACAAAGCATGTGCTTTCAGGATTAAAAACGAAGCTTCGAAACGTTTGGTTGTTTTTGAAATTTTTGTTACAACACACAAAAATCAACCAACAACATTCGATCAAATCCCGTATTTTTTTCTCTTTCTCTCTTCCTCACCACATCCACAAAATGACCATCCCGCAATTTAAGAACCAATTTAAAGAATTTAATTAATTTCTATTTTTTTCTCCAACTCAGTTCGTATGCTAATTGCACCGCAATAAATAATAATGAAAGCAAAATGCTCCTGCGGGTGTATATTTTAATTCAAATGAAAAAAAAAAGTTATCACGCGTTAATCCTAAGAGATCCTGCATAATATTTTATTTACTATTACTTACACATTATATTTGTTTTTAGAGTAGGTACTAATTATAGTTTGCAAAAAAAATGTTAATTTTGATTTGATTGAATGAAGGACAAAAAAATGTGATAATCCGAATGAATACAGTCAAAGCTATAAATAATTGACGCTAAGTTTGCATTTGACTAGGCAGCTACACGTGACAGATTAAACTACACAAAAAATAGTAAACAAATATTGGGATTTTTATTGGTTGCAAATTTTAGCATTAAACAAAATAGATTGCTTGAAAAACCAACGGACAAGTCCAAACAACTAATTACAAAAATCGCTTACAATCAGCCACAGGATTTTGTTTCGTAAAATTAAAAAAAATGTATGCGACTTTGGATTAATTAAAAAAACTGCAAGTTCTTTTATCACTTTTTTTTTTTTCAAACAGAACGATGTTATTCGTTCTGAAATGGTGGGACAAAAGTTCTGTTGTAAAGTGAATGTGAATGTAAAGCAAGGGGATAAAGTGGCACTTCAATCAAGACCGAGGTTAATTTTCTGCTAAAAAATTAACCATTTCCTGATCTTTTTACGGCCTTAAGAACGATGCCATTCAGCGACGCAGCGCCTAATTGGCTATTTTATCAGCAAGCTAGCAGTCGTATCGCTAGAAACGTGAAGAAAAAAAAAAAGAGTTTTCTTAGAATATTTTATTTCCACTAATCGCATCCACTGATCGCAGATCATTGTTCGCTGTCCAACGACCGACCTACGACGTCTGCTAATGATCGATAATCGCAAGAAGCCCATCGGACGTCGTAATCCCAGATTCTCAAGACAATTTTTAGAAATTGTCAGAAAAAATACTAGAGAGTTTGACTCAACGACAAAGAGTAGTCAGGCTTTGATTCTAATGTTTCAGTTAAATGATCAGACAACCCCATGGGATAGTAAGGCTATTACCAGTTCGTAATGGCTATTACCAGTTCCGAATGGCGAATGTGAAACCTTTTCATAACAGAAGTACTCCAGGAGGATTGTCAGTCGTTAGCTGGAGGTGGGAAAATTATTATAGTGATTTTTCCCGGACTGGAGTCCAACCCGGTTATTTCGTTTAATAATCCGACACATTAATTTTCACCTCATTTTGCTGACCAAATATTCTAACCATCTACTGAATTTTTAAGGTAAAGGCTTTTCGAGAGTAGACATAAGTAATGTTTCGTTGAGTTGAGATTAGGACGGTGACAAAATTACAATTTTAATAACTTATTCTCCAATCAGCAAATTTCGTGACACAAAAAACTCGCCAATCCTAGTTTAATCGATTTTTAAATTAATTACTGACTTTTCTCAGAATCATCGAACTATCAAAAGAGAAACATTAATGCAGTCGTTCTGGAGTATTTTTAAGAACTCAGCTCCATAACAACATGCTATTTTGGTTCTCTTCCATCCCAACCACCGCAAATTGCACTAGAATCTTAAAATAGAAAATCATACCACGCCACAAATCACGTTTTCTTCGAAATGCTCTTCGACCGGAGATACCGACTGCGGTGTGGTTTTGTGTCTAAATTTAACGTTCCAAGGTCCTTCATGAAATGTGTCCCCCCAGAGTAGATCTGGGTTTAAATATTCCACACAACGAGCACAGCACCACATTTCAGACTAATCACCTCCCACACACACACACAAAAGACAAAAAAATTTCCATAAATTCCAGGACAACAAAACAGATAAACGTCAGATGCCGAAAAGCCCATCAAATGTCAATTCAAGAAACCTGTTTCGACGAAGACGGCAAAAGCGACGTACATAACGAACACACCCCAAGCTCGAACTTGATTTATGCCTAATCTCTTGGAAAGCACATTATTTCATCAAATTCAAATTAAAGAATAATTTCCCCGGGCCCGCTGAAAACCACTTTCATAAAAGGCCATAAAAAGAAAGATAATATTTCTGAGCTCCTCGGGGGGTTCCTGTCCAGGTCGAGAGAGAGAGAAACAGACAACGATGGATGGATGAAAACAAGGCCCAAGAAACAGTTCGAGTCAAAGTCCCAAAAAGTTAACAACACTCTCACACGCAATACGCAAAACTTGACATCCTCCCGTATAAACAATGATTCATGTCCTTTTAGCGGCAGTATAAAAGTCATCAAGTTGTGGCGTGGCGTGGCGCGGCGCGGCGCGTCGTTGGGAGCACAGTAAATATGTGAAAACTTTTCACCACCCCCCGTCCGGCTTGAATAAAGACTTTTTTATTGGATGGGTTGAATGATTGACAAAGAGCAAATAGAAACCGTTGTAGTATCCTTGACACAGCCTCACACGCACATCCGCCCACACGGGTGCGTTGTCTCTCCTCGCGCGATTGTATCTGTGTGGCGATGTGGCGTTCGATTGGGGCCCAACCTTTTTCGTGTTTCACTGCCACTGACAACGACGATGCCGTCGACCCGGAAGGCGGGTGGTTGTATGTTGCTCACCCACATGTGTAATATATCATTGATACGGCTCCGGTCTACATGTCAGCTGTCGTCTTCCTTATTGCATAACTCTCCTTCCATCCTGTGGGACTGTGTGCTGTGTGCTGGCGGTGGAGACACAATAGACGTGAACCTTTTTTCTCCCCCACATCGTCCTTTTTTTTTCTCTCCGTGTGCTCTGCTCCGTACGCATCCTTAACACACAATTTACCTCCCGGAATAGTGCGGAGAGAGTTCGTTACCGTTCGAGGTGAGGAAAAGGATGGGGGGTCGACAGAGTGATTTTTAATATCACTTCCTTGATTTGATTTTCAGCATATCCCGTCCTCATATCCTAGATTAGCGGAAGGATGTCGGTGTGTGTTGTCGAAAATCGAAACCCATCACACCTTCTTTTCGTATTCTTCTCGAGAACAAAGAAAACTTCTCCAATTTCAAGGATATATCAAACGGAAGATATCCAATTAAACTTAACTCGGATGCACATTAATTCCGGCTGGAATTTTCATTAAGCCCGATTCAGCGAACCCGAGAAGGGTGTACAAGTATGTGTGTGTGGGTGGCGTGCGTGCGTGTGTGCCAATTGACAAATCAGTAAAACAACACTTTGCCACTCTGTAGGCAGAGGAGAGTATCCTTTTTCTCTTCACTGCATGCGTGTGTGTATGTAGGGATACAAACACACACACAAAAGTATTTAATTACAAAACTTCCAAGTGCGACGCAAGGTAATAATGAACAAGAAGACGAAGTACATGCAGGACCATAAAGTCAGCAGCAACAGGATGTACACGTAGTCGAGTGGGTGAGGTGGAGAGGAGGTCCTGCTTATCATGCAGACACTTCATCGAGTTGTTGGTGGTTTTTTTGCGCTTCACCGGAAACGGGTTAGAGCACCACCACCCCGAAAGAATAATGACTCAACCGATTGGGAGCGACTGGAGAAAGAGAGTCCTTTCGTGAGCATAAAATTTTATTATGGCGAAAGCAATCAAAATACATTTACTTTGTGAATTTAATTCGTCACAGATTGAATGGAAGAGCGGGCGAGTGGGAGTGAAAAGTGAATCGGCAGGTAAGTAGAGCAGAACTCTAGACTTGGTCCTCGTTGAGAGGGAAAAGGAATTCTTTTCGCCCCTTTTCTCATAGAGACGACTGCCAGGACGATGACGATGACGGAAGAATTGAGAAGGAGGAGATTGTAAGCGAATTCCACAGAAGGATTGTTTCTGACGGTAATCTGGATTGTGCTGGTTTGGATTAAATAAATGGAATAATGATGAAATTGAAGGCTGCTCTGGGTGCGGAGGAAGCAGACTTTACAACGAAAGAGAGCAAAAAAAAGAAAAACACAACCACCGTCGTGAAAAACAGAGAACGGAACGGTGAAGAAAAAGGAGGACACAAGTGAAGTTTCTCGTTTCGACAGCGTCGACGTCGTTGTCGTCGAGTTTGGCGAGTTGATTATAATGACGCTGATGATGACAATGACGAGTTTTATTGAAATTAACTTCCGGAGGAAGTTGCAGGGAATTAAGTAGATCGGTAGATAGTTATTCTTTTAAATTTACATTTAAATTGGGTCGCAACAAAACTCTTTCCGATTGTTTAGAATGCAACCGAGTCTCTTTTTTTTTCTGATATCAATTCACATGGAAGTTACTCTGTTACGAATTAAGTTCAGGTTCAGGATTCTTTTTCTCTTATATTTTCAATTAGTGAATGATCCTGACAGTGAGCCACTCAAGTGAATTTTAATGCTTTTTGAATTCTGAGAAAGGTAAAGAGACTGGAAAGTTTAAAAATGAAGAAGTAAAAGAGATTTTGCCAAGGGGAATTAAAATGGACAAGGAAAACATCAAGCGCATCTTTGGTGGGTGGGAGACAGAGTTTGTTTGTGAGCAAAAGTAAATTCATAAAACTTAATAAGTTTTGCCATTTACTCCGTCGCTTTGGGGAGGGTGCATAGAAGGACGAAGGAATTTTCAACTCGATCGTAAAACGAGACATCGTTAGTGAAATAATGGGCAGTGGAGTGTTTTATGGGCTCTAGAGAAAATTCTTCAATTTTAGTGAAAGTAAGTTTAGCTCACACAATTATGAGATTAGGCTAATTTTTCGAGTTCACAAGTCTTGTTCTGGCTGGATTTTTATCTAAACGTACGCTATGCTCATGATCGAAAATGGGCTGCTTTACTTAATTTTTTTGTTTAAGGAACCGAATTGAAACACTAGTATTCAATTATTAAACGATCTTAGGCATTAATTGGCTTAAGTCTTGCTATCTCTTTCCTCTACTTATGCGGACAAAGATTTGTTGCAGCTCTTATTACTCGCTCTCATTAATTATAGGTACCTGCAGATGTTCTTCGCAAACTACATAGAGTGCTGAACAAAAATGTTGGCACTGCAATGATTTCGGAAAGAAATCACCCGGTATCAAGAAAAAAGAGGCAACAAGAATTAATTTGTTGTAAAATCTTCATCATTTCTTTTTTATTGCACCGTTATGTTCGTAAAATGCGCAGTCACAAAATGAATTACAGAAAAATGGAAAAGTCCTTTTGACTTTCCCTTATATGTGTAAAAGAGCATTTCAATTATCAAGTTTGTTGGAATTTTATCTCCCCATTTCCCCATACGACAAAAATAAAAAAACCAAGATATTTTCTTTGAGTCTCAAGTATTTACATTCATTTCTTGTATATAATTTTCGTTGGGCCCGATGTATTTTTGCTAGCTATGTATGAGAAACATTTTCGACATTTGGGTACTGAAAGACGGATATGTTTGTTAAGAAAATAACCAAGTTTTTGATTGTGTTATGGAAAATATAAGTTCAGAAAATATAACAAATTTAAACTTTAAGCTGAATTCTTTGAATTCTTATTCTTTTGTAATGAAACTTTTATTAGTCAAAAAATAATTTACTTAACATGAAAAAAAAAATCAATCTTCGCAGTATAACCGCAAAATAAACCACAAAAATATTGGTAAGCACATGATTTTTTATGGTTACAAGTGCATAACTTTTTTACTAAATTGTTTATCATATCTGAACATTTGACTACAATTGGATGAGTGGTTTAGAAGTTATTGACTTTTGATACAATCCATACAACGTAAACCAGTGTGTGTCTGATCTTTGTTTTTTGAAAACAGATTTTTTTCCGCTCAGAAAATCAAAGTTATTGTTAAAAATTTAGCAAGAATTTTTCTGCAATTTAAAACTAAAAAATGTTCCAAAAATCGCTATAAAATTCCATATTCCTCTTGATGTGAGTTTCATTTATTTATGCGAAGCCAAATGTAACGCGAGAATGTATACACATATGTACATTTATTCAATACTCTACTTAGGTTAAAACAAATATCCATAAAAATTACACACGGCGTACTGTAAATGTTTTTTTTTTATTTATTTATTGAGAGGTCGTTTTTGTAATAAAAATAAAGAAATTCTCTTTTAAAAAGTTTTACATCTGGAATTCAAAACGATTCAGTGAAATGTCTGCATATGCATTCCTCCGACCAAGTGTAAGTATGTTCAAAAAACTTAATTACATTTTTCCGTTGCATGCAATGTTTCACCATCGCAAAGCACTCCCACAGATCACCAATAAAGTGATGCTAATGCCCGTGGGCAGCGCCAAACTAACAAAAAAAATTGAATCCAGACAGGTCTCATCCATCCCATGAGGCTTCTGATAAATGATTTAAGTCCTGCCCACGCCTGGCTACCCTTCACATTGTAACTTTTTAATGGAACCTTCCACTGGTCCATTAACTGATTTTGTATCTGGATAGCCTGTAACGTAATAAGGGTCATGATCTCCATTCCCGAAAAGATGACCTTTTTGCCTTTTTTTCTGTTTTTAATATATTCCAAAAGGCCCCCGACTCACGTCCCGACTCTGTGCCCTAATGAGATTCCTAATTGAAAACTCACGAAAGGGAAAAAAAAATTAAAGTGTATTCTCCTAATCCTTCGAGGATATACCGCCATCGCCCTAAGCGTTTGCAATGAAAGTTAATAGAGAAATAATTGACGACGTTATGCAATTTATTAGGAGTGCCCCCATTTTCTCCTTCGCTGTCTTCGTTTTCGACCCTCAACGAGCACACAACAGCAGGAGCAGAGAGGCCAGCGCAACTGATTGCCTGTGCATGCAGCAGCCATTTATTCCAGATATGGTGTAATGAGTTTCGACTACCCGCCACACACACCACGATGGTGGTGGTGCCCCAAAACTGCCAAAAACTTAATGAACCATTCCGGAGTGACAAATGGCCTGAACAGCAATATAACCCAACAATTCGCACAATATTCGAACGTTTTAACGACCTGACAAATGTCCTCTTTGGCCCAAATGTATGTATGTGTGTCTGCATGTCGCCTTTATAAACTGCTAATCAAATTAATTTATCTAAATCAGGTTTTTGTTCCATTTTGCCATTGAGTGCTGGCCCGCCCGCTGCCACCCCCTGGCGGATTAAAACCGAGCGGCGACGGATTGTGGAAGCTCAAGCGGGTCGCTCTCATCAACGACTGAATTAATCAGCATCAACTAAGATCAAAGATAATCGATTGCCATTAGGCTAGACAAAGTATCCCGGTGACGTGACGCCCCAAGGATCAACGTTATCCTTGCCAAATAATAGTTTATAATGCCGGCGGCAGGTACAGCGAGCTTATGTCCGGGCAATTATTTTCGGCCAGTTGCATTAGTGGCATCAGCCAGTGGTGGTGTAATCCTTTCTGTGAGCGAAACTAATCCTTAAAACATATCCTTCTGCTCTGGGATCCGCGCACACACACAACATCTCGTTTGCTGTCTTGTCGTGCGCCATTATTCTTCCTTTCTCTTTTTTTCGCTCTCTCTATCTCCCCAGTATCCGAATTCGAATGGTTGCTTGTAAATTTCATGTTCGGTTGATTAAGGACTCGCCTACGGGGGCAGGGGACCAGCGACATTCGACAACAGTGAACAGCAATCGGCACGTATCCTTAATCAAGACAAAATGCTCGGCCACTGAATTCCTGGCGGGGACATTTCGCAGGCTACACTAAATCAATATCCCTCTCTGTGTGTGCGAGCGGTTTCTGATAATAAAAAGAAGAAAATACTAATATCCACATCCGGAGATATCAATTAACATTCGGACCACCCTCGGGAGGTGTTTCTGTGTGTGTGTGGGTGTCAAGGACATCGGATCCTGCGAGTGGATCGCCTTTTTTTTATGAACTCAAGACTTGTGTGCGTTTTCTGGAATGCCAGTCGGACACATAAAACACCCGACGGACTGGAGGAATGTCCTTCGCACGAGTGGGGAATATTAACACACACTCTCTCACCTGTTGCGGTGTTACGTTTCAATTATACGATTATGAAGTCATCAAGTTTCGGATGAAAATAGAAAAGGGAATTAGAAAATGACGCGTCGTTATCGTCGTCGTCGTCGTCCAGAACGTTTGTTGTGTACGTCGTTTTTATGGACCCCATCCGGTTTACGATTGCACTGGCGACGCCTGGGCGGGGGGGCTGGAAGCTACGTCCGTTTACGCCTCCTTCGGGGGGATGTCATTAAATGTAAACGGTAGTAAAAGGGAAATTACTGATAACAAAAGAAAATTACTCGCAATGGTTTGACAAAAGTTTTACGATCCTCGTCGTCGATAGGGAATGATGGATGCTGTCCAGTATCTCACTCTCTGTCTCTTTTGTTGATAACACAAAATGGACGGGTGTCATAAAAAAGGATCACACACAAAAAAAAACTGAGGAAATGCCGAAAAAAAAGAAGGCCCGCTGCCGCCTCCTATCTTTCGGCGAGTTTTTATGTGACCACATACAATTAAACAGCTCAACTAGTGTGCCAAAGGAAAAACAATAACTCTGAAGACGGAGCCGAAGATAGGAGGCGTAATCTCGCCCATGGCAGGTCCATTAAGGTTCTGGGGAACATATTTAACTCTCCCGCCGGCCCGTGGCAAACTTCATTCACCTTGCTCATCACTTTTTGACTTCCAGGCCATAGATTTTAACAGCCTTTCCGCTGACGGGGGGCGGTTTTATATGCGGGCGACAGCCCTGCTCCTGCTGCTGGTGCTGTGTTTGAAAAATATTACTCATGTGGAATGGGCAGAGATTACGGAAGGGTCTAAGGTTTATTTATGACTTCCGTTGATAGTGCGGTTGCTCGCAATATAGTTTGGGGTCGTTAAGAGGACAAATTTTCTTTACGAAAAAAAAAAAGAAAAAACGATTTCGCAGCTGCGAATGACGGGGGTGTTTGTTTTATGAGGTGAAGCGATAGCGAAGAGCACGAAGGGGTTTTACGAGGATTTGAAAATCCAATGTGACTTATATCGCACGTGGGGGGCGTACAGAGATTTGTAAGGACGAAGGACAGACTCAAAATAGCAAGTAACCCTAATTCAAATCGAGGAAACAACCTAGATCCTTGGACTTTTGGGCGAGTATGATCAGGTTCCACTTCGGCTTGGAGTTCAAGTTTAAGTACATTTCTGTCTAGAATAGATGTCGCTATCCGTCGTTTGGAACAGGAAATTAGACAATAAGTACTACTTACGAGGAAGGTTGACTCTAGAACGAAATTCGATGAAGTGGCCAAAATGCACTGAGCATCAAAAGACTTTTTACTTAACAAATTCCAAATGAAATTGTGCAGTGACAAACTAAAAAAATAAATTGGAAATTAAATATCCACTTCGGACATACAGTCAGACACAAAAATAAGTAGGCAAATGGAGAACGCTTTGTACTCATCTAAAAATAAGCCCTCTACTAGAAGAAACCTTAAATGCAGTTTTATTCGAAATAGTTCGGCTTGAAAGGGCCATTCATACACCAACAGGATAATTACTCCAACCAAACTGTGCTTTTAGTGAACGAACCCAATTCAAAGCTCAACTACAATTCAAAAAAATGTTTTTGGAAACATTTGGCCAGAAATATCCGAAAGCATACAGCAAAATCAGAAATTGTCATAAAAACACTCTGCAAGAGGTTCAAAATCAGTCCAAGTATTAAACAAATTAGTGAATTCGAATCCATTTCATTTGTCTGTTATTCAAAAATCACAAAAGTCTCCCACAAAATTGTAATTTCTTTATATTTATACTACGTAAAATTACTGAATTTCGTATACTGCTTATTTACTTTGTGATGCACATTTTGACTTTGTTTCAGTGTGTTATGTACAGTTTTTATAGGTACGATCCGATTGGCTTATTTTCTTTTTTTTGCTTTGAAAGCTATTTAATTTTCAAATAAATCTGCATTTAATGTTTTCTAGTAGAGGCTATTTTGAGCTTGTTGCTTGACATGTAACTAATAAATAATTCATTCAAATAAAAGAAAAAGTAAAAATTTAAATTAAGAAAAAATGCACAACCGCTAGTTTGCTAGCTTTTCAAACTTTCTGTTTCTAATTTTTACTATTCAAGGTTTGCTTTTTTGCAAAACGTTTCATATTATTTTTGTTACGCGAACCAGAGCTTGACCCTCCTTTACCTGCTCTTTGAACTCATCAACAGACAGATTCTCATTCACCGTACCTCTGTACAGAATATGTGTTTCTCTGAACCCAAATTGTTGAAATTTCATTTTCAAAGAAATTTCCACAAACTGCAACTCAAATGGATAAAAAGTTGCTATGCAATAAAAATTCTACTCACTAGATTACTCCCCTTTTGACCGTCCTCTATGTGCTATATGCTCACATTTCGAACAATATGCACAGCATCCAGTCGACTGTTAAGCACCTGCGTGATTTAAATGACACGCTTTGCAGATAGAACAAAATATCTAAACGTGAATTCCACCGATTGACGTGCCAGCTATGACCTAAAACATCAACGATAGGAAATCGAAAAAAAACGCAACGAATCCCGTGAAATAAAGTATTTCGGAACAACTGAAACAAAAAATCTGTATACGTCGGTGTAAGGACAACCCACTCGTGCAGTACCACCACTGGGACTTGTCAGTGGCTGTCAGAGTAGCTTTCTCTATCGTTTATTCGGTGGATATGGCAACTTGTGACAAAATACTGAAATGTTTATGACCCGACACAATCGTGGAACATTTGTATGCATGTATCTTGTATCTGTGACAATCTGATACATTTGTTCCTTAGTGACGTCTGTCAACCGCATTTTCGAACCCGTTTTTGGTTTACTTTGTAGTGTAGAGTTGGACTCGAAGTCTAATCGAGTCGTCGTTGCCTTACGTCGAAACCAATCTCGTTGATGGTGGCAATTTTTTTTCCACGCACGTATTTCTTTTCGTTTGTGATTTGAGTTCGATTTGCCGGATAGGGTGGTTGTGGTTGGCACGAAAACATCGTTTGTATAAATGATACTACGTCAGCTCTGTACGTTTGTCGAAAACGGGTAATAACAGAAGTGGTCCTTTGTACAAAACAAAGTTAGGTGACATTTATTAACACAAATGGCGCTTTTGTAAGGAAAAACTTCTGTGTTCTATTCTGATGGATGGGATTCACTTTGTCGACCACAGCCGTCGTATCGTAGATTGGCTATTGTAAAAAGTCCCCTGAAAGTTTTCAGACAACAGAAACAGGGAATGGGGGATACGTTTGTAAAAAAAATAACAAAAATTGGCCATGTCCAGTTAAAGTAATTTCTGTGCTATTGTTTTTGGTGCTTTTTGAAATGCACCTGTGACTAACGACCAGCTTCGTTGGTCCTTTGAAGGTCGTTATAACCGATTTTCACTGTAGTTATATCGCACATTTCACCCACTCGCGTGGAGTCAGGGCTGTCCAGTAATCAGACACGTGAATTTGTTGCTTTTCAGGCGAAATTCGCCAGAGTGGGCAAAGTTTACTCAGCCAACTACATCAAATCATTTTTCATGCAAAATCATTTCCGTGAAATGAGTCCATTCTTTTATTGGCACAGATGAAACTGTTTCTGTTATGTCTGACAATTTCAGAGAATTCATAATAAGCATGTGCTGACAAAACACTGACCTGTAACCAAAACACAAAAACCACGGCACGGCAAACTACATCGAACGAATTTTTATCCGGAAGAGTGTACTCAAAAATTCACCAGAAAGAAATTTTAATTGTTGATCATGTTTAATTAAAAATTCGAAATTAAAACCTTTGCGTAAGGAACAAAAAAAAAACACGACTACGAATATTCAAATATGATTTGGTTACGGTAAAATTGACTAAAAAAGTAAGGAGTCATTTATCATTTTTGGAAATTACTTTAAAACTGCTAAAAAGTTTCACAGATCATTCATTTCGTTTCAAGTCGGTAATGCTGTCATCCTATCAAACTTAGCTGTCAACTGAAGCATCATAATGCAAACTAAATAAATGTTTGCCATCTACAAAAACGGATACCTTAGCAATCTAATAAAACGATAAAATTATTAAAACTTACTACAAAAGTGACAATTCAAACGTAGCCATTACGCGATGATTATGGCCGTCATAATCGGCTGACTACGCAAGCAATCGGTAAAGTTGGGAAGAAATTTGAAGAGAGTTGAAGCGTTACTGATGTAATGCCTGTACATCATTGTAATATCCGCTCAGTTGAAAATATTTCTGCTGCAAGTGGAAGTTTCTGATGATCCGAATTTGTCGAATTACCGGCGTTCTCAACATTTGAATGTATCATACTTCAGCTTCAATAACATTTCTTCCTTATAAAGTTCAAGGAAAGTTCCAAGTCCATTGCGCAACAATTGAAGCCTGCTGATCATTCACAACGCCGTAGATATATGTACTTGGATGTTAGAACACCCAAGAAGAACTTTTTTTTTGCCAGCCAAGTCATGACTTGGACGATTTGTTAATCCAGCAAGACACAAGCCACAAGCAACTAGCCACACAACAAGACCAATTAGGGCTTTACTTCATGAGAAGTTTCTTGGTCAATTGGCCACCATGGTGGCGGTGGATGGTGCGACTGACACCATTACATTTTTTTTCTGTTTGACTATGCAAAAGACGTACGCTTTGCGCGAGGATTTGGGAAATGAAAAGTTTCGCGCAAAATGATTTATGAGCGCACATGGATGTCTTTTGAACAGAAAAACCATAGTGGGCCATGATTCTTTGAAGAAAAAACGTTATTTTGCGCAAAACAAAGCCGCGTAAATCGAATTTGGGTAGATATTTGAAAATCGCACAAAGTCGAAACGGAGCAGAACGAGGGATGAGTATATTAGCTTACACCAAGTTTAATAATGTTTGGCCGGCGGACGTCTACCAGATCAACATTTAGAAAAGAAGCTCTAAAAGACCGTGCTAACACGAATAATCCCTGAACTCTAAACGCATTTAAAACCAACTCATGTTATGGCCGATATACCTCCCGAAATGTGCAAACAAGTGGTTAAAAATTACCCCAAAAGAATCTTTCGGTCATTTCAATGATGTTGTTTTCCGCACTTAATGGCCAACTTTACAATGAAATAAAATTTTCATCAAATTAGAATTAAAATATATTACTTGAAAGGCCATTTGTCATATAATGGCATTAATGTCGAGAGATGTTTCGTATTGTGGCACAAATTTGAAATATCAAATTTCAAGGAGAATAGATCTGTTGGAGTTTACTCTTCACATGGCACAAATCTCCTCCAGTTAATTTCTACAACTGCGAAACATAAGAAATTTCGGATTTCTTTTTTCTAAGCAAGGCTCGAAGTAGATCGACAATTCTAGGCATTCACTCTTATAGCTGTTATAAACGGTTCTTGATCTAACATTTGTTTGATGGCTCGTTTACCTCTTGCAGAGAGCTTGGATGAATGGCCAATTCTGCTTTTGTTTGCAATTTCCAGCAAACCTGAAGCGGCCTTTTTATAGTTGGATTGTTGACTGGCTTTTTGAGGTTTGTTTTGATATCTCCCCCTAGAACATTCGTCCTTCCTAGTACAAATTAGAAACCATTAGCCACTCATTCCAACTAAGTTCCGTTTTTTCTCATATTTATGGTCTTGCGTTAATATATTTATGGACGTTTCTACATTTTGCTACTTGTTAACAACGGGTATACAAAAGCAATGTAATTGATTGCTTCCTTAATTAGTTATAATTATTTAAATGGTCCTTATTGAGAAAATTTACTCACCGTACGCAAACTTTTGTGGATTAATTTTGGTAATATTGGCTGTTGTTTTTATTATAACTTTTGAATGGATGAGAGTATTGAATTAATTTTTGGTAAACTCTGTGCTTTGGAAGCTCTGTGCCTTGCTCTTTTCAAATATACCTTTCAAAATAAATTGTTACATATGGTTTGGGAATAAACGGCCTTTTTCTCCAGATTTCTTTATCGTACGCAAACTTTTGTGGAGCAGTGTATGTATAGAATGAATTAATGAGGTCTCAAAGGTTGCAATCAATTGAATGCTAAAATATGCTTGGGCAACAATTTAGTGCAATTTGTTTGCTGTCAAATGAATGGTGATAGCAAAATTTGAAGTCAGAGTCTCAAAGTGAATGTGAACTTTGAATTAAAGTCAATAATAATTGAATACACAGAAGATTGCATTCTTTTCTAACTCTTGCTTCGGTGATGTTGAATTTTAGTTGATCGGTTGAGGGTTTCTGGAACGTTAAACCCAGTGAAATTGAACCATTGGTGCTTAGTGGTCACCATTTTACCTCGTAGCGATAACCCTATCCCGAAGTCAATCGTCTGAAAATTCGCCTCTCCGCCAGCTTTCCTTCGACGTACGACCATGTACTGCCTCAGGTCCACCCCCCACTTACAATGCAGCTAACAAAATCCAATCAAATTTAAGGATACACATGTAAAAAGGCGACAAAATATCGAGTGCACCTGTCATAAAAATCGATTCCAGTGATTTGAAAAGTAATTTCAAAACTCCCAACTAAATCGCCTTTTGCCTAACACAAAACTCCGGCTTAGGTCCTTCCCTTCCGTAAAACCCTAGTCACGCTCAATCACTGTGTCAAAATCTAGCAGTGTGCTCTGTGCCAGAACGGAAACGAAAAAAAAAAATCGTAAACTCAAATGACCACAGATTAAGACTCCGCCGGACCCTGTTACACAGAAAACAACCCTCCTCTCTATTCAAGAATCCCAACTAAATCCGCATTCGCTAAAACGATCAGAGTTGTAAAACTACACGAATAAAACAGGAGCTGTGTTTTTCTCCCACACACACATACACGTCGATCCTTCAGCTGCATCAGCCATACACACACTCTCACTCCTACAACGCCAAATGGTTATGTCATATACGTGCTGTGAAAATCAATAGGATCAAGCAATAGGATTTTCGGCTTACTAACGGAACTAAGAGTACTCGGACAAGGATGCCAGCCACAGCCAGGACACGACGCTGACGACTGGCAGCGACATCGTCATCGTCCTCGGCATCGTCCATTATGCACAAGGACCCCGCAAATTTGCAGAAATCAAATTCGCAAATGTAACAGTGTTGCAATGGCAAGGAGCCAATTTAATCAGATTATGCGGGACGATCGGAAAAAAAGGGACAACGAAACAAAGCCGAGTGTCAGTGTCCTTTTTTCCTTTCGCGCTTCCCTTCAATTCAACACAACAGGTGAATATTAACAACGATGACGTCGTTCTGAGAGTCCTCCCCCTTCTCTTATTTTTACATTCCTCCTTCTGCGCGCTCATCCTGTTTAAAGGATTAACTGAAAGAGAACCGATATCGAGCGACGGAAATATCGAAAAATCGCAAAATATTTCGGATAATCTCCTGTTGGGTGATGTAACGCGACGACGATGGAATCATTAAAATCTGACAACACCCATCCACCCACCGTGGTGTGTTTTGTTTTGTTTTGTGTCCTCGACGGTGATGTCCTGCGGGCCTCACAGGATTGTCCCACACCGCAGTACAGCTGTCAATTAGAATACCTACCTTCTTTCGGTTCCATCGAAGTGAGGTGATTTATCCACTCGAGGGGTTCGGTGTGTCAAGTGGAGGAAATGGAAATTCACAGGGAGCTGGAACACTTCGGTCCTCCTTCGATTGGATTGCAAGCAAATCGTTTGGAATTGAGATCCAAAGCTTCGTTGAAGTTGTTCCTGATGACGAGGATGGGGTGGGAGGAGAAGGTGAAAGTAGTGACAAAGTCCTCGGGGATGAATGATATTTAATGACACTGTTCTTCAATTATTCTGGTTGGCTGCGAATTCTTTGACGCTTGTCGTCGCTCGCCGTCAGCAGTCAGAGAGGGGAATTGAGTTGTGCAGAGGAGAATTATTCATTCGATTGGCAAAATAAGTGATCCTTTGACTTGAGTTCAATAACTAGGACGGTGTTGAATTAAAGATTTTCCGTTTTTTGTGGTTATCATCGATAATTGAGGTGGTTTTTTGAGGACGAATTGTGAAGCTCTGTTCAATTAATTGCATTGAAGTGCCACGCGCCATGCCTGCTTAAGGGTGAGCAGGTTTGCAGTGGCTTGATTTTTCTTTGTGATTTATTTGATGTCTAATTTATACAACGAGGAGTAGACTTTGAGTAGGGAACAAGTTCAGATAAAGAGACAGTGCGAGTGACTAGTAGAGAGCAATTTGATGTTCGAAACAAAATAAGCAGAAGGTCCCTTCAAAAATTGTCATTCGATTTAACGTCGTATTGTTTCTTTACGTCTTTAAAAATCATCTTGCACGTCTTCAAAAATTGGAACTTCGAAATCGATCATAACTCCACTTCTTGCCAACATTTGTGGGTGATAATTCTTAGAAAATAAATGTTCTTTAAAAAAAACTTCCTTTCGTTTGTTTACATAGAAGTCCTTAAAGAAACTATGTCGATAGCAAAAATTATGTTCTACTAATGTTTTAATGCTTGTCTTCCACCTGATTTAAATTTATTATATTTCCAGTTCACTCCATAACCTTTTAATCTCAAAAAGCCCAAAAAGAAAAAAAATCTTAAAGCCCGAGAGGTGCTCTTCTGAAATTGGACGGCATTATATTTGGTCATCGTCTTGATGAAATATTTATAAAATCTTTTTCTCGTCCCTCTGTGGACCAGTCCCTCGTCCAGCCTTCACAAAATTCAGTTGCTCTTATTTTAAGCATGCTTCTTGCATAACCATTCCGATAACATCCCACATGCACCTCATATGTAGCTAACAAAAATAACCAAATGCCTTGAACATGACAAAAAAAAAAGTCCAACAACTTGGCTTCGTCCTTGAGTAGCCTTTTGCCTAAATCCATTTCTCGTCCTTCCCTCTCGAGTATCCATTTAGAATGCACACAAGAACTCGTTAGAGATAGGGTTCCTTTCAGAAAAAAATGAGAAAAAAATTGCACGGCACTTTAAGAAAGCGAAGCTCATTGAATGCGACGCTTGTTGGGTATTCTACCTATGCTGTGTCCTTCACTACTGCGACATGCGCCTAATTACGAAAATGCATCGGATTTTGGGATTCTGCGACAAACGAGGAGAGCGGAAGGGCTGGATTCTTAGTCGTTTTTCACAACTCAAAAGATTCGTCGCATCGAAGAGATCGTCTTGGCTTCAAGAGTTTAAAATTCAATTCAGGTCACACTCTCCTGACTGGCATTTGCTTCGGCTTCAGCTTTAGCTTCAGCCCCCTCCTTTTCCTCGTCATTTACCAGTTTCTTTCAACCCTAATAACGGGTTGGAACCGGTGGTTGGCTGTGGGTGGACCGTTTGCATTCATATTCATATGATTGCACCCCGAGAGAGTCACCTTTTAGTGGTGGTGCGGTGTGGCTGTACAATGTTGTCGCGCTGTGGAATCCTTAGAGGGTATTATGCTCATGCAATTGGGTAGAACATGTCAAGTTGCTGAGGCTTTAATGCCCCTCAACGCCACACGGTGAACGGGGCCACGATGGGGAGGACAGGGATTTGCCTGCATTAAGAGGTGGAAGGCCCTGGCCAAGTGTTGTTGGAAATGCCGTGGGATTCATTGGGAAAGAGCTCATAGACATCAGCAGGAAGTCGCTGTTATCTGATGACCTCATTTTATTAAATTTCATCCGTTCTTTTTCCCATTTTTACTGTTTTTTTTATTTTATTCGTCCTCTCCTTCTGAGATAGCGGCAGGCAAGAGTGTGTTAGGTGGGCTAGAAACTGTGGGTGGCTTAATGGTTATTGACCGACAGGGTGATGGGGTTTCTTTTGCTCATTTCGTGCTTGGTTTTATTTTTTTTTATTTTTTTTCTCATGCGCATTGCATATGCTACTTTGATGGGGAAGGCTTTAACGTGCTTAAAAAAAGGAAGGGGATTTATTTTTTCTGTTTGCCTCTGAGCGAAGTGTTTTAACAAGAATCAGGAGTTACAAGTTGCTGGCGCTGAAAATGTTGGGTATTTACACAGAAATTGTGTTGTCCTTTTATCAGGATGGGGTCAGGCGACAAAGAATTTTCACGCTTTAGGGCGACGCTAATGGACTGCAGTTTCCGTTCTTTTCATGTTTGTTTTTTTTTCGAAATGAGCTCAGAGATTGTGGTACATTTATTTGATGGCTAAAAGCTACGTGCTTTATAAACGACTTTTTTTTTGGCCAAGCATGCAAATTAATTGTTTGAAGTTGCTATTAGGTGTACAACTTTGCTTCCGCCGTTTTGCAGTAGATGGCTGTAGCGGTAAGTGGTAGTCAAGTCAATAAGCTTAGGTATTTGTAAATATAACGCCATCGAAATATAAGCCGATTTGTGTCTGCATCATAAAGTTATTCTCGATTAAACATGTCAGCTTTGGAGCCAAATTCTCGTCATTTGCAGGAGGTTTTAATTTTCTGCCTTAATATGAAGAAATCTTTCGCTGAGGCTCATCGAATGCTCCCAAATACCTATGGTGAGGCCGCTATTAGTGGAAGAACGTGCCGAAACATTTCAACGCTTCAAGAACGGTGATTTTGATGTCGAAGACCGGCATGTCGGTGGAAGAGAGAAAGTTTTTGAAGATGCAGAATTGGAGACATTACTTGACCAAGGCTCGTGTCAAATGCAATCGAATCAAACGCAAAACAAATCATAAAGGTATAACGAGTTTATTACTTTGAAGCCTCGAATTTCGGAAAAAACGGCGGAAGGAAAGTTGTACACCTAATAACAAAAGTTGTGCAGTATTTTGAACATGACAGCACAGTCGTAGACAAGTGAAATAACATTGCTGAGTTTGCTCCTTTCACTGCAAGTTGTCATAAGCGGGTAACGTTTGATCTACAGTCGATTCAGAAATGATTCATGGTAATTAAATTTTGTTGCGTTAACTCATCTGTCAATCAAATGGCGAACCTCTTTTATGTTTATAGTATTAAATTCAAATAGTTTTCTTTTTAGTGTTCCTGGACAATCGAAACAGTGCTTGCACGACAGTCACATGCCAGTCATATTGATCCGATTCGATGATTTGTATGATTTTATTCAAACTTGGGTTTCTAGATGATGTTTCTTGTTCAACATTAAATTTGTTAGAATTAACGAAAGTAAAACTATTCTTAAAGCCGATAGTCTTGCTGCTAGCATTCTTGCAATTTTGTTGTTGTTAATAAAAAATAAATAAATAAATAAAATTATTCTTCAAAATTATAAATAAAAACGCTTTATAACTGTGAGATTCCACACATTTTCTCTTTCATGTATCCATATTTTATGTACGCTCAACCAAAAATGGTTCAACCACCCCCAAAGGTTCCTAAGGTGCTTTCTTATTCCGAAATCTCTAGTTTCTTGTGTTAAACAGCTAGTCAGTAGTAAGTAAGCACCCTGAAGGGCGCTTTGCTCTCATGGAAATACAAGATCAAAATAGACCTTACGAAAAAACCTTAAATGCAGTTTTATTTGAAATTTCAAAGGGTTAGACATTTTTTGTCCATGAATGAAAAAATTGGCTGGTTTGGTAATTTTAAATATCGTCAAGACTAATTTACCCAAACAAATTAGCAAGATCGGCTTGAAAGGAGAAAGGATAATGACTCTAAGCAAATGGCGCTTTTAATGAACGAATGGTTGCTTTATAGAGCAGGAAACTCAAAAATGTATTAATCTATTGAAATCAAGCCAATTCGAATATTTTTAAACGTGTTTGGGAACATTTGGGCCGAAATATCAGACATTATACAACAAAATCGGAAGTTGTTCTGAAAACACTCTTCCAAAGATCCAAAATCACTCCAAGTATTACAAAATTTGGTGAATTCGATTTCATTTCACTTGTTTGTTACTAAGAGACTACAAGAGTTTTCCACAAAATTTTAATTTCATTTTATTATCGTAAAATTACTGAATTTCGTCTATTGCTTACTTACTTTTGTGCTGTAAATTCTAAATTCCGAATCCGATCGGACTATTTTTTTTGCTTCGAAATTTTGAAATTTCAAATAAAATCACATCTAAGGTTTTTTCGTAAGGGCTATATTTGAAACTTGTTTTTCCATAAGAACAGAGCGTACTTTAGGGTGCTTACTTACTTTTGTGACTGATACAATGCGGGATACAGATTTGACATGTGACGAACTTTTTTTTTTCGATAGACTACACAACATTTCGACTATTACCGTTAACGTCTTGGACAAAACGTTAGAAAAACGGAAGCAACTTTGAGGAAACAGTGCACTAAAAATAAATTATATGAATGCATAAGAAGAACTATTTGTGTGCCTTAGAATTGCATTTAACTTAAAACTTATTACCTCAGAATTGGAACAAACTTTTTGTGTTTGGACCGCCTTTGTTAAATGAAACCATCCATGGAAGGGAAAGACTCTCCTTTAGGCGGCTAAAAAACGCTGATAAAAAGCTGACCAGTAGAATCGTTGAAACGACACAGATGTGTTTCGGATTATTTTACAGCATTAAAAAGTTATATGTGAAGGAAATGCAGTAAAACTGGACAGTTGGATTGGCACCAGAATGGTCTTGAAAAGGAGTATGGGCTCACAAGTGAACCTGTTTTACAGGTTGATAGGCACTCCAACCATGAGAGAAAAAGCTAATTTCAGATTCGCAAAACATCTTAAGAGAATGTCAGAGTACATGCCGCACAGTGGGAAAAATGAATAAAATAGGTGGACATTTCGTCAAAAGCTCATGTCGAAAAAAAATACATTTGGGATCATACACTGTTATCAGAAATGGTTGATGAGAGCAAAACCATAAACATTTTAAAATTAAACGCTGTAGCTCTTAAATAAATCATTCTTTTGAGAACAATAAAAGATTAAATAATAATTTTCACAATATGTGCTCTATTCGTATCCGAATTCGGGTTTGGCTTGGTGCTCGATATTTTTTTGTTTTCAAGAAGTTTTTCCAGCTTGCTTTGGTGCAAAAAAATTACCTAGCTAGTTCTTCAACTACGCCAGCCTCAATTCTTTTTATAAGCAAAGGTTTGATAAGCAGTAACTTTCTTGGCTTTTAAATGTTTATGGTTTTGCTTTATGGCATTCTGCTTTGTGGCATTTGAAAGAGAAATTCGTAATGTATGAAAACATATAAAATCAGAATCATCATGATCCATCCATCTTAAATAGAAGGATTATTACGAATAAAATAACATCGGTCTTAAAAAAAAATATTTTTTTATTGTATGGTGCGCTCTAAGTAAAATTTCTGAAAGCTTGCAATGGATTCGCGAATCGTCAGTCATTAAAACATCTTTCAGGTTTGGAACAGTTTTTTACCAGAAACGAAGCTACGAAAGCTGTTCGATAAATCAGTGATTTTTTGAAAACTTAAAACTTTTGGCAAAAAAATAACAATTCCCAAAATTACCAGTCGCCTTGGCGGACAAAGTTTTTTAACATAAAAAGGCTCTTTAGGCTAGATTTTGAAGTTTATGACTGATGTCCATCTTAATCTAATCTCTCTTTTTTTCCCTCTGTGCGCCTTACGACGCCACTCACACGCAACCGCGATTCACTCTTAGCTGACAAGTGCAGACATTCGCCATCAAGTGAACTTGGAATGCGGATTCTTTATCGTTTCCAACCCACAATGGCCGTCAATCAACGTTGCCCTTAACTACATGTCGCTGGCAACAATAACGGTCGTCAGTCGAGCATTGAAACAAATAAATTATTGACACGATTAAAACGCGTATGCGTTACGCTTTTATCGTGTAAAATCATATGTTTTCCCCAACGCATGTATTTTTCACAAGGACACAATTCAGTTGCACATATTTTTTTGTACAGTAACACCATCCCACTGATGTGATATGAACGTGGTCATAAATAATTCGTGTCCGATCGGCCGACCGGCTGTCTGTTTTGTTAATCGAACGGACGCAGAGTCCTCGTCAGGATGCAGTCAGATCCCCCCAACTCCAGTCGACAATTCGACACGAAAGGACTGCTGTCGTTTTGAAATTGTAAATTCCAGAGACCATCTTCTTGTCACACTTGAAAGGAGGCAGCACTTTTTTTTGTGTAATTATGGGGCGAGCGAGTAACTAAGGGGTTAAGTGCTGCTGAACGATGATGGCAGGCAGTTTACAAAATTCATTTCTCTGCGCACAAGGACACGAGATGGCAAACAAAAGTATCCTTGTCCTCCTCCTCCTCCGGTCGGTTGGTTGGTCTCTCTGCCGGACACGGAGCGCTGTGTGACTGAATAAATAATTTAAATTTGAAGGGCATAATGACAGCGAGCGAGCGAGTTTTTTGTCAGTTATTTTACAGTTTTTTTTTCTCCCTTTTCACACACACATACACACACGGGGGTCCTGGCAACTTAACGGAGCTTTGTTTTTAATAGCGCTGCAGTACATCCCTAAAATGTTGCGGGCTGTTGGCTTTCACGAGGCTTGATTCGTTTTTTTTGTCGTCATGTTGGCCAGGCTTTTGTTGGTGTTGTTGTTTGGTTGATTGTATGTGGAACACTCTTAGCAGAGAGTCCCTTTGTTTGTTTGTACAGCAGAAGGATAACAAAATGAAGGGAAAACAAAAAACCAAACAGAAAAAAAAGCGAAAATTAAAATTGTATAAAGCCACACAACAGAGACAGAGAGTACACGACAACAGACGCAAAGAATCACAACAACATCACAGGAAAGCCTGAAAAAAAAAAAAAACTAAAACGAACGTTCACTTTATGGCCAAGAATTTGGGTCAGGACAATCAGCGCTGGAGAGTTGAATCTGCATAAATTCACGTTTACCATTAATAACAAGGATATGAAGTGTGTATGGCACTCTGAGTTTGTGTGCTGATGGTAGTGGTCGTTCTGAAAAGAATAAAAATTTTTGAATTTCTCGATTTCTGGATTTATGAATAGCAACCTGTCCGGGGGATTGAGGACCTCAGAGCTTCAATGAACCATTGTGCTTGCTGTGTGTGTGAAGTTTTTGGTTTCGGTGTCCTTGTGTGCAGAAAATCGCATTTTTTTAATTAAGAAAAAATGGGAAATGTGAAAGGAGCGGTTTTGGCAACATAATGACTGGGCGCCCATCACTTTCAGTGTGATAAATTTCATTAAAATCACAAAGCTTTCGTTTGGTGCCTGTGTGTGTGTATCAAATTCATTGGAATTGGTTGGTGTGGCTTTGTTTTAGGTGCAGTATGATTTTCTGGGTATTTATTTTTGCAACGGGATCTGGAGCATATCCTTGAGCTCTTAGCTCGAAAATGGAATTATGTCACCGCGGATTTCATTGAATTTGTATGGGAAAAAGGATTCGTACGGATTGTCGATAAATACCTCTGAAATGTAATACATATTCCTGGTAATATTAGTTGCAACTGTCAATACAATAGTTTGATTCAAAAGTGATATCCTCTACTTTGTTTTTTTTTATTCGAAAAAGTTATGCTTTTAAAAATGCACCCCGCTCTGGTCGACCAATCACTGAAAAAGTCGATGAAAAAAAAAAGTAAGTCTGACAAGTAAACAACTTCGACGCTGTTAGGGAATCAAGCATTCATCACCAAAGAATTATCAACCATTTAAAGAAAGCTAGATACACAAACGATTCCACATAAATTGTCTTTGAAAAATTTAATGGACCGAATTTTCACAGGCGATTTACTGTTAAAACGAAGGATTGAATTCTTTCTCAAGCAAATATTTATCTACGATAGATCAAAAGTGGATAGCTTCCGACGATAATGTGCAAAAAGATCATGGACAGAAAAAAGGTGAAGTTTTTTTCGAAACTAAGAAAGCTTGGCTGTGAATCTGTTCTGAGTTCTGATGCATCCACCACATAGACCAGACTTTGCACCTTCAGATTATCATTTGTTTCGAACTCTGCAGAACTCTTTTGACCGATATATCCGAACGTTAGCCCGATTACACAGCTGCGAACCACAAATTAGCAGTGCTAATTCAAAATCTACAAAATAAAGTTGGGTTTCTATGACCATTTTTTCCGTCAAATGGGTCGGTGGGCGAATAGTTTCTGGAGAACTGTATATTTCTGACCAAAGACATTTGAGCCTCACTCAATTTTGTCTTATGAATCAGGCTGGAACTCTAGTTGTTCAAAGCTAATTGGCTACTCTAGTTGCTTCTCCACTATACAGTCAGCGATCCCACAAAATAGATCCTCTCCAATCATGATAGTTTTTCATTGTCGACAAAATTAAACATTTTTGAGATTCTGGTGAAATGATTCTATCTCCCCAGTTTTTGGCCTTGTCCTGGAATAAAACTTCACCCATATCATGAGCTTCCCGTGCCTAAATTCTAACAAAGCGTGGCACGAGTTAAAATAAATATGCATAACTCTCCTCTCATCGCTCTTTGCATTCTTCAACAGTCACACAACTGGCATGCCCCTTTTTTCTTTCTTAAACACCCAACTCCATTTACATCCATCTCTTGTCATGTGCGAAGGTTTCCCCTTATTTTCGCCTAATTAGCATGCTCACCTTGCGCAACAGGTTGTCTCAAGTACCTCAACCCTCAACGACCACCCTCACCCACTTCCTCAACCTCGACTCGATGTGAATGACGACTCCATCCTCCATCTAATTAGCTTTAAAGGCTCACAAATGTAGAAGAAAATACCTCAGCGGAATTTAATGGCCTCCCGACAGTGGCAGCAACAGTGACAGCGACAGTGGCAGCACAAGCACCAGCGAGTCTCCCCTCAACGACAACGAACGAAATGCTCCTTTCATCTGTCACTTTCAATCCAAACAGTGTCAAGCGTTCGTGAGTGCCTTCTAATGGAGGAGAGGCGCAGGAGAAAAAAAATATATATTGCCTGCAAATATTATTTGTATTTAAATTCACTGACGCCTATAATTCTTCTCGAACAAACGGCAAGACTGCCATTTGACTGCCCCTCCGACAGCTGTCAGCAACCACCACGATCATCATCATCGTCGTCGTTGTCCTTGCAACCCCTACATCCAGGAATAGCACTAACAATCATCGTATTCCATTTTTGAGAGCTGGAAAATAGGTAACAGTACCACCAGTGACAATTTCCTCAGGCATAAAGTCCAAATTATAACGAAAAATAAAACAGAGTCCCCCCGGTCGTTGTCGTGACCCGAGAGCAAACCAAAGGAGCAAAAAAACAACAAGAAAAAAATCCATGGCCTACAACAACACACACACACCAAGAGTTATTCATTTAAATTTTCATACCGTAAAAATTGGAGGCTATGAGATGAAAATAAAAAAAAAGCCACCCAAGAAGGAGGCCCCTCCTTGAAGTCACTCACTCAAGTCGGAGCCGTCGCATTTACTTTTTATGCGCATTTTATAATATTTAGACGTGTCCTTGTCCGTCGTCCTCGGCGACATCGTTGTCGCGCTGTCATCGTCACCGAGCTCGAGCACCACCACCACCCCCAACAGCAGAAGTAGTCACAGATTCCCTGTTAGTCACAGTGTTTACTACCAACAGCGATGATCCACAGAGAAGGAGGCAAAAAGGATAACACCAACAACAAGGCGATTCCTTGTTTTATTGTCAACTTGTCTCTCGCATTTTAAGCCCATGGAGTATAGCGCGACTTGCCTAGAATAACACTATCTGGTTGGATGTTTGGTTTGGACGGACACCACCGCCCTTCATATTTGCATCGTTTGCCACCCCTTCTTTTTGTTGTTCTTCTCTCGTTCTTTCACCGCAGGCGACCATCAACTTTATTATTATATCCTGTGAGGATGTTTTAACGTTAAAAACACAACAACAATGCAAATATTTTACCTACGTGTATATAAATAAAATGAAAATTTCTTTTACTAAAAAAAACTACAAGTCTGTTTGTGTGAGGGCGGTGAAGATGAAACAATACCAGCGTGTGATGGATGGAACTGGAGCAAGGTGTCCTCTTACGCGCGCCTCACCGCTCATCGTGTGTTATTCTTGAACGCGAAGAGGGCTGCCACCGCCGCCATGTGGTGGTTGGATAAGCAGGAAACAGATTGAAGTCTCTGTTTCAGCAGCATCATGGAAAAATAATATTTTTATGTCGAGTTCGGTCTTTTCTTTTTTATGCTTTATGGGCTTTTCTTTGGTTTGGTTTGTTTTTTTTTTATTCTTTTTATGTGCCTTGTTCGTATCGTGATTCATATTTATGACGAGAATGAACTCGAAAAGGACATCTCACTTGCAGCGCAAATAAACACTGTGTGGTGGGTGAGGTGGAAAAGACTGAAGTTAAAATTATGATGATGAGAGGGGTGGTGAAGGCTTTCTCAGCGTGATCTTTGCTTTTGATAGTGAAGGGACAAAGAAGTCCATAACGGTCTTTAAGCTCTTTAAAATGTCAGATATCTTTGCTGGAACAAAACGTTTGGAGCAAAACGGAAAAGAATATTCTCGAATTTGTTAGATTCGTTTATTTCTTGACTTTTAAAAATTTGGAAAGTTGAGAATTTCCAAATTTCTGTTTTAAGAAAACAACCTATAGACAGCAGACTAAAAACAAAGCCGATCGAGCGTGAGGATCTTCCAGACTTGAATTCCTCGATGGAGCAATTTGTTAAACTTTTTCTACGCAATTCTTTGAGTATTACTCACTTATTTAGGTGGCGCTACAGTTCGGGTGGACCTAGGCCTCAACCTACACGCCTCCCCAGTTAAAACGGCTGTTTGTTAGCTGTTTCCTGTTCTGCACACCAAATTGGTTGATTGTTTAGGGACCACTTGTCCACGGTGATGGACTCGAAAATTCTCCATGCCGGAGCATTGATGTCCATTCGCTCTACATAGCCACCCATCTCAGCCGCTGTATGTTGGCTCTTCTAACCAACCAGTTCGTGGTTGAATCTCCTTCTCCACTCGCTATCTACGCAGACAAATCCATAGATCACATGAAGAATCTTTCTCTCGAAACAACCACCCAGGTCCCTATCCTTTTTACAGCCTCCAAGCCTCTGCGCGATAGAGGAAGACTGAGACGATCAGGTGTATAGTGTTAGCTTGGTTGTCCGAGAGAGGGCTTAACTACTCAGTTGCGGTCTTAGACCAAAGAAATAGTGATTGGCAAGAGTCTCTCTCGCTAGCGTCGTTCTGTGAATTAACCGCGGAACCTAGGTAGACAAAGTCGCTGTCAACATTGACGCTATGTCCAAAGCGTCCGTGTTGGGTGTTCTTCGTCTTTCTTTCATTGCAGCGCGCTGGACCCATCTCCTGTGCTTTTACTTCAAGTCTCACGAATGACTTAAAGCTCGCTGCCTTCTACCAATGATGTCTATGTCATCTTCATACGCAAATTCCTGTTCGGAGCCTTTATTAATTAATTGTCTCTGGTGTTAGCATGTAAGTTCCGTACACTTTTTAATAATATTTAAAAAAAAAGTCGCCTTGTTTCTAGCTTTTCTTGACATCAAAGGTATCGGTAAGGTCACTGCCTGTTGGAAACTGCAACTTCTTCACTGTTATACCGACATAAGACCGGCGTATTTGTAATGCAGTTTTCTTACTTCATCTTCTCTTGCTGCCGTTTACGCATCGTAATTAAACTTAATAAAATATGCCAACCCTTACGGAGCAGCGAGCTTTCTTCATAGTCCTCCTGTATAGTCGGACAATTTTTTGCAGGATCGCTAAAACTAGACACGGCTTCATATATGTACATTGGCTTTTTTACCGAAATATGTTGTTATACGCGACGAAGGTGGGTATGTCGATTTGGGATTCCAGGATTTTTTCCAGGATCTGGCGAAATGTTGTTTTTTGGTGGACTTCCCAGGCCTAAGCCCACACAGATCGGAGCAATCAAATTGCCGACGAAAAGCTTAAGGCATTCACATAATATGGCAGAGGAGATTTTTTATTGCCTCTATAGTTGGTGCTTGCTAAAGGGTGTCCTTTCATGAGTATCAGGCATACAATTGTAAGGTTCCATTCATCGGGCATGCATTCATCTGACCATATTTTTGAGATGCGTTGGTAAATGCTCGCTGTCAAGTCATCTCCCGCTGCCTGTAAGAGTTCATCAGCTAGGGCGGCTGCTTTATTGGATTTGAGCTCGGATATTGTTACCCTTTCTTTGTTTATTGGAACTGACCGCCATCGTCCACAATAAATGAGTCATTTTGCTTGACAGCGATGTGTAGGTCGGCATAGCCGTTTAACAGTCTGCAGAGGATTTTTTTCATATGACATACTGGGTATCTGATTTCTTCCTAGAGGCGTAAGTTCGAAGATTTCACTGGCGTTTACCTCTTTGATAACATTTTCAAACAATCTTCCTACAATATCATCTCTCAGTAATCTCAATTTCGCGTTTTTTAAGTTCAGGGTTGGCCATTTAGTGATTTCTTTTTTAATTATAAGTTATTTTGACATTGAGCTGTTTTCCGCCTGAAATCTTGCCAAAAAGTCAGTATCATACCTCCGCAGCACGAAATAAGTCGCTTTCCGCTTGATCTCAGTTGGAAAATATTGGAAACTTTTTTTTAAAGTGATATTTTATCTGCCGTGTTGGCGATATCAATTGATCGTCTTGAAACTGCGATTTGACCCCTTTTGACTTTTTTTTTTGTGGGAAACCGTGAAGGACCGATGTCAAGCACTTTAGACGAATATTATCCAAGCATTCCGAGAGCTACAGCTCGAAACCATGAACAAGGTCATAAAAAATAGGAGTGACAGAATGCGCTACTGCGAAGTCAGTCGAAGCAGCCATTTGTACGACGATGTGTTCCACAATTCATGGAAATGTTTGCTCTTACAAATACAGCCGTAATACTTCCTTGTGCGGCGCTACAGTCCGGGGTGGACCTGGGCATCCTTTAGCAACCTCCTCCATCCAGCACGATCCCGTGCCAGCTGCTTCCAGTGACGCACACCGAGTTGGTTCAGGTCCTTCTCTACCTGTGTACACCACCTTAGACGCGGGCGACCTCTGCTGCGTTGTCCCATAGGTTCGGAGTCAGAGACTCGAAGATACAGGCGTAATACATGAAACAATTTTAATTTTGTTTATTTTGTAGCATTTTTAGAAAGAAACTTATAATTGGTCCACTCTGTTTAATGATACTTTCTCTAATTGATATTTTTCACTAGATGTCAATGCCACTAACAACAGCTGTCAAAATATTTAGTAACTTATCAGATTTTACGCGTGCAAAATATGTGCAAATTCTGGCTGAATTAGAAGCTTGAAAAGGAAAACAAATTTGTAATTGAAGAGTTTGTTGACTAATTTATCTTACGGCGAATGTTCATCCGTGCGGTGCGATTATGCGCTCGACAATACTCTATTATTTTATGTAGAGCTACGTCAAGTCCTTAGTCAGCGCCAAGAAGCCTACAAAGTTTAAAGAAACACAAATCTGAATTCTAAAATTGAATCACCTTCCTATACAAGACAAGCCAAGAAAATCATAAAAGCGCCGAAGGTTCTTTCTTTTCTTAGTTAAGATTAAGTTTCTAAGTTATTTCTTTGCATAGTTAAGGAACATTTTTTAAAAAAAATTAAAGGAATTATATTTTTTTAAGGCAAATTATACATTGTTATGATTTTAAAACAATGAATTATAAAGTATTTATTATCTATTAATGCAGAACTGTTCGTGGAGTTTAAAAGTCCTGTTTAAAATTAAAAAAAAAATGTGCAACAACTCATTTTTTTTTGGTACAGTTCTTAACGGACTTTTATAATCCGTTTGTTACTACATTTATTTTTGAAGAAAACCTGCCTTTGCTAACGTTTTGGAGATAAAATATCTAGGGTCTCCTTATCGTTTTCTAATCTTCATAAGACTTCCCACATTCCCAAACCGCTCTAAACAATGATTGATTTTCACTTAGAAGTATTCTTCGAAAACTAGTCTCCATTTTCGTCCGAAGTAAAAATTATGCATCTCTGCTCAGAGTTTAGGTAACTAAAGAAACTTCTCCGAGTCTGGGTCTTCCATTCTCCACTCGGTGAATTTAAACAGAATTAAATTTTACACTTCTAGCCAAGAATCGAGGAAGGAAAACTTTCCCTCTCGAAAAACAACTGAAAAAACTTTTCAGTTTCCGTCCTTCCATCATTGACAGACCCCCACCACATCCTCTTAATAATTTAACCCCAACTGTATGCTAAACCCAAACGGTTCATCCACCCATTCCTAAATATAATGAATTTGAATCGCAAGCAACCGCTCGTCATCCTTCTCCACGGGGGAGAACTCGGATCCCTCCGGCCGACAACCGAGCTTGTAACTACACAATCAAATGAATTATTTGAACAAATTATTGTAAATATTTAACAGGCCAAATAAAAGTCCTTACCCACCTACAAAACGCCTCCTTTCAGCAATTAGTTCTGACTTGACTGCCCCATAAATCGCCGAGGCACACAGCACCGTTGGCGGCGGCTTCGGCTTCGGCGTCTGGGCGAATTTATGTTGGTCCTAGATCTGCCAGACAACTGTTCCCTATTCCGTTTTTGCCGCACCCCATTATCGTTCGCCGTCTAATTAAATGGAACGCAATCAAATTCGTGGTGGCGGCAACCTTCTTCTGAATCCGAAATCGAATCCTTGCGGCAGTGGAACACAACACGCCGCCCACGCACCCACACACATGTGGCGGAGGCACAAGGACGTGTGCTGTTGCGCTACGCCATGCTGTTGCGTTCGCAAATTTGAAAATCCAAAATATTAATTTCCCTCAGTGGATCTTAATTAATTTGAATCCGTTAAGAAATCCATTCCTGCAAACGATGAAATATCATCATGCGCTCCTCCCGTCTCGGTTCGCCGTGCGGTTTGCCAGGGGTTACACGCATCCTGAACGACGAGAGCAATATCCTTGAAAATTTATGGATGGAAGATGGGTGGCAGGGTGGCACCAGGTCGTGTATTCAATTATCGTGTGAAATTTCCAATCTAATGAGATGCCGAAAGGTTCTGGAGCACGGCAGGCTCCATCCTCCCATCTTCCTCCGGCGTCATCATCATCCTCCTCCTCCTCGTCCTCATCGTCGTCGTAGAGGAAATGAATATTTAATTGCGGAAAAATTCTTTTTTAAAAGGATCCCTCTCCGGGTTCAACATGTCGAAGGGGTTACTCGTCGGCGCGCGGGGGCGTCAATTATTATCGCTCTACACCCGTGGAGTATGATTAATGGGCTTGGCGCTGTCAATATCGGGCACAGTTCAAGGACACTGATGTGTAATTCGCCTATCAACGGGGATTTTCGATGGCATCTGAAGGCTCAAGCCGAGGATTGGCTTTGTTAGCAAGCCAGCGATTTCTTTTCTCTAATTTTTTTTTCTGCTTCTTTTTTTGGTTTTTTCGTTTTGTCGGTTTTCTCCTTTTTTCTCATTTGCCTAATTGACAGTGGGGCATGACTCGTATTGTGAAAGTTTATTGATTTTATTTCAGATGTGTGTGTGTAGGGTTGCGTCGAGGAGACGAACTGTGTTTTTTCTTTTTATTGATCCAGGAGCTTACTGCTCATTGATCTCTGGATTACGATGTTTCGCAAAGTAAGTCAACGTCTAGAGCATTATTGGGTTTGAATGTCTGATGTGTTTCGTATATCCTGCAAGACAGACGGCGGCAGCGGTAGCTATTTGCGGGGTAATCCACGTCAATTTATAAATAAAATCCATTAAGCTTCGGGGTTGTACCATAGTGTGGTCTATCTGGTTTGGGCTTCTTAAATGTATTTTCCTGGGGGGCGAATTTTCCTTTCCTCGGAGCTTCGGAGTGTTGAGAGGTGAGTCCGATTGTAGTCGAAGTTACGAAGACGAATTTTTTGTTGGCAACGCGACTGCTTTTGATAAAAATAGGTGAAGATGACCATGATTTTACTGTTAACACAAAAGTACAACCAAACTTGTGAAATCTGTGGACACTTTGGCTTTTGGTCTATAACGTTGAAAGAATGGACGAGTTTTAAGTGTCGAAAAAATTGTTAAATTATAGAATTATGTCTCTTTCATACGTGAAAGCCAATAATGAGGAAACAATTAGTGTTCCAATCTAAAAATCATGCCATTTAATTGTTTATTCCAAAGAATAGGGCCTTGTAGATAGTAGCGACTACGCTACTATCTTATTTTTTTTCTGCAATTTTTTTTTAACAAGAGGAATAATCATTTGACATTTATCAGCACAATGGTTGACTAAAAGTCATTCAAGATCATTAGTTTCATTGACCCCTTTAGCCTATTTTATGGTGTAGGCTACATGCCAATAACATAGACCTCTGAAGGTCATCCACCATTTCAGAGTTGCTTTTATTAAGACATCCTTCTACCCATGTTAGACACAGAAGGACTTAGATACGATAGCTAAATTGACATGTAGAGCTGCTTCACTTAACGAATTGATGAAGTGGCCCTGGGCATGTACAGAGCACGTATTCTAGCGTTTCGATATTCGATGAGTCCCCGTAGTTCCTGCAAGTGTCCAGTGGAATTAAACCTGACTTGAAAACCTAATGATCCAGTGAACCAGTACCAACCAGCAAGCTGTATTTGGCACTATAAAGGGTTTTTCAATAAGAGGTGTTATTTTGAATAGCCCGATATTTCGGTAGATGTCACTTTTCAAGCTGTAATTTTATGAAATTTGACAAGTAGAAACTACGACCTTAATGGAACGATACACGCTTCAACAATGCATTGAAATCATTCAAATTCACTATAAACATGGTGAAAATTTGCCAGAGACGATTCGTAAAACTTTTTGGATCGTCATGGAGCACCTTGTAGGACCGCAATACAGAAATTGGTGGGAAAAATCGAGGTGTTGGGACAAGTTAGTGATGTCAAGAATTAAACCTGTACACGTCGCTCAAGAACAACTGAGAATATTGCTGCTGTAGCCCAAAGTGTTGAACAAAATCCAGGTTTGTCCATTCCTCGTCGTTCTTTGGAATTGTGCATTCCACAAACGTCATTTCACCGTATTTTGCATAAATACTAGGTTTTTAAAGTTTATAAACTTCAGTTAACACAAGAACGTAAGCCGGTCGATCATCAACAACGCCGTGTCTCTGCTGATTGGGTCCTTCAAATGCATGAAAATCATCCGGAAATTCATCGAAAAAACATCTTGACTGATGAGCCACCTCAAAGGCGACGTCAATAAGCAAAATTGTCGCATCAGGGGGTTGGCAAACCCAAGATTTACTGTTGAAAAGCCTCTGCATCCTCAACGTGTAACTGTTTAGTGCGGTTTATGGTCCGACGGGGTCATTGGACCTTACTTTTTCGAAAACGAGGCTGGAGCAACATTTACGGTGAATGGATTGCGCTATCGAGAGATGTTTAATGATTTTTTAATTGAATGGTATTGATCTGGATAAAGTTTATTTTCAACAAGACGGCATTAGATGCCACACCAACAACGGGAAAATTTTCAGGAATCAATCGTTTAAGGCCACAAAATTCGATCTTGAACCAAATAAAATTCGGACTTAAAACGGACATCAAAAATGCTCTTGAACGTTGTTTCATTCAATGGCTCAATAAAATAAACCAGCCAAGGCCATAAAAAAATTAATCAACCCAATGAGTCCATGAAATCATCGCTAACTCTTGCACAATAGCCCGCCAAAGCAAAAATGAGGTCTTTGCAGTTTAAAACCATCTCAACACGGCAATGAAATCCTTTTTATGATTTTTCTTTTAATTTTCTCTTACTTTTAATACGCACCCACATTTTTATTCTTGCGATTTTATTCCTTTGCCATTACGAATGCCCCCCGTCCAAAGGAGTCTTCCTGAGGCAGCCAAGTAGCAAGCCGCAGTTCTTGCGGGTCTGATGGGATAAGATTTTAGTCGCAGGCAACTCTGTTTGCTTTACTGCCCACAAAGTCACTGTGTCACATGACAACGACTTGTAAAAAAAATGTGATATTACCAAGTTTGTTGGTTCGTTCGCTCAAACGCCGCGGGTGCGATGCCAGTCGTTTGCCGGGTTATGATGGCTCTCAGTGATTTTTTTTCATTCGTCCCTTTGTCCTCCGATGAAATATTGTGTGCATGGCTGTATGTGACTTCTGAAACACGTGCATTCTCTTATGTGTGGATGAGCGACGAAGGACTCTTGGCTGACCTACAACTACAAACATGGACTATCGCCCCGGCATGTGGGTCAAACATCCGATTAATTTTTTCAAACGATTTATACGAGGAGATAAAAGTACGTGAGCTTTTCTGGAATTTTGATTGCAATGTTTTTTTCCCTTCTTCGTTTCGTTCATATGGTTGACGGTTTTCCCTTGCGTTATTTTTAGGTGCACGTTTCTAATGGAATTGAGCCATTCAGCATTTTTCTTTTTTTTTTGAATGACTGAGAGGAGCGGGTGAACCGAGAGGCGACTGACCGAGTGCCAGGGACTCGGTTGCCGTCGGGTTATAAATAATTTCCTTTGATCCTGGTTGACCGAGCTATGAGCGATTCGGTGAGCTTTATATTTTCATCGAAAGCGAAGGCAGTGGAGTGTGGCTTTTTGATGCGGGAGGCGATTGGATGTAGAAGAGGGAAAGCGACACTCTGGCTGTTTTAAAAGAAAACTGACTGACAGAGAAAAACCTGTCGCTGCTTTTGTTGTGTAAGGATTTTGTCTGGTCAAAGGATTTTGCATACGGATTTGTTTGTATTTCAAGCTTGTTCTTTTGTTTCGCTCCTCACAAAGGTTACAATTCAAACAATTCTTATTTAGCAAAATATAGATGTTATTTCGGCTTCGCAAAAGTTGCAGTCAAAAAAAATTTGGCAATTGAATTTACTTTCAAAGGCAAAAAGTGTCCAGCGATTATTGTAACATTTTAATCCCGTACTTGTGTTAGTGTTGTCAACTAGAAAACTAAAACAGTTTTTTTTTTATCAAGTCAGCTAAATCAGACAACAGTCTTCAACAAAATACAAGAAAACACACGATGAACTAATCTCAGTAACGATTAAAATGAATCAAGAACAATCGTTTTTTGAGCTTGTTTCTCCATGACTATCAAACGCTCTTCAGGGTGCTTACTTGCTTTTGTGACTGACAATGGACCTGAAGGTCTTCGATAGACGATATAAAATCTAGACGCCTGGCAGCAATTTGGCGCGGCTGATATTAGTAATAGTAAGTTGAAAGCGTGTTGTTTTTTTGTTTTTGAATACCTGGATTTTGTATATGAAGTGTAGTATTAACTGAAAGGTATGACTGCCCCGATCACAAAGACAAAGGTCCCATGCGTTTTACGCGCTGTCAAACCCATGGCAGACGTGGGAATGTTACTTGAAAATATGTTTTTTGGTGCAGTTCTTTCTAGTCGTTTGCGCCAAAATTGAAGGGGATGGGTAGGACTCGTTGCGTGGTTATACTTCCATGCCCAAAATTTGCTGTGCGCCCTTAGACTATAAGCGTGGTCGATGAGTTCTAGTTGAAATCGCTTTGATGTAAACGTGCGATGTCCTTCTTCGCAAGGCAATAAGATGACTTTTATGATGTGAAATAAGATTTTTGAGATCTTACAAAGTAGTAATAATTTGGTGACGTTAAAGGGGCACAGCTTAGATCTTCTTTGCAAATCTCTCTTATTTCCTTCTTTCTAGCTTTGAAATAGGAGAAACGTGAATTGAATTAAATATAAGAAAGTAATATAAGTAAAATAAAGTAATAAAAGTAAAACAGAAAAAAGAAAGTAAAATAAATAAATTTTGAAGTCTTTAAGGCTGCGTTTATGGAAAAGCGAATTCGCGTCACGCGACTTCAACGATGGTATCATTGATATACAGTGCAAACTCGGTTAACGCAACCCTCGATTTACGCAACTCCTCGATTTTCGCAACACTTGAGTGCGACGTGTTAACTCTATAAGTGCAATTTCTTGTGTACTTTATTTGCAAGCTTTCCCTTTAAGTGCGTTGCTTCACTCGTTATTTTCCAGTAATTTAGTTTTGTTTGTGTCTAAACGAAATTCTTTGGAAATATCTTCTGTAGATGGGTTCCGCTTTTATTAGTACCTACGGGAGATTCGTTCAGAATGGATGTTACACGAAATATTACTAAACTATCTTTAAGAGAAAAAAGTGTAATTTTATCCGAAGTGAATAAGAGTGTTTGTGTTAAGATACTTTCTTTTCTTTTAAGGTAATTTCTTTTAATATTAATTCTATTTATATTCTACTCTGAATAACATTGTGATTATCTCTAAGTAAATAATCCATTTGAACTATATTTTATTTAAAAGCCTAAGGCTGTGTTAACTTGAAAACGCACACGCGCGAACTCGCCAAGCGCCCTTGCAGTCAGGTCCGTCCAGCGATCTTAGCTCTCGACGGATGACTCACTTGACGAGCTGCATTGTGCAGCCCGTTTTCCCTGTCCTGAGTAAGAGGGATTTTCTTACTTTTTAACGGATGGGCTACATCGGGTAACAATCGTATTCCTGATGAAAGTGTAAAAAATGGTTCTCCAGCGCCTTCGAAATTCGAAATCGAGTACATTGGGTAGGTATGTCTCCTCTTCCCTTAGACCTGTATGTAGAAGTTTAAACGAAGCACAAGATCAAATCGCATGGAGTGACATAAGGCAGCGAAATTCAAATATGTAAGATTGTCAATAAATGTGTCACTCTTAATATCGCTATCGAAAGACTAACTGACATAATAAACACGAGAAGCATTTTGGCATGCCTCTCCAGTTTTCAGTTCAATACCCGAACCGACCTCAGTTCGTGGAACTGCAAATTTACCCAAATTCAAACCCGGTTACATGCCTCCACAGAAAAAAAGAGAACGTTCACATCAAAGACGAAATTTCACAAAAACGAACATTAACAAGTCAGACTGCAAGATAGCTACAGAAATTCCAAGCAAATTGCGAAAAAAAAAAATTCCGTCTGTATTCTGAGAAATTTTAGATTTCCCTCCTCTTCAATTATTCGCAGGTGCCGGCATTCACAACGTGTCATTTATGGATTAATGATTAGCTTCAGACGCAATTAGTCCCACGCGGCCCATCTACGCGAATTTCTGATAAATCGAAAGTGCCTCAGGAAATTGCCAATTCCCCGACCCAAATAACCATTAAAGACTAAAAATAGAATCAAAATAAAAAAAGGCCACTATCAACCCCCAAAACGCCAGCGGCACCAATCAAAAATCCCCAAATCATTTAAAAGCATTCAAAAACTCACCGTTTCACCCCTAATCATAACGAAACACAAATACCAACCGAAAGTGCCCCGTCACCCAACCTCGTTTGTCAGCATTATTACACCACCACCCCGCCATAAAAGAAAGAAAAATCTTCCCTTAATGCCATCATGAATGTTTCACAGAAAGCAGAAGAAAAAAAAGTGCCAAATGCCAAAATGATAAGGGACTTGGGACAAGAACAAAAAAAAAAAAAACTGAAGCAGAACTTTTCATTCTCGACCGACGAGGAGTATAAATTTTCAGATCGGAACCCTCGTTACATGGAATCTCACCCCGACAAAAGAAAAACGTTCATTCCTTAGCCAAAGAGAAAGAACCCAGTCAATTTTCATTAGGCCTTCCGCTCTTTAATTTGCATTAGCTACAACCCCGCCCACCGCCCACCCAACCACCGGCAGCATCAACAAGGTCAAGTACATCACATGTTTCAATTTGCTTTTAAAAAACACTCCAACTCACACGTTAACTCTCGCACCCTAAGCGGGAAACTTTTTCCACCCTCTCCGACAAGGGAAAATGAGAGTGGGTGAGGGTAGAAAAAAAAAAAAAAAAAACACCCCGCCAACGAACGACCTAACCTCGAAAACTCTCGATGTAAATGATGGTGAAAGTTAACGAAACGAAAAACACTCTAACTGAAAACTTTTCAAACTCACACTGACGCGAATGCGAACGCGGACGCAAACGTAAAAACGGGTGAAGTGGCGAGGACGAGGGTGAAGGTGTCAAAGAAGAGATCCCAACCAGTCGAAGGAAAGAATAACATTTGCTTAAGTGGAAAACAGCGCGGCCACCACCACGACGCACAACCCCATCCAAATGAGAGACATGCTCGAACATCCCTTTCGCAGGACTCCGACGGGCCACCCTTGGCCACACATAAACAGACGGGAAGTTTTCTCATTTTTTTGGAGAACATCTCCATTTGGGTTCACCAACAAGAGACGCAGAAAAAAAAAACCAACACAAACTCCACACGAATACATTAAGAAAGCAACAACGTAACGTAAATCTGGAACGCAATTACATTAAGAGCTTGCTTTGATGTTACGACGCGGTCCGAGCTGGCAGGACAAACAAAAAAAAAGGAGATACAGTCACTTACCGCCCCACCTAACCCACCTGTGATAACACGAATTGATATTTAAAAGAAGATTCTGACAACTTTTTCTTTTCTCCCCCGTTCCTTTCTTTTTTTCTTCCGCGTCTTCGTGCCGTGTTCTTCTTTGTGTCTTGCTGCGCTCGTAAGGATATCGGGCAAATCGAATTATACACTTTGGACCCGTGAGCTGAGCAAAGATAAAACTTGACGCGCGCACGGACAAAGGACTTGACGGAATAAAATCATATTAAGCACAAGGATGGAAAGAAAAAAAAATTATTTCAATCACAATTTTTTTGCCGTATATCCTTTTCCCATGTCCAAGTGCTCTCCCTCTCTGTCTACACAGAGGGAAATCATAAAAACAGGAGCGAATCCTGTATCTTTGCTGATTCCTCTGTTTTATGTTCATCTTTTGCTATTGCAAGGTTATTAAGCAGTCAGAGTCGGGGGTGGGGTGGCACGATGAAGGACGTGAACCTCTGTCATTCCTTAAAGATATACCTCGCCTCTCTCTACAAAGGACATTATTTGCTTGGATAAGCGTAAAATTTTGTATCCGCCTCTCGCTTCGCCTGCGTTTCTTTTTGTGAGCGAAACAGAAGCTAAACACCAGCACGGGAAAAATAAAAAACGATAAGCGTTAGAAAAGACTGATGATGATACAACAGGAAAACAGAAACACAGAAAAAAAGCGAAGCGGAAACGAGACAAAAGGATGTAGTAAAGTTATCATTTGATGGGGACGACTTGACCTATCAACAGAAACGTGTGCTTTTAGGACCTTACGCATCTTCATGAGAGTTGTTGGGGCTTCTTGAAAATTTCTGTTTGCACTTTCATGCTCTATCAAGTTGGGTGGGCCCAGAGACCCTTTCTTATTTAATCAGGGCACTGATTGATATCGGTGGAAGGTCGTAAAACTGCTACGGCCAAATGAGAGGATTTGTGACCCTTGTCCGGCGACTTGATGGGTTCGTGACTGGCATTTTTGAGACGAAGCTAAGTTTTCATCTAGGCGGTGGACGACGATGGGGAAGCCTGTGAAGCAGAAAGCCTCGTAGTTGAGAAGCTCCTAAACAGCGTTTATTACTAAGCAGCGTTTACTGCATTGGTAAGAGCAGGATATTATTAGGAGCAGTTACTTAAGGAGGTACAACCGACTTAGACAACCATTTGGACGAAATACCTTCGTGTCCACATTGGGGCAACATGAAGCTAAAAAGTGTAATAATGGAGTCCCAATAATTTATATTATAGGATTATTTTTCTAATTAATAAGCTCGCAAGTGGAACGTCACATCTAGCAAATGAATTCAAGCCTTTGCTGCCAGTTACGCACGCCCTGTCCAAGTTTTCATAAACATTTTAATTAACCAAAGATTGGCGGTAACGTCCAATTTTGGGTTAGTTATGGAACGCTTTTTATAAGAGCCTAATCCAAGTTTGTATTAATAGTAGTTGAGACACAAAGCAGATGAAAAGAAAAAGTTACAAGATTCTGAACTTTGAACGAAAAATCAGCGATCTGTATGTTGAGTCAGCCACAAAAGTAAGTAAGCACCACTTAGTGGGCTTTCTACTCATGGAAAAACAAGCTCGAAATAGACTTCATCAAAAAGAACCTTAAATGCAGTCTTATTCGAAGTTCAATAACTTTTGAAAACAAAAAAAAAGTAAGCCGATCGGACCAAAACTGTCTAGCAAAAATAAAAACAAAGTCAAAATTTACATCACAAAAGTAAGTAAGCAGTAGACAGAATTTAGTAATTTTGAGCAGTATAAATGAAATTCAAACTTTGTGAAAAACTATTGTGATTTCTTAATAATATACAAGTCAAATGGAATCGAATTCGCAAAATTTTGTAATAGTTGGAGGGACTTTAGACCTCTGGCAGAGTGTTTTCAGAACAACTTCCAATTTCGTTGTATGCTGTATGTATATTTCAGTCCAAATGTTCCCAAAAACGTCCAAAAACTTTTGAATTGACTTGACTTCAAATGATTTTAACATTTTTGAATTTTGGTAGAGTTTTGAATTAGCTTCCTCCACTACAAAGGAACCATTCGTTTACAGTGCAGTTTGGTTAGAGTCATTATCCTGTTGGTGAATGTATAATCCTTCCAAGCCGAACTTGCTAACTTTTTCATGTAGATTAGTCTTGCGACTGTTCAAATTACTAAACTAATCCATTTTTTCATCGATAAACACCAAGTTACCAACCGCAGATGCTACTATAGTACCCTGTACAAAAAAAAAAAAAAATAACCTGCAATTTAGCACTTTACATTACATTGGGTGCCCTAACAGGCCGTCGAGAGCCAGAGCTAGAGAGCTTTTTCGCACCTCTACTGTGTTGTGCGCGTTATAATTTTGTGACACATGTGGAGGGGACCTACTGTTTAATGCCGGTTCCGAATGGCAAATTGCGAAAGTTTTTCATGGCAGAAGTACTTCAGCAGGATTGTGAGTCGTTCACTGAAGGTGGGGCTGTGAAAAATGTTTGTGGTGTTTTTTCTCCCCGAGCTGGATTAACACCCGAGTACTCTCGCTCAACAGTCCGACGATCGAGCAAACGGCGCCCACCGAATTTAACAAACCATTGCAAAACTTTGAAAATATTTTTTTTAAAGCTTTATCTTACATACATATTATATTATTTTTTTTCAAAGTCTTCAGTTTGCATGCAAATTTTCCAAAAACTATAGACATGAATACTTTAACTTGAATGCATTATTAAAGAGCAAGTTTCTGTCTTTCAAGACTGGCATGGTACTTCATTTTTCGTGTTGCCAATGTTTTTTAATAAATTTTTGTTTTCATGCTAACATGTGCCTAAACGAGGCCAGGCAGACCACACCCGCTTAGTAAAAAATGTTTGTTTGACCCTTCTACAATAAACTCTCATCAAATCTTGGCGACAAATTTAGGGTTTTCGTTCCTTAAAAAATTTCGAATACTTTTGCGGTTCGGAAAAGTGACGATACCTAATCATTATTTTTTTCTGATACGATCAAATTAGTAATGCCTCATGTCTTTATTAAAAAATATAAATCCTAGTAATAAAATTACACGTGTTTTTGCGGGACATTGTAGTTTTCTACAAAACCACAATAATTAAAATCTGATTCACATAAATGATGATAACAGTACGAAAATAATTCAAAATCACATTTTTTATCGAACGCGCCAAAAACGCTTTTCCGAAGTTTATGAGAAGTTCTAACAAATAGAAACTAAACATTGCACCAAATATGGATGTCACTTGCACATCGCGTCAACGGAAATCGATTTTAAGCAGTAAAGATTAAAATAAAAAATATGCAGCCCGACTGAGCATTTTAAAGCAAACCTTTCAATCAGTCATCATTCATATTTTTTTTTTTTTTCGACAAAGGAAGCTCTTTGATTGCTGTTAAAGATCAAAGGATTCACCTTGACCTGGTTCTCTGCGGATTTTTTTCCGTGATGGTTTTGAACCGTCAAATTGAACCTCAATGTCACAGTTTCATTTATTTTTTTCAACTCAACTGGAAGTAAGTGTTCTTTGTTGCCAGTGGAAAAAAAAGAATCATCAGAGGTTCTTCATTTTTTTTACAATTTTGTGTTTCATACCAAGGACTGTGGCTACAAAAAGTCAGTTATCGGGACTTGACTAGAGGAATTTTATTTAAAGTTGGCTGAAATTTAAAACCTATTAACCTTTTCTACTGAAAAAAATCATTTTGAGGATAACCCAACTCTTTTTTATTTTTTGGCCCTTGTTAAAGCATTTTTTCCAAAAGAACTGAACAAATTTCTATATCGGGCTAATGACTGACTTTTGATTTCAAAACCTTGAAAACACAAACTGGTTTAAAACATTCAACTTTTTGAGAGATTCTGGAACCCACAGTGCCACCCAGTTATGTCGGTCTAATAAGAGGTTGTTACCTTAGCTGATCTGAAAAAAAAATCTCCGTCACTTATAAAGCTCTCTCTTAACTCGGCTTTAAAACTAGTCCCGTGGTCGAGTGTTTCCAGTTTTCCAAGCAACCCAGAAGGGTAAACTTCTACCCAATTTTTGATCCCCCATTTCATCGGCTTAGGGTTTCCATTTTTAACTTTCCTATCGAAAACAATTTCAATTAAGATTGTCTCCCAGTCTTTGTCCTGTCTCCCTGACGTCCACCCGGATCCGCTTAAGTTGAACCCGATCCCTTCGACCACTTTTGGTCGTGTGTGTCGCAGGACAACTCATTAAAACTGTGTACATGTGGATTGAGATATGTAATCGGGGATTAATTCCGATAATAATGCCAGGACAAATATCCTTAGCACTCCCCCTTTCAACACAAAAAAACTGAACAGAAAAGGATAACGCACACGAAAAGAAAAGAAAAAAGGAGTATATCCACCACCCGCACGAAACTCACAGACAAATCGGTTTACCCCCCTGCCTTTCATGTGTCCTTGTATGTGAGAGAGTGACACAGAGAGGGGGTGAATTGCCTTTTTTTCCTCTGTGCCGTCTTCCACAGGAGCCTGGTGTCCTCTGTCCGCTTTTGTCAAACGAGAGGTTGTGTGCGCGCCTGCAAATAGGTCGATAAATTCGAATATCCTTTTGGGACTTTAATGAAATAATGATGTAGGTCTTTTCCTTTTCCTTTTTTTCGTGCTCTCCTTTAGCTTCCATTTTATCCGGGCTTTCGGTAAGGGTGCGACAGGATAAAAAAAAAACGACGTTAGAAATTATTTGAATTCCCAAAGGTACCCTCATTTTTCCCCATTTCACCATCTGAGCCTTGCACCGGGTGGGGGGTGCGAGTAGGTGGCGGTTTGGCCTCTGCCCGAGTAGGCGTGAGGGAGCTTTGTGTGTTAAAAATTAGTTCAACGTACAACAACGACAACAAGAACGAAGGACGAAACAAGACGTTGTTATCCTCCGCTTGAGTGGACCTCTATCTCTCTCTACGTGTGGGTTTGTGTGTGTCCGAAGAGAGAACACTACTTTAGGGAATTTTTGTTGATCCTCTTGTGATGTCCTCCAAGTGATAGCCTGCCACAATAAGGAGCACAATGAAGCTTCTGTGTGACACAGTGATTGCAACAAGATGTGGTGGTAATTAGCTTTTGAAAATATGCTCCTTGTCCATTACAGTCAAGGCGATGATGTTGTGAAGTTGTTTTTTTGCTTTTCTTTTCTTTATTTTTTTTGGTTTGTTTCTTGAGACCCTTCGAGAGCAGAGCCGTGCCATAGCGATGCTGTGGCATTGTTGGGCTAAGTGAATGTTAGCGTGGATGGGTGGTGAGAATTTTCTGAAGGGTCAGCCGATGATAAAGGTAAAGTGGGTGTTAAAAATGCCGCTTTGAATAAAATAAGAGCGAGATCCACTTTGACAGTTCGTGTGAAGGCTAAGCACGTTTGTTGGCACTCGGCCTGGGTTGTGCACGTGTTTGGAAAATTATTTCCGTTGGGTAAGGCGTTGAGCTATTTTCGCTTGGCTTTGTTCGCTTTTAAATGTGAATCGAGGACCAGAAAGTTTGGGGCTGATTGTAGACTCAGGAGTGGTGGTTGGCCGGACAGGAAGTCGACGTGGTCAGGAAGAGAAAATCGATGACAGAGAAGATGCTTTGCACACCGTTGAACTCGACTTATTGGTGAAATTTTGAATGAAAAACCGGCTTCCATTGAGGTGGGGGCTGACTTTCAGAGTTCGCCTGATCCAGTCGGCGTCTTTGAAAATGAGATTGAGCCTTATTTCGGGTTTTGTCAGTGAAAAGTACCGTTGGAAAGATAGAGGCTCCAAAGTTGTAAAAAGGGTGCCCCCTATGACTTTTTTAATTTGATTTATTTTATGCGTAGCAAGGCGTGCCGGGTGTAGGTATAGCCTCAAACAGCCAGAAAAATACAATTAAGTAACAAATAATGAAAAAAAATGTTTTTGGTTTTTCTTGTGTTATTTGAAAATTCTAAAGTCAAAATGCATTTGTTTGATGCTATAAATCTGTAGGCCAATGGCACTGCGGCACTTCCATCGTGACTTAAATCCAAGACAACCCAATTTAAATCGTTTCAAAAATTATTTAAGTGACTAGTGGTCGAAAGATGGTCTTGTGCTCAGTATATTCTTGGTATTGATTTACAAAAACAATGCATACGTTTCAAGACAATTCCAATCAAATAAAGGGTGGGTCATTTAGTCATTTCTTTTTAAATCACGTGTTTTTTTGGCACTGACAGCTGTTTCCCGCTCGGAATCTTAACAGAAAGTCAGTAGTCAGCCTTCTCGAAGCAACTTGAGTCACTTTACACTCGAACAACGTTAAAAAATGTTGAAAACTTGAGTGCAAACAGAGCGGTTTTGAAAAGAAATCATGTTATCAGCTGTCTTGGGGATTTCAATTGGCTCCCTCGGAGCTGCGATTTAATCCCCTTAGACTTTTTTTGTGAGCAACCGTGAACTACCGATGCTATGCCAACAATCCCAAAACTATTTAAGCGTTTTAGGCCTCCCATTTTATTGCATTTTGGAAAAAAAATTGTATTTGGCCCAACCTGTGTCAAACAAATTTTCATTATTGACAGATTGATAAAATCGTAAGTTTAGTTGAAGGTTCTCCTATCTGCCACCGAAGAGAGGTTCACTGAACGGATGCGAAGCTGATAAACAGCAGATGTAAAGACCCTCGCCACTAAATAATTTCATAGATGACGTCCATGAGATCAATTCAATCATCAATTTAGAGGTTTTTATCTTTGTCTTCATTCTTCTGGCATTTTTTAGGAACTCTTCGAATAATTCAGCAAATGACGCTTTGCGCGGGGGTTAGGGGAATGAAAAATTTCGTGCAAACCGAAACCGCGCAAAACGAATTATAAGCTTACATGGATGTATTTTTAACAGAAAAATCATAGTGAGCCATGATTCTTTGAAGAAAAAACCTTATTTCGTGCAAAGCAAAGTCGCAAAAACCGAATTTGGGTAGATATTTGAAAATCGCGCAAAGATAAAACCACATAAAACGAGGGATGAGTGCAGTATGTGGGAGCGTCTTCTTCTATCCTAAAACGTTTTACGAAATTGTTGCTTTACTATCGATCAAGCAAGGTTTCAAGAAATTAAAAAGCAATCATAGTGCACTCTGCATTTTGGTGAAAATTAGTCTGCTACTTTTTTTGCTGACTTCTTTTTGTGTTTTTTGTCTGTTTACGTTCCTGAATCAAAGATATTTTGCAAGAAAGAAGTCTGATCTAGAAGTCTCATCTAGTTGAAAAAGAGATAGCCATGAACAATGTGGTAGTTAAATTTTTTTTTTTAAAAGGACATAACCATAACCACAAACCCACGCTTAAGCATCTGCATGATTTGCCTAAAACTTCAGAGAGTCTTAAATATTTGTTGTGTTAACTTCAACGAATGGACTACTGTTGAATTAAATCAAATAAAAATACTAAAAAAACTTTCCTGATTAATAAAGGTTAACACCATTCAACGACAACTATTTGAATAAAAAGTAATATATTTCAAAGGCGAATGCAAATTAATTCATTGCTTTTCTCAAATTTTTGTTTTGTGGAGTTCGATTATCGATTTGTTCACTGAACGGCTCAATAATCGTCCATTAGGCAGACTGTGAGTGCTTAGTGGATCAATTTCATTTAACATAATCTTTGAGAGTGAGACCCGATGTACCGAAAATTTAAATTTGCCAGCACAAAAGATGCAAACCACTAATTTTTACTCCTTTCAAAAGAAATAGAAATTATTTACTTTAGATTGTTACGACGCGTCGCGACCTATTGTAAAAATCTTGGCTCGAAAACTGAAGCCTCTTTGTTTTTCTGAGATTCTGGAAAGGCCCAAGGCCGAAAAACACTGTACGAATGTAATTGAAATCTTACAAAGTCAGCAGAAACCTACAAACTTATTTCATAATCATCCCTTCCACTATTCTCTAAATAACCTTGTACCACCACTTCAACAAGAACCACCCCATTCCACCAGTTTCAACTTCGAGTAGATCGATTCAATTAACAAAAATTCAAGAAATAATGCAAAAAAAATGTATTTTGCTTCCTAAAAAAAACTCTAAACTGATTGGTTTTTCAATAAAATTGCATCCGACAGTTTTTTGAATCGGAAACGATGGTTGTTACACACGAGGATTTAATAACGTAGAGTGGACTACATCGCCCACCCCAATATGCACACATCCTTTTTGCACAATCACATGTACAGACGAAAAAAAGGGACATTTCACCAACTCCTGAACACAAACAGTCATCGTGAACAGAAGAAAAAAACAGACACAATCAATAATCTACAACATGACTAGCATAACTTAGCAAATCTGAGCGATTAGTGCCGCACGCTAAACAAAAAAAAAAACGAAATAAAAAATTAGTTCGCATTCACGAAACACATCCATTAGTGACAGCCGGTAGGCAAATTGCTAAATAATTCTACTCCCGCCTTTTTTGTCCTTTTTTTCTGTGTGTGTCGTCAACAAAACACAAACAACAATTAGCTTAAAATGTCACATCAGCGGGAAGGCACTTGCACTTAATTTAATTGTTTACCTTTCAAAAAACCCTCAGAAAGAAGAAGAAGGAAAAACTCATCCACCCAACATAAATAAATGGTGCAAAGCAGGCGATTAGGCCGCCTCCCCAAGGACACAGCCCTCAGGCGGGAGGGACACCATCTCGGTAAACACGAGGACATCTGTGCTTAACCGGCCTCCTTGTCGAGGACAAACACGATTTGGTTTTGGGACACCCACTCCGACTCGAAAATCAAACATCAACCGTGTGTGTCCGGCATAATGCGCCCCTTTGTATGCGACGCCAGGACCTCCCCCAACGCGTTAATAATTAACCATATCCTGTTACTCGCAATGTTTGTGAATTTGCTGTTCATTTACTCACCTTTGTGCTGAGCACGCCGTTTGTGTCAATTGCTTTGCAATTTAGGTTTAAGTCGCTGGCGGAGTCAACTCGGCCACCCTCTTGAATGTCCGGCGCTGGGTGTCTGGGTGAAGGACACAGGGACACAAGGACAAACCGTCGCCGTGTGACATTTAATTCCGCTATCAACGAAGGACGACAACTGAGTGGATTGGTGGTGGTGTGTGTGTGTGTGTGTGTTTTCTCTGGATTCGAGTACTATCATAACAAAAGGACATTCCATTTCAACGATCGCATTCAATTTAATTAATGTCCTTTAACTGCATTCACAGCACTTCATGGTCAGGTGGCGGGGAGCTTAAGCATTGAACTTCGCCTAGCAGACAGCAGACGGTAACGAAGACGAAAGGGCCATTTGGAAATTTCTTAATTAATTTTTAATGTTTCATTAGAGTGTGGTGGTGAGGGTGGGGGTGGGGATGGGATACATGCTTCCTACCACTAGGGAACGATTCAAACTCGAGAGCTTTGTGGGTGGGTGAATGACTCCCAACTCCCGTGTGAGTTTATATTTACTCGAAGCGTTCACAGGTTTTTCTCTCGGTTCGGTTTGTGCCGCAATAAATCTTCATCGGGCGCCCGACTCGGGGGTGGTCATTCATTCTCAGTGAAAGAGAGCGGTATATTAATGGGCCGGGATGGTGGTGGTGAGGTGCTCGTTTTCTGTTGGCTCACCTGGGGGTTGTTTGGCGACCGTCGACTGTCGAGCGACGACCGTCGAGCGTCGACTCTCGACGGGAGTGTATTTTCGTTTTGTCTCGTGATTTAGTATGAAATTGGTTACCTGCGGAGGTGGCAATACATCATGGCCGCGGTGTCGTGCGATCGGAATGTTGATAGGGGTGATTGCACAGATACACCGATGTTTGTTTATCTTCAATTTTTTTGTTTTTTGTGGAGTAGGGCGGGCACTTAATGGGAATCAAGCTTTGCGTTTTTTGAGACAGAAAACTCCGTAGCAGTTTCGAGAGTGGTGGGAATGGATTGCGTTCTATTTTCAGAAATAACGATTTAAGTGGACTTTTTCAGTTCGTGCTACAGAATTTGATGTTCTTTAATCGGCAATGTAATTGACAATGGGCTCATGCCGGTGTTTTCTTTTCTACGTCGCTAACAATTAAAAGATCCTTAAGTGAACTATTCTAGTCTGCATCATATTTTCATCTTCCAGATTGGAAAACACTTCATTTCTAACACACTTCAAGACTTGAAGTATTTCAGCACAAATTTTGAGTTAGAGTTGTTAGAGTTACTGAGACTTCAAGTTCTATTCCAATTTTGAACATTTTGGATTCAGATTCAGATTTCAGATTATTCAGATTTCGAGCTCTGTTCCATTTTTTTTATCAAATTCAAACTTCCAACTCTAAGTTTTTCTGCTTGAAGTTTGAAATCTGTTCCAATAAACATAGTAACTTTTCTAATCCAATGGTTTTAAAAATTTTGTCACAGACCCGAGCTCTGTTCCAATTTCTGTCGACCAACAAAATGTTGGCCCAAATTTTAAATTCTGTTTTAATAATTATCCAACCCTAAAAATCTTGGCTTTAATTTCGAGCTTTGTTTCAATTTTTATGGACTTCGAAAAAGTTTGGCACAGATGTTGAGCTCTGGTAAAATTTTTATTGAAATCATAAAAATGTTGGCTAACAATTTTGGCTCGAATTTTAAATTATTTTTCAGTTTTTATTTTTATAATCTTCGGGTCAAATTTCGATTTCTATTCCAATTTTTATTAATATATGATGCAATAATTTTGAGTCTGTTTTCTACATTTGTTTAATTTTTTGTGGTCAAACGGATTTGTGTTCAATATTTTTTTAAATAATTTCGAGTCTTTAGCCAAAAGCACTGCAGCTTTCAATTTCACAATTGTTTTTACTCAGATTTCAAGACTCTAAATCTGTTTAAATTCCATGTCATCGCTGACTATTTTCGAAAATTATTTTAATGTCACCACAGTAGATTTGAGAAATAATAAGAACTCACTGCCAATCAGCTAATAACATCAGCTAATAACAAACTGTACCATTAGCGTTACACTACACCACCATGTGACAGGGTGATTGATGTGCAAAGCCCATAATTCCGACATTGCAACTGCGTTAGTTGATGACGTGGTGACTCACCCGGCAATCAGGAAGGTGTCACTCCTTTGTAAGGGTTTAGCCGATGACGGACAGCAAGCAAATGCACATTTCATTCACATTAGAGAATGAGAGGTGACCTCCACATTAGCCGATTACTTTCACACAGAAACGGGCTGAAAAACAATGAAAAACGCTGTTGAATTTGCCATAGAAACACATTAAACAAAAAGGTTCCCTATATGAACGTTATCTTCCAATAGGACATTGGCCAGGATTCAGAGTTTTACATTAGAAACGGGTAGATGTTGACAGTCAAAGGCAGTGTGCGAAATTTTTTTTTCTTTAATCTGTGACTCATACATAATCATAGAATACTCGGCTTGGCTTAATCAATAATACTTAATGCTTTTTTACCCTGCGCTGGAATTCCACAGAAAATCTTTTCGTAATTCAGTGGATTGTGATTATATTGTTGAAGAAATAATAAGTTTGTGCAATTTAAGATATTTCAATAACACAATCCAGACAATTGAAAAGTACGTCTAATTGTAAGTGATAAAACGTTTGTCAAAATATGTGTTGGTTTGTGGAAACGTTTGGGCAGGCTCTTAAACATTGTGGTTGGTAGCCAAAGTCCAGACAAATAATTTAACAATCTAATAGACAAAACTCAGACAAAAGTATGTGTATCAGTCCGACCTTGGCAGTTAATTCCCCACCGTGCATAAAAACTCAACCTTTCACTGACTTTGACGATAAATTTGATTTGGGATATTCATCCGTGCATTATTCAATTGACTCAGAAAATCATATAACAAGACATTTGCTCAAAACATTAGAAAAGATTGCATACAATTATGACTTGTAAATACAGGGTTCTCCAATAAGAGGTGTTATTTTGATATTTATAGAAAAATGTCATTTTTTGCGATAGTTGATCGGATGTTTATTTTAATGTAAAGGGCAAGGGGTGCCATTAATAGTGGACAACATCAGTCAAATGGCGACCCCGGCTACGCTTACAGAACCGTATTCTTTTCATGAAAATTTCCATCACCATGCTCTCATCACTCTCTCTCTCTCTCGGACTGATAAGCGCGAGTACCCGGGTTCGAATACAGCTCGGGGAAAAAACACCACAAACAATTTTCACGGCCCCACCTCCAGCGAACGATTGACAATCCTCCTGGAGAGAAAGCTTTCGCAATTCGCCGTTCGGAACCGGCAATAAACTGTAGGTCCCCTCACATGTGTCAAAAATTATAACGCGCACAACATAGTGGAGGCGCGAAAAGCTAGGCTCTGGCCCTTCGTGGGCTGTTACGCCACTAATGATGATGCTCACAATAGCTTCACGAATTCCATCTTTGAGGTCTTGTATCGCCGCTGGGCTGTTGGCGTGGACATTATCTTTCACGTAGCCCAAAAGGAAGAAGTAGCATAGTGTTAAATTACAAGATCTCGGGGGCCAATTGTGATTTCACGGTCCGGAAACGTTTCCCGTAAAAGATCGATGGTTTCCTCCAGCCTCATTTTCGAAAAATTAAGGTCCAATGACCCCGTCAGACTATAAACCGCACCAAACAGTTACATGTTGATAGACCTTGGGTTTTCCGAACCCCAGGTGTGACAATTTTGCTTATTGACGTAGCCACCGAGGTGAAAATGGGCCTTATCAGTCAAGATGATTTTCCGATGAAATTCCGGATCATTTTCATCCCAATCAGCATAGACACGACGTTGTTGATGATCGATCGGCTTGAGTTCTTATATTAACTGAACTTAATAAACTTAATGAATATCTGGAATTACCAATCTTATTGCGTCAAAGGTGGCATGTCAAGCTAAATTTTGTAAAGATAGCTGTGTAATTTGTTGTTCTTGTTAAGAACGAAGGAGAATGTGAGTGAGATATCTAAGGAAATGCAGTATGTGATGCTTTTTAATAAAAAAAAAGGAAAAAAACTCTGCAAAAACATGACGAAAAATTTGTGCAGTTAATGGTGAAAATGCTGTGAATGCCAGAAGTGGTTTGTTCGACTCCGTTCTGGAAATTTTGATGTAAAAGACCTTGTATTGGTCGGTCTGTCACTAAAAAACTCGATGAAGCTCTGAAACTGATGGAAAGCAACTCGCACGAAAGTTGGAGTTAGGGGAGGCACTAAACATCAACCGTATGACAGCTTGAAATCACCTAAAATAAACAGGCTAATAAACGAAGCTCGATCTTTGGGTGCTACATTAATTAACGCAAAGAAATTTAACTGACCGAATAATCATCTGCTGCAACGTAATGAAATGAAACCATTTTTAAGCGAGTTAAAACTGTCGATGAAATATGAATTAAATAGGGGAATATCCAATGCGAATGAGCCCGGTAACTGACCACAAAGGACTTCAAAGCCTGGATTGACGGTAAAAAAAGTTATGTTGAGTGTTTGGTGAGATTAAAAGGAAGTTGTCAATTATGAGGTCAATTGTGCACACTATAAATGAAGCAATCAAGAAAAAGAGACCAGAGTTGGCCAACAGAAAGAGAGTTGTCTTTCAACATGACAATGCTAGGCCTTTTGTCTGATTATTCCAGAACGAAAAAAAAATTAAGAAAATTTCTATTCGAATGAAGGGGTTACTTAAATTTACTTTAACTTTGAACTTTAAAATTTCATAGTCCTGATATGGTTACATAGATCATTGAAAACCCGAAATAAATTGAGGGAGTTAGATTGGCAAATCTTGATGCATCTTTTCTTTGAATAAGAGAGAAGTGATTTTATAATTGTCAGTTATTAAACTCCAACCAACACTTGAACAGAAACGTTAACGAAATAAACGAACAAACGTGATTTCTTCGTTTTCTTAAGTCTTAAATGAAAACTGCCAATTATTTCGTACTTCGACTACGGCCAAGTAGTGCGTAACGTTCGGCATTGTATGCCACGTATTCTTCAACCAACAGTTTAATGATTTGCACTTAAATTCATACAGACATGAAGAAAAGCCTCATTAAACGATTAAGTCCATTAGTCAAACTCGCCAGCAAACCATTTAATACGAGCCGCGCTAAATAAACAACCACGTGGATGTGGCTACCCCCAAAATTGCACAATAAATTCTTCCCCCTAACCTTTACATTCTTTTCACAACCACATCAAACAGCATTCAATCGAAAATGTTCACTCACCGCTTCTGTGTTCCTTCGACTGCAGCTAACACCTGTTGATGTTTCGTAATTCCTAACTTTACACAAAATTTTCTCTTTTCGAACACTTTTAGCACAACATTTTTTTTATTTACATAAATTTACACAATTTTATGCACTTAATAAAACCACAAAAAAAATACACTTTAAAGAATTTTTTTTGAGATATTCTGCGAGAGAAGGGAAAGGAAGGATTTTTTTTTTCAGAAGATTAAAAAAAAACAATCACCAGGCGCAAGAAATATTGAATGGAATTTTAAAAAAATCAACTATTTAAAAGAAAGAATCTCATTTTCCGCCACAAAAAAGAACGAGAGAAAGTAAAAGTGAAGCAAGAAGCCAAAAGCCGGCGGAAATCCTTCGAACTTTGCCAGGCTCTGAACTGACGAACGTTCCACAGAGTTGCTGACGCCCACTTTGGCCACTTTTCGCGTTTCCAAACAAAAACAAAACGTTTCGAAATTGGACTCCATAAATTAAACATAAAAAATTAATCACAACGAAACGAGTGAAGTATCGCTTTCCCCCCTCAAAAAATAAAACAAGGATTAGTGGAGCCTTGCAACCGCCACTACAATTTTCATGCAGCACTTAAGTCTCCTCACTTGGAAACACGAAATAAAAACAGAACAGAAAATGTGAAAGAGGAAATAAAAATAAGAAAAAAAGAAAGCCCAAAGAAGAATTTAAAATAACAACACAGAAACGAACAGACAAAAAATAGGAAAAGAATAATAAATCGATTTTTATGCATGTGTTTAGACAACATCCAACTGGCGCCATTGGTAGTTATACTGTCATTACTCGCGAGGTGACGTATCCTTTAGCACGCTCTCTCGCTCTTCTTGCCGGTAAAGAGACACAAGACCACGAGCGGAGAGCTCATCATCTCGAGGCCGTGAGAGAAAAGAGCGCCGAGCAGTCAGGCTTCCCCTTAAAAGTAAACTCTTGAAAATGGGGGTGGGTGGGTGAGAGAGAAAGATTCCACTAAAAAGGATATGTGATACTGTGGTAAAGGACATTCTTCATATTGCAACGTGGATGGGAACGTACACTCGCTTCGGCATTTTCACCGAATGACAGTTTTTTTGTGTGCCTTCTTACACCACTCCACCACCCAAGGATAACAAGAATAGAGCTTGTCTTCTGAATGGGACACGGATTCGCCATGTGCTTCATAAAAGCCACACACTAATTCTCTGTTATGGCCACTAAAACGCAAGAAAAAAAGAAACCACTCATAGCAAAATAGGGCGACAAAAAAGTGAAAAACAAAAGCAAATCGAGGATGAAACTACCTCGGTGAGCGAAATTTGCGCAACGGCAGAAGGACATTTGTTTTTTTGGTTTTTGTGGTGCGCTATTATTTCACATGCACTTAAAAAAACAAAAACCAAAAAGTAGCAAAGTAACAGCAACTCGGTGGGATTATCTTGTGTTTACCATTCAATACTGTTGCTTGGTTACAAGTGTGAGTTGTTACACCCTGTCACAATCATATGATTGCTTTGGAGGGGGTTGCTTTCGCGTGAGGATTTTGAAAACTAAAAAAAAACAAAAAACCAATACCGTGTTTTATCTATCAATCACTTGCACTTTGCATGTGTGTGGACGGAGTTGAATGTTGTTTATGTTTACACAAGGGTTGTTAAAAAAATCTATCGCGACATGCACGGCACGTTTACACACGTCTCCACAAGGGGAGGAAGTAGCCAGTTGAGACAATTTGATAAATTGACTTGGTGACGTTTTGTTATATTCTTTTGTTTCGAGCGTACGATGAGAGCAGAACACACTTATTTAATAAACACGAGCTTGACTACGGATGGCCACCGGAGCTGGAGAAAAATTGAACGCGCGTCCAAGTTGCACGAGAACTCAAAACCAACTGACAGCGACAGTAGCTGTCAAGTGAGTCAATACTCGTTGTTTTCATGTTTTCATTTTGTAGGGGATACTTTTTTTTACTTTTGGGGGAAAAACTGCTGTTGGGTACAAATGGGGGTTGCTGAAGTCGGGTGGTGGGAAAGTGCTCGCTCTCTTTGTGTGGTGAAAACTCTCGCTAGGAATCGAAATGGAATATGTTTTCTCTTCGGAAAAGGATAACAACCTGGTCTTTTGTAGTGGAGAAGTGTTGCCGAGGTAGGTCGGGTCACCGGAAATGGATTCTGTTTTGAAGCTGCATTTTTTTTCCCTTTCGAACTAAGTTTTTTCGAAGAGCAAATCTTGTGTAAAATTGTTGGAAGTAAGATCAAACAGTAACAAATTTATACAACTTCAACTATTTCATACCAAAGAACAGTGATGGGTAGTCGCGATTGCAATTACATTACAAATTCTTGTACAACTAGTTAAAAAGTAATTCATTACGATCACTGTGCCAAAAGTAATTGTATTTAAAATCTCGATTACCATTAAAAGTAATCGCAATTAATAACTACAATTTACGATTTGTAATTAAAATTCGAAAACTAAAATAATGGAAAATGCAACTAATTAAAAAAAATTTTCGATGTGATATTTCGAGTTGGCTTTAAGCAGGACAAGTTATTCAAAGTTTGTATTGTATCAGAAAGCTTATTTCGTGGCATTTATAATGGCGGCAAAAGCGAATACCTCTATCATTGGGCATGCAATTGCCGCAACTATTGCTCCATGCACCTTAACATCGCGTACAAGATCTTCTGATCCATTTTGTGTGAACGTTTGAAACCGTTTGTCACCGATTTTATTGGTCCCTGCCAGTGTGGTTTCAGGCCAGGGAAGTCCAGAGTCGACCAAATTTTCATTCTTCAGTAGATCCTGGAGAAGACCTAGGAGATGCAAATCGACCTCCACCACCTTTTTATCATTTTCTAAGTCGTGTATAACAGCGTGCGTAGAGACGAGCTATACAGCGCCAGGTCTAATTTTAACAACCCCACCAAATTTGTAAGATTATTTAAGATGACGATGGAGAACTGTCCCTGCTTCATTCAGGTCGGTAACGAACTCAACGAGACCTTTAATGTCCTGCTCTATGGCGCGGAGATATGGACTTTGTCAAAATCAGATGAAGAAGCTCTTTGAGAGAAAGGGTTAACACCTGATCTTTGGTAACATTTGCGTTGATGATTACATGAGGAGAAGGTTCAACCAAGGGCTGTACGGCGGCATGCGCCTGGCTAGGCGTCTACGGATCCATCGCCTTAGATGGTTAAGTGGTTAGGATAGAAAAAATGTTAATTGCTGTGCGAATTTGAAAGGTTTAAAAGGTTTTACTGGTTAAGCTTAGCTTTTTTCGGTCTAAATTTCAACCGCCCAGATAAACTTCTCATTACTTGGTCTCAATTTTCTGGACTGGTCTGAAGAATTTGACGTCTCATAGCTAGTAGGAAGAAAAAGGGTTGTAAGTTACGACTCTGTTTTCACAAATCATAGCAGACGGTTTTAGGCTTAAGGCAAGATAAATTCGACGCTAAGAGCGGTATAGAAGATATTTCAAAATAGTCTTAACAGCAAAGAGCATAAGTTTGTCTTAAATTTATTTGCTTTGTGTTATTTTTAATAATAATTCATAATTGATAGTGCCGTTACAGCCCATCGAGAGCCAAAGCCTAGCGCCTCAACTGTGTCTAATTTGGCACATGTGGAGATGACCTACGGCTTAGAGTCAGTTCAAACGCCGAATTCCGAAAGCTCAGTACCTTTAAACCAAATAAAAATTTGTTCGGCTTAAACTGTAGGTTGCCTTCACACCTGTGTTAAATAATAACGCGCACAACACATTGGAGGCGCGAAAAGCTAGGCTCTGGCCCCCAGCGAAATGTTTTGCCACCAATGACGATGATTAGATGACCTGTTAGGTTTTTGGTGTTAACACTGAAATCGGTAGCAATGATTTACGAGGAAAATCTTATCTGGAGGTTTGAGTTAGTTTACTTTCTTCATTCCCAGTCACATGCGATGAAAATCAAATAAAAAAAATATTTTTGTTGCTCTAATATCTTGCGGCTCAACTCTTCTTTTTTATAAATACGAAATCAACAGCAAGATTCTGGTTAAGTCTGTCATATCTTTGGCAGTTTTTAGGTAGTGATCGTTTTTTCCTTGTCCACTTCAAGTTCCGTCTTAGACCACGCACATCCATTCCGCCTGAAAGACAGTCTGCAACGCAGCACAACCCTCTCTCTCGAAATCTTAAATCCAAACACCGGCTATAATGAAGCATCCGACTACAACTTTAAGAGAACATCCGCCGCATAGGGCTGCTCTCTTCAGTGCCACATGCGCACAACCGCCCACCACCACAACAACCACTCGGAACGTAACGGACTCGGAACGGTCCCATATCAATGATGTCATACTGAGGCAGACCTGTCTAGTTTGTCGCCCCCGACCAGAGTCATCAGTCCTTATTTACCGTTAAATACCACATGGCATATTCTAATTTGCTTGCCCTACCCACGTCTGCGAGATCCCTTAAGCGAATATTATATTCGGATTAGGCACACTAATGCCGGTCCTCGTCAGAGCGTGTGTCAGTGTGTTACAATGAAATCAAATTCATAGAAGCCTTTGTGAGTGTGTGTGTGTGTCGATAAGCAAAAAGGGACAGACTTTTCAAGGACCCACTCCGATTTAATAAGCTTTGCTTACTCACACTTCAATCAAAGAAACAACACCAGCCACAAAAAAAAAGGCGACATTGAATTTATATTTTTATCTCCTCTGCATTTGACATTTGATCCCGTTGTAGATGTGACAGAAGCAAGAGTGGTGTTACCCCTTTTCTGACAGGCAAAGGAGAATTGGCAGGATCAATTACGCGGTACGCAGCTCCACCACCAACCGAAACGTGATCCAACGCACACGCGAGGCGGAGGAGGCGGATAATTTTCCGTGTGTGGCAGGAGTTCTTTTTTGTCAGGATTAGAGAAGTTGGATGAGAGTATACACATCCTACGTTATGTGGTGGCCTCCCTCTTTGTGGAACTGTAAAGAGCTACGGCTTACAAAAGGATACTGTGCGAGGCTGAAAAGGATCTTTGTCTCGAAAGTCACAATTTGACATTGTATCTCATCGCTCGTCGGATAAAGATGGTGGTCTGTTAGTGACGACGGAGGGATTTTCACATTCAACCGCAATGCAGGGAACGACACATACCACCCGCTCTTTGAAAAGCCTCCACATACAAAAAAGAATTGTGCGGCTACAGGCCCTGCAAACTAATGGAGGTCGACCGGAGAGCCCACATGCAGAGGCCGAAGACGACGACGACAACACGCCATCCGGACAAGCCCCCTCGTTGCTGCTGACGGGATTAAGCGAGCATTTTTCATAGATGAGCTGTCTCATTCAACAGGATGAATTACATAGAGAAATTAGCATTTGAAAGTTTATGATGTGTGTGGGAAATTTTGCGGACGTGTGTACACACTCAGCCACACAGAGAGGAAGCTGCTGCTGCCGGTTTGGTTTGGCTTCATTGGCCGTGTTGTTGCTGTGTTAAGGGTTTCGTTTTCCTTTCCTTTCCTCTCCGTGTGCACTGCAGCTGTCCGAATTATTCATTCAAGGTTGACTACAACAACACGAGTGGGTGGGTTGGCGGGTGAGCTTCGCAAGGAGTCCTGCTCGTTGGTTGCTGAGTCGCATTTTAATTTGTTTCTGTTTGCGGTGCAGCCACACATAAAATGAAACAGACAGTTTGCCTCCCCCTCGTAGGTGTGATGTGATGGTTGGCGATAATGTGATCTGGCAGCATTTTCCTTCTCAGTCAGGTCCTTTTGTGAGCAAGAAACTTTTTCCTCCCTAACCTGAAGGCAAAGAGGGAGAGAGGGCTTATTGTTGGGTAATTCCTTTTGATGTCAATGATCAGTTGAATTGTGTGTCGGGTCGATTATTGAGTTTTGAAAAAGAAAGTAGCAAAAAAAAAGGATGACAGTGAATGGAGTTTGAAGGGATAATTGGAAAAGAAGGGCGAATCAGGCGGTGGATGGGTATTCGAAGAGGAGGAGGACTGCTGTGCCTTTGTGAGCGATGGGCTTTGAAATGGCTTAGTCGAAACCATCGCGTCTAATCCATTCGGAACAGGACAGTTTCCTCCCAACAAGAGAAAGCTACAAATTGAATGTGCTGTGACCTTAGGCTTTGAATAGTACACGTAAGAGGATTACGCGCCTTTGTTGGAAGATAGTAATCGGTGGGCGTAATGTGTCGGGAGGTGGCGGGTAATTATGCCATTCATAAACTGTTCCACTTGGAGGAGAACTTTCCTTTTGTGACTATTTCCCTTTTCCTTTTTTTCCCAGAAGTCATTTCAACGCCATTCAAATGCGAAGGACACAATTGGACCTCACAAAAAGAGCTTTTCCTATTGAGATTTTTTTGCGATTAGTTTCTAAAGAAAATCATAGAATCGTTGTCAAACTTTAGTGCGAAATAGACACACACAATTTTGAGATGATGTTAGATCACTCAAAATGAACATTGGAAAAAGAAGATTGCACTAGGCAACCAAAGCTGAAAGAATTCTGAAATTTCGTCGAATCACGTCCAATGAAAAAATTTTTATTACGAACTTTTGGATCAGTACCGTTCCGTACGTTACTGAACTGGAGAGCATCAGCATTTAAAACATTCACCCATAGTAAACGAAAATATTTACTACAAGTTAAATATTTCTTTTGAAAGGACAATCTTCAGTGTTATACGACGCACGATAGAGTAGACATTCTGCATGAAGTTCTTAAGAATAGGGTCATCTCTAACGTTCTACAGTTGTGGGATGCGATTTTAACATGAGACAGTTTTCTTGTTTAGCTTCTAAGTATACCAAGAACTTATAATCAGTTCCAAAAGTTAACATAAGCTCTTTCTGCTTCATGCGACCGAGCTGCTGACGTGTATTAGATGGCTGTGGCGGTGAGTGGCAGCCGAAAAAAATAGATAGTAGATGTGATACAATAAGCTTAGGTATCCGTAAACATAACGCCATCGAATTATTAGACGATTTGTGTCTGCATCATAAAGTTATTCTCGATTAAACATGTCAGCTTAGGAGCCGAATTTTCGTCATTAGCGCGAGGTTTTAATTTTCTGCTTTAATATGAAGAAATCTGCGGCTGAGGCGCATCGAATGCTCTCAAATACCTATGGTGAGGCCGCTATTAGTGAAAGAACGTGCCGTGAGTGGTTCTAACGCTTCAAGAACGTCGAAGGCCGGCATGGCGGTGGAAGAGAGAAGGTTTTCGAAGATGCATAGTTGGAGGCATTACTTGATCAAGACTCGTGTCAAACGCAAAACGAACCATAGGTTAGGTTAGGTTGGTGGGCTGGCAGAATGTATATATTCCGCCTCACTTAGGTCCTTGTGGACCCCTTGTGTTACCCATAGGGGGGAAAAGGTGTCCCCCTTCTCACTCGCGGTGTCCTTTTCCACTGTGTCCTCGGTCCATTCGGTCCTGCTCAGATACCTTAAAAGATTCTTCAAAGGTAGTGAGTTGATCTCGTTAAGGTCTTGGAAGAAGTTTCTTCCTAGTGTTCTGTACCTCAAGTGAGAAAGGCTGGGGCAGTGACAGAGGAAGTGTTGAGTGTCTTCCCGCTCCTCCTCATCAGTACAGCCCCTGCAAATATTGCCAGTCCTATCTTAAATAAGTTGTCTTTGAGACTATTTTGGCCCGTGATTACCCACCGCTCTTGCGAGAGACCTTTTGTCATGCAAGAGCAGCACTTTCGTTTTGGCATAGTCATATTCTGGCCACATAGTCCTTGTCGTCTCACATGTAGATAGCGCTTTCCATCTATCGCTCGCTAATCTAATTATCTTATCCCCAATCCGCTTCTTAAGGAGGCAGATCGGTGGATCGATCCCTTCTATCGCCTGTTCCAGCCCTAGTTTGGATCCTTCCCTCGCAAGCCCATCAGCTTCCTCATTGCCAGGTATGTTCCTGTGACCAGGGACCCAGCAGAGATTAATCCTATGCTGCGAGCCAAGAGCCCTAAGCTCTTCGCGACAGCTCAGGACCAGCCTAGACTTGATCTCCGTAGCGGAAATCGCTTTTATGGCCGCCTGACTGTCAATAAAAATGGTGATATCAGCCGGTGGTATCGCCAACATTGATATCATTCTAGCCGATTCCATGACTGCCAGGACCTCCGCCTGAAAGACACTGCTCCAATCCGGAAGTCTGATTGATCTTCGCATGTCCAACGCTTCGGAGTATATGCCCGCGCCTGTTCCTTCCTCCATCTTCGAACCGTCGGTATAAACCGCAACTGTCGAATTGCTGATGGGTGCCATCTCCTACCATTCCTCTCTTGAGGGGAGGGTGCAAACAAAGGGTCTGTCGAAGTCGGTGAGTGGCAACGTATAGTCGCACTTGATGCTTGTGACAGCCATCCTTCTCAGGATACTCGAGTGTCCTACGGTACTGGATTTCCAATGGCCTATGCTATTGATCCTTAGTGCACATGTAGAGGCCGACTCAAGCACGAATAGGTCTAAAGATAGCAGGTGCAGTATGGTTTCGAGACCCGCGGTGGGAGTTTGCGAAACGCACCAGTCACACCCATGCATGCCAGCCTCTGCATTTTCGTCATAGCCTTACAACGCGTAGCCTTTTCCAAAGCATATGTATGTTATACATAAATGTATAACCAGTTTATTACAATAAAACCTCGATCTTCGGAAAAAAACGGCGGAAGCAAAGTTGTAAACCTAATATATTCCAACGACGTTATATTGGCAACTATCAACCTTTCGAATAAAAAGGAGCGTATCGCCAAAGTCTCACGTAAAGCTTGTTTTATTTTAATTCAATATCGACTCTTCCTTAATGTACTTTGTGTACACATTCTGCCCGACACTACTTTAAGGTTTTGTGTGATTCTCAGCGACTGGATATTTAAGAGTTTTCGTTCTTTTCATCGCTGAAAGCTCATTGCAGATCAAACGATTGTCTACCCCATTTTTGTAATTGATTTGTAATTAAGTAATGATTAACATTATATGTATAATTAATACCTGCGAGCAAAGTGCTTATCTGCAGGTGATTGCGCAGTGAATATAATATATTGTTTGGAAGTAATACAAGTAAGTAAGCGAGAGTACCTGGGTTCGAATCCGGCTCGGGGAAATAACCACAAACATTTTTCACGGCCCCACCTCCAGCGAACGACTGACAACCCTCCTGGAGTACTTCTGTCATGAAAAGCTTTCGCAATTCGCCGTTCGGAACCGGCATTAAACAGTAGGTCCCCTCCACATGTGTCAAAATTATAACGCGCACAACACAGTGAAGGTGCGAAAAAGCTAGGCTCTGGCTCTCAACGGGCTGTTACGCCGCCTAATACAATACAAGTAAGTAATTCGGAAAAAGGAAATGTTTAATAAATTGAGAAAAAGATATGATTTTTAGTAAATGCAAAAAATAAAAGACATGATTGAGAGATGCAATTAGTTTGTTACGGTTATTATGTGAAGTTATGCAAAAAATAATTTTTAGTGTGGAAAGTTGTTCAAGAAATAAGTTTTAAGATTTTTTTACGTTTTTTGAAATTTACAATATTCTTCAAATTTTGTGGTAGAGAGTTCATAATTGATGGTATGCTATAGCGGAATTGTCGTTTGCCGTATTTGTTATTCATAATCATCATAGTATTCGAGTTACTTACTTATTACTGTCATTTGAAAAATAGCGCTGACACCTAGTACTCTGAGATCATTATTGTTAGCGTTAATTGTTTTAGTTAGTTGACGTTGAAGTTTCGCTATCCTGTCTAGGTGAGTTTTCGATGCATTCCCCCATGCAAGTATCTCGGATCTGATTCTGGATTCGACTCCTGCTTTTGTACTTCTACAGATGTGTACCGCTTGAGATACACCATAGCGTACTTTATAAACTTTACCTTACTTTGTTTTCAAAAATATAGATCACGTTTCTGTTAATGAATTCAATTGCATTGCTGGGCAACACAAAATCCTAGCTAACAACGCTTTGTCTGACTTAAAGGAAAACTAGCTCTTAAATCTCGTGCAACGGTTGTGTCTTGACTCGCATCCAAAAACTTTTTGATCTGAACTTGTCACGGTTGATGGGCATTAAAAACAACTTGCGTTACGACTACTTCCAATTAAAACATCGCACAAAAATCCCCCTGAGTACTTTTCTCAGATTTTCATCAATTACTCGACGCAACTCGTTCTGCATCCCTCGAGGGAATCCAATCCAAGCCAACATAAACGTAGCCGTGGCCGTGGTAGATAAACGCGTATCTTGAAAAACTTTCACCAGCAACAACAGAAAAGCCCCCCTTAATCGCCTTAAGCACGATTCCCACCCGCGGATGGGCGTCGATGACTCCTCCCTGTCATACCTATGCCTCCTTTATGCCCCAGAACTAATCAAATACGAATTTCACTAACAATTCAGGAAGAAATTTCCATTTGAAGTACCGCAAATTTTCTTAATTACACGCATTTTGAGTTGAGTGGCTCGTTCTGCAGCCACGATTTGAAGACACCCCCCACCGCGGTCGGCCCGATGGGGAGTTGGGTGGTGTTGTTATGATTGCCTTTTTTTGTGTGCGTTCCTTCGCGTCCTTCTTGGAATTCTGCACAAACTCATTAAACTTGGAAAACAGTTAATTAAGTCTAAAGATGTCATTTCGTCGTAGTCCTGTTCGTCCTCCCTTCGGTCGTCGTTTCTCAGACTCGAATTCAGTTTCGATCGACAAAATACAGAAAACGGTAAGTCATAAAAAATAAATTGTCGAATGGAAATTTTCCATTTTCCGTTCATTTTTACTGTGCCCCGTCGTTGAGGGAGGTAAACACACTCCCCCTGCCTCACTCAAAAAGAGTGAGAAAGGACATCGAACTGGTGTAGGGAAGCCGAGGGTTTTCGTCTGCTAATTTAATTTATCTTTTTTAATTGCATTAGGAGTGAGAGGGGGCGACGTGGATGGAGTTGAAATCGAAATTGGTGGGTCGGTCCGGTGGATGGGGTAGGGAAGGCTGCTGAGTGTGATGGAGCGGGTCATGAAGTGTATTTTTTGTCGGCGGCGCGGCGTGGCGTGGACCTTTTTAAAATTGAAAATTATTTTCGAAATTGTCAGCAAATTTCCTCTGTGCACAGGCACTTTATAATGAAATTATTTTTATTTCATTAAGTGAAGTCGCGCGTTTCATATTAAGCCCTGAAGTACCAGAACTGTCTGCTCTTCACAGCCAAGGCGCGACATCACGGCGGGGTCGGGAGGAAGATCCTTTTCGCGTTGCCCATAAGTATGTGAAATTTATGTCATAAAATGCCGCTAATTAAATTAAGAATTTAACTGTAATTGCGAATTTTCGAAGGCTTGCCTGAGGGCACATTCGGAAATTATGAGACAACTGCGTTCTGGCGAAAATTTTCTCATTAATTTAAAAGGAGTGGAGCTCTGCTTTACGAGTTACAGGAGGGAAAGGTGGTTGCAGTTCCAAGTTAAGTGGCGTCTTTATTTTCTCAATAAGTAAATGGAATGTAACTCAAGATGATTTCAATACACGACCAAAATATTTGCCGTTTCATTTGTTAAAATGTTTGTCAAATCGTTAATGAAAGACAAACCAACCAGTCCAGAAGATGATACCGACTGACTAGACAGTTTTGAGTGACATGATAACTAAAAAAAATCAGATTAGGTTTAATTTGTAATTATTTTCACAAATAAAGTCACCAGTATTCTGTCGCAAAGATATTGCAAAACCAATCGAAATCAGCAACCGAACGTGATTGCATTCAACAGCAAGGTTTGGGTTGCATTCAATCCGAAAACAACGCAATTCAATTAAATAAAATCATCAAAGAGTTTTAATACAACTTTCTGCTGCGTACACTGCTCTCCAAAAGTTATTGTAGTTAAAATGACTATGCAAGACACAAAATATGTGATGGGAAATATTTGAAGTACGTAGCAGAAAAAAAAAACTTCCAGTACTACAATTTAACAAAAGAAAGCAAAGGAAAAACAAAAAAATTAGGTTTTAAAAAACGAAAGCCAGTCGATGGTCATACGACTTGCTAACTCAGTTAAAATAAAAAAAAAAAAATTACAATTCTTATCCAATTTCACTTCTTTTTAGTTTCTTTACTATTTTGTATGTTCCCTTACATTTTGCCAAAAGTCTTAATGTGTTCCTGCACAGTGGCAGAAAAAAACTGGATTTCCGTTTCGATTGGGGAATTAAGATGTTTTGGTCGATTTCGGTCTCAATTATTAATGAGAGTCAGATCCAGTTTTATGGAAGCTTAGTCCTTCTGGGTAAAAATGGTCCCTCGTTGTTTTGGCCATATGTTTCGAGTCAACATAGTCTCGTTAAAACAATCCATTCAGCATCATAAAATCACCAGACTTTTAAAAGTAGGCTATACGGAGGACAAATTCATTAAATTTGTATACGCCTAACGACGAAAACATCTCTGTACTTTATCACAAGTTTCTGTTATCCCTAGGAATATTCTTTTTTTACCGAAAATTGCAACAGCAGTTAATGTTAGAAATATTTGGAAACCGGAGAAGGCAACATTTCCAGGGAGATTTTTGAAATTGTGAAGCTGAAACTGAATAAAGCAAAAAAATAGAACTAGGTTTCCAACAGATTCCAAAGTTTAATTTTTGAACTGTCAACGTTGAAAAGCAGCTTTACCTCAGGCACAGATCCTTCAAGGGTTGACTGTTTGACAAGAAAAAGAATGTTTAAAATTAAGTGGATAAATTGCGAATATTAGGTTAGAGGATGTCGCTGAATCTATATGTTTCACAGTCCTATTTTTTTTTCAAAATATGGAGCATATGAATGCAAATGGTCAGAGATCTCATCCCACGGCAATATGATGGTCGACTTCGTTTGTTTCGTAAAAAGAGAAAAATCAGAACGGCTAACCAGAAAAACAAGGAAATCTTTTAACACTTTTAAGTCTTTATGAAAGGACAAATATTTTTTTTTTACTTAGACAAATAAATGTTTTTCTAATAAGGAATTAACAACTTTCTTTTTTTTTTAAATAAAACGCAAACTATTTGAGATATTTCAAAAACTTTATCATCGGCTTGAAGTACAATCAAAACATTTTTGAATGGAATTCGACTTCGTTCATATAGCCAAAGTGGGCGCTTTTGCAGCGGTCAATTCGTTGGACGGCAGCGATATTTTCGACACTTCGACCAACCCGTTGTCTCACTAACTCGGGAACATCACACAACGAATATTTAGACTCATATTCTTGCATTAAATTTGTTGAACTTCCCTAAACTTGTTCAAGATTTGCGTTTTAACCAGATTGCCTTTCGCCCCTGGTTCAAACCATTAAGAGATCATGTCTGTTTCGGCATTGTATGATACATTTTAATTAATTCTTTACGTTAGCGTTGTTTTTCAAGCAATCACTGAAATTTGCGTCCACATTCCTGCGGTTATTCTGTCACCCAACATCAACCGCCCGTTCTGCCCACAGGTTATGCGTTAAACTGAAAATGACGTTTGTGCGTCATTTCGTCTGCCATCAGTGATCCGGACCATTTCTTTGCCTCTTCACATCTTCGCTCCTGGAATTGAATTGCAACTGCTCACATTAACCGTTTATCATCCCCTCGAGCGGGCAACGCACTCAAATTGCTTGTCAATGGCAACCATATAAATGATTATTTTTGAACGTAACAATTTCACAATTTGTAGCTGCAGGCCGCTTCAGGCGCTTCCCTCTTTGTGTCCTGTGCTCATTTAAACAGTTGGCCAGCTCGTAACTAATTAATTTCCGCAAAGTGACCGGGCTTTCACGGATGTTGGTCGAGCTTGAGGCCAATGAAGGTTTACAAAAGACTGCACCACGAGTGGGAAAAGGGAATGAGAAATTGTGAATTATGATATCGATTGGTAACATTATTCACCATTAATTCATAGTGATCTATTTCAGAAATTTCACTTGTGTCAAATTATATCGCACACAGCACAATGGAGGCGCGGAAAACTAGGTTCTTTATGCCACCAATTATTATTACAGTAAGCTCTCTATAATTCGAAAACCTCTGAAAATAGAAGCATTCTAACAGTCCCCTGAGAAAACCTCTGTAAATCACAGAAAACCTGTGCACTTTGGTCCCCTCGTTAATTTTGTGCAATAACAACATCGAAAATGATAATTATAATTCGAAAATGATGGTTTATTTGCCGCTATAGTTCGAAGCCAAGTTTTTCTTCTGCAACCTCTGTAGTTCGAACTTTTTTCCTGGTCCCATGAAATTTGAATTATCGAAAGTTTACTGTATTTGGTTTTTCATAAAATAAAAATTGTGGGAGCGATGGACGGCAGCAAAATTGCCAATACACCTGACGTCGTACTTACAGGAACTATTGAGGTTAATTAATCAATTCAATAAAATTGATTACAAGTACTGCTGAACTACTGCACTTCGGCCCTTGATGTGAATTGAATTGGACACTTAACGGTAGCCCCAGACACACGCTTAATATCAAAAAAATAATAAGTGGTAGTTTGAAATGCTATCAATCTTAAGTGAGTGTTGGAACCCGCACCGATTCAATTCAATCCAAAAACCCCAATCGCTTACATTTGTAGACTGGAAAAGCTTTTTTGGCACACCACTGGCAAAACTCAGATCACGATCGTGTAGCTTTTTAATCGCTACCCTGTTATCAGTATGTTTTCGTTTTTAATCTCTTTCGAAGCTTTTTTCACTTGTCTTCCCTTTTAACCACTTGTTCATAAATAAGAAAACAACTTCTTGATCAATTTCAGTTGCAGGCCGTCAGTGAATGTGCGTCCAACTCTCGTGTGATATTTCAATTTTTTGCTTTTCCGTTTTTCGATAACAGTTTGATATTTTTCTATTTGTGGTTGTCTTGTTTTTTTCTGTACCGATATAAAATAATTTTTTTTTTTTTGTGATAATCTTATTAATTTTGCGTGTGAGACTGGAAGTAGGAACTCCTTCGAAATGGTTAAGGGAAAAAGTGAGTATGTGAAGAAAACACCTGAAACCGGTTCACCAGAAGTGGGTCGTGCCGGATTCAGTGGTCTGTCTGACTGATTTTTCTTTCCTTAAATGTGCGCTGTCATTCGCCGGCTTAGGGGAATGCTAAAACAAACTTTTATGCAACAATAAATTATTTGTTTTCATGATTTGAATTAAAAATGCGTAACTGGCGGGGCTGTCTCTGACTTTTTTTAATGAGATACATTTGATGGTTTGTTTTGGGCGTGTAAGTGCACGCGATCGAAAGGAAAAAAAAAAAACAAACAGATTAAACGCAGTTGATTTTTATTTGTTTTTCGTTTTTGGTTTTGAAGACTTTGTACAGTAAACAAAAACAAAAAATGGGTGGCGTTAAGTGCTTCACAGTTAGTGCGCAGTTTCATTGCAAATCTATGGGTGGTGAATAGACAAATTTTAGTTAGTTATAATAGTTAGTTTAATTAGTTTAAGTCTGCTGCTTAGCATGTTTTAATTTGAGGAAAAATGGAACAAGTTTATTGTTTACTTTTTCAGAAACATTGCAGTGATTGATAGAGAGCTTGTTGCATCAGAAGAAAAAATTGAATCGATGATTGATAAAGCAACACAAGTGACGTTTTTATTCTGTAGTAGAAGAGACCAAAAACAGTTTATTTTGTAGAGCAAAGGCTACTGTAGGTAGGCTACGACTTTACTACGATCTGACAACTAATCCTAATCCGAATAAAATGACTAAGGATTGTTGTAGGCAACTATCTATAAGAATAGTTGTCCTCGAGCAGCTAATTTAAACACTGTATCAAAGTCGCTGTCCTCTTTAATCTTAGTGCAATCTTAAAAGGACAATTCCACCACTTAAAACAGACTATATGCTTCCCTTTTGAATAGAATGTGCATTAAAATTCCCTTTTAAATAAAACAATGAATTACCAGAAGAACTATAAAATAATGTCATATGCTCGCATGTTACACTCAACTTGTTAAAATTAAAAAAATTATACCACAATTTTGGTTGAAGCAAATCAATTTCATATTGTTTTCACATTCTGTGAGTTTAGTCCTGTTGATAACACCTTCGGAAACCAAAACAAAAAATTAATTTTCAGAATTAATTCAGATGGTGATTGAATCGATCCCGCGGAATGTGTTCAATCGGTTAAAAAATCTTGTTTCAATCTGGACGATCATCAACCGCATTTTGAATGGATCAACAACGTAGATAACCGCTCAACTTTTCCATTGTTTTCACACAATTTTCTTTGCTTATCAATTTGTCAAGTCACCGCAGTTGTCAGTTTCACCGCATTGTGAAACTCGCTTTTTTTACAATGACTTTAAAACTCTGAGTGATCATCTTTTCTTCTAATCTCTCATTGTCAACTTTGACCTCTTGTTGACGAAATAAATGTTTGGATGTGACGTCGATTTTCTGCCATTATCTGGAACACAGACGTGTAGTTAGACACGTTGTCTTGTTTGACACATTGTCACATTTGACAAAATGTTTGGTAAAAGGAGCAGAGTTACACTTTCTCCCTGAAGGATATGTAAGGATAAAAATATAAAATCAATTTATCGTTTTTAATTGTGAATGCTGGATTATTTTTCTAGCTAATTTTAGACGCAAGGGGCTGCTCAATGTTTTTTTCCTATAAGGAGATTAATAAAAGGCTTCCTTTCAAAGTAAAAAGAGTAGGCCAATCAATCAAAGTATTGTCCGTTACTGCTTACTACTTCTTACTAAATCTCTGGCATATTTCGAAATCCAACAAAATGTTTCACCTCTTGAGGCGATTCCACCTAAAAACCAATTTGTTATTTCAACTCTTCCATTGTTTTCACACAATTTTCTTTGCTTATCAATTTGTCAAGTCACCGCAGTTGTCAGTTTCACCGCATTGTGAAACTCGCTTTTTTTACAATGACTTTAAAACTCTGAGTGATCATCTTTTCTTCTAATCTCTCATTGTCAACTTTGACCTCTTGTTGACGAAATAAATGTTTGGATGTGACGTCGATTTTCTGCCATTATCTGGAACACAGACGTGTAGTTAGACACGTTGTCTTGTTTGACACATTGTCACATTTGACAAAATGTTTGGTAAAAGGAGCAGAGTTACACTTTCTCCCTGAAGGATATGTAAGGATAAAAATATAAAATCAATTTATCGTTTTTAATTGTGAATGCTGGATTATTTTTCTAGCTAATTTTAGACGCAAGGGGCTGCTCAATGTTTTTTTCCTATAAGGAGATTAATAAAAGGCTTCCTTTCAAAGTAAAAAGAGTAGGCCAATCAATCAAAGTATTGTCCGTTACTGCTTACTACTTCTTACTAAATCTCTGGCATATTTCGAAATCCAACAAAATGTTTCACCTCTTGAGGCGATTCCACCTAAAAACCAATTTGTTATTTCTGATCTATAAATAGCAAACAGAATGACTTTCGAACTATGATCATCTAAATTTAATGGTGAGGTCGTCGGCACTATAAAATCGGGATAAGCGTAGTAGTTTTTTTTTTTCTTGGAGATGTGTTGCTTTTGATTCAGTTGTTTTTAAGTGAAAATTGTTTTTCAGTTTCTGTTCATTGAATTTTTGAGTTGGTTTCATTGAATTGGTTAAATTTCTCAACATCTGCACAAAACGGAGCATTATTTCAAAAGACTTTCAAAAACGTTAGATTCCAAATAACCAGAAAACTGCGGTAGTGATTGTTACGAGATTTACTAGCAAATCAAATGAATAAAAAACAAAAATTGGATATTTGGATTTGCTAGCAAATGTGTTAAAAAGTCACGAAAACAAGCAAAGGGATTACGAGATCGGATGGCGAGGATGGGAAGCGATAAAGCCCATAGAATTTTCCTCCGACGATAGGACACGAGATTGAAAGAAAAAAAACGAGGTTTAAATTTTATTACAATGTATTTGAATTAATACCGGTGGTGGTTGACGTCAAAGCGGCAGAGACAATAATTGTTTAGCAATTTGAAACTGCATCGAATGTACGACCTTGAATCTGCAACTTTAAACGCCCACGCAAAAGATAACACATGCGTGCGAGACGCATAATAAAGTAAAGATACAATATTTCAAAAAAACAACAAATAGAACTTGAAAGAATTCAATTAGCAATAAACAATATGAAACGAAATTAATACAATGCATATTCTCAAACAGTGATGATGACAACTTCAGTGAAAAATTAGCCTTCAATGAAGGATAGAGAAAAACTCATTTTTAAGACTCTTTAGGAATAAATTACTTTTTTAAGACAGCTCTATACATAATATAATACTATCTGAAAGATTAAATAAGATAAGACATGTTTTCTCTGAAAATTGGGCCATTTTATTATCAGAAGTACAGGTGCACCAAACATGATAAACGGTTTGATTTAACCCTACATTGCGCGACTATTTTTTTTTACTAAAAAAAATATTAAAATACTAAAAAATAATAAAAGAAATAATAAAAAAAAACATTAGTTTACGTAAACATAGTGTATGAAAGAAGTAAGAATTGAGTTGTATCTGCTACACTGCGCAGGGTTACATAAGGATTAGTCGATCAAACACAGTTCGTGGTCAACATTGACCAAACCTAACGTATCTTCCCCATTGAGCATTTTTGCCTCTGAACTTAGCCCACCCTGTAGCCGAGAACATGAACTGGCACACGCCTTTCGCTCGTGCCAGCAATCGCGACACGTCTCTACCAAGTACTTTAAATTACATGTAGCCATTCAAATAAACAAAACAAAAAGATTAAGTTCTTATCTTGAAAAAAATAAAATTGCTGTTGACAAGCCCCCGAGCAACAATCGGTTTAAGTCGATCCAGCAGACAGATAAGCATCGGTGATTCGCAATCAATCAAATCAAACAAATATTTAATTTTTTCATTTTTCATTTTAGAATGTTGCAAAGGTCCTGGTTATGCCACTCCTTTAGATGCGATGAAAAAAGGACCACGTGAGAAACTGCTGTACGTTATCACCGTCCAACCGAATTTAGATGAACCTCATGGGGATTATCTGTCGACAGTTGACGTGGACCCGGACAGTCCAACCTACAGTCAGGTAAGACAAGACTACAAGACTTTGATGTTTCAAGGTTGCACAAAATACTCGTAAATCCATCAATCGCAGGAAATAGATTACTAGATGTTTTATTCTTGGCTAAACAATCGAAGGTCAGACAAGCTCGATAACATTCTAATTATAACACAAAATTCATTCATTTCTTTGTTTTCTTCTTCTCCACGAAAATCTTTTTGAGGGTCAAGCTGTGTCTAGGAATAAAAGTCCACGGCCTTGCATTATTTCGAGACATGTTTCGGATCTGATTTTAGAGTCCCATGACTGTGACAATGATATACGTGGGCTGCGTGAGGATTTCTGGGATAAACTCAATTGCCCATGACCGCAATGAGGACACTGTGCGGTCGCTTGTGACATTTAATTGCTGTGTGTGGAGGTGGCTTGAATATTTTTGTTTAAATCACGGGGGAGGAAGAATTTTTGTACCAATATTTGTGGTTTACGTATGTTTGGTTTCGATCGATAATTGAGTGGGAGTTTGTTGCTGATGAAATGCGATATCTATCCATATCTAATCCCACAATTGCTTAAATCTGCCAATACTTTGCAATTTTTGTAATCTCAATACTATGGAAGACGTTCTCAAATTTATAGAAATATGCCCCACTCCAAAAGAATTTCGCGGCGGGTGTGGTGAATAAGGAAAATATATTGAACATTTAAAACGGAAACTATAGGTGGAATGCACTATAGAATCACTACTACTTGTTAGAGGATCGTACAATAAGATTTGTATCTTTTTTAGTACTTAGCAATTACAATAACGTTGACTTCAAGGTGAAAAAATTAAAACTAAAGTAAAAAAAAAAATGTCTTAAGGGATAGGAATCGAGGGTCATGATTGGTGAGCAGTAGGATGACATAGGATTGCACTTTTAAGGCAAAGAATTCCAAAGTTTGACTGTGTGAATGAAAAATAAACGCGAGGAGTTTCAATAATTACTCCGGTAGGGAATAATGTTGGTAGTTCTCGTAGAGCGAGTGAAATTGAGCCTGTCATATAAATACGGCGGGCTACGACTATGAATGATTTTATGTAAAAACATACAGTTCCTGACGAAGGGCCAGAGCCTAGCTTTTCGTGCCTCCACTGTGTTGTGCGCGTTATAATTTTGACACATGTGGAAGAGACGTCGAACGCCTTAAAAGTTTAACAGCTCAACAGGAAATTTCGTCTTCTTTCCAATCATACCCATCTATTATAAAACACTTGTATTTTCATTTTTGAGTTTTGTGCATGTTTTCCATACATCGACCCCAGTGTGCAGCGCCCACTTAGATACTTACACTCTTCCTAATTCCTCGCCTTTCGTATCTTTCGTATCTACTGGTGCTATTTTTGAAGACCATGCTTTTCGATTTATTTGTGTTGACCTTTAAGTTCCCTGTTCTGTAATATTGTTGTAACTTGTTAATCATGAGCTGCATTATATTTGGTGTGTCGGCCAGAAGATTGATGTCGTCTGCACACATAAGGCATTTTCAGACCATTGAATGGATTTTTATTTTCTAACTTCGTTTATTCCACTGAACACATCTTTCAGGTGATTTACCGAACCTACACCAACTTCAAGGGCAACGAGATCCACCATACCGGCTGGAACGCCTGTTCCAGCTGTCACTTCGTTGACGTGGACGCCAAAGTGATCCCGAAAAGGAATAAGCTGATCATGCCGAGCTTGATCTCGGACAACATTTACGTCGTAGACGTCGCCACCGACCCAAAAAAGCCGAAGATTTTCAAGGAAATCAGCGGAGACATTCTCAAGCAGCACAACGTCACCGGTCCGCACACGTCACACTGTCTCGCGAATGGCAACATCATGATTTCCACGATGGGCGATAAAGACGGTAACGCCAAAGGCGACTTCATCCTCTTTGACTCCGAGTTCAACTGCATTGGCACCTGGACCAAGGGCGACAAGAAAGCCATCTGCGGCTACGACTTCTGGTACCAGCCGTACTTTGACGCCATGGTCTCCACGGAGTGGGGCGCTCCCAAGCTCTGGCGACGGTAAGTTGAAGTGGAAATCTTGTCCTTCAATTGATGCGTCCTTTTTTTCCAGTGGCTGGAGGGACAGTGACATCGAAGACTGGTCGCAGTATGGCTGCCGTATCAACTTCTACAAGTGGTCCACGCAAACCCTGCTCCAGACAATCGACCTGGGGCTGGAAGGCGCCACACCGCTCGAGGTGCGCTTCCTGCACGACCCCAAGCAGCCGCAGGGATTTGTCGGCTGCTGCTTGAATTCGAAGGTGTTCCACTTCAAGAAGAAGCCCGACAGCGACGAGTTCGTGGCCAAGCTCGTGATCGACGTCCCACAGAAGAGGGTCGAGGGCTTCTCTTCCGAATACGTCGGCGGCATGATGTCGGACATCCTGTTGTCGTTAGATGATCGATTCCTGTACGTCAACAACTGGCTCCACGGGGACGTGCGTCAGTACGACGTCACCGACCCTGAGAATCCGAAGCTCGTCTGCCAGGTGTTCCTTGGCGGTGCGGTCTGCAAGGACTCTGGCGTCAAGGTGATCGAGGATAAGGAATTGAAGGTTTGGGAGTTCTCAAAGGAGTTTCAGTGGCAATAATTTTTTTTTATTTGCAGGAACAACCCGATCCACGAATCATCAAAGGCCGCCGTCTAGAAGGCGGTCCACAGATGATGCAGCTCTCGCTCGACGGCAAACGCCTCTACGTCTCAACGTCGCTTTGCTCGCCGTGGGACAAACAGGTACGCACACTTCCGATCCTTTTACAGACCCACAGCTGACAGATCTCTCTTTTTCACAGTTTTATCCCAAGATGGTTGCCGCTGGCGGAACTATCACCCTGCTGGACATCGACCCAGTCAAGGGCGGCATGAAGGTGAACGAGGGTTTCCTTGTAGACTTCGCCAAAGAGCCTTTCGGCCCCACGCTACCCCACGAGATCCGCTACCCCGGCGGCGACTGCACCTCGGACATCTGGCTCGTAAACGACGAAGATTAAGTTTAGATTTTTTTTGTACGCTTTCAAATAAAATTTCTTATCCACACCTCACCGCCAACTAATTACTTCCACACACATGACCTAGCACCGCGCAAAAGTGAAAAGGGTTCGGGTGTTGGCCTCTAATTCAACACCGTTAAAGCAGAGCAATACACCAGAGGTACCAAAACGGAAATTACACTCGACTGGCAGAGTCCCAGGTCCCCATTCGTTGTTGGAACCGTTCTCTCGCCGGAAATTGTCTAATTTACTCTCGCATCGGTCCTGTTTCATTGCACATAATGGCCGGGTACTCCACACGCCGTCGAGGTGGCGCTGCAGCACTCGCACCCGTTCTGACATCGGAAGTTCATATTTACGGGTGAATTTATGACAGGTTTTCGAATGCGAAGTTTCATTTCATGGCGCACTGTAAAATGTCCATTACCATTTCGAGCGGGAGAGCACGAGGGCGGGTTTATTGTGAATAGACTTGCACACAAAACTGTGTAGAGTGCTTTGCTCGCCACTGTGAACTATCTCTTTTTCATTGACTCGGAATTCATTTCGAACGCATTTCGACGTCAAATTTATGCGGTACGTCGTTAAGTTGTGCGGAATCGTTTTTAAAGTGGTTTTTAGAAAATTCAACCGAGGGAAAGGATTGGAGTTTTTTGCTGCTGGCGGGTGGGATTTTGTCTGTATGGTATGGTGGAAGACAACATTTTTAGTCTGTAATTGAGTTTTTAGAATTTGAGGAGAAGTTGTTGCTAGTCAGGGACTGCTTACTTTTTTCGAGTGTACTTTAAAGACAGAATAACAAAATAGCTTTAAATTAAGCGCTGTGGTCTAGAGGAGTACTGCACGGTTTGTTATGCCTCTAACGCAGTGCATTGCAGGCGGATATCGGTAAAATTGCACATGCCGAACTTTGGTTTAGAAATTTCCTATCCATGGTTTCAAATTAAACTTTAGTTAAACAATTTACTTCCGCTCAAAGTCAAAATAGGTATTATTGCTATCCACACTAATGCTGATGTTACACAGGTATTGTTAAGCTGTGTGTCTGATGACATTTCTGAGTGTCACTAATTTAACAGAGCCTGGGCCGCAGCAAAGTTTGTTGGTTCAACTCTTTTGTCACTAGATCGTTGCCAACGTTCAAAATGTTAGTGAAATATGCGTTTATTCGCAGTCAAATTCGTGGAACTGCATTTAAGTTGAATTTTACTTTAAAGCTACTCCAAAGAATAAGCAATTTATGAAAATTTAGGGGAATATTTGGCTCATGTTAATGCGGCATTAACAAAATAAATTCACTTTGGCAATACACTCATATTTTTCAAACGTTGTTCCCAATACACAGTACCCAACATACAAAATAGATTATGTGTCCATTTTTGCACGGTACTGTATTCCATCTAACTGAATCGGGGCAAACAAATCGGCTTAGTATTTATCCATTTGATTAAAGTAAATCGAACTAATAAAGCTGAGTTATTTATGAGTTAGAAAAATTTGAACTGAAATTAACTTTATTTTATATTAATCAGAATATGAAAATATTGTTTTTCAATTAATGCCATTTTCATTCAACTGTGTTTTGACCGATTCTTTTGCACGCTACTGTATATTTGGAAAAGAAAATTTAATTGATAAAACGAGCACGTTGTTGAAGGTTAAAAGATGCACCTAAAGTTGAACGGCATCTCATACATAGCCGAGGAACTAAACATCAACCGTATAACAGTTTGGAATCATCTAAGACGAGCAGGTTCAATTAAAACGCAAAGATATTTAGCTTTGCTTAACTATCAGTAAATCGTTGCTGACACATAATGAAAAGGAACCATTTTTCAAGCGAGTCATTATGGGCGATAAGAAATCAATTAAATACGAGAATATCCAAAGCAAACAGTCATGATCAAATGCCGGTGACAAACGACTTCAAATCCTGGATTGACGGCAAACAAGTTTGAAAGGGAGTTGTCTATTATGAGCTACCCCAATGTGCCGAAACGATGAATTCGATCCTCTATTATGCACAAGTTGGCCATTTAAATGATACTATAAAGAAAAGACCACAAGAATTGGCCAACAGGAAGGACTTGTCTTTCAGCATGACAATACTAGGCAACATAGGTACATCTTTGATAGCCCGGAACAAATTCGCGGAGCTTGGTTGGAAAGTTTTGGGGCATCCATCAGCATAGCCCGGATCTTGAACCTTGTTTCGGTCTCTATAAAACTTACTTGATCGTGATCGATACCGACCGCTCGGTCTGAAATCACTTTACTAAGTTTTCTGCTGATCAACCACAGAAATTTTACACCGATGGAATTATGAAGTTGCCTAGAAAATGGCAAAAGGCCGATATGTACTTCATTGAAATGGATTTTGAATAAAGAATTATTTTTTCAAAAATGTACCAAGTCAAAGTCTTTTAGGGATACCAATAGGCACATGCAATCTTCTAATTCAAGTCACCAATTCATCCACTGGTGGTGAAGCGACGCGCAGTAGGATTTGAAAGTATTAGTGGCGGGACAATTACCCGAAAATCGACCTGAACTGACCAGAATTATAATTACAAGCGTCGAGAAATATCAATTTAAAATTTTGAATTTGTTAGAGAATTGCTCCTCTAAACGCATTTTTTGATCTTATATGAGAAAAAGGAAGTTCGTGGAGTCACCATTAATTCATTCATTAAAGTGTAATTGTAAAAGCTTCCTATAATGTGGTCTCTCATAGTCGCAATTAATCAACAAGAAGATGATTTACACTCTTACAACAGAAATGATGTACACTCCGCGATATTTGCTTGAGACACCCCTAAATTTACTCAATAATTTTGTTCACCATCTGCTTCAAATGTTACTGCTAAGTAATCAGTATTAATTCTTAACCAGATTATTAAAGCTGCAATTCAACTGCTTGTCTTTATCTTCTGAAAATTTGCAGGTCCCATCCCAGTACAAATTGGATGCCGATATCATGAGCGGTTACGTTTAAGGACGAATAAGAGAACAATCTAAAAAGTGTAAAAGAAAAACAAGAAAATCGCGACACTTTTTAATATTTATGGATGGGTCAGTAATATATATATTAAAATAAACTTATGTTTAGTTTCTAAAACATAACAAACATTTTTTTTTTAATTTTGTTACAAATATGGCCACAACAACAATGGCTTCCGTCTGACTTATACTAGTAATTATTCTTTGATGCTCTGGTGCTTGATGTAGCTGTTCTATTGTCTGCGAAATACCAGTCACACCCTCCAGAAGCGGAACTTCAAACATTCTCTTAAATGCTAGAATTCACCATCTGACATTCAAAATGCTTTCCTGAAAAAAAAAACAACGACCGCTCCGAGGACTCTGTTGTCTCCTGAGACCAAAAAAAAGCAATCAATTTACACTCCTGAAAAGGACAACTGACATTTATCGAAGAACCTGCGTCAAAACCCAGATAACAACAACTCGCCACGTTCCAGCAGCGAGTTCTCGCCTCATTAACTCCGCAGCACTTGAAGGTTCCGCTTCAAAGCGTCGCTTCGGCCGACATAAAACGCACTCAATTAGAAAATAATAACTCACTCGCGCAATTATCGAAAAGTGCAGCAACGACGCAAAAGGGCCTCCCAAAGGACACACTCCGATCTCGAAATAAATGTTTTACGCTTGTCTTGGCTTCTCGCTTGCTTAGTTCTTATAACTCAGCGCCAATTTGAATGGCAAACCATTGGCATACCGACACAACTTCCATTCCCACTCCTGGCTCCACGTGCAGGAGGAGGTGAGAACTCGCGGCACAAGATGAACCGAAGCGTACCCGGTACCAAGTGAAACAATGGAATCGGAGCTGATTGAAAAAGTTTCGCCTGTCTTCGCCATTTTTCGGGGGTGAAAGTTTTGGGTGTGCAATCCGTTGCAAACACCGTTATATTTGCTGAGCGGGCACACGTACACACGTACAACGCGCCAAAGTGGGTACATTTCAATTTCCGGTTTCATCGCTTCAGTTCAATATGGTCGGGCTTCCTCCCGGTGGTGGGATGTGCATCGGGCTCCGTTGTCTCTCTGGAGCTCCGCGAGAGTGAAATTTCATCCTATTAACGGTAGACCAGATTTAGTTTTTTTTTTCACCCTTGCAATTGCCGTTGCCACAGAACAAGCAGGAGCAGCAGGAACAGCAGCCGCTCCAAGGACACTGTGCGAATTGGTTTCGTGATGCAACAGTGGAAAATGTGCTCGATTTTGAATTTGTTTTTTCCCGTTTCTTGGATTTTTTCCAAATTTTCCCCGGAGCGTGAAATTGAGTGCAGCACTAAGCTGCGGGGTGGTACTGCTTGATTTGCTTTATCGGCCAGAGTGGGTGGTTGTGTGGGCGGGTGGTGATAAACGAAACAAAATGCGTGAAACTTAAATTGAAATTGAATTTGACTTTAATTAGTCGGAAGGATTAGCCATGGAGGGCTTACATTTTTTCAATTTTAATAATTAGAGCAGGGGGCTGGTGACATGGCCTTGAACAGCGTGGCGCATGTGACGCAATCGAGAGTCCTTCACGTTCGTTCTTGTGTTTAAATTGAAACACTCAACGGAAATACTTATTTCTATGATATGGAAATTCATGGTAATGACATGCAAGTGGATGGAAGAAGTGCTTTCGAAACACAAGTGCAGGGACTTCAGATTCAGTGCTGTGTAATTTTTGTTCGAAATGGATGATGGGTGGGGGTGTTGTTGTTATGAATTCAACAAATGCTCTTATTCTTGTCAAACGCAAGAACAACACACGACAAAAGAAAAAAGAAATGGAATTTCAGTTGAAATTACTTGCGACGATGTGGAGTGGTTTCCATAATTGGAAGACTTAAAGGCAATCGATCGGCTTAAAGCGCTGTTTGTCCTGTTTGTTTAGAAGTGCATTGAAATTCTGTTGAAGGAGTTTGTAGTTCAAAAGCGAGTCCAGAATGACAAAATAAATTTTGCAGATTCTTACGACTCTTCACAAAAATGGTCAGAGAGTTACATTGAACTTCCAGAACTTAACAAAAAAAAAAACGATCTAATAAAGCTTTTGTAAGATTGGAAAGAATAATGATAAAATGGTATTCAGAAGACAGTTCTTGTAAAAAATCAAAACTGGGAGAGAATTTTTTAGTTGAAGTTTAACAATCAATTAAAATTAAATCAATGGTGTTGGATGTTGCTTGAATATTGTTCGGCTGAATAATAAACCCAAACATAAAATGTGCAGCGTTTTCTGGTGTTCGCGTGGTGTTCTCACTGTTGCCAATCAGTCAGCCGGCCTTACGATGAAGTGAGTTGATTAATTTGCGCACTGTTGGTGCATTTTACCAACTAAACTTTATTTCCAAAATTCGTAAAAATTTTAAGAGTAAATTAATTTCGTGCCTCTTAGTTTGGGCTTTGCAAACTTTTTTTAGCCCAAAGGCACCTTTAGTCTCAATATTTTTTACATTTTTCTAACCATTTTCAGTTTCAAATTGAACTAAAAAACAAAGGTTATAGCACCACCGATGTAAACCTTTTCATATCTGCAAAAACAATTGCTCTATAATTTTAATGACAAATCGAAAACCCTGAATCAAAGAGCATCTGGATGTCATCAACCAAACAATAAATGCACATCGAAATCCTTTCCAATAAAATACCCATAACAAAAGACAGAGATTTTGAAATGTAATTTAGATTTTCCTGAAGCTTTCTCCATAATATCAAAAATCAGTTTTTAGATAAGACCTGTTGTCTATTTTAAACAAACAATTGGTCTCTCGTTCGTTCAGTAAAGGAGCTCCCAATAAATGTCGATTACAGGAAAATTGCCTCGGACTATCTTCAAATAATCTTTCCACAATGCAGTAGCCAAAGGGCCGCCCACCCACATACTAGACCATCATGAAAATTGCAAAGGTACACCCGGGGCTATCGGCTCACCTCATCGATTTGATTGCGTCTGCCCCACACTCCAATTTAATCCAATTTGCATAAATCTGACTGATCACAGTCTTTAATTTTCCCATTTATTTTACAAAGCATTACAGAATCCTCCCCGCCGCCGGGGCTCGACGAGCGTTGAGTTCATGTTGTGGTTACACCGAAAAAAAAAAAACAAATTCCAATTCCAAACTCAATTATCTCCGCATTGGCATGTGATGAATGTTGAAAAAAAATGAAACATACTCACACATGTCTCCCAAATCCAATTGAAACGGGTGACGGGGGCATGTCACCCCTACTCGGTTCGCGGTTAAGTGCAACAGTGTAAAAATTAAAAAAAAAAACAGGAATCAAAGACTACTGGGATCCGACAGCTTCAAATCAAACAATTGAATAAATCAACGTTCACACCAACGCGACGTCAAACCGCCACCGTTGGGCCTCCTGGAGACTCACACAACCACACCGCACCGGCAGAATTTTCGCCTCCAGAGGAAGCTGTAAAAACTCACATTAATAATTACATTTAAAAAACATTCAATCAAAAAATCAATCCTTCTCTACGTTGGGCACCATCAACGCCATACCCATCGTTATCGGCGTGCCTACGTCAGTTGGAATGAAAATATTTCAGTTTCATTTGCCATTGATTCTGGTAGAGGAATTCAATGAGCGAAAAATAAACGCGGCCCCGTGGGATCTGCGGTGGCAACTACACACACTTACGAGTTCCACCCACTCACTCACTTCCGGCTTTCGATTCCATCAGATTAAACTGCTGCCGGGGGCGATGATGTCGTCTACCAATTCGAAACAGTAGATCCGAGCTTTTCAACACATCCTGCCGTTGGAGTTAAAAAGGAAGAGTGAGTGAACTCTCCGATTTCAATCACTAGAAATAAAAGTTTCAAAAATTCCATCAAACTTCTACACGCAAACAAAACCAGAAAAATGTTGTCCTCGCACCTCGGTTGCGCGGCTACCTCGTTCGCTGGTGCCCTTTCAATCGAATATTTCAGCTAAAATGTTATGAGAAAGTAATTTACCCAGAGGGCGCTGCACACCCATCGCAGCTCATTAAATTCCTTTTTTTTTATGTTTTCGGATTGCGTTTAATGCAACACTCAGCGCTCAGATATGCGATTCCAGCATCCTTCTCCATCGCGGGGATGTGGTGCGGTTGTAATTATTGCTACAGTAAAATTTGTGGTGTTGGAAAAAAAGGAAAAAAACATGTAATGAAAATGGAAACGCTTAAATGACGTGCGCTGAATTTGAGTACACCCTATAAGTGTCGGAAAACCGCAAATGGAGGGATTCAGCAGTTTGCCGAGAGCGGCTCCAAATCTGCTGCTGGGGTAAAACGGATTTCAGATGGGATTTTATGACGGTTTTATTGTGTTTCAGAGATTTTAAAAATGGCTTAAAGATTATTTAAGCAGTCAAACTAAATCTAAGCAATTGAAAATTGTAAGAGATCGATGTAAATTTTGTTTTCCGGCCGCACTGTCTCTGACCGATTTCCAAAAAAATGACATTACGTACAAATTATGTTTTTCAAAAAAGCTGTGATGTAAAAGTACAGCTCAATTGTTCATTTCTGTACAGTCGTATGATTTTTTGCAGTTTTAACATGCGATGTACACTAAATTATATGTAAGCCTATCTTATGTAAAATCATCTGATATAAACTAATCTTTGGTACTTTTTGAAAAAAATTTAACAGTCAGTTGTAATAAACTCATCATCGCGATAAGACGTGTCCCTTGTTTTTACTTTTTGTCTGTGTGTCCCAAACCTACCGCCTTTTATTAATTACAACCATTTCAGAACTCTTCAAACAACCCCTAGTTCGATTTTGGTAAAGTTAGGACATTCTTTGGTTCAACTTTCATCTATTTTGATGCCACAATTTCGATCTTGAGTCAATAATTACCAGGATATCTTTAGACAAAACAAATATTTAGATGTTTGCGTTAATAAGCTTGCAAAAATTCATTGGACTTTTAATTCTAAAAATTAAAAATGTAATCCAACAAAAGCACGGTTCCCTACACAGGGTATTAATTAGCTGCAAACAAAAAACAAAACATCAATGCGAAAATTGTTTTTAAAGAAGAATTATTTGAAACTAGCTTCGTCCGCTTGAATATCAGTTATTGCGCTTGGTTAAACAATATAATCATGTTTAAGCTTATAACATACTAAATTTCAGGGAGAGTTTCTTCAAAAACTTTTTTAACATAGCTGTGCACTGCTGTTTCACCGCATTTTGTGGAAAAATCTGCAAAAAAATGGAGCTGTAAGGAATTGAACACGAATAATAAAGGAACACTGGAAGTTAAGTTAAAATTAGATTGTTAATTTCATCAACATTACTGTTGCAACTGCCAATATAGTTATTTGATAATCGTTTTCTCTACTTCGACGGCATCTAGGTAGTCTTTCGATAATAAGTCGTCAATGCTAAACACTTTTTCACCTTGTCCGCGATCAATTTTAATTCTGTTTTCAAAATGAGGTACATTCCCGTCTCCCATTAAAAGTAACTTTAAAGGAAAATGTGTACTGCTTCCACTCAAATGCGCTCTCTAAAGAATTGTTTTGTTATAAAAATTTCATACAATATGGAAAATGATGTGTTCCTCTATAGCCTTCATCATCATTAGTGGCGTAACAGCCCATGAAGGGCCTGAGCCTAGCTTTTCGCGCTTCCACTGTGTTGTGCGAGTTATAATTTGACACATATGAAGGGGACCTACAAGTTATTGCCGGTTCCGAACGGCGAATTGCGAATGATTTCCGTGACAGAAGTACTCCAGGAGGATTGTCAATCGTTCGCTGGAGGTGGTGCCGTGAAAAATGTTTTGTGGTGTTTTTTCCCCGAGCTCGATTCGAACCCGGGTACTCTATAGCCTAACCCTGATTTATATACTCAAAACGCATTATCAAATATGTTTTTTTTTGCAAGCTAAAATGATCTACGATCGAAGACTACACGCCCACTCGTGTTTCTTTTAATCACGTGCCCCCTAAAGCACACAAGAGTTCACAATGTCTCCTTTAGTTCCCAAAAAATATACAAAGACAAAATAATATGATGACAAAGTGTTAGCGTCGTTTTTATTGATTTGATGCAACTTTACTGATGTACTTAAGGTTGTGGCATAATGTAATTTCCTTTTCCAATAGACATTCAAACATATTTGCAAAAATAAATTTTATTCAATTTATAGAAACTTTACTTTTTCAACAGTGGAGTTTGTTGGCATCATTTCATGAGTCACTTACAACTTCATGAGTATCGAAAATAAATGTGCGTCTTAGAAACCTTTTACACAGTCCATTTGAGAGATTCAAAGTCACTTAAACTTTAACTGAATATACTATTCCATAAGTTAGGAAAGACGTGGGTAGTTTTCATTCAACTTTCGTGAGCTGCTTTATAACCCACTGGTTCGCTCCCCAAAGACACTCAGTCCTTTTGAATTTTTGTTCATGGCTTCGAGAAAAAAAACATGTTCCGGTCTTAAACCCGTGCCACTGCCAGTCACTTTTGTGGGGGTTGCTTTTAACGTCATGCAGCCACGTCTCCCCTAACGCATAGCTACTCACAGCCACGGTGGCTTCCCCTGCTCAAGGTAACATTTTCATAAAAAATTTATTAAAAGAAAGTGTATACATGTCTAATAACTGTTTAGCGAAGCTGAAATCCCCCAGTTCCTCATCCCCCCGCACACAGTAATTGCTTCCGTTGAACACCCAACCCCCAAGCAACCCATTCCAAGGAGTCTCCTTCCCCTCTGTACATTAATATAATTAAATAATGAAGGAGAATTTCGCCCGCAGCATCCCCCGGGTTAATAATCTCCCCCTTCGGAGTAGATCAACTGGTTCCTCTGGACCTGCCAATCTTTCGCCTACGTTCTCGACAACAACTCCAACCACGCCTGTCATCGCTCCAATATCGCTAATAACTGCTCTCCGTCGATAAGACCGAAAATACGCGCACTTCTCAAGAAAGCCAACTTAATTGCAATCCTGACATTCAGAACTCCGAAATAAATCAACCGCACCGCCCACCCACCATCCCCGGCACCGTAACAAATCAATCCGTCAGCGTAATCTCGTAAAACGAACTGGTATCGCGTGGTGGCGTACGTTTCTGCTGTCATCCGCAGAAATTCAAATTCGAGTAAACACGCGGCAAAACGACGACGTTGCCTCACAACTCAAACTCAAAGCTCCATTTACACTTTTTTTCCGCTCCTTAATCGAGCTCGAGAACACCCGAGCCGCCCGCCCCGACACGCACCCGTCGCACGCCCACGCAAGTCGTCCTCTCCCCTCCCTAATATCGTAATGAAACTGATGAAGCCCTTGCAGCCAACAACAACACCCACAAAAAAGGTATTCCCCGCAGGATTAACTTGATTTATTTCAAATAATCAAGATTTCACCTGCACGCGGGAGGTGGGTGTCCTTCCCGTGTGCGTGCGTGTATTTGTGTGAGTTCGAAGGATATTTGCGAGCCCATTAATTTGCATTGAATTGGATGGGTGGGCTTGGGTGGCTGGAATTTGTTTAGTCGCCAGGATGTCAAGGTGATTCCTTTTTCCACAGAAAAAAAGGAGGAAGACTGAGAAATGATAACGGGAAAGTTATTTTCGTTTCACAAAGGCACAGGAGATACACTCGAAATCCGGCTGAGAGATTACTCATCCCGGCGGCGGCTTCGTATCCCAATAGCGGAGTTGGAGGGATTTGAATTTGTCACTTGGAGAGTGGATGGATCAATAGGCGAGGACCGGCAGGAAAACGTGATAACGCGGGTGGGCTCATTGAGCCGAAGACGCCCGGCGGCAGTTGTAATCGTTTCGAGTGGTCGCGGGCAGGTTTAAATTCATGTGAGAGGGTGGTAGGTGTCTTGTGATGTCGTTTGTGATTAGTTTCTACTTAGTCGAAAATGCCTTTCGGGGGCGGTTTGAGTTTCGTGCATTTGACGATTAACGTGCCACTAAGGGTGACGCATATCTTAAGGCTATCCGAAGATTGAGCTCGTAATTTTTGCTTTTCTACGTGAATTTCTCCAAGTTTACTTAATGGCGATAAAGAGATAAATTCTGTGTAATTTGAATGCGGGACTTATTGTACGGCACGAGTGCGTGAGTTCACCGCTAACGCCGCCATTGTTTTTTGGTTGTTCTTTCAATTTGGCTGTTCATCTCTCGAAGGTCGGTTAGGCCACTGAGCATTTGGCCGTAAACTCTTGGGCATAAATCCTAATCATATTACAATTCGTTGATTATATATTGTCACATAGCCAAACTTAGCATTTCCCTTACACCCGCATCATTTACAGATTTGGTGTATGGAGAGATGCTACCATAGGCTATAGGCTCTATCTTTCTCAGGATGATAAGAGCTAAGTTAGTCTGCTGTGTGTTTTTTAAGTCATACAAGTTGTCTCGAGCCAAAGAACTAACAAAGAATTTGAATTTTTAATTTGGTTTAAGGGGGATCGTGTTTTTTTTTTTTTGTTATTTTTGTTATTCAAATGTTAAAAGATTAACTTAATTATATAATATTTTAACGTTTGTTCTTAACCCTTTCATGCCCAGTGTTGTTCCTGTACAATATAAATTTAATTTACTGTCAACTCGAAAATTCTTAAAATTCTCTCGAAATTCATTTTATTCTAACACCCGATTTCAGACCATTGAAGTCTGCGTCAGAAAAGAATGTTCGGGATTTTTTAATACGTTTTTGTTGAATCGAAAAAAAAAAAATTTTCCCTGCGGCTGGAATTAGACGTAGTCATAAAAGGATTAAAAGCCATATCATTCTGGTTTGTAATTGCCCGTCGACCAGTAAATAGACTACTATGATTATTTAATCAACAGAAATTATTTTCATTTGCATTTCACAAACTAGTATCTGAAGTACTTACTGAAAAAATTGAATGTGCCAAGTTTTCTTTAAGAAGACACATTTAACCCTTATCCTGTACTCTAAAATAATGTCGCAAGTGGTATTGAATACTCACCACTCGTCGTTGTACGGTACACTCACAAATACAACATAACTTTTGTTTCTTTGTCGCAAAAAAAGCTATTTATGGACAAAACAAAATGTAGTTTTCATTGCACATATGGTTTTCATCTAATATTTATATTTAAAAATAAGCACAACAAAAAAGCTCACTAAACATGAAATATAAGCAATTCATTTTTGTGCGTGTATGCGCAATTTTGTGAGATACTGTATGATTCTTAGTAAAATAATGGGTGGACTTACCTCTGGCATTAGCGTATGTGGTGGCATACCAGGGGATGTTAATGAATTTAGAAATTCTGTGGAAACAGTCTGTATTTAAGGCGCTTTAATCTGATTAATGGAATTTTGATGGTGCCATCACTTACGTTATTCACTTGCTCGTTTGTAGGTGACAAAATTGCTAAAAGCTCCAATACTATTGGGGCCAGAATGCTGGAATTAATTTTTTTGTAAGGTTCTCATCAAAATAAATTTTTTATATTTTTTTGTTTTAGATTTTTAACAAGGTGGAAATTCCAGGAGTTATAAGTTTTCGACTTTATGCAGAACCATAAAAATTTCTTTTGTGAGTCTTCCTAAAAAGATAGGAATATGCTGTCGCGAACTTTTACTAAAACCTTTTGAGACGATCAGTTCGCCATACATTATTTTTTGGTATCTGAAACTGTTTAGGCTGCCTTAGAAACTTGCCACTTCTCGACTTTATTTACAGATCTCATTACACCGTTAACTTGTTGTGTCAAAGCATAAAAAAAATAAGGCTTATATCCATCTCCAAGATCTTATCTATCCCTGTATCAAATTTCATCAAAATCGGTTAAGTGGCTTAGACGTGAAAAGGTAACAGACAGACAAACAGAGTTAATTTCGCATTTATAATATGAGTAAGGATTGATTGATATTTTGTTTTTTGAAATCAAACTTTTTTTAAAAAATCCACCAATTTTCTTAATCTTCTATGAATATTTCTCATCATATTTGCCTCTAAAGACCACTGCTTTGGTAGTTAATCGTTCGAATCTAGTGCATGTCCAAGATTTAGAAACTATTACGAAGCCTCGTGAAAATTTACATGAATTGATTTTGAAGAAATCTTTGCTTTGCTTTAAAATTTTGAATCTGTACCTTTATGGTTATGTTACATATGAGAGACCGTAACTTTTAAGTTTGCCTTAATCGAAAGCATATTATTAATTTTAGCCAGCTTTGAGATTTTGTTTATTGTTTTTTGTTGTGAGCAGGTGTAGGCAGACCCTTGAGAGGACTCTAAGAGCTTCTGTATGTTGTCCGGCCCTGGAGCCTTCCACCGGAAACTGTTTTTTCTCTGGTGGAAAGGGGCTTGTACCTACTGATCTAATCTTCTGACTTAAAAAGACCACATTCACTATCAGCTCCGTCCTGGGTGGCGTGTGCCCTCCTTGACCTCCGTTCTTGCAGCTTTAAGTTCTGCCATCGTTCTGCCATTGTGACTCTACATTTGAGGCTTAAGCATTTGGACATCTTGGGAGCCCCGACTTTGCCTTTTATTGAGACGAAAACAACAAAACTTGGCGAACCACTTGTGTGCAATTTTTGACGCGAGAACATTTTCAAAAGTTGCTGTTAGTCCTTTTAGGGTTTCGTTCCAAAGGAATAACGAAACCCTTATGGAATCACTTCGGTGTCTGTCTGCCTGTCGCCTTTTACATATTTGATTATAACTTATAGGTCCTTTACAGTTAAGGGATGAAATTCAGACTGAAGATGTATCTAGGCGCCCCAAAACAAAACATGATTTTTTTTGGAATTAGTCGTAGATTTAAGAAAACGTGAGTACTAATAATAACGCCCGAAAAAACTTTTATTAATTTTGACGGTCGATATGGGTGTCATTGGAAAGGTGTGTCCTGATTGTGAAAATGTCTGTCTGTCTGTCATCAAGCTTTATTCTTGGTAATTGGCGAACCACTAAGAATTAAGAAATAAAACTTCGGCAAAATATGTATTTTACTTGTCGAAAAAAATTTCAGGTAAAAACAATTAAAAAAATTTCATATTAGCAAAAAGCTTAGTACCAATACTAAATTTGAAAAACAAATTTCTTTTACTAGTTCCTTGATATGGGTATCGTTGGAAAGAGGATGATAGTTACATGAAAAAGTTGTACTATGGTAATCACCTCGGTTAGCCAACAAACTGCCAAAAACTGACTTGTGTACCGTACCCCACCTTATTTTCTAAAATATATGACCAAAAAATCAGAAAAAAAATTGGACTTATGAGGCAACTCATCGCAATACCTCAAAATTATTCAAAAATCGTGTATGATTTTTGCTCATACTTAAATAAATTAATTACTAACTTTTTCTGAAAAAAATTTTACGGGAATATATTAAGTGATGTACCATCGGATAGGTCTAGTAAAATGAAATAGAGTTTTCATTTTGAACTTTTTATTTGAAAGTTAAGTTTTCGAGATATTAAGCTTCAAAGTCGAAAAAAATGCGTCGCTCCCGTTCTCATTTCCACACCCGCTGGTCTAAAAATCTAAAAAAAAAAATCTGGAATGTAGGTTTTGATGTAATCTTTGTGTTGAAATTGGTTTGAGCACTCTGGCCTTAATAGTTTTCGAGATATTGGCACACAATTCGAGATTTTCACACAATTTTTCGAGGTATAAATGATTTAAATCGAAGCAGTTTCCTGCAAAAAACGATGAGCTGACGCCAGTCTGTGTCGCTTGCGGCATTTCATCCCTTAACTACACCAAAGCAATTTTCACACGGCTGGCGCGATCAGCAAATGGGAAATGATTTTCTTTTGTTCAGTTTCGTTCGAAATGAAAAGAAAAATTTTATTGAATGAACAGTGAATTGAGTTTAATTTGATTTGACTATTTTAGTTTGTTGATTTCTTAGACTTACATTAAGTCTAAGCTTCTAATCTGTTTGCGAACGAAACCCTCGGCGTGTGAGTAAAACTCACACTTGACCGGTTTTTTTTTTAATTTGAGCACATGGTTGCATACATCTGTAGTTCGCGAAATTTAACTATAAAAATAATCTAAGAGACAGTAAATACTATTTGTATTTGATTTAATAATGAATTAATGTAATGGTATCTAAATAATTGAATTTTGGAAATAGTTGTAACACCTAAACTAGTGTTTAATTGGACAAAAAGTCTCGCACCCACCTGGCTTCAATAGTTGCCGTTAACTATTGCGACAACATTTGGAATAGGTTTAGTAAAACAAAATTATGTTCCAGAGACAATAATTTTGTATTTAACAGCGTAGAATTAATAAAATACTGTGTTGCAATTTGTTTTCCATTCAGTGATGCTAATTCGGACAAAAATTTACTTTCACAATATTACAATATGCCCAATCTCATGTCCGACATGAAATTCAAGAACGAAAATTCACAGAACTTTTTTGTGTGGGTGCGATGCAGGCGCTTTTGCTTTTTCAAAAAAACTATTGACATCACGCTGCTTTCTTCCAATTAAATGGCAATGTCATCTGCATATGCAAGTAGTTGATCAGAGTTTTGAAATGTAGTCCCTCTAGAGTTGACGTTGGAGTCCTCACTCACTTATAAGAATCGTTTGATTATTTCAAGTTATTGACTCAGCGTTTTACCATCGGATATGCGATTCAGTCCGTGTGAAACATTCCCTGTTTGCAAACACATTTAAGAAAAATAAAACTGACGTTTTCTTTGTGTTGGCGGTGGCAAATTGCTAACTTAGTTCACCGTGACATAAACTCTGAAAATTTGAGAACTTCATTAAATTTAAAACCATCATTTCCACTAAGGGTGTAAATTCTTTAAGAGCATACGACAACAGACACATCAAATAAATTTTGAGGTGTCCTCAAAACTTCCCGTCCAGACCCACTCCAACAAGTGCTTACAACATATGCCTCGATTGGCAGTAACTCAATCTTAACCATGTCTCCCTTCACGGTGACACGAATTTCCCGGCATTGAATAAATACAAGACACAATGGCTGAAACCCCACCTCCACCCCCAACAAACCACGTATTTCGTACGATTTAAAATAAAAACACAGGATCAATAATATTAATTACCCCTTCCCCAGTGAATTCAGCAAAAATGAAAACATGTCCATATGATTGAGGACAAATCAACCACCGCCGTTAATTGAATTACACAAAAACCAACAAGAATTTCCATTAAAATTGTATTCCACCCTCCACCCCGAACCCCCCGTGGCCATTGTACTTATTTCTTGCTGTCCATAACAGTACCAATCTCATCCCAATTACAATCCCTCCGCCCACCCCCTCACCAGCACACAGAAATACATTCCCGAATCGAATTTACAGAAAAAATAAAACAAAAAAAAAAAAATAACAAAAATGACAAAAGCAACAACTGAATACACGCACACATAATTTAAATTAAAATCATATAATAACATGCTCAGCAAAATAATTGCATTCGAGTCCTGCTGTGGATCCTTAACCACACACACACATACAAATATTACCCGAAAAAAATGGAAATTAAAAAGGAAAAAGAAAAAAAATCCAAACTACAGGGCGAAATCAAAGTGTGCATATAAATCTCCTGTAAACAGGTCCTTGTCAGGGGAATGCTGCATATTTAAGCACATCCTTTATTCTCAGGATGCATTTGTTATCCTCTCAGGGGTGTTGTGTTTTTCCCGGTTGAATTTTCTTATTCCTTGTTATTATACACATACATGTATATTATATGGTTTTTTTTTTTGTTTGCATTACTCACTCTTTTATTTTTTTTGCTTTAAATTTAATTTGTTGGATAGGTGCTGCAAACTTGCATCGTATAAATACACTACTTAGGAGTGTGTCTTGCAAGTATTAACCATTTTCCGCTGATACGTTAGTTTAAAGGTTTTGTAGGTTTTTTAGAGGACTTTCACATGATAGCTTATGATTGATTGAACAGAAGTTTAAATCTAATAAAAGTTGCAAGAAAATTTGAAGATTTGGATCGTTACATCTCCTGATTAGACATTCCTTCGACTTGGTAGTCACATCCCGCGACCCCGTTAGTGGAACACGCGATCAAGAAGATCATGATGATGATGATGATAGTCATCAATCCTTTTTCAAAGTTAAAGCCCAAATCGCAACGGCGTATTCGATCAGTCGGACTTTGACAGGCGTTGGTACGAGTTTTATCCTGTTTTATGCCTCACTCAATTTTGGAATGGAGCGTCAGCTTTCGCTAAATCAGCTTATTCTCGAAATTGTCCATCCCACAAAACACATTCTGCAAGAGAACTATTTGATTTTGAAACTAAAATCAAAACCAATTCATATTTACTCCAATTATCGCCTTTCCTCATTCAAATTTCGTTTGCAAATAATAAAAAAATATACCTACACAAAATTATCAAACGCCCGAGTGAATAGAAAGTAGACCCAGTCGGTCGGACTTACGATATAACGATCTGCGAAGTTGCAAGGCCCGACCGCGCTATTTCGGTTTGTACAATGCTTTTACGTGTATTCCATTTCAAGTGTCATAGTCGGACCGGCCGAACGCGCCGTTGCAAATTGGGCTTAAAGAAAAATGGCCTGCAATGGACGAATAATAAGGATCAATTAAATTGGAAAGGTTTTTTTTTGGATAGCCGACAGAGTAAATAACAATCAAAAAGTTAGCGATGCTTATAGGAAATTTAGAATTATGAAAATTATATCTATATGAATATTGATCTTGTGAGTAAGGTTCTTTTCTCCTTGCGTGTGTGACATACACACATAAATATTTCTGATCCGAAAAAATAAGAAATCATAGGAAAATTGTTTTCGAGAAAAAAATGTGTGCAAAAGAATGAAGAACGAACGAAGAATCATCAATTTCCGGAAAAAAAAGTTATAAACGCTCCCATTAAACAAAAATAAAAATCTTGTCATTTTTTCATAAATTTTATTGAACTATCGTCCTTGCTGCAATACAAACTGTACTCAATCTCACCAACACATGCTCCTGTGGGGATCAAAAGTCCTTCCTGACCAATCCCATATATCATTTCGTCTTTTTTTTAAAACAAAACAAAAAAGAAAAGTAAACTGAATAACACCAGAGATTTCACGAAATTGGCTCCAACATTTCGCGAAATGGAGGAAATCTGCACTCTGTCGTTAAATGGAACAGGATACGTAGGCCGAGGATGATAATGATACCGGAGGTAGGGTGGGCTGTGGGCCGTTCTGAGCTCGAGTTACACAATGTGTAACAAGACAATGACTAAGCGATGGGGAATGGTGGTGGTTGGTGGTGATGGATTCGGTCGGAACGACGACGATGTTGTGATGAGCGTGGAGCAAATGACTAATTAAAATTCCCACGATGGCAGCCACTTTAGGCCATGCATTGTTGAGTTGGGCTCATTAGCCATTGGTCCTGTTGCTCCGTACGCCAGCGGCGAGAAGAGCATGAAGCTGTAGACCAAAATTGACAGAAGGCCTCCCGTCAACACGTGCTGCGTCCATCTCGACAGTCGGCTCGTTAAGTAGTTGAACATGATTCCTGCAACGAGAAAGGACAACAGAAAAAAAAAGGATGAATTACTAAATTTCCCCAAATGCAAACGGAAAAAGAAATTTTAAGCGAAACTCAAATGTCCACGCAGAACAAGCGCTAGGCCCGAGTCTCTCGTGTGGGTTCGAACATGAGAATCCCACGCCCTCGGGGTGAATTCGAAATTGGACCTATTGCCATGGCAGCATGATTTCGGGAACCTAACGAATGTATTTGACGGCTAGTTAACAACACCAAGTGGCTGGTGGTGCTGATTTGCAAAGCCGATCGAATGTTCGATTACGGCTGGACGTGTGTGCCTGTGTGTGTGTGAGTCTGGACGGGGGGGATGCATTTAGTTTCGTGTAATTTATGACTTTTCAGCATGTTGAAATATTGGGCAGCACCCCCAGATGAATTGTTTCGGAGCCGAGCGGTGTGGAATTTAATTGAAAATTCAAAAGCAGAAGTCCGTCAGTATGTCAGTCCGTCGAGTAGTCCGGGGTGGTGGGTGGTCTCTAAAGGGTACACATAAATGGATTTGCTTGCTTGCAGTAAAGGATATCCGTCGTCATTCTACTTTAACCTGCCAAACCTGTCGTCGAGATAAAACTCCCAAAATGAGGAAGATAAATTACACGCAGCGGAAGTGTATAATGATCTGCAGATGACTTTGAGAGAAGAGGGAACTCTGCTGATGGACAGAATACTCAGCTCTCTGTGCCCTATCGAAAGCAGGCGCTTGTGTGTAGGATAATTCTACAAGGGACAAGAGCATCAGTTTGAAGTATAAATTCGAACAGGTTCGAAAGCAGGTTCATCCTCTTTGAAATATTTCCATACGGATATTCTAAATCATATTAACTTCCTAGAAAACGTCGTAGTTTTTTCTGGTCGTTTACATTGGGCACTTTATCTATCCAGGGTAACGAGACATGTACGAAACTTTTTTTCTTCGAGAACTTATGAATTTTTTAAAACAAAAGGTTGTCAAATACAATGGCAATACATCATTTGAAAGGTCTTGGCATAACCTACAAAACGACGCTATGCACGATTAGTTTGAATACGAGCTCTGTAGCGCTTTGTACATAGCCGGAAAATTCAAAAGACAAAAAGGCGGAAAGGCGATATTTGACAACCTAATACTTTCACACTAAATACAGTGTGTACTCAATCAAAAAAGAAAAAAACAGGTAAGGCACAAAATTGAACAGCTGTAACTGGCTCCTGGAGGTCATGTGACGCTCTCATGCAAATATTAACGGCTCGCAAAGATAGTTTAATTGATCACTGCGACGGACTACTGTTGGCCATCTCTCAAGAGAAGAAAAGAAGAAAGCGAAGTTCTTGAAACTACTTTTGGAAAATTAAATCCGAAAAACTTAAATCCAGTCAAGCTCGAAAAAAATTCTAGTTCGGTTGTGTGTCATGATCTTTTAAGCCTTTAAACGAAGCCCTTTGGATAGATTTGGATGGATAAATAGAGGAATTAATATACAGCAAAATCTCGATAGTTCGAAACTCTATAATTCGAAAACCTCTGTATATGGAGGCATTCTCACAGTCCCTTGAAAAAACCTCTCTAAATCGAAGGCAACCTGTGCAATTTGGTCCTTCGTAAATTCGAATTTATTTTTGTGCAAAACAACTTGGAAACCTCTTTTATTAGAAAATGCTAGCTTGTTTACCTCTATTTTTTTTTTATATAATTGACGCTTGATAAAGGAATTGGGGCTACCCTTAAGTGTCCAGTTTAAGACACAGTAGGTGTCGAAGGTACCAAGGGAAAAATGGAAAGAAAGGATCGATGCACGTTGGTCTTGAAAGTTCATTCAGGTTATACTCAGATGGATAAATTGTGTTGAGAAGAGTATTCCAAATTTGTGTGGTGTGGCTGAAGAACGAGTCTTTAAACTTTACCGTATGTCAAGTTTAATTTTTGTTTCTTTAACAACCGTTAGTTGAAATGCGTACGTAATGAAAGTGAGCAATATTTTTTTTTCTGAAACCTACGTAATTCGAAAACCTCTATAGTTCCAAGTTTTTCCCTGGTCCCATGAATTGCAAATTATCGAGAGTTTACTGTATTTCCATATCTTCAAGATTCAATGACAATATTGTGATAATTTTCAATTACTGAAGTTGATATGTTCATAATTAACCTTCATTGCATTGCGTGGCGTTGAGAGCCAGAGAGTTGCTTTTCGCGCCTCCACTGTGCTGTGTGCGTTTTAATTGTGTGTAGGGGACCTACAGTTTATTGCCGATTCAAAACGGCGAATTGCGAAAGCCTTCCATAACAGAAGTACTCCAGGAAGGTTGTCAGTCGTTCGCTGGAGGTCGTGAAAAATGATTGTTGTGTTTTTTCCCCAAACTGGACTCGAACCCGGGTACTCTCGCTCAACAGTCCGACGCACTAACTGATCGAGCCAACGGCGCCCACGTAATTAACCTTCAATATAAGCCAATTCATTTTTTGAAAGAATGCAACGACCACTTCTGGATGATTTAACACGTTTTTTGACAGTTTAATTATAATTTGTTCGCCAAAAGAATGTACTAATCCCCACTTTTTTTTCCTCTTAAGAGATTTGTGACATAAATCTGTTCGTGGCTTCAAGCTAAAACCCATCTTCAACATAAACCTCCAAAGAAAATAGCAGTCTCGGCAAGCCCTAAATACCACCGCAGGTCTTCGTCAGCTAATCTAAACCAAATAAATTTCATTTGAAAACCCCACCTGCCTACACCACTCACTATTGCATTGACATCCTTCCATTATCGCCACGAAAAATGAAATTCAATCACAGACATTTATCTTTTGATTATTCCCACACTTCTCAGTCATTATTTCATTTTGAATAAATTTATTGAAAATGTAAATCCATCGACGATCTGCCAGATACTCCCGGCAGCCCCTACCCGCCACAACACCCATCGACATCCATTATCCGCATCCTAACAACCGCCCCGAGAATTTTTTAGATTGAAAAATTGTTCATCGATTATCACTCTCGCTGTGTGTTTGTGTGCGTGTGGTGAAAATGCTGCCCAGGATCATCTACGAAAAAAAAAAACGTTTTTGCATAAATTTTATTTTATTCCAAAACATTGTACATGTAGGAGAGTGGGCGATTGCCTTCTGACTGATGTGATGACAAGGAACATACACCCGGATGCATCAGACAAGGATACAATTCACCAGGACTCGAGCGATTACAAAATAGATTTTCTCTAAATTCAATTTAGTTAATATTTGTGCATGCATACAGGAAGAAAGAAAATCTTTTTCATCAACTAAATGAAATTTTCACTGTCTGAGTGAAAAATTTAATCCGTTTTTATGATGGCAACGCTAACAAGGGTAAAAAAAGGACAGGGATACGGGTGGGAAATGTATTTTTAGAAATGGCGCTCGTTGGAAACTATTAAGGGTTCCTACCGGTTACCGTTGCGGTGGGTGTGGGAGAGTTATTTATGCAAAATGCCAAAGGATAACGTCCATTCGAGAGCGAGTTGTGAGTGCATAGCCATCAGGTGTTTGAAAAAAGATGGACACGGTTGGGGGTCATCATCGCGATGATTACGAGTTTGATGCCAAGTTATATGCAAGAAGGAATTGGATGTGTTGCGCGTCAGATTAGACTCGACACTAATGAAGCCTGACGCTCAAGAATCTATATACGTATTCAATACGATGAACTTTATTGAGAGCCACAGAAACTCGGCGAAAGACGCAACGAGGCTTAAAAAGAAATCTAAAAGAAACACGAAAATACTAAAATCTAAAAGAAAACATTTTGAAAAACCCCAAAAAAAAGGATTTGAGGATCTTATAATAAGTTCTTAAACAGCAGAAATTTAAAAAAAAAACTGTTAAACACTTAGTAAACTGAGCTGATTAAGAGCTAGCACAGGCTTTAAATATTTTCAAGACCAGCGCTAATTCCCTCATCTACTACCTCTCAACTTCCTGCCCTAATATCCATGCCCGTCCTTTACTTTTTCTTTCTTTTAAAATATATTTAGAGTCTTCTACTCGAACTCAATTTTTGTAATTTTTTGGAACTTTGTTTTGTATTTCTGGCCACATTTGTTGCGACACAAATGACAATAAGTTTTACTTGTGCAAACCTTTATACGAGAAATAAAATTGAAATTGAAATTGAAATTGAAATTATTCGTTGCATACATACAACCACCTTTGATTGGAAAAATGGAAGTAGATAACTTTAACCCCTAGAAGACATTCGAAAAAGCCATTAGTGACTCACTGAAAGTAGATTAGTTTCAAGTGGAGTGACCAGAGCAACAAACTCTTTTGTAAATTTTACTAAAAAAAATGTTTTTCTAATCTTAGTTTCTGTTACTTATATTTGCAAAGAAATTATGGAATTAATCGTTCTGCGATCTGCTACACTTCGCAGTGTAGAGTTAAGTTTCATTCACATTTCGTCAAGCGCTAACTTGCAACACTTTTCTTTTTTTGTTTTTATATCTTCCATCACACAAATTTTTAAAAAGGCCTCAAGCTTATTAAAACGAAATTCTAGATTTGGTAAGCTGAACTCTTACAAACAGGAGAAGTCAATATCAAATCAACACGAGGGTGATCTGAAAAGTCTGCGACAGACAATGATACAGGACATTTTTTGTAATTTTATTTTTTATTTTTTTACATAGTCTCCTTGTAGGTTAGGTTGGAGTGGCTGGCTGGGACATCGGAGACCCAGAACTACACTTAAGCCATATAAAGCCCATTGTGATAAAAGTCTCCTTGTAACCCTACACACTTCTTCCCATGTCTCTAACCCATCCAAATAGTACTAGGCGTTGATCTCTGCAAAATAATTGTTCATCCCGCGACCCCATTAGGGGAACACGCGTTCAAAAAGAAGAAGATGATGATGATGATGAATTAATTGATCAACAAACGTTCACAAAAAGCACTCAAGTCGTCTCACTCATAAAAAACCTCAACTAAAAACTGCGCATCCAAAATGGCTGAATTTTTTGTGAGTAACTGTGAAAAGATGTACAACCAGCTTTTATTGACGAGTGCCGCTATCTTTAGGTTGTGTTGGAAACTTTTCAAACAACCTTCGCATCTCTGATTGCACTTTTCGAAACAAGAAATCGTCATTCCTACATTTCGAAAAAGTAATTCAAACTAATCCATAGTTTTTGGATGAATACAAATAGATGCTAATATAGTTCCCCCTATATACCCCATAATTCTAGTTTAGCGATAAATTGAGCCATGTATAAATATTTCCACAACGAATTTTTAAATATGTTTTATGGTTTATGTTTCAAAGAAAGAACAGTTTTTTTTTTAAATGCTGGAGAAAATGTTTTAATCGAGCTGCTTTTTTCATATCTTCCGTGTATTCATAAATCGTTTTTAGCGAACCATTTATGTTCGTTTTCTCTCCTTCGAAGCCGAAACGTTGCAATTTAAACACTAAAGCACTTAATCCCTAAGCAATGGCAATGCACAAGTGAAAAAGTTCCACACAAACGTTTCCCCTTTTGCGATACAAAATATAATTCGTTCTCTAACATTCTGACGTTGACTCCTACGCCATTCCAAACGCATGGCCCCCAAAAAAAACACATCCTTCAAAAATTCCCATATTCACAGCAATTAATTTTATTGTGTTTTTAATGTCGACCACAATTTTATGCACATTTTTTGACTAGTGTTAACGTTTCAGCGCCGGGAAAGCAAAACAACAGCAGCTCATTCATCTCGGAAATGCTAGGAAAATTCGCCCGGCAAAACTGGATTTCAGTTTAACCACTCGACCGCGCACGATAACCGAATATGCCCGCTCATTCAGAATTCAATTAGTTTTTAGGCAAAACAATTCACGGAAAGGTCCCCCTACTGACCCCATCCTGCCACGGTCAGCGCTCTTCAAAATCACGCGTTTGTGCATCAGAGGTGCATGAATTATTGCCTCCACATTAGACACGCCATGCGGCGTCCTCACGAGACCGTCGAATTCCGCACTCAATCGCTGGCGGAGGAACACAAAAAACAAAAAAATGGCGTGCTACAGACGCTGCTGCTGGTATTGCAGCAGTCGAAAAATTCAATTCCATCACTTAATTCAGATTTCGAGGCCTTAATGGCGGAGCGGCCATGACCGCTGAATGCGCGCATATTGTACGCGGGGGTGGTGTTCGCTGTTTAGGCAATCATAGGCGTCGATGAGATTTAATAATTTCCACCGTGCGTTGCACTCCGCTATTCGCTTCCGAAAATAAGTTTTGCAATCGTTCAGCTTGAAAATTTTACCAGTCTAGCTGGGGTCAGGGTGCGGCCTAACCTTGCGCCTTTGGGGGGCATTGTTAAGCGGCAGCATTATTCGAAATTTACGGACAGAAATGTGTAGTGAGTGGAAAATATGTGCATTGAAGTGCGGAAGACCTGCTGGCCATAAATAGAGAACATAGATGGAGTGCATCGAAAAAGGTCAAATAGTGGGAATTTGGCTTGTTGTATTTTTTCAGTATACATTTGTTGACATTGTATGGGGAGCATATTTGGGAGTGTATTTGATATTCATGGAAATTAAAATGTCGTTAATTGCAAAATAGTGTTGCAGCGACAATTAAAAACACATAGAGGACAGGACGAAAGACCTGCTTAACATCGAATGGTTAGCAGGTTGGTCTGGTGGAAAAGTAAACAGAAGACGCTTAGATCGTTCTCCTGAAAATACTCGAGATTACTTCCTAAGCTTAGCTATAGGAGAATAAGATCATTCTTCTTCCTCGTCCTGGTTTACACACAATCGCTTCTTCACTTCTTTTAATTCGCTTATGACGATTGTTAATGTTATAATATTTCGATGAACTCATGTTTAGCTTATGATTACATATGATGCAAAAAAAACTGGTGTTTATTGATGTGTAACTTCATCTCATCACTCTTTCTTTTCCATTTGGAGCAGAAACGCCCCAATCTTTCACTTGGTTTTGTTTTGAGCATATTTAAAAGAATATAAATACAAATTTTCTTAAAAAACTATGGAAATGAACCCTCGTGTCGATACCAATCATGTCTTTTTAGTAAAAAAAAAAAACAGGCTCGACCTTGTTCAGATTTGTTTCTGGAATTTTAATTTTTATTGAATAATTAATATATATTTATGTTCATTGTATATTTTACAAAATAGAGACTTGATATTTTTGTTTTGCGTCTTGCCTCTGGAAATTTGTTTTCAATGCTTTGTAAGACCAATAATTGAAGGAAAAAGAAGAAAGAAAACAAATTCCATTACCGAAAATCTTTAGAATACCATTGAATATTTTTTCTTTGTTACTTAGAAAAGGCAAAAGATGGAGCACAGTACCCAAACGCGAGACACAAATCATGGAGTTTCAAGCCCAGTTAATTAAAAGCCGCAGTTGTAGTCGAATACTTTACTACTTAAGGCTACAATAAATGACCTAAGTATACATGGTAAGCATTTAAACAAAACAAACAATCAATCTTGTCTTGGACTTCCTCTTACTATTTATATCCAAAAAAAAATGTACATGCCTTCGAGCTGTACCATGAAAATTAGTTTTCGTCTTTTGACACAGTTCTTCTTGAAAATACAGTTGTTCACTTTGATTTAATCTTAAGAACCGAAAAATAGCTGCAGTTTCAAAAGGAGACTCGAATTAAGCATATATTTCTGCCATAAAACCACAAGACAAACTTTCGAAAAAAAACGCTGCAATTAAGTGGCTAAAGGGACTACAAAATCAGGTAAACTTATTGTCTAAGAAATTATTGAGAATGTTTTACAGTACTACGTACAATGAAATCTAATCATCAATTGTAATTATATCAATTTGTAATTATATATATACAATACAATATTTTTAATATGTCACTGATCAAAAATAAATTAATAAGTTAAGACTTAACGCTTTTACGGATTGTATTTTATTTAAATTTGTTTGACATAAATTTATATATCTTCATGGTATTTTGAATCGATTAAAATTATCTTCCATCCCATTACACTATGAAATAAATAAAAAAAAAAAAAAACTCTCATGGTGCAAGAACGATAAGCCAAGATCGTGTCATTGAAAACGGACTCCGTTGATAAAAATTAATCAGCCAGAATCGATCGGCCGCCATTACTTGTTTTCTCATTTTGCTTCGGTCGTCCCAACAGTTTTACAGAAATCGTTTTTTTTTTTCTAAAAAAAAGAACTGAGAAGCATTTTCTAAAAGTTTCGTAATTAATTCATTGCTACCAAATTCATAATCTCTATTTAAACAAAACTTAGATATCGTCAGACGAATTTCTAAAAGCTTTTTAGTTTCATAGCATAATAAAAATACTGTACATGTTAAAGCCGTTACTTCATATAAGTTCTTGCTTTATAAAGAAAACAGGGTAGACTATAGCAGCAAAAAGCATGAAACTAGTCCCCCAGGTGTGCCAAACGAGAAAAATTAGATATTTTACTGACTGACTGATTATTTTATATCCCACCACTTTTATAAAGTTGATGTGCTCAGCTAATAAATCTGTCTCATTTTAGTTGTTTATTTGCTTAGAATGACTGCACCTTCCCTGCTTATTAAAAAAAATACAACAAAGCAACAAAATACAGCTTGTTGACGTTGCTTAAATTCGAAATCTCGCAAATAAAGTCTGGACAGAAAAAAGTTGTGGTATTAAAAAAATCCCAAATGAAAAAACAAAACCTAGTTAAACGACACTGGAAATTCAAAATAAGCCAATCGAAGGCAAACATTTGATCAGATTAACGAATTATTCAAAAATTCAAAAACTAATTTAATGCTTAATCTCGTAATTATTTTAAAAACCAATCCTCGATTTCCTAAAACAAATACCAAACAGAGTGCAGATTGAGTTTCAAGCCGAAAATAAGTTCAAAATTCATCCAACCAAACCGCACATACACACACGAGCATATCTATCTCTGACAGAGGAGGCAACTTATAATTGAATTTTGTTATTATTTCAACTAAACCATTGATTTATAACACCTGACTGTATGACTAATTAAAAGGAAATTAATGAATCAAGATAATTCCACTTTATTCCCATCATTGCACTCCGAATTTTAATTAAAAATTCCTCAGGGCGAAATGTTTATTATTTTTCCAAATCGAAAAATGTGTGAAACTCAATCAGGAGCCATTAAATTTTAGAGGGAGACCTCCTCTATTCTGTTTTCAAATGAAAATTAAAACTCAACATAAACTCTCGACTGAGTTGATTTTTGAAGCTCTTTCGCCCGAATTTGATAAGTGCTAAAAAATTATTCGTGTCTGAATTAACAGGTAACTAGGGGTGAATGAAAATTCCATCAGCGTGGAAAATTTGCAACTATGAAATTCGCCAAAATCCACTCCAAGCTTCCCGTCGACCCAATGAAACGAAGAAACTTTGAGTTGGACAAACCACCCCCTCCGGCTGGTGGCTAGAAGAAAATTAACCTTTGCGTATTTAAGTATGAATCGCTTTGGTTGTGCATCGCGTCGCGCGTTCCTAACCACTACCGGAGAGGAGTGGTCTTCCATCGGCACACCAGTCGAGAAGGACTTAACTTTTAAATCAACTTTGTGAACTTGTGACAAATTTTCGCAATAGAACTTTCATAAAAGTCCCTTAAACTCATCCGGCTTAGCAAAAAAAAAATACACGTGCATTGCCCCTCGGTTGATCAGAAAGGTGGTGCCGGTGACGCAGTTTTAAATAGGTCGCCGTTGGGAAAGGGGCTCCCACCTTTTTTCAGTCGACGATAGAAGAACGCATAACCTCGTGGATAAATGGAAAAGTTCGGTAAACTTTGTTCCAAAAGCACGCACGGCTCCAGCCCCAGTGCTGAGTCTATCTCCAAGTTGTACGTACCTGTAAGCATTGAGTTGAATATCAGAGCTGGAAAATAGTGATGAAAGTATAGAACTCGTCCCATTGCCCAAAATGGCAGGTAGAGCAGGACCCATCCCAGGAACAGCCATGCAGCCCCTCGCAGTGATTTCTTTCGAGCTTCTTCTGCGAATGACAAGAGAATAGTAAAAAAATAAAAGTGGAAGGGTGAATTAGTTAAGTTTAAAAGTCGATTTGTTTTTTTTTTGGAATTGAACGAATAAATTTTTGATTTTGATTGTAGTTTGAATTTGAGTTTCAGTTTTGGTGTCTCTGTGTATCTGTGTAGGAAGCCTGGGAACGATGAAGTTTGTGGTGTAGATTAAGCTGATAATCGTGTTGTTAGTTTAGTTATTTGACATCAAACGCTGTTGCAAAAATTAGACAACAACATTTGCACAATCGTTTATCAGTTAGAGTTTTGATCCAGAATACTAGGCCTCCCAATCTAACACCATGATCTTAAAATGGTTTTCTGTCCAATATAAATCACTCAATGTGCTGAATCTAAATTAATTAGCGTTATAACTAGTTTATGAACTTTTTATCTATTTCTTTAAAAATTTAAATTGCATCGGAGGTACAAAATATTTGTTTAGACATTTAAGATTATTATCAATTCCATTTATTTATTTGAAGAAAAATGTAGCCAGAGGAACAAAGGCCTCCAAGGCTAATCAATTCCATAGTTAGTAAAAATGTTTGTAAGCAACCTAGTTGTAAGGTGCTTAAGGTAAAATCCTTTTTTAAGGCCATTTTTAAAAAGGCTTTTTTGGAGAATACTATCAATGAAGTGTCCACCGTGGCTCTGCACCATTTCCAACTCTTAATGGCTGTGTTGCATAAATATGGTTAAATTTAAGTGATGGATTGGTTTATGTCAGCTTTTAGAGCACCGGTTACTTGCAATTTATTGACATAGGGGTATGACATTTAAAGTCATCTCTATAGAAGGCCATTCATCTAAAATCGCCTCAAGCTATGAAAATTGTTTTTTTTTTTCGTCTATAATTTTTGACCAAACGTCATTAACCCCTTCATCCCCGATATAATATGGCACGAAACGGTTAAGGGTAGTTTGAAAGTACACTGAACCCAAATCAACTACAAACTGATCACTAGCAACACCTACAACAAACTATTTACCAATGACTTTGGACAGCATATCAAGTCGGGTAAAAAGTGAGCCTTAACGACGGAAAACGCAACAATTCGTCATCTCAGAACTGCTAAGTACTTGGTACTGCGCAACATCTTCATAATAAGGTTTTATAGTTTAAACCTGCTATCCAATCAAGCAACTTTCCGCAACAGTTTGACTTTACCTAAAACTACATATATACAATTATTAATTACTCTTAACTACTAACTATAATTATTTACTAATTACTTCTAACTATAAACTAATAATAAACAACAAAATTGACAGACGCCATTAAAACAACATGGTTGCCCTGACTGCCAACATCAACCCGTCCGTATTGGAAAATTCTTAAGGTTCCTTACTTGAAAATTCGTTTTGTTTTAGGTATTAAATTAAATTAATTTATCCAAAAATTATTGAATAGACAAATTATAATCTCCAAATGTTGTCCATTGTTATTTTATATTTTTTTTAAAGCTTTCTCGCAGTCTTTCTAGCAGGAGACGAATGCGAAAAATATTTTGGGAAATCTTTAATAAATGACAGATTTTCGAAAAGGCCGGGTCAAAAAAATCATAACCAAGAGAAGCAATCGCTTAAAAACACAGTATTCCGCTTTCAATGTGTTCAGTTAACAAACTTTTCAATTGTTTTTCCTTAGTTATCGTTACTTTAGTATTCTTAGTCAACAATTTAATTGATGATGACATTTTTCTTGATTATTTTGAACTACTGGAGTTGATTGCTGAAGTGAGTGAGTATAGAAAGAATATGATACTTTGTGAGATTTTGTCCCATATGACTTTGCAGATAATATCATTGTAAATTTATAAACGTGTATGTATAATGGATAACCTTCCGAAAAGTAACTCGCTTCCGTATTAATCGCATTTAACAGAATTATGTCTGCTATTTGCAGCAGTCCTTTGAAAAAGAATTCGTCAATGCTCTATTTAAGAAAATTGAAGTAGTGCGAATTTTTAAGTGAATTTATTTTTTTTTGCCTTCTTTTCGAATTCGTCTTGTTACCCTGAAGCTTTACCGACATAATGAACAAGATCTCTCCGAAGTTTTTTTTTTTGCCTGCAAAAGGTGTTCCCCAAGCCTAAAATTTCTTTGAAATGCGTGGATCTTCAAACCCCGAACTAAATAAGCCGCTGATATAAATTTGATGATGAGTTAAGAACCCATAGCCACGCTGACCTTCAACTCTAGCTGATCTTAATTCATTTCCACTCAACTTGCATAAAGCATAAAATTACAAAAAAAAATTTAACGTGAAAATGAGAATAAATAGACGAATACAAAATGGTTCAAAAATTGTTGAAATTTGATGAGTAATTAAATGTCAAACTCTTTTCTTGTTTTTGTTTTTTAATTAGTTTTTAAATAATGACGGGACAATGTTGATGGTCTGTGGAGATCGAGTTCAATGATCTTGAATTGTTATAAGACATTTTAGAGTTAAAACATTTTTAATTCTCTTAAGAACATTTGCTATTTTCGTGCTTTTATGATAAAAATTCATAATCAATTTTTCAGATCAGATTAAAGTTCCAAAAATGTGGATATAGTGTTTTATCGCGAGCATTCTTTTGTACACTTTTGTAAAAACAACAAAATTTTTTCATGCACGAAGAGAATATTACAAATTTTCAAAATTCGTAATAGGTTTAAGTTTCCAAGGAAAGTACTAAGATTTGTGACGTGAGAAAATTTCGATTTCTTTGTGACTTTATTGTGTAGGCAAACAAGGACAGGCGATTTTATAATCGTAAGATTTTATTAGATCATAAACAGTTCTATAATCTACCCAACAAAGCCGTGCAAAATGCCTACAAATATCCAGCAGCGCTTATCATCAAAATTGATATCGACAAGCAATTCACTCACCCCACCGAAATTAAGATAAACAAAATCCAGGAATCAACTCGGCTCCGTTTTCCAGCCAAATTGAACTCACTTCGACCGCAGTAACTTACCCGTCTAATGACCAACCATTGAGCTCCTTCAGCGGCTATTTTCGTTGCCCAATTTCGCAGCTCCAACGACGATACACAGATACACAACCACACCGAAATGAAATGAAATGAAAGCGAGAGATTTAAAATTAAAATGTAAAATTTAACAAAACAAGCTCAACAAGCGCTCAAACTTATGGCTGAAAGAAAGAACTCAACGCGCGCACACCAAACGACCAAACGACCGAACGACTTCAAGGATGTGCACGTCTCTGCCAAAACATTAAATGCGAATAAAATTACCATTCTCCTCGCCGACAATTCCATTGTTGTTATTACCAGGACCAGGACCAGGAGCAGAACGGGAGCCGACACCAGGATCAGGAGTACTCGGAGTAGTGCTACCAACCGACGCTATACCACCGCCGCCAGTAGCAGTGATACCAACACCAGAATTGGCACCACCGCTTAAGTAGTACGTGTCGGTGTGTCCTTGTAGTTGTTTATTTCGCTGCTGTTGCTGTCCTTCTTGTCGGCGTTCTTTAACGGCAGTAATAAAGAAAACGATTAAGAACAGCGCCAGGAAAATGAGATTGCTCCACCAGATTATTGGATTTCCTAATAAGTATATACGATAAGCAGTGCCTGAAAAGAATTGCCCCTGTTTGCGTTTCACCGGGTGTGTAGAGTGGGTGGGTGGTGGTGGTAGTGGTGGTGATGGCGGGTACACGCAACCAGAGGAAGGAAGAAAAAATTTTAGAATATTACAAAAAGAATACAAGGAAATGGAAGAAAACGCAGGAAAAAAAAAAAAAAAAAAGAGTGTACAGGAGGCGCAGAGAGCACTGGATATCGCCATAATTAGTTGAAAGTACCCGGAGGGGCTCTTAATTTATATTATTTGCCAGTGAAATTAGGAAGTTAAACTGGAGCGGGGAGTTTAACTATAATTAATTTAGAGTTTAAGTACGGGAAGCACATTTAAAAGCGCAAGTTGTATACAGGTTTTTCTCTTTCACGTTGCTTGTGGACGACGCGACGGAGTGGGGGTTTGATTTATTTCCCAAGTGGGGTGGGTGTAGATCGGTGGAGGTACTTGCCATTGATGGCTGATAAAATCAGCAGGATGGTCGTTTGAATATAGAACGTTGATTAGATGATGTTTGACTTGGAAAATTAAATCGAATTATCACGAGTGGGGGTTGGTAGTCAATGGGTGACATTGTCTTTAAATAGGTGTGAGCTTCGCGCTATTGAAAAATAAATCATAGTAGTTCCTCTAAATCAGAGCTTTTTCGTTGGTCAAATTTTTCGAATTTTTTTCATAGGTTTCCAAAAACGATTAGTAAATGTTGAAAATTTGTGGCTGCCGCTTTGTTTTAGCTCCGTCTGTTAAAACGTCTGTCAATTATTCAATCAGTCAGGCGAAATAAATCTTACAAGTATAACGATCGAACTTTCCAGCCGTCCAAAACCGCAACGTGCAATTCAATAACGAAAAAAACAACAATATTTTTAACTACACCACTTTATTCTACTAGCCTTGTTTAACCATAACCGACATTATGACCGTCAATTGCCAATTGGAGCATTCATGCCTAAAGCATTATTCTATATCTTAGTAAATTTAAAAGGAAATTACCTACTATGAACTACTTGTTTGTGTGTGGGGTGATGGTTCTTAGAGAGCCCAATCAGCACTAAGTGCCGTTTTGAAACCACAGCTCTGAAAGTTAGGTGTATATTGGAAATTTGAACCATCATCATGGGGAGCAGAGCAACAAAATCAATTCTTTGATATTCATTCGAGATACCTCGACAAGAGATTCAGGAAACGGACGGCATAGAGTCCCTCGGCTTTGGCTTGGCTGCGTTATAACAACTACGGCAGTGTGTATTGTGAGGGATCCCCAGCCTAGCTGCATGATCTCCTATTGCCCAGTGGACCGTACTAATCGCGATAATTTTAGCAATATCTGTGTGAGTCCTATTAAGAAAGTCGTAAGTTCGTAATATGCTGCTGATGAGCTGATGAGCTATGGAGAGTGGCTCCTTGTTTGGCCAATTCGTCGGCCTTTCGTATGTCCTGGGACCCAAACTATGGTAACTATAAACTTTTAGGCGACGTTATCAAGCTCTTTACGACATTCCAGCACTAATTCTGAGGTTATAGAGGTTGATGAAACGGCTTTGATGGCAGATTGATTGTCAAATAAGAACGGTTAATCTCTCCATTGGCGTTGTGTCTGGATTGGATTTGAGCTAACGACACGCCACGACAGTCATGAACTACTTAAAGCTTTTGAAACTGTCATTCCCAAATAATCTAGTTGAGTTATGTTCCAAGCAAAAGAAAAGAGATTACATGATAGATAAGATAGATAGCTTACCGTTATGAAGCATCAAACTTATTCTTTATTTCCAAAATTTTCTGACTTTCCAGATGTACAATAAACAGAAAGAGGATTCCATTACACCATACTCATTCGATTCCTTGCAAAGAACTTACACGGCTTATTCTTGAAGAGATGAATAGATGTATTTTTTATATCCTCTTAAACTTCACTGACGATGCTCTGATGCTCCATCATCCAGTCGATATTTTATTCATTAGCTGCAGTATTTTGCTTTTTCGTATAAGACACATTTGCGAACAAAAAAAAACATTTTTAATTTCTGCTATTCATCGCTATTCCCGTTTTTGCTATTCTGCTTTTCATTTGAACCGAATGCGGATTGACAGCGGAAGTATCAGTAGTGTCGGTAAATCTCTGTGGTCACGATTCTACTATTCACGTGAACTTACAAATTCCATACAATTCAAATCCGCAGCTAAATTGTTGCGGATGTGTGAATTTTTTGTTTCGTTTCTTTGCAATTCGTTTAATTGTGAGTAAAAACAAACAAATTGCAGCATAATATGTATTTTTATATAATACAAAACTCAAAATTTTAGGGGTCGATGAAAGGAGTTACATTTCATCCAAGATTTCCGTAAAGTAGGAGAAATAAAAAAATTATATAGTAGGCATAATCGTGTGGGCAACTTGAAAAAAATCATCCCACCAACATGCTGTATCGCGTTTAAAATAAATAAAATTTGTTAAATATAACGACCGCGTTTTATTTACTCCATCACCGCCTATCAATTCGTCCTAGAATTTTGTCCAAAATCAATTCTTTTTGATTGTCCTTGAACTTTCTCATATAAGGAATCGCTTATTCTCGTGTAAAGGAGCGGAGAGAAAAGTTTAATGCTATCCACTGAATTTAAAATTTAGTCAACAAAATTAATTTAAAAATTAACCACTCGTGGTTAATAATTTGAATAATTTAATTAATTTGAACTGAAACTTTTTGAGATTTTCATAAGCACAGGGAACAGCTGTTTGAATGTCAGATTGGTTCGGGATAATGCAGGCCACCCGACAGATAGCAGAATAGCAAAGTGGTGTGTAAATACAAACCAAGACCAGACTCAAAATACTCACAAAATAAAAATAGAAAAGTGTCGCTGTTTCGAACTACATACGTTCACGTACGTACGTTGTTCAGTTTCATGATTTCAAAATCTAACAATTATCAAACTTAATAACAAGGTCTACCGAAAAGTTCCCAATTCTTGTAAATGACGTGAAATCGATACGATTTCTTGACTGCAAATTAGACTATCCACTTTCAATAAAGTTACGACCACTTACTCAGTTTTAGTGCAGTAATTTTAAATAATCTACACATATTTTTCACTCGCGATCTTTGCCATGATGGGAATATATGTCTTGAATAATATTTTGACATGTGCAGATCGTAAAAAGAGTTAAATGCTGCACTTGTACAAAAATACAAATTGTTATGTCCCCATTTGAACAAAACTTTTATTATTTTAAGATCCATTTTCCATTTTGTTATGTCATCAACTTTCCAAAATTTACGACACACTGAATAGCAGCACCCAGACATCGCTGGTGTAAAGCGCACAAAAAATGTTTCTTCTTTAAACACAAGAAATATGAGAAAAACTATTTAACTTTTAAAAACTTTTATTTTCGAACTCGACTGTCGCTCTGCCGGTAAATTGTGATCTAGCAATTTCAGTAGTGACTTTGATCTGCAAAACTCTAACCAAATTTGTTAAATCTTTGTCAATCTGTTGTGTACCTTGATATTTGAAAAGCCCAAAACTTTTTAGCCTCTGCAGAGTTGCGAAGAGGACTGCAATAGGTGATGGTTTCTATGAATTCATGCTGGTCGTTGATATATGTTTTTTCCCATGTTTAATAGCAAATTTTGTCACACCGCGGCGCTTAGTGCTTAGTGGGTATCTAACTATAACCAGAAAAAAAAATTTTTTGTCAACCCAACATTTTGAAAAATTGATTTTCAAACGGTTTTTTGAGGCAAATACCCCATGTTCGTCGGAAAGATTCTGGAACTAACTGGATAGTCTTAAGCTGCGGACGATTTGCTCTTTTTCATGGTTACTTTTCTAATAGAAAGATAAGTTAAGGACAGACCAACAAGAAGTTTAAGCACTTCAGTAATGTGTCATTTAATCACACAATTATCTCGCAACTCTCTACCTCAGCACATCAAATGCATCCTAAGCCTTTGCCGATTTCTTTAGGTCTTTTGAGCCATTCAATCTGAAAATGGACTTGAAAAAATTTAAAAAGGCGATAAGGCGATTATAGTCTGAGCTTCATAACATCTTCAATTTATGAACAGTTCTCCTTTTTCGGGCGCATTTTTTTCCAAGCTCGACGAAAATAAGAAATAAAAAAAACAGAATATTTCAGCCTACAACACATGGACCACCTACAATCGAAGAGGAAGATGTTACCTCTCCCAGTGGTATTCAGAAATCCTCGACCTTTTCATGTAGAATTATCACAAGCACAGAGCCTTCCTCCAACATACGTCACCAACGACATCAATTCCTTTGGCCTACATGAGAAAAACACGCGTCGGTCGCAGTCAACAACATTCCCACAGGGAGTGATTACGATAACCAAAAGCAGACCACCAACGCATAAATTATCATTTCAAATGTCACTCGTACACGGTGTTCGGGCCAATTTCTCGAAGACCCAGAAAATCCTTCCACACATCATCTGCTCCGATGTCCCTCTGGCATCAGATATTCGAAAATAGCCTAGCGCAGCTATAAAAACGTCTCCCTCCGGTTTGAGTAAACAAATCTAAATCGATTGCCGAAATAAATTTAACCCAATTCGACCACCAACACACCTAATCGTCTCAGTAAATTTTAATAATGCCCCATCATTCGTTATCCTTCCCCTCGCGTCGTCGTTTCTAAGCCAATAACATCAGTCTTGCCCCCATCACACACACCTCTAAGTCGAAGTAGAGGTGTGTGCCTTTTGTTTTTTTGTTTTTTTTTCCTGAGCCTAACCACCCCCAGAAGGCAACAAATAAATAACCGCACACTTTTAACTGTGTTAAAAAATCCTCAATAATAAAGTTCAATGGACACCCTAACGACAGGCACAAATTGCCATCGTTAATATCAAACCAGGAAAGGAGAAAAAAGGAAAAGAAACGAAAAAGTCAGGAGGAGGATTCATCCGGAAATTCTTGCACGTTTCCTGCCAGTCGGACCAGCTGACTTAGAGAACACGTCTCCTGTCTCCGCCATGAGGACAAATTTCCCAAGCCAAATTGCAGGACCTTAGGAGAAAAACAAAACCATCAATTTCAATATACACGAAAATCCCCGTCAGCCATGAGCAGGATTCTGGCACACACACGAGTCTCTCGTCCTGACGCATTGTCTCTTCCACTGAGGCGAGGACGAGGATGAGGACGAGAAACAGCACAAAAAAAAAGCCATTCTCCCTCCGTACACTTTGTTAAAACTTAAAACAACTACGTGGCGGAAGGACATACCCGGTAATTAATAGGCCATTGCCATGGTCTGCTGGTGACTTCGCCCTCCTTCGGCTTCAAGCCGGCGTTGCCTTGGAACATCACAGCGTGCGACTCAATGAATCTCGACAAGAATCCCGGCGCATAGACATGAAAGCTCACGCTGGGCACTGAAAATTTAAAATTACTCATTATCCTTCACACAAAGGATGTAATACTCACACTTCTTGTGGACATTGTCCTCAACATTCCAGTATGCGCTTCGGTCGCGTAAATTTGGATTGCACGACACTTCTTGCTGTTCAAAGCCCCATTTTGGCAGCTGCATCCCGGTCGATGTAAGCGCACAGTTCTGTATGTAGTGGACGAGGAGGAACTTCGTTGTGACCGTTTGGACAACGTCTTCGGCACGTCCTCCAGGGATAATAACTCTCCACACATCGTTTGCATCGCCGACACCATCCTGAAAGAGATTTCTTTTTGTTTTTAGAGAAGATGGAGTGAGGGGAAAACAGTGTGAGGGACAGGGAGGGCTGAGGATGCTGCTTACATGTAACTTCGTTCCAGGAAACCAGTAGATCGAACACGAGTTACTGAATAACATACAGATATTTTGAAAGTCTGGACGTTATGATACGCAGTTGATTGAATAAATTTCCAAGGAGTAGGATTAGCCCTTAATTCCTCTCTAATGCAACTTACAATATTATATGATTTTGGATTTACCTAAACGGCTTAGACTTTACCTTTGAGATTAAATTTGCTTTCATTCATAAATAAAACTTTTTTTTAACTATTAAACATTTCATTAGCTGGAACACGACCTATCATGTTAGAAAGATCTAAGAAATAATTCAAAGCAATGAACTGAAAAATGTAGGATCATTGTGTGGGAAAAGGGGGAGGAACTTTTGTGATCAAATACTTTCTCGAAAATTGTTCAAATCTTCTTTTGTTCCGGATTTGAGATGAACACATGTGGACACAACCTCACATAAGCGAAAACTTCTTTCGCAATTTGAAGCGGCAATAAACAGCAGGTCCTCCTACCATATGTCAAACATATAACGCGCATACACGCAACAAGCTATGCTCTTCTTCTTCTTCTTTTTCTATTATAAATCCATCCTTTTTTTCTGTAGCGGAGCGAGTTAAGCCATTTGGACTTGAAACAATATTATTCCTCTGTGGTTACGTATTTTCAATTTTTCAGAATTGCATAAAGATCCCAAATGCTCATTCTTTCAATTGTTGTACTATGATCAGGTTGGTGTTTATAAAACTTCAAGTGAAAAGTGGCCCAACCAGCCCATCCCTACCCTACAAATCTGTTTGCGTCAGAATGAAACCCTCGGCCCGTGAGTAAAGCCCAAACTTGACCGGTTTTTGTTTTAATTGCTCCTATATTTTTTGAGTTCTGTGTAGATGAAATTCATGTTCAGAATGCGAACAACTCTGGCCATGAAAGAATTATTATAAATACATATGGGGTACACACAATGTACCATGATGTGTGGGAGTGAAAAAGTAAGTGGAATAAGTGAGAAAGATTTTGCATTTTTACATCAGAAATGCAACTGCTGAATTTTAAAATTAAAACTTTTGGTTTTAATTTTATTTTCAATTCTTTACTCTTTGTGTTTTAAATATTTTTCTACGAAATTCCACTGCGTTCTGCTTCCTAATGAATAACTGTAAAAGCATATTTTCTCTTTGTTTATATTGATAACTGAGTTCAGGCTCGGAATCCCCCTGTTCGCCATTTAGTTTTTTGCTCGCTTTAAGTTTCTCATATAAACAGTTAGCTCTTCTTTTAATGTGGAGTTATTTTTAAAAGCGGCGATACTCAATTTGCCCACTTTTTTGGCCTGAGAGTCCATAAAGCGCTATGATATTCCACAAACCACTGCATTATTTTTTTTTTTCATTTTTACAATTGTCTTATTGCAGATTTTAATAGACAAAGGAAAAAGGATACAAGAACTGAAAAACTCTTGCAGGGTTATTATCCTAGGAAGAAGTGAGTCGTAAAAATTGTGTTGACTTCTTCCGGGGCCCTCTATCTGACAAAAGAACACTATTAATTCCCTAATGTTTAAAAATAGTGACTCAAAGTGCGTCTAGATTTTTGAAAAGATTAATGATTTTTGCAAAAGTTGAATAGCGGTATTACAAATTGGCTCTACCAAGTTCCTTTAGTTATTTTCGGCAAATAATTTTCGAATGTGAATTGAATGCCCCTGTTCTGGTTGTGAAGTAGCCATAACTCACAAATGTCAGTGAGGTGAACATTGTGATGATTTTGTTGTGGAATTTTTTGTTTGGTATAATGGCAGGTTATTGTTTGCGTAGTAGTATGGTACTCTATGCAATGTCCTTGGAATAGGCATAATTTTGTTGCAACAACTATTATTTGAGGAGAAACCCGCATTCTTCTCCCGCAATCAAACGTATTAAAAAATTTTAAAAAAAATTATACTGCCCAACAAAGACTAATCTTCTTTTAGTTTTCCTTTCGTTTATTTCACTCACAAGATGCAAAACCAAGTTTTCCATATGTTTTTCAAATTTAACGATATGCCATCTTGTTTTTTTCTGTAGATTACAATTTTGAAAATTTGTCTTTGCTCACAACTCACGAGGTTTTTGGTTAGAATACGAAAACCTCTCAAGTTGTGAATTCCCCATACTCTAGTGAGGTTGCTGTGACATAGGAGGCATCACTGAGGTGTGCCAGAATAGGGCTATAAATTTAAATGTTTAACGCACACATTTGTGGCATCCCATATCCATCCAATATAACATATACACACATGCAGAATAAAGGAACCGTCTGTTTATGTATTGACACCAAACAAAAGATATGGATAACCCAAAAAGGGACACAGTCGATCGCGAGGTGTGAAGTAGAAAGGATCATTGTTTTTATATATCGTGTTTTGGAAATAAACTATTGAAAAGTGCTTTGTTACTCTTTTATTTACCAACAAGTTGCTTACACATTAAATTAATTTAAATTCAATGTCAACCCCTTTTTCTAAGCTTTCATAGGTGAATAAAATAATCGTGCTAGGGATTGTACTCTGGTTTGGAATCAGAATCGGTTAGAGTGGCAGCTGGCAAAAAGAATATTTAAGCTACTCACAAAAAACACATAATTAAGAATTGTGCATTTTTAGTTTAACGTAAAGAGACACTTTATGCGAAATTGCCAAAATTAAAAAACAAAAGAGGAAAATGAGGCAAATGACACAGCCCTTAAAGGCTGTAGAATAAAAACATTTGGGGTAAATGTAAACAAAATCAAAAACACAGGAAAAACAATCTTTCACATTAACCATGAAAATGCAATATTTACAGATTGCGTCTGACACGTATCAGCATGACCAGAATACAGTCGAATCCCTCTAAGTCGAATTTCCCTCTGACTCGAATTTTTTCGCCATATTTTGGCATTCCCCTTCCATATTTTCCATACAAAAACCATCCTCTAAGTTGAATTCCCTCTAAGTCGAACTAGAATTCGTGAAAATTCGAGTTATTGTTAGCAGGATTCGACTGCATCATATTTTCAAATAATGGCATGGCATGCCGAGATGGAAAATCGATTTTTGTAGAGCTAAGTGCGTTTACAATTACCCTCCTTGACCCTATATATTTCCTAAAGATTCTAGAAATATGAACTAAGTGTGGTTAACGTATTCCTTCTTGCAAAACCAACTCGGAAAAATTATCAGTAAACAGCTTAAGTGCGACGAAATTTTACGAAAATAATCCGCCTTAAAAGCGTATCACGGATACAAGGTCCCACCTCAGTCATAGACGACTAAGTTGAATCCTTCAATGAATGTGAACCCTAAAATTCTATTCCAAAATTTTTCGCATAGCAATTCCACAACAAATCCTCGTGCATCCTGCGAGAAGAGAAAATCGCACAACATACCTCACCGTAACCGGTCACTTGATGGTGCTTCTTTGTCAACGGCGCTGGAACGCCGTGTGAGTGGAGATTCCGCTTTGTCGGTGTGTGCTCCAGACGAACCAAATCGCCATTCTTAAGCAGCCGAACACTCGTGTAGGATTCTTCATTATAGGGTTTTATTAGCCATTTGTTATTCTCGTCTTTGTGTGTGTAGGTGGTTATCTAACGGATAAAGAAAATACAACAAAAAAAAAGAATTAATTAAACTGTCTGAGAGTTTCGCCGGGAAAACCATCCGGAAAAAAAATTAAAACAAAAAAAACGAAAGAGAAGAAAAACAATTCAGTTCAAGTGGACAGGAGTTAAAAATGATCAAAGCTCAGTTGACCACTGCAGCTGGGGGTTAATTGAATGAGGAAGTTGTTCTTCCTGCAGCTCGACTCCGGGGAATTGTTGTCGTGCTCCGTGGCGGATCACTTGTGGGACACATTCCATTTTGGCTGAATTCCGTGCGGGGTGATGGAAGGAAGCGTGCAATTTCGTAAATTTTCTTTTAATTTTGCGGAGTTGGGAGTTGGTGTTGTGTGGTTTCATGCAGGGTTAAAATCATTATTATAGTTTATGAATATAAAAATTAACTCCTATGCTAATACAAAACAAAGGCCGAGCATTAGCTGCAAAGTATTTCAGTTCTAATTGATAGCTTACATTTTTAAATTGAATTTGTTATTAGAGCGAGAGATGCTTATTTTTGTAATGATGTCATGGATAATTGTGTTGGTATGCAATCAGAATGGAAGGACTAGTAAGTAGTTAATTGCGTGAAAATCTCCTCTCTCTTTGGAGCCTATTGGCAATCAAAAAGCTATACAACTTTAATAACTGCAATGGACATTGATTGTTGCAGAGACTTAGACTGTAAGATCGTAAAGAAATTCTTTTTGATTTAAGAAGCACATGTATTCGCTTGTGGGAAACAATATCGTTCAGATTGCTGATGTTGCATCGCACAGTTGGTTATATTCCTAACGTCGATTTTGTTGAATAGAATGGCTATAGCGTTTATGTAGCACGTTATATGACCGTTCTTCTGCAAACGAAGACTACCAATATCGTTATTATAAAAAGTACGGGCCAGTTCCATCAGACAAAGAATTCTATTAAGACTTAACGTTTAATTCGAAATTAGAAAAAAAGAATTAATGTCCCAATACAGAGAATGAGCTATGCGTTATCAACAGATCGCTGCTCTGCTATGCCGCAGAAAGCAAATTGTCCGTTTGTCATCCAGTGATAGGCATAATTGGTTTTTATGAATATGCCACATTGTGGCATTTTACCTACTGAGATTGGTAGTAAGAGTTGTAAAAGAATGCAATCTTTTGAGAATGTATTCGCTGAATTCACAGAAAAAACTTCACTGATTCAATTGACCTCATTCGATGAGTTGACTTCAACCTTAAAATCACCATTCCCTTTTGAAGTCTTGATTGCACCAATCTATTGGGACATTTCATAGAATGGAATCAATTGAATGCAAGTTTTTAGAATTACAGTGAAACCTGTCAAATGGGACCACCCTCGGGACCGAAGAAAAATAGTCCGATTAGAAGGTGTCCTGATTATAGAGGGAAAAGGAAAAGATGTAACCACCGACCAATAAAGACGTGCAAATCTCTAAATAGTAGTTGTTTTTATTCAAACTTGTTGAGTCCCAAAAACCATTGTGGACATTTTTTGGTAACCACGTACAGAAAAAACAGAACGAAGAAATGCATGACGTGCGGTCCGATTAGGAGGTGATCCGATAAGGAGGTGGTCCGATTATAGAGTGACCCGATTAGCAAATTTTACTGTGCATTCTTTGAAGTTACTTTGAAGTCCCTACCGTTCACTTGAAGTTCCACCATTCGCTTGAAGTCAACAGACAGACGAGTTGCTTTAAGGTGCGCAGCACAATGCATTCTGGAACGTAATATGTTGCGTCATTTTTCAGGTTTGCGATTCAGAATAATTGCTGATGTATAAAGTAGGCGATGCTTTAACTTTAACTTTAAGCCATTAGGAATAAACTTATTCACTTAATCAAGTACCTGACTTTGCCCCCACACTGTATCCAACCGTCCACAATTACAACTTAAACCTCCAAATAGAAATACATTTCTTTTTTTGAAATCCTTTCAAATTTTCTAAATGCCGCCATTACAAATACCGCTATTTAAAGACTCCATCCAGCCAAATAAAACCGTTAAATTATCTCTCCGCATTTTTATGGAGTTTCAATCCGCCATAAAAAGCTCTGCGACAAAAATAAAATCCCACCGCAATAAAGAATTACAAAAAAATTCTCTACTGCAGATGTGCGTCGGATCTGTACGGGAGTCACGCTGCTCGGTGTTCGGTGCTCGGTGGTCGTAGCATCACCCGGCCATACGTCACTGAGATGACAGACTCAGAGCCGGCATCCTCGGGAGCCGTCGTAAATCGTCAAACATCGATAAATATCCTGCCAGTTGAAATATTTAATAAAAACGTTTGCCTTGACTCTCTTAATGGCCTTTACCACCTACAAGAAGACACCTCAACTGCACTTTATCCTTGCAGCCAGCGCATGTGTGTGTGTCTCCCACTGATTCTTTTATATTCTGCTCTTCCTCCCATCGGAGTCCTTTTTTTTGCGGGTCTCAGGAGTCATTAAATGAACGACGCAACTCTTATTCACTCACTGGCTGGGTGGTGCGCCACCACCACGCACACCCACGTGTACACAACGACGCGACGACCCCCGGACAGGATCAGAGAAGAGAGGTCCTGCTGCTGCTGATGCTTACCTGCTGCTGTCGGGCTCCAACATTCTTCGGATATAAATGGTAATGCGAATGTAAATATCCTCCTCCAGTTTTATGGTTTTTAATGGTTACGACAGCGCCATATGCCACCTCGCGCGGCATGCTCACATTATACAATGAATTGCCAATGAGCCGAGACTGGAATGCGGAGCTGTAAAACCCGTCGCCGTTGCCGCTGCGATTCAGGACCGACAAGTGGATGAAGAAGAACACCATGTACAAGAAAATTGGCCATAAAATTAATGCAAGAGCACGACAGAATGTTTGCTTTATAGTTTCCACCTGATAAATAGTATCCACGCGATGTCATTGAAGGAGCCGAGGTGCCACAGGACATGAAACGAAATGAAGAGTATACACGTCAAACCATCACAGGACATGCTTTCATACTTACGAGAGGCTTCTGCAGGTCGCCAAGGATAACCCAGAGCTCGTTGATGGTGTGGAAGCCAACGAGCAGGACGATGAAAAGGCCGACAAACTTCACGCTGGTCGTGCAGGCGAGCATAGTGCCGGTGAAGAAGAGCCACAACCACCACCGGCGCGTGTAGGATTGGCCACGTCTTGTCGCCTTCGAGATCTTGACCATGCCCCAGACGGAGGCCACCATAAAGCAGAGCAGAATCGGGTCCAGCAGGATGTACTGGTTGAGGGTGATGAGTCCGACATCTGTTGGGGGATATTCCAAAAGAATTATGTACTAGACACGCGTATACAACGCGCCCTTATCTTACCAAAAATCAAATAAGCCGTCGCCACGAGGGCCGCCTCGCTAGCCCCGGTCAGGTCGTGGACGGTGTCGAAGGCCATCGGCACGATGAGGGCGCCCAGGGTGGTGCAGAACTGCAAATTGATGGTCAGTAGAGGACGGGAGAGAGAAATCTAAAATTAAATCTTACGTAACGCATCCCCTCGTACCGGGTGCTGTTGTACTTATCGCCGGGCTTATCGAATGGGTACGTTCCGTTGTAGCCCGTCAGGTAGCCAGATAGGCCAATTAACATCTGAAATCATTTTTGGGGGTTGGTTTGTATTTTTGGGCGAGCAAATGTTGATGTTTGCCAATCGAACGGGGGCTACGGGTGGAACTACTTACCTTACCCAGTGGTGGGTGGACGTCGAAGAAGAACGTCCGGTTGATGTACCAACTGCCCATTTTGCCGAAATGGGTTTCGTCCCAGCTGCAAAGATGTTTGCGAAACGATAAACTAATGAGAAATCGATTTTGAGGGTGTTTACAATTTTTTTGGTTCGAGGTCCTATTTGCGGAAATACGTCGTCTTTTGTGATAGGAGATGTTAAGGTGCGATAAGAATTTCGAAGGCGATGACAAAGGTTGTGAGTTTTTCAAAAAGAGCAGGACTAATATAAGGCTCCCAATTTTAATTATGAATAAAGTGGGCGAAAGGGAACCGTGCATATTGCATTATTTTTAGAAACATTTCTCATTTATGTCAAGGTTCGAAACACAGTTGAGTATGAGGCCAAAACTGCGATCGAAAGTGAAAAAAGATTAGCTGCGTAGGCTCAAAAGCCAATGGAGTGGCAAGGAAACATTTTTGAAAGCATCTATTAGAAACAACAACGTTTTTTTTTAAAACTATCTTAGGCTTTCCTTCTATTGTACCTTTTTTTTCTTTCAATGTTCTGAATGAATCTAAATGGTCTATGACTAAAAAACATTTCAAATTTGACGTGATAATTGGCATTTCACTTAAGTTGCAAAAATGTGATGCCAGTGCATCATTCTCCAGAAATAAATTTCAATGAGTTCTTTATTTAGTTAAGTCAAAACTTTTCAAAAGAAATGGGTATCTTTTCGAGCAATTTATAATATACACGTTTTGTGTCGCTTAAAGTTCAAAGTGGGTGGAAACTTTTCATAAGAAATTATTTGGGCTGATTTTATTGAAGTTTGAAAATAATAATAAATTAAAAAATTGTTGAGTATAAAGGTTACCGTGGCCATATACTTTAAGCCTGAAACTGTTGACCTCGTTTAGCCTCAGAGCCGACTTAAAGACGACACTTTTTTTTGTTTCCAGCTAATCTTTCTATCGAATATGATGCCACAGAATTTGGCATAATCCGCTACTTGCGATACTGAATACAATATCGCTTAATTCTGGAAATCTGTGTTTCCTGGTAACGAGTTCTGTTTTCCTCGCATTAACATTAAGACCTATGGCGCCAATTTTTTAAGAGAAGTGAGCTCACTAACGTTGAAGAACTTTCCTGTTATACGCGGAACAATGTCATCTGCGTCTACTACCTTAACCCTTTCATGTCCACTGCTGTTTGTATCTTATTAATATTATAATGCTGAATGTTTGTATGGATATTTATTACTCTTTCACGCAAAAATGAGTGAAACGATTTTAATGAAACTTTACAATAATATAGCTTACATATCAGAATAACATATAGGCCAAAAATTATAAGGCTATTGATTAAATTGGCCAAGATATGGAAAAAAAAGAGTCACGAAAGTCAGATATCAAGAGTCACAAAAGAATTCACGTTTTCAACATAATTCTGTTTGGATAGTCCGATTTAAATAAAATTTGGAAGATAGACTGCTAGCATAATGGCTTACAATATGGTTTAATTTATTGCTTGATGGACAAAGTTTGACTTCAATTTCAACAACAAGTGCGCATCAAAGCAGGTTTGGATATTTGTAATTTTTCTCTTTGCTCCCAAACCGCTTGATCGTTTTAAATGAAATTTTGAACGCAAAATTGCTTACGCTGTGTGCTGTTTTTGAGTGTATTTTTTGTATAGATGCATTAAGTTTAACTTCAATTTTGAAGTGCATGCAACGCATCATAAAAAGATGGCAGATGTTCGAACTACCTTTTTTGCTTAATTTCCATTCGGCGATCGTATTTCCTATACTTTTTGTTTCTCTGAAGAAAAAGGGTTGAAATAATTGAGAGATTTTATTGTTGAATACGTGTGCGCAATCCCAAAATTCCTTGGAATTTATCTCAACGTTCGCCTGCTTTATTCTGTTGTTGTTGAGTTGAAGTCAAACTTATTGCATCCAAGAACAAATTAGTAAACGTTTAAATGTGGGACATAAGAAAATTTTTCAAAATTCTTCGAAATCGGCTCTATTAATATTTGCCATTTGAAAGTTTGGAACATCTTGACCGATTTGGTTGAAATAAAGAAGGTAAACTCCTTATCTTGCAGACATGGCTTTATGCTACACTTTTCTTCGATGCATTGAGTTTGACTACAACTTACGAGTGGATGCATTGAATGATAAAAACAACGCAGGTATTCAAAGTACTCTTTTGTGATTTTTTTCAATTCCACATTGGCGGTCGATCTATCTGTACTTCTTTCCCAGAAGCAAATAGGGGCAGATTAAAGTGGATCAAGAATTTCTTAGGAACTAGTTGTTGGTTAAGTAAAATGAATAAGAAACTATTCAACGATCCACGCAAAGATTAGACTAAGTAATTTTGGTATTTGCCGCTTTTGCAAAAGATCTCAATTTGCAATGTAAGGAAAAGCCGTTGTCGTTTTTTCAAAGCACTACCCGAGGCTTATAATAATAACTCCTAACATAAACAATTTACTGACAAGTTTTCAAATACAGATATTGAGTCAGAAGTATTTGTAAAGTTGTAAATTTTATACATTTTACATTTTTAAAGTCGAGGCGGACGAAGTCGCCTGAGCAGCTAGTAACATAAATTTTATCTACTAAAAACTCAAAAATATTGGTCTAATTGTAAATTAATTCCTAAAAACTTACTCGAGGGCGCTCTCTTGAGCAGGAACTCTCCTTACATAAACCGTTGAGCTAGCCTTGCTCCGCTCTGTGGCGACAACGCGGCTACTTAGTTCACAACCACCTGTGTATTCGATCCCAGCCCGTCTTAGCGAGTAAGAGATGACATTGTTGAAAGCCGCCTCTATGTGGAGAAAGGTTGCTACGATTTATTCCTTATATTGAAGTGAGGCTTCCACTATGAGTTGAGTGAACTCATGTCTCAGCGGATTTGCCTTTTTGGTACACGTGTTGCGACGAAGAAAAAAAGTTCCTGGGGATAGATTCCACAATCCTTTCAGGAGTCTTCAAGAGAAACGATGTAAAACATACTGGTCTATAGACCTTCACGGAAGCATAGGAGAGTTTGCCGCTTTTCGGAATGAAGATGAAGATAATTAAAATGCCCTCACAATAAAAAAATGCCCTCAAATAACTGTTTTATTGCAAGTTTTTAGAGTTTTTTTTATTCAAATGCCAAATTTTTCCCATGCTGAATTTAAGTACAGATTGTCAAGCCTCAGACTTTCAAGCAGTGAAAGGGATTTAAACTTACATTTTTATAGCAAACTTAAGCCTGTTAGTAGCTTACGAATCGTCAAAGCATTAGTGTTAGCTATGTCGTAATCAAACCAGTGAATTTGCAGTCAATGGCTAAAAGCAAATGACTAGGACACCTTTAATTGTTATGAGAAGAAAAAGAAATGGATTGGCTTTGTAAGTAAAAAACAGAAAAGAAACATGAACCTATCGGCACTCCCGTATACATAGTAAACACACATCCACTTGATATAAGAAGCGATTGGGAAAACTTTTCTCGAAAAAGGGGGAGTGTTGCGTTCTCTCACTTTGGGAAATTAATGTCTAATATCAGTATACAAAATTTTAATTAAAATCGGTGACCCCAAGTTAGTGCACTCTCCTTGTTAGAGGGATTCGACTGTAATCACCACCTTTGATAAAGAATCCAAAGTTGAGAAACTTAAATAATGGCCTTGGAAATCAGCTGTCGCATTTTTTGTTTGGCTATTGAAATTGAAGTATATTGACTTATATTATTTTCCTGTGCAGAAGAAACGTAAACGTAGTACAAAAAAATTTATAGTGCCAAAATCAGCTTGAGCCGATTAGATTAAATTGCACCTTATTTAGTTTGGATATGGTAAAAATCGGATGAGATATTGAACCTAACTGTGATGGGTGTCCCATTTTTTTATTGGTTCACTGTATGATTGCTATCGGATTTGATAAGTTTAATGTCAACAAATCGATGACTCTTTGTGAACTTTATTCTGATCTTCAAATCACTGATACCAGCAACTTAAATACACAAGAAACATCGAAACTATAGCGACAGCATAGGGATCGTAGATTATCATTCAACTGACACAATAAAGTTAGTTCCGTCGCGCTTCAATCAATCAGTGGATTCTTTCGAAGGAAGTGTGCTTTCATTAAATATAGAAGAGAATAAAGGCGCATTCCAATGCACAAAGCACACAGAAGAAACACGCTCGGACCATTCGGTTTTATTTAATTTTAATAATTTAAAATGCAAATGAAACTTGCAACGTTTCATAATTTGCAAAAAAATGCACGCAAATTAATCGTAATTGCATAAAATCTCTCTTTTAACATGCAGCAAGAAATACATAAACGTTGCTCTTTCAGTTTGCTGGCGGCAAAAAAGAGTAGTTTAGGAATTTGTTACTTGAATACTTGTTTTGGTCTCTCTGTTTTTGCAAATACTTAAGTAACGACTCTTTTGCGTCGTCGAAGAAAACATTGACTTAATTGCAAGAGACATTTCTTGATTGCTCTAACCTACAACAAAAGAGCACCTCGATTGAAATGACCCACAGCACTTTACTGTAGTTTGTGCGAAATTAGTTCGCTATTAAGAACTAATCACCAGTTTCATCAAATTGACCCATAAATTCCGCAAAAAAGACACCCAACAATCTCAAGAATGCGATGAAATGAAAAAACAAATAAAAATGTTTTCTATTTTGCTTACCACACATGATCAGGTTCAGTGACTTTGTAGTACCGCGTCGCCGCAGTTAGAACGACTACAGCACCAAAGATGACCCATAAATTTCTTGAAAATTAAACAAAAACAAAAACAAAAATCACATATTTAACACAAAGCACAAAACAAAATTAAAACAAAGATCATTAAGTTTTCTCTTCAACTCTTTTATTTTTTTCCCAAGCAAATTCTTACAATTTCTCGACTTCATTTGTACTTTTCGCCACCGAATCACGGCGGATTTCATTCTTTTCACTTTTATTGCACATTTCCGAGATGAAATAAAAAATAAATAATTTAAACTGAACTATTGCATTGCAAAATAAGACAAAAACTGATTAAACAAAAAAGTCCAATTGGCCTGCGCGACACGAGCAACGTCAAATCATATTCTCGACTGGCGACGTGTCGCGTTCCAAAAGTTCCTACCGTGCGAGATCAGCTGCAAGAAAAAGTCTCTCGTCACAAAGTCAAGAAAAGAAACCAAAAGAAGAAAAGATACACATAACCTGTTTGCATGGAAGAAAGCAATGTCGTGGTGGGGAGGTTCTTTAAATGACCCCACGTGCGTCGATTTGTTTACGAAAGTCAAGACAAATCCCAAAACTGTCCCTATCCTAGTACGCAAACCTGACTGGGAACAGTTTAACACGTCCCCCTACTTGTCAGTCGAGCAACTACGTATGGTTGGTGTCCGCGATGGACGCAGTTGTTTTCGGAGTCCTCAAAGTCTAACCATGACAACAGCCATGCGACCTCTCGCAACGCATGACAACACTCCGAAGTTGTTTTTGAGTTTTAAAAAACAGTATTTTTATATTTGTGCTGTCGTTTGCACGCATATTTTCCTAATCAGTTCGCCAAATAAACAAAAAAATTTAAAAAACAGAAACAGACGAAAGAAACGATAATAAAAGAGAATGCCGCCAAAGAAAGAAGTTAAAGTTGGCGATCCGGGAGGCGGAGACGCTGGTAAGGGGAAGAAGGATGATGAAGATGATGATGAAAAAGAGGATGATGAGGAGGAACTTTTCGGCGAGGAGGAAATGGGTGAGGAGGAGGAAGAGATAGAGCCAAAGAAGCCGAGGCCAATGGTCGAGGAATTTGTTGCCGATTACGACTCCGGAGCCATAGATTTGGCTTTCACCGAACATTTAGAGTATGAGACACACCCCGAGTGCTACCCAAGGAGTTACTACACACTGAGCGCGAAAGAGCGGCTGCTTTTATTGTTTGCGGAAAATTTTCGATTGCAGTTCCATAATTTGCATCCCTACAGGCGACCCCTAGTCTTGGCGATCAAGAATGAGTGTGAAGTTCAGGTTTGTGTGAGGATTTGAGAGATGTGAAGCCGTGATTAATTATGCAATTTATAGAAATTCGTCTGTACAACAATTCGACCGAGTGGATTCTTATATCAGTCGCTGATCGGAGATCTAGACGGAGTTGCGAGTTTCGTTGCAGACTTCATCACATACGAACCGCTAGAGAATCCCTATGTTCTGGTAAGTCTGAGTTTTGATTAAATTGGTGATGTGTTAAACGTATAATATAAGTGAAAAGTGCTACCTTTCGTTGGAGAGAATCAGAAATTTGTTTCAACGCTTTAAATCAGAAATCATTTGTGCGAACACACCTTACTGCATGCTGGGCCAAACAATCTTTGCATCGTCTAAGAAACCTGTTTTTAATTGCGACAAACCGTTTTTTTTTTGCCTCTTAATCATTCACTCCAAAATAACGTTGCCAAGACGCATTGAACTGCATTGCAATGACCCGCTTAACAAACTGACTTCAGATTTTACAGGAATTCTGTTGAACCTCCTCTGTCTTCGAATCTCCTCAAGTCTTCTCGATAAGTCGTCGTCGTTTTCAGATATTGACTTCAGAGTTTAAACGCCATCTGCTGCACAATTGATGCTGAAACACATATCTGTTGAGGTACATGAATCATATCTAGACCGTGTCTTTTTTAGAGCAACCAGTAAAAAAAAGCAGTCCTTGACGCAAGAACTTGCCATATTTTTTTCTCTTTCCTAGTTGTAATTTCTGAGACACATTTCTGTTAATTTTGTTTGTACATTTTGTTTAATAGTCCTCGTAGCTACATTACCCGGCACTCCTCTCTTTCATTAAAAAACAAAGGGCCGATCTGAAAGTATTGCCATTTTTTTTTTTTTTTTTTTGAACATTAACACCTAAAACGTCCTGAATGAATCTATCTATTAACTGCACATAGAGCTTTTTCCTTAACCTTACAACTTTACAAATCTTGTCTCTTCGCAATAAATTCAATTTTGCATCATTTTGTTTAAGTCTAAAACATGATTGTAACAAGACGAAATAAGTAATAATAAAAATAAAATCTAAATGTAATAAGATCCAATTCCAATTGAATGTTTTCTTCTTCCTAAAACCTTTCTCTTTTTACAGACTTCTAACTCATTAAAGCGTTTTCTATTAGATGCAAACCAATAAGCCTTAATCATCGTCATTTAAATACATTCAGTGGTACATGAAGCCTACATGATTTCGGCACACATGGCGCTTGAGACTAACGTAGTTCATTTACATTTATCGGTTTGTCTGTTGAAAACTACGTAGGGCTATGAAGAACCATTGAAATATTTCCAGCTGCGTAAAACAAAAAACAAAAAAGCCGAATCTAAAAAAAAACACGAAAAGTAAAGAACCAATACTTTAAACATCTGTTAATATTAGATAAAGTTTTGTTTCAACAAAATAAAAAACATAGTGACCAGTGGGTCCGATTTTTCAGCACTCAATGAAAAGGGTTTTCCAATAGGAACTTGACAGCTTTGAATTTAGTTTGTTAACGCACCCTTGCACTAATCATCGAACTGTCGTTGTCAATTTATTCAGAAAACTCAACAACATTTTCGTCATGGTAAAGTACACGAACGTGCAACGTCTGAAAATTATAAAAATTTCCTTCCGAAATTCGGAGTCGGTGACAGCAACAAAATGGAGCGTTAACTCCAATATTCGATAGTAATTGTCGCCCTAGTAGACAGGCAATAACATGATTAGTGCAAAAATTTGAGTCTGCATATTCGTTGTGTGATGTTGCCGTGTCAGTGAGACAACGAGTTCGTCAAACTGTCTAAAATATCACTGCCGTTCTGGCGCCCATAGCAAACTTTCTATATCAGTCAATTTAACGGTGTTCTCAAGAATCGGGCATCGCTCAGACCACATTATTGCGTTTTTTGCGTAAGGATATTGGTTTACACCCATACAAGATCAAACTGACTCATGAATTGAAGCCGATGGGCCATTTGTGAAGTACGTTCTTCGATTGGGCTCTGGAGATGATGCGCCAAGATGATGAATTTCATCGCAAAGTCATTTTCAGTGACGAAGCTCATTTTCGTCAATAAGCAAAATATGTGTTATTGGTCGGGTGAAAATCCACATGTGCTTCACGAATCACCACTTCATCCACAAAAAATAACTCTATAGTGCTGTTTGCATGCTGGTCGCGTTATTGGGCCATATTTTGTCGTCGACGCCATATTTTTTCGTGGCGATCGTCACGTAACCAGCGTTTTCGCGCCTGATTACCAATTTTTTTTTTTTCTCGAATTGGAAGATGTGGACTTGGACGACATGTGATTTCAACACAATGGTGCCACACAGCACACGTTACAACCGATTTATTGAAGAGTAAGTTCGATGAGCCTGTTATCTCAAGAAATTGGTGGCCTCACTCGGGCGATTTTACACCACTAGACTGTTTTTTTTGGCGCTACGTTAAGTCATTGGCCAACGACGTTGGAAGAGCTCAGAGCCAACATTGAACGCGAAATAGCGGCATTTTCGGCCGAAATATGTGGCCGAGTCATCGAAAATCGGGTCCAAGGAATCGGTGAGCCAATCGATGAGCCAATCGATGAGTCAGCCAGTCAAGCATTCAGTAGTCGGCCCCTATTTTTACATCCAGAAAACAAAACAAAAACAAACAGCAAATTTTCTTCATATAAAATATTGACGACCGACTTAACAAAACCTGTTTCCTATATCCGAATCTTCAGTAGTCGGCCAGGGCGGCCGACCTCAGAAGAATTATTGAAACAATGTCTTCTTAAGACGGCCTCCCCAGTTTTTATTTAAAAAAATATTTTTTTTTTTTTCATTTTTGTTCAATATTCAGTAAGAAGAATCTATTGATAAAACAAATACAATAATATAACGCACCTACCGGCAATATTTCACTGATTTTAAAACTTTTTTGACTTCCACTATTTTTTTTTTACACCAAAAACCAGACATTTAACTTTCGATAAAAACTTGAATCAAAGTGGCAATTTTAACCAAGAAACTAGCAACTGCTTTGCAACAACCTTTTACTCGCAGATGGGAAAATCATTATCCTTTATAGAAAAAAAAAATTGTTAAGTGAAAATCATTACAAACGGATTAACTATTACGCATCGTTTTCTGACGCGGCGGCCGACCTCAGATGCCATCACCCTATATAGCCAACAGATTTTGGGTCAATTCGACTACCCGGATCGACAACACAAAAAAATAATTATAGCACAATTCGGGTTAAATACATTTTTATTTCGAATTTGTCTGAAAGGCTAGGTACATATGCCCTAACCGCCAAATTATCGCAAGCGACAAAATTTCACAGGAAAGGTTTTTTTTTGTTTTTTGTATGAGCTAACTTTTAACAAAAATGCTTTATTAAAAAAAACGCAAAACGAATAAACTTTCAAACTGCATCATTAACTCATTTTTGTTTAAAATGTCGCTTACGATAATTTTGCATTTAGGGCACTAACTTTCTGCCTTCTGCTAACTTTCTGATCTAATACAGACATAAAAAAATACGCTGTCTTTAAAATTATTATCCTACAAAACGCCATCCAAATGTTGTACAAAATGCAACACTGGCAACCATTTGTTTTAGCCTTTAAAAGCTCGTGTGTAAATGAAGTACAACGAGCTTTAGTTACCCTGCTTTATACAATTTACCTTACGTTTCGTGTCCTCATGGAGAAGAACTTTCTCGGAGTATTAACACAGGAGCAAACATGACAGTTCCAGTTAAGCGCCATTCGACTGTTTTTGAATACCTATTTACTGCCTTTTTTCTCAAGACCAGCTGCCTTCTCTCAAAGAAGATAACGAATAACGCAATCTTTTTTCTTACAATCATTAAAAAAGTTCTGTAGAGATCGCTGTGTAACCCACAGCTACTAATATGTCAGATGTCTGACATGCTGACACGACATGCTATTCATGTTTACTTATTTATCAGATTAGCAGCCCTTGAAGTGTCTGTGCCTGAGTTAGAATTGCTTCCAGCCTTGGCAGTCACTGTCAAACTGCTTCCAGTTAGATATGCCACGCGGATTCTTAGCTACGATAACTTGGTCTTTTTTTATTATTTAAACGCTCTCAAACCAAAAGGCTTGGATTATAAGACTCTTTTAGCCAGAGCATTTCATTTAGGTATTTGGTGTAATTGGTGTATTTCAATCGCCATTGTCCACGAACTACCAATCTGCCTTGTTAACATTTCCATTTGTCGTTGTCACTTAATATAATTATTTAGCCAAATTGGAGTTCTTTTTAAAGCCCAACTTGCAGTGGTGATCAGTATCAAAGAAACTCTTTAATTTTGCCAAAATCTTAGGTCTAAATTACTGCCGCGATTATTTGCTACTCACGTAGGCCATTGGTTGGCCCATTGTGCTTTCACACTTCCAGATTACTTTCAATACTCGAACTCGTTGCCTAAAATTTTCCTACAAGTATAATAAACAAAATATTAGCAGGCATGTTATAAAGGGTGATTTTTTAAAAGCTATAGGAAAGTTTTTCAAAAAAAAAACACATAAAATTTAGAAAAATGTATGAAATTTTTATTTGAATCGATAGTACGGTCCATATAATTTAATGTTTGAAGATTATTTCATGCAAATGTTGACCTTGACTGCGCCTTAAATGGTCAATCCGCTTAGTCCAATTTTGGCATACTCTTTCCAACATTTCGGCCGGTATCTCACGAATAAATTCTTCAATGTTGTCTTCCAATGCGTCAATTGAAGCGGGCTTGTCTGTATAGACATGAGCTTTAACATAGCCCCACAAAAAATAGTCTAAAGGCGTTAAATCGCACGATCTAGGCGGCCAATTGACCGGTCCCGAGCGTGAAATAAAATGTTCACCGAACTCGCCTCTCAATAAGTCCATTGTTGCGCGTGCTGTGTGGCACGTGGCACCGTCTCGTTGAAACCACATGTCATGCAAGTCAAGCTCTTGCATTTTGGGAAAAAAAAATTGGATATCATCACACTGTAGCGCTCACCATTCACAGTTACGTTACGATTCGCATCATCTTTGAAGAAGTACGGTCCAATGATGCCACCAGCCCATAAACCGCACCAAACTGTGACTTTTTCTGGATGCATTGGTAGCTCTTGCAATGCTTCTGGCTGATATTCACTCCAAAATCGACAATTCTGCTTATTTACGTACCCATTGAGCCAAAAATGAGCTTCGTCGCTGAACACTTTCTTAACAGAGCACGCATTTTGATAATAAAATTCAATAATTTGCAAGCGTTGTTCGTTTGTAAGACGATTTATGGTTAAATTATAGACCAAACTGAAGATGTTTGACAGTGAAACAAAACACGAAACGTGCGTCAGCTGTTTAAACCAGTGTTGCCAAAAAGATAATAGCTAAAAAAAATCATCCTTTACTACCTGTGAAACGAGCAAATGAATGATTTCGCTGATTGGGCTATACCCAATTGGACCTATTGATGAAACTGCTGATGAGCTTTGCATCAAGTCAAGTCGCTCAAATCGTCGAAGAGGTCCAGAGTACGTTTTCTTGTTCAAGTAAATGTCAGTTGTGGGGAGGAGATGAAATGCTTATAAATATGCAAATTTAACTAACAAGGAGAGTGCACGACCTCCCGGTCACCGATTTTGATGAAATTTGGCATAGTGATAGCTCCTCTATGGGATATCGCTATCGTTTTATTTCCAATGAAAAAAAACAAAAACATGCGACAAAACAGCAACACGATTGGGAGTCGTACCCATCACTGTCGGGTTAGAAGCCGTGATCATACCCACTAGGCTATCGCTACTTCGGAAATTCAATGTTCTAAATTCATATATAAAGCGATTGAGAAAACTTTGGGGGCGTTTCTCTCGAAAAAGGGGGAGTGTTGCGATCTCTGACTTTGGGAAATTCATATCCTTTAGAGGAGCTATCACTATGCCAAATTTCATCGTGACCCGGAGGTCGTGCACTCTCCTTGTAAGTTAAGCCTATAAGTATATTTTTTATTCGTTCTTGGACTTGAAAATACGAAATGATAATAAAGGATGACAAGCGGCTTTTATTTTGACTTAAGGAATGTAGCATTTAGTTGCACTCAAATTGTGACGATAGATAGATAGAAGACATTTTTTCTGTGAAAAACAATGTATAATGCAAAAAAAACATTAGCAACACTATTTTCCCAGCATTCAATCTAATATATTTATTTAAGTCAAAAACTTCACAATTTGCTCTAGGACGTTAGCAAATTAGGTATCGTAGAAAACCATTGACAGAAGCTTATGTGAAGTAGAGAATCGAAAATCGTTTTTTCAAGCTTACGTGAAGCACAGCTATCTACCAAACGATATCGTCAATCGATTGTCATGTTACGTGAAGAGACCCCTAATAATTTTTAGCTGCTCCCTTTATAGTTGTCCCAGGGGAGGCTACTTTTGAATCAGTAAAATGCTGTTCGTAATAAGGGTGATAAGAAAGAGTATTTCCAGATATCGAAAAAAAAAACACATGATCTACATTTTTCTCATAATTTATTTTTCTTAGATTTTTTGTTTAGTTTTGGTTTTTTTTCCATCAGAGAAAAAAATACCCACTCGTATTTTCTCCCCATCAAATTAACACTATTAAAACGTATAAAAGAAAAATAAACATTGTTTTTTATATAAAGAAGAATGCTAACCAAAAACAAAATAAATTTTACATCTGTACTAAAAAAAATGTATTTAACAAAAACTTTATTTAACAAAAGAAGAATTTTACGTATTCCGCGGGAATGTGTTTTATGTATGTGTGTGTGGTGTTGCGTTTTTGGTTTTCAAACATAATTTGAAAGTTTAAAAAAATAATCTTTGTTAACACCTAGGAAGTTGTTTTTTTCATTTTCATTTATTTTTTTATTTTTTATATTTTTACATGTAGAACTTTTGGAGCATTATTTTTTTTCTTACTTTTTTTCGTTTTTTTTTTTTTTTTGTTTTTTTGGTAGAGACCTACAGACCTATGGAATATGTATTTTCGATATATTAATGAGATTTTTTTATATTTCAACTAAATTAACTTAGTATTTATTGAATTTTATTTTCTTTATACACGTCAAATAAATTGCTTATTCAATTAATTATTTATTTTAACATTTAGATGATGCTTTTATTATTTCTTTTTGTTTTAAGATTTAACCTTAAGAGAGAATCAGTAGTTTGTATTCTTTTTACAGCTGTGTTAATAAGATTTGTTAGTTTTGTTTTTTTGTTTTTTTTTACAAAAAGGATATTCAAAATGTAGAAAAGTCTTTTTTTTTATTAAAGTTTTATCTTTTTGGAATCATTCTTTGTTTAGAACTATTTAATAATTTAACTAACGATAACATTTTTCTAGGGACCTTTTAAAATATTAGTTTTTTTTATTTATCAATTAAAAATCTACTTCTACGAGGAATGAATTAGAGAATAAAATAGTTATTTACAATTATTTTCTTCTTTTTTTTTTTTGGTTTTTATTGTTTTATTATTAAATGAGCAAAAGTTTTTCTCGTCAAGTTGACTGTGAGTAGGTTTTTTTTTTTTTTTTTTTGTGAGACACGCATGTTTTTGGAGAGAGTGGTTTCTTTTTCTTTTTATTAAAATTTAACTATCAACTGAGAGAAAATGGATAAAAATAAATTGAAAAAAAAAAATTAAAACAATTGACTTAACCCGCTGGTGTCTGTACACGGATCAGTTGCTACGCAGGGCCGCGGTAGCGGCGGCGGCGGCGTCGTAGTAATAGGATTGAAAGGAGGTGGAGGAGGTGGTGGTGGTATCGAAGCATCGCTGGAGGACGACTCGTCTAGGAGATCCTCGATGTCGTCATCGTCGTCTGCGTCTGCTCGGAAGGGACTGCAGCTGTCGATGATTGTCGGCTCCACTTCACAGTAGGGGTAGATGTTGTAGGTGCTCAGCAGGGTTGCTGGCGGCGAGAATGTGTAGCGATGGAACTCCTGGTGCCAGGCCAGGAGCTGCTCACTGTCGTGATCACGGTGTCGCTCGAAATTCTCGTCATATTTCTCGTAGATATCTTCGTCATCGATGTTGTTGTCGCCATCGTCCTCTTGTTCCCATTCTTCAGATGCCACTGTCGTCACTCCAACGTCTAGCGCCAATTTCGGTTGCTCCTATTTGCGGCGACGTACCTTAGCCACCTTGTTCTCATCGTCGCTGTCCTTGGCCTGTTGTTTTTCGTTGCCGGACTTTATCGCCGATATGAGGAAGCGCAGCTGCATCAGCTGGACAGAGGTCACCCGCGGATTGCTGCAGTTCTCTAGCCACTTCAGGAACTTCTCGCCGTGCTCGATTGCTTCCATATCCTCGGAGTCCGAGACGTATTTGGCGCGCTCCTCTTCGTCGGTTTTGTTCGAGTTGTTATTGTTGTTGTGGTTATTATTGTTGTTGTGGTTGTCATTGTTGTTGAGGCTGTCACTGTTGTAGCTGGCGTCACTGTCGCTGCCGACGTGCATGTTGTGGCTGCTGCTGGCGCTGCTGTTGTTCTCAATGTCGCGATCGGTGTCCACGACGTTGTCTGCCGCGGAAGTCTCGGTGTTGTTGTTGGGAGTTGCGGCGCTGTTGGCGCTGTTGTTGTTCAGCTTGTACAACAAATTGTCGAGGGCATCTTTGGAGGTGTTCGTCGACGCGGTGTCCGCTTCGGACTTCACAATGGGACTGTGCGCCGGGCTGGGCGTCTTTGCAGATGAAGACTTCGCCGAGAGATCCTCCGGCTTCGAGTTGCTTGTGACTTCGTTGTTGTTGTTGTTCATAGCGTCTGTGCTGTGGGGGGAGCTGGATTCTTTGGTCAGGTGTGAGTAGAGGATATTCTCGAATTGAGGTTTTAGGCTGCCAGCACCGTCCATTGTCGTCGAGGACGGCTGGATAGCGCTGTGCGGCGCCAGAGAGTTCAGACTTGCGCCGAACGCTTTGCACCAGTTGAACCAGGCGGAGTTCTTGTCGTCGAGGCTGCCCGAGGGAGTGGAGGACGGGGTGTGCGGGGTCGAGGAAATTGGTGGGGTTGAGGTATGTGTGTGCTGCTGGGGAGTGGACGATCGGATTGGTGGACTCGACGAGCTGGGTGGGTTTGGTGGGTACAGGCTGTTGAGGCCCAGCATGGCTTGCTGCGACTTCAGCCAGTAGAGCAGCGGATCGTCCATGGCAGGAACTCCGGTGCCCAGTGAAGGCGCCAGTGACGGTGACGGGCACTTCATCTTGTTCTTCTCGCCTGCACTTAAGTTCAGGCCGTAGTTATCGCTGCTAGAGTTTTTCTGCTTGGCCCAGTTTTTCACTGAGAGGCCTTGCGGCACACGATCGCCGTCGTTGCTCCGAGGGCTGTGCATAGACTGGCCCTTGGGTTTAACGTTCCGCAGAGAGCTGGCCGACAGCCCGTTGAGACTGGACATCGTGGCCGCCAGGCTGGGATTGAGTTGGGCAATCAAGTTCAGATTCGATGTCAATTCACTAAAGCTGATCGCGAGCGGGCTATGTCCGAGCCCTGTCAGACCGGACAGGTGGCTTAAGCTCGAGAGTGGGCTGATGGCAGCCAGCGATGGATCGTTCTGTCGGGACAGGTCCGCACCGTAGCCTTTGTTCTTTGCTCCGTTCATGGCTGCCAACTCGGCGCTCTTGAACGCACTGTAGTCTGGACCCAGGCCGTTAAAACTGAGATCCGAGAGTGCCTTGTTTGTGCTAAAGTCCAGTCCGTTTAGTGGGCTCCGCTTGTAGGCCAAGTCTTCGTACTTCATTTTGTTAGAGAAGTTCAGCGGCATTGACGGGTCGAGTTTCTGACGCTTCTCCGGTGGTCCACCGAGGAGGGCTGCTGCTGCGGCCGCGGCTCCGTCCACCAGCTTGTCTGTCAGTGAGTCGGCGGCCAGCTTGTCCGAGGCCGATTGCCGTGACATGAACCGCAGCTTGTCCTCGTTCTTGCACCAGCCCCGAAGCGTCGACTCCGGTACCCCGATGTCGCGGGCCACTGACGCCTTGGACTCGCCATCATGAATCCTCTGGATCGCATGAATCTTATCACTCGGGGTCAAGCTCCGCAAGGGGCGCTTGCCCTTCGTCGTCATCCGGATGTTCATCTGTTGATATGTGGATATATCCAACTTTAGGCCGTTCAGTTTCGCGGATGTAGGATAAATGTCTGCGAAAAAGAAGAAAAAATCAAAATTAATAAATCATTGAAAAAAAAAAAAAAACGTAAAAAAAATCAACGACATCGCCTACCGAAAGAGACGAAAATTTTCCAACTACAACTAAGGCACGGCCACAGCGACGAATCAGCGATTCGCGTCGCAATTAAAAATTCAAATTGCCCCCTCGAAAAACGAAAACGACCCCACAAACAACAGAAAAGGATACGCCTGCTGATATTTAGCTGAACAGTGTGACGAATAAAACGCACACAGGATGGTCGAGAAGGATGCTGGCTGGATGTTGGATGCTGTATACGAAAACGAAGCTGACGTTTCGTTCGTGTGCACGCACTTCTAAAGCCTAAATGCAAAATCGGTACACGGCAGGGTACGATATTCGCTTCGAAAAAGAAGACACGACAACGACGAAGTACAACGCGCCACAACCGGTGCATGAATGAGTAGCGAATGGCAAAAGGAGCACGTGGTTGGCTGCGGCCGGAATCAACGGCGGAATGTACTCTGATTTATGTTTTGTTTACCTGCCAGCCACCGATGTAGTAGTGGTGGTGGCGGGGACAGCCCTAAAAAACAAAGGGAAAAAACACTGCCAGAAGGATGTGCACCTACACAGGCTCACGCGCGCCCTCACACACCGAAAAGCGCACGCACACAGCCGCTCGGCCCGGCAGTGGTTGATGTAACTCCGCCCCAGAGGTGGTGTGAGGCGGTATACCGAGCAGAGGTGGCTGCGGTTGTAGTAGTGGTAAGAACCTGTTTACCATGCGCTAGGATTTTTTTTTTACTTTTTGTTGTCTGCTCTCCTCCTTTGACTTTATTTTGCAAAGTGTTTTCGTTTCCGTTTTTTTTTTTTCTTTCTTTCGTGTGTGCGAGCGCACGTTAAAGAGAAATTGTTCGCTCTTTTACGACTTTGGAAGGGAGTTCGCTCTCTTTCTGGAATGTATCTGTGGCACTCAGAAAGTATCTCGATGCTGGAATATGCAGTTGCACATGTGAAAGGCAACACGGTGGTTGTGTTGGAGATGATTTTTTGTTTGGAGGCTATGAATGAATTCTTTTTTCTTCGCATTTAATGCGAGCCAGTACATGTGTTGAAGGGGGAACTTCAGTTCACACGTGATTCGCCGGTTTTGAATGTTTCAGCTGGGACAATTCATTTGGGGCTCCTTTGATATTCGGTTTTCGGTTTTATGAATTCTTTCACTGGCTTTGTTTACCACACAAATTAAAATTTACTGAGTAAACGACCTACTTTGTTCACTTCAGAGAAATCAAAAGTAATTTAGAACGAAAAACGTCACAAACATATTTTGAAACTATTTTTTGTTTTTTCTAACAACAGACCGCACTTTAAGACAATTGATAAAAAAAAAATGTGTGTGCAGAAAGTGGCTGGCCAAGATATCACGCATCTTCAGAATGTTTCAGTTTTATCAAATTTTAAGCCTATTTTGAATCTGGCACTAAAATATAAAACATCGATGATCTTGAAGCCGTATTTTTGCACACCCCTGTTGTATTAAAGCCAAACTGCCTTTAAGTAGCAACATAAGTTCTAAAGTTTCTCTAAATTTCTAATAGTTTTAATTGATTTGAGGGACCGAATCGCAAACAGCCTGTGCTTACAGATGCCAAAATAATTATCCGTTGACTGAAAGTCGTAGTAACTAAATAATAAGTAAATAATAATTCCCGAATTGCAAACAAAACATTAGCACGTCATACGGAATTCATTTGCCTTGATTTTGAAACTGGCTTATTTTAAAATTCGTCGATGATCAACCAATTCTTTGCTCTTGAATTTGTTTTTGGCTTATTTTCAGCTCTTAAATTATGTCTTTTGAAATGTCAGAACTATTGCTTAAAATGATTTATTAGGTAAAGCATGTCACTATGAGTTTCGGCAAGCAATCGAAGCATTGGTCGTTTAATCACACTTTTTTTTAAACTAATGTAAGAACTTATACCATTAACAAATGCTGTTTTTATCAACTCGGCACTTTCCACGCCGGAAAGGATTTTTTTTATTCTGCTTAAGAGTTACAAAGATTTAAGTTTCCCTGAGCCTAGAAAAGTTGAAATAACCAACGGCATCAGCAAGTCTTTAAGGTTGGCTGTAGAAGCAGTGAACTTTTGATATACTGCTGCGGTCAAAATAATAGCAGTGAGACACGAAAAACCAAACAGCGCAATAAAATGGATATATGTATGTATGTATATCATCCATAAATTATTTTGATATGTAGATGATTCTTATTTTATAATAAATATCCAAGCCAATCATTAAGTGAGAGATTATACACAAGTTGCAAAAAGGTATTCTTCAGAAAATTACACTGCTATTATTTTGACGGCAACTGTATGTACGTCTATCACCTTAATCACGTTCATGGCCACTGTACCCCCAGAGCACAATTTAAACATAAAAAAAAACATCCCTAAAATCAATTGTTCAAAAAAACACTCATAAAAAGCAGAGACATCTCTTGAACTGTTTTCTTTTCCTAATATTTTTTTAGTTAGAGCCGTTCAGAACACACATCGATTAACTCCATAAAACAAAAATTTTAGAAAAACGATGAAACAATTTTCATTCGCATCAGAAATACAGTACGTTTTATTCAAATAGCTGTAGTTTGCGTGTCATCTTTATTATTAAGGAAAGATATTGTAAACATAAGAAGTTATGACTATACCGAGTGCTTTGACACTTAAATCTAAAATTTTTCAAAAAGTGCAGTTAATCTGTGCACTGAGCGGCTCATATACAAAAACACCTCTCAAAATTCCTCGCAAAAAAAAATCAATAAACAAATTTTGCTAAATTAAAAAAAAAAAAAAAAAAACAAAAAAACAACGGAAGGTGTCACCCATAATCCGCGTCTCGTATTTTATGATTTTACAGGGAATTGTTTGACATTCTCTTTGTTCTTTAGATTTTAAGATTATCCGTCCATTGTGACTTTCCTTTTTTTCTTTTGGAAATCCTTTCTCAGAATCAGCTTAAGGATCAAACGTTTAAAGGCAACATAGTACAATCTCTAGCTCATTCCGCACTTGGAGTTGACATTGTTTGTTTAACTTTGAAAGTAACAGCTTGCTTTTATTTTGAATAAACATTTGTTATATTACTTTTGTAAGATCGAACTTCATTTGCATTTAGTTGAAGACATAATATGTGGCGAATAAATTAGGACCGATCGACTCTTTGAAGTGTGTTTTGTAAAATACGTTTTTTTCTGTTTTCAAGAAGTTACTTTGTTAAGTCTAAGGAATTCCTTGATTTATCTCAAAAAGACCTTAAAACCCTTCTGTTGGTTCTCCGACACATAGGAATACTTGCTTAACTCTTGAAGAAGAGAAATATTTTTATTTTTGAACGCTCTCAGTGCACTGAAATCTAGCAAGTCGAAGACATTCTTCAATTTACGACAAGAGACGTTCCAATCTTAGCCGGGTAACATCCCACGGCAACATAACACTTGTTCTGCTCCTAATATGCGGTGGAACTTTTCTTCATTATCATAATCATCTTCCTGACCGCGTGTTCCACCAATGGGGGTCGCAGGGGCAATGCACGCAAAAGAGATTTGGAGGCAACTCAATCCTCTGCCGCTGACTATAAATCATCAGGAGGTATGCCCATGTATGCCCAAACCAGGCGAGATTTTGGACTTGGTCCAGCCACCCTGGGTCTGCCGAGCGGTGGCCTTCCTGCCGGGATCGCGGTCAGGGCGCGCCCCGGAAACGGTGATGGGGACATTCGTACCATGTGATCAAACCACCTAAGTATAGCCCTTTTCGTTCGAGGAAGCAGCTGCTTAACATTGAGCTCTCCACGCACCGTCGGCGTCGTGTTTCTCACCCTATCTCAGCGAGTAATTCCAACAACTTTTCGTTCAAAGCAAAAAATATTTTTCATCTGCCCTGTACTTGGTGTATAGTGCATGAAAACAAACAGCCACTCAAACCTAACCTAATATTACCTAAGACACACGTCAGTATCAACACTTTTTTGATCTAGGTTTTTAAGGTTAAATTTATAAATTTAGTTGCTTTTAAAGATAGCCTCTATTAAATAAGAATATGATTATTATTACAACAAGTAAGTAGACCTCCACGTTAAGAGCAAAAACGGTATAAATTGGTACCTAAAACAAATTTAAATTTAAATGCAAAACCAACATCAACAGTATATTTTGTTCTACAAAATAATAACTTGTAAACTCCTCTAAAAATAAATAAAAATGTCATATTGTTGTACGAATTTCCGATTCATATTAGAGTATTTTGAAAATGCAAGAATATCACAAAATTTATAAATAGATTTGATCAACAAATACACTTCATCATTATCATCTTCCATTAACGGGGTCGCGAGGACGAATACGTTTAACTTCACCAAATTTGTACACGTTCACAAAACTTGTTTCCACAAAATAGTTATACAATTTTGGTATTTAGTTATCGACAATATTCTTCAATATTCGAAGCATGAATTTCGCCCACTTTTTGCAAAACCTCTGCGGAATACTCTTCGATGATTTGTACATGTTTCCATTAATTTCTGTTTTATTTTAACCAGCAATTTTTTGGAAGAATTAAAGTTGAAATTGATTGAAATAAAACGTATTTCAATAAATTTCAATTTAACCTTAAGTCAATTGTATGTAAAATCTATTCTGCACCATTATTTTCCACAGCCGAACAATGAGAGACAGAAAACATTCCAAAACTGGGAGCTGATTTTTACCACTGAATGATAGATTGAATATTTTAGGCAAATACTGTGGTTTTTTATGCCATCAGTTTGCAATCTTATTTTACCAACAATCTCTTTGCAATATGTTATGAATTAATTTTTTGAGTACTTTATATTACAGGCTGATTTGTAACCATCTTTCCTTGGTTAAAAGAGCATTGAGCAAATAGTCCTCGCAGCTAGGCTCTTACATTTGTTATCAGCTTACGTTTAAGAAAATATAAAAGAGCACAGTTAGAAGCCACTCCAAAAAAAAACTTGACACCATTTCCCAAGTGCCTCTTAAGCGATCGTCTTCACAAAAGCTGAGAAAGAGACGAAGCTGGCTAAGGTTAAGATGTCTGCTATTTAATTCCACAATTTTTTTTTATTTTTTTGAATTGAGTCTATTTTAAAATCTGTGTGAATATTCTTACCGAAAAACAAGAAAAAGGCGTTGATGATACCCCAACAAATTTTGATGAAATTGGAAATTATTGAGTACGACTGTATAACACTTTTCACAATTCGAAATGATAAAGGACCGAGAAATCAAAGAAAGACTTCGAATCTGAAGGGTGACTAAAGCTTCAACGAAAAATCAAAGAAAGGTTAAAAAAATCAAAGAACGGCTGAAATACCAGAGAATGAAAAATCAAAGAACGAAATATCTCTAAGACTATTGACTATCGACATAAAAAGATTCTTCGTAGAGTCTGCTTGACTGCCCATGCCCCCACTGACTTCAAAGCATGCAACACATGCTCCAAATCCAACCGACGAAAGGGAAAGGTCGAAGTACCTACCCCAGGACCCCAAAAGCCTTTTCATATTCCCACCCGAAATGGATCTACATACATGTGTACCAACCTACACAATCGAAGCCACCTCCTGGCACACTAGAATTTATTTAACCTTGAGATGAATATCCGAAAACCCACTGCCATTGCCAAAGATACATCCATCTATTGGACGATCAAATTTCAGAAAAAAAAAATAAAAGTCAAAGTGGCAAGAGAAAAAAATAAAACACCACGTGGGTAATCGGATTCCTCCATTTACCCACATTCATTACTAAATTCTTTTTGCCCTTTGTTTTGAATACAATTTACGGTTGTTTTCTCCCCCACCCACACCATAAAAAGGATAACACACCACTTAACATCATTATGAAAGTTCATTGTAAAAATTTAACTTCCCAGACTCTTTCCAGATTTTCTGTGACTCGGTTTCTTTTCTCTTCCTTGATTTCTTTTTTTTTTTTCTAACTTTCTCTTTGGGTTTTTTTTTTTTTGCATTTTTGTTTTCCTTTTCTTCTTGGATTTGCAGTTAAAAATGAACAAAAATTATATTCATTTACAATATCTTTTTTTTTTTGTTTGAGGATTCTCGTGTATCCGCATCCGTAGGGATCTTCTCAAATGTGAACCTTCTTGGGGTTTCTCACAAAAACTACAGAGTGACCCACAAAGAAGAAAAAAATACAATAACTGAGAGAATGAGGAACAGAAAAAAATAAGGATAATGATGTCCTCTTGTCTGTTAAATGTGTGCGCTCTTGCTGCAATAGAACAACACTCCAATTCACTCGAACAGGGCTGTAAGTTGATTTGATGTGGGCCATGTGTGTCTGTGTGTGGGGGGAGGAAATAAAAAAATGTTTATGCGATTTTTATGTAAATAATCAGCTGATTTTCGTACGTGACTTTGGAATTCATACGGCTCATGACGCGGGCGCCGAAGTGTACAAGGATGAGGATTGTCGTCCTCCCTCTGAGACTCGGCTCTGTCTGCCTGGCAGTCCTTCTCTCTTTAGAATGGAGTGTGAAATTGCAATGCATGCTCCATGGTGTTTGTTGTTCGGTATGTTTCATGGTCCTTTTTTCGGTGCGAGGTCCTGTAAAGTTTGTATGCGTTTGCTTAGCAAGTGGAGGGAGATGGGCAGGGAATCTGCTGCTGTTGCTTTTGTTTTTTGGTGGATACCCGGGATTGTTAGGGAACAAACGAACTGCTCCTGTAAATTCATTGCGGGCTAGGTCATCGTCGTTGTTGGCGTCATCGTTGTGTTGATTATGTTCTCCGCATTAGCTTTTTGCCCAGAGTGCAGTCAACTGGTGTCCCATATACTATACGAATGTGATTTTTTCTTTTTTTTGCTTTGATAAGGGATACCCGCTCTTTCGGTGTTGTGAGCATGTTGTAATTGATGATGGTGATGATGTTTTATAAGCTACAAGTGGAAAAGTTCGCCGTCGCTTTCATGCTCTCGCCCGTGGAGTGGAGTTATGAAAAGTTCAAAACGGATATGATACACGTAATAAGCAACCAATTTGTGGGCGAGAGTTGGCGGTTTTTTTTTTTTTGGAGGTTTACGTGCATGAAGTCTTTCTTTTAGGTTCCACTTTCTGTGAAAATTTAATTGCCTACGGAGCTTATCTAGTTCCTAGTCTGTTTGCTCTCATTCGCTTGTACTCGTGATGAATGTTTTGTTTCACATATTTTATTTCTCTAACCAGTTCAATAAACTCAGTGCAGGTTGCTGATGTGCTAGACTATTTGGTGGACGGATTTTAAAATTGCTGTCTGATGTATCTTTCTCCTTTTAGTCCAAGCCCTTGAGATCAAATGACTTTCGTTGTCAGATCGAGGACCACACATCATTCAAATCTACTTCTACTTAATACAGAGGAGTTGACATCTTTTATGAGGGTAAAGGAATGAGGAACATTGAACGTAAACATATACAAATGATGTGTCTCTAAGAAAAAAAAAAACAAATAAGGAAAGGTTACCATTCGCTGAGGCAAATTGAAGAAAAATTTTTTGAATTGTCGCCCTACACGAAACAGGAGCTTCTGGTGAAACAACCATGCCTTCAAAATATTTAATTGTGCAGCTACACTAAAACGTACATTGATATTGGGCGGCGTTACAGCCCGTTGAAGGCCAGAGCCCAGCGTTTCGCGTGCATTGTGCACGGTATAATTTTGACACATGTGGAAAGGACTTATGGTTTATTGCCAGTTCCGAAAGGCGTATTGTGAAAGCTTTTCATGACAGAAGCAGTCCAGGATGACTGTCGGTCGTTCGCAGGATTTGGGGACGTGAAAATTGTTTATGGTTTTTGTTTTCTTGGGTTAGATTCGAGCCCGGCTATTCTCACTTATTAGTCCTAAGTCTTAACGATCAAGACACGGGCCGCCCCGCTGTACTAAAACTCTTAAGAGAAAAAAAAAAAGTGCTAAGACCCTTGCTGACGTTTTGAATATACAACTTTTCGACTGATTCGAGGTTATGATCACTTGTTACGAATGAAGACACTGTTCACTTTTTTAGACATCGTTTTTTGTTACATTTTCATGGTTTTGATCAAGTACTACCAGTACAACAAAAGTCTGTTGACCTTTTTTGCCACCAATAGATGGGTTGGATTTAATGTGGCCGCAATAAAGTCGATACCAGATAAATTTCAGCCATTTCGATAAATAACAACTTTAATTGAGGTTATGCTTAGGTCAAACTCTAACAAATATTAGAGATGATTACTTCTTAGGATAATAGGTTGTGAACCGTAAGAAATTAGTTTTCTTCCTTCATTGTGTATGTTAACGGCTTTTTAAGTCCAAGAGTTGGCTACACATGGACAAAACAGGACTCATTGTGATGCCAACCTCCTTCCCGCAATTAAATTAACACCGACACAGTGTTTCATAAATATAAGATAGTTATGAATGTTTCTAATTATGATAACAAAAATCTAACATTCCCTTTTCTCGATTGTAACAAGAGCTGCGACAGACCGAATTTTCCCTATCGCTATAAACCAAAAAAAAACAGTAACTATTATGAAACTAAATGCGCCTCTAGGTGATCAAAAGCTACTTCGATTAAGCAGTGGCATTGTCAATTAATTACATAATTCAGTTTTACCTCATGGTGGTTCAATTAAATTTACGTTTGGAATGAAGTGAATACCTTTTCAAGAAAACTAAAACTCCACAAGAATGAATTTTTAAATAACAAAAAAAGCTTAGTTTTTTAAGGAAATCTAATCCATGTTGTTTTAGCTGAAATTTTTTCTCTGAAAAACCAAAATCAATGTATGCATAAGCTTTAAGCTTTTTCTTATCTCCTTCCCATACAGCGCTAATCTTTATCGCCATTGTACTCTGAAAATAAATGTGTATTTCATATTTATTTTACCTCAGAGATATTTCATTCGATTTCCAGAAATTGTGGAGGTTTGCAGCAGTTTCTCAGAATTACTCGATTGTTTATAAACGTGTAAACCTTCTTCGAAAACCTGTCAACACGAATCGGTTGGAAGTTAAACAATATCAAAACTTTTACTTTTTTCAGAAAAATTGTATTTAGGATGATCCTGTAGGAAGAAATGAGCACCTGACCTGGTTTTCTGCGATTAAAGAGATGTACTATAAATTCGCGAGCAATAAGGAAATTCATGGGTGTAGGAAATGTGGAATTAATTCTTGAATTATGAACATGACAATTAGAGTCAATTCGTTAAAGAAGGAACTCCTTTCAAGCATTACTAACGATAGGTTAAGAGCTAAGTGCGACAATTTTTGAACTGACTTATTGGCACGATTAGGTCTCTCTTAAACAGCATTCTTAATACATCTCGATGAACTTGTCACCTTTTCCTTTGCCAACCTTGAACATACCATCGTAATTACTTTCAGAAAAAACAAATCCACGGTTTTCCGGTCTTGATAATCAAAAACCCACCCCTGCATGAAATTCGCGGCCAATAAATGCCAAAAAAACCTTTCGATCCTCTTAATGGTAGTCATTTAAATTCTACGCCCCAACGTGACCGCCTCGTTTTTGAAAATTTATTTTCCTTTTGTGACATTTATCTGCGAGATACACCCACGCTTAGCTGTCGTAGTCGATTACTAAACCGATAAACTATCATTCCATTGACAGTTTATATGACTTGTCCATCTTTTACTGCCTCAAGTCGAACGGAGTCCTCCCTCAGGTGGATTTTCTTAGAACAACTAATCCTTTACTGGTGGATTATGAATTTCAAACGGCTTAGAAGTAAAGTGTACAGGTTTTTAATGAGAATAATTGTTTCTCATCCACCAATGTACCTGGGTTTTCTCATGAACTCAACAAAGAAGGTGGAAATAAATTTAGAACACGCGAATTAGTAGCATTTCGCGAATCAGGGTAACTCAGAGTAGCCTTTCCTGAGAAACACGTACATTTGTTCATATAATGGGAGATTTGCACCCGCTGGACTTAACAACTTTAAAAAAATAAAAGGAGAAATGTGTGATATTACTGAGAAAGACTTTTTTGCAACGAAAGAGTTTATGAAAGCAGTCCATGCACCATTTAAATCAGGCGTTGGAGACACAGTGTAGACCACGGAACTGCTTAATAGGGCTAATTTCTTACTATTCTTTCTTATTAATACCTTTTTCTTATCTAATAACCGAAAAACAGTCGCATATGACGTGCTGGCTCAGCCAAATTTAAAACACCACGAGATATGTGCCTGGACAAATTATGTTTAGCAATCGTAATGCTCTCAGTAAGAGCCTAAGGATGTTTTCTGACATAATTGCCTATAAAATAGGCGTGTGTCTTTTAATCTCAAATTTTGTAATTTTTTTTCAATGACTAAATGGCGCCTTATTATTTACTTCTAAAAATGAATTAACTTAACAAAATTTGCAATCAAACTGGTTTTCAAACTAAGAACTTAATATGGACTCTGTACCTAGAAAGGATGACTGACAGCAAAGAACATGCAACTATTTTTTGATCAACAATGTCCTTAAAAAGTTTGCAAGACGAAGAAAAAGGATATTCAAGTGTCTAATTTTTTTTTTTTTCCATTCAGTGACTGTAAGAGATTTAAGTCGGTTAGGTTAGAGTGGCGGCTGGGGCATCTAGGGCCCAAAGCCACACTTAGGCCAGATTAGGAGATTTAAGTAGACCCTGCACAAAATTACCCAAAACGATCTTCCCTGTGATTTGAACCCATCAAAATGACATTTGTTGTTTAGTTAAAAATAGTTTATTTATTTTGCTTCTTAAACAATAATAATTATATTTATGTAGTACAGATTAGAAGCATCTGAAACTTCTTGATTATGGGGAAAGAGGAAAAATCGAAAGCTGCAAACTGTGCTCCATATTCTCCCAGAATTTCAATTTCGAGAGATGAAGAAAGAAATTTGCGTATTTGGTGTCATTGTTTGATATTTAATACCATCTAACTTTTTCTATAGCTCACAAATAAAAAAAAACACATTTGATTAGGTGTGAAATTTATTTAAAAGTTTCTACAATCTTTTTTTGAAAGTCATTTTTATATAATTAGGAAAGAAAACTTATCAAACAAAACTCTTAGTTCAAAAGTATTTTCAATAGTTAGAGGAAAAAAGAAGAAGCCAACTTTGCTTATCATCGCGCATCACTTGCTTATCATCGCCGATCAACTTCGCCATACATTCGGACTCGTCGCTATCCGAACATTAGGGTCAAAATATTCTGTAAAGTATTTGGAATTAACTTATGATTCTGCTTTTGCTAGGTTGACATTTTCTTGAAATGAATGCGCACAGTGCAAAAGAAGGATTGACAAGTGACTGTCAAAAATTCGAAAACAAAAATGTGGAATTCCACATGTTGAGGGCCGATATGCATCGTGGAATTTTGAATTTAAGAAAGGAGACATGCAAAAATAATTTGGTGCAAATACAATAAAAGTAACGAATACGAAATCGAGGGAAACTTATTGAAATAGGCAGGAGTTTTTGAATCTATAAGATTTATTGTAAATAGGCATACTTTGTCCTTTTTTATTTAGCCTACAAACAAATTTCAAACTATAACTTTAACTCTTTTATGTATGTATAGCAAACGTATCGGAATCTGTAGTAATGCTTTTGCAAATAAAACGGAGTATTATAATGTTCAACAGTTTGAGAAGCTGACTACCATGGCTACCACATTTAATAGCCAGTTAATAGTTAGTTAAAACCAAAATTAAATAATTAATGGGCCCCTTTTTAAATAGCAAAGAGCAAACAATTAATGACATACAATGATTAATATAATTACTAAAAATTTAGTTTACCAGCCAACATCAAGAATTAGCCGTTCAGTGCACAGATTGATTAACTCCACTTTTTGAAAAATCTTAGACTTGACTATCAAAGCAATTGCTATAGTCATAAATTTTTGTATTTACAATAAATTTCCTGAATAATAAAAATTAACACCATTAAACGACAGCTATTTGAATAAAATGTAGTATTTATAATTCAGAAGCAAATGTAATTAATATCATTCCTTTCGTTTTATGGATTCAATCGATTTGTCCCGCGAACGGATTTTTGAAGCTAATACTAATAATTCACACGAATTTTCTGTTATCGATTGATTATTTTGTTTGATAAATTTATGTACTTCTTTAAATGAACAAATTGTTAGGTAAAGTGTTTGTATCAGTGAAAAGTAGAAACAAAAGACGTCTTCTTTGGACCATTTCACCTTACAGTTAAGGTGTAAAATCTTATCCAGATAAAAATATCTACCGAATTTACGAAAAAAATATTTGCCTTTTTTGTCAGCCTGAATTAAAACCCAAAGTCTGTGAGCGAATTCGACGTATGGATTATACGGAATTGTTAAAGAAATAAAAAGATCAAGAGTTTGAAAATAAGACAAAATAAATTGCACAGGTACAACAAGCAAAAATAGAAACCAATTACAGTAAACTCTCGATAATTCGTTTTTCATGGGACCAGAAACAAAGCTTCGAATTACACAGGTTTTCGAATTTCGGAGGTTTAAAAAAAAATATTGCTCACTTTTGTCACGTAAGCATTTCAACTTACGGTTGTTGAAGGAAAAAAAGTAAAATTGACTTTGAATTATAAAGATAAACCATCCATCCATCGTTTTCGAATCATAAAGGTTTTCATCTTGTTTTGCAGAACAATAAATTTGAATGAATGAGGGGACCAAATTGCATAGGTTTTCTTCGATTTACAAAGGTTCTTTCAGCGACTGTGAGAATGCTTCTATTTACAGGGGTTTTCGAATTATAGAGGTTCAAATTATCAAGAGTTCACTGTATTATCATGCAGTTTACAGAAGTGGTGACATTGGGACTAATTTTATAGAAAATGAAATCAGACTGTCAGAAAAAGAAAAGAAATTACTATAGCTTTGTAACCCAAAAAAAGTTATGGTGGTAATCAGTGAATGAAATAGAAGTCTTTCAGAGAAGAAGAGAAGTTTTTGGTTTTACGATAAGCAAGTCGAACGAAGTAGTTCGTCACATTTTCTATTAGTAAAGGGAGATGTAGAGTTGACAATAATTTCTTGGGCAAACACATTGTGGTCGCAATAAGTATTAAAGATCAGCTTTGGATGACCGAACTTTTAGTAGTAATGAAGACAAAAGTCTACTTTTGTAAATTTAATTCTACCATTATAAAATTTACTAAGTAGTTTCAATAAAATTATTACTACAATATTACTAATGCGTGGAACTTATTAATAAATATTTATGTTTGGAATATGAATCTGAAAATGAAAAATAATATTCAAGTTGCGGTTAAGAAAAAAAATCAACGATCGGTTCAAACTACAACGTTCTTCTTTATCCATTACATTATGTGACATTACTAACATTTTAAATGCTGAGCAATCTCTACAGCTTCTAAAATTTCTTGGCTGCTGTACAAAATCTAATAGCTAAGTAAAATAAATGAACTTTTAATTTTTTACGCCACTGCTATTTTTTATTTTTTACAGAGTTGCATTTATATTCAAAATAAACAGCATTTAACTTGTATTGTGGGGGTGTTTGAAAAATTTTTTTTTTATAAACCCTGATGGTATCTTGTATGACGAATTCGATCACCACTCTGAACATCGTGGTGCATCCGACTGGAATTAGTAAACGATTTAAGTTTTTGGAAAGTAAAAAAAATAATCTTGCTGCTGCGCATCGGGTCCGAGGATTTTAGATCACTGCTCGAAATTTTCCACAAGAATGGAATCTTACTCAAGTTTTGATATACAGAAGCTCAAGTAATAATGGGACAAGCAAAAATCTGGAACATGAGCTTTGAGAGTTGAATCACTTTTTGATTTTTATATTGATGAATTTTTATGATTTTTGTTTTTTAGTAAGCTAAGCTAAGCTCCAAATTGTATTTTTTTTTTGTAACTTTGTTCTGAGAAAATAAGCATTATCTTCCTGATTTTTAATTGTCCCATTATTACTACGAACTACTCAAGTTCTTAATTAAATTTGTATGAAAATTGAAATTCTAACCTGCTATGGCGAAGGCAAGCAAGTTGTATTTGTTTTAATTTATTTTATTTGGTAAGGCTTTTACCTTCTCAAAGCATTTACAAATATTTTTTTCTAATTCAAAATGCACTTCCGTATATAAATAAATGAATTTATAAATTCATTAATAATATAAATATATTTATAAATTTATTTAACGATTTCCATTTCGAAACAATCAACAAGATTCTCTCGATCGTTAGGATCTTGCTCTAGATGTCAGATTTTCAACACATTGCATAAGCCATTTTCAAATAGGAACATGTCTGTAATTGGTCTCGTGAGAAGTTACAACTGAACATAAACTCTTTACATAACAAGGAGATATGCCAATATAGATTTGAACATAGCAAAAATGCCAGCAACATAATGGAAGCTATACATTTGTAAAAAAAAAATTTTTTACTTTCGATGAATGAACTTTTAAGCCAGGCTTTGAGCCTTTATTTTACAACAGCGTTGTGAAAAGTATAGTCGTAGAGAATTTAAAAACCAAAAAACTGTCTAGCATAAAATTGTTCCTGAAAAATTAAAACAAATGGGCTTTGTTCCTATAGGAAATTGTTCAAATTAGAAACACCTAATGCAAATGTCTAAATTTGTAAATAACAAAATGCTTACACTAAGCCACATCAAATCACTCCCGATAGACATATAACTTTTTTTTTTGTAACTCACCTAGGCCTCGAAAAATCCTTTGGCTAAAGTGTGCCTGGCACACTGAAGGTGAAGACTGATTGGTATCCACAACAAAAACTTCCACAGAATCACTTAATAAAAAAAAATTTACTTCTTCTCTGTTGATGTTGTGTTTTGGTGGTTAAAAACTCCACACTTGTTGGATGTAATTAATAATCCACGATCGTGTCACAAATTCGTATTTTCTTTTTTTGGTATTTAAAAATGAACTTTTTTTTGGAGGGAACCTACACACAAAATTGACGCAGATCACTTAACCTCTCTGCGCAGAGGAGACAACAACCAGACACATATAAACTTTTATCTTTTTTTTATTTTTGAATAAAATCCGAAACAGAAAAAGAAATCATAAAGTATCCGTCAAAATCACCGCGATGTCATTCGAAGTGTCGCGTGTTTGTTACGTGTTTTATTTGTTTTAATTTTTTTTGTTGCACTCTGAGGAGACACTTCTGCTCTTGTTGTTTATAAAAGAAAAATCTTTTTTTTTTTTCGTTTCCCTTTCGCTCTCTTAATTGGCGAAATTAATTGCAAGTCTGGTCTGATGGTGTGGCTCTAGTGTGTGTCGTATGCTTGTTGATTAATCACTGATAATCAAAAAGACAGGTTATTTAATTTTTTTTAGCTGCTGCTGTTTTTTGTTGCACATCCTTTTTTTTCGATTTTTCTTTTTTGTTATTGGCACATGGTTGAGAAGAAAGGAAGATTGCACTTTTTTTCACTGAATTTATTTTTGTAAACAACACAGCACTAGCATTGAGATCCTTTTGTTGGGATTAATCCAATTGAACTAAATTTAACAAAATATTCCAATTCGCGAATGAATATCCTGGCTGTCAGTTGATGTGAAAGGACAACGACAACAAAACTGTAGTAATAGTGTACACGAGTGAGTAGCGCACACCGCCTTTCCCTGTCGGCAGCCAAATGTACAATGATTAATAGCGATGACTTGGTGCTGGATTGAAGGCAGAGGCATCTAAAAAAAAAAAAAAACACACCAGGAGGAAGGCGAAGGCAAGGCGACCAACCACCAAAACACACTAAGAACTCCTTTTTGCGCCGCTATTGTGTACCGTAGTGTTGTACACTGTAGTGCCTGTGTGTGGCCGTTGTGTTGTGTTGGATTCTTGTTATTTTTGTTTTACTCCGTTCGCTTTTCTCGCGCTGACTTGACTGATCGACGAACAAGTCACGTATGGATGATGAGACGACCACGAAGGCGACCAAATCTACTGGCATACGACAACTACACCGCGGCACAGCGATATGGACGAGGACGAGGACGAGGACGAGGATGAGGACGAGGACGAGGACAACAACACGACAACGACAACGGAGACGACGACGACGACGACGATGGCGATGATGATGATGATACGACGAACAAAACACACAAGCCAAGGAAGAAGAAGAGTGAGTGGTGGAAGTAGGAAAGTGAGCACGAAAGAGGACCTACTAATACTAATGTACGGTCAGTGTGAGGATATGTGAGGATGACGACCAAGAAGACTACGAAGATGATGGTGGTGGATGACGACGACGACGACGGTGGCGGCGGCGACTACGATGGTCGATGGACAACGTTGACGACGATGATGCCGAGGATGCCCGATGCTTCGCTGCTGTGGTACTCTGTGTGCGCGACGCCACGGTCTAGTCAGCGGCAGAAATTCCAGCCGTATGGCATATTCCCGTTATATTTGTCCTTTCTCCGCGCCGTGTATGACGGTGAGCAGAGAGCACGGCGACTGGCGGCTTCGGCCCGAATGGGTCGGTTGGTGGGTGGGTGGGAGGGTATGTGTGGTGGCTGTATACGCTGGGGGACTTGATTTCTTGTTTGGCTTCTCGCGACAATAATTATTGCTGTGTGTCCTTGCTTCTCCTTTTGCGCACAAACACACGTGTATGTATGTGTATGTATGTCCCGTAGATAAATTTTTGGCAACACAAGGTGAGGAGGCCAACATATAGGACACGCGGAGAATCACAGCACAGGATAATAAATTGAGACGGAGAGTATGTGTATCTTGGTTCTCTTCTTATCCGTAATTCTCTCTCTGTGTGCTCCTTGTTCTTCTTCTCTGTTCTTCTGTCAGTTGCTTCTTGTGTGTTGTTGACCAGTGTCCAGTCTCCGCACACAGTGAAAGACGGCAGCCCACTCACGCACACACAGTTGAGATTTGCTGCTTATGTGTGCTGCATGTGAATGCGATTAATGGGGGTAGGACTCGACTCGACTCGACTCGGACTGAACTGAACTGGACAGGACATATGCGGCGGTGACGACGGCTATGGTGATTCTGATTCTGATTCTGTGTACTATTTTCCTCTCTTCTTGGATACGAAGCCGAGCGACGGCGAGCGCAAGATGCTGGTGGGGAGCATCCTTTATCCGTTTCACATGGCGCTCTGCTGCTGCTCCTGCTGCTCGTGTGTTGATTTCGCGCTGGTCAGTTAGAGAATTCCACGGGGGGGAGGCGAGTGTGTGTACATACACGTGTATCGCTTTCTTGGACTTGGACTTCTTCGATGTGTGTTCGTACTTTAAAGTTTGACTATGTATGGGAGGCGCTCTCCTTTGCGTGTGTTGACACACGCTCTGCTCGGTGCCGCAAGTGTCCTTTTGCTGTTGCCGTCGTTGCCGTCGTCGTCCTCGTTGTCCTCGTCGTCGTCGTGGTCGTCGTCTTCTTGTATCCTGCTCCTTGGTGGGTGCGCTCGCGAGTCGTGTGTGTTATTATGTAAATTGTCCACCGAATAAAGTGGGGTGGTTTATTGCTCGGATTTGGGGGTGGTTTTCGAATCGAAACTATTACACACACACACATACACATTCACATGCGGTGTTTTTGTTCGGTGTTAGTCCAATTTTGGGCTACCCGCCCCTTTGCCCGCTGACTCAAGGATTTCAATTCACGACTGACGACGATGGTGGTGGTGGATGGAGGAACTTCTTGCGTCGAGTGACCATTCAATTTAAAGTTTCACACAAAATGCGTATGCGTCGTACGCATGAGGAGGAGAGTTCAGTGTGTGCGTGTGTAAAATTTTGTTATATGTTTTGATTTCTATATTCCTTCTTTAGCACACTGGTGGTCAAGTTGAAAGTATTCCCTTGTTTATCTGGGACTGTCCTGTGCCCCGTACTTCTTTCTTTTCGTTCCTCTGCTTGTCCGTAATGCGATTTGCGCGCACAATGGTGTGTCGTGGTGTGGTTTGGTATGTCCTTTCACCTCGTCTTCTTCTTGGTTGCTTCTGTTGTAGAAATGTTTGTTATTTTTTTTTTATGTTTGCTTTAGAATAAACATTTGAACTCCTCGTGACTCCGTTGTCCTGTGGTAGAGGCTCGTGAAGTAATAATCACTTCCAAGAAATTTGCAGATGAGTGTGTCTGTGTGTTGGTTGTAACGGAAATTTTTTTTTGAAAACAAAACCGACCGGCACTACAAACGATTTAATTCCTTTATTTTTGTGCCTGTTTCACCCACTTGTTTTCTTTTTTTTCTAAACTCAAAAAAAAGAAAAACGACACAGAAACTAGAACAGATCCTTTCGCAACAAAGTTTGGCGGATATCTGAATAAAAGAATTCACCCATTCATGTTGAATAGAAAAAGGGAACCTAACGTCCTCGTCGTCGTCGTCGTCCTATACAGCACAGCGCAGAGTCATCGTCATCGTCCGTGTACAGTGGCGTTGGCGAGGACTATCCTTGCCAGCGTCGTCGTTGTCGTCATAGAGCCATATGTGTGGAGTCTCTTCAAAAATCTACGCTTACGGATGTGAGTACGTTGACTGACTGCAGGGTTAGGATCTAGAGAATGGCGCGTTCTCAACTCTTTTTTTTTTTTTGTTCGTTTCGTCCTTCTTTCGTTTTGCTTTCTCTGTGCTCAAGTGGAAGGCGGCGAGCAGCAAGCACACGTTAATATGCACGAATAGCAGGATACTGGGCAAAGGTGCACACCACGGTCGACACAAGCATACGTCGTCGTCCGCCTCGTGTCCAGGGCGCGTATAAGATAACCCAGCCCACCGTGCCACCCTCTCGCGAACTCGACGTTTACCCGCGCTAGTTGGCGTTTCTTCCCGTCCGCCTCGTTTTACTTGTGAATAGATTTTTCCTTCCTTTTGAAAAGTCTCTCGCTCGCTCTCTGCTGGTGGTTTCTTTGTTTTTCCTTTTCGTGTTTTTCATTTTTTTGTTGTTTTGTTTTGCATATACTCTCCGTCCCTCTCAAGGGGGGATTCGATATGTTGCAGAGCTTCAAGAATCATTTTTTTCTTCTTGTTGTTATCTCATATCATTTTTTCCTGTTTGTTTCCTTTGAATGAATATAAAACTTGCCGGCTTCGTCGGAATGTCATAGAAGATTACACATTCATCTAGCTGAATATGTACATAAGCGCGATCTATGTCCGTGGAGGTATGCTCTTGCAAACGGCTACTTAAAGTCTGCACTTTGCCTAATACACTTTCGTCGGGAATCATGTATAGGTAGATTTTCTTGGGTAGATTGCGAGTGTTGCCGACTGAGAAGGACTCTTTTGGAGAGTTCGATTTTTTTCACTTGCTGAATTTTTAATTATGACACCGTAACCTCAACCAAACACCTTAAATTAATTCCGAAAAGATTTTACTCAAAGCCAAATGTGCACTTCTGAAAACATTTAGCAATGCACCAAGTTTTGCGTGGAACACCGAACTTGATTTCCATGTTTTATCTCCAATTGGGACCAGAGCTAGCCACCTCATTTATCTATTGATTCAAGTTATTTTCAGGACATAACAACTCCACCGCCGGTATCTGCGATGACTTGAATAAACCGATGGAGAAATTTGCAGCAGCTGATTTTCTATGATCTATTTTTATTTTTTTGTTTAGAAAAACATTCGCTGACAGACGCAGAAAGTGGTAATTTTCCATGCCAATGGAAATCTAATTGTATCTCAACATTTTGCGACTTTCTACTTTTAGAGCTTGAGTTGAAGGTTCGTCTATTTATCCAAGCTAACGAATAGTTTTTATTTGATTAGGAATATTCTAATTTGGAATTGGAACTAAGCTGAAAGTCAGTGATTCTAAAAGAGGAGCATTCTCCACCATTTTAGTAAAGAACAATCATTTAGTTTTGTATTACGATTATATAATAAGGTTTATTTAAGAAGACTTTTGGCATTATATTTATTAAAACAATTCAATTAGGAAAATGTTTTGGAAGAAAGAAATGAGTGGGAACCATAAGAACTTCAACAAGAAAGTACACGTGTTTTTACTACCACAATTAGCGTTACCAGATTTTTGTTGAGGCAAAGCGGGATTTTAAAGCCTTTTGATTAAAAAAAAGCATGTTGTCGAAAGCGGGACAAAAAAAGCATAAGTAGTCAGTAGGTTTTTATTACTTATACTTCTAATTGTCTATAGGTCTGTAAGCCTTAGAGGAATTCAAATATGTATACTCATTATGTTTACATCTCTTTGAACACTTATCATCTTCTGAAGCTTCCTTTTTTTTTCAGTATAGTTGAAGAGCTCTACATAGGATTTTGGTCCACTATGCTGCCATGACCAGAAAACAAATTGACTTAAAATGAGAGGAGAGCTTCATTTTGTAAGCCAAAGCCTCGCTTTGTGTTGCTCGGATTTTAAACTCCCAATTCAAAGTTGCTTCGATTAAAAATTATAGTGGTTTTGAAGCTACGTAGCTTTTATTTCAATTTGCGTCGTTCACAAAATTAAAATGCATTAAAATTATATAAATATAATACATAGTCATGGTCGTCAGTTCAATTTGCGATTTCGTTTCGAACTGTTTCGTGTTTTTTCTAGTCCTCATTAAGAATACGTCCTCCTGGAGTATTTCTGTCTGGCTGCTACGCCACCCCATGCAATTCAATGCAATTAGCGACGCAAGCAATGCTCTGTTGTATTCTGTTAGTTCTTTTAAACAACTTTCTTAATAGGAGATAAATAGTGTACTAAGAAATTAAAGCTAAAGTTTCCCTTATCTTTTATTTTGGTTGTTTCAAAACTAAATTTTAACAATTTAAAGCTAGCCCGAACACTATCATCAAAGACCTTCGACATGTTGACTTATTTAACAAATACTTAACATTTTTCATGTTCTGCTCGAGTTATATAAGTATGATATAAGTAACATAAATAGGGCAATTCATACAACCAATATTTTTCAGAAATAAGAACTACCCTCTCTTTCCTATCATAATCTGAGCCCAGCCAAAACAAGGATCTGCTGACCTTTCTGTGAATGCAAACTTTTTTAATAAAAATATTGAGTTCTTGATTAGTTTATTTAATACAATTTTTGCACGAAGTCATTCAGCTGGAGGGAATATATATAACAACAAATTCATTTCAACAAATTTTGACCGAAACGAAATTAGTTACTTGGTCCTACATACTTTACTGAAGGTCTGTCAATTTCTGGAACATTAACTCTGCATCTAAAAAGTTCATTTTTATGTGCTTAAGATTTAGAAAAATAAAAACCTAATTTTTTTTAAGTCGTCTTTAATTTAGAAGCTCAAGATCGCAGTCAAACTCTTGTGGTCAAATTACTTTTTGGAGAAGAAGCTATCATGTCGCTAGATTCACTCGGTAATGTTACATAATCAGCAGCTTACAAAATTATTAAAAATGTTTGATTTCATTTCCAATTGCTTTTCTTAATTTCCATTTTAATAAAAATTTAAGCGTGACCCCGTTAGTGGATCACGCGGTCAAGAAGATGATGATGATGATAAAAATTTATTGAGTAGAGTAAATAAAGTTGCTTCGAATCTAAAGTCAGTTTTTGGCTTTGAAGTTACTTTTGTTTCTTGTTTTCCACTTTTCCTTCTCTCTTCTTTTTTTCAAATTATACTAGTTTGGCTTTTATTCAAGAGGAATTACGAAACCCTTGTGGAATCACTTTTTCTTTTGTATGGGGGCCGATGTATGAAAACCATGCCCAAAACTAAAAATTTGAAATACAAGTCTATTATAAAAGATGCGTATGATTGGAAAGGAGATAAAATTTCCTGTTCGCGGTTAACGTACTAAGCCTGAGACGTCGAACGCCTTAAAAGTTCAACAACTTAACAGCAAATTTCGTCTTGTTTCCAACGATGCTATTCTTTTATGATACTCTTGAAATGCCAATTTTTGCATTTTGAGCACGCTCTCCATACAACTGGCCCCAAAGTGCATTGTCTCCACGTCCACCTGTATTTAAAAAAAAATATATCCTTTGTCGTAGTGTTTCGGAGGCTTCAGGTAATTTGCAACTTGGACTTGGGCTCAAAACTTTTGCTATTTTGTTGACGAGAAACAGCGCTTGACGCATTTTTTCAATTACTTACCATTTCAGTCGGTTATCAGATCTTAATTTTGTATATTTTACTACCAATGAAAGAATGGATGAGTATTAATAATTCGTTTTCTAATTGAATCACTGAAAATTACAATAAAGTTACACTACAAACAGTTCCCAAAGGGAAATAATTGTCAAACTCGAATGTTCCGCAGCCTGTCTCAACGGCGCACAGTGGGACATTTGGGCAAAATTTCATACCGATAAGAAAACTTTTTTAATTGAACACTGCTATAAGATATGGGTTGATAACAGCAAAACCAAACAGCAAAACAAAAATTTTCAAATTAAACGCTGTAGCACTTACGAAACGAAATCATTTTTTTGAGAATAATACAAAATATGATAAAAATGTTCACAACATTTGGTGTTAGTTATTTTTTTGTTTTTAAGAAATATTTCCAGAGGTGAGTATTTTATTTATAACCAATTTCTAAGCTTGCTTTAGTGTAAAGATTACCAGTTAGCTCTACCAGGCCTGTCTAATATCTTTTTATAAGCAAATGTTTGATAAGCTGTAACTTTGTTGGATCAGGCTAGGCTCACTTTCTGCTTTGTGACATTTGAAATAGGAATTTCTAACGAATACACACATATAAAATTTAGAACCATCTACAGCCATCCGTCTTAGAGAGAAAGGTTAAGAACAAAAATAACTTTTGTGGTATGGTGTGCTCTAAGTAAAATTTTTTAAAGCTTGCATTGAATTCGCAAATCTTCAAAGTCATCAAAACATCTTTCAGCTTAGGTGTGGAGCAATTTTTTTTATCACAAACGAAGCCGCGAAAGCTGTTCCATAAATGTGACTTTATGAAAATTAAAAACTTATGGCAAAAAAACGAAAAATCCCAAAACTACTAGTCACCATGATGGACCAGGTTTTTAAATATAAAAAAGGCTCTTTAGGCTAAATTTTGATGTTTATTAGTAAGTTCACATAAATCTCTTATTTTCTCACTGTGCGGCGATTGAAGAAAAAATGCAAACTTACAGGCGGAAGCATTCGATTTGCAATTAAAAAAACTTAAACATAAACTAGCACTGATCATTTAACAGTAACATCTGTAGCAGTTAAATCGAGGATGGGTCTCCCAATCAGTTGTCGCGGTGTGTATATAATTCCAAGTAAATCATTAATTTCTTGTAACTCTACTTGAAGCTGAGCTTTGGAAAGTGTCGTTCGTAATTGAATAAGTGGAATTAAATCATCTTCCCACTTATCTTCGGAAGTTCACATTTCACATTAAAAAAAAAAGAAAGTCCCATTATCGATGGGCTCTGGTTTTGAAACTGAAAGCGGTTTTTTCTCCAAATTATAATTTGTTAACTAATTTATTCCACTATTCCCAAAAGCCTTAGCAAAAAAAGAGCAAAGGCAACACTTTTCCGCCAAACGTACTCGCATGAACAAAGGACGAAAACAAAAACAACGCCACTTTGCGCTCTAGCGACCCATTGCGCTCAGCCTACGTGAATATCCTTTCTTCTCGCATGCCACTCAGTCGGCGGCAGGACGACCCCCCAACCCTCAGCATCACCACCACCATCGACTACTACTACTAATACTAAAGCTGCTGCTGTCCACCCCACCCACACGCCACGCCACACTCCACTCAAATGCCTCCTCACACATGGTCAAGAGAGAGCGCCGATATACCGTCAAAAGAGAAAGAGAGAGATAGAGAGGAGGAGGAGGAAGAGGAGAAGGCATCCTATCTAAACACATCGCAGTTTACAGTCCAGCGGTAGGTATTCCGTTCGCTTTCTTTTAAATTGCCAAAGGACAAGTAGCCCCCTTCCCACATACGCACACACACACTCAAAGAGAGTCTCGAGCGCCTAGTGTGCACATGTATGACCAACGGTAGAAAGGTTGCCCACCAACATATTGAACCGAAGCGGTCGCATCCTTCGTCTTCGCACACACACACACTCAGGCGACAGGATACGAGCGCGAGCATGTGTGCGCAAAAGGAGATACAAACGGGCAAAAATGTTCACGTGTAAGGACGAATGTCCGCAAGCATCCATCTTTTATCTTTGCATGAGAAACTCAAAGTTGCTCGGATATCTGCTACGTGGGGGTTGACGATGCTCTGCCTGTCGTGGATGGGACGCGAAGGTGGCGTGCGATGCCACGGGACGGCATGGCACGGCATCGCATGGCACACATGAGTGTATGAGGGTCGTCGCCGTCGTCGTCGTTGCCGTCGTTGCCGCCGAACCGTTGCCGGCCATCATTAAATATGTGAAAAGAGAAGATGATGATATGGAGGAGAGTGGCCAGCGGTGGTGGCAGGATTCCAGCAGTGGCAAGGGATGTACACCGGCATCGTCGTAGTCGTCGTCGTCGTCGTCGTGGTGGTGGTTCTCGCGCGACTACCCTCGCGCATTAGTCGCGTCTTTCGTCCGCTGCGGCAGCACATGCACTAGCAGGGTGAACTAGGCGGGTGCCGGGGAGGTGGGCTTCTAAGGCCATTTGTGCCTATCAGCCACCGCATGGATACATTATGTCCCGATAGGATTTTTCCCCGTGCGGGGCGGAGATGGCGTCGTCGTTTCTATCCAGCGCCGAGGCGAGATGGGCGCGCAAATTGAGTGTGTGTGTTCAATTCTTTCGCCGGCCAGCGAAGGCAAAGTGTATCCTTTGATTCTCCATCGCAACGGTATCCCGTAGATCTCGTCGACGGCGACGGTCGTACATACCTACTACTTAGGTGGACGAAATGGACCTAGCATCCCCTTCGGGTTTCCTTTCAAAATTCTTGCACTGTGTGTACATTTGCTCCGTGGGGGTGAGAGTGGGCTGGTGGTATCCGTGGCAAGAGAGGACATTTTCGGTGGGGTAGCACGACGGTATACGAACTTTGTGCGGACACACATTTGTGCAGCAGGCGGGAGGAGGTGGGACTGCGGTCCGCAGTAGGAGGAGGGAAGGGAGCGCGGTGGAAAGACGACCGGCAACGACACGAACTCGAGAGTGAGGTGGCAGAATCGGACGCTTGTCAGAGTTGGGTCAAGCGAAGGAACATGCAAAAGACGAAGAAGGAGAAAATTGGGAAAATTAACGTAACGTTTTCGGGATACGGTAAGGATGAGGGATGAACAAATACGTGGTTAGCGAGCAGAGAACCCGTCGCCTGTGTCGGCTGCGGACGGCGGACGGTCGACGATGGACAGTGGGTGGGTGGGGGAGTGGGCTAAAAGGGACGGTACGGTGGCAAGCTCGGTGGGGTGGTGTCAGATGTTGACGAACGAAACACTCGTGGATACAGGGAGTTGGGGTGGTTTTGGTGGTAATGGTATTTCTATTTGATATGGGTCGAATGTCCAGTCAGTGCCGACGAAGAATTTCGCTTTGCAAATGTCCAGTTGAAGCGGACAGCCCGGGGGATGGGGGCGCAACCAACGTCCGACGTACCACCACCAACGGACGACGGACGGGAATATTTCGAGGGCTGCTGTATGTATATGCGGGTGTATATACATACATACATATGTACAATATGTAGTATAAAACGTCGTCTTAGCATCCAAGTTCGTTTCATTTTGGTGTATACACACACGCTCCAACGGCACATGAAGCAACATAACGAACGAAACGTCCAACGTCCACTTGAAATTAGCCTCTGTGGATGACATCCTTTGTGCTTGTGAAGTTCCTTACATTCGGGCTTAAGTCCTCCTCAGGTTGTGCGCCATAAGAAACGAGTCGAAAATAAATTAAAGAATGGTGTGGGATGGAGGGAGGCGCACCACGATGGTGGGCGACAGAATGTGGTGCGTTTTAAGGTGAAAAGGCCGATGACGACAACGACGACGACGGGCGCATTGTTTCACTTGCAACACACACTCCGGAATGGACATGTGATCTATTGTATGGTGTGCTGGGACGTTATGTGAGAAGGACAACCTGCTGCTCCTGATGGGGCCTGCTACATATATATGACTGGCTTAAGGATTCGTTAAAATTAAATTCATTTCTTTGTTTTCTGTTTTTTTCTTCTCTCTCTCTCTCTCTGTGTGCGAGAGGTCACATGTTGGAAATAGAGTGAAATTACGTTTTTAATTATTTTTACTTAAATTATTTACGACATTTGGATGGATTATTATTTTAATCATATTTGGCAGCATTGTTTGCAGTGTATTTTAGGTGCAGTCCTTTTAATCCTTAAAGTCAGAAGTATGATAGTGCGATGGGTTTTGGTTGGGGAAGGACGCGGGGAGTATGCAGGAAAAATTCTCTTGAGATATTGGGCTTTGGATTCGGAAAAAGTGGTACCAAGTGTTTTTCAGATGTAAGTGGTGGAGCTGATGAAGGATGACAAGAGTTCTTTTCTGATTGACGATGTCCATGACGAAACTCTATTGAGTGCCACATTAAGAGCTGTCAATCGTGCGCCATCAAAGTTGAAAACGTTAAAATCTTGCGACTGAAAAAAATCGGAAAAGAAAAACATTTATTTTTCTTAAGGAAAAGGATAGTCTGTGTATTTTTTTGAAGTCATGTTAAAATCGTCAATGCTGCCTAATAAAGATTTTTTCGATCAAATATGTAAGTGACTAAAAAATTGTGTAACAAAAAGTGCAGAAAGAAAACGATTTATTATTGAAGGAAAGAATAACAAAGAAAGCTGTTATTTTTATGGTAAGAGTTGTGTTAAGGGCGTCGCAACGCGTCGGTGCTGCCATTCAAATGTCTTCCCACTTAATCTCGTGTGTATCTAAAATCTAAAGCGACTGACGCAGAAAGTAAACGATCTTTTATTAGTGGAAGGAGTTCTGAAATTATTGAAAAGACTGCTTTCTTTTAAGATTGTTACAACACCACCAGTGGTGCCGAACACAGTCACAATTGTAGTTGTCAAAAAGTTAGATGGGAAAAGAAACAAGAACATAGTTTCTTGTTGGAGGAAGAAATAATAATATTATACGAAAGTATTTCTTTTTCTTGTGATTCGTTCGCTGGAGCTGCTGAGGTGTTTTTTCCTCAAGCTGAATTCCATCCAGGTATGCTTGCTTAGTAGCACGACTCACTAACTATCAAGCTCTATCCCACAGCTTTTTTTATAATCTTTCCAACGTAATCTTTTGAGAAACACAGTCAGGCTTCCAACGTTCAAAGACTAGGTTCTGCTGCTTCGACTTTGGAACTTTTTTTTAATTTTTCAGAAGGTTTACTTATTCTCTAAAATCAATTCATAGCTAGTTTATTATGGTTACAAACGCATTTACATGATTAGAAATATAGAAGTATGTCCTTTACAACTATAATACTTAGGATAGTGTATATAACCTTTTTATTTAAATTTCGATACATTAAGTAACTCATTCTTTGGGTTAACCTGGAAAAACCTTAGCAATTTACCAGTCAGACAGAAAGTAGCACAATTTTATGCATGAGTTGCATCAGTTCTAGCATCTGAACACCTTTGTTGGGCAACATTTTTAAAGGCGTATTGTTAATATCCTGGTCCTCGTGACTTTTCGAGTCTCAGGAACTTAAGAATGCCGAGATTCGGTAGCATTATTACTAAGATTATCTGCTGTTAAATTGTATTTACTAAAGGTTGAAGGCAGAATGTCTGCCTTTCATTTTGTGTTATAAACACATTGTTGTCTACTTTAAATGGAAGTACACCATTGCCTTTATTTTATATGACTTTAGTGATTTTGCAGAAGGTTCGACTTGCTGTATTAAACGTGGAAAAGAGTATTCCAACGTTTATTTTCAAATGCTAAAATTTTATCTTAAATTGTTGTGTTCAGCATTTTAGCATTTCCTTCTTTCTGCGTTTCTCCAACGAATCAGGTCAGGGCTGGAATGGCGAATTCAGCACCATTATTTCCTGTGTCAACAAAATTCTATAGCAGATCGTCAACTTGATCAGTAACGCTTGTCTCCGTAAAGGAAATCGATATACTTTAAATTAAAAATTTCTACTTATGTGAGCTTTAAAACTTTTCCAATTAGCTGAGCGATAACAAAACTTTTCCTCGTGTGTAAATTTTAAAATTAAACTATTAACAATACGGACAGGCACAGTCGCTCGAAAATGTATTTGCACACCCAGATTTTTTTTAATGATTTCGACGTAATCTAAAAGGTTTTAATGGAATGTTATAAATATATATATATGGAAAACAATTGATAATAGGTAGGTAGGTAGGTCGTGTGGTGGGCTACGCAGGGCAGCCAAGCACTTAGGCCAGATGAGGCCCATTGTGATACCACATGGAGCGGATGCAAGAGCATCCCACTACTCTGGAAACCAATTGGAGCTGTTAATATAGCGGAGGATACGGCTTATGCTGGTGTCAGCAAGTTCACCGAGGTTGTTTAGAAAGTAGTAGCCGAGATGCCTCTTTCTACGGTTCGCGAGGGCGCTGCAGGTTCCTAAAAGGTGGAGCGAGGTTTCTTCCTCTTCTTCGTCTCTGTAGCTTCTGCAGAAGTCGTTGGCCGGGAGGCCTAGTCGGGTGGCATGTTTGCCAAAAGTGGAGTGCCCAGTTATGACACTGATCAGGTTCCTTACCTGAATTCTGCTGAGTCTTAGGAGACTAAGTGAGCGTTCAGGATCTAACCTAGGCCAGATTTCCCTGGTGACGCGACAAGTAGTACCATTCGACCACCTAAGATTGGTTGCCGCAATGGTCTTGGATTTGATGTGGAGGAGCGCGGTAGCAAGAGGTGCACAGAGACCGACCTTATCCGGTTGGATGGCTTCACTGGTTCCGCGCTTGGCAAGATCATCGGCCAGGCAGTTCCCCGAGATGTCACAGTGTCCCGGCACCCACATGAGGTGAATGTTAAACTGCTCTGCCATCTCGTCTGATAATAAGAAACCTGTAAAATATAAAATGGTTAAAGTCGGTTAAGAATTGCTCCAGTTATTCAGGAAAAACAAAATTACAGTCAAAAAAGTTTTTGCACAATTAAGGTTTTGAAAGAAATATGATGGAAATAAATACACATGAATACACACACACATTTACAGTAAAACTTGTGGACAGTTTGCCAAAACGCTTATAAGCCTTAATTAGAGCAAAATGTGGATCAACAAATTATTGAATAATTATTCTAAATTTGATGATTTTCTATTCTTCGATATGAATTATGAATTTAATTTTTTAGCACTATTTTTTTTAATACCGGTTAATCTACTAAAGTCTACTTTAGATCCATATTACTATATTTTAATTTTTTTTTTTTCAAAAAAGTGGTTCAATTGCTTTGCTTTACTTGTTACTTGCCTTGTACGAATAATTTTGTGAGTATGCTACAACTTCAAATAATATTTTGTGTGTAGTCTTTTTGCTTCGATAAAGGTCTTCGGCTTCGAATCGATAAGATTGCAAAATATTTCAAGCCCTTCCTTCAAAAATGTAGTCTTTAGGCAAGTTTTGTTTGAAAACCCCGTTTTTCTTAGTTCATATTCCAAAATAAGTATGTATAAGGTTTACGCGTCCTGAATGGGGAAACGTCTCTAGTTGTTGGGGACAATATATAACAGCCATTCTTTCGTAAGCTTGAGCGATTTTTTTCATTTTAATGACCCCCGTTCGAAGAAAACCGATCCTGCATTTACAAATGACGTTTTGGGTCAAATTATAGCGTAAAATATCATCAATATCAAAATTTCATCCATGAAAGCCAGGCTTCCAACTCCTTTTTAAGCCATGCATCCCCATACCATAATATGCCTCACACAATTTTTTATTGTAGACTTACTTGCGTATTTTTCTAAAATAGTAAATTTTTTTGTAAAAAACCGAAGCAACTGGCTTAAAGTACTCAGGCTGGGTTTTTTTCTTTTCAATTTTTAGTGCTCTTTCATTACAAAATAATTTCTTTTTTATATCTATTTGCTTGCAAACATTGGGTATTAAAATTCAGCTAAAACTAGGTTAAACAGTTTTATGGGTTTTCAAAAACACAATCAATCGCTTAGCTAATACCTTGAGGCTTAGGCAACAAGCCCTTTAAATTGTTTGAAATTGACTCAGAATACATTCCACTAGAGCTTAGAAGTTTCTGGTAGTATACTTTCGTAGGCGATTTGGATTTTACCCAAATGTCACCCTTATTACCGAACTAGTGATTTCGGTAAAAAACGATCAACTTTTTAGAACACCCTTATTGAGAAAATTTACCCACCGTACAAAATTACTGTGGATTGAGTTTTGCAACATGATGTTTTTGCTATAACTTTTGAATGACTAAGAGTATTGAATTAATTATGGTAAATTCTGAAGCCTTGTGCTTTGCTGTTTTCAAATATAGCTTTCAAAACAAATTGTCAGATTTGGTTTGAGAATAAACGCCTTTTTTTCCAAAGATTTCTTCATCGTACGCAACTTTGCAACTTTTGTGGAGCACTGTATGTAGGCTCAGGTGGATGCAGTAGGTTGAAATATCATGAAGAATATTGCCCCAACTGTTTGCTTTTAGGTAACCCCATGTTCTGCAACTGCAGTTAAGATCACCTTCGAGGATGAGCTTGTTGTCACACCTCCATTCTCTAAAAGTTGTAGAAATAATTTGATCAAAAGATACAGCAATAAAGGTTGCTTGTTTTTTGGAGGCAAATGAATGATCATCTACTCTAATCAGACTTTAATCTGAATGGGAATTTGTGGAAATATTTTGATAGGCAGGTCCGTAAACGGTAGATTACAAGAAAAATATCGGTGACGTCGATTTTAGTGGATGAATGGCGTACAATTCATGCCTAATTTACTTAAAAAATTAGTAGAATCAACGCTATAATGTTTCCAAGCTATTTTAGACACAAAAGCTGGCAGTCTTAGTGCTAATTTTGAGTTTTTGGTCTTGTTATTAAGGTGTACACTTTCTTTTGACTCTAAAAATTTGAGCCATTTTGGTTCTGTTTAATTTATGTTGTTGTATCTACATATAGTCTTAGTTTTTTTTACAACTTTAAGAGAATAAATAAACCTCTTTAAAACTAAACGTTCCAAAATCGGAACACCAGCACCCCATGTGTGATCAATCGAAGAAATAAAGATGGAATGTAATGTTTTTAAATGTTCGAAACAAAACCTATTTTTTTAACATTCGAGACATGTGGCTACACTTTATTTTGACTCTGACTGAAGTGGAACAGTACGCTTTAGCAAAGACAGGCAGTCTAGGCCGAGCTTCAAATTTTAAGAACAAGAATCAGAACGACTGGTGGAATATCGAATTTTCGTTATAAACATTAATTCGTTGTAGAAAACAGTGTAATCTTTTCGGCAAGAATCAGTGTGCAATAATGGGAAAGGCATTTTTCAGTTTGGCTAAAAAAACCTTCGTGAGTCTCTGGTCTAAGGACAGGATAAATATGTAGATGACCATCGGCGGTATAAAATCTATGTCAATCAAATATGTAACCAAAAATGTGTTTTAGAGAAAAGTGCGGAAGGCCAAATTTTGCATAACTCACAAGAGTGTGTAAAGGCCGCTAACGAAGTAGCTTGCAGAAAAGCAACTGAATCTTCGCATTGATGTCCAAATTTATCTGTCAATCGTATTGGTCTCATTGAGGACCTTGCTTTCAGAATTAATGGGAATCTTATGGCAATCCATGGTTGGGCGGAGACTAATGATCTCTCTTTGAACCCAAGTAAATAACATGCATTATTGCTTTCTTACACTGGCTGCGATACAACAGACTTTCTGTCGGTCAGTGCAAATGGTTACATTGTACCGTTTTCAAACTCAGTAAGTAAGCCTTGCTTTCAGAGTAGATAGAAGATTATCTGGCTTTGACCAAGTCAAATGGACTGTTGGGCGCATTTATGGTGTGCTGAGGGAACTTTGGCTATCTGGTAGTCTTAAGCCTCAGGAAACAAGGTTGAGCGTGGCCAAAACTTAGCTGGTATAACATAACCTGAAGCGTTTGGACACTGTTTCCGAGCATAGTCTGCGACATATCTCGGTATGTGTATGGGCTGCGGAGATTTGACCACATATCGGCATACCAGTCAAGCGTGCTAGGCTGTGCTTTGTCGCAGTACACCATTGCGAGGAACTGTATCCCTTTTCACAGTATTATACAGTTCAAGACGCCATGTTATCTATTTGAAAAATTAACATTCTGTCAGTCTGATAGAACATCTAACATCATCGGACCGGCCTACAAAATACCTTATCTTTTCCCGTCTATTTTTTGTTCACTGCAACCATCTTTGGAGCTCTTTGCTGGCACATATTAAACAAGTAAGAGCTAGCACAGGTTGTAACGAGCTATATTTACATATTTCCAGGCCAGCGCTAATTCCCTCATCCTCTACCTCTCAACCTCCTGCCCTTCTTCCATAACTTCCTTCTTTGAATGTATTTAGTGTCTTCAAAATCAATTTATGTAATTTTTTTTAACTTTCTTTTGCATTTCAAACCGTCCACAATAAGTCTTACTTGTGCAAACCTTTATAGAAATTAATTGAAATTGAATTGAAGATTTTGTAGAAGTGTCTGCTTAAGAATAAGGGATGCTCGTAAATCTGTAGAGGTCAACTATGTGGAGCTAGGCTTGACGTCGAGTATCAGCTTTGGTTCAATAAGGGGATTCAATTCAGACCCCTCGGACTCGTAAGTCTACTGATACAGAACATGATCGAGTACTTTTTCTCACATACCGACAAAATTCTTAGGAGCAACGAGAAAATATGCAGGAGCTCCCTCATGTTGCAGTCCCTTCCTTTGATGCACACTTTTTTTTTTAAAGTGGCGGAAGCTTTCAAGACCTCTTCGCTTTCTTGATACACTGCTCGAAAAAATGTATAAATGGAGAGATTCCTTGTGTCAATAACCACCCCGAACATCTCCTCTGCGTTATCCTGCGTGCACTGTGAGAACTAATCTTTTACAGCTCCGCATGACATAGAGCCTTAAACATAAATCCATTCTTGGCTCACTCCTTGGACAGGATTAATTGACAACTATTTCGTACCTTTATCGTTATCTCTCGTGGCTGTCTTATTTTTGCCTCCTGTTTTTATTCTAATCATTGTATCCCTATGTCCTACATCCTTGGCCATTATCCAAAAAAAAGAAAATACTTTACTCTAGAACCTGAACTGAACATGCAAAAGTCGTGTCCTGTTATACATATATCGCACTAACACCAACAAACAGACAACAGAAAAAAAAAAGAAATTCTAGTAATGTGAAATCTTCTCTTATCCTTTGTCCTTCGGAGAGAGTTTGTAGCCACGGAAAAAAAAAGGATCTGATCCCAAAAAGCGATTTTCTATCTTTTCGTCCCATGTCCTCTCCTGTTCCGCTTGGCATTTCGAGTTTTTTTTTGTGCTGTGTTTCTTTTTTTTGCATTTATTTTCTCATTTTCCCCCTATTTCCACACACATCTTCCATCCCACCACTGTGCTGCTTCTTCGTATTCTTCATTTCCTCGGGCATTCTCATCGTCAGCGTTGTATTTATTTCTTCTCCGCATGTGAACGGACAGTTTGCGAGGAGTTCGCGAAACGCGATTTAATGTCAAGTATATGTATGGGTGGGCTATCGGCTTAGCGAACCCACATGCACATGGGCAGAGCGAGCGCACACAGGCGGACATACTCACGCTCTGCTCAGCAGGATATATTTTCCTCTGCTCTCTATTATTTTCTATACATATATTGATTGCTTTAGTTTTTTGGTGGCCGTCACACGGCGGGTTAGCCGGAGGGCGGGGGTGGCAGCATAGATATACGTTTGTGTATGTGCTCTGTCGCGAAGGACATTCAGCGGAAAAGGGATAAACGTGACTTGGCCCAAAGGGGGTGGGCGATGTGGTGGAAAGAAGAAAATCGCCAAAACGCCACACATAAGGGTAGTGTCCTGGCGTGGCGGCGCGGTAGCGGTCGTAGCATCAGCCGCCACACCACCGAGGTTTATTTATGTTCAGGATAGTTGTGTCTTTACACTTTCTACGCGATGTATGTAGCACGCGAGCAAGCGAAAAGGAACTGAACACACTAAACACTACACACACCACATGAGCGTACGGAGTGTCCTTGGGATGAGATGTGATGAGGGTATTCTTAATTTTCACCCTCTGGCCGGTTTTTCAGTTGGATCGCGTAATTTGTTGGCGACCGCTTTCGCTATATGGTCATAAGCAAGCTAAACCCACACATACACATAGACACATGCCAAGGATATGTCTGTGTTCTTTTGTTCTTTTTTTCTTTTTTTTTTTTCGTTGCCAGTCAGGGTATGGTAATGACAGCGACATGTTTAGAGATGTCTTCACAAAGGCAGCGTGTGTTTAGCGCGACATTTTGCGAGGATGCTCTAAAGTTTGAGAGCGTGGGCCACTTGGCCACATGTCTCTTCTTCTCTGCTGGTGGCGAAAATACACACTGCCACAAAATTTAATCGAAATCTTTATGTAGTCGGGTGTCGTCTGGAGACACGAAGTCGCGTGGTTCTTTTTCTGTTTTTACGTTCGTGAACTTAATCAGTTCGGTTTGTTTAAAAATAACACGAATTTGCAGAGATGACATTTTTATGCGCTTGACGAAAAAAAGTCGCACAGTAGAGTAATCGGAAGCTAAACACGCTGCCGTCTCAGCTGTAGCATTGGCCTGACCTGTTGTTGACTGTTGTACCGAGCGAAATCCTACTCGTTCATCTTCTTTCGAACCGTCTATATAGACGTTGATGCAGTTGATCAACTCAGGGTGTTAAGCGGTCCATCGGCTCTTTTCTGAATTTATCGCAGAGAAACTTTTTTAGTTACTCGACATTTTAGCTGAAAACTCGATGTTGAATCTAAAAAATGATTGAGGTTTGAATATTGTGCTCTTCACTAAGATTCATACAACAGTACTGTTATACGTACGATATTGTTATACAGCTGTGCATCGTTTTAACGTTTGTCACCGAGCACTTAAACTTTTTTTCTTCTTTCGTTTTTTCACTGCAAAAATTGTTTTATTCATCTACTCATACCAGAGGCACCTTGTTTGCTACAGAATTATCTGTGTAAACAGAAATTGTAAATAATAAAAATAAATAAAGAACGAAAAGAAAACCGTTTTTATTTCAGACGAGAATTTTACGAAATGTCGTTAATTTCATTTCATTAATTCATTAATTCATAAAAAAATCACCATGCACTAGAGGGTTAAGGTTAAGGTTAAGCAAAGTTCGAAATCGTATTTTAACTAATTCAAAACAACAGAAAGTTCCTTTTGAGCCCCTTCACCATTGCAGTTTAATACTCTGACCTACACGATCACCGTACTCACTAATCGAGAATCAGAATGCCTACAAAAAGTGTAACATGGGCAAGTGCTGCATGAATTCCTAGCGTTGAGCTGGGACAGGTTTCTTTCGTACTTTCATCTCAAGTTTGATGAAACGCTGAGAGTACATACACGGCACTCAAATTTGACCCTTTTTGACCACATAAGTGCCAACAGTAAGCAAAATCTAGGAGAGGCGTGGTAACCGCGTCCATTGTCGCACAAGGCCAACGCTTAAGAGGTCTAATTGCAGAATTCACCATCGTACACCGTTAAAAACCTTTGGCCCCTACAAAAATCACTCGGTCCACCTCCAGGTCTAGGCATGCAATCCAAATAGATACTTGCCGGTGTGGAGGCACAAAAAAAAAACCCTTATTTCCCCGCATTACAGGAGCTCACATAAATACGGTCCGCTCTAAGCAGCAGCAGCGGCACAAAGGCAGTTGTTCCATTTAATGACGTGGAAGTAATTTGAATAGGTTCATGCGGAGGACCGGCCGCATAAACTTTTTTTACTTCCATCTAATTTTCTATTTTCACTACTTATTCAGACTGATAATAATCTAAATCCCGAGACACGGGACAGAGAGAGGATCCGCAGTGTGTATGTGTGTGTTTTGTTTTTGTTTTTGTTTTCCTCGTTTTTCCACCGCCATTTGTTTTATTTTTGTCTACCATCCCATGTGCTAATTCGCATCAGTGAGATGGTCTGCTGTGTCCTTGTTTCAGTTTTTGTTTTTTTTTTTCGCTACCTCATCCCATTGCTAGTGAATTTTTTGAAAAGAAGATGAGAACATCCAGGATTTTGCAGTCAAAACTTCAAGTTGACGACGAAGGTGCACGGACCTGGCGACGATGACGACGACGAGGGCAGCAGCAACACAACTCGACACACACTCGCAAACGTTTGGCGTCAGAGGGAGTGAATTTTTGTATTTCACAGGATACGCTATGCTCGTACGTCGTTCTTCTTCGTCCTCGTCTTTTTTTTCGGAAGGAACACCTCTATTTGGAGAGTGAACGCTCTAGATTTTCTGGTCATCGAGTCAACAACATACTGGTGGTGGCGGTATGAGCGGAGTTTCTTTTCTTTTGGGCCCCGGCTTAGATGAGTGTTAGCGGCGAAAAGGATACGCCTAGTGACGTGATCCTTATTTTCACAGGCACACACGGTAGGGAAAAAAGTGAAGGAGGAGATTTTTCGTGTTTGTTGATTTTGCATTCCTGCTGCTGTTTGCCGGATTCCGAAAGAAAAGGTGCTGATGGTAGAAGATTCATCGCAGACAGGTAACAAACGGGTGTGCATGTGGAGTCCTTTTCTCTTTTCTCTTGGTTTCCGTGACGTGTGCTTTGTTTTTACTCGTTCGTATATTGGTTTGTTTTTCTTTCAATTTCTCGAATTCTGACTTGAAAAAGAAGGAATGGGAATACTGAAGAGGCTCTTGGTCGAGGAAGGAAACAGAAAAATTCATTACTTGCACAGGGATGGTCTTTTCCTTTTTTTTTTTTTTTTTGGCAAGACGAGGGTGCCTCGAGGTGGGTACGTTTGGAGAAGTCGTAGAACTGTTTTGATGAGAAATAAATTTCTTATTAATTTTTTTTAGTAAGCGGATTGGAGGTAGTCTAGGATCGATGGGAGTTTAACTTTTGCAAATTGAAGTGAGATCTAAGAAAAATGCAGGAAACTTTATGACGAAGAAAGCATTGTGTCTCTGAATATCTTTTGAACTAACGTTTTAAAAAGGCCACAACATTGTAGTCAAAAATTATTAATGAATCTAGTAGAACTAAGGAGTAACTAGGATTGTAATACGTTCTTCTGTTTTTGAGGACTCTGTGCACCGATTGAGGTAGCACCAAAAATTTAGTGCAGACCCGAGTTGAGTCACTCTGCTGTTGAGCAACGACAATCGACGCCTTAAAACGACAACTTAAAAAAAATTCCATTTATTTCCGATTTGGCAAACATCAAAGTGTGCCTTTAGATTTTCTGCAGTCACTACTTGCGGGTCACCACGCATCGATGCTGTATATTATAATCCTAACTCTAAGGTCCATTAATATGTTTATGCTGACCGACACTCTTAACTGAAAAAAGGTGGCTCTGCGCTGTGGTTACGCTGACCATCCGTTCATTATTATAATGACTTGTTCACTATTTGAAGAGCATAGTGAATTATTTTGCTTTCAAAAACATGAAAACGTTCATTATTTCAAAAGTGGTTCATTATAAGTTATGTATTTTACTTAATATCGAAGCGAAAATCAAAATTTGTTCAACAAAATAATAGTCCCCGAATTTATTGAATGTTCAAAATGATAATGTAGTGCATAAATTTCACGTAGATTTAAAAATTTTAAAATTTTGTTTTCCTGTGTCGAATGCTCCCGCAGAAAGAGTTGTTTTTTTTTCAGTTTAAAATAATCTTTGGACAAGTGAAAAGATAAAAATCTATAAAATTAACTTTAATTACTAAATTCAGCTATGAAATTACCTCTTTTTGACTCAAAGAAATATATGAGTTACATAAATTCGAGTTAGGAAGCAATCATATATCAATAATGCAACGATTAAAAATGTGGGTAATACTGGGTATTATTTTTTTCTTTTTGCTTATTATTTTTAACTTAAAAACAAGGTCAAGGTATGGAGCATCTCTTAAAAGCCGTAAGAGGGAGTCACGAAGCTCTTTTGCACTTACAGTTGCAGAAAAGAGTTTGCATACATACTCTATAAATCCACAAGTTCAAAAGTAGTACTCTAAAAAACGTACTCTGATGAAATTTCATATAGACATAGATTTACACAGCTCTTATTTTTTTTTCTTCTACCCTCGAAAAGTTTTCTGATCTGGTGACTCTCTAATTTTAATAATATTTAGAGCACTGCTTTCAAAAAACTACTGAAAGAAAACATGGGAACATACAGTTTCTTCTAAGCATTTAATATACTTTTTGTTTCAAGCAACCTAATCTTGTTAATATTTTGTAGTATCTTCTGTGAGCTTAATAACTGCGGTGAATCTGATTGGCGTGAGTTTGGCAAACCATATACACATACAATTCTGGTTCAATTCTTGGCGAACCATAAAACCAAAAAAAACAATTTCTGGTATACTTCACAACTTCGTTTTTGGATATCTTCGAGAAGCATACTTCTATTTTATAATCGATTTATTATTTTATATGCACGTATAGATCCTTAATTGCATTTAAGTCCAGGGAATAAGATGACCACTCCAAAATACTCAACTTTGCGCTACTGAAGTAATCTTTTCCAACAATTCTTGGCAACTGTATTCTTAATATTGTTGCAAAGCGAATGTGCTAGACAAAACACTGTTTTAGTAGAGACATAACTTAACGAGTTTTAAAAGAATGTTCTTCTAACAGTTGTAGCCACATAAAATATGTTAATTCAAGATTGACAAAAGAATCTCATTTGGATGTTTGTTTTGGCGCCGTGGCTTAATGGTTAGTGCGTCGGACTTTTGAGCAAGTGTACTTGATGAAATAAACTCTTTGTAATCATTGTTTTACTATAAATTCAAACAATTTACGTGCGACATTTGTTCTGTCTTCCAAGAAAATTACAACAGTTGCTTAGAAGAGAGTTTTCACTTTTCAGTGCCATAACTCAACTCTTCCGTGGACTGTCTTAAATTAGTTTCAGCTATTCTCACAATGACCAGTCGATTGTATTAAAGCCTGCTAAACAATTTCTAAACACTTCGCAAGTGAACAACACAAACCAAGCGAGCAAAAAACCCGCAAACATGTGAAAAATAATCACATTTTTTCGGACAACTCCACCAGCAAAGAGAAAGTGTCAGTCCATTTAAAGGACTCGTCTTCCTAGCTCGAATGCTTCAACATCGTAAACCTGTCTGACTTCGCGCTTTTTCCACAAATCCACCATGCGTTAGCCGCAACCGCCCTCCTTCAGAGTCGACTACTGTCTCCTTTTTTTTGGGGACAGGAGTCTGGTCGCAACCCCACGACAGACGGATGGATGATGGACCGAGAGTAGACTGGAGAATTGTCTTATATGCACTTTTCGTCTGCGAATTTAACAAAAAAGACACTATTAAACGCCGCTGGGATTTTTCATTTTTCGTGTATGTGTGTTCTTATTCCCTCGCTGCATGTTTCGTCATTTTTTGTGCCTTTTCGTCCCACCAGGGTGCCATGTGCACCACGGTGGCAGACTAGTAATGTGCACATGCACGCCAAGTCTGGTGTAATCATCGCCCAGACAGATTTCTTCAGTTTCTTTTTTTCATTTTCATTTTCTTCATCCCGCCATTTCGTCCATCTTCGGGATGTGTCGCCACTACATGCGGGTTAAAGTATTTTCACAACCATGCCACAAAAGTATCTGCAGAAATATCTCAGAAAAAGTTTTTTAGAGTGTGCTTCTAAGTGTGTGTGTGTGTGTTTGTGGGTTTGTGTGTGTGTAAAGGATTATATGACACACGTCCATCTCTGGGACGATGGAATAGGTTATTTTTTCTCCTTTTTTTTGATTTTTAAAAAAAGTGGTGATGCATCAAACTAGAAAATTTGAATGCGGTTTAACGCTTCTCCGCTGACGGTGTACCACCAGTCTACCGGTTTTATTCTTTTTTGGTGTCCTGTGTGTGCTCGAAAAGTTTAATCAACCCGAAAATTTTCCACCGATTAGGCATGGCCGTAATGTGTAAGGTGTGTGCTCGTCCAGTGGATAAACTATTATCTTGCTTAGACGCATTCGAGTTTGCGTCGCCATCGACATCGCCATCGCCGTATCTGGTCTGTGGTATCGGTGTTATTCAGGGACATGGTCGATATGATTTCTTTTATTTACCAGGACGACTAATAAGCAGTCGGTCAGATAGAATTTATAGAGAGGTGGTTATTTTTTTGGTTTTAAGTGTGACGGCGATTTTGAAAGGGATCCATGGCGTTGGTGCGGGATGGGTTCGAATTGGGTTGAGATAGTTTTCAAATAATTTTCAAATTTTTGCTTAAAGCCGATGGTAGGAAACCGGAAGTCGTTTAATAAGAAACATCCTCATATTTCAAAATCTTTTCGAAAACATTGATTGCATTGGGATTCAAAAAGATTCAAGGTCAACTGATCAAAGTCGAGAGAATCTCGATGTTGTGCGTCGTTTGGCGCCGATAATTGTTCATGATATGAACGATTGCTGTACGTCCAGCAATCGTGTTATTTGTAATGTAAGAGATCAATCCTTTGCTTATCAATGGTGTGGAAGGGGTTTTAAAAGTTTTTACTTTTTATTGAAAAACGAAACTCATAAAATATTTTTAAATACCTAGAACAAAGCCGTCCGCCGATCTTGTTGTCTCTTACAAGCAGACTTTTAATATTTTCTCCAATTAAAGATTTAAATTTGTTATGGAATCAATACTTTTCGATTTTTTCAATATTCGACGTTTTCTTTTTAGTTTCTAAAAAATATTAGCATTGCAATCTGACGATTTTAATATCCATCAAAATCATGATTTCTGTTCTCCACAAGCCACTTTTTGATTATTTTTTCCAGAGTGAAACGCACATTGAAGTGACGCTTCAGACAAAAAAAAACAAAACAAAAAAAAAAAAAAAAAAAAATAAGTGACTGCACAGCAGAGTTGTAAAAGAATGCAATCATTAAGGATTACATTTTTCGAAAATCTTCCAAAGAATGCAATTTATTGATTGCAATCATTGACTTAATTTAAGCCTTGAAAAAAGAATGCAATCACCATTCAATTAGCAGCGAAAGATTGCATTCTTGTTTTTATCATTCAATTGAATGCTATCAGTTGTGAGTTCACTCATTACTTTGCATCCATTTGAATACATATTTTGGAAAATATTAGCAAATTCTTCAGCATGCTTTTTTTGTGATAAGTCCTTTAAACACTATTTCAATTCATTCGAGGCCAAACTCTTCACAGAGCCTGGCGTTAGATTGCAACAGGAAATATCATGCTGCATTACCAAAATCTTGTGGCCGGATTACTGGCTACGCAGTAAAGTTTCCCAGGGCCAAATGCAGCTTGTTGGTTAATATTATCACAGAGCATTGCCTATTGGGCAATCACGCTTTCAGGGTGGCCTTAATCCCCTCGGACAGCTGCAGAAATTGAAGGGACACGTGCCTGCCCAGCGCTAGCCAAAACCAGATTCAAGACGTTAGGCAACCACTTCCTCAACTCGTTGGGTGAAGCGGCAAGCCTCAAAGCAAGTCAACTTGTGATATGCGCTATCGCATCCAAGTCCTTCTGTCTGTACCAGGGTGTTCAAATTTTTATAAGAACTCTAAATTGGTGAAAAACACTATAGACCTACAGATCTATGTGATTGGGGATTAGCCGGCACCACATAACCTAACCTTTACAGATATCTACATAATTCCATCGGTGTAGAACTTTTGTGGTTTATCACGGAAAGCCTTGGCCAAATGATTTTCAGCGACTTTCGGTCGGCTAATTTTTTACCATCAAACGAGATTTGTAGAGGCCGAAATAAACGACGATCAGAGGATGCAAGGTCCTGGATCTACGGTGAATGCATCAAAACTTCCCAACCGTGCTTAGTCAATTTGTCTGATAAAAGATGACATCCTTTCTGTTGGCTAATTGTGGTTATTCTTTCTTGATTGCTTCATTTAAACTGTCGAGTTGTGCAAAGTGGAGGACAGAATTTCTAGCAGCTCATAATAGACAATTCCCCCCATTTTACAAAACACTCAACTAAATCTTGTTTGCCGTCAATCCAGGCTTTGAAGTCCTTTGTGGTCGGTCACCGGCTTTGACCATGATTGGTGGATATTCTCGTATTCAATAAATTTTACACCGCCCTGATTCGCTTCCAAAATTCTTCTATTTCTTTACGTTTTAGCAGCGTTTCACTAATGATGGATTCGGTCAATTAAGTTTCATTACGTTAATTTATGTGGCACGAACTGTACAGCGACATCGATCTAGTTAAATGAATTGTCACGAACAAACGAGTGTCATCTCATGCTAGGTCATGTGGAGCGTATGGACACTAACGCTCCAGCTCATAAAGTCTTCGAGTCCAACCCTGATGGACAACGCTGTAGAGGAAGACCTCGCCTCCGGTAGAGTGACCAGTTGAATAGGGGACTGGGTGTACGAAACTGGAGGCGGTTAGCCCAAGACCGCACTAGATAGCGAGGCATGTTGGCTGAGGCCAGGTCCACCCCGGACTGTAGCGCCCGCAAAAGAAGAATTGATGTGCTATCCAAACATCGAGCTTCTTAAGGTAGTCTGCTTGTTTAAGACGATTCCAAACTGTCTTAATGTTGATGTATAGTGCTCTTGCTTTCTCCTGACAGCTTCTATTTCGATCGTGCTCCATTAGTTTTAAAATTTTATCTATTTTTCGGTTTTCAGACCTGACCAGAACGAAGTGCATCTTTTATATCGAAATTTCCAAAAACGAACGAATCCGGACAATCCTGTGTCCAGTTTCCACTCACTGCATTTTCATCGTAAACAGCACATATTTTTCGGCGCGTTTATACACCCTTTTTCCTTTTTTATAGTAAAAAAGCATCAAATAACGTATTTCTTCCGATATCAGTAGTCATATTCATAGTCGCTTGACTTTTAACGCGTGCGTTGCCCCCGTGACCCCATTAGTGGAACACGCGGTCAGGATGTTGATGATGATGATGAACTTTTAACACGAGCAATGAATTACACAGCTGTCTTCACAGAAAATTTAGACTGGTATGTCACCTTTCAAACATGTGCTCATTTGACATTTGATCATATAAGTGTTTCCAAATATCTATACGGACACCAACACCTACTAGTATCAAGGCTTTGGCCAGTAAAAAAGTGTTTACATGACGGCCGTACTGTACCATTTCCATTATTTTCGACATTTTCCATAATTTCTGTTCCAAACACCTTTGATATTAAAATCGCATTCAAAACTACACGTGATTGGCTGATACAATGTTAGAACCATAAACTTATTTTCATTTTGAGAGCTTTGGCTTGTTCGTATACCCTTTTTCTCCTCACTAAGAAGCTTTCTTGACTTTGTTTCATCACAACAATCACAACATTTTTAGCGAAGTGTTTTTAGTACGAAATCTCATCTTTCCGTTTATTCCAAGAACTTCTACAAACCAAGATACAGATTACTAATTGCAAAAATAGTGTATTGCATTTTATAGCACCTAACATTTGACGTCTTAATTGGCCCAGATAATTTATATATCTAGCTTGAAGTGCTGGGCAACTAAGGATTTGATGAATAAAGAAATTAATTGGAATTTAAAACTGCTGAGATACAAGATAGATAACTAAAATCTTTGAAAAAAGTCCTAGAAATTTAAGAACAATTTGCAACTCTTTTTCTGCAGGTTTACGTCCCCAAAGATTCATGGATAGCTTTTTACGTTGCGCAGTGAAACACATCCTTCTCCGAAAAATTACCACCCTAATTAGCATTAGCTCAAATGTGTGAATAACCCGCTTCACCACAGAGCTACATAAATTAGTCTAAAAACTCAATTATCGGTCCCGCCCCAGACTACCTTTTCACTAACCGCGTCATAAAAATTCATAACCTCTTCGAATCGCTGTTTTTGTCAATTTCAACACCCGTAATGTCGTAAATTTCGCCAGGACATGCAATTCGCAAAAAAAAAAAAGTAACTCAGTACCTCTACGACAACTCACCCCTTTACCGTGTGGCTGTACTTCCGTTGTCCTTGCTGTTGAAATTATTTATTTTTGCCCCCGACAAATATTGAAACATCCTCAAATTTCACCGACCCACAAAAAAAAAAGAAAAGAGAAACTGCATTTTGTTTAAGTTCAGGAACCGAAGGAGAAAAAAAAACGCGCGAAAAGTATTTTCCACGCAAACACAATGGTGAAAGGTACATCGGCAAAGAAAACAGAACACACAATGGGACAGCCTTCCGAGGAATTAAGGCGATCAAACCTTCGCATTAAGGACGACGATCTGCTTGGGCGATCAATGGTAACAATCTACCTGCGCCGAAGGACACTTATTCTGCATCGATTATTCGCAGGGATTCTGCAACGTCGTCGTCGGACGGGAAAACGGGACCAATTAAATGGAAATAATAGAAAAGGATCGGTAGGGTTATGTGTTCGCGATTCCCGTCAGGGAATCGAAACAATCCGAGTCCGGAATTGAGACATTTTTTCGTGGGTTGGGTGCAGTGAGAAAAGAAAAAAAAGGTTTCCCCGTTTCGTTGTTGTCAACTTCCGCCTCGATTTTCGCGATCCGAACTTTCCGCATTCCCCCTTTCGGCGGCGGCGCGGCGCGGCTCAGCTTTCCCCTTTGTTGCACACCGGTGATGTGTGCCATTTTCTAGGCGATCCCTCACACGTTATCCTCGAGAAAATCTGCACGCTATTCCCATGGTTGTGATGGGAGGGAGTGCACGGGTAAATTATCCGAAAACCGCCAAAATTAGAGGATTCACCAGAAAAACGAAAGAGGAAAATGGAAGAGGGCGATGAGAGCAAGGAACAAGTAATTCTGTGCATTTTACTTTTTTTTTGTTATTTTGTTTGTTGGTGTTGGTGTGGGCCCATCAACGGGCCCGTCGGGCAATCGTCATGCAGCGAAGGTGCGGGTAATTGCAGGACATGGTGTTATTGTTGGACGCTGGCGCAAATTGACAACGCAAGCGGAATGTAAGCGGTAAGCGGTCCTTTTTCTTGGCACTCACAGCAGGACGTCGATAGGACAACGCATTGGGTTCTCATGCATGGCAAATGAGTAACGGGGATAAATCCATTTCGGATGCAAGCCGCTTTGCGCTTTGCAAAGTGGAATGTGAAAATCTGTTTTGAGTCCTTTTCGGGATTTATTTTTTCGCGTGTGTGTTGTCCACAAATTGAATTTTCTGGTCGTTGTGTTGGTGGGCCGTGGGTTTTGAGAAACCTGTCAGGATACCGGATGATGGATGAGCCGGGAAGGGACGCGCAGAGACAAAAGGACTTTTTGCGGGGTGACTCGCATCAGGGGTGCTAATAGATTCGTGCTGCAGAGTGGTAAACAAATTTCTGAAGAGAATTTCGCATTTGCGCGAGTGCTCGGTGATCCCGGCCGGGATATGATTTCGTGGAAGGACGGGTGACTGATGATTAGATTGACTCCATTTTGACATCGGTCCTTGGATTCAGGTATTGCGTGCATTGTGGACGAATTTAGTCCTCTCATAATCTGGCTTCTAGGCTTTTACTCATAAATGACAGATGGTTCTCTGTGGCAAGCAACTCTTGAAAAGGTCAAATTAAAGCTCCTTCAGTCGAAGGCAACCAACGCAATTTACGAAACATTAGAATCGGAGCAGAGACAACGCATGGATTGCCGAATCGACGATCGACGAATAAATTCTATTAGTAAGAACCCTCATTTACAATTTAAAAAATCAATCGGACAGCAACCGAGGCAGTAATTGTCGAATTATGTAAAGAACCCTAGTAGCACTGGACCTATAAATTGATCTATTTTAGTTGATCTTGCTTTCAGCATATTCATTCAAAAAATCTGGAAAAATTGTTGGGCTTTTTTTGACGGTTTGAATAGAGAAGTCAGAGCAGACCACAGAGCCGGAGTGCAAGTGGCTCAATGGCACTCTACAATTTCTTCAAATCAATTCTGCACAGGTTCTGCAGGTACGATCATTGGTGGCATTAATTCTCTTAAACTGAGATATTACGCGTTAGTGCTTAGTAATGTTTTAAAGTTCATAATTTTGTCGATTTTTCAAATTTATTGTGTTTTATCTGCAGACGGGTCGGTTATTCTAAGCAAACAAACTAAGTATAAGTTCAGCGTGTGTGTCGGCAGCCAAAGATTAGTTTATAACTTTCTGTAATGTGCAGAGAGTTCTCGATGAATTGTAATAATTAAAAGAAAAAATCTCAGCAAATCCTTCAACTAACAAGCCTTCCTATCCAAGCAATAGACACGTTTGGAAGAAACTTATGCATAAAGTTGACGAAAAAAAGCATTTGCAGACTATTTGCAAGTTTTTTCATGGTTTCCTAGTAATCTGTAAAGCTTTGATGAAATATTATACCAGCATCGAAAACCTTGTCTAACGATACCAAAATGGTGCATCAGTTTACGATAAAAAAATAGACTCAAAAAAGTATTTACACACTTTAGGTTGTGAACGAAATGAAATGAAAATAAATAGTTTCAACTCCATCTTATATCGCACCCTAACGGCCAAATCGTAAGCGACATCTTAAGCAAAAATGAGTTAATGGTGCAGTTCGATAGTTCGAAAAAACAAAAGCCTCTCCTAGAAAACTTTTACTTTGCCGCTTAAGATAATTAGGCGGCTAGGGAGAGAAATTGTATGTGCAATCTTTTTACTACGATAATGGCTGTGAACAAAAAAATAGCAATGGTAGTGCAAAATCTACAAAAGGCTAAGTCTACTATGGTCTACTATACAAATATTTCTAGTGAAGAACTTTAGGCTCAAAAAATATTCCAAAAAACAAAAAAGCAAATCGTAAGCAGCAACTCAACTTACAAATCACCTTACTCATTGATATTCAATATTGAATTTTCCAAATTGATCTAACTTATTGGACTCATTCCACGCATGCGGCTTTCAGTTTTTAAACCTACTTGTCTTGCAGTCACGATAACCATGTGATGCGTTCTCGAATGAAACGATTTTAAAAATCAGTTTTCAAAAAATTATATTTGTGGCTGAAAATATAGTCTTCCAATAAGGGTGGGTATGTGGGCGCTTGATCGGTTAGTGTGTCGGACTGTAAAGCGAAAGAAACCTAGTTCAAATCCAGTCGTTTTTCATGGCTCGAACTTCGGCGAACGACTGACAATCGTCTTTGAGTACTTCTGTCATGAAAAGCTTTGGTCGTTCGGAACCGACATTAAACCGTAGTTGCTCTCCACTTCTGTCAAATTATAACGCACACAACACAGAAGTGGCCCTCAACGGGCTGTTACATCGCCAAATGTATGTAATAAGGGTGGGTCAATGATGAGATAAATAAATTAAGTTGAATCTGAAGTGTTAACGAAATTTATTTTCTATTTTGCCCAAGAATTGTTCATGTGAGGTGCCCATTATGGCGTTCTCTGTGCAGCACGTAGTATTAGAGTCATGTCGCTCGCTAAAAGGAATTGGTTTTTATATATCTGAAGTCCTTCACCGACTTCGTTGAGAAATAGTGAATCTGGTGTGGGTTGATTTTGTCCTTTTTTTGTTGAAGCTCGTAGTTAAAAACGATTTTCAGTCAAACCGCTAAAAGTCAGCTAGAAAACGTCATCAATTTTGAGCTCTTAGATCAATTGGAGAAAGATTAAACCCCGACGAAAAATTCACCATGTAAAAAGCTAAATTTGTGTGCACGACGTGAAATCGATTTCCCGATTTTATTTCGCACACTTTTACTAATACCAGCGATATTCTCGACCGTTTGGAGATCTAGAGTTGCTATAATTTATAGATGTTTAACAGTGACTGAAGAAGGAAGAAAAAAATGAATAGTTTATTTATGGTAAAGATAGATCGGAGAAAAGGCCAAGGCATCGAAGTGATTATTTGGAAGGGAACTGTCGGCGGTTGTGTGAGGACTTCACTTTCAGTAACCTGAGTTTGGTTTCCTAATATGTAGCCAAGCATATTGTTGCCAATAAACTATTTGTTTATTTATTTATTTAATTGTGGTGCCTATCCATATACGAAAAACCTAAAAAGGATATGTAGTTCCGATTCTGATCACCCTTTTCGTAGATTGATATGCTTCGAAAAAGTCAAGGAATTTAAAAAAATTAAACTTCTTCACTTGTGCATAGAAATCGAGTAAATTTTTTTAACTCATGTTTTCATTCGGCAAAATTGACGTCGAATTGTCTTTGTTTTGGATACTCGTAGGTTATTTTTGATTTGAGTTAATTCTCTTAATTCCACTTATAATGAAGAGAAAAAAATAATTCCATGCTAAGTTAGATTTTAAAGATGCAAAGCATTAAATTTTAAGCTATCACTCACAAATTTAATGGATTTTTATTGAAATCATGAGCTTAAGCCGCTGGCTACTTCAGTAACCTGTGCCCTTTGAAACGTCTACTTCATCGTCAAGGAAACTGAGTCACTAATCTCAAAAAATAAAATGGATTTATATTCAAAGGTCTTAATGCAACTTGAAGATGTCAACTCATACTCGACCGAAAAAATGCCAATCCCTTGTCCAATATAAATGGCCGCCTCTCCCCTCGGCCGCACAAATAAGATGCTCCGTAAAAAATTCATAGCTCACCAGTCTTTCAATTTAACCGATTTTCATCGAAATCAAAGAAATGAAAGGAAAAGAAAAATCGGGGAAAAAAACTCGCAGTCGCCATCATAATATTCGCAGATCAAACATCTGCATCCGTATTTATTTTCACATTTTCCCCGGATAAACACACGAAAAGGAAGAAAATTCAATAAATCCAATTCCAACCCACAGAAAAACGGACACGATGATATTTTGCGCGGTCTGCTGCCATCGAATCCCTAAGGACCCCGCGCAGTTCAATTGTGAAGTTGCCTTCGAAGAAGGGAGACACTGCTACGCACAGGGATGTCTTTCTAATCCTTTTACCCCCAGTCAGACCTCGTTTTGTCGTTCCTTCGACTCGTAGCAATAAAATTTTATGACAAATCGAAGAGGTATACGACGAAGACGACGACGGTCACGCAGGCGGGCCAAAAAAAATGAGGTCCTAATTTTTTTGAGGAATCTCCTCGGCCGACCAAAAAAAAAAGCCGTCTCAGCGCGATGGTTAAAGTCGCGCAACGTATGCACCTTTTGTTTGGCAAATCTCGGTGATTCTTCTTCTTTTTTTCGTCCTCCCGATGCCCGCTGCGAGGATAGATACTTCCTGCCTTCGGAGAATATGTCAAGCGGTGTGAGTTGGATGCATGTGCATCTCTCGTCTCTCGCCATGACGAAGGATGCACAAAAACAAAAACACACACACAAATCAACTTTTTTCTCGTGAATTCAATTGACGGCAAATGGAAGCGTGACCAAATGAATATACAACTCAACCGCTCGCACAATGATGCGCCGTAATGCAGACGATTGTGGGAGAAAAAAGGACATTTTTATGGGGTTCCAATGCGATTTGAACGGTTTCGCATTTAATTGCAGGACAGAACGTCAAAAAGGCACATAAATGTGTGTGCGACTATATCGGTCTATCAATAGACTCAACACACACACGCGGAGGAGTGACAATCTTCGTGGGCATACGGCGAAATTGCTACCAGAAAAAAAAGAATATCCTTGAAATTGAGCCAGGACGGCAGCAAGGATGTGCGCGCGATTTTATGATGGACATTACCGCTTGATTTTATAGCCGGTTGGAGGGATTCCTTTTTTTTTCTGCCACTTTCATTTTATTTTTATCTTCTCAGCCCTTGTAAATCAATTTGGTGTGTGCGCGTTGGCTTTTGGGAGGACGAGGGCCACGTTTACGGCTGTGTTTGCATTAGGAGTCGCGAAGTGTGGTACTGGGATTTTTATAGCACGGATGTGTGATTTACAACTACCTGTGTGATTTATGGCTGAGTATTTAAATGGACTTAAAAGTCAAGTCTTAAAGGTGACTTTGTGTGGTGATTTCTCTTCCGCGAAGTTTTACGACAATTGCCGGCTAATCCCCGCTGCTGGTTGCGCAGTTTTGTTGGTGTTCTTTTTTTTCTCGTTTTATGGGAGGGTGTCCTTTTTTTGGGCAATTCGTGTTTAGTCAGTGGGTGCTCTATTTGTTTGTTCAGAATGTGACACCTTGAACGCGGAGTTTGGAAAGCGGTTCGTAGAAGTCAGATGTTCTGTGGCCTTGAGTACCCTTCCATGGTGGTCTGCAACACCTGGCTCGCAGTTTTCTGGGAATGTCTAACCTCTGATGAGAAGTGCCTTTTGGGGAGCGAATGCTTTAGGAGACCTTATAAAATCGCAAACGTAGTAAAAATTATGAACACCCTTAGAGTCGACAGACTGGAGGTTTTTGTTATCCACGAAGACTCTCAGGTATATCCACAGACCGTCACGGTTTTATGGACACCATCATTGAATGACTAAATAAAGAGTTCATTGGATTACATTACCTCCTTCCTTTTTTTTATAATTGGCGCGTGCTAAAGGGATTGGCGCTACCCTTCCTTCTTCTTAATGACACATTTTAACTCATGGGAACCATCAGAATATAATCCAAATCCATAAGAATTTAGTGATGTAATTTAAAATATGCTGAGCCAACAACACAGTCCCAATTTTGGTTTTGATGGTAAAGTTTTATAATTAGATTTTTAGTTATTGGAAGTCGATTGTTTTTGATTGATACAAGTCGATGGTTTCCAGTTTCTAGAGAAACTTTTCGAAAATTTAACCCAATTTCTGGCCTCTTCGTAAGAATCAAAGTGAAGTGTTAAATCCCAGATTATGGGCGGAACAAGTGTTGGTTGGAAATCAATCTCTGCCGAATAAAGCGATTGAGACGAGACATTCCATTGAAGTAGTTTACAAAATTGCTAGAACCTGCATTCCTTTCTCTATTATCCTGTAGCACCACACCCACGTTTCCTTAATCTGGTCAAACTGGGGATTAGAGCTCTTGCGACCGACTACCACTATCAGCAAAGTTAAATGATTGATGGGCTTCGATTTATGAATGATGAGGGGACAAAAACAACCATAATAGAAATAGTTTTACGTCCGTAGAGTCTTACAATTGTAACAGTAAAGTTGTAACCTGTGCAATATTAATTATTCAATAAAATCGACGCTTTTACACATTGAAGGCTAGAAACAGCCCACAACACCAAAAATCTACCTTCTAAATTTCGTTGAGTTCAGCTTTGCCCAGGATTTAGTAATTCCAGTTAAGCCTAATCTTGATGGATCAGACGATCGATGTTCTTACAGCTTCTCTACCGAGCAAAACATTGGAGGTGTACTTCTAGGACTCCAATGTTCCAAATTTCTGGCCAATTTCGTAGAATCGTCAATTTCGTCATTTTCGTAGAAGTACTGGCAGAATTTCGCAAACGCTAACCGAATTAGAATCCAATAGAATAACTTTGCCCTTCATGAGTCGTCGCCCAGTTGTGAGTGGTTTCTGGTCTAAAAGACCAGCACGTTTACCGGGCTTAAATCCAATCGATAACATGTTGGGAAATCTATCTTGTCTTGTTTATTCAGGCGGTCGCAAATCTACTTTGGCAGAGGGTTTAGAGAAGGACAAGGGAATGGACTTTAATTCCACCTAAAGAGTCTAAAAACTTGGTTAAAACGATGACAAGTTGAATTTCGGAAATTAAAATCAAGTATGGAGGTTGGTCTTATTATAGCTTTACGTTATTTATTTTACTGGAACTTCCTATATTTGGCTGCCTGCCTTTAATTAAATCTCCTGGTATAAATTGAGTTTCTTCAGTTTAGCTAATTAAAAAAAAATTATTATCTGGTTTCGAATCCAGACCGGGAAGAAAAGACTACAAACATTTTGCATGGCTCCTCGTTCCCTTACAATCGTTCTTCTGTGCTGCAAAGCCTTCGCAATTCGTCTTTCGGAAGCGGCTGTTTATTGCCTCCGCCCACAGGTGTCTAATTGTGCAAATAAGAGCTGAACTCTGGCCCTCAACGGACTGTATCGGCAACCAATCATTATTATTGAGTCATTGGGCTGTATTCAATAAGATTTTTAATAATATTCCACCTTAACAAATTTTGTTTTTGAAATTTCCAAAAATATACGTTGCCTTTAATTGAAAAGTGGGCGCCGTTTCTTAATCGTTAGTGCGTCGGATTGTTAAGCGAGAGTACCTGGGTTCGAATCCGTCTCGGAGAAATAACACCACGAACACCTCCAGCGAACGACTGACAATCCTCCTGTAGTACTTCTGTCATAAAAAGCTTTCGCAATTCGCCGTTCGGAATCGGCATTAAACAGTAGGTCCCCTCCACATGTGTCAAAGTTATAACGCGTACAACACAGTGGAGGCGCGAAGAAGCTAGGCTCTGGCCCTTAATGGGCTGTTACGCCGACCATTTATTTCATAATTAAAACACTTTAATTATTTGGAAATGATGAAAAGCCTATTCTTTACTACAAATACAAATTTTTAGGATCAAATCAAACGTTAAATAAGTTAATTGGTCGATTACTGGCTCCATCACGCTATCGACAATTTCAAGGTAGCTACTGAAATTTTATTGATCGCAAAATTCTCACTTAGTTTTGAGGTCATCACATCTCAGAATCTCAGCCGATCTAAAAAGATCGAACTCAAAAACAGTTTCACAAAGTGCTGAGTCTGCCTACCATAACACCTTTCTCTACAGGACTCACACACGACGCATGGAAATTTGTGCCTTTCAGACCAAACGCATTCCCTTCAAGGCTCTTTCACTGACATTTACTTCGCTAATAGTAATCCTTTGGCGAAATTAATCCTGAAAAAACGAAATCTGAGCGAAACGAATAACTAGCACAGGGACGGAAGTTTGCAAATCCCAATACAAAAGACACTCTCACTGAACACCACCGCCGCGGCACGTTGTAGTCATGCTCGTGGTCGTTGTCGTCATTGCTGCTACCACCGCGATATGCAAGAGACATCAATGCCGCTGTGTCGCAACGTGTCAAATTAGGACAGAAAAAAAAGGAAAATCTCAAATTACGCGGAGCCAAAGTCTCTACCCTTATGTAACGGTTCGGCTCACGAGCCTTGTCAAACTAAAAAAGGACAAAAGCAAAAAAAAAAGAAGAAAAACGAACCAAAAATGAAAAGAAAAACGTGGAAAAGATTTTCACATTGCAAAAACACGGGCCAAACCGAGTTCACAGATCCTTATAATGATACATAATAAGCGCGATATACACACAAAGACACTCGGCACTCGCTCTCTCATGCACATGTTTCCCTCGAGCGATTTAACCACCCGACAGATAGCCGTCCATTGCCGTCATTCCCACTCCCAAACCCCTCGTCTTCGTTGTTCCCAGGCCCAAGTCGGCCGTGGCAGCCGCCGACGACGACGCCGCCAAGGGTTGACACAATTGAGTCGCAGAACAGAGAATTGAAGGGGGCTGAAGGACCGAAGGACAAAAAAATAAGAATCATCATGGTGTTTGTAGCCCCTCGGCGAGGCATTCCACGGATCTGCATGCGAGTCCCAAAGCGCACGAATGTGTGTGTGTATGTGTGTGGGGCGGGGGGGTGAGGATGGGGGTGTGTGGAAAACAATAAAACTCGCGCTAAATAAGCGTAATAAGAAGAAAGACAGGAACGCGCAGAACAACGCGAAGAAATTCGAGGAAAAGTTCGCAAATCCCCCATGCGAGACCATACGTGATGTAAGGATATGTCGCGGGGTGGTCCCCGCACTGCCAACCCTGCTCGACATACACACGCACCCCCGTGACTTAACTTTAAACTCTCTCTCTCTCTCCCCTCGCAAGGGTTGAAAGTGAAGAACGCGCTGGACGGTCGTGCCGACCGACCGACGGACGGGTGGATATCCCCGAAGGTTGACTGTTTTTTCTTCTGCTTCTTGAAATGGGATAAGAGGACTTTGTGTGTGCCTGTGTGTCCTGTTTCCCCGCATTTGGTGTGTGCGTGACGCACACACCCGAACGCCTAAACAATAGTTCCCCATGTGAGTTGAGTCTAATTAGTTAAGTTGCGTTGTAACGCGCGTCGCCCGTGGCCATTTTTCACCCAAAAAAGAAAAAAAATAACGCAGAAAAGGTTTCGGTCCCCACCCGTCGGAGAACTATTTTTCTAGACTTTATCCAGCCTCTCGTCCCGTCGTATCGTGTGTGTACACACATGTGTTTGGGGGAGGAGGGTGGTTCATGTGTCATTTGGGATAGATGTTTAGATGACTGCGCGTCGTTGGGGTGGGAAGGGTGAGTGATGCTTATCCGTGGCGAAGGTTTTTCCACTTTCACTTTACGGTGGAATGGAATTAGAGACGGATTTTTTTGCTTTTGTGTTTTTTTTTTTTGTTTGAAAACCGTTGTTTACGCACTTTCGTGCGAGAATCGGGAGGCGTGAACACAGGGTGATTTTTCTCTTTCACTGACCAAGTGATGGGAGATTATTAACTGCTCCCGACGACGAAGGGGTGCTGTTGTGTTCTATTTTTAGACCAAGAGCTGGAAAGTTGTTATGGTCCTCAGGTGTGTGGAAGTTGAGTGGCCTAAAATAGCCGGATCGTTGCTGGGAAATAGTGCAGTGTGTGCTATTTTTAGGACTCTAGTGGTAGCTTAGACCACGAAAACCCATTTTGATTTTACCAGCCGAGATAAGGCGTTTAACATCAACATTTGTTTCAGCATTAAGTGGAATTGATGGAGGCGTGTTATTAAGACTTTTGTGTTAGTGTTTATTCGAGGAAGGCCTTGTATTAGTTTTATTTTGAATCACACATCAGCGGTAAACGATGCTGCACAAAATTTAAACCGGCTCTCTTAAAGAATGCATCTAAAATAACTGTTTTCGATCACAATATGTTTTGGCAGAAGAAAATTGATTCACGATTGTAAAATCTACAAATTTATAGCAGCGGCACAATGAAGTATTCTTAATGAAACAATTAAGAAAAAGATGTAGATCTAAACCGTCCTCTATTAATGATCACCGCATCTTTTATCATCAAATCCTTTTGCGTTTTAAAGAATTATAGCTGCACAAATTCACAACGAAATTATCGCAAAGCTAATCATTAAAACAAAAAAATATAGAATTTAAAACTCTGAATAAAAAAATAACAAATATTGAAAATACTGCAATCATTTTACTAGAACTTCTGCCCAATTCGACAATTTTTAGAGAGCAAATTGAAATCCCCTATCCACTTATTATTAAAGAACAATTTTCACACCACTTGGTCATGTTTATCTTCGTATATTAAACGTTCATTAAAATTCGGAATAAATTACATGATTTCATTTAATTTTAGATCGATATCAATCAGACGCTCCTAGGACCGAATTCCTTCAGATCCATAAATTCAGCAAATTTGTGGATGAAATTCTCGAAAGACCATCATAACACCATCAAATGTAAATCTACCACAGAAATTGCAAATAGTCGTTTGAAATGATATGCATTTCGAAAAGTGGAATAGTTAATCGTTTTTTTCGAGTTGAAGGAGTGTGCGTTGGAATTTTGTGATTGGAAGCAAATTGGTGACACGAGTATTTTTTTCGTTTGATGTGATTTGATTATTTTTTAAGTTAATCGCAGTATTCATTACTAGGCTCAGTGTAGTATTTTTTAAACCTCAAATTTTATTTTGCGAAAAATAGCATCTGCCTTTTTTTTTTATAATGCTATCAAAAATAAGTAAGTGGTCCTAAAGTCCGACTAGGAGGCAGTAACGAATTTTGCAGTACACGATCGGGGATGATCCAGGCAGCAACTTAAATGGTTTACTAGATCTGTGGCAATAAGACAGAGTAGGTTACATCAACAAAAGTGATTTTGAGAAAAAATGATTTTTGTCATATCGGTTTGTATGGCTGTTCAAACGAAAGTGGTTCCGAGTTTTACAATATCTTTATAACAGACAAATATTTTTAAATGGGGGTAAGACAGAAATGTGGATTTCAAAGTGCCAATGAATATTCATCGAAAAACAGAGAAATTTACTCCGTCATATTACCACAGAGATGATCGTTATTCGATTCGCGTGAATACCATTTATTCCGAAGTTTTATATTCGCAATGAATTTCATTTCTTCTTTCGATCAAGAAAACAACAACATTTGTTTTAATCATAATACAGTAAGTTATCGATAATTCGAACCTCTATAATTCGAAGTCCTTTGTAAATAGATGCATTTTCACAGTCCCTTGAAAAAACCTCTGTAGATCGAAGAAAACCTAAGCATAATTCAAAAACGAACTATATTATAATCCAAAGTAAAGTTTCCTTCTTTTTTTTAACAAACGTTAGTTGAAATGCATACGGGACCAAGGTGAGCAATAATTTTTTTCTGAAACCTCCGCAATTCGCAAACCTCGAAGTTTTCATTCGAAGTTTTTTCATGGTTTCATGAAACTCCAACTTTCGAGAGTTTCCTATCGTATTGCACTATATTGACTTAAGCGCAGGAGATTCAAAAAGGTTTCTTTCTTTTTCTTTAACTCTGGCTGTATCAAATTGCGTTCCAGTTGGAACATGAATTCTTATCGTGTTTTAATGGCACAAAGCGGCAAAGCCGTCTCTAGACCGTGTTTCTCAACTGGTTGCAGTTTCTCGCAACATTTTTGTCTGAAAATTTAAACTAAAGCTTCTATTACCTATAGTTACTTAGAAAAAATTATCAGTTTGATCGGACCAATTTTACGAATTTTCCCGTTAGAGGGCTAAGAAACCCGTATAAACAATCTTTACCAGCGCATTCTTTTAAAGAAGAAAAGTGATTAGGAATACGTATATTTAGGATTTGAAATCCAAGGGAACGAATATCTTACCTGGTCAGATGAACAAAACCCAGATCTCATCGAGATTCAGGCATCTTTCAAAGCAGTCTGGAACTAAACTGATTTGGAAACTATTTCAAAGTAGTAAAAATATCGCGCCCTAACCTACAAGTTGTCGTAAGTAAGAAAGTGAAAATTATACAGGAGAGGCTTTATTTTTCTGAGCTAAAGACTTTTTTAGCTCAGCCATTTAATTAATTAATTAATTTTTTGTGAGTTTACGATATTTTGTCAGTCGCGATTTGCCAGTACATTATCTAATTTTGGCGGTAAAATGAAAATATTGAAAACTATACTTTAATGAAAATTGCATTTCATTGTTTGTGAAAAAAAAAAGCTTAGTAGCTAAGAAAACAACAAAAATATTCTATTTGATGGTTACAATAAATAAAAAGAATAAAATAATATAAAATAATACAATATAATATGAATAAAAAGAACTTTAAATTAACAAAATCGTATGCAAAAGTGGAATTATAAAATATTTTCTTCATTTGTTTTATTTGAGGAATCTCAAAACTCATGGATAGGTACTCGTTATGCTACCTTTGAGGAACTATATTTATGTCACAAAGTCCTTTCAAATCGAGGTACTTGAGTCAGGATATTTTTAGTTTACTGCTGTAACATTGGTTAGGATGTTTGCTGCAACCTTTGCGTTTTGAATTTGTATGACCGGTTTCATACACTGTCACCATGAATCCATGTTTAAGAAAAATTAAACGGCTGCTTTTTAATAAAAGCAATTCTTAATATTTTAAAATTCATGTTGCACTTATTGGGGAAAACTAAAAAAAAGAGATCTTGAAAATCTTTATAATCTAAATGTTCATCCATTAACCGAAATATTTCGTGGATTAGCGCAACCCTGACTAAGTCTGCAGGTTTAAAAAAGCCTTAAGTCAGTTGAAACAGTCTGGACGTCGCGTCAATGGAATAAAGAGCTGTATCTGTTTCTTCAAAGTGTTGATTTTCAGAAGTGCAAATACGATGCCTGTGCATATATTTTGAGACAAGATGGCGAAGTCGCCATTGCAGCAGTCTATGTGAATGCTATACTGTGCTGAACAAAAATATTGGCATAGCAATAATTTCTGAAAGAAACCACCCGGTATTAAGAAAAAAATTAGGCAACAAAGATTCTTTTTTACAGTTGTATTTAACACAACCTTTTTGTTTGATACCATTAAAACGTGTTTTTGAAAAACGGAAGTAGTTCATTGCAGCGTATTTTACATGAAGAAAAATATTGGCACATTTCATTGCTAACACTTCAAACCACCCAAAAATGAAAATTTTGAACTGGGAAAGTGCTATTATTAAGTACAAGCATTGCAAATTAAATTTTGTTAAATATTTAGCTAAGATTTTTTGATGATTGATTCCGCTGGAATCTTATGCCATTCATGCACTAGAGCCTTAGACCACATAACTGAAGTAAAACTTCTTCAGCTGTAGTCAAACTCAATGCATCGAATAGAAATGTAGCTTTAAGCCATGTTTCCAAGAAAAGGAGTTTACCTTTCAAATGTCAACCAGATCGGTCAAACTGTTCTAAATTTGCAAATTCCAAACATTAGTAGGGCCGATTTTTTCTAACTCTTAAACGGCTAAACTTATTTTGCAATGTTATTTCAACCCCTTTCTACAAAAAAAAATATACGGAATACGATCGTCGAATAAGTTTACATGAGAGGGAGAGAAAAAGCGCCATCACACTTTTCGTAACGCTCTCATCTCATATAAATCAGTTTACCCCCAACGCGAGTAAAGAAGTTTCACTTCAACGACTTCACTGGAGTATTTTGATTTATGTCGTTCCACCGAATCTTGTCTTCTTTTGTTATAAGCTTCTTGGTGTGAAATAGACAGTCCCATTATCATTTTCAATATGAATATTATACAAAAACCATTTAAGTAAGAAACGGAGATGATTGCGAAATTCCACCCGTTCGATCGGTCAGCTGTCAACCCAAGGCATCAGCTCCTGTCCACTGTGAACACTTCTCCAACCGAAACGTACCCAACCCAAATTCCCCATCAAAGCAAACGATCTTTAAATAATCCATAACTTACTCCTAATTGAATTCAAAAGTTCTGCAGCTACCTTGGCCACGTCAATGCCGCAATGAACTTTTCGATCCTTACAATGCGACGTCACACACGTGCACATGTGACTGCGTGTGGGCTCTGTTTGGAGCATGTGTGTATGTGTGCGGGGAGGGATGTTATTAAATTATGTACACCGCAGCAAAGTGGACAGCCTGAAATTGCAAGAAACTCCTTGCGTTGGCTGGGGTTATTGTCGTCGTCGTCGTCGTCGTCTCCGCTGGTGTTGTCGTCCTCAGCGCAGTCGTTGCCAAGCAAAATTGAGCAATGTCCTGGCGATGTCGTTCATTCTTGCGGTCGCAATATGTGTGTGCCTACCCGCAAACCGAACCCAACCGAACCGAACTGAACTGAACGCACATATTAATTTACCCTCAGCATCAAACTGAATTTCATCCTTGCCTTGGAAGTGGCTGCGGATGCCATCTTGGATGCAAAGAATCCAATCCACTGTGTAGCAATTCGTAGCTAAATCTAATCTGTGAAGGTGCCCACCACCACACAGCGAGTGGGTGTGCCGGACGGCGGCGACAGCGGCAGCGGACCGAATGGCATCCATGGTGGTGGTGGTGGCAGCGGTCGTGGCATCTGTGGTGGTCGAATGGCTGTCCATTGTGTTTATTTATAAGTTGGGATGGAATTCGTTGTCCTTCGCTGGCAACGGAATCCTTTACTTGAAATAATGCCTCGACGTGAGTGTATCCTGTGTCCTGTGCCCTTAGTGGGATGGGGTGGATGAAGAAGAAAATGGGCTCAAACAGGGGGGAAAACGGTCATCTTAAACTACGACAACGACGACGACGACGACGACAACTGGCGATGTCAGATGCAGGATTTTGCGTTTGAATTGACCGAGACCAAGGGAGACGGTCGCCAACTAAAAAACTCGGCAGAAGTTCTTCTTTCGGTGGTTGCTTTTCGGGTACATGACTTCCACTGTGAATGTGTGATTCTGTGTGTGTATGTGTGGCGTCTACAAGAAGGACAAGTGAGGCGATAAGATGGAAACTCAGAGCACTGGACAGGATGCGGTCGTAGTGAGGTTAAGCGGTGGCCCAAAACTTTGTCTGCTAATAGAGGGTCTGCTTTGAGGAGCCGATAAATTTAAAATTGCGTGCAAAGGTGGAGGCAGGCGCGTTTATCAAGAGATGCAATTCAAAAGTGTGCAGAATAAATTGCATGCACGTGAATTAATTCAATAGTGGTTAGTAAGCACGCCCATTGAATTCAAAAGCACGGCCAGAGGCCGAGCATTCCATTCATTCCTTTCCAGAGGCAAATTACTTCCTGCGATCGAGCATCCAATGGACTAACTCAACTTCAGCCGGTCAATCGCTGGGCGGAAATTACTTTGGTTTTGTACAAAACTGGTCTTAACCTGATTTGGATATCTACGGAACTGGACAGAATTGCTGTGCTGCAGCTAAGAAGATCAGGGCTGATCCTGTGGCAGTGAGAAGACAATTGGAAAATACACATTAATGGAAACCACAGGAATTTTAATTGAGACATACGAATTTTTTTCAACTGACAGTTGGTAGTTTTTAATTCAGTGCATCTTTTTATTGTTGAAAATGTATTCGCTTCAGGGCAAAATGGATAAACATATCAATCGAATTATTTTCTTCGCCTTTCGGGCATTTTTTTTAAATCCAAATCAAAAAAAATGACACTGTTCTTTAGAATATTAAAGAGTTTTAATATTCAAAATTAGTAATTTTGAACACTTTCGATTGGAAGCAATCGATCAATGCAAATGGTAGTCAGAAAGCGCAGTGCTTGATGATTAAGGCGGATTATTTGAGGACATCTGAGGCAAGATAATTTGTTGAAGACTGCAAAGCGTCAACAAGCAAAGTAGTTGTGGCATGCCATACTTTGGCTCACAGTCCGGTCGTTTTTCACCTCATACGCGACTCAAACGAATAAATTTTAGCCTAGTTCTAGATCGTTAATTCGTAGACGATGCTTACAAAATTCATTTATCTGTCCAGAGACTTTCGGATTGAATGATGTCATAGTTTTTTATTATTTTTGTCATTACTATACATACATTACTATATACTGTTATGTTGCTTGTTTTATTTAATAAAAAACTGTTCAATATTGTCTAATCACATGATTGCTAAAATTTTTTAGTTACAGAAGCAATTCTTAGTTGAAAAAGAAACAACACACACACACAACGAATGTCTTAAATTTTTTGAGAGAACGACTTGAGAGCAACGAAATTTGCTGGATTCTAGACAACATGCAGCCTCAAACTACATACAATCAATGTTTTATATTTTCCGTAGTTTTTATTAGAATTCTCTGATTCTTTAGTACTATTTCCGCTATATGAATATATATTAGACGAGGTGGCTCCGTTTGATCATCTACGAGGTAAGCCGTTTGCAAGTTTCTTTTTAAAATTCAATGAAATGAACGAAAACAAATTGTTTCCATGTATTATGGCTTTATTACTAAGAGCAAACATTCACTTTAATTATGAAACACGACGTAGTTCAAGTGGCTTCGCAGTAGCGCGTTATGTCACTTCAATTTTCCAACACCTTGTTGGTAATTTCGGGCTGTAGGTCACGAATTGCTTAGATGGTTTTGAATTAAATGCTTGTATCGTCTTGGGAGTGTTATTGCATAACATCGATCCTTCTCGGTTTCCTACAAAAAATTGCGAAGGGTTTAAATCGAAGCTCCGATGCGATACACAAAATTAGTTTAAACACAAAAAAGTTCCACCCATTTTGAAAAGGGTTAAGGCCAAGCACAACTAATATTATTAGCTACGGTATTCCTAAATGGAATGAAACTAAAATCCAAATTTTTAAGATAATATACTTGAATAGGTTTTTGAATGAGTCCTGTTGTAGTCAATCAGTGTCAACGATGAGCGATCTCATACTTCTTTCCTATTGTTACAATTTTATCTAAAAGACATCAACCGAAATCTGATCGAATACTACAGTATTTCCACTTAATTTGACGTTGTTTCAAATGTTGAAAAGTTAAACTTCATTTTCATCCCCCCTTCCATATCCGTCTAATCAAGCAAACTTTTCGTCCGAATCTTAAACTACTTTTGACACAGTGAGGCTTCGAATAATTTTCGTCACTCAACTTTAACCAGCTCTATTGAAGTAAAAGATAAATTTAAAGTAATTTAACGAGACATTGACAACCTCACAACCAGTTTACTGTGGAAAAACTTTATTTGATTCCCACATGCAATTTGTGAACAAAGTTGTTATCTTTTGATGTGTGTTGTGCGCCGTCTCTCCATCTCAAGTGTATCCGAACGAATGTCGAGCACTCATAAACTTTTCTCAAGCATTTCAAAAGTGAAAGCTAACCGATGAATGGATGGGTGTATTTGAAATGCCAAAACTATTTAAAACTTAATTTTTAAGTTTTCTTATGCCATCACTTAAAGTCCCACCGTCAGACCGTTTGAAGCATAATGTTCTTAAATTGAGAGGGAAATAGAACTTTTTAGCATTTCATTTTTCGGATTTACGTCAACGTCACTGTCACTGAATACGCTTGCTTTTCTTTCGTGACGAGAAAAAGCCTTAAGGGCTTAAGGATTAAAAGAATGAAAAGAAATAAAACCCAGCGGAAACATTAATGGCAAGATCTACCTCAAAAAAAAAGAAAAGAATTTGCAAAAAATGATGCTCTGTTTCAGGCTTTGAAAGCTGCTGTGAAGTGTTTAACTAAAAAAGGACTCCTATCGAAATCACCAAAATTTGTTCTTTTTCTAATTTAGTTGGCTTATGCCCTGAATTCAGATATAACGCGCACAACACAGTGGAGGCGCGAAAAGCTAGGCTCTGGCCCTTCGTGGGCTGTTACGCCACTAATGATGATGATGCCCTGAATTCAAAGCGAGTTGTCCTTCATAAACTGCCAGTTCATAATCAAGCTCAACGTTGTTTGTCGCTTATGCGTTGTTACAACACATTTGCCACAGACAGGCCTTGTCACGCTTCACTATTGCCACTTGTGTTTACCTAAAGGTGCGTAGGATGGCCGAGGTGTCATTGTCACTAGTCGCATCCATAATCCTGCCACTATTTTGCTGACATGTTGGATGATGGGCGGAGAGATTTATCATAAATGTTTAAGATTTTATGTAAATATGTATTTTTTTAAATTTTTGGTTTCTCGCGAGCTTTCTGAGACAATTTCAGTTTCTATGAAAAGTTTATAAAATTCTCCGATGGAAATTTTCCATTTCATTTATTTTATTGTGTTCTATTTTGGCAATAGAAGGTCGTCCGTTAATTCTAATTTGTTTACTTTCCATGGTTTCAGCCTCAGTTTAACATTTTTCGGTAAAACTCTTTTGCATCAACAGTTTTTGTCGATTGCTACTCTGTAACTGTCCTCAACAATTAGATGGACTAATGAAAAAATACGTGAATTTCTGGAGCAGCTAAGAGGCTGATGGTTTAAAAAAATTGTAAGTTGCAAACGGATTTAAACAATTAAAACGATAATCAGCAATGGGTTTGTAACGGATCAATAAGCTTTACTTTTCACTGTCAAAATAATCCAAGCTCCTCAAAACCCAAGTCGTTAACAAATCTAGATTCAAGTGGACTTTGAATTGACAAAGAGGATACACTGAAATACACTCTCTTACCATTGTAACTAGACACAGACATCATAATATGGCCGATACTACCCGGAGCCGGAAAGTCTGGCACCCACTTAGGCACAGATTGAGCACGTTTTCGAAAAAGTTAAGTAACAAATCTAAGCAAAAATGAAACACTTTTCGAATTTAAAAATTGATTTGCAAGTTAATTTAATAAATGAAAATATGAAACACTTTTTTTTATTTTAGACAAGTTTTATCAAACGAAATATGTGCCGTTTTGATCTTAAATAAGTTTTTGCCATTTTCGGGGTATTGCTGGGATTTCTGATGGAAAACTGATCCAAATGTGTTTTGCAGGCCTTTACGGAATCTAAAACTACCCAATTAAGAGAGTTCTGTGGAGGTCGCAACAAGTGATTGTCTACAGGGGCAAGATCTTGGGCAATATGGTGGATGCATCAAAACTTTACAGCTTTTTTCGTTAACGCCGTGTTATCAAAGATGTGTATGGTCTGCCGTTGTCATATTGGAACGCAACACTTATTCTGTTGGCTGTTTGAATTGAATTGGTTCCTTCAATCTGGATAATTGTTGACAGTAGTGAAGGGAATCAATCGTTTGACCAGGTTGTAGGTTGCTCATAATGAAAAATTCCATTCGACTCCCAGCAGACACACAGCATTACAGTCGCCTTAGAAGAGTTCGATTTCATTCCGTTTTAGCAATGAATCGAAAATAGAAATCCGGTTCATTAAATTTTTCATTGTAAATTCATGTGGCACCCAAAAATCGAGGGAGTTGATAACTGTTTTGTGATAAATGCCTGTTTGCCTTAGAACAACGTCCACGCTGTTTATGTGCCGGTTTTGCTCAATTTTTGCCATGATTTCATCGCTTTTTTTAGTGATTGGTCGCCCAGAGCGAAGCTCCTCTTTAACATCCAAATTGTCACATTGAAAACTAACAAACCGCTTTGTTGCTAATTTTGTACTGAATCCATGAACATCAACTCGTCATCAATCTCAACCTTCAACAGTTTACGGACTACCCTAAAGACAACTCTGCACAAAAATCTCGGATTATTTGCTTACAAGGTCTAATTGACTCAGCAATTGCAGTCGCACGACCATCCGCTTCGTTAACGCTAACGCTTAGTTTGGGCCTTGAACTGGACAACGATTTTGGACGAAAAATCCTCTTTTCTGATGGGGCGCACTTTCATCTCGGCTAGCGGCTAGATTAAGAAACAAAATTGCTGCATCTGGGGCTCGGAAAACCTGCAGACTATTGAGAGTAACGTTTCGTTCAACGGCGGGTGTTACAAAGCTTTGTTAACCAACTATTTTTGTTACTGAAATTGGTGAAATAGACTTAGACGACGTATGGTTCATGCAGGATGACGCGCCGTGCCACAATCGATCTTTGTTCACTGAGTTCCCAAATTGTGTTATTATGTGTGTCGTCTTGGCGATGCTAGTTGCCCGCCTCGGAGCAATGACTTTTTTTTGTCGAGAACCGTGAAAGACCGATGGTATGCAGCAACATTCCCAAGACGGTTCAAGCGCTCAAGGCGCTATTGCGAAGCCACATAAACGCCGTTGTGTTTCACAATTAATGGAAATGGGTGCACATACTAATAAAGCCATAATACATGGAAACAATTTGATTTCATTCATTTCATTGCATTTTGAAAAAGGAAGTTTTATTTGGCCTACCTTGTTATTCATTCGCACGACACTCACGTGACAATAAACTATGATTAAATTAGCCATAAAAAACATCTACACAATGTATTCTTAAGGCAGAGGTGTTTATGCGCTTTTGATATTCACAGCTAAGAGCGGGTCAGTCGATAGCTTCTTTCTGTCCTCCAATTACCTCCCGTACATTGATGTGGTCTCTTCAAGATGTTACTTGCTTCATGTTGCTTCAGAAAGTGAGTTGTCTCAACTTCATTGGAAAGTCGTAAAAAATGCAAATCAGATTGTCCTTTCTTCTAAATATATCCAAGGTAAAGTTCTGCATACACTTTTGTCTAATTCCAGAACTCGTGTAAAAATGCGATTATTAAATGCCGACTCAAAGATTGTTCCTTCTCTGAAGATTTAATGCGAGAACTATTTCCATAAAAATAAAAGAAAGCAGGCAACACTCCCCCCGAAGGGGGACAGATTTTTTTTTTTTCAAGAAAGTCATTACAAACTTTAGTCTCAATCAAATTTCAGAACTGTGAAACTTCCTCTCAAACACGACAGAGTTTTTTTTTAAGTATTTCCGGCAATTCAAACACCGATGACATTCCAAAAGTTTACCCACGTGACTATGACACCCTAACAACCCTTAAATTGTTCTTTTTTTTTGTCATCGTTGCAATAAAAAAAAGAAGAGAATTCGTTTATATGTGTGCATGAGTGGGGGTAGTGAAGGATAAACTTTTACTTTCATTGCTGTGCAATGCGCCAGTGGGTGAGTGAGGTGAGTTTATTTTTTTCTTCCACACGATTTCTTTTTTTTTTACTCTCCCAATACTTTTAGTCCTGGGAAGGACCTTTTTCTGTGTTAGTTTTTGTTACAGAATATGTACAGTTCTTGTTTTTTTTTTTCTTTCCAGTTCTCCATTCCCTTTCATTGAAGGTTAATTCAGTAATTTCTGGTTGCAGTTTCCCTCATCCTTCCAACCACCCATCGGTTGTTAGTGGTGGTAGTAATAATAGACATAGTGTGGGTGGGAACACACTAAAAATGAATGAAACTCTATAAGGAAGGAGAGTCTAGGGCAGAGAATTGCAGAAAAAAAAGAAAGGAAACATAGAAATGAAAGAAAAAATCATTCCCTGAAGAATGAAGCACCATCCCCCCAACGAGAGAGCGAGACTCCGTGTATAGAAACCGAAAGGACATAATAATATATAATTCTTTTTTTCAACCAGTCTTAGTCCTTTCGTATTTATTTCCTTTTTTTGTTGAGTTTCTCACATACATTTTTATCGTTTCTCTCTATGTGGCCATTGTATCTGTATGCCATCATCATTATCTTCATCATCAGGATAATGATGTGGGGAGGGGAATGTGTGTGCATTGGAAACGTTTTGTTTAAGTTACTCTCTTAAGAAGTTTTCCTTTCACAAACCGCACACCACTTTCAATGTCAGCAGCAAGTCCTTCGGCGTGGAGCGGAGTGAAGGAAATGAAATAAGAAGGAAGTAATAATAAAATAAAAGTAAACTTTTGTGGATTGAATGGGTCTAGTCGTCGTTGTCATCCTGGTGGGCGGAGGGGGTGCGTCTGCTGCGTCTGGACGGGTGTCTATGTGAGGTCTGTGGCCCTTTTTAATGTTGCAACAACACTCCTGTGTGGGCCAGGAGTGTGCTTAAAGGGGACCGTAGCCAGAGCCAGAGCCAGAGCTGGAGCAACATGAATGAATGAAAAATTTATTGCAAGACTCTGAATGAGTTGGAAGGTCGTTCTTCTTTTTACTACCAAAACCCGACCGCCCTCAATCCCCTGCTTACTAAAGAAGAACACTCTTTGTATGTGTATGCAGGCGGGTAGACAGACAGACACCGAGTCTCAACTGTAAAGCTGGAGAGGGTGATGGTGAAAGACGAAGACGAAGCACGACTACGACGACAAACCAACAACAAGAGACGAACGAAACGAAAAAAAAAAAAACCTAAAGAAAAATTTTTATAGCCCCATAAAGCAGACATGAAGTTGGTGGGTGGTTGGGTGGTGGGTGGCTATGCAGGAAACAAAGTTCAACATAGATATCATTATATTAAAAAAGGATAAAACTAACCTAGGACAATAAAATTCTGGTTAGAGAAGCCAAGCGCCACACATTCATAATGTGTTTGCTCTCTCTTTCGCTGTGTGTTGGTGTGGTGTCTGGGAAAAAAGGGCACAGACGTAGTAGTTGTGGAGAAGAAGTAGTAAAAATGAGACTATAGCTGTGTATGGCTGTGTAACATGCACGAAAAATTGGTTTTATGATTCAAGGACATAAATCTCATTATGGTTAGTTCTTGTGTGTGGATTTTTCTCTTCCTTCTTCCTTATTCTTGACTGTGTCCCCTTCTTGGGGGGTTTTCTTTTGATGTCTTTTTCTTTATTTTTTTTTATTTTTTTCGTTTTTGTTGCAATGTTTTATTTTGCTTTTTTGGTTTGGAAAAGTAGAACAACTTTCTCCGGTTTGGAAGAAGTTATTGTCCTTTACCATCACACTGAGAGAAAGTTTTACTCTCGAGTTGCATTTAAGTTCTTTTGGCTAAGAGGCTAGAGGGGGAGAGAGAGAGTCTGGCAGCCGGTTGTTGGCCCAGTGTTTATCTTTTGCCATTGTTTAAGTGCTACTGACATTGAAAGGGAGTTTCTTTTGGGGTACTTTTCTCCTTTTTTTTCTATCCTTGGTTTTTGCTTCTCTTTTGATTTTTATTTGATGTTATTTTTATTATGGGATACGTTTGGGTAGGGGGTGGTTTACATGTGCAGCGATAAAAGTGTGTCATGTGGAGAAGTTGGATGTGTCTGGCTTGGTGGGAATGAAGGTTAATTGAATTAAATGGCTTAAACTTGTTGACCACTTGGAAAAAAAATATGTGGTGGTTTGTGGTTGATTTGAACGGAAAGTTGATTTAAATGCAGTCGTGGTTGTGGGTGATTTTGAATTTATTCATTTTCTTTTGAGGGCTGAAATATTATGAGGATTCTGGAAGTCTAGATACAACTACCGAACATTCTAAAGTCACTTGTTTGAATTGAAAACCAGGCGGGCATGTACACAAGCTCCAGGTAATAATGAGACAAGCAAATAACTGCTCCAGATTTTTATTGTCTTTTTTTCAGATGTACTACAAGTTAAAAAAATGTAAATGTATTTTGAAAGCCTGTATTATTAGCTACACAAAAAAAATCATAAAATTACATGTTTCTTCCTATTTCTGCTTGTCCCATTATTACTTTTACCTACTGAATGTGACTTGCTGTTAAAAAGTGAAATGTACAGATTCTCAACTCCACATTCTGGGTGTGGCTGTGTCTTTTAAAACACTAGTTTGAGCAGCTAGATTTCACTACAACTTAAGAGCAGGCTTTTTCACTTGTGGTATTTGCCAAAACATGTTTGACAACATGGTAAATAGTGCCAGCATAGAATTAGTCGATAGATTTGACTTTTTATTATTTTTCGCTCATTGTGCAATACAATTTTTAAATTTAAATGTTTTCTTTGTATTTTAAGACGATGAACATATTTCAAAAGCGTCTAAAAATTTAAGAATACCAAAAAAAATAAGTTTTGTACAGAATCCCATTTGAACACTGAACACACCTTAATAACTCTTCACCTGGACATTGAAAATAACGATGTTTCTATTGCGTTGGCCTTGTGACTCAAAACAATCTAAATTTTAGTTCTACTGAACAAACGTTTATTTTATTCAATTACTTACTTTCGTTACTTCTTAACGAAACAAAAAAAAAACGAATGCTGTGCATAAGGGTTTTTTTGGCGCGAGAGGAGTAGACTTATGCCAGCTAAGAGCAAAAATAAATTTTTCATAGAATTGTTTCTCTATTAAACTCCGCGGATGCTAGATTTCTTTATAATTAAGATATCAAATATTCAACAATAATGAAGATTTCAAGTTCGATAACTTTATTCATTCATTTATTCATTTTAAAAGTTCGATAAGCGGACAAGTTGATTTCCTTTGGTCTCTGCCATGTTCCTTGTTTGCTTTTTACTTCTAGAAGTGCGAATGGTTTGTGCAATCAAGTTGTATTGACGCTAAGAAATAGTTCTTTCTTTGATAAGCATAAACTTGATACATGTGGAAACTAGCGGATTCAGTTTTAGATTAGTGCTAAGCGATAACACCTCTCATAATTACTCGTTGAAAAATACCTGTGGCATAGCCTGAAAAATACCCGTGGTTCAATCTCTAAAGTCCTTATTCATGGTGCATATATTATTAACCAATTCAATTTTGCCAATTGGGAACTGTGAGAGGAGGCTGCCGAGCCAAACAATAACAACTTCAAACTATTTCGACGAGACCACACAAGAAAAATGTCATGAGCAATAAAAAAAAAGGATTTAATGCATCAATAATAATTATATATGAAATTTGTTTAAAAAAAAAATGAAAATGTTTTTCCAGCCGAAGTTTTAAACTTATTAAAATAAAAATGTGTTGTTCTATTAAAGATTTGTACAATGTATCTTTTATCTTTTTTTTAGTAATACGTTTCAATACTCCAACATAGTCTTTATGGTAGTTTTTAACAAATCTACATGTATACAGATTGAGCTCTACTAAAAACATATTTTTTTACTTTAACTTGAAAACTGTACAGTGTAAGAAAAAATGGGAGGCATTTGTAAAATCAGAGATTCCAAATTATTTAATCAACCATTTTTCCGTATTTGGAAGCAGTAAAATAGTTTTGGCCATCTTTGTTCAGAAACGGAACCACTGTACAGAGTCACACAAATTCCACGTTTTCAACATAAGTGGGATTAATTTCTGTTTGGATAGTCCGATTTAAGTAAAACTTGGAAGATAGACTACTAGCAAAATGGCTTACAATATCGGTTAATTTATTTCTTGATTTACAAAGTTTGACTTCAATTCGAACAACAAGTGCACATCAAAGCAGGCAGTCAAAATACCAAACTATGTTTGTTGAACACGTGCGCCCAGTTGCAAAATTCCTTGGAATTTATCTCAACGTCCGCCTGCTATGTTCTGATGTTACTTTTTGAGTTGAAGTCAAACTTATTGCACCCAAGAACAAATTAGTTAACGTTTAAGTGTAGGACATAAGAAATGTATCTTCCAAATTTTATCGAAATTGGTTCAGCCGTTCAAGTGTTAGAAAAAATCCTACGGGTTTTCAAATCGGCTTCATCAATATTTGGAATTTGCAAATTAAGCCAAACGGCTTGACCGATTTGGCACAATTTCCTTAAGCACAACTTCCAAAACTGCGTTTAGTTAACTTGAGGTTTTTTTTTTTGACTGTGAAACCGATTGAACCGTACAATTTCCTTAAGCACAACTTCCAAAACTGCGTTTAGTTAACTTGAGGTTTTTTTTTTTGACTGTGAAACCGATTGAACCGTACAATTTCCTTAAGCACAACTTCCAAAACTGCGTTTAGTTAACTTGAGGTTTTTTTTTTTGACTGTGAAACCGATTGAGTTTAATGAAAAGTTTAAACTCATTTTGAGTTTTAGCTAAACTATTGTGAAACTGGGCATAAGAAACAAAAAACAAAAACCAGTCAAGTGTGAGTTGAACTCACGGACCGAGGATTTCGTTCTTTCGTCAAGAGATTAGAAATAAGGACATAATTTAAGTTAAGGTAACCAACCACGTCAGGTGGTTCTTATTCTTTCGAATAAAGCTAAACAAAAGAAATTTAAATGGAAATGTCTAAAGGGAAATGGGAAATGGAAATGGTCTTAAGCTAGTATGATTATAATTCACTCATCCCTCGTTTTGCGCGGTCTCGTTTCACGCGTTTTTGCTTTTGACGATTTTCAAATATCTACCAGAAATTTTTCTGATATCTGCCCAAATTTGATTTGAGCGACTTTGCGGGAAAAAACATTTATTTTCAGGAAATCATGGCCTGCATTGGGTGTTCTGTTCAAAAGACATCCATGTACGCTCATAAATCGCTTTGCGCGGTTTCGGTTTGATCGAATCTTTTCATTTCCCTTACCCCCGCGCAAAGCGAGGGACGAGTGTAATAACTTGATTATAACTTTTCAGAATACCGTAAATCAATCAAAAAACTGAGCGAGCAAATACTTTGTTTACTCCATAAACAGCGGGTCATAGCTTGTTCGCACCTCCACTATGTTGTGCGAGATATAATTTGACACAATAAAGGGGACCCACTGTTTAATGCCGGTTCCGAACGGCGAATTGCGAAAGCTTTCCATGACAGAGGGTATTCCAGAAGGATAGCCACTCGTTCCATAGACGTGGGGCCGTGAAAATTGTTTGTGGTGTTCTTTCAACGGGCTGGATTCAAACGCTTCAAACCACGACCCACAAAAAAAAAAAAAAAACACAAAACAAAAATGAAATGTGTAGTTTAGAAAAGACAATAACTTTCATTAAAATATATGTCTTAAAGTTGAAAAGCATCACACAATAATATTGGTTAGTTAAATCTTCAAAAAAAACCTCTGTGCGATGTTTAATCGAGTGACAGATAATTTTTTGTGAGGCGTTTTCTGCGAGCTTTATAGAATTTCGTACATATTTAACCAAAGAAGCTACAGTTATGGAATATTCAATATTTAAATCTGTGCATTTTCTTATCGGCATATGAACATTTAAAAGTTAGTTAATTTACTCGTTACTTACTAATTTACCCACTTTAATAAACGCAATCTCTCGATTTTTGTGACTGAAAAATAGTACAGCGTTTGTAAGCTCTTTGAAATTCGGTATGATTTTCTTGTAGTTGATAGATCGTCCCATTCCAACAAAATATTTTTATTAAAAAAATAAAAACCTACAAATATGAAAAGTAAATTTGACATAAAGCGTTTTGTAACCGATTGTAACCGATACACCGAGATAGAACACATTTTGTTGTATTTAGACAAACTCAAGTTCACTTGAAGGGCTAACTGCAATAATATGATAAGCCACAAAAAAACGGTTAACGCAACCCTCGATTCGCGCAACTCCTCGACTTTCGCAACACTTATGTACATCGTAACGAAGCCTGACTTCATAAGTGCAATTTTTTAAAAGTGCTACCTCGATTAGTGCAACTTCTTGGACTTGGATCTATTATGACATTTTTAAATATTTCAATGACTATTGAGAGTAATTGGGATGAGAAAGATGAGCTACATCAAAAATATTTTAAGAGAAAGAGAATTGATTTTATACGTTTTCAAACTGCTGTATGTAATTGTTCCCAACATTATCCAACAGCTTATTGAGAGCTCAATGAAAGTGAAAGTGGAGTTGCACTGGCCCTTCATTTTATGGAAAGTTAAAACAGAGATTGCAGTTCGATCCTTTAATGTATGTTCACAATGGCCCGAAGAGAACAACATTTCAGGAGAGGGCATTTTATCTCTGCAAAAAATAAAAGAAATGACACTTTTGAAAAAAATTTGAATCTAGCAAAAAAAAAAAATCATATTTTTATTTACTGTATGTTTTGTAGGTTTTCTAAGCTTTCGTTTTCTTAAAAAAAAAAAATTTGTCACGAAGCATTTTTTCACAATCCTTATACAAATTGCTCGGCTAAACTGAAATACGCCTAACTGAAAAACTTGGTTAGCTGAAAAAAAAAATGTGGTCAAATGTGAGTCACACTCTCACGCAATGGTTTCGTCCTTTCGTCAATAGATTAGTAAGGATATAAAATAAGTTAAGAAAATTAACAATGTCAGATGATTTCACTAAAATTCTTCACATCGTTTCAAAAAAAATTAAATATAAGAAAATCTTTTTCCATTTGCTCTTTGTGACATCTGTGTAAGAAATTACTTGGTTATTTTAAAGAAAAGGTCCCAAGCTAGTTCGTTCATAAAAAGTGATTGCTGATCGTGTTTTAATGCGGACACACATCGTGGTGCTCATTTGTGTTTAATAAATTACTTTTATTGTTGCCTCACTAACAATAGAAGCAGGCTAGTAAGCTGGCAATTTAACTTTTAAGATGCGAACTACATGGAACGCATCGTCAATTGCCTCATATTAAAAATTTTAAAACGGAAAAGGCAAAACACAGCAATATAAAAATCGAAGAAAAATTAAAAAACAGCATCGATATATCGAGCATCGGGATGGGGGACCGCATCAAATCACGTCAAGCAATTACTTTTTATGGACAAATTTGTTTGCAAATACATGGCTGGCAGTTGACCCCATTTTTAGGAGAACACTTAATCGTTGATATCTTAAAAAATTGTGTGAAAATAATTTTTTTTGTGTAATATATTTTGGTTCTACAAGATCTACAAAATTGCGTTTGCAGATTTTCAAAAATGGAATGCTGTTGTTTTGACGTTTTTGGCTGATAACTCGGAAACTATAAGTCACCATTGTGACCAATTTTAAAGTAAAGATTACATCGAAGCCTACATTACAGGGGATGGGGGTGACGCCCTTTTCTCAACTTCAGAGCAACATTAAGTCCTAATAACTCGAAAATGAAACAATTGACTGAAAAGTTGGAAATCAAACCTCGATTTTATTTTAGAAGATCTGTAGAATGATATGCCGTGGGCATTTTCGAGGGTTTGTTACCGAATCATTCTTGGCCCGAAATTCCCTAGTAAGTTTTCTCCTTTTTCTGGGTGGGTCATCGAAAATCTTAGTCTAAGCTAAAACTGTCTTTTCAATTTTTTTGTTTTATATAAAAAATAGAAAGATTAGCAGAGAATTTAGACCACAGTAGTCTTGGTGTTAATTCACTCGATATGGTCGCAAACTGTTCATATCTTCTAACAGATCGTAGCCACCAAGTTTATGTAATTTTTGTGTCGCACTACAGACAAATTTTGTTGTGTGTTATTTTTGTTATGTAAATTAAACAAAAATGTAAAATGTATTCAATATTTATGTGTATTTTAGAATCATCCTTTACTTAATTACCAACATCTGCATATTAAATGAATTTGTATAATGTTCGTTAAATATAGTTTTAGTTTAAGCATTAGTTTTATGTATTCTCTCTTCTACCTTGACCACCGAACAGTAAGCATACTTAGAATAGAGTAGCCTTCTTTTTATTTAATAAGGAAATTAACAATTTTGTCGATTGAGATAAAATTTGTTTTTTTTTTTATCGAAAACTTTAAATTCGTCAAAAGTTTGTCTGTGGCATGCGGAGCTAAGTCTATTTTCGTTTTCTATTTTTTCTACATGAAAAGGGCGGACATGTTGTAGAACAATGTACAAAGTAAGAAAAATAAAGAAATATAGGCTAAAAGCCTGAACAAATGCTCAAAACTGTATTCTTTGTCTATCTTAAAAAGTCACGGTTTAAAATTGAACTCCGACTATGAATCTTCGCTTTTTTCTAGAAAATCCTAGAAAATTTTGATTTTAGTCATATCTTCAACCCTAGCTTAAGCCAATGCAAAATTGGTGCAATGCGATCACGCCACAGCTACACAGAACACAGGAGCTTAAGAGCCGTAGGTCATTTGGAACATTTCATTTCTCAATTTGCCCTAGTACCGAATGAAGTTCGTATTTCATAAGAAAATACAACTTTCAGGATGAAATAGAGGGAAAAAAAAACGACTGGAGTTTTACCACGACCAAACTAGAATTTCCCACCACATGAATACTGGTTAGACGCATTTCCACATTAAAAATAATACAAAAACTAATCTGTTCCGTTTCCTAGTTTACCAGGTTCTTCTAACTCACAAAATTTTGCACAGAAAAAAAAAAACAAAAAAAAAGAGATTCCAAAAATTATTGACATAAGTGGCTTGAATTTCAAATGCGAAAAACTCTCATCCACAGCATTTAATTAATTTCTCTCAAAAATATTAAAATTGACTGTAATTTTCGTAGCACAGACCACGCAGCGGAGGAGGAGGAAGAGGAGCATTGTTGCTTCTCGTTCGCATCTTCTCTCTAGTGAGCCGCACTCGACTATTGTGTGTGATATTGCAGAAGTTCTCTCCGCTCTGTCCACTTTTGTTAAATAGCAGTCTCGTAAATTTGATTTAATAATTGACATGTATAAATCCCAGAGAACAACCACACTGACCACACAGAGGGAGGTGGAGAGCTTCCCACCAGAAACACGGTCACTAACATGAATTTACTTTTGACAAAGATTTTATGAGAAGCCTCAAGCAATCACTTTTCAATATTCATAAATACACTATGGTTCAGATGGAGAAGCTTCAAAATTTTCGGTTCTCTTTCCCACACCCCGCCTTCTGAGTTTTTGGTCTTTTTTCGTTGGTTTTTGTCTCACATGCTCGTCCTCTTTTTTTTTTGTTTTTTTTTTTGAAAGATAATGAATACATGCAAACACCCGGGATATAGCCGGACGGTATAGAAACACAAAGTCGATGTAAATATGGAATAAATATCGAAAATTTTAACATAGATATACGCACAAGCAGCATACACACACACGCGCGTCTTTATCCTGGGAGAGCCAACCTCCGTCCACCTTTGTCCAGTGTATGTGGTTTTAGATTGCTTGCTCGGCTTCTTCGTCTTCTTGTTCATCAGCATGCCCACATTGGTCCCGATCCCAATCCACACTCCCACTCTCACTCTCTCGGTTCCGTTTTCTATTCCATGGAAATCCTTTGAATGACGGGAACTTTAGAAATTTCCATCGCCGCCGCCGTCGCTGTTGTCGTTGGTTGTGGGGGTTGGGATTTAAGTTCGCTCACCGCCCCACCACCTCTCTCCGCATGTACGTGCACACGTCTTACCTTATTCAAATTTTGCAAAATCCGCATAGCGTACAGCGCCCAGCATTCAGTGGAGTCGTCATTAGCATTTCTCTGAATCAACCCACCCCCATCGGTCAACCTACCGCCAGCCAGCTGACCATTCTCTCCCCTTTACCGAGGGGTGGACAGTTCAGAACAGTTTCTCTCGGAACCGTGTGGACCCACTTCAGCTGTGGTCCTTATCGTCGACGTCGACGTCGTCGTTGTCGGTGCTGCTGCCGCTGTGTATCATAAAGCAATCGCAATCTATCCCGCATTAAATTTATACAACACTCTTAGGGTGGCTGAGTGGGTGGAAGTGGAGAATCGAGTCCCTAAGCCGAGAACCACCCGAGAATCTAAATTTGTAATGGACATACACATGACGTGTGCACGAGAACGACAACAACGACAATGAAGAAGCAAAAGATGATGAAGAGAAAGGAACCAACAACTTATGATCCACTAAGGCAGCGACCGGGCACCGACAGCGGCCATGGGCACTGGGAACCATCAGAGAAAGAGAGAGAGAGAGAGAGAGAGAGAGAGAGAGAGTATCGCACTCCTGACTGCTGACCGGCCAACAGCCACCCACCCCTATCCAACGGCTGCCGTTGTCCGTTTGAGCAGCTGGTTTAAAATCAACCCCCCCGCCCAATCGACCTAATCACACAAAAGTGGGTGGCCGTGGCGACGTTGGCGGCACAGTGAAGCACCCGTAGCAAGGAGCAAAAACAACCAGCAGAGTAGGTAACAGCGGCGATTCTTCTTGTTCTTGACGGAATGGAATGATTGGTGTATGTATCCTTCGGGATATATTTGCACGTTTGCCCGCACACTCACACACGGGCATATGATCACTTAGAGAAAATCGAGCATCTGTGTGTGAGTGTGTGCGCGTTTTAGTTCCACACTGGACACTGGTCACACACACAGAAGACCATGCTTGAGATGCTGCTCTAGTCCTGGACAGAGTTGGCCGAATGTGAAATTTGGAATGCGCGCGCTCACACAATCACTTCCCACATTCGAATCCTTGTTGGGTTCTTGCCTCTTCTTGCTCCTTGTTCTTCTGCTTCTTGTTCTTCGTCGACGTCGTCTCGTAGTCGACTAATATTTTCTGTATGTCGTCCAGAGGTTCTGGGTGGCTCTCACGTTCCTCGTACCTGGGCGATGGGTGGAGGAATACTTCCCGATTTCTAATTTATACACATGGCCAGTGCCAGTGGAGTGTGTGCGCTTCAAGAAAGGATGCAAAATGAAAAGAAAATCCAACTGCACCAGCCCCGCTCTCCCATTCCATCTTTTGGGTACCGTGTCCTGCAGCAGATGGAGCAGCAGATACCCAGACTCTTGGGCAGTTCTAGGATCTCTGGCACTTCCATTCTTCTTAGCCATGCACATAATGATTTTATACACACACATGTGTTTGTGTGGCTCTGGTACTGGACATGAAGCACTCGCAATGCGGATAAGGAAGAAACATGCTCATAGGTGGACGACAGCATCTACATACGTTAGTCGTTGATGTTAGAGAATTGCTCTTGCCGCCGCTGTCGGTGTCGCTACTGCTTTTGCTGCTGCTGCTGGTGCTGTTGCTGGTGCTGGTGCTCGTGCTGGTGCTGGTGGTCATGGCTTTGGCTAAACTGGACTGGGTTGCCTGGGTTGGCGTTTCGTGCTGATGGTTTCGATGAATCCACTGTTTTCAAATGACGTTGATTATGGTGGTCAGTGGCAGTGGGGTCTTTCGTGGCTTTCAGGGCCTTCGGAGAAATGCAGTCCTCGACTGTCAGGGGACTTAAAATGATTTCTGAGGGTTTGGCGTATTTCTTTAGCTTGGCAACAGAAACCCGTTTCATGATTTCTTGTGATATACATCTCATTTTATAAACAAAAAAGAAATAATGCAAATAAAGATCTAGCTAATCTAATCTAAAAATCTACAACTTTTTTTTTATCTATCCCACACTTTTCCTTAGTTTTTAATTTTATTAAATTTTATTCAATTCAATTTTTTAACTATTTCACACTTTTCTCTTAGATCTTTCTGCTTGCTCCTAGTTGTTTCTACAGATTTCAAGACTTACAAATCATTCTTTTGCATTCGTCTTTGGCTGTTAATTGCGCTGTTGAAAGCGGTAAAAAGTCAGCGGTTTAAATTGGTCTTGCGGTATTCGAGAGTAAATTACAACTACTCTGAATAACATTAACAATCAGCTGCGGGCCTCTCCACAATCTCCGGACTTGAATCTAATAGAGCATTTGTGGGACTTGGTCGAATGCAGAATTCGTAAACATACATCTTAGATAGTTGCGACTACCACGAAGATTCGTGGCACTGCAAATAGTTTTCTGTGCTCTAAAAAACTTTTACGGATCCATGTCGATACCGAGTGTCGTTAAACCAATTAAAGCAAGAAGTAGAACGTACGACGAAAATTCGTTTTTAAATATTTAAGTTCTGACTGTGGTAATTTGTTGAAATATAGTCAGTCACAAACGTAAGTAAGCACCCTGAAGAGCGCCTTTTTCTTATGGAAATGCAAGCTCAAAATAGCTCTTACGAAAAAACCTTACACGCAGATTTATTGGAACCGGAAAATGACTCTAACCAAACCGCGTTAAGTGAACGAATTATTGCTTTATAGTGCAGGAAGCCAATTCAAAAATCTACCAAAATTCAAAAATGTATTAATCAATTGAAATTAAGCTTATTCGAATATTTTTGGAAGTTTTTGGGAACAACTGGACCGAAATATCAGACAGCACACAACAAAATCGAAAGTTGTTCTGAAAAAACTCTGCCAGAGGTTCAAAATCACTCCAAATATTACAAAATTTAATAAAATCAATTCCATTTCACTTGATTGTTATTAAGAAATTACAAGAGTTTTCCACAAAATTTTAATTGCATTTATATTACGTAAAATTACTGAATTTCGTATACTCCTTATTTACTTTTGTGATGTAAATTTTGACTGTTTTTGTTTTTGCTGCACAGTTTTTACAGTAATGGTCCGATTGGATTAATTTTTTTCGTTCGTAAAGTTATTGTAATTTCAAATAAAACTGCATTTTTTTCGTAAGAGCTATTTTGAGCTTGTATTTCTATAAGAACAAAGCGCTCTTCAGGGTGCATAGGTATACCTATGTACGTGTTTTGACATTTATGTAAATCTAAAAATCTAAGATTTTTCAAGAACTGGAGTTAAACAATCTGTGCACTAAACCTGGGTTTCAATTAGCATGCCACGCCAGCTGCCGTATTTTTGCCAGCCGCTTCCACACACCAAGTTGGTGGCGCAGCTGTGTGCTCCATTAAAATTGCGGGCGCCCTCTGCCTCGTTGTTTCAGCGGTTCAGATTTAAATGCATAGCGTCCACATCGATAAAATGATAAGACCTTGAATAAGTTTACTCATTGCAAACATAAATGTCCATTTTCGAGTTGTATGATCTACTAGCAATTAATTTTTGAGATCAGCTTGCATCTAATACGCGTGTTTATTGAATAATTCCTCTAGTTTTTCGTCTTCAAACTTTTCGGTATTACAGAGCGTTCTTTATCCCCAATATCATAACCATTATTTTTGAAACACTGAAACGTTTTCGTCTGTCGTTTCTGATACACCATTCGGTGTTATTCAAAAAAACAAAATCCTGCCGCAATTTGCCCCCCTGGATTTTTTCGACCTCAATGTTTGTCTATTTTACTGAATATTCAACAACTGTCTCTCTATTATTAAAGAAATTTTGTTACGTCGGAATAGTTTTGGAATTGATTCGAGTTTGTATCAAACTGCATGAATTTATAACTCAGCAGTCGATGTATTTTATGTAGTGAGAGAGTTTTGCTGTATTTATAAGAAAATTTACTTTTTTGTCAGAAATTTAAGCTCAGCCATGGAGGAAGGAGTTGTTACAATAAAAGTAGTTTTTCGTTTTGTTTTGCACTCTAAAGTGGTTGTTTTTCTTTATTACTGGACTGAAACAGAGTTTTAGCCTACTGCAAAACTTGGTCTTCAAGAATTTTGGTAGCAGTCTTTGCGACTGAGTGTTAAGTTCACATATTGAAGTATGGTTCTAAGTTGAGTGTTAAGTTCACAACGGAAAAATATTTAGTTTTCAAGACAAATTAGGTTTGGCTTCGGGGGTTGGTTTTTGAGGTACCAACTTTGACTGGACATAGAAGTAGTTGATAACACCATAACTAGTCTTGATGTTCAACTCATTTTCCGATTATAAGACTTATAAGAAGTAATTTCTAGTTAAATTGAAATTAATGCCCAATTTGATGCACTTGCTTACGATACGGCTAAGTTATATGTCGAGCTCAATCCGGGGCAGCCAAGATCACGGATCACAAGTTATTCAAAGTACTCTACTACTGATTGGGTAGCAAACTGAAGAGAAATTTGTTGTGCATAAGTATGTTATTAATAAAACGACAAATTAAGAGTTCATGCTTCAGTTTAATAGTAATTAATATATTATAAGTATAAACTATAGGTTGATATTAAAAATATGTAAGATACAACTTGCCCAGGCGAACACCAAATCAGAAGAGCCGTTTTAGATGCAAAAGGTACATGGCGGGATTAGACATATTTTCAATCCCTCTTCTGTTCAGTGGAACCCGCTCTATTCGTCTCGTTTAGTGATTCCCCACTAATTTGGAGTATACCGCTTTACTGGTTTCCTAATACAAGAGCTTCTTCTTAACTCGAGTGTCTCACATGTGTTTTTATCCGCACAGCTTTTTTGTGTATTCGCGCTGTAATTAATGTGTACAGGTGCTTCTTTGCCGCTAACATCTTGAGCTTGATTTGAGTTTTGAACGGTTTTGTTTCTTGGGAAACGGTGATTGGCAGTGAAGTCATTTGCGTAGCCGTTAAGTTCAGAACAATATTAGCCGGTTGCCCGTGGGAGATTCTGGGGATACTTCTAGTTTAGTATCATTGTTCCCTTCCACTGGATTCACTTGGCAGTTCAACATTTGTATGCGCAAAAGTTTGCCGCGCACGTTGATGAAATAATTAAAACGACCATCTCTCCGAACAATTTCGCCGAGCTCCCATTTCTTGTCCTTGTTGGTGTAGTTTCGGACTTGAACCATCTCACCAGGGTGATACTCCATCCCAATTGGGTATACTGCTCTCATTTTTTCTCGGACCTTGTCTCCTATGTTCGATCGGGCTAAGTCCAGAACGATGCGGATATCCCTTTGTAAAAATAGTGTGCATGGCGCCACCCACATCGTTGCATTTGGAGTTTTGCTGTATCGCATAAGGTAATTAGCAAATTTGAAGTTCAAGTTACCCGGATCGTTTATCACCTTTCACAGCGCGGCCTTCATTGTCTGTTAGAAAAAACTTTACAATTTGTTAAACATGGTGTAGAAATGCTGGTTTTTGGAATTCTCATTATCTTTACAAAATTTTAGTTAAAACTACAAATTCCAAATTCGAAAGTGAGGACGAAGAAAAAGACGAGGAATATATTGATGAAAAAGAATCCTGTACAGAGTCAATTGAATATCTTAAAGTACCATATTTTTCATTTAGTGTAGTGAAGTGTTGGGGGTGGCGGCGAAACACCCATCATCGACCACTGATTGGTCCATAGTGTATCCACCGTCACAGAGTTGAAATACAGCCTGTTACCACTGATTAAGATAGAAAGATTTGGATGCAAAAGCGAGACTTACTATTCGCGAAGATCTCCTCACAAGACCTTTAGAGGGAGGATTTTTTGATGACCCAATAATCTAATGAGTGTATGCTTCGCTGCATAGAAATCAAAAAAGCGTTTAAATGGAACCACGCTTGATTCGATGGATCGTCAAGTCCCTTAAAACTGCAGTCACCCCTCTGCTTGCATTAGAAAACATATTTTGTAGCAAAAGTTTTAAGGGTTTTCAAAGTAAGTTGTGTCAACGGGAAAATGTGGCTATGTCCAAGCAAATCTATTGACCTGTCGTAGAATTCGCCCGATGCATAAAGCACTTTTAGTTTTAACGCGGACACCGTGCACCAGCCACTTCATGCCTCCACTGTGCTACAGCGAGAGGTGTATTCATTCCGGCCCACCGACGATTGGTCAGAGAAGGTGGAAAATATACGAGTGTTTTCCCAAGCAGGCACAAGAAGAAAGATGTAGGATCCGACGCTCCTTTGGCTAATGCATGTGATGTGCTCTCCGGTCCTCCACTCTGCATGGTATGACGGGGATTATATCGGGTGTGGGTGGTCTTAGGAAATCAGACGTGGACATGCATATTGCGGCAAACGGTCACGACTGCCACGGAGGATGACGACGACGACGATGGGAAAGGAAAGGCGCTGGCGATTGGCGACGCGGAGGATGACCAGGATAGCGATGGTAGCACGGACAAGGATCGACATTAGCAATAGTCATCCAAATAGTAAATGAGTGAGTGGGCGAGGGGGCGATTGCGAAAAGGCTAAGGGATGTAGATGAAGATGGAGAGGGCGAGGCAGAGGCAGAGGAAGACACATCCGTTGCAAGGGATATTGTCAAACACGACGGTCACGTTATATGTGCACCAATTTTGAGAAAGTTGACCGGTATAGCCTAGGGATGAGATGCAGAGGACTTTGGGCTGGCATGTGGGGGCAAACTCACTTCACCGCTCGGCAAGCGGACAACGGAAGACGATGGCTGTGCCGATGGTAATGCTGGTGCCATGAGTTTCTCTCTTGAAAGCATCCGCTCCGAAGTTTGCATAAGAGAATTGAATGGAACCGAACTGCTTGCTGGACAGGAGGCGAACGGCAGCGACAATGACGACAACGACGACGACGTCGACGACCGATATGAGAAATACAATACTTCTTCTCTTGTTTGCCTTCAGCCGTCGTGTGTCTCTCGGGGAGACACACGGGGTTGGACGAAGCCTCAAACTGCTTTGAATACAGAATCGCCCGCGCAGCGGTAGCCATCTTGCCAGAATCAAGCCCAGGTACGGTGCCCCACCACCAGAGGAGGACTCTTCTAGTTTACACCCATCTTCGTCTCGAGATAACAGCAGCAGTGGACGGCATTAATTTTGACTGACCAAAGGATAAGGCGAGCCCAGGATACGAGTCGGTCCGAGCAAACCAGGACTTTCGTTCCAGGCGCTTGCTTCTCCTAATGTCCTTATAAATCCTGCAGCTGGTGTTCCTTATTCTTCTTCTTCGCAATTTCCTTGTTCTGTTCTGTTCGTATGGGTGATGTGCGTGCGTGTGTATGTGTGTGTGTGTTCGCTGCAATCATTTCTCATGCACATCCTTGCGAAATCGCATGTAAATAAAACTCACTAGCTCTGTCTTTCATGTGTGTGATAAGGGGGGCTAGCGGACTCTGCGAGGATGAGGAATATGAAGAAATCTAAACCGAAAACTGGGTTGTATGTACTTTGCGGGGGGTGGGGGCACCGCCCCCGGTGTGTGAGTGTGTATGTGTACGGGGCGAGCAAGAAAGAGAGAAAGAGAGAGAAGCTGAGAGTGAGATTAGAATGACCACTAGGTTGCCCGGCAAAGTAATTCTGGCGGCTATGGCAACGTGGCCAGGAGATCCGTTGCCATGTTCTCGAAACGAGAAAAGATGGGTGTAGAGTGGCGGTTCGTTTTGCGAAAGTAAACTGAAAGAATCCACGTGAGATGGCGTGGTGGTATTACGATACGTTCCAGAGACCGTGAGTGAGAGCCTTTTTATCGGCGGACGGTGGGAGGCCGAGGTGAGCTGTGCTGGTTTTAGCGAAAACATTTCGATTACACGTTTCTTAAGGTGATTCCTCGTGATGCAAGAAATCAAAACGGATTGAAATTGTATCGGTGAGAGGAGACCTGCGTTTGCAACACAATATGAGGCTAATTGGAAATGTGAAACGGCTAAGTGCGAATGTGGTTTTGGGTATTTATTTTCTTCTAAGAGTCCACCAAGATGATGTGCGTAGTTTCTACGGACCTTAAGTGACCTGTGTTCTGCGTTGTTTGAAACCCCTTTGAAGTTCAAAAATGCTAGCTCTTCCGAGAGCTTCCTTTCACGTTGGAAGACAGTTTAAAGCGGATAAAATTTCGATTGGCACAACAGGAAACAGCCGATGTTTGTACTCTCCTTAGGGCTCTAAATGTCTAAATGAAGTAGGTTTCATAGTTAAATAAAAATCAAGAAACTAGCTTTATCGCTCAAAAATATCTCTCCACAAAAAGCAGTTTTGTAAAGATACAAATATTGTGTCAAGGCCAAGTTATCTGTCCTTACCTCGGTATTTGTTCCAACTCTCACCTATGGTCATGAAATTTGAGTATTGATCGAAACAATAAGATCGCGAATTCAAGCTGCCGAGAGAGATTTTTCTTTCTCATTTTATTAAGAAACCGATACAAAATGGTTTAATGAACTTAGGAAGAGAGTGTAAGAAGAATGGTACGCCATGTTACAGAAAACTCGACCAAAACTGTAAAGGGTTATAGAGAAATCACACTTTTGTGCTTTTTCAAGTTGGTGCAAAACTGTAACAATGAATTGATTTCGTTTTTGTTTCTTTGTAAATTTTGGGTTTTATAAAACTTAATATTTTGTATTTGTATTTGTGATATTAATGTTCAAAGACAACAAAAAAAAAATATATGAAAGAAAACTTAAAAATAAAGAAGTTAAGTTTCGTTTCATAATTATTGTTACACTTTTGCCCTTCAGTCTACATAATAACAAAATTGAAAATAAATAAATGAAATGAAAAGAAGAAGAAAAAGTTAATGATTTGTTTAAAATAGTACATAGTTACTTTACAAAATTTTACCAAAAAATATAAGCATTTTAAGAAGACATACAGTTGCGGTCAAAATAAAAGTCTGAAGAATACCTTTTTGCAACTTGAACATAATCTCTTACTCAATGGATTGGATTGGATTGGATTTTTATTACAAAATAATAATTATCAACATTTCAAAACAATTTATGGGTGATGTACATCTAGCACATCAAACTACAAGGAACAAGCCAAACTCGAACGGCTATTAATGATGTTGAATTTTATTACCTTTTTTAAAAAAGTTTGTATTTTATTTGAAGTCCTTTGTTTTTCGAAACAATTGTCAACCTCTATGGAAATGATTGAACTAATTTTTCACAAAAACTCTGTTTAATTTTATACCACTCCTCAAGAAGAATAGTTTCTAACTCTGTCTTGTTAGAAATGGAATGTTTTTAAATTTTTTGGTTTGGTTACTCCCCACAAGTTCTCAATAGGGTTTATATTTGAAAGAGGATTTTGTGAAGAAGTTTCAATAACAAGTGGGCAACTATGCAATTGCTGTCAAAGTAATAGCAGTGCTGCTTTCTGAAGGATACCTTCTTGCAACTTGAGTAATATCATGCTAATGATTAGAATAATTGAAAAATCGTTTACTCCTTAAATTTATTGTTCTAAAGTAGAAGAACATTCTCAAAGTCTCCAAGAATAAAACATTCTCTCATCATGGCCAGCGATCAGATTTTCCGAAAGCAGTTCCTCATTAGATTTTCTCACGCCTAATGAGGGGGTAAATATATGTATTATTTTCAACTAATAATAACCTCTTCGTTTCCTTAGTTATTTATTTGTCTTCAATTTTATTATTAGATACGTGTGTGTCCGATTTCACCTCGTAGCCACTGTAATTTGATACTTAAAAAGCTCTCAAATTTAAATATTAAATCAGCCACAACAGTTTTTCTACAAAATATTCCGTTTTTTGGCTCTCCTGTAAAAAATAAAAAATGTCACTTACAGCGCCGTGCACATTATTAGAAACACCTAAAATGATCTTTTTGTTTTCATGAGAACTTATGTATGTACTTAGCACCTTAGAAAGGTGATTTTTGGTTTTTATTTTATCTACAGATTACACCTATAACAATTGTGCTTGGATTTTGCGTCAAGTAAGAAAGTGCAAAAGTGATCAGAATAGCCTGTGCGTGTAAGTAGAAATACAACGATTTTCATTAGAAATCAATAACTTTTTCCAGCTAAAAGGTTATACAATTTTGGTATTTTCTATAACAGCCATAGTTATCGACAATATTCTTCAATATTCTTAGTAAGCACTCAACTCAGGAATAATCTACTATGGAATCTTCATTCCTTAAGAATCCAATTTTGGATGTTAAATTACATATTTTAGTGTGTCTAAACATTTTTTAGTAGTAAAATAAAGATCAAAGTTTTACGATCGCTCATCCAAAGGGGTCCTCCCTCCTTATTTTGCGCATATTGCCGTATGTTTTGCATGTTTATGGAAAACGCGAAATCCAAGTAGCCGCAAATCGAAAATGCGCCACTACACTCCCCAATATTTATCAATACTAGAACTAATCCATCCGCTTACTATCGATAGAGGATAAAACTACTGAATTTGACCTTAAAAAAATGTAGAAATTGTAGATATTATTTTATTATTTTTTTTTGTAAGAATTAATTCACACGAATGAACCACTCTAACTAACTTTTGAAAGTCGTTTCAAGTCGTAGACAATGAGATAATAAATGCCAACACAGTACCAAAGCGATATGACATCAACTTTTAACACTGAAATTTCATTTTCTTTATATGGCCACCCAATGACCACTGTGTCACTTAGAACATTTTAAGTTCGATATTACTGGCTTGCTGACAGAAGTTAACAACGAGTGTGCTTAGTGTGACGTGCGAAAATGTTTTAATCAAATCGTATCATGTTGCTCCAAATCCAAACATGATGCTCAATTTTGGTTGCTAAAACAAAAAATTAATCAAACATGGTCACAAAAAGTGGTTGGAATGGATTGTGTTGAAGTTCAAATTGGTTGGCCATTGATTCAAAACTTAGCTACTTAGATGATTTTTCTATTACTCGGGATTAAACTTTTGCAGATTTCAATCGAAAAACTTAGCATGCAAAATTCAATTTGTAGTCTGCAATTAAAGTGGGCGCCGTTGGCTCGATCGGTTAGTGCGTCGGACTGTTGAGCGAGAGTACCCGGGTTCGAATCCAGCTCGGGGAAAAATAAACACCACAAACATTTTTCACGGCCCCACCTCCAGCGAACGCCTGACAACCTTCCTGGAGTACTTCTGTCATGAAAAGCTTTCGCAATTCGCCGTTCGGAACCGGCATTAATAAACAGTAGGTCCCCTCCTCATGTGACAAAATTATAACGCGCACAACACAGGAGGCGCGAAAAAGCTAGGCTCTGGCTCTCAACGGGCTGTTACGCCGCCCAATACAATACAATAGTCTGCAATTAAAAAGCTTCAATTAGATTTGTCATGTTATGCAAAATATTTAACCCTTTCATAACCGCATTTAATTCCAGCTGCACGAAAACTATTTCCTTTCACTTCAGAAAAAAAAAGTTAAAGAACCCGAATGTTCCTTTTGTACTAAAAGACGTGTGATGCAGAATTCAATTAACTGAAATAGGGTTTTAGAATTGGGTTTTAAAACTTAAGACACATTTAATGCAATTGTGTTAATATTTGAGTTGTCAGCAAATAACATACATGTTGTATATGAACAACAGTGGGCATGAAAGGGTTAAGCCAATCTACCCTCTCAATGTAGTCTGGAAGAATTCCAATTTAGTTTATTTTAAACTGAAGGCTAGCTTTAGCTGCACTACTTTCCCGATGCAATACTTTTATTTGGCAAGAAATATGGAAAGGCCGATTTGTTGACTCCATTTTATCCAGTCGAGCATTCATAGCCTACGTGATAGATCACTGATTTCGACTGAAAGTTGGAGTAAGCTGAATTGAATTTGTGGCTCAGATCTTTGAAGCTCCTTCTTTATGATTTCGATATAGAAGAATATAGAAGAATTATGAAAAAAATTATAAACCTTGCATTCTCTGTACATTTTCCGACGGCGAAAAACCCGTCGGGGTTTTAATTGTTTTGTGCATAGTTTCGTCCTGTTAATTTGGAAGTAACTTATAGTACCTCACAAAATTGAGCATACACCCACAAATACAGCATAATTTTGGTTTCTCCGTCTAAAAAAAAGTTATTTGTCGACGAAACAAAAATGGAGTTTCTATTGCACATACATATGTATTTCCCCTAATATAATATATTCAAAAATAAAAATAGCCACTAATCATTTTTTCGTAGGCGTCGTGGCTTAATCGTTAGTGCGTCGGATTGTTAAGCGAGAGTACCTGGGTTCGAATCCGGGTCGGGGAAATAACACCACAAACATTTTTCACGGCCCACCTCCAGCGAACGACTGACAACCCTCCTGGAGTACTTCTGTCATGGTAAGCTTTCGCCGTTCGGAACCGGCATTAAACAGTAGGTCCCCTCCACATGTATCAAAATATATCGCGCACAACACAATGGAGGCGCGAAGAAGCTAGACTCTGGCCCTGTATGGGCTGTTACGCCGACTATTTATTTGTTTTTAATCATTTTTTCTACCAAAATATAAGCACTTCATTTTTGTGGGTCTACGCTTAATTTTGTGAGGTATTGTAAGTTCATATGAGGATATATTCAATTTGTTCGCGCCGAATCTAGCCACAAAACACAAAAGTAAATTAATAAATAAACAAAATAAAATATCAAGACAATCAATGTTTTTACGTTGAAAATAAATTAATTTTGGATCCACTTACTATGAGTAATTTAGTGGATTTAAAATTAATATTTTGCTCGCTGGCTTTGATCTAACACGTACAGTAATGGACAGAAGAAATAAGTACAATATATACTTGCAGATACTATTGTAACTTTTTCCTTTTCTATCGTCCACCAAACACCCACCCATCTTCTGGGATGTAGGTAGGTGGTAGATAGAAAAATCACATAGAAAGGCTTGTTGGCTCTTTGCTTAAACGAATGAAATATAAAGGGTGTGTAATACAGTTTTAGTTTTAGTGGGGTAGTAGCCCCATTTATTAGCTTAAGACAAGCAAGGAAAAAAAAACTTAACATAACTTAAAAACTAACAGAAAACTTAACCTAACTTAAGACCTATTGGGGATGGCGGTTATGGCGGCGGAGCCGGAGTTTTAGGGTGGAGGGATTCGCGCTGAAGTCGAAAGCGGGAGCGGAGTTACACTTGCGCAACATTCGAGATATAGGTTCATTTGAGCCATAGGAGGTGTGATGGGGAGGAAGGTAGAAGAAGCGAAGGGTGCGTGTGTTACGTGGGGTGGTATTAATGTGGATGGAACTGAGAATGGTGGAATAGTCGTACAGTATTAAGTATTGGAATACTAAAGTTGTTTTTCTTATAATTTTCAACAAGGATAGTAAGTTTGCCCACGGAAGTGTATTATTTTAAAGTGTATTTATTTTATTGCCCACATTGAAATCCGTCTTTTTTACAATTTTGAACTATCGTCCTAAAAGTACCACGGTTTCGTATTATTTGCAAAGAACAGAAGTTTGCCTTCTATTTGCAGTAATACTTTGGAACAGAAATTCCTTAATGCTTTAAGTCCTCACTTGTATATTAATATAATAAAAGTACCAGGGTTTCGTATTATTTGCAAAGAACAGAAGTTTGCCTTCTATTTGCAGTAATACTTTGGAACAGAAATTCCTTAATGCTTTAAGTCCTCACATATATATTAATATCTTATACATTACCGCATATTTTGCATGTTTTCAATGGAAAAGCACAAGTTAACTCACAAAAAAAATTCTTAAAACCAAGATGAACGTCGGCTTTCAATCTACGAACCACAGTATACCCACTATAGGTACCCATTAGAGCAGCTGCTATTTCCCCTCGACCAACGAATTCATCGTCATAGTAATTCAGGAAGCACCGAACACTAGCTTATCATTTTTATGCATATTTGTTTGATTTGTTGTTCAAAGCGTTGACACGTATTCACAGATATCAAATGCTATAAAAACGCAAATAAAATTAAGGGGCAAGAGACGAGGAAGTTGGATATCTGTATTGGCCCATTTGTGCCACGAATTACGAACTTTCCAAATTTGCACTTTTTAAAAATGTTGACTTACACATTGAAGAGTCTAGCTAATATTGTTGCCAAAACATTTTGAACAATTAGTTTATGTGTGAGCCATTCATTTGCAATAATCTATTGTAGTGACACTTATTTTTCGTCATGGGGAGAGTACGATGATTTTGGCAGCAACAGTTTATGACGGGCTTTTATAGATGAGTCAAAAACATGTATTTTTTGCTTTGGGAGAGGGGGTCTATCTCTCCCTGTTTAGGAGGTAATTAAGCAAATATCAATTAACATGAAAAAGAAATTATTAAAAAGCAAAGACAACACTTACAATGAAGTACAATACCAGTTTCGATAGAAGGAAGAAACCCGTTCTTTAATCGTAGGTTTAAGTTAAATTATTCATGTCCATAGTTGTTGAAAAATTCGCATGTAACCTCAAAATTTTTGACAAAAAATAAACGATGAAGGCATCCGAAAAAAAATGTTGTCCAATTCAAGCGTCATCAAGCAACTTAGTGATTAATCCTAATCCATTAAACTTAGTGATTAATCCTAAGAAACGGTCATAACTCACACAGGATTTGAACTTTTCACACTTTATTCGTACCAACATGATATTGCTCTTTTGTTATTATTTCTATACTTTATTGAGATACATTTTGAATTATAGTGCCAATATAAAATACGAACACAAGTTGTGAGACGTCACAACTGAGAAAACTCAGCAAAACTTGAAAACGCTGAACACACTGGGAATTATATAACAATTCATTCAAATGATTACATCAAAGCAATATGTGAGATTTTGAAAGTACAAGAATAAATTGATTCGGCATCCTGAACTAGATTCCAAAGTTATTTTTTATTGATATTCAAACAAATAACGAAAGGAATGCGTTTCCATGCTAACAGAGTTCCCTTCGCATGCACAGCAAACAGAATTCATTGAGTGCGTTATTGAAGAACAATTATAATTTTTAAGTAAAAACAACCTGAGCTACACCCTTTCCTTACAACTTGAAAGCTTTCTTAATCGTTAATCAGATTAATCACAATCAAGATCACAAGAAAGACAAGTGCATCCCTGCCCGTCTTTGGTGTGGTTGGGCTGTTCTTGTACAGCACTTATTGAAAGAATAGGCTAATCAAGTAGTCACAGTAGTGATGCAAAAAATTTTGTCTGTTACTTGTGGGCAACATGTGGTTTAAAAAAAAAGGGCATGCCGTCCAATTCGTGAAATAATCCAATTATTGCGCAAAAGATTTTATTTTCGTCGTGTATTTTCTCGTTTGACATGATTACAGTAGAACTTTCAAGACTTAAGGTCCTTGGGTGTCTTTCCCTAGGTACATATGGTATATTTGAAGTCAAATGTCTAGCTCAATTACTCCTGTAATTAAAAGGTATTTTCAAATCCGCATCGCAAAAATCAGTCATACCCAATTGTGCAAAATGTCAATGGAAAATGCCAAGAAGCAGCTTTCATAAAACACAACAATTAAACCTGGATTTGATCTTCTAAAGAGATGAAAATTGACCACGGTTATGAAAATTAAAAGAAAGAAATATACCGACAAATAATTCAGTATTTTATTCATGCCTTTCGTTAAAACTCTGTCACAAACACCTCCGTAAGTGAACTTTTAAACAAGACATTCGGCTCTAGAGAAATCATGAGAGTATTAAATTCTCGGAGAAATTTATGAGTCTAAAACACCACCCTAAACCCACCCAACACCCAACTTCATGAGAGCGGCGAGTAACCCTACACTGCGCGACTTTTTTTTAATAAAAGAATATATTTTCTTATATACTTTATACCTGCAAATACCAGAATAATAATTCCGAAAACCATTAGTCTACGTAATTTGGCATGGTTATTTATTCAAAATTTATAAAGCATATAACCTACAAAACTCAATAGAGTAGAATTGTGATCCATATTTTATGAAAGACGTAAGAATTGAGTTGTATCAGATCTGCTACACTGTGCAGTGTAGGGTTAAATTCTAGACAAAAAAGAGGATACAACAGTTCTTTTAGCTCGCAGTACACTCCCCAATTTCTTCAATTCAATTCGTAAAAAAATTGTTTGCCCAACCACAGCCATTTAATCCAAATTCGTCACCTCACAGCAAATTGCTATGGTTGTGATGGAGTATCTGGGAGCACGCGTAAATTTGCTATGACTTGGACCCAATGACGCAGTCGGTCTGAGTCCAAGTGGGCGTCATTTCCTCCTTCTTTTGCAAAGTGCGTCATCGAAGCTTCGTCGTTTATAGCTCTTTTCAATTTAAATTGTTTACATCAATCATAATATTTATTGCAATACACTCTTAACATTTTGGATTTGAAAAAAAAAGTTAAGCCAATCTAGTTTTTGGTTTCTTTAATTTCCTTCGCAACTTTAGCTCAGACAGGAGTCGGTGAATTTTGGTACAGAACCCATTGGGGCACATTCCAGCGGGATCATTTCTATGTCGTTTCTATGTGCAGCCTTTTAAATGCATTTATAGTGATAACGCCCCACCCTCGTCGTCAACAAAACTAAAACTCACCTGTTCCCATTTGCTTGCCGAATTTTCACTCCCCACCCACGGGTAAAACTCGGAAATCTGCAATGAGCTTCCTCCAGCTTACAAGTAAGTCATTAACCGTAACCACTCTTATCGTAAATCTGATTAATTTAACTACTTATTAAGTTCACTCACCGTGTCGCACCCTTATCAGTTGCACCCCTCTGAAACTTTTCATCCCCTGTTTTGCAATGTGAGACCGGGCAACAAACTATAGACGAGAAGGAGACCAGACCAGACTCCCACCCAAAAAAAAAACCTCTCAATACATATGAGGAAAAATTAAATAACACAATACACACATGGGTAAAATTGCGGAAAGAAAAAGGAACCCACTCCCACCCACTCCGGCAAAGGAAAGACGAAAAAAAAAAACAGCGAAACAAGAAATGCTCCTAACGACTAAAACTAAATTCCAAAAAAAAAAAACTCGAAAACTCTTCTCCTACACCAATCCCCGGAATAATAGATGCAGAGGATGATGGGCGGGCGTCCAGTTGCCAAAGTAGAACGTCCGGTTTTGACTTGGCCTCGGGCTAAATAGCGCTCATGAAGAGCAGCAGCGCACTCACCCTCCCACCACCAGTGCTATTTACAATCAAGCTAAAGGCTTGAGTATTTAATACTTTGCATGTGCACCTGAAAAACTCTGAAATCCCCACACGGGGGCTGCTGGAAGATGTGTAAGTCGATGTTGTCGTCGTCGGAGTCGTTGGAGTCGTTGGAGTCGTTGGAACCGTCGTCTCCGTCGTCGTGGTCGTGGTCGCCCATCGTCCTTCGTCGTCGTCTTTTTTCCTCCCACGGCCGCCGACTACGGCCGAAAGCCCAAAAAGGATATACCAGCAAAGAGCAAGAAAGAAAGAGAGAGAGATATGATTTAGCCGGACCTTGTGAGTTACTTATTTGTTGTTTTATATTTCCACATTCTCCGCTTTTTTGTTTTGGTCTTTTGCAGGGGGTGCATGGAAATTATTTGATAGTTAAATACGGAAAATGCATGTCCTGCGGGTGGGTTGGGGTTTTTTTTTGCAGTTGATAAGTATCCTTCGGGGATTTTTGAAGGATCTTTTTTTACTTCTTGTTTATTTTTATTTTTTTTTTTTTGTTCTGACTTTCCTTTTTCTTTCTCGTTGGCTTTTTGTTTTTCCTATTTATGCTCATTGTAAGAGGTAGCGCACACATAAAGTCGCTGTCATCATCCGAACGGTGGGTGGGTGGCGGAATTTTGCGGATTAGAAAATACAAAATTGTTGGTACGGTCCGCTTGAATTAATCTGAAGCGTTTACGGATCGTGCATTCCAAGGGGCCCGGCGAATGTGATGCGAGGAGGCAGTTCGAGGATGCAGTCAATCCGTTGTAATTGTCATTTTGCGGCAGCCTTTCATCCAGTTTTTGATTCATGTGCAATGGTAGATGAATTTCTGCATTTTTTTTTGTGTGACGTTTTTTTTTTTATTCTTTCTTTCGGTTTTTTTTTGGCAACGTTGTCGGCTGCAAAGTGGATGATGTGGCCGGATGACGGACTCAAAAGAAATGATTACTCAAAAGGAAATGCGCTGCGCTCTTTCTCTTTGGTGTGCAGGCTGGGACCTGGTTTTCTTTTTCTCCTATTTTTTTTTTTGATTCATTTATTTTAGTTGTTTTAATTTTAATTTGTTTTTGTATTATGTTCGTTGTCCTTGTGCAACGCAGTACAATGTGCAAAATTAAAAGGAACCTAAAGAGTGAGGGACAGAGATTTTTCTTTTTCCCCGTGCGCTGTTATTATTGCGAGAAGATTTTCATTTTTTTTAATGGTACTTGGAGATACACTTCTTGACAACAAATGCGGCAGGAAGCACTCGATGACCTGCCATCTCTTGCCTGTAGGGCGCTGTTTGTTGGGAGAGGTTGCCGGGAGCGCAGACAGCTCGTTTTATAACTCTGCTCAGTTGTCTTGCAGTGACTCGAGCTGTCCGGATGTATTTGTACACAATTTAAGAAACACTCTATTTGTCTTTTTTCATGGTGGCATTTATTTTCTTGTGATATTCGTCCTCCAAAGTAAAGCACTTGGTAGCCGGTTTAACTTGAAAAGCATCAAATGCACTTTCCAGGTGTTTCTAATTTTCCGTTAGTACGTAAGTCAATTTAACCTTAAATTGTCCAAAAAGTAAATAAGATTGACCCCTGAGACTCAAAGATCAGATGTAAATTATCACATGTGCTAAATATAAATAAGGAAGTGTTTGATGTCTTCAACTTCTTTTGTAAAACGAACTTAAGCTGTTACTTTTTTACTGCGACAAATCAATTATACAGGGTTTTCCAATAAGAGGTGTTATTTTAATAATCAAAGAAAAATTTGTTTGAGATATATGATCGGATGTTTATTTTAATGTAAAATGTTTATGCCATTATTAATGGAAAACAATATTATTCAAATGGCCGCCTCGGCTACGCTTACAGAACCGTATCCTTTTCAATAAAATTTTTCATCACCAAATCACAAAGTGGCTGCTGTATGCCCTCAATAGCTTCACGAATTCCATCAACGAGGTCTTGAATCGACGCTGCGCTGTTGGCAAGGTGTCGTAAGGTGTTAAATCACAAGATCTCGGTGGCCAATTGTGACCATCCCTTCGAGAGGTAAAATGGTCCGGAAGCTTTTCCCGTAAAAGCTCGATGGTTTCGTTCTTTGTTGAAAGCAAACATTGTTCAGATCAATACCAGCCATAAAAAAATCATCAATCATCTCTTGATAGCGCAATCCATTCATCGTAACTATTGCTCCAGCCTCATTTTCGAAAAAGTAAGCTCCAATGACTTTATAACCGCACCAGACAGTTACATGTTGAGGATGGAGAGGCTTTTCAACAATAAATCTAGGCTTTTTCGAGCCCCAGATGAGACAATTTTGCTTATTGACCTCCACCGAAGTGGAAATGAGCCTCGCTTTTCGATGAAATTCCGGATCATTCAAATACATGAATTTGAAGGACCCAATCAGCAAAGACACGACGTTGTTTGATTGATTAACTGAATTTTATAAGCCTTAAGAACCGAGTCTTTATGCGAAATACGGTGTTATGTCGTTTGTAGAGTGCCCAATTCTAAAGAACGACGGGGAATGAACAAACCTAGGTTAAATTATTCGCCTATTTACACTCCACAATTTTACTTCACTATCGCGCTTCAAGCCATTTAACTAATGTTACTCAGTACATTGTTCCTTCGAAGCCGTTTCAGTATAGTCTTTGACACAACTTTGACAAAATAATAAGGTAGTAATGGACAAATGATGAACGCAAAAGTCTGATCTCCAAGAACTCATAAAGGAACCATCAGTTGCAGAAATGACTTGAGCATGATAAAAAAGGACTCAATGAAAACTTTCCCACCGCCACGTCACTCATGGCGCATTCAAAAGAATCTTTAGTCTCGTCTTTGGCTCTGCTACGTTCATTCTTCATAAGACATGTTTAGAACCTTTTTCGAAAAATAAAAGTAATTGTAAGACTTGACGTTTCAGAAGTCAAAGAGAAACATGAAATAGGCTGTCATCTGTTCGCCGCATACTATTCGTAAAATGGTTTTGTAAACTGACGAAATGACGAGCTGAAAAGTCATAGAAATAAAACAAAAACATAAAACTGTTGAAACGTAGGCGAACTGGAAAATTTGAATTGTGTGGGAACAGTGGTCGGTCTTTCCAGATTTCTCTTTTCATTCAAACGTTCGAGTTGTGCACAGTAGAGGAAAGAATTCACCGCTATAAAGCAAAGTTCTAGCAACTCAAAATAGACAATAAACTTCCAATCTCACCACACACTCAACATATATTCGTGTATGAACTAATTTTTAGCAATTCTTTTTTACATAAAAGTCAATCGTCAATCTTAACTCAATTAAATATTAAATTAAAACGAATGTATAAAATCTTTTTTGCAGACAAGCCTCAAGGCTTCGCAAATTACATATCATTGTACCTTGTTACATGTTTATTAAATAAATAAAATTATCAATTATAACCTTATTGCCGACTCGAATGATATCCATATATAAATACTTTAAGGCTCTGCAGGCTGAGCACATGGATTTTTAAAAATTTTACAGCTTTAGACTGCTCAAGACTTAAAATCAGAAAATGTCAGTTTGCCGGTAAAGTCCTCTTGCCAGATAAACCTCCACCTAACGAAACGACACTCATTTTACTCTCGTCAAACAGATAAATACTACTCCACAGATAAAGGGAAAGGGAAACCAGCAACAAAAACACGAGATCAAAATGAAAAGCCTCTAAATGCGAAAGTAGTTGCGGTGTGCTGCATAAAGGCGTGTAAAAGGTGCAAAAAAGGGATGCGCCTCTCCTCCAAATGCACTACTGCTTCGTCTGCTTTTTAATCTCTTCTCAGCAAATAACTTTTTTCTGTTTTGCAAAGTACTGCCACCTCTCATCGGCCCACCAAATGGCCTGCTTCTCCTTCTTCGAAAAAAAAAAAACAAGTCGACTGAACCCATTCATTGTTTCTGCTTCGAGGACATTTCCTTTAGTCTGGGGGAGGTGGGAGGAAGGGTGGTAACACTTCGTCTTAGCCACAGACACACACACTTCCGTCTTCTTAAATGATTTATTGATTCCCGAGACAGAGGAGGTCCTTTTGAGAAGCACGTGGATATCTGGGTCATGAGGAGTGCATTGATTTTGACATTTTTTTTTTCTTCTCTATTCCCCGCAGCCTCCGAGATTGATGTCACCAGCGTCATTGACGCAATGCCGCCGTGGCAACAGCTTCGAGATGGCCACCTTGCTGTGCAGTATGCTGATTGGGGCCGGCTTCCCGGCCATGGTCGTATCGGGGGCAGCCAGAGACGTAACGATACACAACATTCAGACTGATGTGCCCTACGAGGTGCCGGAGACTCGCGATCTTACGGACGATCTGGTGGAGGCCGAGGACATGGATGTTCCCATTAGCGACACCAGGTACATGATCAAGAAGAAGCCGATTCTGGTCAGCCAGCTGGACCAGAAGATGGCCGTGATAAACGCAGAAAGGGAGCGCCGCGAAAGAGCCGAAGCTGAGCAGATCACTAGAACCGCGCGTGAGGTGAGTTCCTTCGAAAAAGATAAATGAAATGAGTCTCATCACAGCCCATCCCAGATATACGAAGAACAAAAGTGGTTCGATGAACCCAACCGTCGCTCGCATGCGTGGGTGGCGATCATCACCAACGCGCCGTGGTCAACCAAGCCGCGAATCAAGGTCCTCGACGAAGACGGCGAGGAGGTGGACGCTCCAATTTCGGTGGAGTTCATCGAGCCGACCACGGGAGCTATACACCAGACAAATACGAAGGCGTATACACACGTCGAGAGCGTGTGGAACAACCTCAACTACTACGTGAACTTGCAGGAGGGACGCATCCGCGAGCTGCGCTGGGATTTTCGTGAGACCAGTGACTGGGAGCACTTCTTGGCGGGCGAGCCGCCTGAGATGCGAGTGGCCGAGGCGATCTCCGAGGAAAATCTCGAAGAGCCCACTAACAAGGCCGACGTGGAGAAGCACATTGACGTGGGTCGCACGTGGGTCCAAAAAATCCAAATCAACGAGGTGGACTTCGACGAGCGGTATCCAAACCAGAAGAAGTCGATTTATTACAAGCGCGTTCTGCACGAGCGTTTTTCGTCGCACTCGCAGGCCGACGGCAAAATGTCGCAGGTGACGCTCTTCGCTGACGACGATTACGAGTGTCCTGACCGACGCTGGACTTGGTTCGACAACCGCAGTGACCTTATGATTCAGAGCATTTACGACTTCACGACTGGGGACACCGAGGAGCACTTCCTGCAGGGAAGGCCGGATGCACTGAGATGTAAGTTTTGCGTGGTTCGTGTTCGAGTGTTTGATTATTCATTTCAGTTTACTTGTACAACGTCGACGAGAACAAGCCGAAGATCATGCACTTCTTCTCGACACCCCGAGCGGACAACATGCGCTACAGCAAAATCCTACCGGAGAAGGTCGTGCTGCACTTTGAAAAAGAAACGGGAAGGTGAGTGGATAAGGTCTCTCATACTTAAGTTGTTGCTCATCAATCCAAAGCTCTGATCATGAGCTGATGATGACTTGCAATAAAACGTTTATTTTTTACAAAAGTTGGTCATTAGCTTCTTTGAAAAAGTTCTTTCGTGTGGATAAGAGTTGGTTGTTGTTACTTCGACTTAAGACTTTATAAATACAGATTACTATGAAATTTGGCTGCTGTGGCATAACAAAAGTTTAAAACACCCCCGTGTAGTCAATTCTGGCAATTGTATTTTTTTTAATGTCTTCCAAGAAAAGAAAATGTTCGATTCATCTGAGCTGAGCACTTTCATTCCGAGAACTACTAAAGAATCTTTTATGTTCATATTTTTCTGGAAATAAAGTATAACTTTGAAATACTGATAAGTAGGGCAGGATCAAGAAAATGAAAAGGCAGCGAGAGATGAAGGTTCGTCTTTATCTACTTCTTAAGAGAATAAGTACATTGATATTGATATGTTACCAATTATACCGCGTACAACACATTGCAGGCGCGGAAAAGGCTCTGGCTGTCCACGGTCTATTCTGCCAATAATTACTATTACTCAGCATATTGAAGAAAATACGTCAGTGCCCAGGGTTGTCATTTTAGCGGATTTGTCGCTAGATCTAGCGGAGTTTTAAGACTCTTGACGATTTTTGAAACAAAAACTTGTCGCTAAAATAAAATCTAGTGGTTTTTAGTGTCTTTCCGTACCACGACTTTTCACTAAAATGCAGCTTCGAATCTATGGTAATTCTTAAACGACGCAACTGTGAGACGATGAAATCCTTGGTTTTGATGTTTAACACCATGTGCTGCTGTAGGCTTTGATTTTTACTTTGAAGTTCGCTGTTTGGCGTTCTAAAACTTTTTATTTAGGAGTCAATTGTATTTGGTAGAAATGTCTTATTTTCCAATGAAAACATGTATCACTTTTTTGAAACCTCAAAATTTAAGCGATTTCTAGCGGATTTTAGCAAAGCAAAAACTAACATTTCTAGCGGATAATCTTTTCAGTCAGCGGCATCACTGACAGTACCTATAGTTTTACTGAGTACACATCACAAGTCTGTTCAAATTAAGGGATCCTACGGATGTGCTAATCGTATTAATTTTTGCTAATCGTTTCTAATTTTTGATACAGTCTAGTTTAAAACATGAAGAAACTTGCCACTATTTCGTTGACGCCGAAAATCAATTAATTCAAACATGAACGATAGTGATCTGCTGGGTTCACGATCAAAGCACCAGAAGCTTCTTACAGGAATCAACTCAGACTTTTTTCAATATCCCTTTAACTCCTCAAACAATTAATTAAAATGGATCGCAATCATTTCGATGTGATATGAATGCTTATTTTCAAATTTAAGGCTACATTTGTCGACAGCATTTTAAAATTTAAAGCTACAGTCTCGTGGTAAACTCAATGAAACTTTCAGCGTAAAATTGTTTATGATTGCATTTTTCAGAACTCTAAATATTGCATTTTGGAGTGGTACGATTTTTAGGGCATAACAAATCCAAAAATCTAAGTTTTTGAACTTTTTAATCACTAATCGTAGAACGTTTAAAAATTAGACCAGTTCCAAACTTCACTTAAACTCACGCAGACCAAAAAAAAAAATGTATTTGCAAAAAATGTGTTTGCATTCAAACGTCTAAAAATGCGATTAAAGGTCTTGTTAAAAATAATGAGACTAAATGTTTATGCTATATTAACACCAAAACATACTCCCATCGTCAGATCACGGAATCTTTTAATGATGGGATTTGATTCCATCATTCATTTAAGCATCGATTTTGCTACGAAAAAATTGAATCAGCAACCTCGAAGAAACGGAATGGCGGTACAGAGTAGAAGGAGAGTCAAGGATATTTGAAAATGTGTATTGATATTAGAAATAATAACACAAAGAAGCAGGTAGATCTCAATTTGCAAACCACAAATCAAAAATCTATGCAACACACTTTCTACCTGACACCCAGCGGTAAGTAGTTCCATGGAATTCGAATTGAATATTGCGATTTTCGCAAACCGCAATAAGAATCAAGAAAGAGCATAATGTTCAACAATTCATAAAACGAACAATTGCATTTCTAAAAGAAGATGCCTTTTATTTATGACTTCCTTGCAGACAATTTACATAAGTACCAATAAGAGGTCAAGTCCTTCACTGTTCACAACCTGTTTGAGAAGATTTTCATTTATTACATTGTAAAATAGTGGTTAAGAAAAAGCCAAAATTATCACTAGATTTACCAGACCAGTCCTTAAGAAATGTACTTAGTGGTTTCCAGTCTTTATTTACTTCTAAAACATAATAAAATGAGTTCAACTATTCATTCATACATAAAAATTATTCTTAAGTTATTGCTACAAAAATCATGATAGAATGAAAATTTTATTGAACTTAGTGTTAAAATTGCCAGTTCAAAGGAATAACGAAACCTTTATGTAATCATTCCGGTGACTGTCGTCTTTTATATATTTGACTATAACTTATAAATCCTCTGCAGTTAAAGGATAAAATTTGGACTGAAGGCTTATCTAGGCAACCCAAAAATAAATCACGCATTTTTTTTGGAATTAGTTGCATTTTAAAGGAAACGTTAGTACTAATACTAACGCTCGAAAAAACTTGTATTAACTTTAATGGTCGATATTGGTGTTTTTGTAAAGGGGGCGGAGAATTGATTGTGAAAATATCTGTTTGTCTGCCGATAGGCTTGAACCTTGGTAACTGGCTAACCACTTCTGCTGACAAACCAGGTTTTGCAGGTATCTTAAATTGTAACAATATGTAAGATGTATTGCAAAAAAATAAATACAATACAATACTTGTCCAAAGGAAGTTTAGGTAAAAAATTTTAAGAAATTTTCATAATAGCACAAAACTTAGCACCAATACTAAATTTAAAAAGCAAATTTCTTTTATTAGATCTTTAATATGGGTTTCGTTGGAAAGAGGATGATAGCTAGATCAAAAAGTTGTACAATGGTAATCACGTTACTCTTATTGGTAAGAAATTATTAGCCAATAAACTGCCAAAAACTGACTGGTGTACCGTGTTCCTTAACTTATTTTCTAAAATATCGGACAAAAAAATATGAAAAAAAAAATTTGGTATAGGGCATCTCATCGCAATATCCCAAAAATACCCAAAAATCGTGTACGATTTTTTTTTTATACTAAAATAAATTATTTACTAACTTTTTAAAAAAAAAAAAAAATACAAGGGAATTTGTACCATCGGATAGGTCCTGTAAAATGAAATTGAGTTTTCATTTTGGAAGTTTTATATAGGGGTTAAGTTGTCTTTAAAGTCTCATTTCCCAACCCGTGGGTCTAGAAATGTGAAAAAAAAAAACTGATGAAACTGATGTAATCTTTAAAACTAGATTGAGCACTCTAGCTTTAATAGTTTTCGAGAGAAACAAAAAAATAACAACATTCGAATTTTGTAGAACTCGACGAAGATATTAACGACTTAAATCACATAAATTTTTTCTTGAAGAAGGTGAACTGGCGATAGTCTTAGTGGATACGCATGCGAGAATTTCATTCCTTAAGTACGCAAGAGCAATTTTCATACGGTTGACGCGGTCAGTAAATGGGAAAGGATTTTCGTTTTTTTAGTTTAATTCGTAATGGAAAGAAAATTTGACTGTAGCTATTTTGATTTGTTGATTTCCTTAACTTATGTTAAGTCCTAACTACTTATCTGTTTGCCAACAAAAGTTAAGTAAAACAAAGAAGTTTAAGTTAAATCAACTGTCCAAAATTTAACTCGAGAAAAGTATGCTGGAGTAGGGCTGCTATTTATCTATGATTTCCACTCAAACGAATTTAAGTCAATCAAATTCGGAACGAAGACTCATCTCCTTAACGACATTTAGTAAGCATTAATATTAAATGCAATAGTACGAACAGTACATTGACAGTTTTGACCTACTGACATTTTACAATAAAGAGCTTTCTTTCGTTTCATAAAATTGAAGACCACATCACTTAGCTCGTCGATTTGAAATAAACTCAGAACGCATTCCTCTTAATCGCTGACTTTACTTATAATAAATTGTTTTTCAGGGTTTACTACAAGGAATTTATTACGAAGTACGAAAGGACCAAACTCAGGGTAAGCTTAGCACGTCATCCCGTCCCTCTACTTTCTAACCATGTTTTTGTTTAGGAGGTCACCGAGAAGTTTCAACGAAATCCCGAAAAAAAGGCGATCAAAGACATTGCAATTCGGAAATACCTCCTCGACCTAAATAGAATCTTCATACAATTCCATTACGTCCGAGGTGCTCTCACTGCCTGGACCAGGGAGTTCATTAAACCACCGAAGCCAGATTACGGCTGTGAGATTATCTTCAATCCCGAGCTGACCAAAGGTTACAAGGTGCGCCTTTTTTTCCTTGAAAAAAAAAAAAGAATCATGTAATAATTTTATCTTGTTTTTATTTTTGCGAAATTGCCATGTCCGTGTTTAGTACGGTGGCACTGATCCGGACCCGACACAATTGGAATTGTACCTGCTGCTGCTAGATGCACTGAAGTGCGAGGAGGCGGCCATCAAGTCATACTACAACCACATCGAGGAGTTGAACGAAATTGTGAAGCTGCGTAGGCGCGAAGTCCGAAACACCATTCTCAAGTTCAAGTGCTTCGATCCGCTGCGGAACGCCGCGGCCAGGAAGATCCGATTGGAAAAGGTAAATGACCGAATCGCTTATGAACTAGAATGTCCTTGCACCGCTGACCTAATTAAGCTGTGGTAATGACCTCTTTGGCAGTCATGCTCGGACTTCTGTAATTGGCATGGCTTTGTACATGCATCGGTGTGCCGGTCGAAGACGCCACCACCCCACAGACTCGCCTGCATAATATATGTTAATTTCGGTTTGCTTACCGCCCGGTGGGCGGTGGCCCGGGGGGGACAAATTTCAAATTAATGCATTTGTATTACTTGGAAATAGATAGTGTCACTCCATTGTTTGTCGGTCCACTTCTTAATGCATAATTGAAAGCATCAATATTTGGCACTTAATTGAGTTGCATGATGCGTATGTGCGTGTTTGGGTGCGTGGTGGGGGCGGTCGGTTATTGCCTCCTCGGGCTCATTGTTCAAGGACCTTGAACTTAATTAGAGCAATTAAAATAGCTCAGAAGTTCTCGGAATTTTGTGTTAAAGGGGATAGATTTTGATTTCTGCTTAATATTTGCAGGATGCCGAGGAGAAGGAGATCAAGATGAAGCGTCAATCGAATCTACCGGACTTCCTAGCTCCCTACGTCATCCCGTATGGCAATCGTCCTTTGACACCCGCGGAATCCTGGGACGCTTACCACTCGTGTTTGAACAACTTAAAGTCACGCTTCGTGTCATTGCTCAACGAGCTGCAGCATAGCTACGAAGATGTGAGTTCGATTTTCTGTGTCCTTTCTTTGTCCGAATGTCCTTTTTCTTCCAGTTGACAGCTGAAGCGACTTCGCTAAAGAAGTTCCTCACTAAATTTGAGGACAAATTCGATGACTTCGACTACAATCGAATGCTGCAGGAATCTAAGGCTCTGGAGTTGCACAAGCGAATGGTGCAGAAGCGTTTGACCATCACCCACGAGGAGGCGCAGAAGAAGTATGATTTGGTGAAGCAGTCCTTGCTGGAGGATCCACGTCTAAATTTGACCGTGGAGTAAAAAGGGTGAAATTTTCTTTTGGACGGAACTTGGTAGAGCCTTTTTTGGAATTTTCTATGTGTCAGTTTTTGGAATATGATATTTTGTAAAATTGTGGCGATTTAATAAACAAATTTTTGATAAAAATTTAAAGTCGTGGACTTTTCTTTAAAGTCATAGTTGGGGGTTTAAATGTTTTTTCGTTTGGTTTCAAGTCACAGTCCGTGCGCCTATCTATTTCATGCTAATATTTGATGCCCCGAACTAGAACAGAGAAAGGAGAGAACGCATCACTCTCTTTGTCTGTAAAAAGAATGTAATTTTGTAAAAGAAGAGAATCAGAACAAGAATCAGCGTTTGATTTGAGTAAGACAATTTTGTGTTATAGGTTTTCCTTTCGGCCGCAAGAAATTGTTTTTCGATCAAAATGAATTTTTTGATTCTAGGAGATTGAACGAATGTTTCGATATTTGTTTTTTCGATCGCAAAGGAGTTTTGAATTTATTGGTAAAATCCTACGCTTTTCTGTGACCTCGCAGCACACAAGCCACTGCTTTTGGCCATAAGCAGAAACAATAAGTTGGTTTAGTCAACTTTTTTTGAAGATGGAGAAGGCAGGCCATTTGCTGTCCGATAAAAGGTGGAAGTACTTTGCGAAAGAGATTTGCTAAGAAGAGGTTAAAAAGCAGAAACGCATCCCTTTTTTGTATCGTTTCGACGTCTTTATGCAGCACATAGCAATTACTCTCGTGTTTTTGTTGCTAGATCCTTTTTTCTTCTTCTGTGAAATTGTATGTATCTGTTTGACTATATTTAAAGGAGTGTCGTTTCGTTTGTGAACTACTAGAGGTTCTTCTGGCCGTGAAAAGAGAGATTGATATCGGGGACTGGGGATTCTTTCTTTTAACTTTCTGGAGGTCGAAAGAAAAGATTGACTAGATAAAAAGATGAAATTCTTAGACGTTTTTGAGGAACGCTTTTGTGCGCTTCTATCTGTGGAAGCTTTGAGGTCTGCATAGGAAAGAATTAACCATGTTGACCCTTCTTGATTTTTCGAGTATAAATTGGAAGTGCAAACTAATTCGGTCCGTTATTTTATGTTCAAAATTTTATTTTTTTATTGAAAAAAAAACCTAAAAAAATTTTCCCTCAGAAGCAACTACTTTTTCCCATGTCTCTGGTTATTTTCGAATACCATCTCCAAAAAATGAATCCTCTTGGGGCTATCGTAGTATATCCACTTTTAATCTCCAATCACGATCCGGTGCAAAAATCCCCTCCTTTGATGTCTTTCTGAGGTTAAAAATCGCCTTTCAACATCTCTCGGTTTCAGCTCGTACGGCACCCAATTTCCTTGCTTTTGAATAAATTCAAATTTCTTTAACATAATGGAAATTGTTTGCTGAGTCACTCCCAACAATTCTGCGAATTCACTTTGCGTTTAGCACGGATCTTGATCCAGTAAAGCATCCTATTCCACATCTCCAAAATTTTTGAGCTGGCCGAAACACTCTTTGTCTTCGACGCTAAAGTCATCACTTCTGAAGCGTCGAAACCGCTCTCTACATGATTTATAGGTAGGAGCAGATTCACCATAAACTTCTACAAGTTTGGGCTTCAGCTGGACTTTTCTTCCAACTAAAAAAGAAAATCAAAACTTCCCGCAAATGCTGTTAATTTATGACAAATCCAAACATTTACGAAGAGGCAAAAACCAATACTACGGTCTTAAACAGACGCTGATGCACACTAATTATTGCTGACAAATGTCACACCTTTCCAGTGAACTGGGTAATCGCTTCCAAAATCAGCCACGACTTGCAGATGGCGCCATCTTTTGAAAACGGATCTAATTAATTTGTACCCCCAATAGTAAATCACTCGATGTTGTGCAAAAAAAAAACGATTGAATAATCTCAAGTCCTCTGGTAACTCGACTTAACTAATTCATTCATATCTAATAGGCGAGCAACAATCGGCAGTAAGTGGTAACGATAAATCCAATTTTCTACAAATTGCCAGTGGAGGGATCAACACTCGACCCTATTCTCTTTACCATCTATATAAATCGTTTGGTAGAAGTAGTCAAGAATTGTTCTCTCTGAAGAGGTGCAAGTTAATTTCTATTCATTCTATCCTGTGAAATGTATGAAAATGTATTCATTAAATTGCTAGTTCTAGTTACAATTTCTGATAAGCAAAATTTCCTTGAAATGAAATGTATTCCCACACTTATTCCTATGTAAAAATACAATCCGGATGAAAGTTCAACCCTCCATAATGCTCCGTGTACATTCTCGAAAATCAAACTTATGGCCTCTCTATTACTGTTTTGCAAATCAAAACATTGTCAAGTAACATTGATGAACCATCAAAGTAGTGACAATGAAAATTGACGAAAATCAAATTAGCCAACCAAATTAATCAGCCGAACGCTTTAAGGAACATGCAGACGACCAATGTTAGGTCAGGTTATGTGGTGCCGGCTAGTCGGAAAACAAATAGACCTATAAGTTCATACTGTGTTACACTATGGACTTTCAATATTAGAACACAATACTTGTACAGACAGAAGGCTCCGTCCCGCACATGGGATACTGTAATTGCGTCATCGTCAAATTATTCGTTCACTGTGAATTACACGACATAAGGAATGACATAATGAACACTTCAACGTACAGCTGATTTCGTTTGACAGAAGGTTGAAATACAATTTGTTTTTGTTTATAGTGCAGAACGGTCTAAAAGCTATCGTGCAAAAATGTCTTCAAATGAGTTAGTGAAGTTAAATAATATAAGTTATCTTTTAAATGAAACGCGTTAACTTCTCTATTTTTACTTTATTCGATAAAATTAAAATAACTAAAAATGCTCGCTGCTTATGGCGAGACGAGTCTTTATTACAAGGAGTTCGGCACTAAACTAATCTTAAAACTAACCTACCGAATTCTTATCTACTACGCTGACCCTTCGTTCATACCACATGTTGTGTTTTCGTTTCTTATCGATGTTTGCATTTCGTGGCATTCTATGTTAGCGTCCTCTTATCGGTGTTTGCATTATATCCTATCGTCCTCGTTATCGTTCGAGTCGTCATGCTGGTCGGTACGATGTCGACAGCATATTGTTGCTTGGGTTAACTTATACATGTATTATTGAAAGGACGAACAACCGTCGTTTTTCACGGTTTTCTTAAGCTTTTATTATTCTAAGCTTTACGGTGACGAACCGAGACAATTTTTCACATCTGTGAGAGTGAAAAAGGAAATCATTCAATTCAATTAAAGCATTCAAAACAAACTGCCAATATCTCCAAAATGCAACCTAATTCTAATATACGTAAATAAAAAATGTGACAGTGCCGCAATGTCGAGCCTAGTTTTCGTCAAATGAAAAAAAATTGCTTTTGTTCTTGTGCCTGAAAACCAGCGGTTGACGATTTTCTTCTCTGTTTCATAAGGCGAATTTTTGCGTCAGGTTTGTGGTTTCAGCAGAACGGTTTTTCATCACAAAGTGATGATCCAATTGGTTGGAGAATTAGGTTAATTCATACCATTGATGAATTGAATAGAGTGAATACTTGCCAGACCATAACAGCGGTGTCATTTGTCAAGAGCATTAAGCATTAAAGTGCACTGTTCCCGAATTGAAAACCTAATTAGTGGCAATTAGTAGCCCACTTGCTTCAACTCAGTGACCCTTCAAATTGCGAGAAATTCTGTCTCTGAATGAACCTTGAGTCAACAACTTAAGACCCCGAAGACGTGTCTCTTTAACGAGCTTAACACTTTACCCCAACGTGGGGGTTGACGTCAATTGATCCACCTATTGAATTCAACCACCCACCCATGCAACAATTTAACACAAATTCTTCACATACGAATGAACCTTTAAAGCAATTCCCGTGCAGGCCTATTTAGATGCAAATTTGATTCCATCGGATGGATCCCCGCAGTCCGCACTAATTACAGTCATCAACTATCGCTTACTCCCACCCCTCACCCACACACAAACAGAGAGAGAGATGAGATACATCTATCATACGTGTAATCAAAAACAAACAAACCGCCACCATCGCCATCAAGAAAATGCATATAAATAAGCAAACACTCAACAAACAACAACTCACATCACCACCATCACCATCATCATCATCAGAACGAACACATCTTTAATAGATCGTAAACAGCTAAACGAACTAACAAACCAACACGTAAGGACATAAAAGAAAGGAAGATTCCATAAAACCCCAACCAAGGACTACGCTGACGACGACCAACGACCAACGACCGAGGAGCGACGACTACCACCACACCAAACGACTCCCATTCGTACGGGGTAAATCATGCTCTATTAACAAATTACCGAACGATAAATCAAACCATCCAACAAACACTTAACTTTATTTTCAATCATATAAATTTTATTATCGTTTTATTGGATGCGAACCAGTCGGCGGGCGGGTGGGGAATGAACGAGGGGGGTGGTTAAGGCTTTCTCACACAAAAAAAAACCCACCCACCAGGCACAACGACCGGATAGTGATACTCGTGCGGCTACTAAACCTTGCCCCACAAAATTCTTCCAAGAAAGTTACACAACTAACTGAAGACCAGCCAGGCAAGGACCAACGGCTGAGCATCAAGAACGGCAACGACAACGACAACGGCAACGACAACCTCTAGGATGACGACAAATGCCGGTGTACGAGAGTAGCCATTAAAAAGAAAGTCCAACTTCATCTTCGTCACCCAACGGTGCACCCTTCTTCTCCCCGAAGGAAGGGAGACTCTCTCAATAAAAAAAAAGCTCGAATGGTGGGAGTCCTTAAGAATAATTTTTATAGCTCGTTCGTCTTGTGTGCAGTGTGCCTTGTGCCACAAGAAGAAGAAGCATCTCCCCCTGGTCGGTCGGTCGGTCCTCTCTCTCCACACACAGGCACACAAAATACGAAAAGAAAAACAAAATAAAAATCCAGAAGAGACGGGTCCTTATACACCCATCCAGGACCCTGAGACCAGAAGCGAAAAGAGGAACGTAATCGTTACATAAAAATTTTATGAGATTCGATAAAAACATGGCAACAACCTGTTGTCTGTGTCTGCCTCTTCTCTGTAACGTCTGCCCGCCTCAGTCCCTCTCACTCTATCGCTCTTTTGGCCGTCTGTGTCTCACGCTTTGGTCCTGGGTTAAGGACAAAATACATTTAACATATAGCCCGCCACTGCCGCCGCATGTATAAAAAGCTGAATCGGGTCCTGGTTTGGTGATGTTGCAATTCATTCGGATTGTGTTTTTTTTTTGTGTTGTTGTGTTCATCCTTCGTCGTCCGTGTGTCTTTTTTTGTTTTTTAATAAAAGTGTGTTGGACTATAAAAATTTAATGGAGTAGGAGATTTTTTTTTCTTTTAGGGGTATTATTTCTTCTTTTTTTTGTTGATTTTATTTAAACAGAAGTTGAAAGTAACTGTTTGTGGTTGTGGCTTTTGGTGTGGGTGGGAGAGAAAGTGGTGGGCGAACGACAGGAAGTGTTCATAGACAATTAGCTAATGGTTGTTGGTACTGGTGTGTTGCTGATGCAACAATTAGCAGGCCTTTAGAGGAGGTAAGTTGTGCCTCATGTCTGATGGTCGCCAAGGAGACTGATGGGGTTATCTTATGGAACTCTGTTCATTTATCGACGCAACTCATTCGTCAGACTGCGATTTGTTTTACAAAAAAAGTGCAACCTATAGCGACTTCCTATAAGATAATTCAACAAAAGCTGACTGAGCTTAGAGCCGTACTTAGAGCCATTTCAAAAGTTTTTATTTTGCTGGTACCAGGAATGTGGTAGCAAAACCACAACTAATGCTATTTGGGGTCTATAAAAACCTACTTTACCTACTTACTTTCTAGCAAGTACATAATTCTAGTCATAAAATTATTATTAAACTTTATTGAAATACAAAAAAAATATTAAAACAATAAAAGAGATTAAGCTAGAGATTAAGTAGGGGTTTCAACTAAACACTTATAAAGTCACAAAATTAAAAATTCAATTTTTTGTTTTAACCCGATTAAAGTTTTCTTAAATCTGGGGAAATTATTTGATTTATTAGAGTTATTATAAGAAATTTCGATGCCATTCAAAAAATTTACACAGATTTCATAATAAATTCAAGGCGATTCAGGGGTTGACCCAAATTTTTAATTTTTCATAAGGAGTTCAATGCAGCTTGATCGCCCCGTGAGTCATCGATCGATATAAGTCGGAGTAACCACTGTAAAAAGAATGGAGCGGATGGGGTGAGCCATTCAAACAAACCGTCCTTAAATCTAACTTCTAACTTTTGCAACAGTGGCGATTTTACTTTTTCATTTAAAATAACTCGTGTATTTTTTCTTATTTCAAATGTTTTTCTTATAATGCACGGTTTTTTAACAATCAGCTAAGTCAATGTTATCCCAGAGCTGTAGATTTTCTTTGAGTAATGTGCCCTAATGTTTGTCCACTAAACGTTCTGGCTTTTGCGTTATAAAAGAACTAGGAAAAATGGTCCTGATATAAAAAAATTCTTATAACAATAAAAAAGAGCTTTAGACCACACAACTGAAGTAAAACTTCTTTAGCTGTAGTCAAATTCAATGCATCGAATAGAAACATGGCTTAAAGCCATGTCTTCAAGAAAAGGAATTTACCTTCCAAATTTCAACCAGATCGGTCAAACCGTTCCAAACTTGAAAATTCCAAATATAATATTAATAGACGCGATTTGAAAGGATTTTTTTCTAACTCTTGAACAGCTGAACGAATTTCGATGAAATTTGGAATATAAATTTCTTATATCCTACACTGAAACCTTAACTAATTTGTTCTTGGATACAATGAGTTTAACTTCAACTCAGAAAGCAACCGCGGCACTTTGGAGGCCGACGCACAGTGGTCAATTTGGTCAAAAAGTTTTAATGGATTCTGCTACAGAATAAGCTACAGAATTATTTAATCAATATTACGCCGCAATTATATTATTTAATAATATCACGCCGATTACGACATTTTTCGTAGCGCTCTCATCTCATATAAATCAGTTTACCATCAAAGCGCGTAAAGAAGTTTAACTTCAAAAACAAGCTTTTTACTTTAGTAGTAGCATTGACTTAAACAATTTACAGTACATATAATCTGTTTTCGTCGAAAGAACCTTTTCTTTTCGCTTCTAACTCAGTTCTACCCACAATTATAGATATACATAAGATTAATCAACTGCCTCTAACTCTGTGCACACTTTGTATGGCAGTGACGATATTATCGACTGATTGTTGATATGACTTTCGTTTAAAAGGTGTTGGTTACCGATTCAGTTATCCTCGATTTAGTCACTAAAGATTGGAAAGTCAGATTTGAAGAGCAACAGCCTCTGCTGTAAGATTGTTTCAATGTTTTCGGCCAAAAACCAACTTTAGCTTATAATTTGAAAAATGTATGATGATATAGGATTATAACTAATTTTTTTCTTTGTTTGGAGGTCATTTTACATTACAGAATAAAGTTTGACATTTTTCGGGTGTACGTAAAGTCTCCGGCACCCGGGCACTTAGCATCTTCTTCAATTTGTACTTCAGCCAATATTACCAAAAACAAAGCTTTGTTGTATTTGATTTAGTGTAGCAATTAAATCCTGTGAATCCCATACCTCGTTGCCTCCCGGCAAATTGTCATAATTTGCCACCACTCCCGCCTCGAGGTCTACACAAACGCCACACGCCCAAATCACAACAATGGCCCACTCACCACTTGTTGATGAAATGTAAATTCGACTCCTGCCCCTAAAATCACCGTATGCGTGATTAACAACATCAACAGATTACCATATTGTTATCCCCTCACAGGAGCGCTTTCAAACGGAAACCAAAAAAGACAACAAAGCAACACCAGCAAAACAAAAAAATAAAGGACCAAACAGAATATCCTTCCGTTTAAATATGTTAATTACCGCCATCACCCGGTCGTCAAACAACAACAGCTGTGTCAAGTTGTGCATGCGTTGCCCGACTATGCCAAAAACAGGATGCACATCAGTTAATCTGCACTCGTCTACAATGGCGACTCATCCCAGACGAGAATGGACCAGGACACACACATATTGCCTGTCCATCATCATCGTCAGCGCCCTCGTCACGACGACAACACAAAAGCATGCCGCAACGACAAAGTGAATAAAAGTGCAACGCCGCTGCAAAGCCACGTAAATTGTATAGACCATCAGAATGTACCGCCTTTTTATCGTTATCAACCTTTTCGCTGAGGTTCCTTTTTTTTTGTGTTGTGTTTTGTTTTTGCCACTTGTTGTTTGCCACTAGAGCCACCGAGCCACCTATGGAAGTCCACTCTGACCTGGGAATCACTAAATTTTCCCGTCAACGGGCAAACTGAAAACGCGTGGAGTGTGCGGAGTTAACACACCGACTGAACACGGAGCTCTAAACACCGTCATCTCCATCCACGACCACTCCACTGATACTATTACGGATAGTTAGACCAGGAGCAGGAGCCCGACCAGGACGGGATGAAGAGAGCACAGAGCACACACCGTCACCACGAACCGACAGAACAACGACAGCACCTCCACCAATCAACATCAACGCATAGGTCGGCATTTAATTGGTGTGGTCTTTATGGCACCAAAGTTCCTCCAAACGCAGTGCACCACAGCCAACGAGTAATATCAGGAGCGGCAGGACCTCGGCAGGAGTGGATGCTTTTTTTTGCTTTCATTATTTTTCAACGCTCTTTTTTTCGCACAAAATGTCACATCCTTGCGTTTTATGGGGTTTCTTTTTTTTCTGCTGACAGGATCGGAACGTCTGGCGTCCATGAGTTAGTTAGCTCGGCGGTGGTTGCAACAGGTGCCACCACCGGTGCGCCGTATGGTGGCAGGTATACCAACAGGCGTCAATTGAAATTTCACTGGCGAGTGAGTGATTTTTTTCTTCTCCTCTCCTTTAAGTTAATTTTTTTTTGGTTTTGGTGAAAGGGAGAAAAGAATTAACGCCGCGAAGTGGAAAATGCGCGAAAATGAGTGATGCGTAATTTAATTTGCGTTCGTCGCCTAGAGGCAGAAGGAAATTTGATCCTTGACCGTGACAGTGGACGACGACGAGAGAGACGTGTTATTTTTTTTTTTTTTTACTTTGTTGTTGGCTGTCCCTGTCTTCTGACGGGAGTTCCAATTTCCAATTCCAAGATCATTTGGTGGTTTTTATTTTGTGCGGTGGCTACTGGTCACATAACGCGCGCAGATGGAGCAAGTACGACCACGTCGATGAACGTGAAGGGAAAAGAGAAGAACAAAAAAAAGGCAATTTCCGCTGGAGTCCTTCCAATTTCTTTTTGATCTGAAAGCTGAAACGCGCTTACGTTGGAGAGTAATTTGATGAGGAAATGATGTCACGAATCAGTTGACAATGTGTCGACGCTGCCGTCGGTTGATAGCTGCGTGAGTTGCGTCTGGGAACAAAGAAGAATGGAGGCTGCTGGAATTAACTGTGAGTTGAACTGATGAACGATTTCCTTCTCATCTTCCACGAGGTCTTGGTGGGCGAGAAACAGAGAGATGTGGGATGATGGGAAAAGCTTCAATTCGGCCTATTTTTAAACGACATCATTGTAAGTTAAAGGACAAATTAACATCCTTTAGCCGTCTACCAATGTTCCAATGATAAAAAAAATTAAAGATTTGCATTTTAGCTTTTCATTTTGTAAAATAAAGGAAATAAAACAAAAAAAAATTTAATTTTTTGTAGTTGTTGATGACTTTTGACATGTGTATGGCTACTTGTGCAGTTATGCATTTTTCAACTTTACAAAATATACCAATAATGCAAACGATCAAAATGATAAAAATCTGAAATATGTGCATTGATTAATCTTCCTTTCAAATATATTGAGAGCACTTTGGCGTTAACAGTTTTCGAGTTATTGGCCAAAACAAGAAAAACGAAAACTTGAGATTTCTTAGATTTCATTGAAAAAAATACAGCACAAGATATTCGGCCTTGTTTTCGAGATTAAGATAATTTAAAATAAATTGACTTCTGAAACAACCCCTATTTCAACGCCTAATTCGAGCACAGCTACATTTATAAAAAATTAAATAAAGAATGATTAAAAATTAAATTTTACATATCGTATTCGAACTACATATCTCAACCCTCAAATGAACAATTTGATTTTTATACAATTTTTTTTTTTGCAGTAAGTTTTTTAAAGATTGAGCCGAAGAAGTTGTTTTGGTTTGAGGCCAAAAAAACCCTCTGTGCGTGAGTGTGGTCGCACATGACAGATTTCATTTTATTTTGTTAATTTAAAAAAAAGACAATTTTTAGTTGTTTTTTTATAAATTTATTAAATATTCCACAAAAGAAAGTTAAATCATTTTCTAACTTTTTTAACTTGATTATTTGTACAGATGAAGGCGATTCAACTGCATTTGATGACAAATTTAAGAGTGAAAATAATTCTTCTTAGATGAATCAATCTTTTAATTTTGGTATAAAAACATGTAACGCAAATGAAAAACAATATTATCCACTTTACATTTTACTTATTACGTCTTTGTATGTGTATATAAGTTCGAAAACAAATGTAAATGAAATCTTCGGCTTATGTGTACTAAAATAAATACAGCCGAAGCCCTCTAAGCCGAAAATCTCTCTAACTCGACACACTTGGCCTCTTGATCTATTTTCAATTCCTCTAAGTCGAATTTTTTTTTGCAAAAAAATAAACAAATAATTTCCTCTCGCAACTTGTATCAAGCACGCAACTTGTATTGCATGCTCTGAATCTCTCTCAATTTGGCACTGGACGACGAAGACCTTTCATTTCATGTTGATTTTTTAGTGCAAACAGGGAGGAGAAAAAAGCGCATGTGGTTGGCCTTATTATTGTTTACCTATACAGGAAAGAAAATGAATGTTCACAGCAAGAATGAGGATTTGCATGTCGACCTACACGCTAAACATCGAACCCAAAGAATATGAGAAAATCGAAACTATTCGCCAGGGGTTCTCGAAGCCCAATCATGTTGGGCGAACACAATTGTCGTCTAGGGCCACATAATCGTCGTCCACATACAACCACAAATGAGCTATGGGTTATTTGTGCACACAACCGTGCGGCTCTGTATGTATAACTGCGCTGCTTATTCATTGTGTTGTTGGTTGGCCTCAAATAATTTACTTTTAATATAAAAACAGTTAGGTATCTGAGATGTTTTCTGCCTTCTAAAAATAGAGTGCGTTTTTAAAAGACTTCATTCTCCAATTTTAAATACTCAATCCAAAATTACAAGCCTTTTTAAAGTAATTTTCTGTGTTTTTTACTTACATTTATACTCTTTTAAATAAAATAAAGGCTTTTGAAAAAAAAATTTTTTGACATCCCGTGAAAATTCGACTAAGAGGGTTTCGACTGTGCTTTATTCTAATTAAAACGAAAAAAAAAAAACAAATGAGAAGTGAAAATGAGTTTATTTATCACTAAACTAAAATTTAACCATTTCAAAAAGTTGCACTTGCCAACTTAATTTTATATATCTAAGAAAAATTAGTACTGGTACTAAACTAAAAGACAAACCTTCTTCGAAATTCGACATGATATTAGTTCCAAAAACAAAACAACACTTTTTTTAGCAACCAAAATTGAAACTAATAAATCTGCAACATGATCTTTCTATTCAATGCAGTGTTACCGCAAATGGTGTTATATTTTAATAGAAAATATATTTGATTTTCCACAATAATGCACTATTTATAATTCGGTTAAAAGGAAGGAGATTTTGTTTTAAATTTTGTCCGAGCGATGCTTTACTGTGCGACAGATTGCATTTCTTTATTTCAAGCGGTTTTAGATTCTCTGGTTAATTTTGTCATTTCATGAATAAATAAAGGTTTCAATTTGAAACAAAAGTGAAAAAGTATTAGCAATTCTATTATTTTGGCTTAAACATGTAATAAATAGGCTAATAAATAGGCCTAGGAACTTATTATTGTTATAATGTTACTTATTTTTTTCTCTAAGAAAGACTAAAGACGGTAAGCATTAGTTGCGAAAAAAAATATATATATCTAAACTAATCATTCATAGCGTCGTTTTGTAGGTTATGTCAAGACCTTTCAAATGATGTGTAGTATTGCCAGATACGAGCTCTGTAGCGCTTTGTACATAGCCGACAAAGGGAGTCAAAAGACAAAAAGGAGGAAGGGAGATATTTGATAACCTTACATATATAAATCATTACTTTTTCGAACATCAGTATTCGTAGTTATTTGATCTTTAATCATGTTTATTCTGAGATACGAAGGATTCGTTTATTTTAGTCAGTCAAGCACGGTTGTCAAGCAAATTGTACGATTTGTAGTTAGGTGTGAACCCCGCTTATAGAAACACTAAATAAATTTTCCTACACATCATATAAAAAGAAATGAAAGAAAACATAAATTTAACGTTTGAATAGAATGAGAGGACTATAAGGAGGCAGCTCTTCGCTCTTCTTCCATTGTTCATAAGCTAGAATGATAGAATACAAAATTGCGCCGTCGTGTGCCCTCTTCAAATCTTTTTCGGTCTAGGTTATTCCCAATTTTTTTTTCAATACAAATGTTTCGGACATTCATATCATTCTCAGTCTCGGTTGTTCGCTATTTTTTTCAATACAATCATTTCGGTCGTCCATTTCGTTTCGTTCGTTCGTGTCGTTTCGTTCTCGGTATATCGATTGAATGAGCGAAGAATTGACAAGAGCGAACTACCGAGACCGAAACAATCGAGCCGTTCAATAGAAAAGTATTGACTTGGTGATCAATTGGTTTGTGGTTGTGTGATTTCAATCACCAATACTTTTAAGTGAACGAATCAATCACGACCGACCCAGGTCTAATAGACACAAACTTCCGATTAGAAACGGACAGGAAGCAACTGTTGATATGCTCAGCCAAAAATTAAGGGCAGGTTTACGAGATCAATCACTCGCGTGTAGCCCACGGCTAATTGGTCAGTTTTAAGCAAATGAAAAAAAAAAAGTTCGAGAAGATATGAACATTTTGAGACTACCGCAAAAAAATTGCAAAAAAAAAAATTTCACCAACTTGATCCTGGGAACTAAAAGAAATCTACGACCTCAACACTTTCATGCCCGATCTTACTTAAGACCATAATTTTAATATCTGCTCTAAGGTTTTTTTTTTAAATAGTTTGATATGTTGTCCAAGCTTGTTGGCCAATAATTTACTATAAGTATTGCGAGTAATCGCTTTATAGCTAAGTGCACAATCAACCAACCGTTAACCCTTTCATACCCAATGGATAAAAAAAAGTTCTTTGGACATAAAACAACACCTCCATTTTGTGGCGTTTCTTAGACATTTTTAAAAGAAGGTCTTAAAGTGGAAGGAACAGCTCGTGTAAAAAGATATTTGGTAAAAAATCCAATCTGGCGGAGTCTTTTAGGTTAAAAGTCAGCCTAGGCCATTCCATCTAAAGATTATTTGGTAATATCTTTGTTCCTGGATACTTTTATGTAGCTTCAATGAAAATGTTAGGAGGCGATTCGAGTAACTTCGATCTTGTATAAAGCTGACGACTATCACAAGTGTTTTTTCTAAAATAACCTTGCAGCTCTAGTGACCAAAGCAAACCAGGACGCGAGGACACGGCTATCTGGTATAATCTACGAACGAAAGATTCTTGTACGTCACTCCATTTAACCGACGATGAGGACACCCACGATTCCTCCTCTGGCAACCTCCAGCTCTTGCGTAAATATAATTTCAAGTCACTCCAAGTGATGGCTTCCTGTCCGCCCACCACTCACAGACATCGTCACCGGAAGTTGAGGAATCCCAATTGTCCAACTTTTGCTTGGGATTTGAAGAATTAACAAAGCACCACATTTGATCTTGAGCCAGAATGACCTCTGCCCACCTTACCGCCGTTGCATTTCACCTTTCAGGATGCCTTCTCGCAAATCCTTTTGTCCGAAATGCTCATGTCACACTTTGAAGGTGTACGTGCGGTGGCTTAGGTTTAGAAGTGCAATCAAACCGAGCTCCGAGGTCTACATCTGTGCAGTGTCAGTCGAGGAAAAGAGGAATTTTATGTTGCCAAGGTAACTGTTGAGCGTTTTCTTCTTGCCCTCTCTCTTCAGATAGTCGCAACTGTTCTATTTGTTTAATTAAATTCTCCAGAACATGTGAAGACTAATTTCTACATATTTGCTCCTAGTCCCACCTATCTAACTATTTTCCACATTCTCATCCGTATATGTGTGTCCTGGCAACACCCACGGCAATGGTCATAGTCGTCCTGGACTCTCTGAGTGAACCCGGACCTCCGGAAGAAGGAAAACGCATCAAGAGAGGAGGCTTCCCAAGGAAAGCAACAACAAAAAAACAGAAAAAAAAAACACGCACAAAGGAAACCTAATTCCACACTTTGCATAAGAGGGGGATGATTTAACGAATGATGATAATGATGATCTCAATGCAGTGGTCTATGAGGGTGGGTGGGTGGTCAACTACAAAAGACACACTCACGAAGGAGGGAGAGAAGGATCTTCTAGAATCCTCTCGAGTCGGTTAAATTCATCCTTTTATGATGAATTTGGTTTTTGGTCATTCATATCGTCTGCACCCCTCATTTAGTTTCTGGAGAGTGCACACAACGTCCAACACCCAAACTTGGCTTTTGCAAAATATTTATGGCAAACCAGCTTATGGTTTAGATTCTCTCACAAAAGCCCAAGGTGGAGAGGAGATTGAAGATATTCACGAATATGGGATTCGTTTATGGGTGAGGTCAAGCTCTTTGGACAACGAAAATCCGAGCACATTAACAACCCGAACCCGACGGCTGGGCGGGGTTCGTCCTCGCCTCATTCAAGGAAGTGCTCTCTCCTCGTTGGCTCATCAACATCATCGTCGTCGTCTTGCAAAATCTTGCATCTTGCGATCGATGCAGGAGTCAACCTAGACGAGGACGGAGAACGAACTAATGTAAATAATAACCTTAGCTAAATGCATTATGTTATCCTTTTATGTAGTGGGGCGAGTGCAGGCTACAGGAAAACATAAACCAGGCTATCTGTATGTGCGTATCTTTCTGGCCGGGTATCTTTTCATCTACCACCTTCCCGACGGTAGGGAGAGACACACATTGCTTTCGTTCTTTCGTAGTCGTCGTCGGTGATGTGCGTCTAGGATCAGAAGTCCTTCGCCTCTCTCTGGTTTTAGCTGGCAGGGGCATTGGACCTAGAATTTAATGTCCGTTTTACTAATGCCCATGTGTTGCCTATGGAACGCGAGGCTGTCTCTCGCTTGTCGGCTGTCCCGGTTGTCCTGGCTGTCCGACTGTCGGGGCTCTTCACACACGTACGGGGGGAGAGTGCTCCTCTGCTCGCTAAGAGGACCCGGGAAGGAGCTTCGGGAAGCTATCGAGCGTGAATACACACATTCTTGCGAATACACTTATCCTCTGACGATGATGATGGAGGCTTCGACGACAGCAACCGGAGGGGGTGGTTGGGTTGTGGCTGGGCTGGGCTTGTTGTGCTGATGCTGGCGTGCGAGCAAGTGGAAGGATATTTCACTTCGTGAGATATTCCATACACAAAAGATATTGCTCTGGTCTTGGTCCTTTTTGTCAAGAAGCGAGGAGAGGAGGAGATACACCACCACCAACTGACCAGAGAGAGAGAGAGAGAGGGAGAGCAAGTGAGATGTATGTGTCCGTGTGTTTATATCCATGCAGTGAAATTCTAGCAAAGCGGCAGGATTTTCGAAGACGTACCTAAACATTTTGTGCCTCGGACTTTTGTTCGGACGACTTAAAGTCGAAGGACCACCTCCCCGTCGTCGTCTTTCAAATCCACTGGGCGACGGTAATAGTATCCTTGCGAACAAGGAATAAATTGCCCATTCTCTTTGCTACCACCTTTGGGGCAAAAGGGGTACCACACATACACACACATCCATCCACCACTCACACACAGGACTCGGGACGCACACACACATTGGAACACATAAAGTCGGTCTTCTGGTCAGTTTTCCATTTGAAAGGCATGAGTTCACTTCACTTCGCCTACACAACCGCCCAACCCCCGGTCAAAAAACATAAAAGGAATTGTTGTTGTTGGTGTGTATCCTTCGTGTGTCCAAGTGTATATCCCTGCGAAATTCATCGTCGAGAACATTTGCTTATATTTGGAGAAGGTATACTATACTCGCCTCGTGTGTTATTTTCTTGTCGTATTTATTTTTTCTATTTTCATTCTTCTTCCTTCTTCTTCTTCTTCTTCTTCTTCTTATTCGTCGTTGTGTTGTTGTTATTGGTGTATTTTCATCGTCATCCTGTGTGCATTGTGTGAGGAGGAGAAGGATATCTTTAAAAAGGCAGTGAAGGGTTCGGGCTTGAAGAAATATCCGGTTCGCTGCCATGGCAGCAGCAGCAGGAGTCGAGGACCGATGGACGGGTGGGTGGGAAGTGGCTGGGAAATGTTCTTCTTCTGAGCTACGGTAACATTTGCTGACCAAAAACCGAGAGTTCCACATCAAATAGCCAGCAGCAGCAGCAGCTGCCCACTATTTAGAAGTGGGATTTAGTGATAGGTGGCGGGCGGTGGGACAGAGTGGGTGGGAAAAGGACTTGGGTCGCTGCTTGTCCACCTTCACGACAACGTCGACGACGACGACGACGACGACAACGATGGCGATGGCGATGGCGGCGACGTGGTGGTGGACTCTCTGCTCCGATGATGACCACGATGCTGATGTTGTTTCTCCGCCGCTTCGTCGTCTTTCCGTTGCCGTTCCACTGCTCCTGCTGCTGCTGCTGATGATGATGATGACGACGACGAAATTTCGTACGTAAATTGAAAGGATATTACGTTCACACATACACACAGAAATACACACATACATATCTCTTCATCCAGAGGAGGACTTCAAGGAGGGAGCGTTGTGTGAAAAGTGAAGGTTGAGGATTTTCATAGAAACACTGGAGATGTTGGAATCCTTACATACGTGGGACCGATTGCGAGTGGGAGTGGATGGGAGTTGGGAGTTGGGAGTTGGGAGGCTTTGCGATGGAAGAAGGACTCTTTGAAATGGACGAAATGGAAATGACTTGGTTTGCTATTGGGCTTGACCCTTTGAAAACCTTTTAAAACCTCAAAGTGTGCGCACATACATATATATATAAATATAGCAGATTCTCTCACCCTCTCTCTCTGTGTGTATGTAAGTCGTGTACGTGTGTCCAGTTCCATGGTCCAGTATCCTGTGTATAGAGATAGGTATGATAGGGAGGTTGTCGAATTTTGCCGCGGCAGCCATTTTGATTTTATACTTTAGATAAATTTAGCTCCTTAAGCATGCACTGGGAGTGTGGAACAACAAAAAAAGGAGCAATTTGCACCTCAAAAGGACTTGGTGGTGATGTTTCTGGCTCCTTCGTTGGGGTCAGTCTCTTAAAGTGATTCCGTATTTGGCTTTGACTTCGACTTTGGCTTCAGCTTGGCTTTTTCTTGGTGTCGATTCCATTCGGACTGGCGTTTTATTAATTAATTCAAATTGCTTCGTGAATTAGACTGGTCAACAAGCGCTGCCATATTCCGTTGGGCGTGGTGGTGGTGAATGGTGGATGGTAGAGTTGGAAAGGAAATTTAAAATTAACGATCCTTGACAGATGGTCTGGTTAAGGGTACGGCAGCGGATACACAAAAAAAAAAGCAACAGACGCAACCCACAACCGCTGCGAAGATTAATTCGCCTTTTAAAGTATCGAGTTCGGTGTGTATCAGCGTCGTTTTTTTATTCTTCAGATTTTTGCTGCACGGTGGCGTCACCACTTTTTTTTCGGGGCAGGACATGCAACTGTGCTGCGAGAAGGATTAAATTTCAGCCACCGTTAGGTTTGGTGAAGCGGTTTCAATTTTTTCGCTGATCGCAAAAAAAGGGAGACGTGACGAGACGAAAATGGAGAGATGCTCGGGATGGAGGTTGACAATATCAATTTGCTGCGTGTTTTGCTTCTTCACTGCGGCGGGCTTACTATTTAGGGCTTCTAGTTTTTTTTTCACCACATTTTTTTTTCTGATAAAAAAATTTGATGGAGAAGAGCGTTGAAGTGTGAGCAGACATTGACTTCGGGGAACGTAGACGATGTGTTTGGGTGGCGCAGTTATGGACAGTTGCAACAACTTGTCGAGCACTCGGGAGTAGGACTGTCTTTGGGTGGTTGCAGATGGGCTTATGATTGGGAAAAACGAATTGTGAATTTTTGTCATGCTGCAAAAAAAGCACCGAGTCAGCGTGACCGCTTTTTTGCTTTGAAGAGTTGTCGAAGCTCCATTAACGGTACAGATTTGAAAAGAATGGAAGGACCTTCACATGAAAAAAAAAAAAATGGTTTGGAATATGAGTTTTGCCTGAAAGATTTTTTTCAACTTGTCAACAAGCTTTGGTCGCATTTGCAGTAGAAATTTTGGATTTATTTTAAGCTCATTGCTGTAAGGTCAATGTTGTTGCCCATCTGCATGAAATTAAATTTTTTTTTTCTTAATTAAAAACATAAAATTAAGCCTTCTGATGTCATGACCTATCAACGTACAGAGGCAAAAGAAAGTGTACAATCATGTTTCCAGCGTTATAAGACTTATAAAAAGGGTGCTTCGATTTTGAAACTTTTTTCAGTTTTCGAAAGGTTTATTTACTCTCTAAAAGTTGTAAAAAGAATCATAACAATAGATTAAGAAATGGTTACTTTTTTGATAGGCGGGCCCGTTAACGATAGATTACAAGAAAAATATAGCTTAAGTTGATTTTAGCATGAGTATCATAATATTTTTGTCGAAATGACTTATGTAAATAGTAGATTTCGCTTCGAATCAATTGAAATTTTTGAAGTGACTTAAAGAGTTAGTAGAATCAATGCTAAGATATATAGAAGCTATTTTGAAAAAAAAGGTAGGTGCCATGTTTCACCTTAGATTAAATTCTGGATAAGTCAAAATTCACGATGCTAAAATGTAGCCATGAGTTTTATTTTTCCGGTAAAATGCTGTTAATTAACCCTTTACTGTCAAAAGGGCCTGCTACAGGGACATGGTAGGTACCTATGCCATAGCAAATGTTTTTCGACTTATGGCCGGCTAGTCTTGTACTAAATTGTGTGCCAGTGTGCGTCTGTGTAAGCACTCACATCCGGGGTGAGGTCTAAACGCTCGCTATTCCAGTTGTAGTGATGAGTACGTGGGCAAATTTCAAAAAGTCTAATTTAGGAGGAATGAAGTCTGTTCGATGCCTTAGAAGTTCTTTAGCTATCGAATTCAGGATGCAGCTGTGACCAAATGGCCTCGATGTATACAAAAAAACAGTATTTGGAAATTCGAAAATTAGGTTATACAGCAGTAATTTTAGTGCAAATGCCGTAGCTGTAAATATTAGGTTGTCAAATTCCGCCTTTTTGTCTTTTGAATTTTCCGGCTATGTACAAAACGCTACAGAGCTCGTATCCAAACTAATCATGCATAGCGTCGTTTTGTAGGTTATGTAAATAAAATACTTAAAATACTAAAGTTTACTAGAGTTTTTCAATAGGGATTTGACAATGTTAAATTTTAATTTGTGAACGCACCCTTTCACTAATCACCGAACTTTCATTGTCAATTTATTCAGTAAACTCAACACAACACGAACGAGCAATTTATAAAAACACGTCTGCAAATTATAAAAATTTTCTACCGAAATTCGGAGTCGGTGACCGCAACTTTAAGAGTGTTAACTCCAATTTTCGCACGTAATTCTTGCCCTAGTAGACAGGCATCAACAAGTTTAGTGCAAAACTTTGAGTCTACATACTCATTGTGTGATGTTGCCGTGACAGTAAGACAACGGGTTGGTCAAAGATTCAAATCAATCAATTCCACGGCGTTCCTACAAATTGGGCATCGCTCAGACCACATTATGACGTATCTCCATCCACGAAAAAAACCTGTTTGGTGCGGTTTGCATGCCGGCGGCCATATTTTTTCGTCGACGATAATGTTCGTCACGTTACTGTGAATAGCCAGCGTTGTCGCGGCGTGATTATCGATTATTTTTAGCTCGAATTGGAAGATATGGACTTCGACAACATGTGGTTTAAACAGTATAGTGCCACACAGCACACAGCAAAAGTTAAGAATTAAGAAATGGGGCAGCCGATTGGCCGGATTGTTCATGCGATTTAACACTTCTAGACTATTTTCTTAAGGGCTACGTTAAATCATTGGTTTTTGCCAATAAGCCGATGAGGTTGGAAGAGCTCAGAGCCTACATTGAAGGCGAAATAGCGGCCGTTCCGACCGAAATGTGCGGTCGAGTCATCGAAAATTGGGTCCAACGAATCGACCGCTGCAACCGTGCCCGCGGTGGCCCTATGAACGAAGTCCATTCATAAATGTTTTGATTGTACTTCAAGCCGATAATAAAGTTTTTGAAATATTTCAAATTCGTGGGACCAGGAAAAACTTCGAATTACAGAGGTACAGAGGAATCACGGAAAAAAAAAATGTTGCTCCATTTCGTCACGTACGCATTTAAACTAGCTGTTGTTGAAGAAAAAAAGTATACTCGATTTGGAACTATGGAGGTAAATAAGCTATCAATTTTGAATTATAAAGGTTTTCACGTTGTTTTGCACAAAAATAATTTCATATTGCAGAGAAGACCAAATTGCATAAGTTTTCTTCGATTTACAGAGGTCTTTTTCTTTTTACAGAGGTTTTTGCATTACAGAGATTCGATTTATTGTGAGTTTACTGTATAAATGAAAAGCTTACTTACTATACTCTGATATACTCAAAGAATACACGCTTGTAAATAGGAGCAATTGATTTTTATAAGAATTGATTACGAGTTTAAGCGTGCTTATGATTAGTGCGTCGGACTGTTAAGCGAAAGTAGCCGGGTTCGATTCCAGCTCGGGGAAAAATAAACACCACCGTTTTTCACGGCCCCACCTCCAGCCTGGAGTAGAGGCGCGAAAAACTAGGCTCTGGTCCTTCGTGTGCTGTTACGCCACGAATGATGATGATAGGGTGATGGAGCCAGTAGTCGGCAACATAACTTAGTTTTACGTTTGGTTTGCTCTTAAAAATCTGTGTTTGTAGTAAGGAATAGGCTATTCATCATTTCCAATTAATTAAAATGTTTTAAATATGAAATGCTTTATAATACCGAAAACAAACTATTCACAAAAATGTAAATGAAAACATCATTCTTGAGTAGTTGGCCTCCTTTACCTCAGAAGTCGGCCAGTCAAGTAAAAGTTTGACGACCGACTTAACAAAACCTGTCTCCTAAAGCCGAATCTTCAGTAGTCGGCAAGGGCGGCCGACCTCAAAAGAATTATTGGAAAAATGTTTTTTTTTTTTTCAATATTCAGTAAAAAGAATCTATTGATAAAACAAATACAATAATATAACGCACCTACCGGCAATATTTCACTAATTTTAAAATTTTTTTGAAAATCACTTCTATTATTTTTTTACACCAAAAACCAGACATTTCACTTTCGATGAAAACTTGAATCAAAGTGGCAATTTTAACTAAGAAACTAGCAACTGCTTTACAACAAGCTTTTACTCACAGATAGGAAACCATTATCCGTTATAGAAAAAAAAATGTAAGTGTGTATTACAAACAGATTAACTATTACGCATCGTTTTGTGATGCAGTGGCCGACTACTGGAGGTGGCCGACCTTACATGTCATCACCCTATACGCTTGTAAATAGAAGCAATTGATTTTTCTAAGAATTGATTACGAGTTTAAGCTTGCTTATAAAATGAATTCTGCATTGCGTTTCGCTTACAGCAACCCTGCAGGCATTGAAAAGGCTGCATTTCTATTTGGGTCCTCTGCATTTCTATTTGGGTCCTATCAAACTTAAGTCAGCCATCTCAGGGATCAATGGCGTTGAAAGAAGTGCATTCCTAAGTGCGATTCTCAGAACTTGTCAATGGTGCCAAAGAGTGTTTCGTTGAACTTCCTGATGGTATTACACGGAACTCCAGCGAGCGACTGACAAGCTTTCGCAATTTGCCGTTCGGAACCGGCAATAAACCGTAGATCCCTTCACTAACACATGTATTATAATGCGCACAACACAGTGAAGGCACGTAAAAACTATGCTCTGACCCTATGTGGACTGTTACGCGGATTATTTATTTATTTTTATTTTCTTACACAGATCAATTCGATTCGTCCGGAATATGGCCATCTATCAAGTTTATTCCTAAGGCCCTTGAGGAAGAAAATGAAAGGCAAACAAGACTGAAACCAGTCTTGAAAGTTTTAATTAGTTTAGAGATAGTCTGAGCTGAAATTGATGCGTTTTTTACGACTGTGCAACCTAAAAAGAGCCGTATCTCCTCTTAAAGGCTTATATTTTAAGTTACTTCATCAGCTTTTGCTTTGAGAAGTTTCTGCTTTGGCAATGAAGATCACAATTTTTTCCAGGAATTTGGTATGTGAGTCAAATTCAAACAGAATACAGAAAATACGTGTTTTTTATGGAGCTTTGATGGTCCGTTGGAGCTATGCAAAATTTGCCGACTTGCTTTCAAATTACATTTAAACTAAGAAATACAATAAATGAAGTCTAGAAAACAGTATCACAACAATTTTGTGTGCAGTCTTTTGAAAGAAGACTCGAATCAGGACGAACTTTAGCCGATTTTTAAAAAGCAACACGATCTCGTATGAAAAATGGTAATCCTGACTGCTAAGAAAGTTACACAACAAATTTAAAAGGAAAAAACCCACTTCAAGGGCCACGCAAAAGAGGAGAGTTAATGAAAAAAGTTCGTCTCAGAGTGAATCGCACTTATAATCGAAGATGTAAGTTTATTTGTCAAGAGCAGCTTTCTTCCACAAATTAAGTTAGAAGTAACGTAGCAAGTAGCAAATTCTAGTCTGCTCCGTTCATAAATTTTGAATGAACTTGAACAACTTTGGTAGCCAAGCTCGCCGTGAATGAAGACGCCAAGCCCACACAAAGCCTCCTTCACTCTCTCTCTAAACACTGCGTCCAACTGAAGAAGGATATGATCGATTTGTTACCACAAGACACGTCGCGCCTCAGAATGTAAAGTATCAAAAAAAGAAAAGTGTTTAAATTACATTTTTTTTTAAATAACTTACTCACATAATGGACTGCACCCACCGCCCACTCGAAAGCCCACAAAAAACATGAGAGGTCTTTGCCAACATATGAACCGCAAATACATGTTCCCGATTATAAATTATCCTGAATCATTCTTCTTCATTTCATCTCATTGCGCTTCTCCCTCCGATGCGCCATCGAGGCAAGAAGAAAATGGTCAAGAAAGCCAAATCAATCTAAAACGAAAAAAATTCTCCGTAGGAGGAAAGAAAAGGAAACACTGAAAAATTGCCACAATTCGATACGTTTAAGTCTTCATTTAGGTAAAACGGTCCAAAATTACCGCCCAGCTACCGCCCGCCACCCAAGCGGCACACACATCCCACAAAGATGAGAAAAAAAGAAAAAAAAACTTGAAAATAAAACCGAAAGGGATGAACGCACATTATGAATTATTCAATGCGGCATGCACACACCATACTCAGAGAGACCTTCTAAGTAGTTGAAGCCTCTTCCCCTTCCTTCCGTCGTCGTGACGGTGACCACCCAAAAAATCGTTGCAGGACACAAAAAAAAAAAATACCAAGCGGGGGCAGATGAAAAACAACACACGCAAGCAATGACCAGCCATGTAGCACAATCCCACTCACCCCACGCCCAACTCCTTGTATCTCCTGCAAAAGATGAAAAATATTTTCTCTTCCTTGGTGATTTTTTTTTTGTTGGAGCCCGCCCGTTGTCCATTTTCATTTTCAGTAAAACAGCCCCACGGTTGGGCCCCCACTCAGGAAAAAAAAGAGCCGTTTTAAGAATTCCCAAAAGGGTAAAAAGAAAATCCATCTACGGACCGCCGCCGCCGTCGCCACCACCACCATCAGTCCACCGCCACCCCCAGCCGGGCACTATTCCTAATCATCATCATACTCGGCCCGGGCCTCCTTTCATCCTCCTTCTTCTTTTTCTTCAGCTTTTTTCCAATTTATTCCACATCTTATGTGCGGTACATTGTTAACAAAAAAAAAGGACACACGAAAAAAATCCTCACATGTGGAAAACCATCAGCAGCAGAGATGGAAGCAGAAAAGGGACCGCAAAAAAAGCGAAAAACGAACGGAGGAATATCCAACCTAAGCCCAAGGGTGGCCGGCAAAAAAAAAACGCGCTAAAGGAAAATAAATAACGCGCAGCCCATCACACGCGCGCAAAAAAAAAATAAAAGAAAAAAACCGAAATTCAAGAAAGACGACGACAACGCTGGGGGAGCGGATCCTTGACGGACCAACATACACACATGTGTGCTGTGCTATATCTTTGGGTTGGCGGTGGTCGCTGCTGTGCTCCTTGGGCGCCGCGCCACGGCTGGGGGAGGAAGAGGAATATCTTATTTCGCATACAATGCACAAGGATACTCGTATTATGGAAAAGCGCCTTGTGCGCGTCGTTGCGTTGTCCGAAAATGTGTGCGGCCGTGTCAAATCTTCACCGAGGAGGGTTCTCTGTGCGTATGTGTGTGTGGTAAAACGTGCGTGTTTCACAGGATGACGAAAGGGCTGTAGACGGGATGTGAAATCGCCAGCGGCAGCCACGGTCGACGGTGGACACACGTAAAGTCCCACTGCTGCTGTATACTTCTCGTCCGACAGAGAGAGGGTGGGTTTTTCGATTTTCCACTGCTGCGGCAGAAGGACGACAAATTGGCCTTGGTGGCCCGTCAATGTAAAAAGGACCCTTTTCTCAATCTCCGGCCGTGGGTGGGGCGATATGAGGCATGGATGATATAAGAAGGACACATTCTGTCCCCTAGTTTTCTCGCGGAAACACACGGATGGCCGAGCATCAAATATTGGCAAAAAAAAGGACACAGCACAGGACTACACATCCTTTTGCTTCGCTTGTGTTTGTGTCCCCGAACGTGTGCTGTCGGCAACGACAACCGGATGGATGGATGAACCTCGACCACCCCCCGGAGGTCGCAACAAGAAAGGAAGAAAAAAAAAATACGAAACCGCCTTCGCTAAAATGTCCTTTTCATCCGTCGTCCGTTGTCCGTCGTCCGTTTCCACAGTCAGGACATACATACATTTTTAATATCACATCCAAGGAGTAGCACACACTCATACGGATACTCGACCGGGGCGAAGATGCCAGTTGCCCACGACGACGATGGACACGAAAATACGCGAAGGATTAGCTCGTAGGACGGAGGGAGGCCTACATACAAGCGGATCAATATTTTGAAGCTCGACCACCCACCCACACATCAGCCCCATTCCCACCCACGCCACGCATGAGGGTCACATCACACTCGCTTACAATTTTGAAATGAAGCCAAGCCACGTGATTATCAGGATTTTAATTAAACTCGCCTTTATCTCTCGATGGCCCGTGATGTGTCACAGCCCCATGGTCGGCGGCGGGTGGGCGGCAGAGAGACATCATGTTGCGGAGCGTCTCGCGGATGGAAAGAAATTAGATTGTCCTGGCGCTATCGTCGTGCATCCCGGATGAGAGAAGTGTCCTTTTTTGCCGTCTCCTGCTTAACAAGGACACCGTCGACGAAGCTAAATGAGACTCGGGCCACGCTGACAAGACGCCTTCGAGAGCGCGCACAACCGAGCTGGGTCGTGTCGTGTCGCATCGACACGGGAGCTGGGTTAAAAGGCGACAAATACTCGATTGAATTCAATAAGGACATTCGGTGTGTTAGTGTGTGTGTGTGTGTGTGTGTGTGTGTGTGTGTGTGTGTGTGTGTGTGTGTGTGTGTGTGTGTGTGTGTGTGTGTGTGTGTGTGTGTGTGTGTGTGTGTGTGTGTGTGTGTGTGTGTGTGTGTGTGTGTGTGTGTGTGTGTGTGTGTGTGTGTGTGTGTGTTTTCCTCGTGGAAAGGCGTTGCAGACTTTTAGTGAGTGAATCGTGTTTCACGGCAGGAGGAAGATCGTTAGAGAAAGCGAACTAAATCGCTTTTCTGACGGGGACGACGACGACGTGTCGCCAGCAAAATGTTCTCCGCCACCGACACGGACGGACGATGGCGGGAATGACGTCTCCGCTGTTCGTGAGCCACGACAACGACAGCGAGGACAACGTCTTCCTTCAATGTTTCGCACGGGGAACATTTTTGAAAATCAATTTACCGCCCGTTGGGCGAGGTTGTTAAGGTATTTATTTTTGCCACCCTTCTACGTTTTCCTCGTCTTATTTTTTTTTCTTGTTTTTTGTCACCACCCTTGGTCTCTATTTCTCATTTAAGCTCACCGTGGACATGGTTTCGAGAAACCAATTGATTGCGCTGTTTCTCTGTATGTGTGTACTTCTCGATTTCCATTGATTTTCTTTAATCAGGGGGGGACGGAGAAAAAAGGAGCCAAAGTCCACTGATGAACTTGGCCATAAATTAGGATCTGGTTAAGGTGAAAGCGCTTTTAATTAAACCGATGAAGAGAACTAGTCCGATGGCCCGGTTGCACAGAGGGTGACAGTCAATCGAAGTTCGGGAAATTGATTTTCTAGCTAACCTGGTCTCATTCGGGTGTTTTAACAGAAAGGAGCGTTTTGTGTGGGGGTGGGTGATAGAAATCGACTGCGGTTCCTTGCATCATGAAGAAGATTGGGATACGCCAGAAATTGGCAGCTGGTCTTGTCTGTGGTGAGGAGGTGACAGATTGTTCTTCAACGGTCAGTTGCTTTTGGACAGAACGGGCAGCATTCAGCAGCAAAAGCTTTGTGATTTCCTAAACTTTTGTCGAAAAATTGAGGTCGAATTTGTGGAATCACTATTCGAATATGCGTCAAACGGCTCGTATACGATTTTCCGTGAAACTGAATTAAGTAGCACAGCTTTTCTAGTGAACTCTGTAAACTTGTTGCTATGGTTTGAGTGCTGCTACAGTTCAGCTAAAAAGTAATCCAGTCATTGAAAGTTATAGGCATTTTGTCACTCATGCATTTTGCCGTTTTTCATCAGAAGTATTTGAACTTAATTTCGGTAGTATGTAGTCACCTACCAGCGAGACACACAATGATCAACAATGTATGAATGTGTCAACAATTTGACAATGTGTCATTGTCAACGCGATTCGGGTGCGGAATAATCTTCCACATCGTTTGCAAACAATAAGTTCATCAGTATGGTAATAAAGACCATAAATACGGTAAGAAACGGAGCTCACGTTACTAATGGTTAATAATTTGTACTAGGAAGGACGAGTGTCCTACGGTAGAGTATCAAAATAAACCTCAAAAAGTCTGTCAACAATCTAACAAACAATAAACCGTTTCAGGTACGATGGGCAACTGCAAAGAAAAGCAGAACTGGCCAATCACCCAAGTTTCCTGCAAACGAGCCATCAAGCAAATGCTAGATCAAAATCCGTTTATAATGGCAATAAAAGTGACGGTAAAAGCCCAGGAATTCTATAATACCCAAATGTATCCGCAAATGTTAAGAAGAACCATTTTTGATAAGGGGTTTCGACCATGGGGTAAAAAATGAACGTATTCCTTGGAATATAGGTGATGAAGGTTTCTTTCACATCCTCAAGCGGCCGTTAGACACGAAAATGTTGAACTAAGATTCGTCGGAAAATATAGTTATACGCCAGAAGTCCGTAGGTTTGGTTAGGTACTCTGCTGCAAACGAGAACCTTTTTCGCCTGTGCATTTTGTTGATCAAGCATATGGGGCACACACGGTCTAGGCCCCATATAAGAAATTTGTCTACGTAATATTTTCCGATACACTTCGATGTTATGGAATTTCTGGATCTGTTTCGTCACTCGTATTGCCATTATAAGCGATTCTTGATCTAGTGTTTGCTTGAAAGCTAGTGTATGTCTTGAAGAGAGCTTGAATGATTGGACAGTTCTACTTTTGTTTGCAAATTCCAACAAACCCGAAGAGGCCTTTTTTTAGTTCGGTTGTTGACTGGCTTTTTGAGGTTTATTTTGATACTACTCCCTAGGACATTCGTCCTTCCTAGTACAAATTAGTAGCCATTAGCTCATTCCAACTAAGTTCCGTTTCATATTTATGGTCTTTTATTACCATATTTGTGGACTTTTAAACATTACGCAACTTGCTAACAACAGAGACAATGTATTTACTACTTAAATGGTGCTTATTGAGAAAATTTACTCACCGTACGCAAACTTTTGTGGAGCACTGCAATTTATAAAAAAAATGTGAAATAAAAAGCAGGATGTGAAGTTGAATTGAAGCTACAAATTCAAACTAAAAAAAAAATATGAAAATAAAAAAACATTAACCTTTTCATGCCAGGTGTTGTTCCTGTACAACATGAAGTTCATTCACAGAAATTCACGGAAAATTTAACTAAAATTAAGTTCCATCTGGGGAGGTTTTCAAACTTATGCAAAAAATATTTAGATTTTGAAGATTAATAAGACACCTCTAGACCCTTTTTTAAGCAGCTCCTCATACTCAAATTCCCGAAATGTTGGTTCAGTTCAAAATCTAAGAATTGAGTCATTGGGTCATTGTTTCTAAAATGTCATGTTGCTTTCTAAGTTTAGAGCGGACTAACAATAGATAATTTTCTACTCTCCCAAGATGCATACGAAAAAGGTTCTGGCCCTCAACGGGCTGTAACGTCACCCAATAATAATAATTATTATTATTATTCTTTTATTATTTGTAAATTAGTTAACACGTCGCACAGCGATAATTCCTGAGGGAGCATTCGCTGAGTCGACACATTTGGTATGGTCAGGTGCAAACATGTTCTCATGGAAACGACGCATGGAGTCAAATTGCATCGCGCCGGATACACGCGCTGCACTTGATCTGATGACACTGCGAATTACACGGAGGAACAGACATTTGGAGTAAATAATATTTTTAGGCTAAGAGTTAGTTCTAGTTTGGTTTTGTTCAGGAACGGACGTAATTAATAAAATATTAAAAAGTAAAATCGGAATTTTAGTTGGAGTAAGTCGAACGGTTGGGGGGAGGTTCAACCTCCCCGTTCGCGTTTTTTTAAGAGTCCCATTAAGGGATACGTTAACCAAATTCATTATTATTGTTACTGCTAACGATGGTATATTTAGACTTTATTCAAAATAAAGAAGAGAGAGAATTTAATCTCATAGCACAGCAAAAGCCCCAACGTAGGTTTTGTGGAGACCACGTTTTAGTCCTAGGTAAACTTCGTCGTAAGGCGACAGTTTCATTATGCGAAACAACTGTTGTTGTAAGGACAAGTTCTAATAGTTAGTAATTAGTTATGGGTTGGTTTTAAAGATTCTACACCAGACACATGCACCCAAAACTTATTTTCATTCATTCAACTTCTGTGACCGCATATTCCACTAACGGGGTCGCTGTGGCAATGCACGCAGAAGAAGTCTCTAGGCAACCTGATCCTCCGCCGCCGGCTCTAATTCATCAGGTGGTACGCCCAAGCGTAGCCAGGCGAGATTTTGCATTTGGTCCAGCCATCTCATCCTGAGTCTGCCGAGCGGTCGTCTTTCTAACGAGATCGCATCCTGGGGAACTTATTTTCAACGACTTCTTCTTAGACTGGAGAACCATAAAGGGTATGAACTTAGGGTAAAATTGTTTTCAATTCTTTGCTTGCTTGAGCACGCTTCCAGTCTGAGAGATTTTGTTGTTTTCCAGCTTCCATCAAGTCACCTTTTTCATAATGACTTCCTATCTACACGATGTTGAATTTCAAGATTTGTTTTAACTGGAACGCTGCTGTTCTGACCTTAATAAGAGAAAAAGTCTTGCGAAATGAATGAATCAGATAATAAATAAATTTGACTCTTTTAAGTTTAGTAAGGGTTCGAATGAAATGTGCTACTTGCACTAATAATATAAATTTATGCGCATCCTGTACAATGAACAGGATGCGCATAAGGTTTTTGAGGATTTTGAACATTAAAAAATAAATAAACCACCTCTATGATGATGACAGATGACTTTCCCGCTTACCTACGGCGATATTCAAAAACTGGTTACTCGAAAAAAGCATTACGCGCACAATAAGTTTTTTTTTTCTTACCGCCCACCTAAAAGGGTCAGTAGAAAAGATCGAGAAAAACTGCTTTCCTGTCCATCACTCAACTGCTGTATTCATTAAATTGGCTTATCATCATCGACAGCCTGACCTTTTTAGAAAGTTGGTACCGATTTCGCAAAATCAATGTAAAGTTATTCCCCAATAGCCCAAATCCCACAGCTGACAAACACCAGAAAGACAACCTTCCGTCCCCGTCATTAGTCTGCACCTGTCCATAAAATATACAACAAAACCGCAAGGCGGCGCCACCATCACACATGATCTGCTCGGACACTTGAACATCATTTTTAATGTCCAAGTAGCACACCATTAACGCCGCAACATGAATTTATCACTTCAGCCCCTCCACTGGACACATTCTCTCTACGTGTGCCACAGTTGTGCATGGAACCAAATCTATTTTAATGGCACACTTCAAGCCCGTCGAACATATTTACTAACGGTAATAGCAAGACACCGCCACAGTGACTCTGTGTACTGCCAATAAAAGCATTTAGTAGCCCCCCCTTTCCGCGTCATGAAAAACCATAACATAAACGAAATGACAAAGCACGAAAAAGAGGGAAAAAGAATAAAAGATCATATGCCACGAGGGCGTTCGAGAAAAAAAAAATCAGAGAGGAAAATAAAAATGCAGTTTCCCAAAAAAATGCCGAAAGAACCCGAAAAGAGAGCAGAAAAAATAATAAAAAAAGAAACGACAGCGAGGACGACGAAGAGGACTACTACGACGAATACGAGGTAACAACACAAAAACACATAAATGAATTGATTTAAATTTTATAAGCCACTTGTTGAACACGCCCCGGCTTTGGATGTAACTACACCGCCCAACAACAGAGCAGCTCCCGTCTGACGCTCCGCTTACAAGTGCACAAAGAACGAAAGTAATTTTATGGCCCCAGCGCAGGACTCAGGACGGGTGTCCTGCTTTTTGCTCCACTCCATTCCACTTTCTTTCTCTCTCAATCGACGAGGACACTCGGAGGAGCACTGGAAATGGATCTGTTTCTTTTTGCTGTTTGCTGTTTATGCACACACTTCCGTTGAGCATTAAATAAATTATCCTTAAACTCTATCGGCTCCCCTCACCCACCTCCACTATCTCGTCGGTCTTAGGAATAACTTTCGATTTCTTCCTGAGAGAGAGAAAATAAGAAATTGAGGAAAAAAGGACAAACACGAGAACCAGAAAAAGCTAAAAGAATGAACTTTAATGGCCCCCTCGGTCGCTCTTCTCTCATCTGCACCCACCATCGGATGGATTTTTGTGGTTCATTTTTATGACGAAGCGCACCCGGCCCAGGACTCGGACACGGACTCGGAGCCGGACTCTCGAACGCATCCGTTGAGGAACTTTTCTTCCACATCGTCCTTGTCCTCGTTGGTCTTTTATGTTTTATGAGTGCGAATTTTATGTTAACTACGCTCATTTATTGATGATGTGTTTATCGTCACTAAATTCTTTTACGATTGCGTTTATTTCAAGAGCGAGCCGGTGTGCTATCCCCTCGCACACACACAAACACTCTCTTCCCGTTCTCAGACAGGACCAGCAGGAGCAACAGAAAAAAAAAGAAGAAAGTGATAAAAACGAGATTACTTTCGGCTGTCTGTGAATCTGATTATTCAGAGGAGGACGACCGGCGGCGGCAGCGAAGGATAATAAAATCATGAGGAGTTAATTAAATAAAATCCTCGGATTTATTGGTCCATTTATGGTTTTGTAATCGGGATAATTTGTTGTTGATGGATACGTGTTTCTCTCGCTCGCTCTCTGCGATATGTATGCTGTGCGTGCACGTGTAATAAACTCGTTCATCCCTTTCGTTGTCGGTCGCATTAGCTCGTCGTCGTCTTCGGTTTGGAGTGCAGAGCAACAGCACACACACACAGGCGTACACTCGTTAATGAAGTGATATAAGCCGGGCTATTAAGATTCCATGAATGAGATGATACTTCTGTTAAAGTTTGGATACCACCACCAGTGGGCGGAGTGATTTTTTCCGGAAATCAGTTATGGCAAGGTGTTGATGCGCTTAAGCTGAGATTTGGGGCGAAATTTGAGTGTTTGGGGGAGGAAAGTGAAACTGTTTGGATTGTTAAGTGGTGGATGCAAGGGTTTACTATCTGCTGTCAATTGCATAGAACGACGAGGATATTGAGATTTAGGTATTTGATGATTTTGAACCAGGACTCGTGCTTAAGCGGTTGGAAACTAATTTTGAGAGATCGACTTTCAGATGATCCTTTATTTATGACCAATAGAATACAAATTAGTTTGGCAGTTTTCAACAATTTAGCGCTGGCTGCTGCATTAAAACAGACCATTTCGGTGGTTGTAGAGAGGCAAGACTTATTTTATTTATTTATTTATTTATTTATTTATTGAGTATCTCTTACAATAGATTTAAGTCTTTTAATGCAAAAGTTTAATTAATTCAAATAATAAGTTATTTTAATCGAAATTTGTATCGTTTTAAGTTAATGAACGATTTTATTTTTTTCTTCGTTAAATGTGTCAAATTTTGTATTAAGTAAGCTGCATTTGCTAGAGGATTTGGTTTTCTGCTAGAACTAGAACAAAGTGCGGTTGAAGCGCATCAAATGTTTGTGGAAGTTGCTCCAACTGGTTCACGGGCGTTTAAAGAATGCAGTGCACAGCTCCGTAGCCGGGTATTCGGGGCATTATACAATAGAGCTCTATCATAGTTCGGGGCGATTGAAAAGCATTATCTAGATAAAATTTTATTTCGGTTTAGTCGTGTATTACGAAAAAAATACTTACAGAGATTTAATATAAGTGTTGAAAAACAAAAGATTGCTTACTTATGCATCTTACTATAATTTTTTTTTACACATAACAAAACACTGTAGAACCTGTCAAATCGGACCACCGTCGGGACCGAAGAATAATGGTCCGATTAGGAGGTGGTCCGATTATAGAGGTTGCTTCTAAATTGGACCGATGTACTTACGAAGGTTTTTCTTTCTGAGAAACAATCAACTTTGATCAGCTCGTTGTACAAAATTCAAATTGCTTCATTTGCCACCTAAAAAAATCCTAAACAAAACAAAAGTAAGCTGTGGCGGAGTTTAAATTTACTCCATACAACGAATTCGAAAAAAAAAACGAAATATGGTGTGTACATTTTTGGTATTCCTTACGCTTGTTCTGATTAGACAGGTAGATTCATATAGCAACCGACATAGAACTAGTGTTCCATAGTCCGATTAGCAGGTGTCCCGATTTTAGAGGGAAATTTGTATGAAAAATAGCAAGGAATGCATGACAAGCGGTCCGATTATAAAGTGTCCCGATTAGCAGGTTTTACTGTATTTATTCTGTGAAGGCGCAGCACACTGGGGTCAAAATGCAAAATTGAACTTTTAGGTTTGATGCAAGAAATGGGTCTTTTTGGAAAGCTGAATGAAATTTCCGATCAAGTTTTTCAAATTTGAATTTTCTAACTATCGTTGGCGTAGCAGTCAAAGCAAAGTTTATGTAACCTTTTACAGCATTTTTACGTCGTTGGTCGCTGAAAAAGTGGAATTTATTAATTTCGCATCAATTTTAATCAAATAAAAAGATATGTTCGTATTACGTGAAGGTAAAAAATTGTTCTAAAATTGTACCTCGTTTAAGCAAATATATATCATTTTTAAAAAATTCAATAACTTAGTAAGTGGCCGCTAGTAGCAGCTTTATTTTAAACCATTACTTAGCTAAATACTTCGTATACAATGCAAAAAATAAAAATGCGCGATAGGGTGCGATAGCATTTAAAATACTTTACAAAGATATGCCCTTTTTTTTTTACAATTTTGCTAAAAATCACCATTATTTTAAACACTACAATTGGTATAAAAATCTGTTGTTATTTATTGGGAAATATTCTGACGCATTCATTCTGACCAAAAGTGTTCAAATCCGTCACCAATTATTGGAGCAACTGGTTGACAAAGTAAAACATGAAAATTAACTTCTTTTTGCTCATTCCACTTTGACAGCTCAAATTTACAACTTTATGATTGTCTCATCATAAATAGTTTTGACCACGATTGTCCTCTATGCTTGTGACTAATTTTCCAATCTGTATTGTTACTTGGAAAATTTTACTTTTGGCCAGCTAAATAGTGAAAATAGACCTCTATGCAACGTTTTCTAGTACTTTTAATATCCCTTTTACAGAAACAGAAGCCAGAAGTAAAAGCCTTTTGCTCAAGTTTAATTTTTTCATCAAATTATGTCGCGGGGTAGGTGGGTGAATAAAATATATTTTTTTTCAGATAACTCTTCAGGAATTGCAGTAAAGATTTAATGGACATTTTTGTAAATAGTAAGGAAATTAATTTTGAAACAAAATTTTACGAAATGATTAACTTTACTATCGATAAAATGGCTTTGGCCTTTGAAAGCAGAGTTCAACTTAATTACTTTTGAAGTGGGTAAGTCATTATAACGACAAGGAACGTTTTTTGAGAAAGAAAAGAAAATTGTTGGTACGAGCTATATGTATTGGGCGGTGTAGCAGCCCGTTGAGATCCAGAGCCTAGCTTTTAAGCGCCTCCACTGTGTTGTGCGCGTTATAATTTTGTCACATGTGGAGGGGGCCTACTGTTTAATGTTCCGAACGGCGAATTGTGAAAGCTTTTCCAGGAAGGTTGTCAGTCGTTCGCTGGAGGTGGGGCCGTGAAAAATGTTTGTGGTGTTTTTTTTTTTCCCGAGCTGGATTCGAACCCGGGTACTCTCGCTCAACAGTCCGACGCACTAACCGATCGAGCCAACGGCGCCCACGAGCTACAAATTCAAAAATTATTTTATTCCATAAAGGAGGAGGCTATCGCTTAGGTTTGAAGAATGCAGTGATCAAACAAAACGTTGGTAAACGGCAAACTTGCGTTCTGAACTGTCTGTTGATGTTTTAACTTTTGCCGCCCAGAAGAAGAAATGAACGAGAAAAAGAAAAATGAAGAATTGTAGAAGCCATTTAAAAAGTTTCAGAGTCACCTATATATGCAAAAGATTGTCTCTACTCAACTCCGACAGAGCTTGGCTAACACATTTTAATGCATTCGCCTTATTGGCCGGACCTTATAATTTTTGATAATCAATTGTTTCGGTCTCTACTAGACTTACTTGATTGTAAAAAAGCCGACTGAGCCAAGTTTTTCGCTGCCGAACGCTTAAGTTCTTACATTGATGAAGTTGTAAAGCTACCCGCAAAAGGCCCAGCATTTCAAATCACTATTCCGCCACAATCCAAATTTTTCCATACACCTAAATTTCAGCAGGTTTTTTTTATTATTGATAAAGAAAAAAAATTGTTTTGGCTAAATTTCTTTAGTTCACAGAACTATTTTATGAACTACATACGGCGGACACACTACAACTAGTTGTATGTTTCTCTTTCTGAAACACCAAGACTGAATTTTTGGGAAAGTCTTAGGGTTAGTTTTTTTTCGAAAACTGTAGCACCCTTTCACTCAATGGTTTGCCAACCGAAGAGCCGCTGAAAATCACTTGACTAAATTATTCACTGATAAACATAGAAAACTCTAGGCCAATTATATTATAATATAAAACTACTCGGAAAATGGCAAAATGGCATAGCTAATAAAGACCAAAAAAAAATTGTTTTAATAAAGAATTTTTCTTTTTTCTAAAAATATACCAAAAAATTGCGCAGACTTTATATGATTAGAGCTTCATTAAAAGTATACTTGCTTACTTGAGGGTTTCTTTATAATGCTTTCAATCAGTCTTATGTGACAGTATCGCCAGCCTAATAATATTACCGTTTACACGTGCATGGGAAACGATGACCCGGCGATCGGAGTAGCTGGTTCAACAGAACGAGTGCTGAATAGCTGGCTTACAAAAAGGCTGAGCTTACTACACGATCCAATCCATCGGAATGTAATTATACATATGTAGTTCCGCCACATCACTACGTAAGCCAAATTTTCCTCTTTTGGGTTTAAGGAGGTGAATTGTTTAACTCACAGTTTTGGTGTCATAAGTCACTTGGTCCTTTTAAGGGACATGAACTAAGAATGGTTTTGTTAGATGTTTATTGTTATGATGATTATTTTTATTTATGTTTAGGTATGTTTGTTTTCTCTGTTATTTTTAACTGGAATGCCTTATTAAAAAACCAACTATGCAGAAAGGCGTGCAATCAAATTAACTGTGGAACTGCATTTCATTACATTATTTTTGCTTAAATTGTCGCTTACGATAATTTGTCTGTTAGGGCGCTATATATGTACATATATTTATTTCTTTGTCTTTACTAACAGGTTCATTCACGCATGTATTTACAGCGGGAGCATGGCGTATTCATTTTCATGACGAAATTTTTAAAAATTTAAAACTCTTGGGAGTCCTAATTTTGTTCTCTTGATTCGTTAAACTGCAGAACAGTTTCCAGTAAAGAGCAGTTTCTATGGCGCAGTTCTTATGGTTCTATCTAAAAGCCAGCGAAACGTTTCTGACGTTTCCAAGAAAGATTGGGAGAAGTTAAATTCAAATGCTTTCCAATTGAATGATACATAAATTATGTAGCGTGACGATTCTTCTACTTTATTGGTTCTTAGCATCTTCATGCCCGGATTAACTTAGCATGGTTTAACGATTGGTTGATTGTGCACTCTGCCCAAATCAGCTGTAAATCGATCACCAGCAATACTTACAATAAAATATTCGCCAGTAAACTTGCAGATATACCTTGATAATTCGAGATCAAAAATCGTTAAGGAAAAAATTATAACTATGGGAAAAAGCTCTTTTTTGCTTTAGGTCGCAAAAGTGGTTAAAAGGATAGTGGGCTGAAGATTTGGGAGATCTCAGTGAGTGTAGATCGTTTGGAAAACTTACGTATTTTTCTGCGAAGCGCTTCCAAAATTACTAGTTGACGGATCTAGCTTTTAGTTTGAATTCACAATGATAATAGATTTGAATGGATGCCCAAGAACTGCTACTTCAGATAATCCCTAGACTTAGACTGCGTCAAATTTAAAACTCGTACAAATCTGGTAGGATCGTTTCTATTCCACGCTTCTTGGCTCAGTGATTGATCGAATATAAAAAAAGAAAAGATTTTTTTTTTTCAGACGCTAAATAGACCCGCAACCCCTCGAAGCCAGGCCAATGACCACTTTGCACCACCGTCGCGTCGTTCGTATGATCATCCACATCCGAGAGCAATTTGATCCTCGACTTACGCACGCATTGAACGCTACAAAAAAAAAACAAAAAAAAAAGAAGCGAAAGAAAACCCGCAGTGTCATTGCATATTCTTCCACGAAAAATTCACTCATCGCTGGCTACCACCACAGGCCACTAGCGCAGATACTCTCCGCGCCGTCGCGTCGGCCTGGCCGCACAAAAACGAACGCCACCAACCACCGCCGCGTCGCCAGCCGAGGCGAACGAGTGCGATGCGAAAATTAAAAATCGCGTGTTCGTAATTTCCGCCGAACGAATTATTGTGGCAGCGCCAAGAGATTGAATTGCATCGGGTATCCCAAAGATACAAAAAAAAAAAAAAAGAAAACCTTGGGAGCCTCTGGACATGTCGATACTCATCCGCTTCTCTCTCTTTCTCCTCTTGTTCGCTCTCTTTTCGTTAATCCGTCAATTCACCAGAAACAAAAAAAAAAAACAACCAAAACAAAAATTAAACCAAATGCACTCTCCAGAGGATGGACATGAAGCCACCGCCAATTGAGATGACAGGAAGAGGCTAAAATCTCGTGGTTGGCGGTTAGCACCGAGAACATAACACCGCTGCCATAGCCGCGCCGCCATCCCGCCCGACCACACTACGGCTTCACCGGGGTTCCTCCACTCTCATTATCGCGAAATTTCTCATGATCATTGTTGCGAACAGTTTAGCAGCATGACGGTGGCACAGGGCAGCGCAGGAGGCGTCAGTGGCGGCGGCGGCTCGCTCCTTGGGGACGTATGCAAAAGGGCTGCAGGAAAACGTAACCTGCCCAGGACAGTCGCCGGCACAAGGGGGCGCCCCACCGTCGAAGTAGGGCACTTGTCTTTTTCGAAGCGGCGCATGTTGCCGCATAACAATTGACGATTGGAACGCAACGCTGCGCTGTGAGGCGGCTTCGTTTTTTTTTTTTTTTGTTGAGGTGCGCGATAGACAGAGAAGTGCCTCCGGGCGGTGTTTTGCGTATCGACGGATCGCGATTGCATGCGATCGGAGGATTGTGTCCATCATGGTGGACGAAATGCGTCAGTCAGTGGCATTATCCCGAGCCTACAGGTGACGGTTGATGTTTCCACACGAGATCTGGTCCACTCCCAGCATGCAGAGAAGTTCCCACCGTGTCCGAAGTCAGAGCCCACAAGTGGAACGACTTTTACCTTCCGCAACACACGGCTAAACCGCAAGATTCGGTTACTAACAAAAGCTCGAGTAATTATTGCTATAAAATTCCCCACCGATGATTACTATAATTCCCCTAAGCCGCATCGCGGTTTTTGGCCGCTCCAGGACCTCGTCGTCATCGTCGTCGTCGTAGCCCAGAGTTCACAGTAAGTCGGTAATTACTTTAATAATAGTTATTGCGTTTGTAAAGTGTAAAAAAAAGGACTCGCACGCACGACGATGGAGCAGGAGGCAGGCGACTGTGGCACCTCAAGGCAAAAGGGAGATTTGCGCATGTTGGTGGATTGGCGCAGCAGCGTGTATCCTTTTAATCGCATCGAGACGCATGAGACGCCTGAAACGCGCCGTTCTTTTAAGTGAGATTGATTGATCTGTGCGATGTGATTGTGAGATTGGCGGTGGTGTCTTTGGTGTCGGTTAATCAATTTAGAGGAGCAATTTCGGTGGTCGAAGTGGTGCCTCAATTGACGTGAGAGGAGAGCGGGTTGTTCATCAGGTTGTGGAGGAAAGAGGTGGATGGGAGGGAAGTACTAAGGCATCCTGCAGTTAAGTTGAGTTTGTGGTTAGGGAGCAGTTCACATTTATTGGCTTGATACTGATACTGCGGCTGACAATTAACTTTAAAAATTGCAATTTAAGAGTCGTGAGAACTTGTCATCCAATCGAAAAAGAGGCTTCATGGCGGAGGTCAAGCGGGTTGAACGTCCTGTCACTAAAATCTTTTTTTTTTTAGTTACTTATTGGTACGCATTTTCTATGAAAATCTTTTTTTTAATGCACAATTTAAATGAAGAATTTATTCATTCAGAAGAAAAAAAAAATTTCATTTCAAAAATATTGGTTTGAGATATTCCCATTCTCAATTTTTTGTAAAATATTTCGTTATTTTCAAATGGCAAATAGCTTGGCTTAGTCTTCTGCGATCCGCTTTGAAGCCGAGGAAGTAACTTTCGCAATTGGATAAGTGGAACCATGTATTGAGTTACCTTCGGAACTTTACCGATAAATTCACATTATTTAGGGACTTTCATATTTGTTTTTTTCGAATTCAGATATCTAGAATATTTAAAAAAGTTTTGGATGTCTTTACTGAACTAAAATTTTTATGACTGCATAAAATATTTTTACAGGCAAGCCTCAAGGCTTAGCTAGCTACCCCTTTGCTATCCTATATTTAGATTTAAGAAAAATTGTATACTAGCTGTAAGTTAGTGAAATCTATTTTCACTCCATTTAATGTACTAATTGTAAGTACTAAAATAGATTCTCATCTTAATGTACATTCCCATGAATCAATTAAATGAAATGAAATTACATTTTCGAAACGTTTGCTTAGAGAGCCTAGCAGGCTTATCGGCCAGTTCAAGGTCTTTACCAGGCTTAAGAATGGGAATCACCTTTGCTGCTTTCCACTTGGTTGAAAAATATCCCAGTTTAAAGCAAAAGTTTAAAATTAGCTGCAGCCACTGAATTCCTGTAATTGGAAGATGCTTAAGCAGACGTTTAGGATACCATTCAGACCAGGAGCCTTGCGAGGTCTTCGGCTTCTCAGCATATTTTAGAGAGTGAGATGGATTTGTTTATTTTGAAAGCGGCAATAATGGAACACTTTTTTAAAATTATTTTTGTAACGTTCCAGTAGGGTTTATTTCCATTTTCAAGTTTACACAGCGCAATTTATGACATAAAACCATGCATAGGAATCAAGTGGACGCCGATCTATAAATCATATGAAAAAATGTTTTTGGCTTACTTCTTTGCAATGGAGATCATTTTTACTGAGGCTAAACTGATTTATTCCGTTTTTAAAAACTCTCAAACATTTTGTTGATTTTTATAAAATTCGGAACATATTAAAATTGTCTGATCTTCTAAAAATCATTTCATTACTTTTGACAGATATTCGAAGGGTTCAAATTAATTGAATTTTTAGCTAGTTTTCTATAAATATAAAAAAAAACTGTTTTGGCAACCAAAATACCTTTAGCTGGGTCCATAAATGTATAAGAGGTTGGTTAATTGGTAACAACTTCTCATTTCTCACACATTTCATTGAAAAGTTTTAGAAAATGGCAACTGTCGTACCGATATAAGACCGGCATATTGGCAACGCAGTTTCTTTACTTCATTTTCTCTTGCTGTGTTGTGCAATTGCAACACATGTGCAATTTGACTTAATAAAATATATGTATTCTACAAATAAATTCTTCGTTTATTCTAACAAAAAGTGTGAGCCCAAGGCCGCAGATGCCACAATAACGTTATCCTATCTATGCTTTATTCATTTTTTGTTTTTTTTTGGAACTTTTGAAACAAAGTCACAAGTTTTAGTTTGAGGTTTTCTTTTCGTTTTTTTCCTTGAGTATTTATTTACTTTCTTGTTTCTTTTTCACTTAATACAATAATTAAATTACTCAGTAGAAAGAAATACAATTGTTATATCATATCTCAGTATTATAACAATTGTAAATTATGCGATAGCAGATTGTAATTTTTTGAACGAAAAAAAGTCAAATAATATCAGGCAATTAAGAGTTTCAGAAAGTCGAGGTCTGTTGGAGTTCCCCAAGCACTTTTCACCACTTAAGCGTTGAAGCCTTTGTAAGACCAAAACGGGATCTTAGAACATCGAATTTTAAAGAAATTTCCAATTCGAGTTCAACAAATTCATTCCCATGCCCATGTCCTTAATCCTTAAGGTACCAACGCACATCTGATAAATACAATTAAAGTAAATTGAATAGTTGATCATTTACCTGAATCTGCTGTTATAGAGATAACTACATACAGCCGATTCACAAGAATGGGCAACATTTGCAGCTCATTTCACACCACAACCACAACTATGCCCAAAACCACTCATAAATGTGATCGTAATCTATGACGATTGCAATTCCGCTATCATTATTGTCATTTGTTTGTGGCATCTAAAGAAAAAGTGCGGCATCTCCTTAATAGACTAAAGAAAGTCCTCATTGGAAAGGAATAACTTATATTCGGGAGCACTTTTGTCGAGTTTTTTGATAAATCCGGAGGTCTATCATATTGTAGAGGTTAAACTCGACCACAGTCCTTAATTGATTTTTGCTATCTGACATCACTTAGCACAAAAAAAAAAGTTCTCTGAAGGCCAACTATTGAAATAAATGTTCTCCCTAATTAATCGCGTGCACGCACACACATTGTCCCGTGTGAGTGTGTCCTTCGATTAAATTGACAGCAACCGCAGGTCGAATACCTTATCGTCACCGTCACAGGACATGGAGAACCTTAAGGCATTCGTTGCAGCCTCGTTGCTAGTATCCTGCATGTCCCTGACGGTAACCGCTAAATTGAGCATTATCCCTTTCCTGCACAACCACAAGCACGTCCTCGTTCCACACTCACACACACATGGGGGAAAATAAAAATTATTTACATGCAGTGGCTGTGGCAGTGGCAGCTTCGCCATTTGCCACCATGTTTCTTGGCCCCGTGTCGGGATGGACGTCGCCATCGCCATCGCCATCGTCGCTGTCTCGCAGTCGCTTGTCCACCACCTAAGTCCACCGCACTACGATAAATGTCAGCAGTAGGCGCCATATGTCAACTGGAAATGAATAAGCGCAGAGCAGCGGCGGACGTAAGGAGGAAGCCTTCCACCGCATACGCCGCCTGACCCGACGTGGTCGTATGCAGTGACGTGTTGGCTCCAGCGCGATGTGTTGGGGGCCGCGCGGCGTAAGGCGAAAGGCGCAAGGCGCAAAATCAATGATCGGACGACGAAACGGACGGATGGACCAGAAAAGATAATTCCACTTGAAGGCACACAACAAACAGCGCCACACACACGTAGAGGCGCATCCTGCAGCCACCACCACCACCCAGTGAAATTTCCTCCTTAAGACGCTGGTAAGGATGCCGAACCGGGGAGATGGCAGAATATCTACGAAGCGGGCAGAGGCGAAGCGAGGAATTGTGGTGGCAGAGCGACACATGGGCAGCAGCAGCAGCAGCATGGCGTTCGGTCCTCGACAACGCTCGACAACGGCGGAATAAAAAGATGAAGGAGGTGGGGTTGCGGTACATTGAAACTTCATATCTCAGCAGAACAGTTGCTGCAGTGGCACCGACACTTGCAGCAGGAGCATATGAAAAACCCGCATCATCGTGGAGGACATGCATGAGAAGTCGCCCCATTGAAGACTAAACTGGAACGACGTCGGGGGTGAGGTAGACGCGAGCGTTATTTTTACTGTCTGTGCTTCTTTTTTTTTGTCATGCCGAGGCTATTCTTTTTTGTTCAGTTTCTTTTGTTGGAGTGAGGAGACGTCGTTGACGACGGGGAATGGAAATTCCCCGGTGACGGAGATGAGTCCTTTATTTTATTTGAACCAAGAAAAAAAAGAGAGATTCAAAAAGCTTTGGTTTTTTATTTTTTGGAGAATTGGCAACCAATATAAGGTCATCTGTCGAGGAGCTTGCGGAATGGTCAGTGCGACAGGATATTTATGGAGATGGCCGGCACTCGCTCGCCCCATCAGCGGAAGGAGGAAGTTTTGTGCAGCGTTTGCAGTTTGAGTTTGAGTCTCGTCCGGCGGGGACATGTCGTGGTGCAAACAAACTTCGAGACTTGAAATTAAAATTTCCCATTCCGCTGGTAGTGGCGCGTTGATGTGAGTTCTGGATGCCCGAATGGACTTGCTCGAAAAAGGTTGGTTGCTGGTTGTCGTCTCAAAAAGGAGAAACGGGTCTGAAGGTGTTACTTCAAATTTTGTAGTTAGACTTTGCTACTTTTACAGGAATTGTTTTCGATGAGTAGCGGTTAAGTATTAGGACAGATTGATTTGGCTAAATGAAGACTACGAACCAAGTTCCTGTTTATCGACCACCAATTTTTTTAATAATTCAAATTTCATGTTTGTACCTCAAAATTCAAGGATCTAAGTAGAAAACTTTTAATTTAACTTAAATTTAGGAATTTGGGAAAAGAAGACTGTTTAAACGTAAGTTACAAGTAGCTACCAATTTTAATCAATTTTTTTCGAAGGAAGCTGTTACCGTCGGATTTCCCCTCCTCGCGACTTCGATCGAAAAGGTTGCCTAGCCAACCCCGGAGATGGGTGTGGGTGGTTGGACTTAATAGTTTTGTAATGTGGGCGCCACGCGGTTGCCCTCCCGATCGAACACTCAGCCTCTCTAAACCGCGATAAAAAGATTGAGTTCGCTTACTTTATAAAATTTAATCCAATTAATCTTATAACTAACTTATAACTAAGTACAGTAGTTTTCTTAACCTAGCTTACAACTAAACAAATTCAAAAAAAAAACCGATCCCACACCGAGTTTTGAACCCGCACAATTCTTCGTCGTTACCGACCCCGCGGTTAAAAAAAGTGTCAAATATCCACTTGGGATTTGAACTGCGCTTAAAAAAAAAACGACGGGTTAAAAATAAAAATGTTGAGCTTTAACTCGATACGACTCGAACCCACGACCACGGTGTCCTCAAATGGCGACGCGGCTACCCCCACCGCTACCGAACGGATTACCAACTAGACTTCAGATAACTCATCTGAGTGTTTCCATGTCCGTATCGGCGACCTCAAAGCGACCCCTATTTCACTTTCGCGGCTTAAACACGTTGTGCGTCCGGATTTGACTTAATTTGCTTAACTTTTCCACTTAATTTGCACTCTACCTGCGGTTTGCTGGCCGAATCTCTTGGCGGATGGTTTGATGGAATTGCGGGGTGTCGTTGCTACTCATGGTCTGCTGGATGGGGCCTTGGTTTTCACCGGGTCTTGTTTCCACGCTGGCTGCTGCTACTTCCTCGAATTTCGATCGGCTATCACGGAAACCTCGTAACACTACCGAAAAGAAAAGCCATTCAACAATCTATCCATTTTCTTGCAATGAGAACAAACCTACCTTATGTATATCTATATGTTATACATATTCCAAAAAGGAAAAGAACACAACTTCACTTTTATTCCCTCTTTTTCTATTCTGACTGTGGGCACTGTCTTACTCGACTTTTGGTGGCGAAGTGCCCTGGAGATCTCCCTGGCTCAGATCGAATGCCGTACCGGGCTCTTTGTAGACTTGCAGATTCTCTCTTTATATGGCCAAATCATCTGCAGCTGTATTTCAGTACAGTATTCGATATTTGGCGCATAGTAAAGAGAAAGAAAAAAAGATATCTACCCAGATGCCCAGCAGAGGATTCGAACCTGAACCCGTCAGGTCTCGAGCAAGCTCTTCCACCACCAGCCCACGCCGACTCTTGCCGGCAGCTTGTCAGCATCCCCACCTGACGAGCTGGCCTCCCCCACCCTCATCATAGAAGAAAGCGTGGTATACTTCTAGGCGAAAACCTTTAAAAGAATCACCCATAATAAAGCCACAAAAAACAACTACAGTCGAAGCTCTCTAAGTCGAATTTTCACGCGATATCAAAATTAGTTCGAGTTAGAGGGATTTTCGAAAAATTCGAGTTAGAGGGATTAATATTTTTTTATTTGTTTAAAAGCCTTTATTTTATTCAAAATAGTATACATGAAAGAAAAAAACACAGGAAATCACTTAAAAAAGCTTGTAATTATGGATCGAGTTTTTAAAATTGGAGACTGAAGCCTTTGAAAAAAAGGACTCTATTTTAAAAAGGCATTGTTGGCCTTTATCCGGACTCTCAGTGCATTCACTAAATGAAGCTTGAAAACGTTTTAGATGGTTTTATATTAAAAGTAAATTGTTTGAGGCCAACCAACAACACAATGAATAAGCACGCCATTTATTCATACAGAGCCGCACGGTTGTGTGCACAAATAACCTATAGCTCATTTTTGAATGTGTAGACGACGATTATGTGGCCCTAGACGACAATTGTGTTCGCCCAACATGATTGGGCTTCGAGAACCGTTGGCGAATAGTTTCGATTTTCTCATATTCTTTGGGTTCGATGTTTGGCGTGTAGGTCGCCATGCAAATCCTCATTCTTGCTGTGAACATTCTCTTTCTTTTTTGCATAGGTAAACAATAATAAGGGCAACGCTTTTTTCTCCGACGTGTTTGCACTAAAAAATCAACATGAAATGAAAGGTCATCGTCGTCCAGTGCCAAATTGAAAGAGATTCAGAGTTGCGTGCTTGATACAAGTTGAGAGAGGAAATATTTTGTTTATTTTTTTGCAAAAAAAAAAAAAATACGACTCAGAGGAATTGAAAATAGACCAAGAGCCTAAAAAATGTATTCGAAAAAATGCCTTTCGTCTAAGAGGGTATTCGACTTAGACGGCTTCGACTGTATTAACTTTTTGCAAAAAATTATAATTAAAAGTTTTCAAAATTTAAGGACGAGAAGTAAACTGAATCGTTTTAAGCTATAGCCGCTGACTTTTTGGATTTCTTAACTTTGTACGGGAATTGACGCAGAGAATTTGTACGAAAAATGTCGAGCATATAGCTGCGACGTCTCTTATCATAGATTGAAATTCATCGAGTAATCTCTTTTTGATTTTAATTTTTTCAAAAAATCTCCTTGATTTTCAGATGTAAAGTTAAACTTGGAAATGGAGAAAATGCAGTCCCAGAATGTAAAAGTTGTTAAACGACATCAGTACTCCATCAGGGAGAATTTTCGAAAGGAAAGATAGGACAATAAAAGTGATCTTAGACAATTAAGCTCAATTAGAACGTTAATATCTATTTATTTTTTATTAATTGAGTAGCGTGAAACTTAGTATAGAGATTCAGGACAACTTCAGTCCTTTACAACTATGATTTAAGATATTTTAGATGAAATTAAGATACAAACGAGATATTTATAACATTTTAAGAGAGAGCTACAAATAAATGAGAGAGAGAGCTACGAAAAAATGGATCTTCTGGGCTCTTTCATTGGGACGATTGCACTTTGGTTTCGATGTCATAACCATATAACCATGATTCGTCACCAGTTATGACCCTTTTAAGCAAATCTGGTTCGCCATTGACGTCATTTAACAATTTTTCAGAGATGCTCATGCGAACGTTTTTTTTTGGTTAAAATTCCGAAATTTTGGAGCGAACGTCCCTGCCACTCGCGAGATATTGCATGACAAGAGCCAACCGATATGCCGACATCTTCAGCAACTTCTCTAACAGTGATTCGACGTTTCTCCACAACAACTTTCTTCACTTTCTCAACATTTTCATAGGTTGTTGATGTGCTAGGGCGTCCAGGGCGAGTGTCGTCAATCACATCTTTTCGACCTTCTTTAAAAAGCTTGTACCACTTGTAATCATTTTTTTGACTCAGAGTACACTCACTGTATGCCACTATCAATATTTCAAGTGTTTTTAAGCACTTAATTCCATTTTTCACACAAATTGAAAATTCTTTGATACATTTTTTTCAACAACAGGAAATCGCCGAACACGCAAAGTACGTCTAACTTTTGTGCTTCTCACAAACAAAAGAAATATGCTATTTAGCTTAAACTGTAAACATATGTTCGAGACGAGTGTACCAACATAACAAAAGAAAAAAATAGACCTTATTTTTTGAACAGAACAAATTGCATAGCATACGTCCGATTTATTTGAATATCACCGCTTCGATTTGATCATACGATCTTATTGTACATATATTGATAGGTATAAAATGTGCATAATATTCGTTTAGCATTCGTGCTTCAAAGTTAAAATATATTTTTTTCAAAAATTGTCCACACTTTGTTTAGAAGTTTTATCGGAATTTAATAACTCCTCAAATGCTCTTTCAACATTCTGGTGTTTAATTAACCTCAAGCACAAATAAATGAAACCAATTTCCAAATCTTAAACTTTTTATTATGACCCCTAATTTCAGCCGTAGGAATCATATGTTTTCACTTCTCCTAAAACGAAGTAGAATATTCGAAATATTCTTTATTGCACTAAGAAACGTTTATTGCAGAATTAAATGGACTAAATATTGGTTTAAGAGTGGACTTAAGACACTGTTACTGCAATTGCGCAAATATTTTCGAGCTGCCAGCAGATTAAACTCATGTACTCGGGCAACACCAGGCTGAAAGAGTTTAAAAGAGATCTAGGCAATACGAAAAAACACAAGGGAGGTATGTCACAGGTGCTTGGTATTGTCGGCATTTTACACGTCATCTCCTGTATTTAAGGCTCTAAATACAATTTCCTCTGGCTTTATTGCTATCAGATCTTACGTTAATTTGTATAAGGGTGGTCTGAAATGTTTCCGAGCAAACAATGGTACAAGACATGTTTTCTATTTTTTCTTTATTATTTTTCTCCATAGTCTCCTCGTAACACTTCTCCCAGCGAAAGGTCTTAGGTCTTAGGTATTAGTAACTGCCTGCGCTATACGCAGTCTCACGTAGGCCATTTGTTGTCACACATCCGGATCGTTCTCAATGCTCGGACTCACTGCTCTCCCAGCGATACTCCCACCTTGCAGTTTTTTTTTCTATGCAAAATAATTGTTGATATATGTTCAACTATTGTTCACAAAAAACACCAAACGATTGTCAACTAAAAACTGTTCTTCCAAAATGGCTGAAACTTCGGTGAGTAACTGTCAAAAGATGCACAACTAGCAACCACTAGTTTTTATTGACGAGTACCGCTATCTTTACATTGCGATTGAAAACGTTCCAGACAACCCTCGTATATAACCAATAATTTTCTTCTTCCATATTCAATAATTCTTTTTGTTTGCTTTTCCAAACATCCACTTACTTTTTTGCTTCTTATAACTCAGCATGGTATACAATCAAATCAACAAATTCACTCAAATTCCTGCAGAAGACTGCCTATTGAACAAGACAGCTGGGGTTCAGTGCTGTTGTCTCTAAGAATACATATTTTGAATTGAAAACTAATCAGTTCTACACAGCATTTAAATTTGAGATCAGTTTAATTAATTTTCAGGTCAAAAGTTGGAATCTTTTCAGGACAATCAAAGTACGAATAATCTTTGCAAAACATTTTAGAACCAAGTCCTCATCAAATCCAAATGAATTTGAATTCTCATGTATTTTCCCCCCTATTTATGAGGCTCAACACACGTTGATAGACAATACACGAGTGCTCCGATCCCGACCATCTATCAGTATTCCAGTCCACATCGCTTAAAGTGAGACGTGTAAACAGCAACCATGTCCTATAAACTTTCGAAAGCCACACCAACCGACCGACTGAATATCAAATTTCCCCCACGCTCCCACATGACACCAGCCGTCCAACAGTGTGAGTCAATTACCAACCGACAATCGCAAAGAAAGGATGCGTAATTGCATCTAACCGGAGTATTTTTTTTCGGGACTGGGAGGATTACCACATGAATGCATCCTCACAGCCCACACACTGCCAGATTAATCGCAGGATAATGTCCATTCCTCCTCCGCAAAAGGGCTCAGCTCAGAGCAGAGTTTACCACGAAAACGAAAAAAAAGAACAAAAAGGATAAAAACCCTTGATATCCATGACTGAGCCCGGTAAGCACGACGGGATAAAATTGAATACCAGCGAGAGCGGCGAGAACGATTTACAAGGGCAATTGCATTCGTGGCCCGTAAGGCCCATTGGTTGGTCTGTCGTCGGCTCGGCGGCCGTGCGTAGGTGAGGCGGCCCGACCTTGGTGTCAACGGATACATCCCACACTGCAGTGCATTGTTTCTCTAAATGTTTTCCTTTCGTCCTTATCCATTATCCTTTCCTTTTTTTCCCCCGAATGCACGTTTTCCACTCGGCCAATCTGCAGTGATCAATCCTAAATACGGATTACAATTCCGCAGAGGCCTGCAGGCTGATGCCGCCGTCGTCGCATGCGAGTGGAAAAGCGCGCATTTGCAGGATGCATCCCGCTATTTTTTCGGTCGAGATTCCTTCTTCCCTACCGCATGCTGATGCATGCCATGAATTGTAAGGACTCCGCGCTACATCGCATTGGCACGGTGCATGATTTTGCACTTTCCCTCTGTATGCACCACCAGCACATTGTTACTTCTTCTCTTCTGCTCCTTTATTTTTTTCTTTTCACAGGATTTTTTGTCCTGTCGTTTTTTTTTTCCGTTTTTCGTTTTATTTTGCTCCGGGTAGGTACAAGCGTGTAGGACATGAAATCACAATGCAACAAGCGCGCAATGAAAAGTCGAGGTGAATGGGAGAGTTGGTGTGTCCTTTTTGAGGACATTCCTTTGGTCCCGTGTAGTCGTGTTGCAATAACAAATTATGCAGGCAGATGTCATGAAGATTAGTGGCAACACATTTTGCGATGGATCCTGGGCATGACCTTGTTTTGCGGGCCATTTGACGAAGGACAACGACGAAACGTGGTGGCGATGATGACTTTTGTTTTCTTTTTTTTTTTTCGGTTGTCGTTCGTTTCGTGGAAGCCGATTGAAAAGACAGCCACAGATCGCATAAATCACTCCTGAGAAACTGGGGGTGTGTGAGTGTGAGAGTGCATCCCTGCATATCTGCATCCTTCGATTGAGAGAAAGGACAGCAAAAATTGACACAGACGTACTCTCGTCTCACAGTCAATTTGCATGCAAATGGCAGTTTGATTTCATCGCAACGGAAATCAATCAAATTGCAATTGGATTAATCTCCAGGATAACATTTCGGCTTACTGCCAGGATTACACGCTCGCACCCCCCAAACAAATTTGCGTCTCACGGTGGCGTGGTGTTTTTCCAGCGTGTCACATTCCAATCGCACAAAGATCCTTTCGTCACGCTTGTGTCAGTCGGTTTGACTGCTCAATTGCAACCGTCTAATCGAATCGCAATTAATTCACAGCCAAAACATCCTTCGAGGATCGGTTTCATGCTTTTCAATCACGAATTTCGCGCTCAATCCTTTTTTGCCATTGAATGCTAATGCAAATTGCATGTCAAACAACGAGGGCATATCGATTACATGAAGATTGAGTGACATACTCGCACTCGTACTCGAAAGTCCTTGGGAGGATCCTTCGAGGAGGCAATCAGCAAAAATATTAGCATTTAACTTGGCACAGTTTTCGCACCATTGTTGCAATGCTTTGTCACGGAGAAAGGTCCTTGTGATGTGTATTCGCTCACTTCACCCCTAGGGTGTGTTTTTTTCTTCAAAAATCCGTTGAATGTCCTCGTTTCGTTTTTGTCAATCAAGTGGTGGTATGTCCTTTTTTTCCTGGATATGCGCGACTTTCGATGTAAATGAAGCGGAAAAGGAAACAATGGTTGCGAGGAAAAGGAGCGAAAAAGGAAACAGCGAAAAGGACATGCATTGATGAAATCGACTCCATGTTCTTCTTTTGTTCTCGGTGGCAGGGACACGAAGAAAGAGTCGTGCCAGTGAACAGCTGCACGTTGATTTTGCTGTGGCAGGGAAAATCAGAAAAATTTCTACGCGAATTTCTTGCGACGTAACGGTTATGTGAGAAATTTATAATGCTAATAAGCAGCAGGAGAGTGTTAGTCAGGGGGGCACAACGCATGGGAAATACAGGGGTTGGATTTTCGTGAATTAACGTTGACCGAGAAGATTGCGATTGCTACAAAATACAGTGGGAGAAGACACATGCATCCAACATTGCAGTAACCCATTCACCACAAAATAGTTTAATGAAAAACTAAAATGTAATGTGTTTAAGAAATCATATTTTTGTTACAACTAAACGAAGATCTAGAAAACTTTTGCAAAATAGGGTGATGGTCGACCACTTAACTTTTTTTTACGTTTGATTTGCTCTTAAAAATCGGTGTTTGTAGTAAAGAATAGGCTATTCATCATTTCCAAATTATTAAAATGTTTTAATTATGAAAATAAAGGATATTTGCTACCGAAAACAAATTATTCACAAAAATGTAAATGAAAACGTCATTCTTGAGTAGTCGGCCTCCTTTACCTCTGAAGTTGGTCAGTCAAGTATTCGGTAGTCGGCCCCTGTCCATCCAGAAAATAAAAGAAAAACAAACAGCACTTTTTTTTTTAAATATAAAGCAATATTTCAGTGATTTTAATCTTTTTTTTAAAATCACTTCTACTATTTTTTTACAATAAATACCAGACGTTTCACTTTCGATGAAAACTTGAATCAAAGTTACAATTTTAACCAAGACCGGCTTTTGAGGTGTTTTTTGATATCACCCCCTAGGACATTCGTCCCCCCTAGTACAAGTTAGTATCCATTAGTCTCTCATTCCAACTAAGTTCCTTTTTTTTCCATATTTATGGTCTTTTGTTTCCCTATTTATGAACTTTTCTACTTTTCGCCACTTGCTAACAACGGGTATACAAAGGCAATGTATTTACTTGCTTCCTTAATTAGTTACAGTTATTTAAATGGTCCTAATTGTAAAAATCTACTCGCCGTATGCAAACTTTTGTGGATTGATTTTGGCAATATTGGTTGTTGTTTTTGTTATAACTTTTAAATGGATTAAAGTATTGAATTAATTTTGGTAAATTCTGAAGCTTTGAACAAATATGCCTTTTAAAACAAATTGTCACATGTGGTTTGGGAATAAACGCACTTTTTCGCCAAATTTCTCTATCGTACGCAGACTTTTGTGGAGCACTGTTACTGATATTTTGTTGTTTTTTGTATACGTTATTGGTTTAGTGATGATTTGGCTACTTAGAAAGTGCATTGCGTCATAATAAGTAATTTATTTTGTTGATTTGGGAAGAAAAAGGGTTGTGTAGTTCATCAAAGTTCAAAGTTCACAAAATCCTGCCACTTTAGACTTTGCTTTGATATCACCAGATCTAGATTGTAATACTGATGAGGAGGAGGGTGACGCCGAGAATCCATATGCTAGAAGTTCCAGGTACCGCAAGATGTTCCAGGTGAAATCGAGGTATTTTGTAGCAGTGGTAATGAAGACGACATAACACTTCAAGAACTATGTCGCACGTAATTTGCTATTTCTTCTATAGCATCTACTGCTGAAAATCATTTCCCAAAAACAATTAAAAAGCAATTGCGCTGCCGTCGAATTAGATAGATTTGCGAGCTAAGCGGCATATCACTTTGTGTGGAAAAAGCTTCCTTTAAGATATTTCATGCAAGTAAAAATTGAGCTCAGATATGTGCTTCAATATCGTGGGTACGCTACAGTCCTAAAAACCTATTTAATAACGTTTTTATTTTTTTCATTCTACCATATTTTTTGAGTTTCTTATGCTCCTTTTACTTAAATAAAATAAATGGATCCAAACAAAATTTGGTCTTAAACACTCTTGGCTCTTAATGGGTTACTACCGTTCCGAACAGGGAATTGTGAAAGCTTTTCACAGAAGTACTCCAGGAGGATCAGTTGTTCACCGGAGGTGGAGCCGTGAAAAATGTTTGTGGTGCTATTTCGAACCCGGGTACGCCGGCTTAGCAGTCCGACGCAATGCTTCTGATGAAATATTTTCCAACAAGATGGCACAAACTAGTTTGAAAAAAATAAAAACCTTCAAACCTTAGTAATAATTTAAGTGTACCTTTATAGTACAGTTCCTTTATATAAATTTTAGGTTGTTTAGTGTTAGATTCATGGCTGGCAATTTGGAAAACTTCAAACTTCGGCATTAACCAACTTTATATAGAACATGATTTATTACTTGCGGTCTTCAAGCTCATATTTTTCTCAGTTCTTTTAAGATTGAGTAAAGCAAGGAATTCGAAAAAAAGGAGCACAAGGTTTAAGCGCGATGAAATAGTTTCCATTCGCGTCTGAAAAATATTACTTTTTATTCAACGTTGTGTTGGTGGTAATTTTTATTATTTTATTTTTAATAAGATTTTTTATTAAGCTTTGCTTATGCTTTCACCATTGTAAGACACTTTTTCTAGATGCATGGGTCACTCTACCATTCTTGAGTCTATAGATCTCCCCTTCAGGGAGTTAGACTATACTCGCCCCAGAACTCTTTTCAAAAGAAGTTTCTCCTTCAGCCTGCCCTCCAGATCTGACTGGAGTGAAGGCATACCTATAATATCCTCCTATAATATACGGATCAAAAACTGAATCCGGAGTCGGTGGAGGAGTCTTCTCCGAAGACTTGGGAATCCAGTTTTCATTTCGTCTTCCCAACCATTGCAGCGTATTTCAAGCGGAGGTAATGGCGATCAAGGAAGCCTTGTCGTGGCTAAAGTACAACGTGGTATCGCATACCTCTATCACGATATGTACGGATAGTCAAGCTGCGATAAATTCCCTGAAGTCTGTCACTTTTAATTCAAAAACAGCTCTTAACTGCCGCAAATCTCTTGACGAGATGGCAGAGCAGTTTAACATTCACCTCATGTGGGTGCCGGGACACTGTGACATCTCGGGGAACTGCCTGGCCGATGATCTTGCCAAGCGCGGAACCAGTGAAGCCATCCAACCTACCGCGCTACCGCGCTCCTCGACATCAAATCCAAGACCATTGCGGCAACCAATCTTAGGTGGTCGAATGGTACTACTTGTCGCGTCACCAGGGAAATCTGGCCTAGGCTAGATCCTGAACGCTCATTAAGTCTCCTAAGACTCAGTAGAATTCGAGTTAGGAACCTGATCTGTGTCATAACTGGGCACTCCACTTTTGGCAAACTTGCCACCCGACTGGGCCTCCCGGAGAATGACTTCTGCAGAAGCTGCAGAGACGAAGAAGAGGAAGAAACCTCGCTCCACCTTTTAGGAACCTGCAGCGCCCTCGCGAACCGTAGAAAGAGGCATCTCGGTCACTACTTTCTAAATAACCTCGGTGAACTTGCTGACACCAGCATAAGCCGTATCCTCCGCTATATTAATAGCTCCAATTGGTTTCCAGAGTAGTGGGATGTTTTTGCATCCGCTCCATGTGGTATCACAATGGGCCTCATCTGGCCTAAGTGCTTGGCTGCCTTGCGTAGCTCACCACACAACCTACCTACCTAAGACACTTTAATGAACTATTTTTCACTGATGGGTAAAGATTGGGAAGATAATTCTGTCTCAATAATTAGAGTAATTATCTTTAGGTTAGTAATATTTTAATTGAAACATAATTAAAAGAAAAAATAACTTTTGGGTGAGGTCGATCAGAGCTAAGACTAAAAAGTAGACAGGAAAGTATAGGAAGTTTACTGCAAATATAAAAATAGGGTTGCTTTGCTTTTAGCTTAAAGTTCGTATGCTACAAAATTACGCAAAAAACCGTATTTCGAATCACAGAAATTATGTTTTTCAGCGATTTTTAGCGAGATTTCTATTTATAAACTCCGGGCATCAGCAAAAATATCTGATCCTCACTCGAACAAATTTGTTACATAAAAAAAAGTGTAATAAATTTTTGTGTAGGAAATTTGTATAGCCATTAAAAGAAAATTTAATTTCTTGGATGGTAAGTGAAGAGAAGCCACATACCGCAGTGAAGGCTGCGCGACTTCATTGCATATTCCATTTACAACAAAATACAGTTCATAAAAGTCCCTCGAATCTCATTGAATTTACAAACCTCTTCATAATACCTTGTTCTCCACAACTAATCTTCCAATTTCTACGAACTAAAACCTCAACATGGCAACCACTGCAACTGATAAAAGAGCATTTTTCACACCAAACCACAACCTTTTCGGACTCGGTGAAAAAATATTCGAAAACCAATGAACTGCTGCCTCCCAAAAACACATCTATTTTTGAAATTAAAAAACAAGAGCCCTCCTCAGAACGTCATTTCAACTTATTTATTTTTCCTAGAGCTTCCTCTCTAATAGTCAAGATCCGGTTCATCAACCCCCTCAGGCAATAAATCATAAAATCTAAAAAAAAAATTGAGCGTGTGTAAGAATGTGTGGGTGTAAAATGCTCCTAATAACTAAGTGAGCTTCTCTCTTTTCAGTGTTTACTCCCGTCCAAGTAAAAAAATCTTGAAAAAAAAAAAATCTAAATTAACGAGCCTTTTTTTTTTGTATGATATTTTTAACACTAACCACCCCACCCGTTTAACGGACGCGCACATACTCCCGTCACCACCCACCACCGATGGCACCACTAGCATCAACCATAAAGGGTAAAAATAGTGTTTGAGTTAATAGTTTTGTCCTGATCCGACATTCGGTCCCTTCTTCTAACCCCATGTTTTCCTTATTTAAACAAAATTAAATAGCTAGCGTGAAACGGACATTGCAAATAAGGGGTTGCTTTTGCCGTTGAGTTAGATAGCCTCTTGCGAACCCCACACACTCATACACAATGGGGTGGCTATGTGTGTGGTGCAAAAGAATAACATACATGTGTCCACTGGTATGTGCGGACGTGTGTAGGTATGTATATGAAGCGCGGCAGTCAAATCAACCCTTCGCCACCATCGGCGACTTCGACGTCGTCGATGTCGTTATCCTTCGCCTTTTGCTAAAGCAGCAGAAATAGCAAAGGCATCAACAGCAGCGACAGCAGACTCATATAGTGCTCCGCTCAGCTTCAGCGGACATTGGGTGCGGCAGCGGCAGCGTTGGGATGAGTTTTTGGGGTGGCGGTTGTGGGAGATGGCGGCCATTTGATGAAAAATCTACTTACAAACAAAACCAATTTCTTATGCTGTCCACTCTACGTGCCATATCCGCACGGAAGACCAACCGCCACCCACGGCAGAGCCACCCCCACCCCCTGTGTGTTCACATGTGCGCACATATAGCACACGACGTGGAGCACACACATATGACATATACACATCCTTGGTCACACAGGAGACACGCGAAAACGTGTGTAGGTGGCGTTTCTTGCCATTTTCGCAAGATGAAAACGGAAATACGGCAGAGCAGCAAAAAAAAAAAAACGACAAAAAAGAAAAAGGACGAGAAATCCGTGTGCGATGTTTCGTGTTGTAGAAAGGACCAAAGTCTTTTGTGCTCTCTTAGAGCTCGCGCTGGTCGCTGTCACCAGCAATTTGTGTGCGTCCGTCAGCCCGTCCGTCAAACACAAATAGATACGCTACCGCTGGGGGCCACACAATACTACAACGACAACGATGCCAACGACGATGACGACGACGACGACGGTTTTTCACTTACGGAGGACTACTCCGTTCCGCACACCATATGCGATCATTATTAGTACGTGTACGAACGTGCACACAGGGGCGCGCGGTGGGGGCAGGATGTCTGTCCACTAAAACATCCTTGAAAGTGGAAAATAGAAAATAGCTCTACGGTCCTACGGAATATCCTTAGGTTTTTATGCCAAAACCTCCTCCATCTCCTTCTCCATTATCCTTCAATCAACATGGAGGTGTAGTACACAAGCACACTCGCTCATGTGTATGAGAGAGATGAGAACGTACACACACACGCGATGAGGCTGGAAAATATTCTCGCGTGTCCAACATGCACAACAAGGATACTGATGCGGCATATTCTGATTGAGAGACAGAAGAGATGGGGTGGGGACTAGAAGACGACCGGAGCAGAAGAAGAAGGCACCACAGCAAGTTGAGGATGCCCGCTCAAAACATACACACACAAAAAAAAATGAGACGCAGAGAATTTGAATCTGAATCCCATGGACATCAAGATGACTATAAAAAGGGTCGCTCGCGGCAAAAATTTTCCTGGCAATAGATCACATGCGAAGGCTGAATGTTTTCAAAGGACCCGTCGTCATCCTCGTGGTGGTTCATATAGTCGTCGTCATTGTCGTCGTCGTCGTCGTCTTTCATCCGCGCGCCTTTACACGAGAGAATTCAATCCCTTCACTCATGAGAGAAAGGTGGCGGCTGGGGGTGGTTGGGGATTCTTTGAAAGATGATGTTTGATGCGGACTGCGGAACAAATGACGGTGGCGGAGGGCTCTGGCCACGGACTGGACTTGCCGCTGTGCTAGGCTTATATTACACAAAATTGAAATACAAACATAAGTAGCAAACACGTATGTCATACACTAACACACACACACACACACATGGAGAAGAAAAAAAAATCATCCGCCCCCTGCCCATGGGCGAGGAGGGCAAACGGCCGATGATGTGAAGAGGAAGTCCATCCGCTGTCAGGATAATAGCGAAAGATTTCTGGACCGTTGCCGATGACTTTCAAGCGAAAGCATCAAAGAAAATGCGGCTAAAGGATGTGCGGCGGGCGCTGGCATACACGACATGGGGGAAGGAGGCTTAAGAGTTGTTTTAGGCCGATGCGGATGATGGTGCTAGAGATGGATACCGTCAGTAGAACAACAACAACAAAAAGTTGAAGGAAAAATTCAAACTGAGAGGGAGCTATCGGGATGAGACAGCGTGTTTTGTTCGACTTGAATTCCGCTTTGGTTTTTTACTTTTTTTTTTTTTTTGATTTTGAAGTAGAAATTGAAGAAGAAGAAGAGGAAGATTGGAAACTGGGTAAAAAGGACCCTTGGAGCGAAATTGGATTTTTCTTTCTGCTTTTATTCTTGCATTTCATTTTTTTTTGTGTTCAGTTGTGTGGATTTTTTTTATATATATTTATTTGTGTAGAGTTTTTTTTCTGTGTGTGGACGAGGCAGCGGCTTGGTCCAGCTCGATGGAAAAGTGGGAAGATGAATGAGTATTATTTGGCTGATTTCGTTTTCGTGTATTTTTTTTTTTTCATTTTTATTTCTGACAGCATGTGGTTCATATGAGAGGAGGTAAGGGTGGGGGTGGAATTACCTATTTTTAAAATTGGAACGAAGTTTTGAGTGCGAAAATCATGCTCTGATTGAATTTGGCATTACGCGTGGCATTTTCGTGAATGGGATTTCAATCGGGAATGAGTGGCTTTTGTTGTCAAATTGAAACAGCGGGGTAGTGGGCGAGGAAAGGCAGCACGTGCTTTTAGTGGATTTTGCTGGTTCAATCGTTGAATATTTCAAATTGCCTTTTTTTCAGTTAATGCGTTAAATTATTCGGAGCTTTGTATTTCTGGTTTGAGAATTCGATTTTAAACTTCAGTTTTTAAGCAGAGAAAATAAAAGCTTCGATATGTTTTTGGAGACCTATTTTAGATTCATTTATAGGCGATACGTTGGAAATAAGTGGGTAGCTCAAAAGAAGAAAAGATTTCTAGCGAATTCTCTGAAGAGAGTTCTAGTGCATTCTCTCAGAGTCCCAAGCACTAACTGAACCATCTTTCGATCAACCATACTTAGTCAATTGGTTGGTGTTATTGGTTTTGAAACTGTCCCAAAACCACAACAAACCATTTTTCCAAAACTACGAAAATTGTCGTAGCCAGCATCAAATTGAAAGAATACTGAAATATACAGTGACGTGCAAAAATGGATACATACTCGGCGGTCGTATGGTTTTTTGTAAATAAAAAAACCTCCCACTTGACCGATTTGAATGATTTTTATGTTATTTGTTTCCTTACTTCATCACCAAAAAAATGAAGTACAAACGATTTAATCGCATTTATAGAACGGTGGAAATTTACAAAAGTTCATCTTGACCCCAATGTATCCATTTTTGCATCCATTTTGCACGAATACTAATTTAATTTTGTTCAGACTTAGTTTTATTGATTTCATAAATTCATATTTGTACATATTACAGTTCAGTCTTACTCTTAAGTCTTTGTATGGTGTGGCCGAAGGCCGTCTACCAGTAATTTTGTTCATTTTATTGAATTTTTTTAAAAAAAAAACTTATATTTGGCACAACCTGTATAAGTTATACTTCAAGGAAATTATCTGGATATGGTTTCAGTCCAGACCACTAAATAAATGAAATTATGAATCGATTCGAGTACAACAGCATCCTTGAAATTGTCATGCTTCCTCATGCCTCTGAAATGGAAGATTCAGATTCATACAATAAATTGATGTTATGCAATGGCCTGCGTAATATCCGGACCTCCATCCTATTAAAAACCTGTGGAAGATTGAAGACAGAAGAGTTGTACGTCGGACTTGCAAAATCAAGGCTATGCTTTTCCAAATGGTTAAAAAAGCTTGGAACATAATTCTATAGTCAATTATTTCAAACGGTTTTTTTTTTCAACAATCATCATCACCAAAAATAAGTGTTGATACTAAGTTGTTGGGACGGTTAATGGAGCGTCAGTTCTTACATACACATACATACATACTTCACATTTAAAATTAGTAATCTTAATTAACAAAATTCATTTGTTTAGAAATCTACTGAACAAAAAAGAAAAAAATGCGAAAATTTACCGCATGGTTTTGACTGACAAAATTCCGACGTGATTTCTTTATGTAAAAAAATGTGAAACACAAAAAAAGGAAATGAAAGTACAAAAAAAAAGGAGACTAATGCTGATGGCAATTGACAAATAAGAACTTCAAAGTGTCTATAAAATTGAGTCGTATTATTCGATAGCCTTTTCTAAATTTAAAGGTTTTCATTTGATCGCTTCGTTCCAAAGGAATCACGAAACCCTTAAAAAATTACTTCGGTGTCCATCTGGCTGTCAGTAATCTTTAACATATCTGTAATCTTTAACATATCCGAAAGTAAACTCCTTCGTTTAATAAGACTTTCTGATGAATTTAGGATTTTGCTCAAACTTTCGTAGAATCCAATCAGAAAAATTTCACTCATAATCATGAGCCTTCAAGTTATTGTGATGATTTGGTTTCGTGTCAAAATCTCAGCGTGAAAGTAAGTAATCATGAGAGGTTCGCAATTTTTGTGAACAGAATAGAATCAACCCTGTCGTCTCTCATTCTTAACTGAATGTTTCACCTTTCTAACTGGGGCACATATGGCAGAAATATATTTTGGTTCTTCGATGAAATTACAATACATTGTACCTTATTGAGACGAGATAGAGCAAATAGAGTGTTATTGAAAGAGTCATAATTCCAAAACAGTCTTAATGGGTACATGAATAAAATTGCAGTGGTACGTTAAATTGATCTCTTGCTCACAACGGGGACATGACAAAAATTTAAGTCTTAATTGATTTTTTGACTTTAACACAAATGAAGGGATGTTGAGGAACAAATTTGCATTTTCTTATCACTAAAAAAATAAAATAACGAAACACACTCATCCCTCGCTTTGCACGATAGTTAGGGGAATGAAAAGTGTCGTGCAAACCGATACCGCGCAAAACGATGTATAAGTACATGGATGTCTTTTGAATAGAAAAACCATAGTGGGCCAGGATTCTTGAAGAAAAAACACTATTTCGCGCAAAGCAATGTCGCGCAAATCGAATTTGGGTAGATATTTGAAAATCGCACGTAGGTGAAACCGCGTAAAACCAGACCACGTAAAGTGAGGGATGAGTGTAATGGTGTTTTTCCTTCCTTTCAAAAATTGTTAATTCTTTCTGCCTTCCTAATTGTGTGAAGCATGCAGCCCCATCTTATTGGAATCCTGATCTAATATCTCAATTCAAAATTCTCAACTTCGGCTACAAAACTGCCAAGTTTTAATCGTTAAGATTTTTGTGTTGCTGTATTTCAAAATCTTTTGGGCGGCACCTGTTGGACCGTCCTCAAAAATGTCACATATCTACAACTTGGCATCGACCGCTTTCGTCTTGAGATCTGACATGTAAGTGCACGGAGAGTTTGAGGTTTCTTCGGTGACCGAATTCACCGCTCTGTCTCTTTTCGAGCAATCCGCCCACAGACGAGCAGACGAAAGAAGTACTTAGTCAGTCGTGCTTTATTAATAAATTAGCTGCTCCCGCGACTTCGTCCGCCTCTGCTGAAAAATGCCTATAATTTACAACTTTACAAATACGTCTGAAGCAATATCTGTGTCTTAAAACTTTTTAGTAAATTGTTTATGTTAGGAGTTATTATTAGGAGCCTCGGGAGGTGCTTTGAAAAAAACGAATACTGCTTTTCCTTACGTCACAATTTGAGATCTCTTCTTAAGCAAAAGCGGCAAATACCAAAAATGCTTAATCTAATCTTTGCGTGAATCGCCGAATCGTTCAATCGAGTCGTTCAATCTGCCTCTATCTGTTTCTGGGAAAAAAGTGCAGATAGATCGATCGCCGATGCGGGATTTGAGAAAATCAGAAAAAAGGGTACTTTGAATGTTTGCATTGTTTTCCTCATTCGATGGGTTAACTATTCGTAAGTTGTAGTCAAACTCATTGCATTGAAGAAAAATGTAGCTTTAAGCCATGTCTGGAAGATAAGGAGTTTCCTTCTAAATTTCAACGAAATCGATCAAGCCGTTCCAAACTTTCAAATCGCAAATGTTAATAGAGTCGATTTGAAAGGCTATAGGATATTTTCTAAGTCTTGAACGGCCGAACCGACTCCGATGAAATTTGGAATATGTGGATATGACGGACGTTGAGATAAATTCCAAGGAATTTTGGGATTGCGCACACGTGTTTAACAATAAAATCTCCGGCGACTGTTGTGAACCACAACTCAAACTTATTTCAACTCTTCAGAAAAACAAAAAAATTACGGAATACGATCGCCTGATGGAGAACTAAGCACAAAAGGTAGTAAACACCTGCTTTCCTTTTATGATGCGTTGCATACATTTCAAAGTTGAAGTCAAACTTAATGCATCTAGATAAAAGAAAAGAAAAGGCAGATACACCAAAACAGTATAAGCAATTTACGTTCCAAATTACAGCCAAATCGGTCAAGCGGCTTGAGAGCAAAGAAAAAAATTACAAACATTCAAATTTTCGGATTTATAATATTACCAGAAATTAAAAAAAACTATTCAAAAATTGGGTTAATTGACTGTCTGCATTGTCATGTGCACTTTTTGTCCGAATTGAAGTCAAAATTTGTCCATCAAGGAATAAATTAACCCATAATATTGTAAGCCATTATGCTAGCAGTCTATCTTCAAAATTTTATTTAAATCGGAGTATCCAAACAGAAGTTAAACCCACATGAAGTTGTTTGTGACTATCTGACATATGTGGCTCGTTTTTCGATATCTTGGCCATTTTAATCAATTGTCTTATAATTTATGGCCTATATGTTATTCTGATATGCAAGCTATATTATTGAAAAGTTTTATTAAAATCGATTCACTCGTTTTTCCGTGAAAGAGAAACAAACATGCATACAAACACTCAGCTTATAGGATGAATTGAACATGGAAAGATTGTGTTTGATTTTAAAATTTTTACCACAACTTCAACTAAGCAAACTCTGGAACTCCTTCACGCATCATTCTGAACAGTTTGAGCATAGTAAGAAACTACCGTTTGCAGCAACATTCGTGTACACCGTAGCATAAAAAAAATGCACAAGACATTTCTGTGCCACAAGGAATAACCCCCTAAGTCGATTAAGACAAAATTAAAATTGTTTCGTAACGGAACGAAACGTTGCAAAACGAATCTTCATCTATTGTACTATCTTAAGCAAATTTTAAAGGAAATTAAGCGAATGTTTGTTCAATACAATTTTGCTGTTTCCTGATATTCACGTGATGCTCCAAACTTTCTTTTTTAACACGTGAAAAATTACTTAGTTGGTTATTCCTTGTGACCAAAGATTTGTGGTGTGGTGCCGAAGGCGTCCACTACAACACGGAGGAATGATCCAAAAAATGGGTAATTTAACTTTTCTTTTTTCCGAAAAACATAAAGAAGCTTTAGAAATGGGTTTAAATTGTGCACAAAGATTGACGCCCCTATTGCGATTGCCGAATGGTAATTGAATCGTTGATCTTCAAATGCATCGATGAGAATGGTATTTAGTATTACAAATTTGTGATCGGTAAAAATCAGCTGTCAAATCGACAAACATCGATTACAATCGATATCCGCAATACCGAACACAATCGATACTTGATTATAGTCGAATACCGATTGCCATTCGATGATGTTCACTCCTATCAGTAATCCAAAGACGCTCCCGAAAACCTTCCAAAGACTTCAAAACAGTCGCATGAAACTGGAAAAGTCCGGAGGAATGGGTCTACGTTCGTATAGTTAAAAAGCACACTTTAAGAATCCGAAAGGAAATAGAAGAGCATGCTGTATTCAAAAAAAAAACTTGGAACTGAAAGCATAAAAAGTTAAACAGAAATGCATCGAGTTTGTCACCTATACCAATAATACCTATAATGACTCAACATCGCCTGTGATTCCACACCTCGAATGGATCTTTAAGAATATATTTTTCAAAACTCGTTGTTTTCTTTAAAATCCTTAAGTGAAGTTATTTCCAATCAAACGTGGTCACTGTGTTCTTGAATGGCACAAGTCCCTTTCACTACTCGAATAAGTGAAAAAGTGCTTCCCTACCGCGACCACATTCAGTATCCTCAAATCGATTTAAATCTCCTGCAATTGACAAGAACCTCGAATTCACCTTAACCCCTGAACGACAGTCTCCGCTGATACGGTACACATTAGCAAATGAATTTTTTTGTTCGATATTCTTTGTGATAATTTTTTTTTTCAATTTTCCTCAAAGACACAAGTCCCAGAAAAAAACTTAAAATTATTTCGAATTTATTTTCTTTTTTAAAGCACAAGGACAATTTCCACTCCCACCCTCAAACCAGCGTTTTTCTGGTCATTTCATCGAACGAATGAATACATGGGTTTCTTTTTCTATTGAAGCATTCAAATTGAAAATGTCAACTTCACGACGGAAAAACAAGACAAACACACATCGCCGCGACCACGACCATGCAAAGTCCATAAATATTCCACTTGAACAAGTTTCTCGAATGGCAACGATGTCTTCTATTATCAGCGGAATGGACATACAACACACACAGAGACAGGGAGACAGACAGACAGCAGATAGATATCCGTACATCTACATCTGCTATATATCGAATGGTCAACTTCTGAAAAATGGAATCGATAATCTTCGATATATGCGCGAAACAGAAAGCAAAAGAAATCCAAGCGACAGTTGACGAGGACGGTTTTCTCGTTGTCGTTTTTTTTTTTTTTTTTTGAAAAAATACCACCCCAACCACCACCACCACGACGACGACGATGAAGGCAACAACAAAAGACTTTCGTGTTTGGTCGATGGTGTGTACACCCCGGGCTCGGTGATGTGGGATTATCCCGACTCTAATGTATCTTGAAATCATCATCCCCTTCCCAGGCCGCCCGCCGTCCGTCAGCTACCACCACCCACCGCCACACATGTAGCAGCGCACGGAATTCTCGCCCACCCCGGGCCCACCCGCCTATGTGCCTGGATTGACATGGCATACAAGCATTCTAATCTAAAGTGGAAGACCCTCACGCCCCCACCTGCCGCCCAGCATCCACTGCCCAGCGTTGAGAAAACGGGAATTTTCACCCGAAAAAAAAGAGAGAATCAACGTGGAGAGATCCACTCAGCCGCCCGCCCCCTGGCCAAGCGTTTCACATGAAAACTGCCCAAGTTTTCCCCCTCCCCGCCCGGGTGATATATGCACACATGTGCTTGTCGAACACACTCACACAGAGGCAGGAGCGTGTGGAAGAGCGAGAGAGAGACGCGCGCTGTGTGTGGAAGAAGGCAGCGAACCCACGGCGAAATATCCACTTTCATCTTATTCACGTCCCCCGCCAAGGGATGCCACGTATTAGGACGGCCAACAAATCCGACGGCCACCACCACGCTGGCGACGCCATCGACGACGCCAACGACGACGACGACGACAACGACGACGGTGGACGGCGGTGGTGGCGGCGGCGACTACGGCGATGGCCAAATGGATCCCTGAAGTTTGCACTCCGCTCGCCGGGATGGGTCAGGTGGAACTTTTTGAGGAAGCCATAGAGAAGAGCGACAACGAGGGGTGGTAGCGGTACGTGTGAGTATGTATAATAGGGGTGCCCCTACCGCTTTTGTATTTCGCGAAAATTGACAGGCCATCCCCCCACGGAATGAAATGGAGACGACGTTTCCAGGACAACAGCGAAGCTGGGACAACATCCGGGGTGGGGGCGCGCAGCCCGGAGCGGACCATCGGCATCGGCGGCAGCGGTAGCAGCAAAAAGCCAAGCCCAGCCGTACACTCACACGATATACATATGGAGAGGCGAAAGAAGAAAAGCGAAGAGCATTTCGAGGAGGCAGCAGCAGAAGCAGCAAAAGGCGGGTGATTTAGAGGAGCGAAAAATACACGAAAGGACGGCCACGACCACGAGCACGACCACGACTATGTCGCCATCGCTATCGCCATCGTCGCCGTCGACGTCGTTGGCGTCGCCTTCGTCGTCGTCGTCGACTCTGACTCTCAACGACGACGCGAAATGGGTTTGACAGCGCCCAGGACCTGGTCCATTATCCCCGCAAGGGTTATTCATTGTGGCGCGCGGTGGTCGTTGAATTTTATCCGCAGTGATGCGAATGACTTTTGTGATGTGAAGAGGCTAAAGTCTATCTATTCATCCATCGACGGAAGGCGGCCGGGGTGGTGGTTGTTCCGGGTCTCGCCCCCTTTAGCTGCTTCTGTACTTGGGTGGAGTGTGGATGGGTGGACGGGCGTTTGTGTTAGAACCCAACAAAGTTGAGCAATAATAATTGGAGGGGGGTTGGAGGAGTTCGAGTTTTGGCGTCGCTATCCTCATCCCCATCCCCAGCTCTCGTTGTCATTGTCGATTCACCCTGCAGCGCGAACGGCGAAAATTTCTTCTCACTAGCAACAATCGATTGCGAAATCAATTTCTTCGGAGCGGGGTGACAGCGGTGGTTCGTTGTATCGAGAGAAGCAAAGTAACCGAGGGTGTTAAGGATTTTGGGATGCGCCTTAAAGATGTGCTTTAAGAGCTTTTGATTTTTTTTTTATCTTGGTCGAGACATGGCTATTTGGATTGCGTGACAAGAGGCCACAGTCTCCGACCGACAGTGCATCGCGTGTTTGCTCCTGAAGTTTGCAGGCTGAGTTTTTGGCCGAGTTTGTTGTCCTCCCAGGAGTCTTTCATAGAGAATAAGGGGGAAGATAGAAGAGACTTTTTTCGATTTTTAGATCAGTCTTTCGGAGCGTCTCTGGTAGAGAGACTCAGTGCAGACATCAGTCAGCTAAGTAGACAGTTTCTACGTGTGACCTCACTTCATAGGCAAAGCCCTAACCGATGAGTACTTGTGACTCTTAGTTTCACTCGAAGTCATCGAGGATTCTATAAAGAAATGTCTATTAGGTTGTCAAATATCTCCCTTCCGCCTTTTTGTCTTTTGAATTTTTCGGCTATGTACAAAGCGCTACAGAGCTCGTATCCAAACTAATCATGCATAGCGTCGTTTTGTAGGTTATGTCAAGACCTTTCAAATGATGTATTGCCAGATACGAGCTCTGTAGCGCTTTGTACATAGCCGGAAAATTCAAAAGACAAAAAGGCGGAAGGGAGATATTTGACAACCTAATATTATGTTTGAGAAAGTCAATCCATGTTCAAACGAATTACCATTTATTTGGAATTTTGTTTTTCACTAAAATCCGAGTTCAGTCGTTTAAACAAGTTTTCCTGAGTCTGTTTGAGTCAGTCTATGTCGTTCAATAGTAGACAAAACACGTGGTTTCATACATATTTTCGAATATACGTAGTTGTTGATAGTAATGAAAATCATATATAGCAGCTGGGGCATGAATATTCCCCCATTGAAAACGTGAAGATCAAATTGAAACAAGAAAACCGTGGTTAAGACTTTTGTGTTCCCTAAGATGCATAAACATATAATTTCCTATTTTGAGTAATAAAATTGATTTCTAACAAACTTGTGGTTCCTTAAATCCTTCAATTTTAAATCCCGGTCACCGTGTCATTAAGGAGGAGGGCGATACTGCTGACAGGTGCCTAGGTCTTGTTACTACTCAGTTTCAGACCTGTTTTCGCAGACAACAATCGATTTCAAATAAGTTGGCATTATGTAGTCAAAGTTAAAGAAAAATCGCTCTATTGTATAGATTTTTAGAATTTATCTTTAATTTTTTTTTGCCTAGCTTTTATAAAGAAAAGCAATTGCTTGTCTCTAATAATGTTTTTATTATTATTATTAAAATTATATTAATAATGAAATTAATTCATAATCAATACAAATTAGCACCAGCTGCTAGGACTTTCGGCTAAAAATAATGTTTTTAAATACTAATTCACTTATACTAATTCACTTTATCAATCGAGAAGATCGAGCCGAAAATATTTCTTGACAACAAAGACATTTTACATTCTTCATACAAAACAAAATTTCGCAACATAGCGTAGTAAATTGGTGACGCTTTGTGGAACTAAGTTTCTGCGAGACAAAATTGGTCAAAAATGCTATAACAGGCTAAGACGATTCATGCACCTTTTTTGAATACACGAAAATGTACTCCTAACTATTTACCCAGTATTTTAATTGCATTTCTGTCTATAAAAAGAACACATCTAAGATATCGAAGATATGAATGTTGTGTCAAAAAGATGTAAATTATAACACTTATATTAGGAAAACATTTCCCAGACTAACCAACTCGAAGTGGAGATAGAACATAGAATTGTGTATCAATGCACAAATAGATTAAATCTGCTTGAAAAATCCTTAATTTTAGTGCCTTGAATTTTGGTGTAGTCATAACTTTTTATATTTAAAGCTTTTTTTGGCCAAAATTTAACAAGCAATTTATTTCATTAACAACGTAAATTATTTCATTGCATTTCCTAAATTTTTGTTTCATGGAGTTAATCGATTTTTGCATTGAAAATCTCATTCTGCTTAGTTATTTAAAATTATTGGAAAACATACTCATGAATTGATTGATGATTGATTGAGTCAGAGGAATTGGAAAGTGATTAGAGTTTAGCTTAGACAAATTTTACAAAACTAATCATTTTGATCAGTATTCGTTGTAGCATGTTTGTGCATATTTAGAAAACAAATGCATATTTCTGGAAATACGCTTTAGTTTTCCATGTTTCTTCTGCCAAACATTGACTTAGACGTTTCCAAAACTAATTAGGCCGAGCACACACCGACGCCATTGAGGAATAAAAAAATATGACTATACCAAGTGCTTTGACACTTGAATTTAAGATTTTCCATTCGTTAATCGATTTATGCTCTTAACGGCTCAATTGCACAGCAATAGGGGCCCAAATGTTGACTTACAATTGACTAAAAGCCTCAAGTTTGTTAGTATGTATAAACTAGTGATTTAAATAAATCTTACAGAACTCTCTCTACCTATGCCAGATCTCATGTTTTTGACAGCCAGGCATAACTGAAATAAATAAATTACCGAATTTATTAATTAATGCATTCACGTCTGGTTAAAACCAGATATTATCCACTTCCATTTTATCAATTTTGGGAATGAAAAATCGATAAGGATACAACGAGAGAGTTCATCAACTGGACTACGCTTCACCGATTTTAATTTTTTAAAAGAAAATGTTTCAAGATTTATTTATACTGCGCTTGTATTTTTATACGAAAATTATGAACTTCTATTTTTAAATTTTAAAAATAAATAAAAATAAAAGTAAATTCAATAGACTGTGATTTCATAAGTAGATTTTGCTTTTCGAATGCTAAATAAAAAAACAATAGAATTTAAAGAAGTTTTTTTTCAATCATTGATCGAGTCAATCGATAGCCCAAGTGCAAGTAAAGTCATTCGTTCAAAAATATTTTAATGTCTTAAAGATAGAGCAACAAAATTGCTCGAAAAGTGTAGCAAAGTGTTGATACAAATTACTAGTTATTAAAATAAATTCTATATTATCGAAATGTTCATTCGAAATTTGGACAAATGCTCGCTAAGAAAATTGACAGTAAATTTTGCATTTCTTTGAGTTTTTCTTCATAGTTTTTGGTCTATTGTTCAAGGAAGAAAAATTAAAATTAGAGCATAGCCAAATCATTTGATGCATGAATTATTGTAAATAAAATTTTATAAATTATCAGTAGAATTACACTTTTCAATCGAGTAACAGTCGTTGAAAGGATTTAAATATTGAACAGTGTTTTCTTTTCACGTTTTCCAGAAAGAAACTAAGAAATCTGTTAAGTGTTTGCGGGGATTGCTTTCCACTCTTCTAACAGACGCCAACAAAGTTATCGACTGAAAAATTCTTTACAAATTTGTTTCGATTTCAACTTTGAAGATTGGGAAATTTCAGACATTTCGAATTTTTTTTTAATTTGGTGGTAAATGACTAGGTCATACAATCTTTCAGAAAAGCGACACCGAAATTCGCTTAACTATGCTAAAAGAATATTTTTTGCTGTGATAAAATAAATCGGCTTTTAGAATTTTCTAGAAAAAAGTAGATTTTCTAGAAAATTCTTTCTTTCTACTACTACAAAAATTGGTTTCACTCGTATCCTTTCGTTTCTCGAGTTCAACTACTGGCTGCAACAATCTTCGGCACAAAACTAAAATCGTCCGCGAATAAGAAAATCCTCCGTCAAGACAGCCATCCAAAGGTCAGTCTCCGTGCACACGAAGGATATCCTTGATTCAGTTACTGTGTGCGGCGGATTGGCATGGTTTGTGACATCAGTCTGTCAATCTGTAAGTACCACTCCCGCTCTTTGACTCTGACAAAAAAAAAAAAAAAAAAAATCACCCTCCATCCGTCTATCTAAGACAGATTAGAAACGAATTTTTTTTTTCTCTCCAAGAACCAAGAAAGAATTTTTTCTGCCAAGAATTTCCAATATCCCCCTGTTGTCCATTAACTTGATCAATAAATCACCCGCCATTAACCGACCACTCTCACCACTCTCACCACACTCTCGCCCACAGTCCGCCATATTAATCAACATCCGCACATCGTCCGCCTGTTCCCGTCCCCTCTCTAATGGAGTCGTCGAGCGCTCACGTTTTCCTGATTAAAAAGTGCCCACGTTACGACAAACGCGCGCCTATTAGAGAAGAAGAAAAGAATTTATCTCGGAAACTCAATAGATACCGACCGGTGATGTCCACCCACCACCCAACCACCCAACCACCCAACCACACACTTTCCCTGGAAGATAATACGTTCGGTCCGTGCCTCACTTGGGCTTGGGCAGAAAATAAAGATTTCCACGAACTCGGTCATACAAGAAAATGTACTTGACATCGCAGAAAAAGGACTCGAGATTCTTTTCTTTTCTGCTGTTTTTTTTTGCTCCTTCCTCCTCCTCTTTTCTTTTTTGCTGTTGCGTTATTTTGCTTGTCCTTCTGCGCCCAGAATGATGTTTCCCTCCCGCGAGGCACAGCTAACGAAAAACTAAACAAAAAAAAAAAAGGACGAAAAAGAAAAATTAGAAAATCCTGTGTCATACGAGTGTGTGCGATGTGTGTAGTGGTCGTGTCTGAGATATGTGTGCCAGGTTGTGTATTCTCACAAGGACATAGCTATGATGTGTTTTCCTTTTTTTGCGCCCGTCGTCTTTTCTTGTCCATCTTATGCTCGTATCCTTGCTGCGAAGTGGACGCTTTTTTTCGCCCGCCTCGTTTTCTGCTGAAAATCTTTAGCGAAAACTGCTTTTTTTTGCGTCATGCTTCCTCGTGTTCTTTGGCAGAGGCCACTCGTAGGAAGACAAAAAAGGAAAACAGAAGCAGCTAAGAAGGAGAAAAAAAAAGAAAATCCATGCAGTGGCGTTTTGTCTTTGAACGCCCATTCCAAGTCCTGGCCGCCTTTTTCTAATGAAATTTCCATGTCAGATCGCATCCTACTCCAAGTTTAGCTGCCGCTGCACACACACACGTCTTTGGTTTTTTGCTCTTTTTTTTCTCCAGTCTCCTTTGTTATCCTTCGCTGGTAGTCTTTACCGGTTCTCTAGATGAGTAATTGTATTTGGGTTAAGAGCCATTGATATCATATCCTAGCGACGGGGCGAAACAAAAGCACCAGCAACATCGCCACAACATCAGCAACATCAACAGTGAGAACAGAAGAGTGAAGGAAAAAAAAAACCCTTCCACACACATGCTCACAAGCCTACAAACGGTCCAGCGGAAGTTGAAGGCAGAGAAAAAATAGAAAAACTGAAGCGGAGATAAAAAAAAACCGCCCACCCAACGTCCACCCACCCAGCGCCGCAGCAACTAAAGATTCAAACTAATACACGATTGCCAAACAACGTCCGCAGCCACCGCTGCCGCCTGCGCGCCGCCCGGCTGAAGACCACCTTCTCCCGGCTCTTGACATCCATCAGACCATCGCGGGGATGTGTGTAGTTATCCATTCTGAGCTGCCATGCCTCTCCACCCCAAAAGCAAAATTCCGTGCTCAATGAAGGCAAGCGATGTGTGTGGTGTGGTGTGTCTGTGTCTGTGTCTGTTAGTGCACCACCCCACACCCTCACACAGCTCTGCTGGGAAAAGAAAGTCGCGCTTTTCCCTCCGAGTGAATCCGCAAACGGAGGAAATTCTTTGAAAGGCCAGTTAGAAATTGGGTGGCGGTGGCTGCGGGCGGGAGGATGCTTCCTTTTTCTTTATCATGTGTGCACATCCACTTATAATGGCCAAGTTTTTTTTTTGTTTCATGTTTTTTCTCTCTCCTTTTTTTTTTAATTTTTCATCCCCCTTTTGCAGGTTTTTGTTCGTTTCTTAGGTGCGCTTTTCATTCAATGGCAAGCCAGGCTCTCTGCCGCCGTCGCCGCCATCGCCACCGACGCCACCGACGCCCCATTTGCCGGCCGTAAGGGTATCGCAACTCAAGTAGCCATCGCGGTTGTTACTCTTACCGCTTGGCAGCTGAACGTACTGTTGTAGTAGGCTCTTGTGGCATCCTCCGCAATATGTTGAGCGGAAATCCACTCGGTTATGTACGCTTTGTGCACTTGCTCCAAGGAAAATGCCTCCTGCTTCGGTCTGCTGCTCCCTCTCCACTCTTCCGCCCCACACATATGAGAGATTGAGAAAAGTCGCAGTGGGTGGCTGTGGGGGGAAGGGGAAGCGGCAAAATCGCGCGCGATTGTGTTTTATTGATTTAAGCTCATACTGCCGACACTGCAGCTAATGTTGTTGTTGTTGCACACGACGAGCTTGTGATTATGAGGTAGCTACAAGGACGACGACAGTGGGTGGGGGTGGGTGAACCATGCAACTGTTGTAGCTGCGGAAACTCCTTCGAATCTTGCTGATGATGGAAATAGTTTATACAGGAGAATAAGGTCGCGAGGACGACAACAGCAACGACAACGACAACGGCGACGACGATGATGACGACGACGACGACGGTAGTGTGAGGTCTCAGCCTGGTCGTGTGTTCTGCAAAATGCGCTGAATTCGCTTCGTCGTCGTCATCCTCATCGTCGTTGTCATTGGGGTGGTGCTGCCGGTTCTGCTCTCTCCCTCTCTTTGGACTGCTGCGGCAGTTGATGCAGTTGCAATTGAGTTGCAGATCCCGAGATGAGATACTGTCGTGACAGAGTGGCAAGGAGGATATGTAGGTTGTCTGCCGGCACCGGGCACTTAAGCGGGGCGGGCTTGCAGCAGCAGCACTGCCGTGGGTGAGAGCTAATCACGGTGAGGTACGAGATACAATGAGCTGTGTCGTCTTGTATCGTGCTTCCGCGGTTGGTCATTTCAAATGACGCTTTCTTCCCATCGGCGTTGGAAGGAAGGACTTAAAGTTGAATCTCTAACGTCATTCCGGTGGCTGCTTTATTGCGTGCATTTTGTTGCATTCGGTTTTACCGTTTCACTCAGTGGCTTTGAAGCGTCTACTCTTGCAGTTTTACTCCGTTGCTTTGACGCGTCTACTCTTGCAGTTTTACTCCGTAGCTTTGAAGCGTCTGCTTTTGTACTTTCATTTAGCGACTTGACTTGTCCACTTTTTAAATTTTACTTTGTACTTTTGTGTGTTGTCTTCTCTTGTCACGGAGTGAAACTTCAAAAACAGACTTCAATCTGTAAACTTGAAGCGTTCACTTTTGTAGTTGCTTTTGCAGTAGGTAATTGCGTGGCCATGAAGCGTGTATAATGCAGTCTATGGTTCTAATGCACCGGCTTTTATAGTTTTGGTGCGTGTAGTTAAAAATTCCTCTTATGCACCGCTGAGTAGTCTTAGCATTCCGCCTTAATTTGCAATAAAAACGAGTCTCACAAAATTGAGCAGATATCCTTGAAGCACTAAAGCCACGTTCCCTTCCATTGCTGACTCTTGGCATTCGGCGAACCAGCCACCACCACCCATCGACTCAAAACGGAAAAAGTCATTCATTCCTTTAATTAATTGTTGCCACGTCACAGAGACACCCATCAATGTCACATCACAAAACAGGAAAACAGCCAAAAAAAGACACACATGTGTCCCTGTCCATGTCCTTGCTTATTCCGCGAACCTTTTCAACGGCGCCATGACATCTAACACCCCAAGTCAAATTACACATGAAACGGAAATTAAACAAAAATCACTGCTAACGCGCGCTTCAATCCCTTCCACGCGACGCGGTACCACCCCGCGATGGACACACGCGCCGCGAATTCCGCACACACACTCGCGAGAGAGAGATGAAACTCTTCAGGCGAAGGATGATGACTTCTCCCCCCTCCTCGTATGCAAATGTGAGGAGATCATATACGCGAGTGACCTTTACCTGTCGTCGTTTGCTGCTTGTCGTCCTTTGGCTTCATGGCGTTTTACGCGCGTGTGTTCGTCCGTGTGTTTGATTAGGGTGCCGTTCCGCGCGCTCTAATTTATGCGAAAATTCGAAAATTCCTGTTGTGCAACACGTGTCCTTACCAGGAGACGCGCTAGGAGGCAGGGAGATAAATCTAGGACGCGAATATGCTTTTTCATATCACGACATGGCAACGACATGTTGACGTACATGTGTACGAAGTTGATGTTTGTGCAGCACACACACACGCACAAGTTAAGTGAAAATTTAGCGCTCAGAGTCCTTGCGAGGTTGTTGAGACTGTAATTGAGCTGTTAATGATTTTGTGTGCGTCCTTTTTTACACATTTTGTGTGTGCGGGTTAATGTGGCGTTTATCCTCTTTTTTATCAGTGAAATTCATGGAATTGTGGGGGTGGGAGGGCTGGTGCTTGGGGCAGATGAATTTGTTGAAAAGTAATCTCCGGCAACAAGGGATGTGTCCATTTGGGGTGTGAATGCGTCAATTTGTTTTCAACTGGTTGAAAAAATAAAAAAAAAATTTTATCTTGGCGCTGGTAGCGTGGGGGGTTTAACTCGCGGCATATTCTCCACATGGATGATTTTTTTTTTATTTAGTACTCACGGTCATTTGGGGGTTAACGCTCAAGCTGTGAATGATTTTGGGTATGTGATGAGTTGTTCCTAATCCTCGCGTTAATTAAAAAAAGAGTTCAACCTCTTACAACCTGAGTAAGTCTTTGAACACCTAAAGCTTGATACCATTGCTTGCCTTGTCAATGCAACCCCTACTTCATTTGGTCTGTAGCAATATATTGTAATGGCAAGGTACGAAACTTTTCGCAACCAACTGTATTCCTGTTAATTCATTCCAATTCCCAATGATCCTCCGTTGCATTTGCAAGCATTACTCTATTTGTCTATAAAACGAATGTTTTTTTTGTAAAAGAAAGAATCAGAATAAAACGAACAGTCGAAGAAGTAAGACGAGTTTGATTTGAGTAAGAACACTCTTTCTTACAAACTTTCCTTGTTCAGTGAGAATTTGGAATTTTAGAATCTAGTTGTTTCTTATTATTTCTTCGATGAAAATTTATTTGATTTTCATGCCCCTATTCTGAGCGTGATGTAGTCTTAACTCACAAATGTCAGTGAGGTGAACATTGTGATGATTTTGTTGTGAGCGATCAACTATTTGGTATTCTGGCGAAGACCTCACATGTTTATTCTTTCCCGCAATCAAATTAATTGAAACATTTAAAAAAAAAAAAAATTATACTGTCTAACGAGAAAGTATTTCCTTTCAGCTTTCCTCTTTTTTGTTTTTTTTAACTCACAAGATGCAAAATCACGTTTTCGATTTGTTTTTCAAATTTAACAATACGAAAGTTTGATACTCTAGTGAGGTTGCTGTAACATATGAGCCATCACTGAGGTGTGCCAGAATAGGGCTATCAAATTATAGTGATTATAGCAACCCCTTTAATAGCAATAAATTCTACTCAGTTGAGATTTACCAACGCCATCCTTAGACATCTTATGGTCCCCGCTTGGTGAGAGTTCAACTGAAAACCCGCTTATAAGCAACACAATTTTATGCTCATGTGCGTGTGCTATTATTCGAGGAGTACTGTATCAATCTAATTTCTTATCCAGTAGGCCATAGTGCCAGAAGAAGTGAAGAAAGTGATTTCCAGCCACTTTCCTATCTTAAAATCACTGAATCTAGGCTCCAAACATTTTTCTCTTCATTAAAATAATTTTTCTCATATTTATTAGGGTTTCGTTATTCCTTTGGAACTTATAGAATCACTTCTGTGTCCGTCTGTTTTTCTTCTAATGGGTGGGTCATCTAGTAGTTTCTTCTTAAATTATACGTTATATTAATCTCGAAATCTTTTCCCGCTAGAAATCTTGACAGTCAGTATATCATACTTTCGCGAAATGCTTGAACAACGATGAGAAATATTGAAAACTTATTTCGAAATTAATTGCTATGTATCCCAAACAGTTCTCTTGAAAAGAAATTGTGTTACCAGCCATCAATTTGCCACATCGCAGCTGCGATTTGATCCCTGTGGACGATTTTTTTTATGGGAAAACCGTGAATGAACGATGTTATGCCAACAATCTGAATGCCAAATGATTCAAAAACTTAAGGCCAATATCATCTCAGAAATTCGTGACCACAGCCAGAAACCATGGAAATTTCGAAGCCAGTCGTTGCAGCCACTTGAACGACGTTGTGTTTCATAATTAATGGAAATGTTTGTTCTGACTAATAAAGCCATAGTGGAAAAAAATTATACTTTTGATTATTTAAATGCATATCTAAAAGAGTAGTTGCATTATATTAGACCTATCTTGCATATGGTTTTCCAATAAGAGGTGCTATTTTGAATAGCCCACTATTTCGGTAGATGTCACATTTGAAGCTGTAATTTTTTCACATTTGAAAAGTATAAGCTACGCCATAAACTGGAACGATAACGAACAACGCATTGAAATTATTAAAATTCACTATAAACATGGTGAAAATTTGGCAGAGACAGTTCGTAAAACTGAAAGATTTTTGTGTCGTCGTGAAGGACCTTGTGCGACCGCAATACAGAAATTGGTGGAAAAACTCGAGCTTTTGGACCAAGTTAGTGATGTGAAGAATAAAACCCTTGCACGTCGCTCAAGGACGACTGAGAATATTGCTGCTGTAGTAGTGTTGAAAAAAAACCCAGGTTTGTCCATTCCTCGTCGTTCTTTGGAATTGGGCATTCCACAAACGTCATTAAACCGTTTTTTCCATAAAGACTTATTAAGTTCAGTTAACACAAGAACTCAAGCTGTTCGATCATCAACAACGTCGTGTCATTGCTGATTGGGTCCTTAAAATGCATGAAAATGATCCGGAATTTCATCGAAAAATCATCTTGACTGATGAGACCCTTTTCCACCTCGGTCGCTACGTCAAGTCAATAAGCAAAATTGTCGCATCTGGGGCTCGGAAACCCAAGATTTATTGTTGAAAAGCCTCTCCATCCTCAAGGTGTGACTTATTGGTGCGGTTTATGGTCCGGCGAGGTCATTGGAGATTACTTTCCGTTTTTTCGGACCGTATTATCTCTCGAAGTGGTGATCACAATTTGCCACCAAGATCTTTCGATTTAGCACCTTGCGACTTCTTCCTTTGGGGCTACGTGAAAGATAAGGTCCACGCCAATAGCCCAGCGTCGATTTAAGACCTCAAAGATAGAATTCGTTAAACTATTGAGGGCATGTAGCAGCCACTTTGCGACTTGGTGAAGTAAATATAAAAAGGATCGGGTTTTGTAAGCGTAGCCGAGGCGGCCATTTGACTGATATTGTTTTTCATTATTAATGGCATATTTTATTCTTTACATTTAAATAAACATCCGAATATTTATCTCAAAAAATTTAATTTTTCTTTAAATATCAAAATAGCACTTCTTATTGGAAAACCCTATACAAGGCCAACACAAAACTAATTCTTTCTCTCTTCACGCTTTTGTATTCATGTTTAATTTTTTTAATGAAATTAGAAAAGATTAACTCTTTTGTATTGAAAGTATATTACTAATAATAAGAAGAGTGAGAGAGCAGTAGTAGCAGCAAAAGCATTGGTTCTTGTTATGGAAAAGTTTAAGAATACTAATAAGTTATTTGAGCATTTCTTCTGGAAAAATTCGCTCGGTTTTTTAATTTTTTTTTCTCCCATTGATAAATATTTTGTACGTCGATAAATTAGATATTGAAATAAAAGACTAATAAAAACGCGTTAAACAATTTTAATTGTTAAGAAAATCTGGTTTAGTTTTCGGTAGTCATATTTGAATAAATAAAGAATTGAATTGAATTGAATTACCTTGAATTTTCGAAGCAAGACTGTGAATGTATAAGTATTGTAAATTTTCATCTCATCTTGAACGATTTTTTCTACAACAAATTTCTTCGAAAGCAAAACTAATTGACCGTAGATTCTAGCTACCGAAAAAATTTACACGTCAATTTTTTTCAAAACTTCTTGCCTAGCGACTTTTCATGTTGTTTTTTTTTCTTACAAACGGTGTGATAAAAATAAATAAAATTTCGAAGCTGACGGCACACTAAAACGCTGATATTGTATGCCAGCGAAATGTATGCGAAAGAGGTGCAGAAAAAATGACACTGACAGTCAGTATCTTTTTGGCTGTGTGAAAATTTAAAAATTCGCAGAGTAATGGCGAGAGAGATGGAGATTTACTTAAAATAAAATGAGCGCCGTTGTGATTCTGGCGATTGGTCTTTATCTTGTCGACACTAAAATAGATTGCAGTCCTAATTCGAATGCCAGAAATAGCCCTGGTTCTTATTGGTTAATCAAAATAAATCTGTATCAAAGAAATCCAGCTATTTTAACCTCCAATTGATTTTAATGGGATGTACCTAGAACATATTATTATTATTATTATTATTATTATAATTCGTTAACTTATAATTAAAATTACTAAGCTAACATTTATGTAGCACAAACTGCTAAGGTTTTGGCTTATGTAGAACATAATAATCCACGTGGCAATGTAACACAACACAATTTGGTCTAGGTAAATCTGCGATTATTCTGCGGCCAAACTATTCCACCAGCAGATTCACTAAGAAAATAAAATCTCTTCTTTTTAGGGTTTCGTTCCAAAGGAATAACGAAACCCTTATGGAATCACTTCGGTGTCTGTCTGTCTGTCTGTCGCCTTTTACATATTTGACTATAACTTATAAGTCCTTTGTAGTTAAGGGATGAAATTTGGACTGAAAGTGTATCTAGGCAACCCAAAAATAAATCATCCACCCTTTTTGGAATTAGTCGCAGGTTAAAGAAAAAGTTAGTACTAATACTAACGGCCGAAAAAAGGTTTACTAACTTTGATGGTCGATATGGGTGTCATTGGAAAGGGGGCGGTGCCCTGATTATGAAAATGTCTGTCTGTCTGTCATTAGGACTTAACCTCGGTAATTGGCGCACCACTAAGAATTTAGAAATAAAACTTCGCTAAAAGACGTATTTCACTTGCCCAAAGAAAGTTCAGGAAAAAAATTTTAAGAAAATTTTATACTAGCGAAAAGCTTAGTACCAATACTAAATTTGAAAAATAAATTTCTTTTACTAGTTCCTTGATATGAGTATCGTTGGAAAGAGGATGATAGCTAGATCAAAAAGTTGTACTATAGTAATCATCTTACTCTTATTGGTAGGAAGTTATTAGCCAGCAAATTGCCAAAAACTGATTTGTGTACCGTGTCCCCCACCTTACTTTCTAGAATATTTGACCAAAAAATCTGAAAAAAATTGGAGTTATGGGGCAACTCATCGCAATAGCCCAAAATTATCCGAAAATCGTGTGTAATTTTTTATTTGTACTAAAATAAATTAATTACTAACTTTTTTTGAAAAAAATTTCACGGGAATATATTAAGTGAGGTACCATCGGATAGGTCTTGCAAAATGAAATAGAGTTTTCATTTTGAACTTTTCATTTGGAAGTTAAGTTTTCGAGATATTAAGCTTCAAAGTCGAAAAAAAGGCGTCCCCCTCCTCGCATTTCCACACCTGTTGGTTTAAAAATGTGAAAAAATGTAGATCTTGATGTAATCTTTGTGTTAAAATTGGTTTGAGCACTCTGGCTTTAATAGTTTTCGAGATATTGACCAAAAACCAAAAAACAACAACACTCGAATTTTGAAGATCCGAAAACGCCATTTTGTAGATCTCGGTGAAAGAACAATAAAATATTATGTAAAAAAAAATATTTTCAAACAATTTTTCGAGATCTTAACGATTTAAATCGAATCATTTATCGCAAAAAACGATGAACTGACGGCAGTCTCAGTGTCGCTTGCGGCATTTCATCCCCTAAATGCACCAAAGCAATTTTCACATAGCTGGCGCGATCAGCAAATGGGAAAGGATTTTCTTTTGTTCAGTTTCGTTCGAAATGAAAAGAAAAATTTTATTGAATGAACAGTGAATTGAGTTTAATTTGATTTGACTATTTTAGTTTGTTGATTTCTTAGACCTTTATTAAGTCTAAACTACTAATCTGTTTGCGAACGAAACCCTCGGCGGGTGAGTAAAACTCACACTTGACCGGTTTTTTTTTTACATATTAAAATGTTTTCTTTAAATCCTTTAAGTGTGAATGACCTTTCTACAGCCATCTCCTAAACCTTTGCAGTCGATACTCGGCTCATGCCCATGGAATATATTCTAATAAAATTGTCCCAAAGTTGTGTTCCGTGTTCCTTTTTTTGCCATTTTCACCTTCGATGGTATCGTACCTAGGAGGACAGTCAGAATACGATCACCCCGCAGTGTGAAACAATTTACGATATTATCCAGAAGTGCCAACATAACAACAAAATAAATAAATCCACCAACGGTTCATTTACTTAATTTCCTTCGCACCTCGCACCCAGGTTTTCCAGAACGAGGAGAGTCCTGGTCTTTCATTCGCCTGGTCAGGTCCTGCTTCCATTCCTTTTCATTCCCTTTTTTTTTTTAACTCGTTTCAAAAGTTATTGCATCTTTAGCATTATTTACTGTTATTTTATTTAAATGCCAAACAATTTTTATCACTGGCATCGTTTATCGTTACAAATAAACGACACGGAACCGCCCACTTACCGCCTCGCTAAATCCTTTCCGTGAGACTGTATGTGTGTAGATCTGAGTGGTTGTGTGTGTGTGTATCAACATCCCGGGCATTGAATATTCAATTCCATTAACCCCCTTCAAGGCAGAGTTACTGCCACAAACCCACTGTCGACCATCGACCGCTATCGTCCAGCATCCAACCTCCAACCCTCGCGTCAGCAACGGGAAGCCCACGCAAATTGAGAGATCTTAAGTGTACGTGAAAAATTCCAGCTGAGTTAGGAACTTTGTCCTTAGATTGGGAACTTGGACGTGTAGATGTGTAGATGCTTATGGCCAGGTATAAGCAATCAACCTCCCCGTCCACTGGCCGAGTAGTGTCACCCGCAATGACCAATTGAGAGACGTGGGGTGACAGCAACGGTGGGATGAAAGACGCCAACGACGACGACGACGATGGAAGACTCGGGGGTTGGTGAGTTTAGAAAATAATCAGCCGTCGCAGCCTTTTCGTTGTCGGCCATCATCTAACATGACCATTGCGGCGAAAATTCCTACACTCACATCGATGGCATACATAATGGCTACGGCCGACGACCAACGTCCAACGACCGACGACCGACGACCGAGAACCAAGGACCGACGACCGGTAAGGAGGATATCCTTCGCTGGGCCTTCGCCTCAGAATAAGAACAATATGCGGATGTGCGCTACGTCGCTACGGAATATAATTGAACGAAGGAACGACAAAGGGGTGGCGGTCGCCAGCCCACAGCCCCTCGAAAAACTACAAGGAGCAAACGGGCAGCGGCAGCAGCAGCAGCAGCAGCACTGACACTGACCAGTGGCTTAGGGGACACGGACAAGCCGGGCCGCAGTGGTGGTGGCAACATTGGCGGCGGCAGCGAACGTTATCTATGTGCCTAATGTATGTCTTGTGTAGATAAATTATTCCCAAGCTATACCCCCGGACTTTTCTCCCGAGCGATTGTGTCTTTGTGTGTGTGTGTGTATGTGTGTGATGCGAAAGGACATCCGAGGAGCGAAATAGTTTCTGAAGTTATTTGATGTTGGTCCGCCGCACACAGGAACCCCTTTTCTACGAATGGTGCTGGTGGTGCTCTCGCCTGGACCCTCATTTTCCCCCGGTTAGTTTAGTTGACTCGGCAAACTGTAAATACCTACACTTACTCCTGAAACATGTATGCATGTCAATGTTTATATTGTATAGCAATGGGCCGTCCGTGTGTATGTGCCGATAAACGAACTAGTTTCGTTGGTCCTTCTACTTTTACTTGTGACATCCTTCGAAGGATAATAATAAAGGGTACAGCAGCAGCGGGAGCAGCGGTAAGCGAAGAGCGTCGCCAACGACTCCACGACGACGTGGATATAGCCCCAGCACCAGGAGAGTTTTCTCGTTCTCGTTCTCGTCCTCGGACAGGGTCCAGCATGTCGCTTTGGTCGCCGCTTGTGTGTGCCTCGCCCTCCTCCCCCTTTGAACACTTGATAAAGCAGTAAAAAAGGACTTCACGTGCAGGCATTTTCCATTATAATATTCTCTGCCGGATGCTGCGATGTGAGGGTGTAGATACGACTTTGGGGTTTTCTTCTTTTGGTCTTAGTTTTTTGGTGGACAGCGGGACGGGACACGGCGTGTCCTGTCGCCGTTGTTACCGTTGGCAGCGCTAATGTTGGCTCCTTCTATCGGCATGTACGATGCTGCTGCTGCTGCTGCTGCTGTCATTTGGTGGTGGGTATTGCCAAGCCCGGGGATCTCTCACCCCGTCCTGGACACGTTCTGATGGGTGAAATGTTTTTCTCCACTTTGCGGAGACAGCAGAACGTCGCTCGCTAGTCGTCGTCGCCGTCGTCGTGTGTACCTTTTTTGGCAGTAGGGCCAAGTGGTCGACGTAGTTTTTGGATGATGTCCGTCGACCTGTAACTCCCACTTTTGGGATGTCGACCTTATTTCCTTTTTTTCTGTCTTGTTCTGTTTTTTTTTTTTGTTTTTTGCCTACGCCCGTCCTTCGTAGGCACTTGGGCTCGATAGTTCTCCTGCTGGTGGTGGTGGTGGTGGTGGTGCCACCTCTCTCCCGGTGGTGGTTTGGTGGTGTTTGTGGCCGGTGTCAAGGTTTTATTTGTTCGACGCTCGGACCCACCCGAATTTGGTTACTTTTGCCACGACAATATTGGGGTTTGCTTCTTCGGAGTGATTTATTGTCAACGCAGATGTTCGAAATTGTGCGGAATAGTTAGTTGGAATTAAGTTTGGTGGGGGGCGTTTTTAGGGAGTTCGCTGGCTGGCACTAAGCATGACGGACTCTGGACGTTGGCTGTGTATGCGGTGAGAAACGACCCTCAGCTCGAAAAGTTAATAAGCACTGCAGGGTATGGGTGTGGGGTCGAGATAAGAAATTAGTTCATATCAAATATGAACGGCTGAACGGACTGGGGTCCAATTCAATGGGTAGTGTTGAAAGTTCAGCTCAAGAGAAGGAGTATAAGCTATTTGCCGTTTATGTCAATGGCCGTCGTTATTCAGATGCGGCAATCAGCGCATGAAAGATGATTTAGCTCGGTCTTAACCACTCTGATTGAAATGTAATCTCATAAAATGCTGTTTCTCAACGTACACAGATTTTTGATGTTTTTTATTAGCCCTACTTGGATTAAATTAAATTAAAAAAAAGAAACGGATAGTAAGTTCTGAGTCATCGTGGATGCCGTTGACAACTCGAAAACATATTTCAAATTTTACGGCTGAAAAATAAAAAAATTGATGGAATTTCGACTCATTTCGAGGAGGCTTTTAACTTCAAATGTTTTATTTCTTCGATAAATTGACTCTTACGTCGTTAAAACAAAAATTTGTTTTTCAGTAGAGTTTTTCATGCATAAACTCCAATTTTTTATTTAGTAAAATGCAAATTTGCTGCAATCTTAAATAATTCGTGTAATCACACTGAAAAATTGCCTTTTTGATCTTAAATCTGATCTGATCTTAAAACGCCACCAACTAACAATTCGCAATCATCATTGGAAAAATATCATCTTGACCGTCTATATTATTGGTATATTTTGTTAAGTTGAAAAATGCGCAACTGCACAATCAGCATTACATATATGTATATACAATAGTACAAAAAATAAAAATTTTTTTTTTGTTCTATTCCCTTAATTTTACAAAATGAAACCAAAATTCAATTATTTAATTTGTATTATCATTGGAACATGGTGCATGCAAAAAAAATAGGCAACTTTGTTGAAAATTTTGATATTGTGTTCCGGCTTATATCATTTTTTTTTCAGTATCTAACGCAGATATACATATGTGTATATCTTTTTGGGACTTGTAGTTTCTTTCTGAGCGAATAGTTTCTATAGGCACTGTTTTTTAATATCTGCAACCAGACTTACTATACTTACCATAGAACAACGAAATTGTTTGACAAATCAGTCGCAATACGTAATGATCCTCCACGATGGTACTTTCAGCAGAATAACCACACAAAAAAAAATACAACTTATTAGAGAAAATATTACAAAAATTTGTGTTTTTGTATATAAAGTGTGTGAACAGTGTTTTGACTAGCAGTGTATATACCAACAACGCTTCTTAACTTGAAGAAGGGCTGCCACTCAGAATTGTATTTAGCTAATTTGCTTTGCACATTTCTGTCAACTTACGTTCAGTTTATTTCTACACTTGGGTTATTTTTTCATGTCGTAAAGTTAACAGCTGTGAAAGAGCACAGCAATATTATTTTATACGAAACTGTGCACTATATCTGTGGTGTAGCATTGTCTCTTCAATGAAACGATCGTTGCAAACAACTTCGAATTATTTATGTGCTCGCCTGAAATCGAATTTCATATTTAAATTTATAATGTATACGATATTTCGATTGCTCTGTTCTTTACTTCAATACAAAATGGTTATATTCTTATTCGAAAATTCCATTCATCTACACTTCGCTTGATGCTGCTTGAGACACCCGCTCGATTTTGAAGTTTCTTAATAATTTTGTTCACCACCTGGTATAGATGTTGCTATTGAGTAATTAGTGATAGTTTTTATCGAAATTTTTATAATTGTGTATCGAATGATCTTTGTCATTTCCTATATCTTGTAATTATCGCTCTACCGATCACAACCACAGGCTATAAATAAATTGGGTTTAGCAATTATTTCACCTTGGAAGCTGTTCGCATTGCGGTAATTTTTAGTGATTCGGTGAAAAAAAGATTATTACCTACCCTAACTTTCAGATTGAATTATGAAGCAGAGGCTAAAACTTAAGAGGAATTCTTGGTATTTTTGAAATCTGCTAATCTACGCCAATAATAAACAAAACAAACTTCCAGATAAACAAGCATGTTTTAACACGGTGTTATTAAAAACATAAATTTCTTAAATAGAAGTCCAATTTATAAAATTAACAAGACTGTCTCAACCAGTTGTTGCGGAGTGAATTGTCAATCTCTTGGCAATTTCATCAAAACATCAGACAAATTAAAAGAAAAATCGGGCACTAGTTCTGCTCAACCATATGACGAAAAATTAAACAAAATATTGACTGAATGATTTACTTAGTGACACAATTATCGTGTTGGCCTTTGATAAGATCAACCTTAGGCACATGATTTCCTATCATGAAACGAACCTTACATTTTGTTGTATAAATCAAAGGCTTTGTTGAGTTGCAGAAAAACCACGATTTGCCGGGGAATCAATGGAAACATTCGATTCCCAAAAAACTCAGCTTCCAGAACTTCTGCACCGACTCGTGACCTTCTTTCATATCGACTCAGTTCAAGGCCACAACAACTCCCCATTCAACATCCCTACTCATAAAAAGAAAGAAGAATCCCCAAAATGAATTGATTACCCTTGTCACCCAAACAAAAAAAAAGTAACAAATTACCATGTCCTTTCAATTTTCACTCGTCGTTCGTTGTCATAAATAAACAACCATAATGCCGCACACTAAATTCCTCTGCACTTGACCTCGAAACCTATCAGTGGTGGTTAATGGACGTAATATGAAGGATCATCTCCGTGAGTGGCGAGCGTTTGTATGTGTGTGCAGGAGGTTGTATCTGATAACGATACATCCTCGCATTACTTTCACTTTATGAAATAAAACTCGAATTTTACTCTCCTGTGAAAGTAATAAAATAAATATTGTTGGGGGAGCACCACCGTTCGTCTATCCAGGCGTCTGCCAAACACCGCCCAACACCCCTCTCCCCACCACACCAACACATTCATTCAACGAGATGACGCCTGATGGCAAAGGGGCATTCCCAAGTGGAAGCAATAAAAAGAAGAAAAAGAAACCAAGGAAAAAAAAAAGAGGAACACAAGAGAGCCAATGCTCGTCGTTCCGTTGGATTTTATTTGTTTTTGTATTAACTGAGAAAAGGATATAAAAATTGTAGTAAAACTGATTCCCCGTTACTTTTCTATTCGGCTTCCTGTTGATGAATTCAAAGCTTTCCTTCTTTTATTTTTTTTTTCCTACTCCTTTGTAGACGTAGACGTCCTTGCGAGCAATTTGATGCAATTTGTTGGATTAAAGTGGTCGAGGGGAATTATGAGATTGGATAGGACGTTAATCAGATCGAAGTCGTGTTTGTGATTGATTTTTGTTTCATCACGTGAACTTGAGTGAGGGTTTGTTGCTTTAATTTTGAGTGTGTGGGAAGTACTTGAAGTTTATTAGCTTTTGAGGGCAGGGAATGCTAAAATGTGAAAGGGAAGGAGCTACAACAGGCGATCGTTCTCTAAATCTTTGCTCTTGAAATAGTTCACTAGACTTCTTTGTTAACGTACTTTTTGCTACAGTTTTCCTAAATTTAATGAACGATAGAGGCAGTGTTTGAAAAGAGATTTAATTACGAAAAAGTTATCCCCCAACCCAAAAAAAGATTTCTAGATCTTTATAAAATAAATAGTCGGCGTAATAAGCCCATACAGAGCCAGAGCCTAGCTTCTCCTCCACTCCGCGATATTTTTTTTGACACATGTGGAGGGGACCTACTGTTTAATGCCGGTTCCGAACGGCGAATTGCGAAAGCTTTCCATGACTCCAGGAGGGTTGTCAGTCGTTCGCTGGAGGTGGGGCCGTGAAAAATGTTTGTGGTGTTATTTATAGGTACTCTCGCTTAATAGTCCGACGCACTAACGATTAAGCCACGGCGCCCACTAGATCTTCACAGAGAACAGAGAAATTACAGTGCACCGCAAAAGTATTCGTAATTTGATCATTTCGTCTTTTTTCGTGCCAGAAAAAAATAATGAGCTCTCTTTTGAGTCTCTTTTCCGAACCGCAAAAGCATTCGTAATTTTTTGAGACGAATCGATACAACAAGTACGAAAGGTTTGGCGCAAAAAACTATGATTGGCTTTCGTAGAGGGGTCAAAAACAAGCATTTATGACTATGAGGTGTTGGTGTATCTTGTCTCGTTTAGGAGGTAGGGACAATTTTAAAGAAATTTATGTTTTTTGAGGACACATCTATTATTTTGCACACCACTGTATATTAATTTCATTATTTAATTCATTTTATGAGCTTGGAACTTCCAGAAAGGTCCATAAAAGTTGACCCAGCGCTAGATTATGTGGAACCTACTCGTATATCGCTTGCTTGATTTGTACAGGCCTGTTCAAACAGCTCAAGCCTCTCCAAGACAGAAGCGGTGATCTCCTAAATTGTGTCGACATTTTCAACACAATTATGTACCCAGAGAGTGGTGTAACTTTGAGTTTTTTGAATTTAGATCTTACCTATCCAAAACTATTAGTCTTCCTGAGATCTCATCCAGCATTGTTTTACCATCGTGAAACAATGGAAATTTTAGGATTTTAGGAGGAGGTTGTGAGGAGTACTTGGTACTTCCTAGAATCCAAATGATACCGACATAGAGTATTAACTGAATCTATTAACAGAGTAAACTTTGAAACTGTGGACTACAGATAAGCAGGGGTGCAATCGGTCAGGATGATGAAGTTATTTCTACATTAAAGCTAGTGGCTTGGGCTGTTTTGCAAAAGTGCAGCATGAAAAAATGTAGCTAAAACAAATATAACCTTGAAGCAGAACTAATCTTGTAACACATACTGGAAGTAGAATTTTTGGAGCACCTTCTTTTACAAAAGTCAGGACCGAAAAACTGACTCGCAACGATATTCAACTGGTAACAAATCGATAAACGAGATTAAGAATACCAAAAGTGTCTATTGTTTAGCCCATAAATATTTGAATTTACTTTATCAGCAGGCCATCAAGTAAATCGACTTTTTTCGAGTAATTTATATAATATATAGAACCATTTTTTTAGCGGTGTCAAGGAAACAGATAACTATCCCACGACGTGGTAAAGATCCACTTAGATAAAGATGCAACAGAACGCCGCGCGTTTTAGAAGTCTCCACCACTTTCCTCAACCAACAAACTGGTTTCTTGTGTTTTCCCAAAGATTAAGAAAACAGTTGAAATCATTGTTAAAACATTGCAGCCCTCTGAACTGTCCACCGTGTTGAACCCTCTTCCGAGTTCCTGCCACATGTCCAAAGCAAACCCATCGCAGCACACCTAATTACACCCGAAAAGGGGTTTTCTCGACCACCCAACCCACCGAAATGCATTCAGGCGAACGACGAATATTCTTGCACCAATTTACCGTCTCAATTTATAGAACGTTATTGTTTTGATCGTCCTTCTTGTGGATCTCCTCAAAAGAAAGGAAACCCACTGCCGTCCCATACCGCGGCTTGTTTTCCTACAACGAATAAATCAAGCTTCTAAATTAACTTGCACTTTCTGACAGGGTCCTTGGGCGCAACGCACCGGAGGACGCGCGAGCGGGAAAAGTCGCATCAACTGTCAAAGTTTGAGACGAGGGTCGACGCGCCATCGCGGGAAAGTAACGAACAGGGTGAGATATACACTTTCGAATCACGAAATTTAATTGCCCGATGTCCTTAAACGACAGGGATGAGCCCCGCAGAAGAAACCGACACGGCGACTGAGTGTGCGAGTGCGGCAGCCAGGTAAGCGCATTTATCACGGTGGGACGCTAAGTGACGGCGAAAAGGACACAGCGCTGTATAAACATGCTAATGAATATGTCAAAACGAAAGGATAAAATATCCTTTTTTATCGTCGTCAATTGTTGCAGAGATAGTCTGCTTTTTGTCGGCTGTGTTCACTTTATGTTCTCTGCCGTGTCTCGATCTACACACGACGTCATCTACGTGACATGATTCCTAACTTCGCGGTTTATAGACAGGATCTAGAAAATCCTTTTCTCATCATGTACGTGGCATATCCTTGCACCGTGTGTCCGGCGGCGGTTGCAATGCTGAGGGGAACAGAACAACAGAAACGAACTGAATGTGGTGCGCTTTGAGGCGACTGTCTAGCGCCATTGTTCCCAGCGAATCAGACATCATTTTCATAATGGATAGGACATTAGTTTTTAATCCTTTACGAAATAATTTATTTTTTTTTTATTCGCTTTCATCTTTCGCTTACATTTCTTTTTTTTCTGTCTGTTTACTCGCCTGTGGACAGGATTCGCTTTAAAGGTAGACGATGCGTGCCGCGGAATACAACGGCGGGTATTATTTAAGTGTCATGTTAATTTTGTGTTCATTTGATGCAATCAAACGGGAGGACATAGATTTTGTCCTTGACGAGGTAAATGTGTAAGAGCAGGGCGGTTTTTGAGGAGCCAAGAGGTAAGGTCACGGATTTTGTTTTTTTTTTTTGCTCTGCGGGAATCTCAAAGGCGATCAATGAAGAGAAAATTTGAAGATACTTTAAGCGATCAGCGAAATACATGAAACGTGAAAAAAGTGAAAAAACATATTTTATTTCGTTTTTCATGGAGAATGTTGAATTTGAATTTTCTGGATATTTTTTTTAATAGAATGTGAATCTTGTTAAGTGATTGAAATAAGTGTGGCCGTTAACAGACGCTTGGATGATTTAAAACTCTGGACATCCGAAAGAACTCGAAACAATGAAACTTAAGCGTAGAAGAGCTCGTAGGCGCTCTTTTTCTGAACGGTTAAGCATTAAGATCAATATTTCTGTAACTCATTGGTCAGTACAGGTCAGGCAGACATTATCTTGAAGCAGAAAATATCGCTGCTAGCTCACCCAAAAGAATACTAAAATTCATTGTAAATTTAGGTTTCTGGCGTGAGCTCTAAGTGATGATTATAACAATAGGCCCATCCGTATCCCCAGTGATTCAGGCGTCATTTTCCCAACACCTTCTCCTAACTCGCTAACTCTCTCCAACGACAACATTTGCAATTTAAACATTTAACATTGAAATAAATGTGAAAGTTTGGCCATGGTCCCACAAGTGGTCAGTAGGCGCCAGGAGTAAGCGAAACCGTCTAAGAATGCCAATTGGACGATTTGAGCCAAAAATGATAACAACCCAAATAGTTCAGAAACAAACTTTCAATGACAACAAATTTAACAACCCAAGTTTTTGACGAGTTGTGAGCGCAAACGAAGTATAATTTTTGAGGTAAAACTTCCTTACGCGTTTTGGGGGTAAACTGATTTATATGAGACCAGAGCGTTAAGAAAAGCGTGATGGTGCTTCCTCTCTGCCTCTCATGTACACAGCAGTAGCGGGAGATATTATAGTTGCACACGTGTGCGCAATCGCCAAAGGGTTTCCGGATTTCCTTGAAATTTATGGAAACGTCGGCCTGCTATGTCTTCTGTCTTCTGAGTTGAAGTCAATTGCATTCAAGAACAAATTAATTAACGTTTTAGTGTAGGACAAACGAAATTTATATTCCAAATTGCATCGAAATCAGTTCAGCCGTTCAAGAGTTCCGATGGGCTTTCAAATCGCCGCTGTTAATGTTTGGAATTTGTAAATTTGGAACGGCTTGACCGATCTGGTTAAAGCTTGAAAGGTAAACTCCTTTTCTTGCAAACATGACTTTTAGCAACATTTCTATTCGATGCATTGAATTTGACTACAGCGAAAGAAGTTTTACTTCAGTTGTGTGGTCTAAAGCACATTTTTTTTTACTAAAAAATACTGCAAAAATTAATTGTCCGTTATTCTCGGCAAAAATCATAGTCTTCGCGATACTTTTTAAAGAAAATTTTTGGTTTGAGATATAGAAGGATTACCGAATCATTTAAGTGCCACAAGTTTTATGAATTTGTTGAGATGAAACAAGAAGGTTTGCCTCAATCATGCAATCGTTATTAAATTTTTATATCACAGTTGTTTGACTGTACTGAGTCAAGAAAGAGCTAAGAACTCTAAGTTCTGGATAAACAACTTACGGGTCACCCTTCTTTTGTGGAAGTGATGTGAAATGGTCAGTAAGATTCTGCGATTATTTCCACGATAACCAAGAAACGTCATCAGTCTCATGATGTTGTTCAACAGTCAACTTTCGATAATTTGAAACTGGTTAAATTGAATCTATTGATAAATTGAAGTTTTTCTCTGGTCTCTTAATATTCAAATTATCGAAATCGACTGAATATATCTACAGTCCTACCTAGACTAGATAATAATAACAATTTCCTTATAGCTGAATTACATCTCTAAATAAATATTGCACAATGATTACAGAGATTTGGTTATCTATACATTACTACTGACAATATACATGTTTTCAAAATATCCTTATATGTTACAACAAATTAGATGTTCACATGGATAAATAGAGGACGGGTGGTGGTGTTTTACTTTATTTCGTTTATAAGATTAGAAATTAAGTAATTGTAATACGAGTTGCAAGACAAAATATAACGCTCACGTAATTAGATTAATTGCACGTAAACCTTTTTAATTTGTGACATTGAGTGCAGTTCATCAGTTAAAAAATGCCAAAACTATTTATTTAGCTCTATTTGCAATGGAGTTTTATCATAACTGCCAGACACAAGTGAACCAAAAAACATAATTGTTTGGAAGACAGATTTGAAGATAACAAATTTGTTTTCAATAGTCTTTTTAAATTGCCATTTGAATATAACACTTTTATTGCTAGGTTAACCTTTGTCATTGTTTCTTGAATATTATCTGAAAACCGAAAGTAAGAGTAAGACTCTAGTAATCGTTTTCTAATCTGTTTGCATATTGTTGAGCTCAATTCTATTGCTAGGTAAAGAAAGTTTTAGAAACATTTACTGTGATCTTCAATTTGCTGAAATAAATTTCTTCTTCATTTGCACCAGATTGCATTTAGGTTACAATGTCGTAGCCCCTTAAATCTGAAGTGCTAATGCAAGTGTCAACCGCAAGGAAAGTAGTTTCACAAGTGCTCAATACTGGAAAATCATAGGTAATGGAGACGACTGTATTATATTTCTTAAGTACTAAGCTAAGTTAAGAATATAAAGTTTCTGGAGTAAACCTTCGTGACACACCATGTCAAACGCCTACTCAATATCTAGGTGAATCAAACTGTTTCCCAACTCAAAATTTGCGTTAATATAATATGTTTTGTACTTGATGAACTGTGGATTGGTGATGTCTAAACAAAAATTGTTGTTCAGGAAGAATATTGTGCTAATTTAAATGTGCTGTTAGATTGTGTTTAATAATTTTTTTCCAAAACATTTACTGAACGCAAAAAGCTTACCTGGCGATAACTACTAACTAGACATGCAGTATTTCCTGGTTCTGAAATTGATATTATCTTGGACTGTTTCCATTGCCAATGGGATACTAATCAAGTTTTCAACAGGAATTGCAAAAGCGTTGCATGTCGAACTTGGGAAGGTTCTTTAGAAAGAGGTTTATTTTACCTGCCTAAGTTCGATTTCTTCGGGCGCCGGGGCTTAATCGTTAGTGCGTTGGACTGTTAAGCGTGTGTACCTGGGTTCGAATACAGCTCGGGTAAAAAACACCACAAACAATTTTCACGGCCCCACCTCCAGCGGACGATTGACAATCCTCCTGGAGTACTTCTGTCATGGAAAGCTATCGCAATTCGCCGTTCGGAACCGGCAATAAACTGTAGGTCCCTTCACATGTGTCAAATTATAACGCGTACAACACAGTGGAGGCACGAAAAGCTAGGTCTGGCCCTTCGTGGGCTGTAACACCACTAATGATGATGAAGTTCGATTTCTTCATTTATCATCATGATATAAGCCGCTCAGTGCACAGATTGATTAACTCTAGTTATTGAAAAAATTTAGATTAAAGTGTCAAAGCATTTATTATAGTCATAACTTCTTACAATAACTTTCCTTAATGATAAAGATTACCACCATTAAACGACAACTATTTGAATAAAACGTAGTGTATTTCTGGGGCGAATGAAAATGATTTTATCATAATAGGATATCATAATGTTTCTTTCTAATGATTTTAATAATGTTCCAGAAAGGTTTGCTACGTTATCCTACAGCCATATGCTGATTCGATGGAAGCCAAACTTTTTTTTTTTTCAATTAAATGGGACCAAGAGAAAGTTTGCAAAAGCCATGATCAACCGTCTCAAATTTAAAAAGTTATTAAATAAGTTCCGAAAAAGTGTGGCTCTTAACTGAACTGACCACATTATCTGCCTATTTCTCTAAATTCTGTATCTTCTGCACCTTCGGAGTTTCTCTATAATCAAGTGATGAGTGTGTTTGTCTTGACCAGGCCGCTTACGTTCAGTATTTTGCTGCAATAAAGGGATTCTTACTTGCGAGATTTCGAAATTGAGAGAAAGCCCTTAAAATTTTAAAGTTTATTTTTGTACATCTTAGCCACAAGACAATGATATAAGAGGTTCAACTAAAATGCTTTTCTGTATCATGTTGCAGTCTTACCGCAAAATTATCGGCGGTTCCTAAATATCGATAAATTGAAACGGATATATACAGTCAGTCACAAAAGTTAGTAAGCACTTGGTAATCACCTTCAGTGCAGATTTATTCGAAAATTCAAGAGCTAAGCCGATTGGACCATAACTGTAAGAACTGCGCAGCAAAAACAAAACCAAAGTCAAAATCTACATCACAAAAGTAAATAAGCAGTATATGAAATTTAGTAATTTTGCGCAGTATAAATGAAATTAAAACTTTGTGGAAAACTCTTGTACTTTCTTAATATCAGGCAAATGAAATGGAATCGAATTCACAGAATTTTGTAGTACTTGGAATGACTTTCGCAGAGCGTTTTTATGACAATTTCCGATTTTGTTGTATGCTTTCTGATATTTTCGATTCGTTCACTAAAAGCGCAGTTTGGTTAGAGTCATTGTTGATGAATGGATGACCCTTTCAAGCCTATCCTGCTAACTTTTTTGGACAAATTAGTCATGAGGATGTTCAGATTACCAAACCAATCCATTTTCACATCGATGAACAGAAAAATCCGAGTCCCAGAAGCTGCTAAATTACCCTATACCATTAAATGGATGAAGTTCCTCCTTGTTATACTGCGTTTCAGGTTTTTTCGTGTAGGCTATTTTGAGCTTGTTTTTCAACGATTACCAAACGTTCTTTATGGTGCTTTTTTACTTTTGTGACTGACTGTATTTTCTGTCTGTGTCCGGTCTAAGCTTCTCGTACTTTGCTCCTAAAATCTTTCAAACATTTTGTGTCTTTTCATTTTTGGGACTGCGTTCCAGAGTAATAACGAGACCCTTATATTTTGAATCAAAACTAAAAATCAATTTTTTTAACCCTAGATAAGCCCTTTCGACATTTCCGCATCAATTCATTTGCCATTCGAACGGGGTCTAGAATTTTTTGCAGCTCTTTTAAGCAATTTTGATGCGAATCAAGGTAGATTTGCAATAATTTCAAAATGAGATTCCTTCTCTTTTGATGTTTCCACTACAGTTGCATTCAACTTGAGTCGACTGTTTGCACCACCACAAAATCCCTCCACCGAAGCACCTTTCCTTGACGACGAACATGACCATGCACCCCACTTCGAAATGGGCTCCAAAATATAATTAGTCGTAAGTGAAGGCCTAAAACCTGGACGAATCCATCTCAGGCTCGACCTGGACACATGCCACCTCTGCGGTCCGCACCCACTTCGTAGTTAGAAATGCTTTTGATATCGGTGCGGAGGCGCAAGCAGCAATCGCAAGGAGCATCAGCTACAGCATCGACATCAGCAACAGCACATACACGACGGGATCCTGTGCCCCATCGTCTTAACCAAACGGAGCCAGTACATAGACCACCACATAAAGTGTGCATGGGATTTCTGGAAAATCAGTCCGAGACTCCTTTTGCGTTCGCCTCGTTAAGGCTAAGAAATATGCGATGATCCACTCTGTCTTCTGTGTCTCTCTGTCTCTCTGTGTGATGGGTCCTGTCCACAAGCTTATGCTCTGCAATTTTGGTTTCTTGCTGTTATCCTTCGAGTATATGCATTTACGAGGAACGGAGTATGTTCATTTTGCTTTATTTTATTCTAGATATTTTTTTTTGTTGTTGTTGTTTTGTGTGTGTCGTTCTCTCCTGTGCACATGTGTGTTGTGTCGTTCCATATGTTAGGTGTCCTGTTGGCACGAATGACATGCGGACATTTGCAGTTGCACGTTCATCCCTTGCCCACACCCGGCCACTGGACCATTTCAATTATAATTTCTTAGCTGATGCAAAATTTCCTCCAGAGATGGTCAAAATAACTCGCGTTGGTCGGCCATCTTTGCCGAGTGAAACTGACCGACATGGCAGATGATGACGGTGGTGGTGTTGGTGTTGGTGTTGGTCATCGTCGTCGTCGTCGTTGTCCTCATCAGGAGCACCAGGAGGAGCAGCATCATCATCATCATCACCATCATCGTCCCAGTCGTCGTCGTGGACGTTGTCCTTGTTGGTGCAGTACATCTTATGGTCAGCTCCTAAGGAAAGGCTGTGGACGAACGAAGGATGTAGGTATGCGAGTGTGCGATGGCCATGTGGTCGAGCCTCCACTTGCCGCCTGCACTTTCCGGCCGATAATTTTATTTCTCCTGCATCGCTGGTAGGCCGAGAAAGAATTAGGAAATCATAAGATACATGCAAGAAGGCGTGGCAGAAGCCAGCTCCTTCTTCCGTCGAGCGGAGGAACTCGGCCAGGACGTAGTGGGCAGAGATTAAACATTGAATGAAGATCTCTCAAGTTTATGTACGAATAGGAAATTGAATTTATGTTCTCTCAAGAAGATGACACATCCAAGCGGCTCCCATCAGCCCACCCACGCCCACGTGCCACACATGTGTGCGCGGGGGGTCGATCGAAGTTTATGCAAATGCAAATAATTTTGTGTGCAACATTACGAAGACTATGGAAATAACCAGAGACGGGAGCCAACACCACCTCCAGCACCACCACCACACACCGGCAAGCCAAGGCGATCGTTGTGTGTGCGGTGAAGAAGAAGAAAACGTGAAATAAACGGATTGCTAAGACCATTCATGCAAGGATATGGTCATCAAGTCGCATAAATTGTACAGCAAATTGCGTGAGTGCACGTGTGTCCCATGTGCCACACAGACACAGAGCTGGCATTGGGCGCCATCCACCACCCTCCATCCGGCACATCACACACTGATTGGGTTTTGTAAAAGACCAGAAAACCATTAAGATGGACTTTAATTAAGAACGAGAGAAAACTGAGTTAGGAATTCCTTTTGCTGGTGTCTTTACAGTTGCGTTTCATGTTCCTGCCGTCGTCACCGCTGCCGCCACCAACAGGCGTCGTCGTCGTAGTCCTTCTCGTCGTCGGCTCAATGGTTCGTTTGGGCAGTCATTGCTTTGCATACGTCCAAGGAGCCACTTGCACGTCACATCCTCGTGCATCAGTGTGTGTGTGTTTATTACAATGTGTTACGTATTGTCCTGCATGTCCTTTGCCGGCGGAGAGAGGTGTGGGTGGCTTTATCATCGCAGCAATAGAATGAGATAAATCGTAATGAGTACCAATTCGTTCGCTTTGTTTCAATGACTCGCCCTGGCCCATCTTACGTGTGTGTGCCTGTGTGCGAGCAGAGGGCTTGGTCAACGTCTCAATCCTTTTGGGTCACATGCAGATGGGAGAATCAATTTCCAATTTGTCAACTTTAATTTAGATACGAGTACCGAGCGGTTGGGTTACTGCCGAGCCGGTCCAAGTCGAGTATAAGTAGTTGTAATGGTGGCTTCGGCAAGTGCAACAAGAAATTGATGAGCATTTGGTCGGCTTAAATTTGATATTCAAAATAGTTTTCGCATGTACCTGTGTGTGTGTATTGATGCTCAAAAGGACCTTTCTTAATGTCCATGAGATGTTTCGATTTTGATGGATTTTCATCTCAAAGTCAAAGCGCACGAAGTTTGCTGGCTGAAATTATGAAGTCGGAGTGGGGGTGCTTTTAATGGTCTTTGGTCTTGGTCTTAGCTTTGAAATGTTTCTTCAGCCGTCGGACGCAAGAGAACAGCGGAATATGGGAAGTGATTCAGATGAACTATTGTCCGAAAGTCGAAGATGGAATGCTCGATGCAGCAATGTTCATCTTAAAGCTTTATTTCAAATGTTCACTCAAATTCGGTTAACGGAAGCAATTCACGCTACACATCACAAGGAAGCTGAATCTTTTTCTAGTTTTGAGATCCCTGGTGATTCTGTGACCATAAGTCTCAGATCTCAGTCTCTCAAAGCTTTGGTGTATCTCTGTGAAGCTACTGGGACCTGGTTCCGAACAAACGCGAATTACCACTCAACTCCTAGCCATTGTTTGCCATTAATACTAGAAGAATCTGGGTCTGTTTGCTTCCCATCTTCTCTCACTTGGGTTTATTTAAATTTATGAAATCTTTTTTGGATTGCGTCTTGCAACATTGGTTCTTGTTTATGTTATATTTTTTGAATAGATAGGAATATTGAATTGACCTCTTAACCGCGTTCAAGAGGAAAGTCTTATGGAGAGTGGTTGGCCCCATACATAAGGACAGACAATTCTGGAGACTGTACATCTCGTCCATCGAGTCCATGTCGAAGCAGATATTATAACGAAATTAAAGCTCGGTAGACTCCGGTGGGCCGGGAACCTAGTTTATGAGTGAAGAGGACCCTACTCAGAAAGTTCTTTGCGGTACAATTCATGGTACAAGATAGCGTCGCAGACCGTATTTGGGCTGGAAGGATGGCTTAGACCTGGACGACAAAGTCTTGTGGTAACTAACTGGGTGGTGTCAGCCAGCGATAGGCGGAAGTGCTTGCTGCAAGAAACACGGAACGGAAACCGGTTGTTGTAGAAATAAAAAGAATTATAATAACAGACCTAATAAAAACAATTTGACAGAAACAAAACTTAAAACTCGAACTTAGCACTACAAACTTTTTAATCAATTCAGTAAGAATATTATGCTTCCATTCGACTTCCAAATTGACTTTAACGATAATTTTCTTTCTCGGTTCCGTTTACCAAGCTGCATATCAAAATATGCCCACAAAATAAATCAAATCAATAATCAATCAATAAATTAAATCAGATTACATTCTTCTATTGTAGACGATCATTTATGTGCCCAGGTGTTCAAAAAAAAAAAATAACCATTTACTGCACAAGCAGCCATACATGGCTTCTGATCTTTAAACGCCAACTAAAATTCGCGAAATTCGCAATCACCATTGGAAAAACATCATTTTGATCGTTTATATGATAAATCAAAAGATGCGTTACTGCACAAGCAGCCATACACATACATTTGTTAATAACAATTAAAAAAAGAAATTTTTTTTTGTCTCATTCCCATAATTTTGTAAACGAACATTTTTTATTTTTTATTTTGTGATTGGAAAATAAGCGGTAAAGTGCCAACCATTTTTGCTGTGGTCTGCGGATCGTTAGCTGTCAATATTTGATAGTTGTTAGTCAGTCACAAAAGGGATGCGACTTAAAAATTTTCCGTTAATTCAGCTCGTCTTATCTATTTAAAATGTAGTAATTGTAGGACCTTGTCATATACTTAGACCTGCATACTAAAAACTGTTGCAAATGTTGACTTTGAAAAAGTGCTTCCCAACAACTTGAGCATTTCGTTAACTGTGTTGTTCGTGAATCTTATCAGAAAATCATTTTAAAAACAGCCAGGCCCAAATAAACTTTTAATAGAACATTTTGAACAAAATAAGTTCTAAAAAAGAGATGATATAATTGAAAACAACTTGCTTAACTAATATTAATCCCTACTAATGCAGTTAACTCTCGATAATTCGACTTTTATGGGACCAGGAGAAAAGTTCAATTCACAAAAGTTTTTGAATTACGGGGGTTTCGGGAAAAAAAATAATGCACATTTTTCTCACGTACGCATTTCAAATAAGGGTTCTTGAAGTAAAAAAAGTAAACTTAACTTCGAAACAAGCCATCATTTTTGAATTATAGAGGTTTTCATGTTGCTTTGCACAAAAATAAATTCGAATTAACGAGCGGACTAAATTGCATAGGTTTTCTTCAATTTACAGAGGTTCCTTTTTTTAAAGGGACTGTGAAAATCTTCTTTTTCTTCTTCTATTTAAAGAGGTTTTCGAACTATAGGGGTTCAAATTATCGAAAGTATTATAAATGCGAAAGCAGCTTTGTCTGTCTATACCGTTTAACCGGCTTTGATAAAATTTGGTACAGAGATAGGTAAGACCTTAGAGGCTGGACATAGGCTATACTTTTTAGACATTTTGGCTATCCAGCCAACGGTTTAACGAGATTTGTGAAAAAGACCAAAAAAATGGAGAAGCTTCTAAGGTGGATGCTGCCTAAACAGATAGATACATAAAAAATATTTTATTGGAGAATTAAAAAGTTCTAAGAAAAGTCTGCAGCAGCATATACCTATTTTTTAAGGTAGACTCACTCAGGTAGAGTCATTTTTATGGCTCTGTAAAAAGAGGAAAAGCCGATCCGCCTATAAATATTTCCACACCGCGTCCTCAAAAAATCTGAAAAATATAGACAATCGGCAATCGGCAAAAAATGTTCATTTTAGTATTCTGATCCCAATAGTTTTCGAAATTTTTGACTGAAAACGATAACCTATCGATATGTGAATTCCGAAAATTCAAAAACGCAGTTTTGTAGATCGTAGTGCAAGCATTAAGAAGTCGAAGTAGGGAAAAAAAATTATCAGTAGATGTGTCAAAGGGCTATATTGGCGGCGAGTCAGTAGTGCTGAGGAAATTAACGAGCTATTGGGAGTACTAGTTATTATCCGTCGGAAGTGACTACTTTTTCTCTCTGGTAATTTTCGAATACCATCTCTAAAAAATGAGTCCTCTCTGGCATCGATCCAATCATTGAGCCATTCTTCGATTTCTTCAAAAGACTCGAACCGGTGACCCTCCAAATCGTTTTGTATCCGTTGAAAAAGCCAGCAGTCGAATGAGCAAGGTCTGGAGAATACGGCGGGTGGGGCAAGACCTCCCATTTCAGAGTTTCCAGGTAGTTTTTGACCGCTACAGCCACGTGGGGCCGAGCCTCATGTGACTGAAAGGCATCACCTTGTCATGCCTTTCAGTCGTTTCTGGCCGTTTTTCACGCGAGGCTCAAACGCATTAGGTGTAGTCGAGAACGTTTCCTATCAATGGTTTCGTCTGGTTTTAGTACATCACATCCGTCTAGTCCCATCTTATGCAGAACATGAACTTTGAACCGTGGTCGATGTAGACGATGATAAAACGGCTTTGTTAGTATTTTTTTCTTCTTGGGGTTATCGTAGTATATCCTTTTTCCATCTCCAGTCACGATCCGGTGCAAAAATCCCCTCCTTTGATATCTTTCAAGAAACAGTTCCGAGGTTAAAAATCGCCTTTCTACATCTCTGGGTTTCAGCTATTGAATAAATCCTAATTTCTTTCACAGAACGGAAATTGTTTGCTAAGTCACTCCCAACGATTCTACGAGTTCACTTCGCGTTTGGCATGAATCTTGATCCAGTAAAGCCTACTATTCCACACCTTCAAACTGATATTTTATCAACTGAACATGCTGCTCGATTGTACAACTTCCCATTCTGATTTAGTATCAGTGACTCATAGACTTGAAATTCGTCACCGCACTATGGCTGCCGCAGACTGTCAACATCGACCTGCCGCAATTGAACACACCGCTCGTTCGACAACTAAATTTTTTGAGATGTGTAGGATTCACGTGTCGTACATACATTGGAGGGCGTAACAGCCCGTTGAGAATTAGAGCCTAGCTTTTCGCGCCTCCACTGTCTTGTGTACGGTATAATTTGACACATTTGGATAGGACGTACTGTTTTAATGCCGGTTTCGAATGGTGCGCCGCGGCAAATTGCGACAGCTTTCAATGACAGAAGTACTCCAGAAAGATTGTTAGTCGCTCGCTGGAGGTGGGGTCGTGAAAATTGCTTGTGGTGTAATTTCCCCGGGGCTGGATACGAACCCGAGTACTCTCGCTTAACAGTCCAACGTACTAACACATGGATTTGCATGTCACCCTTATTTCTTCCTTTCTAAAAATTTTGCATCAATTCAACAAAATTTCAGAAAATTTTCGTTTGCATTTAGAAAATGTTTTTACCCAAACTATGGTCGTCCCCATTTTGGTTAAATTTAAGTGCTGGGTATTCTTTTCTTTCTCTCTCTCTCTCTCTCTCTTCGGTCAGGAAACGTCTATTTGGTCTTTTCCCAAACTCGAAATCTTCCATCGATTCAGTAAAAACCACTTGAAGCAGGTCTCTCAACTTATTTAGCCCGATACAGAATCAGAGTCCTTTTCTCCAGGACACGATTGAGATTGCCATCGGAAAATAAAGTACGGCCATCGTCATCTTGACCATTGTTTCTTTGGGGGAGCCCAACAGCTGCAGAGCTTGAGCTACCAGCAGAAATTTTCTCCCTTCTCCGTACATTTCGACGTTAGCGCTGCTCACTTCCGTCTCATATTCTTCAGAGTCGACCGAAAGCGCCATCAGCATCCGCAACCACCACCACCAGCAGGAGCCGCAGCAGCATCGGACAACTGACAACGCCGTCGTCCCCAGTAACACCAAATGCACTGATGAACTCCACACATTAGACTTTGAGAAGCGCCCTTCCTCCTCCCGCTTGGACGGTGTTTGTGTGAGCGGGAGAAGTTTTCCTTTCGGCCAGCAGCCGAAGGAGGCGGACGGACCACGTCCAGGATGGAAATATACGACAGCGAAGCCGGACCCTGTTCTGGGACACAAACTGCAGATCCTAGACGGTGTACATACGGCTCTCTTTGTCGTGTCCTGCAACGTGCGGCACAAGGAAGTCGTCTATGTACTCCTCTGTCCTCTGTGTGTGTGCGTGTGTCGGTGCTCGAGGATTCTTTGGTGGTTGTTTGCGCTCGTCCGTCGGGCTGCCTTTGTCTTTCGTCGTCGTCGTCGTTGTCGTTGTCGTGGCCGTGGCCACTCCGATTATGCAGGAGCGCCATGCGGGAGAGCTGATCCCAATTCGCATTTCTCCTCGATGCGACACATCGGCCAAAGCGGACACCTTTCATGGAAGACGTGCCTGTCGGATCCTGGACGGTTAGGAGGGGTGCATAAGACGCATCGACACACAAAAGCTTTCTTATGCCATAGGGAGAGACATAGACGGGCATCGGGAATTGATGTTGGCGCTGCACAGCGATAGCTCATGCACACACTACCACCACCCCAACCACCACGACGACGACCATCACCTGACGAGAAAACGGGGTACAGACTGATGAGGATGATGCGGCATCTCTGTATAAATAGTGTTTTGTCCGAGTGCCTTCCCATCCTGCTTGTCGACGGGAACGCTGGGGAGTTAAGTGGTTTTTGTTTAATAAGGCAACCTCCCCACACTCACACACCGCTCGACCAAGAATTCAAAGTCTATGCGGCAAACTGAAAGGATAAACATAATAATGAGGTTGGCGTGCCTTTCGATACATACGGACATGCAGAATGCATGCGGCCGGGAATCTCCCGACAACGACCGCATCTATACCTGGCCATAATTAAAGCGCGCACACGGAAACCCTAAGCAGTCGGTTAACGTATTAACAGCATAATGCGGGAGTTGTGTTACAATAACAGCGCGCAGGAGCTTCGCGTTGCGTTGCGTTGCCGTTAGTTTTGGGTTCGATAAGTCATAAGTCCAGAGGGATCGATCGGCGAAGGGCAAAATCCAATCGTCGGGCATAATCTGCTGCTTGGATAGTTGTTGAGTTGTCCATGTTGAGGTGACGACGTGGATTTCGATTAAATTGAAAGATAAGTAGCGGTAGTCCAAAAGTTGAGTGCATTTTTTTCAAGAGGTGACAGAGAAGTGACGGCTTCTGACAGAATTTGTGTTGGACAATGTAGATCTGTTAAGAGAAGCAAAAAAAAAAATTAAGTTTTTTTTTTATTTACATCTGAAAGCCATAGTCAGCTCTCCATCTACGAAACTAACACTTTCGACGTCGTAATCACAAAAAAAAAAAAGTATAATAATAATTAAAATAGTAGCCCTATTCTGGCACACCTCAGTGATGTCTCCTATGTCACAACTTGAAAGTATTTCGTATTCTAACCAAAAATCTTGTTGTTGTGAGCACAGAAAAACTGTCAAAATTGTGATCTGCGATTGAGCAAGTCATTAACAGTTCACAACAGAAAAAAAGCAAGATGGCGTATTGTTAAATTTGAAAAACAAATAGAGAAATTAAATTTTCATATTGTGAGTTAAGTTATCTCTGTTCTAAGGACATTGCATAGGGAACTACGTAGGCAATGTTTAGCCATTATACGCTTTTTTATTATTTTTTTTTAGTGTTTGCATGTGAATACCAAATAATTGATTGTTCACAACAAAATTATCACAATGTTCACCTCACTGACAGTTGTGAGTTATGACTACATCACGCCCAGAATAGTGGCTTTTCTTTTCCAATCATAATTATAATGAATCCTGCAACGCAATCATCTGCAAAAAAAACCTTCACAAGGCTTCGCGAAAACGCATACTTTTGTAAAATTTAAAACGAGAACTAAAATTAAAAAAATAAAGCATTTGTCGGGCCTCTTAAGGCTAAATTTCATTGTCAGCGAATTGACGAATGACGGAATTCTGACGGCATTACCAAGTTTATTGCGACTCGATAGACTGACAATTTAGATACGCCAAGTTACGCCATTCGACAATTCTGACACTTAACCTTAAAAAAAAATCGTCGACGTGTAATCGTAAAACTAGGTTTTTCTATCAGCCAGTTTTGTCACTGTGTCTATAAGAAAGCTTTTGCCAAGGAATTCTTTTTAAAGCAAGTTGCCCAAAAATTTAGCTAAGAAAACGTTTAACGACATATTTACCTGAAAACAGGTTTCACATTTTCAATACTTGATAATTTTGAACCTTTGGTGACGTATGCACTTGAAGAGGGACTTCAAATTAGCAATTAATTTACTTATTACTAATTTGACACTTAAAAGCGTTTGGCGATGTATTCATCTGAAGCTGTGTTCCAAATTTTGACTATTTTAACTGTTTTGCTGACGTCGTCTCCACAAACAAACTTCTAACCCATTGATTTGTAAAAACTCCTTTTTTGACGTGTTCTCGAAAGTTCTATCGTCAAACGATTTCATTGCTTTTTATGCATTAAAGCGTTCGACGAAGCATTCTTTGAAATTCCACCACCCGCAAGTAGATAGACTGACAACTCTAACGTTCTAAACTCTCAAATCGAATGCGAAAGATACTTCTTTCAACACAGCATAGATATTCAGTTTTCAATTAAAATTATACCACGCTAAACAGATTTAGACCTCAAATCGACCAAACGCGATTGAAAGCGAAAGCAAGCCAGCGGTTGAGCTCAAGGCCTCCGAGCTAATAACAAAACAAATCAGCCATAATCGTCACTTCATCACTCAATATTCACACACCTAGAAGTAATTACCAACCCCAACTCGCAGCACAAAGAAAATACCTGAACGCATTGAAATCGAACGTGGAACAGCCACCACCACCACCACCACCACGAACATCACCATTGTCGTCATCGCCACCATCGTCGACACAACCACAAATCCTTTCTCCTCATCAGTTTTGTTGCTAAAGTGTCAATTTCATCCTCAATTCGAACACTACACATCACTGGCAACCCCATTTTCATGTCCTCGGCATGATTGACCTCCTCCCACCCACCGCCCACCACCCACAGACATCCGCCCGACTTTCTCCTCAAATGGTGTGTACACAAACTCGCAATCGCGTATATGTATCTCTCTCTCTGATTTAAAATAGTTCTTGGGTCGCCACATCGCCAACCCCCGCAGTGTCCTGCGTGACATTATCTCGCCGAGGCACTCAAAGCCATCCACCCCGTCGAAAGGCCTCCTGGCCTTCGTGTATACGATGCGAAGCGAGTCCATCGCAGATCATCAAAACAGCGTCCACATAATAAAATGCCTCCCAGCTAAACCATCAGCCCACACCCGAGGTGGCATCCGGCTCATTTAGCGATTCGCCCGACCGACCGCCCGGTCCCCTCTGCATGAAACGCGAGCTCTTCGTCTCTGCGTCTTATTTAAGCAGAAAGCAGAAATCTTTTCTGCTCGTGGGGACGAATCTCGTAGAGATTCGGTGACACCACAACCAAAAAGAAATGGAAATTGTCAAAATCCTTTCCATTAGTCGGCGGGTGGGATGGTGTTGTGCGGCACACGCAGAGAATGACCCAACTCATTTGTGACAAAGGAAACTCACTCATTGTCGTCGTCCCGGAGCAACAATTTCATATTTATGGACGCTTTCTTGTCCGGGTTATCAGCCACCACCACCAGCAGGATCTGTTCTCGCCCGCTTGTCCCACTGCAGTAGTTCCAGCGTAGTGCGATGCCATTAATAACATAACCTGAGCATCATATCAACTCACTGACTGTGTTGGTTGTGTATCCTTAAAAGCTCCCGCAAGTGTGTGAGTGCTGACTTACGGGGACGTCCTCGCGTGACCGTGCGTGTGTGTGTGTCTAATGCCACTTTATAACCCACCATCCCCTGTCCCGGGCTACGAACGCCGAACAGCGATGAGGGAGAGATTAGTTAAAAGTTTGTAATCGGACAAAAGTCTATTTTTGTGAACCGAGTCAAAGTCTCCGAAATTAAGGCCATTATCCCTTATGAATAACGAAAGCATCCTTTTCGGGTAGCTGGCCATCTCTCTCTGCCGCCCTCGGTAGTTTTTAAGTACGGACATTTAGTGTGTACATGCCTACGCTACATGGGACGATAATCAAATGTGTGAGTGGTGGTGGAGGAGGAGGAGGAGGACGAAAAAAAAAAACAGTCCCAAATGTTGTTTCATAGTTTTGAAAAAAGTGTTTGACACTTTTTAACTCTTGATCTGTCAAAGCTGTACTCGGGGGGTGGCATTAATTTGCCCAGGCGGGCTGGACTGTAAGACGTCGTTATCAATTTGCCAGAATCGTGTTTTGTTGGCCTATTTTCGGACTTGTGTTCAGTGTCTGAATACTTAAAGTGGCAGGTGATACGAACTGTATGGCAATCTAGTTGACCAGCAAAATGGCCGACAGAAAAATTAAAATGGTGGAGATTTTTTCTCCGAGGGGGTTGGTTTAAAATGAATGCATTTTTCAGTCATTAGTACACCGGAATATGTACGCTGACATTTTATACAAGAGATGCAAGAACATATATTAGCTAGAGATTGTCTTTTTAACTACTCAGTTGGTTTTTTTTTTTATATTTCTTCTTATTTTACTTATTCTCGCCTTTTTTAACAGAATCACTTTGAAAGTAGCTATGTTTAAAGTGTGCTTTGATAAAAATTATGAATTCAAACCAGACTGATAATTATCTAAGAAGATATCAGATTTTGATACCACCGAGGAACGGTGACAACATCTGAGCATGAAAATTCTAGCCCCTTCGGATCTTTGGAACACAGAATTCAATTAAAACTAATCAGACTGGTTATTTTTTTCTTTATTATGATTGTCAATGAAACTTTCTTTCCCCAGCAAACGCCCCTATGAGAAAAAAATCAACATCGTCGTGAATATCATTAGTCTTACAATTCTTGGCGTTGAACGTCATAGACGTCCAGGTTCAAGCCTTTTGGAGCCACTGCACCGTGAGAGTTTTCAAGTTTTGCACATGTGCTTAAGAAACAGTAGGTCTTATTAGGCCTACACTTATCCAGGTTTATTTCTAAATCAGTATGGTGGACTGGGAAATCCAAGGACAATTCTAAGACACTGGAGAGAGTTAGTGCTTGGTGCTCCAAGACTGTATAAAATTCACTAGTCCTTTGAAAAGAAGTTCAAGTGGTAGCATATAAAATCTAGTGATCGCACATTCGGACAAAATAAATACTGCAACATTTTTCATCAGCAATTTCGTCAATTTGGCAACAGGGGTGGTTATGCGATTTCATTCAATTTTGGTTTAATTGTCTATAATAAATCTTTGTAGTTTGCAATTTATTAAGGGCCTTACGAAGTAGATAGTATGGTTATTTGAGACTTAATAACTGATTAGAATATCAGTCTTTTTAGAATCCATATGTGTAATTTATTTGCTGTCCAACCACCCATTAGCAACAATACACAGAGCATCACCGTTAAGTAAAATCAACGTTAAGTAAAAAAAAAAAAGGAAAAAATCTTAGGTGAAAAATGTTGCCATTTTTATTTTTTGTTTACGTGAAGACATAACAATTCTGTTGGTAAAAAAACTCAACGTAAACGTTGTGGCTCCTCCTCTATTATAATTTACAGCAGCAAGGCGCCGGAGCAGGCTAGAAACCGGGTTGATCGAAATCTTTCCTGGTATTTTTTCCCACACATTTTTCAAGCTTCTCCAAAAAATTTCTAGTTTGCACGGCTGCTCTAATGCGACTCGATTATTGAAAATGACCGAAAGTTGTCTGGAAACTGCTCGTATGCTTTAGGTCGTTTTCTTGTTGGAAAATGAAACTTCCCAATACATTTTTGAAGCGGAAGATGCTAAATTTTCTTTAATAATGTTTATGTAAACTGGACTTGTCATTTTGGTGTCCATACTGACGAGGTTTTCAACGTCGTCTTTTAACTAAGCCTTGGATGGTGATATAGCCTCTAGATGGTCTACGCCACATGTGCTTTTTTTTAGTTTTCAACTCGAACTTGCACTCATCGGACCAAATTACGTTTTCCTAAAATGTTTGTGGAATACTTTTTTATGAGAATAAAGCTTCTTCTTCCCTAAAACTTAATTTAATACTTCCGCTTTCACTTTCACTTCAATACTCCCAAAAACCAGATTAGATTCTTGCTAATTTTTCAGTCTACGCGCACAAAATTTGAATTGTACTTTATAGAAATGGTGGAAGCTTATGGGGCGTATTTAAACAACAGTAAGTAACGGTTAATACTTGCAGAACTGTTAACATATATACGACTGTTAACTTTGTTTTTGTTTAAGAGAATTTCTAAAGCAAATCAACCGCTTTTGTTTTTTATTTTCTCCGACAATGTATGTTCATTTTTGTCATCAACAACATTATGCTGTTACCCCCAAATTTTCAAAAGCAAATCGATACAAATTAATTTCTGAGTAGACTTGGTAGTAATTGGCATTTCGGACACAATTCAAATTTATTTCAAATCGTATAAATGGAAATCGACTAATTCTAGGCGAAATTTATCAATTTTCTGAGGTTTCTTGTTTTTTTTTATCTTGTAGTTTTTATGTTGTAGTTTTTCTAATTTATCAACTTTTATCGTATAAGTCATCACTAAAAGTTGGTCTAGATCTCAGTTCCAATTAAAAAATTACTGATTTTGCGATGCCTTCGCGAAACACCTTAAACCGTTTCTTCACAGTGTAATTCTGTTTGGATTTAATAAGAGACCATTTGTTTAACAATAGAAAGGTAGACAACTTGAAAACTACGCATACAAATTATTTTATATTTACTTGATCTGCGCGGGTAGTCAAACCTAACTTATTCCCTGATTTACATTTTTCTGTTCAGTTAAACATTGGAAATATTGAAGTTAATTTTGAAAACCTTTGTTGTATTTTGTTGACCATAATCATTGTCGGATAAATTTCTTTTTGGGCTTAAGGAACAGTCGTGTTTGGGTTTAAGTATCGTAGAACCAATAAGTTGCGTGTTGTCGAATCTATTTGCGACTGCTGGACCTTTGCATATTTTAGTCTCAAAAACTGAGTTGCTTGTTATCGAAATTTTTAAATTGATTAATGTTGATTGTAAATATTGATTATATTTCAATAAAGATTATCAAGATCAACGTTTTCGGTCAACTGTACCAAGCAACAATTTAAATGGTCTTTAAAGCGAATTTGACTGTACACATGAAGCTTATAGATAGCAAATAATGGACTAGTGCTTCATAATCACCGAAGTCAGCGGTTGATAATCTTAACGTTCAGTAGCTGTGTCTTAAAAGCATTTTCTAATCTCTTAGAAGGCTGAAAGCCTTCTTTTTTTTTTGTTTTGTTTTGTTCCTGCCTCTGAACCACAAGTTCCAAGAATACTCTCAGCTATTAAAAAAATTAAAAACTTTATGATTCGCATCCATCAACTATTTCATAAAACTTCTTCATATTCGAAAGGCAATCTGAGACAGAGACAATGTATTTAGTGACAGTAAAAACTGCTTAGGAGAATCTTTTGATTCCAGAAAATGGTAATATTTTCAAAAACGACTAAAAAAATTGTCTTAATATATCCATTGCTTCTCAAAAACACAAGACCAAAAAAAAGGGCTTCTGAGAAAGAACCAGTTTTAAATACAAAACATCCTTAGTCCGTCTTTAATGCTTTTCAATTTTTCTTTCCCAACTCGGAATTTCTTTTTTTTTTTTTCTAATTTGCTGGGCATACGTGTTCACCCCCTTCAGGTATTCTTATCCTTTCTGTCGGTTTCCGATTTTCATTTCTTTTCCTGTATTTGCCGTGTGCATGTGTGAGGCGAAAGCAAATATTTACCCGAAACCATTGTGTGTGGAAAGGAGGAAAAATACAAAACTTGTCCTCAGGTAGTGTGCGAGTCCTTTTCATCCATCCATCCGTCCGTCCGTCCGTGTCCCATTGGTGGGTTTTTGGATCCGCCACCGTGTGTTTTTCATTTTTATTTTGCAATCATTAAAAAAGAAATCCGAAATCCGATAGCGGGACAATAATTAATGATTCACTAATTATTTAGGATTACGCAGGATGAAATTGTAAAAAAAGGACTCTCCCGGGGTGGGTTTCTTCGCCTGTGATTAATGACTGCTGAAAGGACGGAACAAGATCGTGAAACAGATATGACAGAAACTGTAACAACCGTCGTCGTCCTCGTCCTTGCAGGGATCAGGGATCATGATCGCGGTGGATCGGTAAACAAGGGGCGCGCCGCGGCGCCGCCGCCGTTTGGTGGGAATGCCTCGTCCTTGCGTAAACCGCTAAGAAGATTAATTATTTTATTATTGGCCACAGCCGTGCCGTGGGTTTGTTTGCATTGCTCTGTTGATTTTTCCGCTTTTCCGTTGTGCGCCCAATTCGGTCCGCGTCGCAGACAGAGGCGAGACACAGGCAGTCCTTTTTTGGGCCGGCTTACATTCCGCGTCCGCCGAACGAAAGGAATTGCGAAGACAAAGCGAAGAAAAAGTCCCGTACTCGTGGTGAGTGGAACCTCTAATGAAGGGTTTTAGCGCGCTGTGCGAGCGTCGCTGCATCGGATCGCCACCGGGAATCCATTCGGCAGTTGCACTTCCTCCTACCGCCGGAGTGGGGCTTGTAAACAATTTCTCATGATTTATTTTTTGTTTGTCTTTGTTTTGGTTGGCTTTGTTTTATTTTTCGTGAATCGGAGGCACAACAATTTTAATTAGATTCCCAGATGTGGTTTACTGTGCTCGACGACGGTGCGGCCGTCGTTGGTGTGCCCGGCCGTCTGCGGCTAAATAGTCGTGAGCGCTGCCGACTAAATGGTCGGGTGCTGCTTAATTACTCTCTGGCTTGGTAATAGGCCGGCCGGCTGGCTGTGCGCTGCTACGACGCTACTCCAACGCTGCTCCTGCGCTGCTTCGGCGCTGCATTCTGATACCAATTACGCGGATTGCGAGGCCGCTCCGAGTGAGTGTTTCGTCGGCTTCGAGCGTTTCCTAACCTATGACTGGGTATGATTTCGGTCCAACGGCTCTGTTCGCTTGCGCGCTTTTGGCATTTCCATATAAGTGGATTGGTTGGGGGGAGGGATTATTTTTGATATTTTTGGAATTCGCATTTAATTAAATTAGCTGTGTAATTGTCGAGTGTAGCGTGGGCGAGGGGGTGCGCCGCGACGAGGATTGGCCAACACTCGCAATGTGTTGTATTTGGCATTGATTGCGGGAGCTGTGACTGCGCGGGTCAAACCAACTCGATCTCACGTAAGATGTTGGGAAGAAAGAGGAATATTCATTCCTGGCATTCAACGTGCCGTGGCAGGAAGACGCCATGGCGAGAGGTGGATGTAGATGACTCTTTGTTTCGAAGCTGTCGAGCGCTGTGGTGAAATGGATTGATTCTTTTGGAGTAACAGTTTGAATCTTTTTTTATCCATCATTGGGTTTGATAACTAAGAGATTATGCCAAAGAAAGTTTAAGAAAAATATATGTGATGCTTTCTTCCCTTGAAGGTAACTTTGCAGGCATTTTTAAGAAGAAGAAATTAAATTACTGACGTTGTGTTATTTCCAGTAAACATCTTCAACCACATTTTTTATTGTTTTTAGGTTTAGAGGGCATATTTTAGTTTGAATTTAAATATATTTACTTCACGCCAGGGTACCAAATAATGCCGCAACACAAGTTTTGCAACGTTGTGGACTCTGTTATATTACCAGGCCTATCGTTAAGGATTAGCAGTAAAAATCTTTTGAATGGCCAAAAAACTTAAAATTGCAAAGTCTTTATACATTTTAATTTTGTCGCACATGAATTCGACTGCAAAAAAATTATCAATCTAAAATTAAATAAAATTTGGTTGTCAGAAAATATGTATGTACATATTATGAAAGTACAATGAGCGTAATTTTCTGAAACACTCGAATGGTTGGCGTACTGCCGAACCGCTGCACCGAATCTAAGTGCAGTGAATAAGGTATTCGAAAAAAAGAATGTCTTAAAGCTAATTTCAAAACATTCATTGCACACTTTTCAATTCCAAATAGTGATCTGGGAAAGCATTTTTTAACCTTCATCCGTCCCTAAGAAAAAGTTGCACTACAGTCCCTTGGGTCATTTTTGATTCATTCGGTTTCTTAATACAAATTATTCATTATTTAGTGAAGTTTCTTTTACATTGAATAAAGTCAGCAATTGGAAATTAATAAAAAGCAAAAGGTTGGTTTACTAGGAAGAGATTTTTAATTTTGTACACCATTATTACATATGCTATGCGCTTTGCAAATAAACGTGTTGCAAATGGTGCATTTCGCTTATTGCTAACGTGCTTATTGTCTGACTTGGTTTATAGTGCACATCGGCCTTTTGTGGAAGAATTGATTAATGGTTTGTAACAGCTTATAATTTTATAATTTTATTTCCACTATAAAACTGTGGCACAACCGACTTCTGTGAGTGACAATGTTTGAATGGCCGGACGAGAGCAAATTTGACAGGCCGGCATCTGGTTGCTGTGGTATCGGAACAGACGTTTGTCGGTGCTGTCAAATTTGCTGACGTTCATAATAATAATGTTTTACAATCTATTACAGCTCGGCCATCCTAACTACATAATCGACCTTGATTAAGTCTCAATGCTAAGCATCACCTTCGAAGTCCGCACGTTCTACCGGGGTTGCCGAATTGTCCAATCCATTTCTTCAGTCTACTCGAATCTACGACACCGCGGTATGGCAACTGGGTTAGTTGGAAACCCTCAACATCTTCTACTACGTAACGATCGTTTTCTAGTTTCTTTTTTATAACGTAAGGACCACGGTACTTAGGTATTAATTTCTTATTGGTCCCGACGGAAGTGTCTACGTTTTTCATTACTACAAGTTCACCGACTTCGATATGATGTTCATTGAAATAGTCCAGGTTGTACTTCTGGGACTGTTCAATTGCTTCCGAAGCTTCTTTTCGTAGCTTAACCAGGTCTGCCCTAACATCATCGGAAAATTTTCTATCCAAATATTCAGTTATCTCATATACGACGACCCCCCTTTGCTCGACTCTAAACAATAACCTGCTTGGTGACACCTTTGTGCTGGCGTGATCAGTGTTATTCATTGTGTACCCGACCCTGGTTAATTTTTGTTTCCAATCTGCCTGCTTGGGCGCATTAACTAGCTTCGACAGCATTGCTTTAAGGATACGGTTAACTCGTTCAACCTGACCATTTGACTGCGGGGACGCTACAGCCACCTTAACATGTACGATATTGTTTCTCTTGACAAACTCGTTAAAATCTACAGAGGTAAAGCTAGTACCGTGGTCACTGATAATCCTGCGGGGTCTACTATAATATTCAAAATATTTCTCCAGTGCGTTTATCGATTCTCTTGTCCACGGGGTATTAACCGGATACAGCTTAACATACTTCGTGAAAATGTACTTCGACCTCGATTTGACAGACGGAAGTTGACCGAAATGGTCAATGTGTATGGTATCGAAAGGTTCCGGATGCTTTTCTATATTGTGCAGGTTTCGCTCGGTAGTTCGGGTAGGGACAGAATGAAATATGCACTTAAGGCAATTCCATATGAAGCGATTCAATTTCCTTTTCACGTTAGGAATCCAATAGTGCTTCAGGATTTGACTCGAACACTTGTCAATCCCTAAGTGTCCACACTTCTCATGTACAACACGCATAATATTCTCCTTGAGCTCTCGCGGGACATAAAGTTGACGTCTTCTTTGCCGTCCGACGCGGAACACCAAACCGTCTTCAAGAGTATATCCCGAAACGTTTTACTTTTCTAACCTACCTGGCAAGGATTGTATGGTTGCATAACGCCCTTGCAACATCTGGACACTTCGTTCTGACTCTTCGGTTGTGACTGCGGTTACTATCGGGACACGGCTAAGAGCATCAACGTGAGCCATCCTCTCTTTCTTACGATGTAATTGTGATTTTCAAGAGCTAGGGCCCACTTGGCTATCCGCGGGTTGACATCTTTTTTCTTCTGTTATTGCGACAAGGCTTCACAATCGGTAACTATAACAAAAGCCAACCGGTCAAGAAAGGTCCTAAAACGCTCTAAGCCGTGGACGACCGCCAATGTCTCTAACTCGAAACTAATCATTTTCGCTTCTTCACTCGTGGCTTTTCTAGAAAAGAACGCCACCGGGTGAAACCTATTACCGTCTTGCTTCTGCATAAGCACTACCCCGAAACCATGTGAGTTTCTCTCTTGGGGTCGTAGACCGCTAAAATGTGTGGGGAAGCTAATTTCTCTTTCAACTCCTCGAACGCTTTGTTACACTCCTCGGTCCATTCGAACTTGGGTCTCTTTTTAAGTAAGTTTGTCAACGGCCTAGCTATACAAAAAATCCCCGGGACAAATCGCCTAAAGTACGAAAATAGACCGTTGGACGTCTGGACATCTTTGATGTTGGGGCCGTCGGATATGCTCGTATTGCTTCTAAGTGCTTAGCATTAGGGCGAATACCTTCTCCACTAATGTGATAACCGAGGTATTCTATTTCGCTGTATGCGAACCTACTTTTCTCCATGTTGAGCTCTAGACCAGCCTCTTTCAACAAGCATAACACTTCGGTAAGAATTTGGACGTGTGACTCTGTATGTAGATGTACCTCTGGAAAACAACAGGGGCGATTTTAAGACCGAATGGCGTATATATTGCACAAAGGACGTAACGAACGCGGTGTATTTGACTGAATCTTCGGACATCTTAATGTGGTGGAAACCCTCCTTCAAATCGAGGGTGGTGAATATGTTTTTGTTCGCAAAGTATTCTAAACAGTCTTCGATCAAAGGGAGGGAAAAATTATCCCTAACGGTGTATTCATTACTGCTCGGTAGTCCACGCGCATTCTTCTTCTTGACTAACACTACTCTGTCTAACTATGCCCTTTTCTAGCAAGCGGTTAATGGTACTCTGTACTTTGGCTCGTAGAAAAAGAGACGCCGAGGTGAGCAGTCCCTGGGCACGTCCCTGGTTAGGTTGATCTTCATACAATAATCGGTTGGTTTTACCGCGGTTTTTGATCTAAGGTAAAATTCTTCAACAGTTGACTTAAGAGCACTTAACTGGGCCGCGTTTAATTGCGTATCTACATTAACGTTCGCCTCTGAATCGACCTCAACCAAACTCGCTAACCGACCTAAATCAACAAACTTCATCAAATCCCTGTCACTCACGTCAACAATGTTCAAATCTGAATTTTCCCGTTCGATATTTACACTTGCTTCGATTTTCCGCAGCAACGCGGGTTTGGTAAAATTACTCAACAAAAAACCGCGGTCATATTTTTGTTTCTTAAAATTGAATAAAAAAAAGTTTAGTTTCGCCAAGACGTCCCGACCCATCAACATCGGCACGACAGCTTATTATAAACGGATGAACTACAACTTTGTTTTGAAATTTAACGCGACAATTTACCGTACCGACTGTATTTAAAGCTGCGTTACCCATTCCTCGAAACTGCGTTGGCTTCTTTTCGCCACAACGAAAAGGGACTAGGAACCTCTTGACGAAACTACTGGGGCTACCGGAATCATAGAGAGAAATAAATGAATTGGCCGCGGTGTGCTTGTTACACGAACTAATGAAGGTGACATTCACCATTTGGAATGCCTTCATTTTCTGAGCGATCTCATCAAAATTCCGGAAATAATTTTCTTCTTCTGCTCGGTCTTCGGCGTCCTGCATGGCTGCGGTGGCTGCGATGGCTCCGGGTCTTCGTTTCCTTGGGCAGCCCTGATGAAAATGCCCAACTTCGTGAAACGAGAAGCATGCATTGGCGCTTCGGCATCGAGCATTGGCTCTGATAGTTGCCAAAACGGGAGCAGTTGTAGCACCGTATGTTCTCTTCACCTGCCGCGAGTTTTGTGGGGACAGCGGTAGTTCGGGCTGCGAGTGTTGGGACTGTGGGTGTTCGGTCAGCGGTTCGCGGCGCGTTGCTCCACAAGCGTCCTCTCTCGTATTTGTCGAAGAGCGAACAGGTGTTCGCCGCCATCAGTTGGACCGCGTTGTTGCTGCGGTCCTTTAGTTCCTCGACGACGTCGGCTTCCGGAACGTTTGCCTGAGACGGAACACTTCGCTCAACGTCAGCGAACGTCCAAACTCCGCGATCAGTGCCGCCTTAAGTTCTTCATAGGTAACCCGGCCGACGGTGCGTATAAAAAGTTTGGCGGTGCCGTCCAAGGCCCGCCGGGTGCACAGGAACTTCGCTGTGTCGTCACACCGGGCTAGCTCAAGATCTCCTCCGCCTCCAGTAGCCACTTCCTAACATCCTGGCTGTCGTCACCGGAAAACTTTCGGAGCATACCCTCCACCGCGGCAATGTCTGTGGTTGGGCCACGTTGTAATTGGGCTTCCAACAGCTCAACCTCTTTCCGCAGCGTTAGCAACTCTTTTTTCTTCCGTAGCTGTTCCAGCTCACTTGCAATTTCTTCCTCGGCCACATCTTGGAGGGCAGCGGTATTCGTAGCGGTACCGGTGGCAACCGGTACATTGATGGCACGTGCAGCGGCAGCAGGAGCGGGGTCAGCGGTTGTGGCGGTGGTAGGGGCAGCGGCGGCGGCCGGCGGTGGTAGCAGTGGTGACGGTGGCAACGTCGGTGGAGGCAGCGGCGGTGTTGGCGACAGAAACGGCGGGACGATTACCGGCGTTGTCGAAAATTGGACAGATCGCGTCACGCAGCAATGAGCGCAGCTGGGTGACGGTGGCTGATTCTGGGAATTCAATTCCCGCCTGCGCCAGGGCGGCTCTCAATTCGTTAAGGGTGGTTCTGTTCTCCATTGTCTCGGATCCCACTTCTGAGATGTAACAGCTTATAATTTTACAATTTTATTTCCACTTTAAAACTGTGGCACAACCGACTTCTGTGAGTGACAATGTTTAAATGGCCCGAAGAGAGCAAATTTGACAGGCCAGCATCTGGTTGCTGTGGAATCGGAACAGACGTTTGTCGGTGTTGTCAAATTTGCTGACGTTCATAATAATAATGTTTTACAATCTATTACAGGTTAATCAAAAACAATCTGGTGGATGACGAGCTGCTTACAATCCGCTGAACGTGGTAGACCAGCACGTCTAACAAGGTTACATTATCCAGTTACAGTTTTTTTTTTTTTAATTTCCATTATTCCATCTGTCTTACGACACTTAGTGCATTTTATAAGAATTTGGAGGAAATATTGTTGAACTGTGTGCCCATTGTCATCAGTCATTTGTTGCTTGCTTTGGATTTTGTACGTAAATTACAATTGTACTTTAAATGTAGTGCTTTTCATATATTGAGAGAGATCTGCGGTGCTATGTTTGGTGATGAGTGCACCAAAAGTAAAAAATAAACACTTACATATTTTTTGCATGTCGCGAATTTTTTTTCGTTATTTTAATAAATTCTTCATTATTTTTTTTTTTTTTGATTTTGATACACTCGAAGTGTCATTCTTCTTCGAATGTTTATTCGTATGGATCTGTGTTTCCTCTTTGTTTTGTGAATTAACTTCTTAAGTCGGGGAAAACATTCCCATAAAAAAATCTCTAGAATTAAACTAGAAGGAAAAGTGACAGAATGTGGCATCTCCGTAACAAAGAAGTGTATTCTATTCTCTTATTCGTAAAAAAAATAAATCGAGGACGCTAATATTATAAAATGTACGGCTGACAATTTAAGCAGCCAGCTTGTCAGCTATGCCGTGCTGATGACTGAGATTAAGCCACTGACTGATGGGGGGAAAATGATTTGTTGGTTCTTGGCGTTTTTTTCGTCCAACTTAAAAAAAAAAAAACATCTGCAGTCTTTTTCAATCAAAATTGCAAGACGCGACAAGTCCTTCCGACGCGTCCGTTGTGAACTAAAAAATGTTTACTGCCTTGATTAGCAAAATTCCTGTCAAATTTTTGAACACCGCATAGCCGCCATGTTATTAAAAAAAAATTAAGAAAATAATCAACATATGTCCCATAACTCACCTCACCCAAATAAAAAGACATATTAATGGTTTAAGAAATAAAAGTCAGTTCTGGAGTTCCCTACCTCAAACGTCATGTTCTCAAAGGCGTGAACGAGAATCTATAAAAATACGTATCGCCAATCATCCACAAAATAACAGAGAAATCGAATTAGCATCTTGGGGGTGAAACTTTGAAGACACGTCGATTGTACGATAACGGCGTTAACCTGAAGCCCACAACAAGCGTGACACGATGTGTTATTATTATTGTGACACCAGCGCATGTTTGACACATTTCAAGTATCCTGTCAAAATATTCCAAAGGCGTGGCAATCCTTTGCATCGGTGGCCCCCCAAAAACGAGAAAAAAAAGAATTCCACCGAATCTATGAATCAGCAAAAGATCCTCTTTCTGGTTGACCTAAAACTCGCACGACAAACGCAAAGAAACGCCACATGTCGGTCAAAATAATCGCACGGACAATTTCCGCAACTGTAATTGCTCCTTAATCATATTTTGCGGTTTCGCTTCCTGCAGGCGCTACCAGAAAAGTCCATCCTCCAATCGTCCAACCATCTAACCGTCGTCGGGACGTTTGTAAGTAATGTCCAAAGTGTCAATCAGCGATCAGCCAAGGGATGGACGGACGGAAACCGCTTGCACGCAGTTTGGCGATTTTTCGACGACGCTGAGTCCACTGTGCGTGCAAACACCAACTCCTTCGGAGACCGTCCTCCAGCGTCTTTAATCGCCCTTGCAGAATCGATGCAACCGACGCTTCGGATGGACAGACACTCGCCCGTATGTGTTTACTGCCCAAGCGAACTTGAGGCCGAACTGCATGTACGAAGCGAAAGGACGGCAATTAGCCGGATAATTTTTCGCATGCACGGCACTATGACTTGTCGAACCGTGAAAATATTGGGGGCTCCGATGGTTGCGGCCACGACGACGTCGGCGACGTCCCCCGGCGAACAGATGTAGGACATGTCAAAATTAAAATTTACAAAATCCGGCTATTATCTCGAGCACGCGTGTTTTTTTTTTGTGTGTGTGTCGGTTAAGGGACGCTTCTGTTCTGTGCCACGCCACGCAACGCTGTCAAGCGGTGATGTCGAACATATTTCGCGCGATGTGGAAGAGTGTAATTACTTCTTGCGGTGTTAAGTATTTCACAGATATGTTCCTCGGTGGCAGCGGGCCGTTGAGGGGCGCGTAATAGCGGCGTGCGCGGAATGATAATGTTATTACGAGTACACAAAAATTGAAGGCGTTTAAATAAACAATTAACGTCGCGTCGTATGCGCGAGGTGCATGTCCACGAAGTTTTCAGATTGAAATCGATACAAGGGCGTCGCTGACAAGCGAATTTGCGTTGCGCGGGTATTTTTATGGATTGGTGCACGTAAATTGAACCAATTACATTGCACTCGAAGGCTGTCTAGTCAGTTGTTGAGTCAATTTTGTGGGAATGCGGACACGTTGAGGAGGTTTCAAAACCGCGACATTGAGAAACCTGCTTCAACATTTTTTTAGCACACGACCACCACCCTCACACAAGTGTGCGAGCAGTGGAACTCGATGTGGAGAAGGACAACGTTGATCTTTTTGTTGTGTGGTCGTTTCTCATGTATTTATAAGAGTTCGATTTTCCCGAACTGTGCGAATTGGTAGCACAAACATGTGGAGTCTACTTATTGCATTGCGATAGCTTTTTAGAAATTTACAAACACGCGTCGATTTACAAAAGAACTCGTTCCTGTCCTCACATGCTTTCCGAAGACAGCGAATTTTTTTGTCAACTGAGCCGCTCAGTACACTAATTGATTACCTCCACTTTTTCAAAAATTCTAGTTTTAAGCGTCAAAACACTTGGTATAGTCATGGCTTCTTATATTTACAATATCTTTCCTTAATAAAATAATAAAGATAACCATCATTAACCGTAGACCTACGTTAAAAAAAAAACGTTTTATTAGGGAATTCGAAAAAATAAGTGTTTTCGAGACAAAAGGGCTTTGGCTAAGATGTTCTAAGAGATGTTTTAAAATAAAAATAAGTTATTACTATTGCTTGATCATTTTCAATATATTTAATACACTCATAACGATTGTGAATGTTTTTGCAAATATTATTTCCGCATCCGCAGCAATTTTTTTTAAAAACTTTCTTTCACACAAATTGAATAGCTGCCACGCTTGACGCTTGACTTTTGGTATATGGGTTGATGCCTTTAATGTCGTGGCCTGACGGCTAAGTGAACATGAGGCGAGAGGCGGCTTTATCTGCTTAGGATATAGTTTATTCAATTCAATATCTAGATCGTGTACAAACTTCTTCCGACTTTGCCCGTTTTGAAATGTCGGATACTCTAGATTGATTT